>CM042088.1:9566472-11966472 GCA_023512835.1 Taxillus chinensis | reverse complement strand
AGTATGTGTTGAGGCAGCAAGGCCCCTAGTTGTGGAGTCTCCGGTGGGAGGTATGATTGAGATGCGACGTGTATGTCGTGACTGTGTGTTAACTATAGGAGATGTGGAGCTTAGCTTCAATTTGTATGTCATGCCATTGAGGACGTTTGACCTGATCTTGGGTATGGATTGGCTTATGGCTTTCCAGCCCAAGATAGATTGTTATCGGCGCTGTGTATCAATCGTGTCACCTGTGGGGGTTTCTTGCACCCTGCAGGGAGAGTGGGATTGTGAGGCGAGTCGGGCTGGACCAGTGGGGTGCCATTACCCACAGGTTGGCAGCCCTAACTTTTGTTGAGGAGGGAAAGACGGGAAAAAGGGTATGGCCAGCGGTTCTTGACCAATTTCAGGATGTCTTTCTTGAAGAGTTGAGGAGTTTACCACCTAAAAGGAGTGTGGAGTTCACCATTGAGTTAGTACCAAGGACTGGTCCGATTTCCCAAGTGGCTTATCGGATGGGACCAGCTAAGTTGAGGGAGCTCTAGAGGCAGATAGAGGAGTTGGCGGGCCAGGGATATATTTGGCCGAGTACCTCACCCTGGGGTGCTCCGGTGCTCTTTGCCAAGAAGGCAGATGGCACGCTCCGATTTCCCAAGTATCCATTGCCTCGGATAGATGACTTGTTTGACCAGTTGAGTGGGGCCCAGTGGTTTTTCAAGATAGATCTGCGATTGGGGTATCACCAGTTAAGGGTTAGGGAGGAGGACATCCCTAACACTGCTTTTCGGTGCAGGTATGGGCATTATGAGTGGGTAGTGATGCCTTTTGGGCTCACTAATGCACCAGCCGTGTTCATGCATCTTATGAACCAAGTTTTTGCTCCGTACTTGGATTCTTTTGTAGTTGTGTTCATTGACGATATTTTGGTGTATTCCAAGACGGAGAGGGAGCATGTGGAGCATTTGGCAATAGTGTTGCAAACTTTGAGGGACCAACGGTTGTTTGCTAAGTTTAGCAAATGTGAGTTTTGGATACAAGAGGTTTGTTTTCTTGGCCATGTAGTGTCAGCTAAGGGGTTAGAGTGGACACAGCTAAGATTGAGACTATATCATCATGGGAGAGGCCAACCAATGTTTTTGAGGTTCGTAGTTTTCTTAGCTTGGTGGGGTATTATCATCGTTTTGTAGAGGGGTTCTCCCATTTGGTAGCTCCTATGACGGCATTGACCAGGAAGGGAATGAAGTTTGAGTGGACTAACAAGTGTCAGTAGGCGTTTGTAGCTCTCAAAACCCGTTTGACCACTGCACCTATGTTAAGGTTACCTAGGGAGGACGTCTCATATGAGGTGTATGGTGATGCGTCCAGGATTGGTTTGGGGTGTGTGCTTATGCAAGAGTATAATATGGTAGCTTATGGATCAAGGAAGTTGAAACCAAATGAGCAGAATTACCCGACCCATGATCTTCAGTTGGCAGCTGTCGTCTTTGCTTTGAGGAGTTGGCAGTATTACCTTTTGGGGGAGAAGTTTGCGGTGTTCTCAGATCACAAGAGCCTTCAGTACATTTTTACTCAGAAGGACTTAAATTTGAGGCAGAGGAGATGGGTGGAGTACTTGCAGACCTTTGACTTTACTCTTGCCTATACCCCGGGCAAGGGCAATGTTGTGGTTGACGCATTGAGCAGGAAAGGAAAGGCTGAGGTAGCAGTGAGAGGGTGAAAGCTAATGGAGTAGTTGGCGATGTTGCAGTTGCAGCCTATTACTCGTGATGGTAGGACAGTGCTGAGTCCTATTGTTGTTGTTCTTGAGTTGTACCAGCGAGTCAGGGAGGGACAGTTGGGTGATATTGAGTGTGAGGTTCTCCGTGCCCGTATTGAGGCTAGTGAGCTTTCTGAGGAGTGGATAGAGGGTCCTGAGCATGAGTTGTCTTTCCAGGGGTGGGTAGTAGTGGCTTCTTCTCTCAGAGATGAGGTGATGAAGGAGTTTCATCAGTTAAGAGTTGTTGTGCATCCAGGAGGTACGAAGATGTACCATGCACTACGGGGAAATTTTTGGTGGCCTGGGATGAAACGTGATGTGAAAGCATTTGTTGCAAGGTGCCTTACTTGTCAACAACTGAAAGCGGAGCATTAGCGACCGGCAGGTATGTTACAGCCGTTGCTAGTAGCAGAGTGGAAGTGGGACCGCATAGCGATGGACTTTGTGACTGGTCTTCCACCCACCACTGGAAGGAAAGACATGATATGGGTGATTGTGGATCGGCTAACGAAGTCAGCCCATTTTCTTGCCGTTCGAGAGCGGGATTCCATCGGGACGTTGAGCCAGCTTTATGCGAACGAGATTGTGAGATTGCATGGAGTGCCATCGTCAATTGTGTCTGACAGAGATTCGAGGTTTACTTCTCGTTTCTGGACAGGCTTACAGGAGGCTATGGGGACAAAGCTTAGCATGAGTACTGCTTTTCACCCTGAGACAGACGGTTAGACCGAGAGGATGAATCAGACATTAGAGGTTGGAGGACATGTTGAGGGCCTGCGTGTTAGATTTTGGGGGTTCGTGGGCAACTCACCTTCCTTTGGTGGAGTTTGCGTATAACAACAGTTATCAGGCATCCATTGGGATGACTCCTTTTGAGGCGTTGTATGGGAGGCCGTGCTGATCACCTTTGTGTTGGACTGAGGTAGGAGAGGCAGCTCTCTTGGGACCACAGTTGGTTTAAGAGGCTACTGAGAAGGTCAAGTTGATTCGTCAGCGCTTGTTGTCCACGCAAAGTCGACAGAAATCATATACAGATCACCGGCGGTAACCTTTGGAGTTTTCTGTGGGAGATCATGTGTTTCTCCACGTCGTGGACATCGGCGATTTGGGAGAGGTTCCAAGCTATCTCTGCGGTTTATTGGTCCTTTTGAGGTTATGGATCGTGTGGGGCCAGTAGCCTACCGGTTAGCGTTGCCACCGCAATTGAGTCGGGTGCACAATGTGTTCCATGTGTCCCAGTTGAGAAGTATCATCCCAACCCCACTCATGTGATCCATTGGGGGAAATTTGTTATTGAGAATGACATGTCCGTTGTTGAGGCCCCTATCCGTATACTAGATCGGCGGGAGAAGCTTTTACGTGGTCGTACTATTCCTTTGGTTCACGTGCTGTGGCAGCACCGTGGCATTGAGGAGGAGACATGGGAACGTGAGTCCATGATGTGTGAGCAACACCCAGAGTCGTTCGAGGATGAACAATCTTAAGGGTGGGAGGTGGCTATTGGCCAAGGGATAGTGATGTGCTTTCTTGTATTAGTTGTTCATAATCTGGTGTATTTGTATTGTCCTTTAGACATGTATTTATTTGAGATATGTTTTGAGATGTGTATTTGTGCCATGCGGGTATGTGTTATATGCATTGTGATGCATGTGGTTATGAATTGTGGCGGTGTTTTATTGAGTTTGTGGACGTATGTCCTGTTATTGAGTTTGGGGTGTTGTGGCTTGCCGTTCTACAAATGGGTAGCGTGTGTTGGTTATTCCTTGCATGTTGTTTCTTTTCGAGGACGAAAAGTCTTACGGGGGAGAGGATGTATTAACCCGTGTTTTGGGATGTGCTGTTAGTCACAGTTTTGCCTTTAGGGGTGGCAATTGTTGGGTTTTAGGGAGTTTTATTCTCACGCACATTGGCTTGAACACTTTGTATGATGATGGGCAAGCTTAAGGTAAGAGATGAGTCCAAGAGGCAACCTTTAGAGGGTGCACGTGATAATGCACGTGACAATGGCTTGTCACGGGTAGTGGTGTTTTTGCATGGGAGCCTTCCAGAAGTTATTATAAGTCTTGTGGCAAAATCTTAGGGCATTTGGAGCTTGCACGTGACAATGGCTTTTGTCATGTGTAGCCATGTTTTTGCACCGACTTCTTCGTTTTGTTATGCTGATCATCTTTTCCTTAAGGACCATGTTCGAATTGTGGGTATTTTGTCCTGTGTGGATGCGGGAAGGTTGTGGCATGTTCCCTTTATCAAAACTACATCGTTTTGATGGTGGCATTTTATTTATCAAAACTACATCGTTTTGACATTGGGTTTCACTTATCAAAACTACGTCATTTTGATAAGTAAGGTGTCTATATAAGGAGGTGGAGGTCTCTTTGTTTTAGGTTTATGGTTTCTTTCCGCTAGCCGCTGCAACCATCGGAGGAGAGAGAGAGAGAGAGAGAGAGAGAGAGAGAGAGAGAGTTCCTAATTGTTGCTGCTGTGGTGATTCGCGTGGGTGGACGGCGTCAGTGTGGGAGCAAGAGCAAGGAGGAACCTTTTGAGGTAGGGGTTCTGTTCTTCGTTGAATCTATGCCAGGGTTTTGGCCTTGTGGTAGGCAATTTGTGGCTTTTTGGATATATATATATACATTTAAATCCATATAGGTGTGATCTCCTGTATGGATGTTGGCCTTCAATGGCATGTTTCGTTTGATTCTGACGTTGAGTCCGGGGTATGGGAACTCTCGGGGTTCGTTGCGGGGTAGTGGGCCTTGGAGGCCGTTGGGATGTCTGTGGTTCGTTAGGCTTCGTTTCGCTGTAGGATCACATGGGAAACCTTGGGGTTTCCGGGGGGGGGGGGGGGGGGAATATACTTGATATAATGATTGTTGATCCAGATGCATGCTATGTGTTTGATTTTATGCCTGTGTGGCTGAGATGCATGCTATGTGTTTGATTTTATGCCTGTGTGGATGAGATGCATGCTATGTGTTTGATTTTATGCCTGTATGGCTGAGATACATGTTGTGTTTGATTGTATACCTGTGTGGCTGAGATGTATGCTATGTGTTTGATTTTATGCCTGTGTGGCTGAGATTGGAGCCTGTGTGGCTGGAGCCTTCGAGGCTGGTTATGGAGCCCGGTGGGTGTGGAAGCCTGTGGTTGGTTGTGGAGCCCGGTGGCTGGTTATGGAGCCCGGTGGCTATGGAAGCCCGTGGCTGGTTATAGAGCCTGTGTGGCTGTGGCAATGGTTGTGCCTGTTGATGTGGCTTGTTTGTGTATAAATGTTGATTATGGTCTCTGTATAGTATTGCCACGACACTGCACTCGTGCACGTCAACATGTAGATGTTAGGAACATGGGATGGGTTGGGGAGACATGATCCCTACTGAGCTGTGATTGCTCACCCCTCCCGTTGTGTTTTTTTTACTTTCAGGAACCTACAGGCGTTAGGCAGGAACACCAAGGTGGAAGACAGTTCTGCTTTATTGCTTTGTTTGATATTGTTTTGTGTTGTTATTTTTGTGGGACCTTTGTAACCCCAGTGGGGAGATATTGTAAGGAGAAATTTAATTGTAATAAAGGCATGTTTGGTTTATAAACACCTATTGTCTGGTTTGTAATTGATTACTATGTTTTAATTTGAATAAAGATATATGGTTTGGTCTTTGTGAATATCTATAGTGGGAGTTTGAGCCCTGTGTAGAGTTATTTTATCCCAACCCCTTGCCCACCGAGTGGGTAAAGGGGAGTCATGTACCGGTTTCCTTGGGTTGGAAATTCGCGGCGTGACAGGGAGATTGGGCCATTGGTCCTGAGCATGAGTTGACTTTTCAGGGGCATCTGATTGTGGCATCTCCTCTTCATAGGGATGTGATGAGGGAGTTCCATTAGTCCAGAGTTGTTGTTCATCCAGGAGGCACCAAGATGCACCATTCTCTTTAGAGACATTTTTGGTGGCCTGGGATGAAGAGGGATGTGGCAGAGTTTGTTTCTGCCTGCCTTACCTGTCAACAGGAAAAGGCAGAGCATCAGTGTCCAGTGGGTATGTTGCAACCATTAGCAGTGGCAGAGTGAAAATGGTTTCACATTATAATGGATTTTGTGATAGGACTTCCACCTACCTCAGGGAGGAAGGACATGATTTGGGTTATTGTCGATCGACTGACAAAATCAACCCATTTCCTAGCTGTAAGGGAGTGGGATTTTATTGGGGTTTTGAGCCAGTTATATATTAGTGAGATTGTAAGGTTGCACAGGGTGCCCTCATCTATTGTTTCAGATAGGGATGTGAGGTTTACATCCCGCTTTTGGGCAGGTTTGCAGGAGGCTTTGGGGACAAAGCTGAACTTGAGTTTGGCTTTTCATCCTAAGATGGATGGTCAGTCTGAGAGGACAATCCAGACCTTGGAGGATATGCTACGAGCATGTGTGTTAGATTTTGGGGGTTCATGGGCTACTCACCTACCTTTGGTGGAGTTTGCCTACAACAATAACAACTATCATGCGTCCATTGGGATGGCACCATTTGAGGCATTATGTGGGAGGCCTTGTCGGTCTCCATTGCGTTAGACTAAGGTGGTTGAGGCCGCTCTTTTGGGACCACAGCTGGTTTAGGTGGCCGCCGAGTAGGTGAAAATGATTCGTCAGCGTTTATTTACAGCCCAAAGTAGGCAGAAATCCTATGCAGATCAGAGGCAGAGGCTTTTATAGTTTTCAGTGAGTGATAATTGTTGGTCCCTGGGAGCCTAGAGGGGGGTGAATAGGCTGTTATCGCAAACTCTTTTCTCACTCTTTGGCACAACACTTGACTGGTTAAATGATAGAATCAATGCGGAAGATAACCAGTAGTGGAAGTATTTTGTTTTATTTTCAAATGATAAATACAACAAAATAGAAGCAGATTAAAGGTTGTAAAGCCTTTAGATCTACTACCAGACTCTCTTACACTCTGTTTACAAAATAACTCACACACTAGCCTATGTGATCTCAATGAGATCTAGTATACACTTATTTTAGACTTCACGAACGATCAACAAACTTCTACAATTCACCCGTTATGTAATGCACAAGCGTTACATTATATATAACACACCCTAGAGAGACAGTCTTGGAACTTGTTGTTCCGGACTTTGTGCACATTGACTGTTCTTCAGAATTCTCTCTGCCTTGAATGCTACGGATATGGAGGTCAAGGTCTTGGGTTTGCAAATCATAAGTGCGTTTGTGAGTTCCCAAGTTCAGTCAAAGTTTTGTCCACATATCCGGATGATCCACGTGTAAGATACTTTAAGTTCTCAACGAGTTTGTCTTACTTCGGGAAACAGCGAGCTGGTGACTTTAAATGTGAAGAGATAAGTTGAAGCAGCGTCTTCTTAATCCGGTGTAAGGTTTCTTACTCCGTGTTAACTAAGCTCGGATCCTTACTCCGCATTAGTGATTGCTTACTCCATATCAATTCAGTACGGGAATCCTTATTCCGTGTCAGCGCTTCCTTACTCCGTACAAACGAGAAGGTCAGAGTGCTTACTCCGTGTCAGCGCTTTCTTACTCCGTGAGAGTTCCTTACTCCACATGAGTTAAAGGATCGGATGGCTTACTCCATATCAGCACATCCTTACTCCGTATGAGTAACAGGTTCGGATTCCTTACTCCGTGCGAATAAAGACTCGAGTCCTTATTCCGCACAAGCCATTCCTTACTCTGCATGTATGGAAGACTCGGATTTCTTACTCTGTGTCTTCTTTTCCTTAGTCCGCTTGAGTGGAAGACTTAGCTTTTTACTCTGTGATAATTGTGTCTTACTCCGTGCGACTTGTAGACTAGGATTCTTACTCTGCATCTATTTGACTTGGTCCATTTAAAGTGTTAGGCGCAGTTTCCTTAGTCCGTGGCATTAAATGTTTAGACCGCACGAATAATCCTTATTCCGTATGAAGGGGAGACTTGGTTATATACCAAGTGTTTGACGACACTTACTCTCATCCGGATCAGGATTATATATCCTATCCTTTAGCTTTGTTCTCACGAGTGTAGGTCCGGATTAACATCATATCTTCTACAATAATTTAAGATAAAAACAACCAAAGTTTCAAATCAAATTACATAGGGTTTTATCAACATCATCCAAATTTTGGGCTTGATCCAACATTCTCCCCCAATTATGGATATGCCAAAATCCTTTGTAATCTGATCTGGTAAGCAACGCAAAAAGATAACATACATAATAGAAATAACTTCCATTTTCATTAAGAAACAACAACTTACAATTCAGCCTTTATACAAAATTTTCTCTAAGGTACATAAAGCTTACTATACTTGAAGATCGTCGTTGCTGCTTTCTCTCTCAGCTCCATTGTCTGCTCCAATATGTAGTTGCGGATGTTGTTCCAGCCCTTATTCACTTGAACGAGTGATTTGATGAAGAAGCAGACAAAGGCTCCGCAACTATCTCCATCCGGCTGTTGTGGCACTTGTTTCTTATTCCGAACTGACGCCTTCAGCTTTTCATTTGGAGCCAGGGGAGTAAGGCCCATTTCTTCATAGAGTCCGAATTGCTTCACTGCTTCATTTAGTCGGAGACGGAGAGGTTCACATTGATTCTTTCTTATGTTGTTATCCATAACCTGATGAGAATCAATCAGGATCAATTGCTTCGAGTGAATCATGAAGGCAACCAGCATGAAGTGCGGCGACAAAATTCGGTACAAAATGAGGACAGTTGAAAGATTCTTCCAAGGTTTGTTGTCCTCAGCAGTTCCGTCGATGAAGGTCCGGATGAAGGGTACTTTAGGAAGATATCCTTCGGACCAACAAGGCACAATATCAAATATATGTCCGTCCTTGTAGAGGAACAGAAACGGCCTCTTCTCTATCTTAACTGCTCGAGAGAAGTTCTCTATGTCTTCTGTAGTGAATAAGCCCTTCTCAGAACAGAGAGTCTTAATGTCTTTAGGAGAGAAGGGGTATAGGTCAGAAAGACATCTTCTCTGGACATTGGATGCGGCATACTTAGACATCTCGAGAAAAACACTTCCATCCGCATCAAGTGGATCACAATCCGTATATAATGGGAGGAAGGTGTCAGCCGCTGATGGACAGGTGGAAGGTGGAGCTGCACTGGAGGAGCTAGGCTAAAAGAAACAGCTGCGCTTGGGAATGGTAACTCCCGGAAGTGGATTCAGTGAAGATGCAGGCCGCTTCTCAGCACGAGCGGAGGAAGGTGCACGGGGATCAGATGACATGTTCTCCCTCGTTTTGGAAGATCGCCGAGGGGCAGTAGGGGGATGAGCCATCATGTGTGCCAAGTCCGTGAAAGAAGTCGACAGAGAATGAACGGACGAGGTAGGGGAGGTAAAGGAGCTTCCGGAGGAGAAGGAGGGACATCTGCCATGGCCGTTGCATCACCAGCAGCAGCAATAACGGGTAAGTCGGGTGCGGGGACATCAGAGGGAGAAGGCGCTGGAGAATCAGCCGGAGGAGGACTTGGCTGAAAGGGCCCCGTAACCTCGGATGGTTCGGGATGGACGCTGTGCTGGGAGGCTCGAGAGATGGAAGGGGCAGCAACGGACCGAATCCGAGAGGACCGGTGAGCAGAGCTGACTTTGGGGGCATGGCTGTCGGCTGGGTCACCAATCGAACTACCCTGTTGTTCTGAGGCAGGAAGAAGGCGGAGAGCAGCAGAAGGCCGGCAAGCCGTCATGGTCCCATCAGGCGTAAGGTGGCAGAGATAGTAAGCCTGGGGAAAGGGATAGTGCCATTTCCGTTGAAATGGGACGGATGTAGATATCGGAAGACTATGCTGAGAATCCTCCCGAAAGATAGGTTCTTGGGGCTGTTCTTCAGCAAGCGGAATAAGAATGTCTCCCAGTCCATCGAGAGACCCTCAAAAACTCCGTAATGGCTAGGAGAAGGTCATACGGAATAGAGTCCAAAGCGGAAGTGCGAGCCAGTAGACATCGGCTCAGAATGGTCACCATACAGCAGTAACGACCTTGGAAGGACTTCACCTTGTATTCCTTCCCTTTGTAAGTGCAGCCCATGGAAGCTACCATCGATTCTAGATCCGAGCACTGAGGTTCACCAGGAGGTATGTTGAGAGTGGCACGGAGGACGGCGGGGGTGATGACGATGGATTCACCTCGAACATCGGAAAGGATGGAATTGGTGGTGCAGCGGATGCGCGGGTAGTACTCAGTATTGTCGTCGATGAGAAGAGCGACAGGATTGGAAACCAGGTTCAGAATATGAGAGGCTTCCAGAAGGGGGCGTAGGTGCAAAAACCAAGCCGGAGGATCGAAAATTGCAGGCCAATCGACCAGATGATCGAGATTAACGCCAAAAAGAGAGAGCTTGGGTGCCATTTCGAGTATGAGGGACGAGGAAGGTAGGTCATAGAGATTGGAAGAGCGACGAGGGTTTAGGGATTTGGAAATGTAAACTTGCGCTGTGTGTGAAAATCCAGTATATATAAGACCGAGTCCGTGGTTGCCAGCAGATATTGGGATTAAGCAAGATGAATAGTGATCCGCCTGACAAGCTGGTGCCATTTATCTTGATACTTGAGCGCCTCCAAAATTAAAGATGATGTGGAGGCTGCAAAATCAAGTATTCATGACAGTTGTATGCCTTCTTCTAGAAATTGCTTGTCTCAAGACTTACATTTTAAATAAACCATCATCATTCCTCCTCAAAAACACGCAATGAGACTTGAGTGTTTCAAGAGTCCGGAAGAAATGAACCGACGATCATACGGATGAAAAATAATCCGTAGAAAAATATTCGTATTAGCAACAGAGTGTGTCCGTATAAACAGAGTGTGATAAGAGAGAAAATGATTCCCTTGCTGGCTTGAAGTCAAAAAAGAACGAAGTACCACAACACTTCATATCCGAGACTTCAGACAGGATATGTCAGTGAGAATGCAAAGTGAATCAGAACCTGTAGCTGCACAAAGATAAACTAAAAGGAATACAGAGCTTTTATAAGTTGGGATTAGTACGGATGTAAACAGATATGAAAAGTTAGCATAATCTGGACTAATGAAAAAGGGCAGAACTTATGCATTGAAAATGAATGCTAGACACATACAAAAGAATGACTGAATCAACGTTACTGAAAAATAAGCATATGTCAGATTAGAGACACATAAATTCACATTGGTCAACATAGTGAGGCCGTCATGCTGAACATTGTAGCTAAGATAAATGAACTATATATAGGTTACTTTGATTAAGAGTCATGAGTGAGAATGGAAGAAAGTACACAAGCCAGATGCTATCAATTGATTATCCGATTAAGATGCACAGTTCAAGAAATAAAAACATCCAAACATGCCACAAAGCTGATTCAACAATGCATGTCCAGTCAGATCCGGAAGTGAGAAGTGAGAGGGAAGAGCATTCGAGACATATTAGGGGCTATTACTGAAATTATAGATAAAGCTTTTGCTCCCCCGTAGATCGTGCGATCCTCTCAGTGATGAACTCCTCCTCAAATAGACAACCGGAAAAGAGGTCACGAGACATATAAGGGGGGCATTACTTGAGTAATTAATAAGCACTTTCTCCCCCTTAGATCTTGCAATCCTCTCAATAGACATTTCCAGCTAAAAGATTTAGATTTTGAGAATTATGATGTCTATCCTTTCGGAACTTCCCTTCAGAAACTGATCAGACTGCCACTGTGATTTCATCCACCAGCATTCCGAGCTAACCCATTTCATTTCTTCAACTAGATATGTTAATAGTGTAATGAATATGAAACAGCAATGGACATGAGGTGATACATGAAAATATGAATCATGAAATCCAAAGGAGAGTATACTCATATAGTGTTAATTATGTCAGCTGAACAACTTCAGTCGGGAAACACAAGCATCCTCCCATATGAAAATATGAGAAAATTATCAGAAACATGATGCAAATCAGTAGTAAACGTGATCAGCATGAAATACAGTAAGTGTCTTATGCCCACTAATAATCACAATGCATGTTCTGAAAAAAATGTTGTTGGATTCATAAATAAGGACCTATGCAGTAAGGTCAAATATACCTAGTTTTAAGAGAAGTTCAGAGAATCTTGCATCAGGTAGGAGCTTGGTAAGTATGTCTGCGAGTTGATCATTCGTAGCAACATGTTCAAGTGATATGTGCTTTTTGAGAACATGATCTCGGATAAAATGATACCTGACTTCAATGTGCTTTGTTTTCGGGTGCATGACAGGATTGTTGCTGATAGCAATTGTACTCGTGTTATCGCAGTATAGTGGAATAGATGTCATGTTAAAGCCGTAGTCAGTAAGCTGACTTTGCATCCAGAGAAGCTGTGCGCAGCAACTCCCAGCAGCTATATATTTCGCCTCAGCAGTAGAGTTTGATACGGAATTCTGCTTCTTACTGAACCATGAAATCAATCTGTTTCTTAGGAACTGACAAGTATCGCTAGTGCTCTTTCTGTGGATGTGACACCCGGCAAAATCAGCATCTGAATATCCGGATAAAAAGAAGTTGGACTCCTTTGGATACCAGAGTCCCAAATTCACTGTTCCTTTGAGATACCGCAATATCCGTTTTACATGAAGCATGTGTGACTCTTTGGGATCCGCCTGATATCTTGCACAAATGCAAGTTGCAAACATTATGTCCGAGCGACTTGCTGTAAGGTACATCAATGATCTAATCATACCTCTGTATTCAGTCACATTTACTAATTTTCCATCAGTATCAGGATCTAACTTTGCACTAACTGGCATGGGAGTCTTCACGGAAGATGAGGTGTCCATACCGAACTTCTTGATTAAATCATGTGTGTACTTGGCTTGGTTGATGAAGATTCCATCCTTCATTTGTTTAACCTCTATTCCAAGGAAGTACGTTAATTCTCCCATCATACTCATTTCAAATTTACCAATCATCAGTTTCGCAAACTCTTCACAAAGCTTCGAATTTGATGATCCGAAAACGATGTCATCCACGTAGATTTGTATGATTAGAGAATGATCTTTCTCTTTTCGTAGAAATAGTGTGGTGTCTATCTTCCCCTTTTTGAAATTATGTTCGAGCAAGAATTCTGATAGTGTGTTATACCAGGCTCTTGGAGCTTGCTTCAATCCATACAAGGCTTTCCGAAGTTTATATACCATATGTTCAGCCTTGTGTTCAACGAAGCCTGGAGGTTGTTCGACATAAACCTCCTCTTGAAGATATCCATTAAGAAATGCGCTCTTGATGTCCATTTGATAAACCTTGAAGTTCTCATATGATGCATACGCCAAGAACATTTGGATCGCCTCAAGTCTAGCTACTGGAGTAAAGGTCTCATCATAGTCAATGCCTTCTTCTTGACAGTATCCTTTAGCTACCAGTCTAGCTTCGTTCCGGATTATTATTCCATCGTATCTAATTTGTTCCGGAACATCCATTTAACTCCAATGACTTGTTGCGACCTAGGCCTTGGTACTAGAGTCCACACTTCATTCCTCTTGAATTGATTAAGCTTTTCTTGCATAGTGTCTATCTAGTTTGAATCCTCAAGGGCTTCATCCACCACCTTTGGCTCTATTTGTGATAGAAAACACGAGTAGAGGAACAGATTGGAAGTGACTGCCCTCGTTCTTACTCCAACAGTAGGATCACTAATCACTTGATCTGATGGGTGGTTCCGAGTCCACCTATAGTTCTGCGCAAGTGGTGGTGAATAGTTAATAATTTGAAGCTCTGCCAGATCGGGTGGATCTTGTACATTGGCTGGTAGAGCTTCTTCCGGGCGGTCACACCTCGAATTTCTAACCCGAGGAAACCAGTTCGTGACTCCCCTTTACCCACCCGGTGGGCAAGGGGTTGATATACAACATCCCATGCAAGACATCGTCCACATACACAACATAAATTCACAAAGACGTAAATCAATATCTTTATTAATTTCAAACCACAATAAACTTTTAAAACCAAACCACATGCCTTTATTACATTCAAATCTTCTTTTCAACCTCTCCCCACTAGGGTAACGCCAATTTCCTCAAAATAACAATTGAATGAAACAATAAAACAAATATGGTCTTCCACCTTGGGGTTCCACCTAGCGCTTGTAGGTTCCTGAAAGAAAACACATCACAGAAGGAGGGGTGAGCAACCACAGCTCAGTAGGGATCATGTCTCCCCAACCCATCTCATGCTCCTAGCATCTACATGAGGACGTGCACAAGTGCAGTGTAGTGACAATAAGATATAAGCAGTTGATAATCCATAATCCAGTCAAACGTCAACACACAAGTCACAAGTACAACTTTTGCCACAGCCACACAGGCTAACATAAACGTCTCGGGCTTCTACAACCACTGGGTTCCAAAACAGCCCCGGGCTTCCATAGCCACCGGGTGTACCAACAAATACAGCACACAAAGCCACACAGGCATAACATGAAACACATGATTTGCATAGTCTCATAGGCATAACATCGAACACATATCGTGCACACATTCACAGGCTCTCAAACTTCATCACACAGACATAAAATCAAACACCTAGCATGCATAGCCACACAGTCATAAAAACAAACACTTAGCATGCGTAATCCCCAGCCTCACAGGCATATATACAAATACCCAAGCAAATACGCAATTGAAGGCTAACATCCATATAGGAGATCACACCTATATAGATTTACATATATATATATATATATATCCAGAATATACGACAGACTGCCTATCACAAGGCCAAAACCCTGGGAAAGTTTCAAGGAGGAACAGAACCCCTACCTCAAGGATCCTTCACGCTCCCACGCTAGATGTCGTCCACCCATGCTAGACACTCCAGCAAGCAACCAGGAGCTCTCTTTCTCCCTCTCTCTCTCTCTCTCTCTCTCTCTCTCTCTCTCTCGCTCTCTCTCTCTACGGCGGCTGCCAGAAAAGAAACCCTAAACCTAAAACAAGAGGGCTCCTCATCCTTATATAGACACCCCAATATCAAAACGATGTAGTTTTGATTAAGTGAAACTCAGCATCAAAATGACGTAGTTTTGATTACACAACCTACAACCTTCCTGCATCCATACAAGACAAAATATTCACAATTCCCACATGCCCCTTTGGGAAAAGATTACAAGAATAACAAAACCAAGGTGATGGTGCAAAAACATGGTTGCACGTGACAAAGACCATTGTCACGTGCAAGCTCTAAATGCCCTAAGACTTTTCCCCAAGCTTTAGAACAACGTTAGAAAGGCTCCCATGCAAAAACCTCACTGCCCGTGACAACCATTGTCACGTGCATTGTCGTGTGCAACCCCAAAAAGCTTCCTCTTGAGCTCAAATCTTGCCCCTAGCTTACTCACCATCAAACAAAGTGTTCTAGTCAATGTGTGTCAGAATAAAACTCCCTATAACCTAACAATTTCCCACTCAGAAGGCATAACTGCAACTAACTCCTCACATCCCAAAACACGGGTCATTACATCCTCTCCCCCTTAAGACTTTTCGTCCTCGAAAAGAAACAACATGCAAGGAATAACCAACACATGCTACCCATTTACAATACGGCAATAAAGCACCACCACAAACATAACCACATGCGTCACCATACATATAACACATATTCGCATAGCACAAATACACGTCTAAATCTCAAAAACATATCTCAAATACAAACACATGTCAAAAATGTCATCACTGGTTTTCGTCCGGGAGGGAATTTAGAGTTGCCACCAACTGTTTTTGGGGTACAGTTGGATACCCTCTACTTTGAGTAGTTTAAAGGTGTGGTCTGCATTATCAGAGAAAGGTTCGGGAGTTGGTTACGTGTAGGGAAGGATTAGCACCCCTACAACGCCCTTTCGATATCTATTTTGGGAGGAGGAGGTTTTCTATTTTATTTGTACTGCTATGACGGGGTTAAGTTTCCTAAAAGTCTATAATTTTATTCAGCTAAATTATTTATTCAAGTCATGGTTAAAATGGATTTACCCTAAATTCGTAAAGGGAATCCTAAAAGTTTTGAGTTTTTGTTTGAAGTGGAAAATAAGATTCTAGGGGTTGGTTATGGTTTTTGGTTTTATTTGGGAAATTGAAGTCCTAAAATGGAAATATGTTTTTTTTATTTTCTCTTTTTTTGGTTTTTTAGGTTAGAAAATATTTTTGGTTTTTGTGTTTTGTAAAAAATGTTTTGTTTTTGTTTTGTTTTGTTTTTTTTTTCGTTTCGTTTTTCTCTGTTAAGGAGACATTTTTGAAAACATTTCAAAAACCTTTTCTTGAAAATGTTTTAGAAAATATTTTGTGGAAACATTTTGTTTTTGTTTTTTTTCTTGTTTAAGAATTGACTATATCAAAACACATGCATATCCGAATAAAACGTGAATTGTGTGATTGTGACATACAATAACATAAAAAACGAAGCCACCCTCTCTCTTTTTCCTTTTTTTGGTTTTTTTGTTTCTTTTTTTTTTGTTTTCATTCCTCTTTTTGCTCTCTTTTTTTTACTACTATTCTTTACATATTACAGCATACAATATATACAAAAAAACGAAATACAAGGGAAATACAACCCAGAACAACAACTGAAAATATATATATATATATATAAAAGACTAAGAATTACATCTAATATAAAGATAAATAAGCTAAGAAATAATAAATGACAGAAATCGACTAGGATTATAGAACCGACTTTAGAGCTTCGAACACCGGACTGCTGTTTGGATCCTTGTCTGCACCGACAGTCACCGAGCTCCAATCGCGCAAGTGGCAAAAATCAGTTGGGATTTTGATTTGGAGATTGCATTGATGTGTGGAGATGAGAGAAGATGAGAAAAGAAAATTTCTGGGTTCTGAGTAAAACGTGGGAAAGGAGGATGATGTGTATTTTTGGGATTAAGATTTTTTATAGCTGGAATTGAGGGGAATGGACGTAAGGAATAGGGAAAAGACAGAGAATTGGATTTTTCTTGATGTCTTTTTTTTTTTTGATGAAAATGTAAGAGGAAGGGGGCAGAACTGGGTTGTTTTTGTGTTTTTCGTTTTCTGGGAAAAAGAGGGCTGGAACGGGATAAGAGGGAAAGGGGATGCAGAATGAATGGGCGATTTTTTTTATTGCAGAATAGCAGAAAGACTGGACGATTTTTTTGTGTGTCAATGCTTCTCTTCTCTTTTTTTTTTTTTTTGCGCAGGGAAGAAGCTTGGGCGTAAATCTCTTCTCTTTCTGGGCGTTCTCCTCCTCTTTTTTTCGCGTGGACAGAAGACTGGATATAAAGAGGGCCGACTGAATTTTGGCTGGACTATCATTAATTGCTGCATTTAATGCTCTATTATGAATGCCAGCGTTTTTAATTGCATGTTCTGTGCGTTGTCGGATGGTTTGGCGACCTGCAGCTCGTGATTTGTCCTTTTTAATTTTTATTTTAGCACATGTGACTGACAGGCGTTGAAAAACGATTCTGTTAGATTGCCAGCGCATGAAAAACAGATCTCGTGACTCCATAGGAAATAGTTTGCGGAAATGCAGCCAAACAGCGAAGGCCAAAGGTCCATAGGGCCAAAGTGTCGACAGGTTGAAATGTTGGCAGGGTCGAAGGGTCGAAGGCTCACAGGGTTCGAAGGTCAAGGGTCGAAGGGTCGAAGGTCAGAGTGTTGGCAGGTCGGAGGTTTATATGTTTCGAGGCTTCGATGTGTCGATGCTTCGAGGCTTCGAGGCTGCGAGGCTTCGAGGCTTCGAGGCTTCAAGGCTTCGATGCTTCGAGGCTTCGATGCTTTGAGGCTTCGAGAATCAACGGGTCGAAGTGTCGGCAAGTCGAAGGTCAACGGTCAACGGTCAATGTCACGCCCCGGATTTCCAACCCGAGGAGACCGGAACGTGACCTTCCCTTTACCCGAGTTTGGATAAAGGGGATAGGATACAACATGCTCACACAGGATACCATACACTTCACATTTTATATTTAGAGAGACAAAAATCATATTTTTATTAAGTCCAAACATATAAAAGTGTCCAAACATGCTTTTATTACATAAAACTCCTCATTACAATATCTCCCCACTAGAGTTACATCAATTTCCATAAAATAACATAATCGAAAAGAAATGATAAAGCAAATACAGTCTTCCACCTCGGGATTCCACCTAACGCCTGTAAGTTCCTGAAAGAAAACACATCACAGTAGGAGGGGTGAGCAACCACAGCTCAGTAGGGATCATGTCCCCCCAACCCATCCCATGCTCCTAGCATCTACATGCCGTGTGTACAAGTGCAGTGTCGTGATACAATTATTTCAACAAATATAATAGTAAGCCATCAGCAAGAACAAATATTTCAAACAGCCACACAGGCTAGCACATGAACAGTCCTGGGCTTCCACAGCCACCGGGTTTCCAAGAGCAGTCCCGGGCTTCCACAGCCACCGGGTTCCAAGAACAGTCCCGGGCTTCCACAGCCACCGGGTTTCACAAAACAGTCTCGGGCTTCCACAGCCACCGGGTTTCACAAAACAGTACACATAGCCTCTCAGGCATAAAACCAAACACTTAGTAGGCACACATTCACAAATGTACAAACCCAGCCGCTCAGGCATAAAAACAAACACTTGGCATGCACACCTTTACCAACTCACAATTCTAGCCTTACTGGCATATTATCAAACACATACTGGGCATATTCACGCAGACATATTCACACAGGCATTTTATCGAACACTTAACATGCACTGCCCACCCAACATCAGAATCACACCAAAATGCCATTGAAGGCCAACATTCATATAGGAGATCACACTTATATGAATTTACATATAAATATTATAGCATTAACAATAGAAACTTTACAAAACATCCACACAGGGCCTAACCCCGGAACAGACCAGGAAAGACAGAACCCCTACCTTAAACAAGATCCTCCTTGCTCCCGCGCTAGACGCCGTCCTCCCCACGCAAGACGCTCTGGCAGCAACCAGCAGCTCTCCTTCCTTCCCTCTCTCTAGCTCTCTCTGTCTCTCTCTATGACGGCTGCAGCAGCTGAAGAGAACCCTAAACCTAACACAAGGAGCCTTCACCTCTTTATATAGGCAACTCAAACCCCAAAATGACGTAGTTTTGATTAAATGAATCCCAGCATCAAAACGACGTAGTTTTGATGACAGACTATAACCTTTTTGCAACCACACAGGACAAAGCACTCATAATTTCACCATGGTCCTTTAGCAAAAGAGGATCAGAACAACAAAACAAGGGTAATGGAGGCTGCAAATGCTCTAGAATTTCACCACAAGCCTTGGAACAACATCAGGAAGGCTCCCATGCAAAAATCTCACTGCACGTGAAAAGCCCTTCTCACGTGCACTCCCAATTGGGCTCAAACTTTGCCTCTTGCTTGTTCATCAACATACAAGATGATTTAGCCAAAGTGTGTGGAAATAAAACTCCCTGAAACCTAACAATTTCACCTAAAAAGGCAAAACTGACTAACTCCTCACATCCCAAAATACAGGTCATTACAGTCAACCCCGAAGCTTTTTTTTTATACTTTTAATTACCTTTTTACCCTCACCCAAAATGCAAAAATGGACGACCTTTTAGGGATGGTTTGGGAAGACCCGTATTCGCCTAAATAGACATTTCAGACTATTCCTCATGTGCACATCTTCGGGCCATTTGACCAGGGGCATTGTTCGTCTTTTGGCAGGTTTTACTTTTTCCAGCGAAAGTTGTTTTGGCCATAACTTCTTCGTTTTTCATCGGAATTAAGCCCAGTAAAGTGCGTTATTCTCCAAATTTCCTCATCTATCCCCTGGTATGGTCTTGGGTACTTTAGGGACTTGTAGCAATGGTTATCCATTTTGGGCTTCCCGGTTCGTGTCAATGCATCCATCTTGTACAAATTGTAGGGAATCTCTAAGGACCTGTTCAACAAGGTATATGGCATGGGCAAAAAAGCATATATATCAAATGAGGTTAGTATGTCCAACCCGGACAAAATGGGGTCCAACAAAAAAGACAATACAAATACCAAATCATAAACAACTAATACAAGAAAGCACATCACGACAGCCACCTACCACCCTTAAGATTGTTCATCCTCGAACAACTCTGGGTGCTGCTCACGCATCATGGACTCACGTTCCTAGGTCTCCTCCTCAATGCCGCGGTGCTGCCATAGCACAGAACCAAAGGAATAGCACGACCACGCAAAAGATTCTCCCGCCGATCGAGTATACGGATAAGGGCCTCAACAACGCACATGTCATCCTCAATGTCCAATGTCCACCAATCGATCACATGAGTGGGGTCAAGATGATACTTCCGCAACTGGGATACATGGAACACATTGTGCACTCGACTCAATCGCGGTGGCAATGCTAACCGGTAAGTCACTGGCCCCACACGAGCCATAACCCATAAAAGACCAATAAACCGCGGAGATAGCTTGGAACCTCGCCCAAACCGCCGATGTCCACGACGGGGAGAAACACTGAGAAACACATGATCTCCCACAGAAAACTCTAAAGGTCGCCGCCACTAATCTGCATAAGACTTCTGTCAATTCTGCACAGGCAACAAGCACTGACGAATCAACTTTACCTTCTCAGTAGCCTCTTGAACCAACTATGGTCCCAAGAGAGCTGCCTCCCCGACCTCAGTCCAACATAAAGGTGATTGACACGGCCTCCCATACAAGGCCTCAAAAGGAGCCATCCTAATGGATGCCTGATAACTATTGTTGTAGGCAAACTCCACCGAAGGAAGGTGAGTTGCCCACGAACCCCCAAAATCTAGTACACAGGCCCACAACATGTCCTCCAATGTCTGGTTCATCCTCTCTGTTTGACCATTAGTCTCCAGGTGAAAGGCTGTACTCAAGTTAATCTTTGTCCCCATAGCCTCCTCCAAGCCTGCCCAAAAATAGGAAGTGAACCGTGAATCTCTATCGGACACAATCGACGATGGTACCCCATGCAATCTCACGATCTCGTTCACATACAGCTGACTCAAGGCCCCAATGGAATCCCGCTCTCGAACGGCAAGGAAATGGGCCGACTTCGTTAACCAATCCACAATCACCCAAATCATGTCTTTCCTCCCAGTAGTGGGTGGAAGACCAGTCACAAAATCCATCGCTATGTGGTCCCACTTCCACTCCGCTATTGGCAACGGCTGCAACATACCTGTTGGCCGCTGGTGCTCAGCTGTCACGTCCTAATTTCCTTTCACTTGGAAATGGGTAATGACTGCCCATGCCCACACCCGAAGGGTCAAGGGGTTGGTGCAAGAACCTAAAAAGGACTTATGACATGGGTGCTGTCCCAAATTTGTACAGCCAGGCTAACATGCCACGGGGCATGCTCCTGCTCCCTAATCATGCACACAACCATAAATCAAACAATAACCATATCTCAATTTATTACATTTCAAAGGGGCTCAAAGTTCATTACAACTCAATAGGGGAAAAACTCCCATCAAACCACAATGTGCTCTGTTTACAAATAATCCAAACCATAAAACAGAAATCCACAAACAAAAACAATGAAACCAACATAGTCTTCAGCCTCAGTGGCCTACCACCACAACTCTTTCACCTACCACCTGCTAGACCCTGCAAAAGAACAGTTTATAGGAGGGGTGAGCAAACTATAGCTCAGTAGGGTTCCAGTCTCCCCAGACCCATCCCACTCTACAACATGCATGACAAGTGTATGCTTGTGCTCGTGTAGTGCCTAAAGCTAAAGCAGCAAACATCACCCAGTAACACACCATTTACCTGAGCCCACACTGGAGGGCAGAGGACACCCCGCTGCCACGGGGACATGACATACCACATCCAGGTGAATGTTGCATGGTCACCAATGCAACATTTTCCACCCGAGTTAGATATGGCCATCACCTCCTCGGACGCCATACCTACCCTCAGGAATGGGTGCAGACTTAGCCCACCGTCGTGAGTGCTACACCGAGACTCAGGACCGCAGTCCTAGCCAAATCTCAAGGGTCCAGTTATTGTGCCTGGCCCATAACTCAGCTCAACCCACATGTATTTGGGTACTCAATCTCAATCAACAATTCAATCAGTTTCAGCAGTACAACTCAGCAACACATCTCAACTCAATACAACTCAGTAGTGCAACTCAACAAGCATATCTCAAACATATGTTTGTAACTCAACATTCTCAACACATTCCAGTCCTCAAAACTTAGGTTATCAATTATCTCCTCAACAAATCTCAAACAAGTTTCACACAGGCCAACATAGTCAGTTACAGAATACACCAGCCACACAGGCTTAAAACCAAGCACACAACATACATCAGTCACACAGGTATAATATCAAACACATAATGGGCATAGCCACACAGGCATACTATCAAACACATAATAGGCATAGACAATCTAACAATTTCCAACCCAATCCCAAACATCAGGATCACAACCAATATGCCATTGAAGGCCAACATCCATATAGGAGATCACACCTATATGGATTTATATATATATATGTATGTATAGACCACAAATACCCTAGGACAGAGAAGGATTAGGAAGGACAGAATTCCTTACTTCAAGAACCCTGCACCCTCTTGCTTCCACGCTAAACGCCGCCCAACAACGGAAATCCCCACAGCAACAAGGACCAGAAGCTCTCCCTCTCTCTCTGGCCGTCTCTCTCTCTCTTTATGTGTGTGTGACGGCTGCAGGGGCTAACAAGAATGAAGAACCCTAATCCTTTAGAGCTCCACCTCTATATATAGTCACCTTAACATCAAAACGGCATAGTTTTGATTAAAAGTAGCCCAGCATCATAACGACGTAGTTTTGATACACACTATAACCTACTAACCTCTATATAGGATAAAACACTCATAGTTCCAACATGGTCCTTTGAGAAAAGATGATTAGAATAACAAAACTAATGTGACGGTACAAAAATATGGCTGCACGTCATAATGCACGTTATATCCCCATATGACGTGCACCTCCAAAAGCTATGAAATTCTACCCCAAGCTTCCTAGGATCATGTAGAAGATAAGTAAACCAAAATCCCCTTGCAGGTCATATCCCCATATGACGTGCATTGTCACGTGCACCTCCCAAAAGTCCCCTCTTGGGCTCATCTCCTACCTCAAACTCGTGCATCAACATTCAAGGTGTTTTAGCTAAAGTGTGTGGGAAGAAAACTCCCTAAAACCCAACAATTTTCACTCACAAGGCATTTGTGATTAACTTCTTACATACCACAAAACACAGGTCCTTACATCAGCCGTCACTTGTTGACAAGTGAGGCACCTCGAAACAAAAGCAGCTACATCTCGCTTCATCCCAGGCCACCAAAAATGTCCACGAAGCGCGTGGTACATCTTCGTACCCCCTGGATGCATAGCCACTCTTGACTGGTGAAACTCCCTCATTACCTCATCCCGAAGAGGTGAAGCCACGACGAGTCGCCCCTGAAAAGACAATTCATGCTCTGGACCCTCGGTCCAATCCTCAAATAGCTCACCAGCCTCAATACGGGCACGGAGAACCTCACACTCAATGTCACCCAATTGTCCCTCTCGGACTCGCTGATACAACGCAGGTACAATAACCATAGGACTCAGCACTGTCCTACCATCACAAGCCATAGGCTGCAACTGCAACATCGCCAATTGCTCCATCAGCTTCCACTCTCTCACGGCCACCTCAGCCTTCCCCTTCCTACTCAGCGCGTCAGCCACAACATTGCCTTTGCCTGGGGTATAGGCAAGAGTAAAGTCAAAAGTCTGCAAATACTCCACCCATCTCCTCTGCCTCAAATTGAAGTCCTTCTGAGTAAAGATGTACTAAAGGCTCTTGTGATCTGAGAACACCACAAACTTCTCCCCCAAAAGGTAATGCTGCCAACTCTTCAAGGCAAAGATGACAGTCGCCAACTCAAGATCATGAGTAGGGTAATTCTGCTCATGAGGTTTCAGCTGCCTCGACCCATAAGCTACCACACTGTGCTCCTGTATAAGCACACACCCCAAACCAATCCTAGACGCATCACAATACACCTCATATGGGATACCCTCCCTAGGTAACCTCAACACAGGTGCGGTGGTCAAGTGGGTTTTGAGAGCCTCAAATGCCTACTGAAATTTATTAGTCCACTCAAACTTTACTCCCTTCCTGGTCAACGCCGTCATAGGAGCCGCCAAACGAGAGAATCCCTCTACAAAACGACAATAATACCTCGCCAAACCAAGGAAACTACGAATCTCGAAAACATTGGTTGGCCTCTCCCACGATGCCACAGCTTCAATCTTGGCTGGGTCCACTCTAACTCCCTCAGCTGACACTACATGGCCAAGAAAGTGAACCTCCGCATGCAAAACTCACATTTGCTAAACTTAGCAAACAACTGCTGGTCCCTCAAGGTTTGCAGCACTATCGCCAAATGCTCCACATGCTCCCTCTCTGTCTTGGAATACACCAAGATATCATCTATAAACACCACCACAAAGGAATCAAAATATGGAGCAAAGACCTAGTTCATCAAATGCATGAACACTGCTGGTGCATTAGTGAGTCCGAAAGGCATCACTACCCACTCATAGTGCCTATACCTGCACCTAAAAGCCGTCTTAGGGGTGTTCTGCTCCCTAACCCTTAACTGGTGATACCCTAATCGCAGATCTATCTTGGAAAACCACTCAACTGGTCAAACAAGTCGTCTATCCGAGGCAACGGATACTTATTCCTCACAGTCACCAAATTCAGCTTCCTATAGTCAATGCAGAGGCAGAGCGTGCCATCTGCCTTCTTTGCAAAGAGCACTGGAGCACCCCAGGGTGAGGTACTCGGTCTGATATACCCCTGGTCCACCAACTCCTCTATTTGCCTCTAAAGCTCCCTTAACTCGACTCACCCCATACGATATGCCACTTGGGAGATTGGGCCAGTCCCCGGTACCAACTCAATGGTGAACTCCACACTTCTCTTAGGCGGTAAACTCCTCAACTGCTTAGGAAAAACATCCTGAAATTGGTCAACAACTATGGGCCACACTTTCTTTTCCACTTTCCCCTCCTCAGCAAAGGTCAGGGCTGCTAACCTGTGGGTAATGGCACCCCACTAGTCCAGCACTGGCCTAGCTCGACTCGCCTCACAGTCCCACTCCCCCTGCAGGGTGCAAGAAGTCCCTGCAGGTGTCACGAAGGATACACGCCGCCGATAACAATTTATCTTGGCCTAGAAAGCCATAAGCCAATCCATACCCAAGATCAGGTCAGAAGTACGCAAGGGCATCACGTACAAATCGAAACTAAGCTCCACATCCCCTATAGTTAACATACAATCATGACATATGCGCCGCACCTCAATCATACCCCTCACCGGAGACTCCACTGCTAGGGGTCTCTCTGCCTCAACACATGCGAATCCCAACCCCTCAATCAAAAGTTCAGCAACAAACGAATAGAATGCACCCATATCAAAAAGAGCAGAAACAAGCGTACGAGAGATCAAAAGGGTACCTCTAACCACCAATGGTCCTGCCCCACCCTCCGCCGGTGGAGGTGGTAGCTCAGCCTCCTCCTAGGGTGTTGCATTCAGCACAAACACCTTCCCTTAGCCCGTGCAACTAGTCTACTCACCCTCTGGATGATTCCCACCCTGTCGGCCTCCAGCATCAACCTGCTATCGCTTTGGCCTCCCCTGAGGTCGGGTCTGGTTCGATCCTGCCTGACTAGCCTGCCACTGACGAGCTGGTCTCTTTGCTGGTGCACGAAACTGGCATCACTCCTCGTGCTGGATGCCATGCCCCCAACTCCTCTGTTACCACTCCTGCAAACCCGACTCAAATGGCCCTCTCGTCCACAACTATTGCATCTCCAATCCTTTTTTGGACACTCCCTCCTGAAGTGGCCTTGCTCCCCATAGCAATGACAACCACTGGGGAGACCTCCTGTTGGACCTCCCTATTTACTGCTGCCAAAGCTAGCCCTCCCTGGGTTCACCGATGGCTGTTCCTTGCTGCAGAAGGAACTGCTATCTCTCTCCTTGGTCTTAGGCCTCTTGGGCCCCAAATCACATTTAGATCCGCCCTGCAACTGGCGACCCTGATGGGCCTGCCTCCCATCATCCAGCTTCCTTTCAGCGATACGAGCTGTCTCTACTACCTCAGCATAAGTCCTCAATTACGTATTAATAAAGATCAGCAAAGTGAACTTGTGAGCCTTCAGGACCTCCCTTGCCACAGTCTTGGGAGCAAACCTACTCAAACTCTGGAACTCCCGCTCATACTCGGGCACTGACTTCGATCCCTACCTCAAGCTGCCAAATTCCTCCCTCTTTTGCCACCTTAATAACTCGGGGAAGAACTCGTCATGGAAGAGTTGCAAGAACTCCTCCCACAGCATGAACTGCACTGCATGGCTCCCCGTGACACTCAGCCACCACTCCAAAGCATTCCCCTCCAACTGCCGAATGGCTAGTCTCACCTTATCCTGCTCCTGGGGTAGGAGAAAGGAAAACACATGCTCGATCTGCCTCAACCAATGCTCAGCTACCACAGAATCCCCTTCTCCGTTGAACCTTGGAGGTTGTCTTGTCACCACGTCATCCTCTGCACGAATCGGTACGCCACCCAGCAAACTCTCACGCACACGAGGTACCCCCCCCCCCCACTGGTGGTGGTGGTGGTGGTGGCACCACCGCTGTGCTGCCATTTCACGGCGCACCTCCTCCCGAACCTCCTGCCGGATACCCTCCCTCAGCTCTCGGACTTCCAGTCGGATGCCCTCTCATAGCTGTGCCAACAACAGCGCATGTCCTCCAGTAGACTGCCCCGCACCCGGGCCCTCATGGGCAGATGACTCATCAGCCACTGCCCCTGACGCACGTGTCGTTCTCCTCGGTGGCATTCTTACTACACGAAGTAAGAAAGATAACCGTCAAAACACATTCATAATCTATCGCGTGTCACTACCTCTACTCCATCTATCAATTCTACCATCACATGGCATGTCACACATACATTACATCAATCCATATGCATCAATCCACAATATACACAACTTATTCCATATTGCACACAGCTCAAACAAACAAGGACTTTTCCTTGTCATCATGCTCAAGGTATTCCAAAAAAATTCAGAGTTGCACATTATAAACTTTATCATAGTTTAGTACACATAGACAACAAATGCAACTAGTGCTCTAATGTCAATGCATGCAAATCCTACCTCAGGTCTGGAGTACCTCAAGTACACCTTAGAGGCTCAAAGAGGACCATGTTGATCAGGCACGTCCCTCCAGGCTCCTCCAAAGGACTCAAGATAACCAAATCCGCCCACTACCCTAGGCCAACTAGACCATGCTCTGATACCATATTGTCACGCCCCGGATTTCCAACCCAAGGAAACCGGTTCGTGACTCCCCTTTACCCACCCGGTGGGCAAGGGGTTGATATACAACATCCCACGCAAGACATCGTCCACATACACAAAAAAAATTCGCAAAGATGTAAATCAATATCTTTATTAATTTCAAACCACAATAAACGTTTAAAACAAAACCACATGCCTTTATTACATTCAAATCTTGTTTTCGACCTCTCCCCATTGGGTTACACCAATTTCCTCAAAATAACAATTGAATGAAACAATAAAACAAATACGGTCTTCCACCTTGGGGTTCCACCGAGCGCCTGTAGGTTCCTGAAAGAAAACACATCACAGAAGGAGGGATGAGCAACCACAGCTCAGTAGGGATCATATCTCCCCAACCCATCCCACGCTCCTAGCATCTACATGAGGACGTGCACAGTGCAGTGTAGTGACAATAAGATATAAGCAGTTGATAATCCAGTCAAGCGTCAACACACAAGCCACAAGTATAATCTTTGCCACAGCCACATAGGCTAACATAAATAGTCCCGGGCTTCCACAGCCACCGGGTTCCAAGAACAGTCCCGGGTTTCCACAGCCACCGGGTTCCAAAATAGCCCCGGGCTTCCACAGCCACCGGGTGTACCAACAAACACAACACACAAAGCCACACAGGCATAACATCAAACACATGATTTGCATAGTCTCACAGGCATAACATCGAACACATAGCGTGCACACATTCACAGGCTCTCAAACTTTGTCACACAGACATAAAATCGAACACCTAGCAAGCATAGCCACACAGTCATAAAAACAAACACTTAGCATGCGTAATCCCCAGCCTCTCGAGCATATATACAAATACCCAAGCAAATACGCTATTGAAGACCAACATCCATATAGGAGATCACACCTATATGGATTTACATATATATATATATATATATATATATATATATCCAGAATATACAATAGACTGCCTATCACAAGGCCAAAACCCTGGGATAGTTTCAAGGAGGAATAGAACCCCAACCTCAAGGATCCTTCATACTCCCACGCTAGATGTCGTCCACCCACGCTAGACACTCCAGCAGCAACCAGGAGCTCTCATTCTCTCTCTCTCTCTCTCTCTCTCTCTCTCTCTCTCTCTGCAGCGGCTGCCAGAAAAGAAACTCTAAACCTAAAACAAGAGGGCTCCTCATCCTTATATAGACACCCTAATATCAAAATGATGTAGTTTTGATTAAGTGAAACCAGTGTCAAAACGACGTAGTTTTGATTACACAAGCTATAACCTTCCCACATCCATACAAGACAAAATATTCACAATTCCCACATGCCCCTTTGGGAAAAGATTACTAGAATAACAAAACCAAGGTGATGGTGCAAAAATATGGATGCACGTAACAAAGGCCACTGTCACGTGCAAGCTCCAAATGCCCTAAGATTTTTCCCCAAGCTTTGGAATAACGTTAGGAAGGCTCCCATACAAAAACCTCACTGCCCGTGAGAACCATTGTCACGTGCATTGTCACGTGCAGCCCCAAAAAGCTTCCTCTTGGGCTCAAATCTTGCCCCTAGCTTACTCACCATCAAACAAAGTGTTCTAGCCAATGTGTGTTGGAGTAAAACTCCCTAAAACCTAATAATTTGCCACTCAAAAGGCATAACTGCAACTAACTCCTCACATCCCAAAACACGGGTCATTACACGGGCCAATTGTATCCGTAAAATGAACAGTTCCGGAAGAACTTAGAGGTCCTTCGACACTAAGTCTTTCAGTATTAACTGGTCCGGATGGACTTGAAGGTTCTCCGGTGTAATGAATATCCATAACATTTTGTCCGAAGTTTTGTGGAAGTCCTGAGTCTGATTCTTTTGAAGCATCATCAGTAGCATTTCTTGTTGCTTCACCGGTATTAGGTGATTCACCAGGAGTTGTAGCAGGGACATGTCTGAACTGAGAATAATCATTCGTACTATCCATATGATCCTATGCAATTGACTTTGAAGATCCTACACTCAACCAGTCAAGGTTAGATTCATCAAAATCAACATGGATAGATTCTTCAACTGTTAGACGTTTTCGGTTGAAAATACGTTAAGCCTTGCTGTCTAAAGAATATCCGACAAAGATCCCATCATTGGATTTTGGCTCAAATTTACTCCGGGCCTCTTTGTCGTCATTTAACACGTAGCAAGCACACCCAAAGGCTTTTAAATGAAAGATTGATGGCTTTCTGTCTCTCCACATTTCATAGAGTGTTTTCATGGTAATCTTATTTATAAGAGTTCTGTTCTGAACAAAGCATGCAATGGACATAGCTTCAGCCCATAGATTGAGAGAAAGCTTTGCCCCTACTAACATTGATCTACCAGCTTCGACTAACGTGCGATTCTTACGCTCAGCAATTCCATTTTGCTGTGGAGTCCTGGGTGCAGAAAAGTTGTGCTGAATGCCCTATTCAGAACAATAGGATCTCATTTCTAAAAGATCGAATTCCGTACCATGATCACTTCTGATACACTTGATGCTCAGTCCTTGTGAATTGCTTATCCAGTTGAAGATATCTACTAAATGTTCAAAGGTTTGATCCTTTGATTTTAGGAACATCACCCATGTATACCTGGTGAAGTCATCGATAACCACGAGGATATATCTCACACCAGCCAGAGAAGCAATAGAGATGGGACCACAGAGATCCATGTGAAGAAGTTGCAGTAGAGCAATTATTGAATTAACGGATTTACTCTTAAAGCTGTGCTTGGTCTGCTTGCCGAGTTGACATTCTCTACAGAGGGAGTCTCTGGAGAATTTATGTTTCGGCAAACCATTTACTAAATCAAGCGACGCTAATTTAGAAAAAGTCTTAAAATTTAAATGTGCCCAACGCTTGTGCCATAGCCAACTTTCTTCATCTGATGCTTTAGTGAGGAAGCATACAAGGTCAAAAGAATTATTTCTTAAGACCACTGAGTATATGTCCGCATCTCTTAAACTGGATAACTTAACATCTCCGGATAAGTTATCCCTAACTGTGCAGGTGTTGGACATAAAGGAAACAGTAAACCCTTTGTCACATAAATTACTGACACTCAGCAGATTATGCTTCAAACCTTCGACTAGTGCAACTTTAGTGATTGATACACAGTCGTTGGTTAAAGTGGCATACCCCACAGTCTTACCTTTACTGTTGTCCCCATATGATACGGATGGGCCTCGTTTATCCGTAACATCAACGAGCAAAGACTCATCACCCGTCATATGTTCGGAGCATCCACTATCGAGGATCCACTTGCTTTGATTGATCTTTGACTTCAAGTGACCTGACAATGCATTCCCAAAGATGCTCCTACAAGACAACAGTTTACACTTTTGGTGCCCAAACTTGTTTTGGGCGGTTAGGAGAAACAACAGTAGTGTCAACAGTTGCGGAATTTACTTTGTTAGGAAGTTTAGCTTTCCAAGTTGACTTAACTTTGTTAGTGTCAGTTGCTTCTTTCATTTGGGTTTTCTTGGGAGAGACACTCTATGGAGATTTAGACTTTGATTTGCTCGAAGAACCCTTTTTGATGAACTGATCTTTATTAATACGTACTTGATTACAAAGCCAGTTATCAGATAAGCTCCAACATTCATAGTGATAATGACCTATTTCTCTACAAATGGAACAGGCACTATGATGCGGGCCACAAACAGGGGATACAGGTTTCTTAGGTTTTATAGGCTTTCTACTCTTTTCCCTATGCCCTAATCCTTTGTAATTGGGTGCAGCGCTCTTGGCCCTAGATGCGTCAGCCTTAGCCTTTCCATTCTTTCTGGGTGCTATAGTTTCGGCTTTAACTGCAGCAACCTTCCCTTCATCGTTAGATACGGGTGCTACTACTTCGAGAACTGCTGTAACAGCCTTACTTCCACAATCATAGACTATGCTGCCACCTGAAATGAAACCATCCAACGGTTTAGATGTACTAACAGGATATAGGTTGGTTAGTTTCGGAACAAAATCCGGAGGATACTCAGTAGCTTGTGTGGAGGTTGATGGTTCAGAGCCAAGGCCAGGTTTAACTTGGATATCATCCGGATCAGTCCTAAAGGTAGAGGTTATTTCTCCGGATTTTAGCCACTTATGATTTATTTCCTTTTCCTTTTCAAGTTCATTCTCGAGTCTTTTTAAAATAACTTTTAGGCCAGTTAGGTTGGTATTTAACAAATGATTTTTTGCTCTTAAGTCATGATACCACGCCTGTTTACTTCGGAAGTCAGTTATGTCTTTTTCAAGTCTAGCAACAGTAAATTCAAGACGTTTATTCTGACTTTCCATATCTTTGTACATTTGAGTAATTATTAGTCTCTTATTCTTTTCATGATCACATTCAGTAGTAAGAGATTCTAATTTACTCATGAGCTCAGAGATAGAAGGTACCTCAGTATTTGCCATGAGGCAAACGTTCGACTTTGGGGTTGGCTCATCATCAGAGGATTCCTCCTCTTCTTCTGAGCCACTGATGTACTTTGTGACGAATGCCTTCCTCTTGTTCTTGCTGTTGTCTGAGGTGGAGCATCGGGGGGTAACCTTGTCACTCTTCTCGGCCGTCTTAGATTTGGATTTGCAATCCTTGGCCTAGTGACCGAGTTTCCCACAGTTGTAGCATTCTTGGGAACTTAACTTCGATTGCTCCTTCCTTCTGGATGATGATGAAAAGCCTCTTCTGAATCCTTTTTTGCTTTTCCATAGGAATCGCTCGAAGGATTTGACTAGAAGAGCTATTTCTTCTTTAGCGTCTAAGTTAGAGTTCCCTGACTCTTCCGTATCATGATCATGTTGTATGCTGAAGCATTCCGTAGCTTTGAAAGCTACCTCCTTTTCTTTCCGAGCTATTTTCTCATCCCGATCAGAGTATTTGAACCTGACCTCATGAGTCCATAGCTCTCCATATAGTTCTTCGAGGGGAACATACTGCCAGTTCTTGTCGACTTGCATCTGGAGTTGCTTGGAGTAGTAGCGATCCGGCAATGAGCGAAAAAACTTGTCATTGATTTGGGATTGAGAGTAGTGCTCATTGACAGTTTTTAGCTCAAGGATGAGCTTTCCGAATCTCCGATAGATGCTTTTTAGGGATTCACCAGGTTTGTGATTAAAGCTCTCGAAGTTCTGCCTGAGAGTACAGATGATGTTCTGCATTTGGGACTGACTTCCTTCATAGAGGATTTTCAGCTTATCCAATACAACTTTTGCTGTTGTGTAGGCCTGGACGTCCGTGAAAGCTTTGGAGTCCAAAGATGATGTGACATATACCAGAGCCTTTTTGCTAGCACACTACCAGGCTCTTTCATCATGGGTAAGTTCAGCATCAATCTTTGGCCTTCTAACTCCATGTTCTCCGATAGTCATCGGAATCGGTATCTCCTGATGAAAACATGGCCACATGAGATGATCATGGCATACCATGAACATTCTCATGCGAGCTTTCCACTGGGAGAAAAGCTCAGGTGTGAATTTTGGCGATTTGGTCAAAGTGAAACCAGAACTCCATGGTTGAGGTGTGTCGACATTTTCACTGCTGCTTTGATTAGGGAGGGGCTCTTGTGTATCTTCGGAGTTCAGGCAAGTGTTGAATAGCATACTACTTTCTTCGCCCATTATTGAGAGAGAGAGAGACTGGGATCTCTACTTTAAGCTGGTAGAACTTGCTTTGATACCACTTGTTGGTCCCTGGGAGCCTAGAGCGGGGTGAATATGCTGTTATCGCATACTCTTTTCTCACTCTTTGGCACAGCACTTGACTGGTTAAATAATAGAATCAATGCAGAAGATAATCAATAGTGGAAGTATTTTGTTTTATTTTCAAATGATAAATACAACAAAATAGAAGCAAATTAAAGCTTGTAAAGCCTTTAGATCTACTACCAGACTCTCTTACACTGTTTACAAAATGACTCACACACTAGCCTCTGTGATCTCAATGAGCTCTAGTATACACTTATTTTATACTTCACAAACGATCAACAAACTTCTACACTTCACCCCTTATGTAATGTACAAGCTTTACATTATATATAACACACCCTAGAGAGATAGTCTTGGAACTTGTTGTTCCGGACTTTGTGCACAATGACTGTTTTTCGAAATTCTCTCATCCTTGGGTTTGCAAAGCATAAGTGCATTTATGAGTTCCCAAGTTCAATCAAAGTTGTGTCCATATATCCAAATGATCCACGTGTAAGTTACTTTAAGTTCTCAACAAGTTTATCTTACATCGGGAAGCAACGAGCTGGTGACTTTAAATGTGAAGAGATAAGTTGAAGTAGCGTCTTCTTAATCCAGTGTAAGGTTCCTTACTCTGTGTTAACTAAGCTCGGATCCTTACTCCGTGTCAATGATTGCTTACTCCATATCAATTCAGTACTGGAATCCTTATTCCGTGTCAGCACTTCCTTACTGCGTACGAATGAGAAGGTCGGAGTGCTTACTCCGTGTCATCACTTTCTTACTCTGTGAGAGTTCCTTACTCCGCGTGAGTTAAAGGATCGGATGGCTTACTCCGTATCAGTACATCCTTACTGTTGGATCAAGCCCAAAATTTGGATGATGCAAATAAAACCCTGTGTAATTTGATCTGAGACTTTTGTTGTTTCATTTTAAGTTATTGTAGAAGATATGAACTTGATCCGGACCTACACTCATGAGAGGAAAGCTAAGGACGGGATACATAATCTTGATCCGGATGAGAGTGTGCGTCGTCAAAAGCTTGGTACATAACCAAGTCTTCACTTTATACGGAATAAGGATCATACATGCGGACTAATGAGTTAAAGCTATGGACTAAGAAATCTACGCCGAATACTTTAAAATGAACTAAGTCAATAGATACGGAGTAAGAATCCTAGTCTATTAGTCGCATGGAGAAAGTCACAGTTATCACGGAGTAAAAAGGCTAAGTCTTCCACTTAAGCGGACTAAGGAAAAGAATCACCAAGTAAGAAATCCGGAGTATTCTATACATGAGGAGTGAGGAACGACTTATGCGGAATAAGGACCCGAGTTTTTATTTCGCACGGAGTAAGGAAATTTGATACAAAATAAGGAATCCGAACCTGTTACTCTTGCAGAGTAAGGATGTGCTGATACGGAGTAAGCCATCTATTCCTTTAACTCATACGGAGTAAGGAAACTAGTTGCGGAGTAAGGAAGCGCTGATACGGAGTAAGCACTCCGACCTTCTCATTCATACGGAGTAAGGAAGCATTTACACGGAATTAGGATTCCAGTACTAAATTGATACAGAGTAAGCAATCATTGTCACGGAGTAAGGATCCGAGCTTAGTTTAACACAGAGTAAGGAACCTTACACCGGATATAAGAAGACGCTGCTCCAATTTATCTCTTCACATTCAAAGTCACCAACTCGCTGCTTCCCGATGTAAAACAAACTCGTTGAGAACCTAAAGCATCTTACACGTGGATCATCCGGATATGTGGACACAACTTAGACTGAACTTGGGAACTCACAAACGCACTTATGTTTTGCAAACCCAAGACATTGAGCTCCACATCCGCAGCACTTAAGACAGAAAGGATTTCGAGGAACAGTAATTGTGCACATAGTCCGGAACAACAAGTTCCATGATTATCTCTCAAGGATGTGCTATGTATATTATGTAAACCTTGTATATTAAAATATACAAGAGTGCACGGGTGAATGTACAAGAGCTCAAGTAGATCATAGAGGCTAGTGTGTGAGTGCATTGTAAACAGAGTGTTAGAGAGTTGTTAGTAGATCTAATAGCTCCTTAAGCTTTAATCTTCTTCCATTTTGTTGTACTTATCATTTTGATAAGAAAACAAAATACTTCCACTCTCTGGTGATTTTCCGCATTGATTCTATCTCTTAACCAGATAGGTGTTGTGCCAAAGAGTTAGAAGAAGAGTTTCGATAAGAGCCTATTCACCCCCTTCCCCCCTATAAAGAGTCATATTTGGGTAGCTTTGAGAGAGAATGCAACTATCTGGACGGTAGTGTAGTCGTCGATGTGAGCATTTTGACTGTATCTGGGCCCGATTTCGTGTCGGGGCCCCGTTTGACCCGATTGTTGACTTTTTGGGGTTTATTAGTTGACTTTGCATTTGGGCGGTCATTTGGGTGTAATAATATTTGCTTAGTGTTGTGCTCGTCATTTCAAGTGTTTTGACTGTAATTTGACTTAATTTGGAGTTCGGGACCTTGGAGGTCAATTATTGGGTGGAGAGGTCAATTATTGACTAGGTCAATGATTGACTAGGTCAGTTATTGGTCAATGTAATGACCCATGTTTGTGATATGTACGAAGTTAACCATAGATGCCTTGTGAGTGGAAATTGTTAGGTTTTAGGGAGTTTCCTTCCCACACACTTTAGCTAAAACACCTTGGATGTAAGGACTCGTGTTTTGAGTTAGTCAGTCTTGCCTTCTGAATGGGAGCTTTCTAGATTTTGACCTAGTAGATGGGCTCAGATGAATTGGTGTGCAGACCAAAAGATTCTTAGAATGATGTCTTCTATCTACCACAGAAGTTTCAGGCCAAACAAACGTGCACGCGAATTGGACCCATTTGGCATGCAAGGTTTTTATTGCATGGATGTCTTTTACATGGTGCAAGGAGGCTTGGGGTAAAGTTTGAGTGCATTTGGAGCTGCACGCCAATTGGGGAATTGGCATTCAAATTGGCGTGCAAACATGTTTTTGCATGGTTACTTTGGTTTTGTCATTCTAATGATTTTTCCCCAAAGGACCATGTTGGAATTGTGGTTATTTTGGCGTGTATGGATGCGGGAAGGTTGTAGCTTGTTCCATCAAAACTACGTCATTTTGATGTTGGGTTTCACTTAATCAAAACTACGTCATTTTGATAGTGGGAGGTCTATATAAGGATGAGGAGCCCTCTTGTTTTAGGTTTAGGGTTCTCTTCTTCAGCCACCGCAGCCGTCGCAGAGAGAGGGAGAGAGAGAGAGGAGAGTTCTGGCCATCTCTGCTATGGTGTTCCTCGAGGGCGGACGACGTTCGGCGTGGGAGCAGGATCGTTGCTGTGGTGATACATTTTCTTACAGGTAGGGGTTCTGTCTTTCCTGGTCTTGTTCGGGGTTAGGCCCTGTGTGGATGTTTTGTAAGGTTTCTATTGTTAATGCTATAATATTTATATGTAAATTCATATAGGTGTGATCTCCTATATGAATGTTGGCCTTCAATGGCATTTTTGGTGTGATCATGATGTTGGGTGGGCAGTGCATGTTAAGTGTTCAATAAAATGCCTATGTGAATATGTCTGTGTGAATATGCTCAGTATGTGTTTGACAATATCCCAGTAAGGCTAGAATTGTGGGTTGGTAAAGGTGTGCATGCCAAGTGTTTGTTTTTATGCCTGAGTGGCTGGGTTTGTACATTTGTGAATGTGTACCTACTAAGTGTTTGGTTTTAAGCCTGAGTGGTTATGTGTACTGTTCTTGGAACCCGGTGGCTGTGGAAGCCCGGGACTGTTCTTGGAACCCGGTGGCTGTGGAAGCCCGGGAATGTTTATGTACCAGCCTGTGTATGATTGTATTTGCTGCTATGGTTTGTTATTATATCTGGTGATATAATTGTATCATGACACAGCACTTGTACACATGGCATGTAGATATTAGGAGCATGGGATGGGTTGGGGAGACATGATCCCTACTGAGCTGTGGTTACTCACCCCTCCTACCATGTTGTTTTCTTTACAGGAACCTACAGGCGTTAGGTGGGAACACCAAGGTGGAAGTCCTGCTTGTGGCTTGCTTATTATTATTTGAGTTATGCTGTTTTTGTGTAAGCTTTGTAACCCCAGTGGGGAGATATTGTAATGTGGACTTTAATGTAATAAAAGCATGTTTTGGACACATTTGTTATGTTTGGACTCAATAAATATAAGATTGGTCTCTGAATATAAAGTATGAAGTGTATGTTGTATTCTAACCCCTTTATCCAACTTGGGTAAAGGGAGGGTCACATTCCGGTCTCCTTGGGTTGGAAATCCGGGGCGTGACAGTCAATGACTGGCAGAAATAAAAATAGCAGGAAAAAAAAGAAGAAGCTTTCGCTTTACGCTATCACGTTTGTGCGTTTGAGAGAGAGAGAGAGTGTGTGTGTGTGTGAAGCTTGGTGCCTTGGTGATTTGGGCCGATTTGGGTTCATGGAGCTCAAAGAATCGCTCCAAGTAGATGTTCTTGAACTTCTTATCTTGATTCTATCCTTGGTATGCACGAATTTGTCATGATTTATGAAATTAAGCATGAACCCTAGGTTTTGGGGAAATCAAATTTTGGGTTAGATCTAATGGTTTAGCATAAGATCTGTGGTTAAGAACTGTTTTATATCAGTTTTATTATGTGTTTCTGTGATCTGGGGCTGTTTAATTGCATATTCCATGAGGGTTGAGAAGTCAACCATGGAAATCTGGATTTAGATCCAGATTTCTGGAAATTTGAAATTTAGTGCATGTTTCTGCTGTTATCTGTGCGATTTAGAGGCATTCTAGACGCATTTTGAGGTAGATATCGTAGTCTGTTGCATAGAATGCGTGTTTGTATGCGTCTGGGGGTTGCTGGGTTGATTCCAGACAAAGAACAGGCAAAAACGATGATGAACAGTACCCTGGGTGAATTACTAGGTCGAAATAACGAAGATCCGAAGTTCTGGGTCGAAGGGTCGAAGATCCAGGGTCGTAGGGTCGTAGTTCGTAGACCCGTAGTTCGTAGGTCGAAGGTTCGTAGTTCATAGGGTCGTAGTTCGTAGACTCGTAGTTCATAGCTCGAAGGTTCGTAGTTCGTAGGGTCGTAGTTCATAGACCCGTAGTTCGGAGGTCGAAGTTCGTAGTCCGAAGGTCGAAGATCAAAGACCCGCTTCGAGTCTTCGAGGCGCGCTATGCAGCTACGAGTCTCTGAGGCATGCTGCAGTTTTGTGCTACGAGTCGCAGGTCTAACAGTGTAACTGGACGCTAGACTGGACTATTTACATTGCAACCTATACCCATCTACATATTTAAGTATTAAGTTACAATGTAAATAACGAAATACCCCCCTTTTGGATTCAAATAAAAATACTAGAAAAATTAATTCCCACTCTTTCAAAATGTGAAAATTGGGATTTAGTGTAAAATCTCGGAAATATCCAGTTTTTCGTAGAAGTGAATTTTTGGAAAGTGGGGTTAGACATCTCAGAAAAATCCCCAAAAATCAGATTATCTTAGTTATGATGTGAGAACCCAATGTCGAGACTTTTTATTTCAAGAAAACAACTCATATGGATATCTCCTTTCTTAGTTAAGGAATGAGGATCGACTGGTGAAGACTGGCTACGTTTTAAAGGGAGTGTTGTATACCTTAAGACCATATTGGTGTTGGTATGTTGGTTTGAGGGATTGGGGCTTAGGCTCTATGACTTGTTGGGTTCTCACCGTGATGCACCGATGGTGCTAAGTGGTTGACGTGGCAGGCATATGCGCCGATGGCAGGCCTGTGTGGCGACTGTGGCCGGGCATATTGCGCTGTGGACAGGCTAAGGCCTCAGTTGAGCCATTAAGCTCATGGAGCTAGGGCTAAGTGCCCTGAGCTGGGATCCCATGGAGGATCGTGGACAAGCTGTCCTGTGTGGGCAGGCTAGGTCTTGATGTTTGTTTGCAGGCCGAGTCCTGATAATTGTGCACACTACACAGTGCACGAGTACACAGAGCATGTAGTATAGACTTGTATGTTTGCATGATGTGGAGTGTTGGGGTCACTTACTAAGCTTGTCGCTCACCCCTACTTGCTGTTTACCTTTTTCAGGTGTGACCCGAGACTAGTGGAGGACTTTCTTCCAGGAGGATGCCCACTACTCTGATGTATGATATAGTATTATATTCTGTATTATTTTATGTGATATCCCGAACATGGGTCCGTGGACAGTTGTATTTGCACACTGTTTGTGATGTGATGTCTGTATGACTGTTTGACTCATTGTATGCATGATGATATATGGGAAAGTACAGGATTACCCTTGATGTATGACTATACAGGGTTGCATATTTGAGACAGCACCCGCGGTGTAGTCTCCATTGGTGCTAGTCACCAACCCCTTGACCTATCGGGTGCGGGCAAAGGGAAGTCATGTACTCGGTTCCGGGTTCCCTGGAATTTGGGGGCGTGACAAGTTGGTATTAGAGCATGATCTAGTGGACCTAGGTTAGTGAGGGGTGGTTAATTGATTCCATGTGACTTGGAAAACTGTAGGGAGGGCACCTGATCAACGCAGTCCTTACATGTGTTCTAGGTTATTTTGGTGTTAGTTAGATCATCCTAGGAGCATACATGGGGATGGGGTGCATTTCTAGTGGTTTGATTGTGTGCATATAGGGCATTAGATTGTCTTTGTTTGTGATGTGATTGTATCGGGTGCCTGAATAGCACATGGCCGTGAGAACCAGGACTTGATTTTGTGTGCCCTAAGGGGTGACACGATGCTATATGCATGGTTGAGGACTTACGGGTCGTGTGGTGTACCCTGAAGGGGACACGATGCTATATGCATGGTTATGGACCTATGGGTCGTGTGGTGAGAACCTACAAGTCGAATATGCCTTTGATGGCTGTTTATGCTAGTAGTACTAGTATTGATCGTTTGTTGTTTGTTGTTGTGGCCAGTGCGATGGCACCACCGAGGAGAGCTGTCCGAGGCCAAGGCCCGGTAGAGGAGCCCACGATAGAGTCGCGGCACCAGGGGCAGCAGAGCCCACAGCAGAGGTCATCAGCTCCCATTGTGGGACCTGATTTGGCTCAGGTGTTGATTCAGTTGCAGGAGGCCATGCAGGGTATGCAGGGCTCGATGAGGGATATGGCTAGAGAGGTGGATGAGCTGAAGAGGCAACAACAGCCTCAGCAGTAGGAGGCGAGGGTGGTGCAGGATGTGCACCAGCAGGAGGTCGTGATAGAGCCAGCACGACGAGGAGTGGACTGGGCCGCACAGTTTTTGAAACATGCACCCAGGACTTTTGAGAATGGTTCACAGCTAGAGGTAGCCGAGGACTGGATTAGGTGGACAGAGGATATCTTTGAGATGATTGGGGTGCCAGATGAGGAGCGGGTGCAAGTGGCGACGCACTATCTGTTGGGTATCCCACACAGGTGGTGGGAATCCACAAGAGCTATCCATGGCAGCCAGATGAGTTGGAGAGAGTTTATTAAGCGCTTCTTTGGGGAGTATTTTCCTAGCTTGATACAGTATGCCCGACAGAGAGAGTACTACGAGCTTCAGCAAGGTAGCCAGACTGTGGTGAGTATGTGCAAGCCTTCACAGATTTAGGGCGGTTTGCTCTTGAGGCTTGGGAAAAGGAAGCCTGTAAGACGAAGGATTTTATTCAGGGCATGAGGCCATCTCTGAAAAGACAGCTGGAACCTATGCAGTTGACCAGCAACCGGGAGGCAGTTAACAAAGCACTCATTATTGAGCGAGGTCAGGATCAAGCGAGAGCCCAGAGGCCGGGCGGTTCGGCAGGTCCGAGCAAGAAGAGGCCAAGTGGGGAGAGCAGTGCGACTTAGCCTGAGAGGAGGCAGGTGCAGAGGGTTTCCAGCCAGGCGGTGGGACCCCATGAGAGTTCATCCAGCAGGAGGCCAGGGGCCTGTTGGAGCTGTGGTTTGACTGGGCATGTATCGAGAGATTGCCCGAGGAAAAAGATGACATGCTTCTGATGTGGGAAGGTGGAACATAGAGCTAGGGAATGTGTTACCCTTAGCTCGACCAGCAGTGTAGGCCCTCGTCCGAGAGATCAAGGAACAGAGGAGTGGGGCTCCGTCTTAGAGGTTAGTGCCGCCGGCACAGAGCATGCAGACACGACTTGCGGTGCAGCAGCCTCAGCGGGAGGCACAGGGTCATGTTGATCAGTGGGGCAAGGCCCCAATGGGCCAGGCTAGTGGCAGTGGACCACGAGGGAGGACTTTTGCCCTTACCAGCAGAGAGGCCGAGGTTCCACCAGTGGATGAGGCAGGAGAAGGCCCTTCAGTGCTGAGAGGTACCATCATTATTTCTCATACTATTTGTTCAGTTTTGATTGATACTGTTGCTACCCATTCTTTTATTTCGTATGCTATGGTGGTTGGATTGGAGTTAGACCAGGAGACAGTTAGTCAGTCTCTGATGGTTGCTTCACCTTTAGGTGGAATTGTGATACTTGAGAGTATTTGTCGTGCTTGTCGGGTAACACTTGGGATGTTAACCTGATGTGTGATTCGTATGTCATGGAGTTAGATGATTGTGATGTTATCCTGGGTATGGACTGGTAGGTCTCCGTGGAGGCCAAGATTGATTGTTTTTGACGGTGTATGATGTTCCTCATGACAGAGGGCACGCGGGGTGTCTTTATGGGTGAGTGGACTGAGGAGGCATGCAAGTTGGGACAGTTGAGGCATCGGTGGGGTGATGTGACCCACCAGTTAGCCAGCTTGATGTTGGTTGACAGGGCGAGAGAGGGGAAGGCTGTTTTGCCACCCATTGTAGATCAGTTCCCGGATGTGTTTCCCGAGGACTTGGTTAGTTTGCCACCCGTGAGGGAGGTAGAGTTTTCGATCAAGTTGTTGCCAAGGACAACACCGATCAGGTTAACGGCCTACAAGATGGTGCCGATAGAGCTTAGAGAGCTCAAGAGACAGATAGATGACTTATTGGCACGAGGCTTTATCAGGCAGAGTAGCTCACCGTGGGGCGCTCCAAGTGTTGTTCGCCAAGAAGGCGGATGGTTCACTTCGACTGTGTATAGACTACCAGAAGCTGAACCAGGTGACTGTGAAGAACAGGTATCCATTGCCGAGGATCGATGACTTGTTTGATCAGTTTCGCAGTGCGATGTGGTTTTCCAAGATAGACTTGAGATCTGGATACCATCAGTTGAGGGTTAGGGAGGCAGATATCCCTAAGACCGCGTTCAGTTGTCGTTATGGGTGTCATCACTAGTTTTCGTCCAGGCCCTTTTGGGGTGGGCACAAACTAAACCAATGGTGAGAAATTTAGAGTCGCCACCAACTGTTTTTGGGGTACAGTTGGATACCCTCTACTTTGAGTAGTTTAAGGTGTGGTGTGCGTTATCAAAGAAGGGTTCGGGAGTTGGTTACGTGTAGGGAAGGATTAGCACCCCTACAACGCCCTTTCGGTATCTATTTTCGGAGGAGGAGGTTTTTATTTATTTTTACTGTTGTAATTGGGTTAAGGCACTATGGTTTTCCTAGAAAGTCTATGCTTTTATTTTACTAAGTTATTTAACGTTATGGTTAACATTGTTTTACCATATATTTCTAAAGGAAATCCTAAATGTTTTGTTTTGTTTTTTTTTTTTTTTTTTTTGTTGTTTTGTTTTGTTTTGTTTTTGTTTTTGTTGTTGTTGTTGTTTTTTTTTTGTTTTTGTTTTAAATGGAACATGAAATCTTTTAGTATTTGGTTTGAAAACACTTTTTTTTTTTTTTTTTTTTTTTGTTTTTTTTTTTGGTTTTTTTTTTTTTGCTTTTGTTTTTTGTTTTGTTTTTGTTTTTTTTTAACTAAGCCTTTTGGTTATTTTTATTATTTTTGTTTTATTTTTGGTATTAAAAAACGTACTTGATAAATCTAAGAATGCTATACTTATCACCATTATTTTCTATTTTAAAAAAATGTTTTTTACATCTTTGTTTGTTTTTTTTATATTGGAAAACTAACATAATAACACAAATATATATATATATATATATATATATATATATTTATACCACTTTATTCTATTTATGTGAATTAAAAAACGTTTTTACATCTTTTGCCTTTTTTTATATTGGAAAACTAACATAATAGCACAAAAAAAACATTTATATCACTTCATTTTTATTTATGTGAATTAAAAAAACGTTTTTACATCTTTTGCTTTTTTTTATATTGGAAAACTAACATAATAACACAAAAAAAACATTTATATCACTTCATTTTATTTATGTGAATTAAAAAAAACGTTTTTACATCTTTTGCTTTTTTTTATATTGGAAAACTAACATAATAACACCAAAACATATTTATATCACTATATTTTATTTATGTAAATTTGAAAAAAAAACGTTTTTACATCTTTTGCTTTGAAAACATACCTAATAAAACAAGAAAAATATATTTATATCACTATAAAAAAACGATTTTTTACATTTTTTTTGGAACATATACCTCATAAAACCATATATTTTTGTATTGACTTGAGTTTTAAAAAAAAATGTTTTTTACATTTTTTACCACAACAATAAAAACAAGCAACATATCAAAGAAATAAAAATAACTAAACCCAAAAATTAAACAATTGTGTGGTGTGTGTACCGGAATACTAAATACAATCCCTTCTCTCTTTTTTTGTCTCTTTTTTTTTTGTTTTCTCCTTTTGTTTGTTGCTCTTCTTTTTTTTTGCTTTGTACATATTACAATTACATACAACAAAATAAACAAACAAAAGTAAAAAATACAACAAGAAGAGAAAAAAAAAAAAAAAAAAAAAAATACAAAGAGATAAAAACAATATTACAGCGCCTAAACAAAAAAAAGAAAAGAGGAAACACAAATAACAAAAAAAAACGAAATTTAGCAATATAGCACAAAATAAGCAATAATAAAAGGGTAGCGGAACCGACTTTATCGATCTTGACAGCGGCACCACGTCCGAGCTATCATGTGGGCGTCGGTAGTGTTCAAAGAAACTCCGAGTCCGGTGGAAAATTGTGAACTCGCCTTGTGCAACGCGCCGGAGCTTGGCCGGAACTTGAAATCGATGCCGGAGATGGATCGGAACTTGGGAGGGATTGGAGAAAATTGGGTTTGATTTATTGCTGTAAAGGAAGGGAGATATGTAATGATTTTTGGGTTTTTTTTGTTTGAAGATTGAAAAATGAGAGAGAGGATGATTTTTTTTTTTTGAGAATTTTCGTAGGATTTTTTTTGGGATGAAAAATGATGTTTTTTTATTTGTGTTTTGGGAAAGGAGAGTGGAGAGGAAGGAAGAGAGAGTAGGCTTTTTTTTGGAAAAATTCGTAGGACTTTTGGGATGAAATATGAGATTTTTTTATTTGGGTTGTGGGAAGGAAAATGAAGAGAAAGGAAGAGGGAAAGTGGGTTTTTTGGGGGAAAAATTCGTCTTTTTTTTTTGGGACGAAAAATGAGGGGTATTTATAGTTAAAGAAAGAAAAAAAAAATGTCAGCGGCACTGTTCATGAACAGTGTACGGTACTGTTCATGAACAGTGTACGGTATTGTTCATGAACAGTACCCAGATTTGAAATATTAGTTTTCTTATTCTGCTTTTGTTTTTTTCTTAAAAAATAAATAACAAAAATACAAAATACAAAAAAAAAACAAAAAAACAAACATGTCAGAATTTTTTATTATTTATTAATAATTTTTTTTTATATTTTTTTTATTTAAAAAAAAATGTTTAAAATTTATATTTTTTTGGGGCTGTGAACAACGCGCGGGGTACTGTTCACATGTGGTTTTTTTTTGCTTTGGTTTTTAAGTATTAGTTTTAATTAAGATTTTTGGGGCTGTGAACAGTGCGTGGGTACTGTTCACACGTGGGGTTTTTTTTTTTTTAAATTTAAGTATTAGTTTTAATTAAGATTTTTTGGGCTATGAACAGTACGCGGATACTGTTCACACGTTTTTTTTTTTAAAATAGCCAATATATATATCAAAATTCTCACAATGACGAGAGGATCACGATGGTGAGGTTCGTGACCTGATTTGGAGTGCGGTTTTGCAAGTCAATTATCATTTGACCGCTATTAGCGGTCTGAACACTGTTTTGACCATAACTTAGTCATTTAACCTCAGAATTGAGCGTGGTCGGAGGCGTTGATTCTCAAATTGGATTTTCCATCACCTGTGACTGTCTTTTTCCCTCCCTTTATCTTAATGGTTACGCCTCTTTATACAAAGGCAATGACAGATATGGAATAATAAATATATGTGTCCAACCCGGACAAAATGGGGTCCAACAGTTGCCCCTCTTTGTGCATTGTTTGTATACAAACATTGTACAAAGATAAAAGGGAGTCATTTTGGACGGGTTGGAGTGCTTACCTGACTTACCAAATGCTAAAGCAGAAGGAGAGTGGGATGTCGTGTCTGTCTCCAAGCATGACAAGGGGTTTCTCAGGCCGGTGAATTTTGGACAATTTTGACGAGGCATTTAAGGCCTAACAGAGTTGGAAAAGGCATCCAAGACCTAACAAGAATTGAAAAGGCATCCAAGGCCTATCAGGAATTGAAAAGGCCTCCCAGGCCTAATAAGAATTGAAAAGGCATCCAAGGCTTAATAGAAAAGGGAAAAGGTATCGAAGGCCTCAGAGGAATTGAAATAGGCATCCAAGGCCTAACAGAAAAGGAAAAGGCATCCAAGGCCCATCAGAAAGGGAAAAGGCATCCAAGGCCCAACAGAAAGGGAAAAGGCATCCAAGGCCTAACAGAAAAGGAAAAGGCATCCAAGGCCCAACGAGAAAGGGAAAAGGCATCCAAGGCCCAACGAAAGGGAAAAGGCATCCAAGGCCTAACGAATTTGAAAAGGTTCGCAGAGGCAAGAATATTGTCGCCTACGATGCAAAGATACTGGAAATTGAAAGCCTACAGCAACATAATAAGCTTGGACTGAAAAATTGAAAGCCTACAGCAACGTAATAGGCTTAGACTGAAAATTGAGAGCCTACAGCAACGTAATAGGCTTGAACTAAAAATTGAGAAACTATAGCAACGTAACAGGCTTGAACTGACAAATTAAAGCCTGCAACAATGTAATAGACTTGAACTGGAGAGATTTGTTGGAAACATCGATTGGTATTTGAGGGAGATGTTTTGGGGGATTGGTGCGCTTGAGATCTGGGCTCCCTCTACGAGTTCACTCATGGAGATCGCTCTACGAGGTGACCCAAAGAAGATGGGAAGTTTGTTCGAGTGATGAAAGGGTGTTTTGGGGAAATGGCAAAGAAGGATTGAACAAGGGAGGCTTTTAGAGAGCTTAATGGAGAGCTTGCTGAGTATGAGCTCTTGAGATCTTCAGCGGCGGTGACGTTCCTGAAATTGCAGAATATGCTGAATGTATGCAACGGTGCAGGGAATGCAATGTAATGTATGCGGAGATGCATAGTGAAATGTTTTAATGCTAAGGGTTCTGCCGGGGTTGGGGATTCATCTCAATCTTGCCTGGAGAGGTTGGCCGACATCTAACTTGTTGGGGAACTTGTTTCCCTTCTAGCTAGGAAGACCTTTCCATCTTTGCTAGGGAACTCCCTTTTTGTGGATGGGGGGCTTCGTTGACTTAGCCTCGCTGTATTGAAGAGTTTGACTTGGGCATAGACTGGATATGTTGGTACTCCATGTAGATATTGGTACTCTGAGTTGAGGAGCTTGACTGGTTTGAGGTTTTCGAGCTTGTCCCAACTCATTATTTAATGCTAAAGGAGCCTACTGGGGATTTAAAATATTCTAATTAAATGTGAAATGAAGACGATGAAACATGATTAGGGAGATGAAAATAGGTTTTTTATCGGTTTAATTCCACAAAACATACTTATATCATATAAAATGCCACTTGTTATCATCCAATAAACAGAATTACAAGTCTTAAAAGCATAATGTACAAATTTAATTTGAGTGTGCCTTAGGTTTGACCAAGTCTTCCACTGTTTACAGTTACTGCTGCTGGATGATGTTGCTTCCATTATTTGCAAAGAACCTTATTTTTTGAGGTTCTAATCCTTTCAACTTCTGATTGATTTTATCCTTCAGGATTTATTGTTGGCTTTGTATTTTACCCTTGATGCCCTTTCGGGTTTTCACCAAGTCCGCCCTTGTTTCTTTTTTTGTCTTTTATTGGAGCTTTGTATTTTACCCTTGATGCCCTTTCGGGTTTTCACCAAGTCCGCTCATTACAGGAATGGGAGTCTTGTTGGGAGGTATGAGAGTTAAGCATAAAACTTTTTGACAGCATCGCTATTCACCGGATTAGGAAGCTCATCTCCATCCATTTTGGAAAGGATCAATGCGCCTCCTGAGAATGCTTTTTTCACAACATATGGGCCTTCATAATTAGGAGTCCACTTGCCTCTATGGTCATGCTGGATTGGTAAGATCTTCTTGAGGACGAGATCACCCTCTTGAAAGCTTCTAGGCTTCACCTTTTTATTGTAATTGTTCATCATTCTCTGTTGATACAGCTGTCCTCGACAAACCGTCGCCAAACGCTTGCCTTCAATTAAATTTAACTGCTCATAACGGCTTCGGGCCCATTCTGCTTCTTCGAGTTGAGTATCCTTGAGTACTCGGAGGGAAGGTATCTCTACGTCGACAGGTAGAACTGCTTCCATACCATAAACCAAAGAAAACAGAGTTGCCCGAGTTGATGTACGTACCGAGGTGTGGTAAGCATGCAAAGCATATGATAGCTTCTCGTGCCAATCTTTGTATGTCTCGGTCATCTTTCTGATGATGTTTTTAATGTTCTTATTGGCTGCCTCGACTGCTCCATTCATCTTGGGGCGATAGGGAGTTGAGTTGCGATGTTGAATTTTGTATGTTTCACACAACTTACCCATCATCCGACTATTCAAGTTGGCGGCATTGTCTGTGATGATCTGCTCTGGAAGCCCATATCGACATACAATGTTATTCCGCATAAATCTAAGTACCACAGCTTATGTAACACTAGCATATGACACTGCTTCTACCCACTTGGTAAAGTAATCGATGGCCACCAAAATGAAACGATGACCATTGGAAGCTTTCGGAGATATTGGTCCAATAACGTCGATGCCCCAAAGTGAGAACGGCCATGGGGAAACCATCACATGCAGTTTGGATGGTGGTACTTGGATCTTATCGCCATAAATTTGACACTTGAGGCATTTGCGCACATATTTAATGCAATCTTTCTCCATGGTGACCCAATAATAGCCCAGTCGCATGATTTGTCTTGTTAATGCATGTCCGTTTGCATGTGAACCGCATTCCCCTTCGTGCACTTCTTTCATTATCTGTATTGACTCTTCTTTTGCCACACACCGCAGTAATACCATATCATGGTTTCTCTTATACAGAAGCGAGCCATCGAAATAATAGTTGGATGCAGACCTTCGGATATTTCTTTTATCAGACTCAGACGCCTCTGCTGGGTACTCTTGCTTAAGCAAATACTGTCTGATGTCATTGTACCAAGGCTTTTCCTCTATATTTCCTTCAATGGCCATACAATGTGCAGGAGTATCTTGTATGCGGATATCAAAAGACTGCACTTCCAACTTTGTGTCCACTCGAAGGAGGGAGGCTAGAGTTGCCAGTGCATCAGGAAGCTGATTACATTCTCTGGGCATATGCTCGAATGTGATGTCATCGAACTGCTCAACTAACTCCGTAACATATTTCCGATATGGAATTAACTTGTGATTTCGAGTTTCCCATTCTCCCCTTACTTGAAAAATGACGAGCGCTGAATCACCAAATACTCGTAAATTTTTGATGCCTTTGCTAATTGCTTCTTGAAGTCCCATCACACAGGCCTCATATTCTGCTATATTGTTGGTACAAGGGAAGGTTAACTTGGCCGCCATCGGGAAATGTTTGCCTTTTGGAGATATCAGGATGGCCCCGATGCCGTGCCCTAAGAGGCTGGAGGCTCCATCAAACCACATTGTCCATAGGTCTGATACTTCTGCCGTAAGGATGTTAATATGCTCGTCAGGAAAGCCTATAGTCATAGGCTCATAGTCTTCTAATGCTCTGTCTGCCAAGTAATCAGCTATCGCACTTCCTTTTATGGCTTTTTGAGGTACGTAGATGATATCATATTCTGACAAGATCAGTTGCCATTTGGCGATTCTTCCCGAAATGGATGGTTTTTCTAAGAGATATTTGAGCGGATCATGTCTTGAAATCAGCCACGTAGTATGATAAAGAGTGTACTGCCTCAATCTTCTTGTTATCCAGACAAGGGCGCAACATGTCTTCTCCAATGGTGTGTAGTTTTCTTCATTGATGGTGAATTTCTTGCTTAGATAATAAATGGCCCGCTCCTTCTTGCCTGTAGAATCATGTTGCCCTAAAACACAACCCATTGATGACTCCTGAACGGTCAAGTATAAGATCAGAGGTCTATCTGGTACTGGTGGGACCAAAATAGGTGAATTAGACAGATATTGCTTGATCTTGTCAAAAGCTTCTTGACACTTGTCATTCCAAATTTCTGGATTGTTCTTCCGTAAGGTCTTGAAAATGGGTTCACATGTGGCTGTCAATTGGGAAATAAATCGAGCAATGTAATTCAGTCGCCCAAGGAATCCTCTAACCTCCTTGATGGTTCGTGGTGGCGGTATCTCTTGGATAGCTTGAACTTTATCTGGATCAATTTCAACTCCTTTTTGGCTCACAATGAAACCCAATAGTTTTCCCAACATGGCTCCGAAAGTGCATTTTTCGGGGTTCAATTTCAGCTGATATTTCCGTAGCCTATTGAAAAGCTTACGGAGTACTTCAATATGATCTTCAGTGCTCCACGATTTGGAAATCATGTCATCTACATACACTTCGACTTCTTTATGCATCATATCATGGAATAGGGTCACCATGGCTCGTTGATAAGTTGCTCCTACATTCTTCAAGCCAAACGGCATCACATTATAACAGAATGTGCCCCAAATTGTCGTGAACGTGGTCCTCTCCTTGTGTTCGGGGGCCATACGAATCTGATTGTAACCCGAGAAGCCGTCCATGAATGAGAATAGAGCATGCTTTGCCGTGTTATCTACTAGGGTATCAATATGAGGAAGTGGGAAGTTATCCTTTGGACTGGCCCAGTTCAAATCTCTATAATCGACACACATGCGGACCTTGCCTCCTTTCTTCGGTACTGGTACAACATTGGCCACCCATTCTGGATAGTGGGAGACACTTAGAAAACCTGCGTCCCATTGCTTTTTGACCTCTTCTTTAATCTTCAGTAGCATCTCCGGTCTCATTCTTCTTAATTTCTGCTGAACTGGCTTGCATTCAGGCTTCAATGGTATGTGATGCTGCACTATGTCTGTGTCTAATCCCGGCATATCTTGATATGACCATGCAAACACATCTATGTAGTTCCTTAACAGCTCAACTAATTGTTTCTTGATGTCATAAGCTATTAAGCACCCTATCCTTAAGTCTCTTGGTTCGGTTGCGGTCCCCAAATTCACCATCTCTACTGGGTCTTCACTTGGAATGTGTAAATGATCTTCTCTTTCCAATAAGCGTATGATCTCTCCTGGTAGCTCGGGTGTCTCCTCTACCTCATTCTCATCCGCTTCAAACACTGACTGCTCCCAGTTTGGACTTTGGTTAAACCTTAGGCATCTCGTTTCACTTTCGCATACTATGTTTTCATTGACATTGTGATACCTGCTTATAAGAGAAATGACAAGTTGGTAACTAAATATGATATGCATATGTCATGAATGGAATGAACCATGAAAGATTTGAAGAAAGTACACTTTATTGAAAAGGTTTAAGGAAAAGCAATGTTCATAGCTTCAAAAGACATTAAATAAAATACATTAAATCTCAGTGACCCCTTAGGCATTACATTATGGGGAGGTCCAGGCTGGTCCAATTGTTCAATGGCTGGTTGGGAACCCCTTGCACCACCAAAGTCATCTTGCTCAGCACCTGCTCGTCTGCATCTAATGCGGCTACAAACTCTGTCACGGGCTCAGGTTGGCTGTTGTGGATGAACCCACCACTCCGGAATGTAACACTTAAGGGGGGGGGGAAGCTCCTCTTTTCTTCCTGTACCGGCCTCTTCTGCAACTTTGTCATTCTGATTTCATTCTTTTTCATAGCTGCCCTATGTTTGTCAGCTCTAGTAGGTATGTAGCCCAACCCAAACTTCTCGGTATTTTCTTGGATGGTCAACAGTTCCTGGATTCCCTGAGCTTTCAGGCCCAATCCTTGCCCCGGTTTGTAACCCTGTTTGATCATGGTGGCTGCAACCATCTTTGATGCCTTCGAGAGATGATAGTTTGGTACAGAAGTGATGTTCACGACCTCAAAGGATTGATAGGAACATTCCGGTATATCCTCGTTGTTTTCAATATATGGGACTAATGCAGGTTTGGTGACGAGGAAACTTGTTTCTCCAAAGACGCAAATGAGCTGGTCTCCCATCACAAATTTCATTTTTTGATGAAGGCTAGAGGGCACTGCTCCCGCCATGTGGATCCAGGGTCTTCCCAACAAACAACTATAATATGGTGTAATGTCCATTACCTGAAATTCCACCATAAAGGTAACTGGTCCAATCAGGAGTGGAATGTCTAGAGTTCCCACCACATCACGTTTGCCTCCATCGAACGCCCGTACCTTCATCGTACAAGGACGCATATAGGATGCATCAATTGGAAGCTGTTGCAGTATATGTAAGGGCATGATGTTCAAGGCGGAGCCGTTGTCAATAAGTACTCGTGCTATAGTATGCTCTTTATATTTGACAGTAATATGCAGAGCTTTTACGTGCCCCTTTCCTTCCTGTGGCAGCTCGTCATCTCCAAAGCTAATGATGTTGTTCATGATGAGGTTACTGGTGAGTCCATCCACATTCGCTACTGAGATGGTTGGAGGAACATAGGCTTGGCTCAGAACTTTCAGTAGTGCTTCCCAATGAGGTTGGGAATCCATCATTAATGAGAGCAATGAGATACGAGCCGGTTATCGACTTAGCTGATCCACGATGTTATACTCGCTCTGCTTCATGAGTTTCAAAAATTCTGCTACCTCTCCTTCAGTGACTGGTGCTCCTTTCGTAGTTGGCTCCAGCATTGGCTCAATGTCTAGTTCCACAGTTTTTTCCTTCCTTGCTTTATCCACCATATCAGGGGCATAAGCCTTACCACTCCTAGTTCTCTTTTATGTTGCGGTGGCTCCCTGGACTATTTCGCAACTGTAGTTCCATGGGACTGCCTTGTCTGTCTTGTAGGGGAAAGGAGTAGGAACACCTATAATGAGAGGTGCAATGCCATGAGGAAATTGTGGGATGTCGCTTCTCTCCTCCTTGTCTGACACAGGATTGGCGACATGGATGATGAGAGGCCTAATTCCATGTGGCAGTAGCGGGACTTCTGGAGTCTGGGCATTCAAGACAAGGGGCGTTGGCACCCATGGTGATTTGTATGAATTGTCTCCTTGGATCATGTGGCTTTGATTGTCTGTCTCTCCTCTTGAGAATTCTATCATCCTCTGGTCCATGAGCTTTTGTACCATGCTAGCGAACTCACTACATTGCTCAATGTCATGTCCCTGTGACATCTCGTGATAAGGGCATTGTTTCTCCCACTCTGTACCCTTCACTACCTCTGATGTGTCTTTGGCAAGTATATATCCATACCCCAGTAGTAGGTTAAACAAATATCTCTTCTCCATTTGTATTTGTGAAACCTTCTCTAGCCTTCCTTCTGTTGTTATATTAGCGACATCGTGTGAATGTTCTGGGAGCGGATTACTGTTTACATTTGGCGTCCCAGTCAGTGCAGAAAAATCTAGCCACTTTGCATCTTTTAATGCCTGAACCTTCCTTTTGAATGTTATGCAATTTTCAATATCATGTCCTACTCCACCAGCATGATACTCGCATTTGGCATCGGGTTTATACCAAGCTGGGGGAGGAGACCTTATTTCTCCCAAGGGTGTAGGGAGTACCAACCTTGCTTCTAAAAGCTTGGGGTATAATTCAGCATATGTCATTGGAATCGGGTCAAACTCTTGTCGTGGTCGACGAGGAGCCGGATTCGCTCCGCATATCGGGTCTGGGGCCCTCAGTTGCCCCTGTCCTTGGAATGGGGCCCTTGGACCTTCTTGAATTGCTGCCCTTGGTTGCTCTAGGTATAACGCTCTTGGTTGAAACGGGTTAGGGGCCATTGGATATGGAAAAGGAAACCCTCCTTGTGGCAAGTATGGTGTGAATTGGGGGGTTGGCGCAGGCGCAGCGTAGGCGGCTACTGGTGATCCTCTATAGTACCCTGGCGCTTGGTAGAATGCCGGTTGTACCATTGGGCTTGACGGATATACTAGATTGGTCTCACCTTCCTTCTTTTTTCCTGCTAGTGGTTGGAACTTTTTCGATGTCTCTGCGATATCACCCTTTAGCTTTCCTCCTTTAATTCCACTCTCGACTCGTTCACCCGATGCGACCAAGTCGGCGAAGCTACTAGAGACGTTACCGATCAGCTTCTCGTAGTAGACCCCTTTTAGCGTATTGATAAAAAGAGTAGTGAGTTCTCTTTCTGTGAGGGGAGGTTGAACCTCTACGGCAGTCTCTCTCCATCTCCTGGCATATTCCTTGAAAGTTTCCTCAGCCCCCTTTTCTAAGGACTGTAGGGTCAATTGGTCCAGTGCGAGCTCCGTGATATGTTTGTATTGTGCCAAAAAGGATGTGGCTAACTCCTTCCAGGTCTTGATACGGTTGCCATTCAGTTGAAAGTACTAACGAAGGGATGCCCCAGTTAGGCTTTCCTAGAAACAATGCATGAGGAGCTTGTCTTCACCAGCATAAGCAGCCATCTTTTGACAATACATGGCTAGATGTGTCTTTGGACACCGGGTCCCGTTAAACTTCTCAAACTCTGGCATTTTGAACTTTGGTGGCAGCACCACTCCAGGGACCAAGCATAAGTCTTGTGGGCTGGTCATGCCATAGCTGTCGATGCCTTCTACGGCTTTCAGTCTTTCCTCCAGTCGTCTTAAAACGGGAGACTCCATGTTTTCTCTAGGAGTTGGGGATCCCACCGCTTCCATTACATTTTCCGGTGCAGGCATAGTGAAATGAGTTTGATTTGGGGTTGGAGGTTGTGCCATAGCAGGATGGTATGTGGGCGCCTGGCTTGGAGCCAGATTGGGTGACTGAACGGCCTCCTATCCCTGCTCTTGGTGGTGATTGGTAGTTCCCCCTATCGGAAGTCTTCCTCTTTCTTCAGTCAATTTTGTGAGCATTTCCATTATTGCAGACATTTGCCCCTGTAGGGTTTGTTGTGACTGTTCCAACCCCATGAGTCTGTTCTCTGTTTCTTCTGCTATTGGCTGCGGTTGAGGAATTTGATTGCGTCGGGATCTGAGATTGTAAGAGTGCGCAATCCTGGAGGGAGGCTGCTACCCACCTGGGTACAAGGGAACTTTTATTTGATTGTTCATTTGATATGCATGTATGCATGAATGTCTATGCAGAGGGTTAAAGAAACAAACAACTTTATTGCAAACAAAACACACAATACAAACACTCAATACAAACATACAATGCTGAAATGCCATGTAAAATGAAAGCTATCACTACATGATCTTAAGGCATTCTTCCAGTCTTCTCCTAAGGAGCACGACGCCTTTTTCTCTGGGGTGGTCGTTCACCTACTTCCTCCCTCTGCTTCATTATCGTCTCGATCTGTTTTTCCCTCAGCTACAGCCTTTGAAGAGCTCCTTCTAGAGATGCTTCTAGCCCCTGGATCTCGTGCCTTAAAGTCCGATTCTCCTGGAGGATAGCCTTCATGTCGAAGTTAGGCGTGGCTTGTCTTTGTGCCCTCCAAGATATGTATGCGGGGTAAACGCCAGGTTTTGGACTTGTTGGGTTGGATCTTGTGTGGGGTGGACCATGCCTCATACATCTTTTTGCCTTTTTCTGCAAGCATAGTTCTGTTGTAAGTGAAGTCACAATCTTCCATGCCAAATAGCACAGGGATAATTTGATGATGCCCGACTTGTCTTCCACCCAGCAGTGGCGCATAAGCAGTTCCTCCCCAAGGACCTAAGAGTGGAACCCAATTGTAGTCCTTGCAGCTATATATCATGGAGACCACCGGCATCCAAGGAGCAGTCCAGGTAATGTCGGCTTCTGTGAGGCTTTCTAACTTCTTCCTCTAGTCTTCAAAGCCTTGAGGTAAACTCCACTTGCTGAGTAGAATATCCAATAGTGTCGTGGCCGGCACTCGATAAACAGCATGGAAACGAGGAACCATGCAAGGGAAATGACCCTGTAGCCAAGTGCATAGGAGAGGCAGGCACCCCATGAACTGCCCCGAGCCCGTACTCCTCAGATAAGTAAGAGATCGAATGGTTTCGGCCAATATAGCAGGAGTAGGGTCACATCCATTGAGCACTTCCTGAACCAAATCCACAATTGCTCCGTCGATGTGAGCCGGAATCCTTGGGAAGATGATTAACCCGTATATGGCTAGTGTAAGTAGTTTGTGTGCCCCTACTTACATTGCGGTCGTATTATTTCTTTGATCATTGCCCATGGAAGATATTCTCGCCCACCATAGGTTGTAGCCATTGGTGAGTCCCAAACTGGCTTTCGCATTATCTCAGCAAAGGCCCTTCGACATGTTTTTCTGGGATCTGGTAAATAAATCTTCCTTTTGTTTTCCACCACTGGGATATATAGTAATCTTCTGTATTCTTCTATGGTAGGAACAAGATCTACACCATTGAAGTCGAAGCATCGTCGTTGAGGTTCCCAGAAATATATTGCTGCCCCAAGCATATCCTTGTCAGCAAGTAGCTCAGTCACATGGAGCAAATCCCCAAACTGTTGTATATAACTGGTTTTCCTTTCATCTGGCCACTGCCTCCACATCGTCTGTACCTCCTTAGTGTAGTCCAACTGATCTTCTATGATAACATGTTCTGCCTTGTGGGCTTCTCCTGGTGGAAAATCTCCAAGGCGAAGTTGAATATCCCCAGATGCTTGGGCCACCACTGCGACAACCTCCTTATCCTGAAGGCCCTTTAGGAGATGACTGAAAGTTGTCATGCCTATTTGAATGTCGTGTTATGCATGATGACGGGTTAGGATGACAAATTAATATATATCAAGGCAGTTAGACAGGATAAAGAATAAACCAATAGTAAAAAAGCTAATATATGTGCAGGGGATGCCTTAAGGACTACCCTGCAGAACAAAGGTTAGCATGGCATGGAATGAGCAAACAAAATGTGGGTCAATGCCCCTGATGGGCTTTTATTGCTACACCTATCTTATTCTTTGGTTCCCAAACTTCCTCAATAGAGGGCTCCGTACACCATGGGATTTACCGGAGGGGGATCTTAAAAGGACGTGCCTTAAAAGAACCTCAAGCTTGAGTGAGGAGTCCGAGGCCCCATTGCAGATAATGATCAACGCGCTGGGGACCGTACTGAGCCTCGCTAACCTAATTTGTGCTAAACCCGAGTATAGAGTTATGCATGAATGCAACAAGTATGGAAAGCAGTAAATCACAACTATCATGGTAGTTATAGCATATAAATGATGACTGTAACAAAGAAATGAATATCTAGAAAAAAAAACAACTTAGCACGACAGTCAAATGTATACAACAGTATAATTAAAAATAACCTCCTAATCCTAGTTCTAGACCTAACTCTCTAAAGTGTTTATTCTTATGTCCCCAGTAGAGTCGCCAGCTGTCATCACTGGTTTTCGTCCGGACCCTTTTGGGGTGGGCACAAACTAAACCAATGGTGAGAAATTTAGAGTCGCCACCAACTGTTTTTGGGGTATAGTTGGATACCCTCTACTTTGAGTAGTTTAAGGTGTGGTCTGCGTTATCGGAGAAGGGTTCGGGAGTTGGTTATGTGTAGGGAAGGATTAGCACCCCTACAACGCCCTTTCGGTATCTATTTTCAGAGGAGGAGGTTTTTATTTATTTTTACTGTTGTAATTGGGTCAAGGCACTATGGTTTTCCTAGAAAGTCTATGCTTTTATTTTACTAAGTTATTTAACGTTATGGTTAACATTGTTTTACCATATATTTCTAAAGGAAATCCTAAATGTTTTGTTTTTTTTTTGTTTTTGTTGTTGTTGTTGTTTTTTTTTTATTTTAAATGGAACATGAAATCTTTTAGTATTTGGTTTGAAAACACTTTTTTTTTTGTTTTATTTTTTTTTTAACTAAGCCTTTTGGTTATTTTTATTATTTTTGTTTTATTTTTGGTATTAAAAAACGTACTTGATAAATCTAAGAATGCTATACTTATCACCATTATTTTCTATTTTAAAAAAAATGTTTTTTACATCTTTGTTTGTTTTTTTTATATTGGAAAACTAACATAATAACACAAATATATATATATATATATATTTATACCACTTTATTCTATTTATGTGAATTAAAAAACGTTTTTACATCTTTTGCCTTTTTTTTATATTGGAAAACTAACATAATATCACAAAAAAAACATTTATATCACTTCATTTTTATTTATGTGAATTAAAAAAACGTTTTACATCTTTTGCTTTTTTTTATATTGGAAAACTAACATAATAACACAAAAAAAACATTTATATCACTTCATTTTATTTATGTGAATGAAAAAAAACGTTTTTACATCTTTTGCTTTGAAAACATACCTAATAAAACAAGAAAAATATATTTATATCACTATAAAAAAACGATTTTTTACATTTCTTTTTTGGAACATATGCCTCATAAAACCATATATTTTTGTATTGACTTGAGTTTTTAAAAAAAAATGTTTTTTACATTTTTTACCACAACAATAAAAACAAGCAACATATCAAAGAAATAAAAATAACTAAACCCAAAAATTAAACAATTGTGTGGTGTGTGTACCGGAATACTAAATACAATCCCTTCTCTCTTTTTTTGTCTCTCTTTTTTTTTTGTTTTCTCTTTTTGTTTGTTGCTCTTCTTTTTTTTGCTTTGTACATATTACAATTACATACAACAAAATAAACAAACAAAAGTAAAAAAATACAACAAGAAGAGAAAAAAAAAAAAAAAAAAAAAAAATACAAAGAGATAAAAACAATATTACAGCGCCTAAACAAAAAAAGAAAAGAGGAAACACAAATAACAAAAAAAAAACGAAATTTAGCAATATAGCACAAAATAAGCAATAATAAAAGGGTAGCGGAACCGACTTTATCGATCTTGACAGCGGCACCACGTCCGAGCTATCCTGTGGGCGTCGGTAGTGTTGAAAGAAACTCCGAGTCCGGTGGAAAATTGTGAATTCGCCTTGTGCAACGCGCCGGAGCTTGGCCGGAACTTGAAATCGATGCCGGAGACGGATCGGAACTTGGGAGGGATTGGAGAAAATTGGGTTTGATTTATTGCTGTAAAGGAAGGGAGATATGTTGTAAGACCCGCAAAATTTTTAGCTATTTAAGTTCTTACTTAAAGAGTAATAATAATAAAATAATAATAATGTTATTGTTAACAATAGTTAGAAAGGATATTTTAGATATTATCACGATAAAAATAAGCACCCAATATAGTCATTTAAATAGCATGTGACTAGTAAGTAGCCGTTATGAATAGTATCCGTCCGTTATGAATAGTATCCGTTTGGACTTCCATAAATAGGTATGAGCATGAGATTTTATTTATAAGAGAGTATAGAAGTAAGAAGAATAATAATAAGAGTTATGGCATCAAGTTCTCAAGTACTGCCATCCGAGAATAGTGTACGTGATGAAGATCGGCGAGCAATACGACTTGAAGTTACAAAGCTATGCTTTGCTATAGATGAGCTAAATGCTCGTGTCCAATGGCTGCAATATAATGCGACGAGACACAGGGAGAAGTTTGAGGTTATTCGTGCGACAACCACGACAATGTTAGGTGAAGGGTTGTGCGGCTCTACTTGAAGCACAACACGTCCTACACACATACGCTAATATAATTCAAGAAATTTTACGAAAGCCATAGAATATGATATTAATGTTTATGTTTAGGATTATAATATTTTATGCTATAATGTTATCTTACTTTATTGTTTATTGATTATGCAATTATATTATTTTATCCGCGTAAATATTAAATACGTTATAAAAAAATAAAATAATTTCTCATATGTCATAAAAAGTTTAAATGTTATATATTATGTCATTTAGTTTGTTAAGCCAAATTACTATGGGTAAGTAAGTATTACAAGCCTTAACTTTACCAAAAGTATAAAACATAGGTAAGGCCCAAAAATTTGAATGAGGCAGATTCTGGAGGTCCCATTCAAAAATCCATAACTTGAATTATACAGATCCAATTGACATGAAACCAAAGCCCATTTGTTTATTTATGACTTAGCTAAAACGTGTAGAAATTTTAAAATTTAATATGAAGCCAATCAATTCTAGAATTTAAAATACTACACATAGGTTCAGTATGAACGGGTAAACATTTTAGTATGACTTTAAAATTCAATAACTTTTGTTATACATATTTAAAAATTATAAAATTGATACCCATTTGTAGATATTTGAGTTAGTAATGCAATACAATTGGCCATTTGTCAAAAACTACAAAATTAAAAACGTTATAATTGAATTAGTAGGGAGTACACCAATGTGGACTTTTGATGCCAAAGGAACCTTCTAGGTTTAAAAGTCTTAAAACATTTTTTTAATGGTAGGAGGAGATAACCACGTTTTTAATAAGAGATAATATGAAGAAAATAAAGTATTATATATATTTTAAATAATTTAATTTAATGCCAAAGTCAAATTTGTACACTATTTTTCACACTATTACACCTACCATCCTTGCCTATATAAGGAGTGTCTTGCCTCTCTTCTTAATGCACAAATCCCTCAAGCCACACCACGAAATTCCCTCTCAAAACACTCCCTTAAGCCCTCTTAACACCCCAAATACTCTACTCAAATCCTCTTTTGCTTTTGGTACTTACCAAGCGTCGAAGTTCTACGAAAGGTAATACTTAAGATTTTGAAATTTTGAAGTTACTTCTTATTTATTATGTAGATCTATATGGTTGGTTTTACCACCTCATATATACTATATTCATGGTTGGTTTTACCACCTTACATATGTTATTTATATGATTGGTTGTACCACCTCGTATATATACATACATGGTTGGCCTTGCCACCTCATATATATTGATTTTAAATTATAGTATTTTATCATAGCATATATTGTCATTCTATAATTCAAGTGAAAAGATGAGAATATTAACTTATGTTTTTATTTTTATTTTTAAGGTTCTAGATAGCGGAAGATCGTAAGGAACGACTTCCAAAATGAATTCCCCGACAATCGCCCTTTTTCTTCTGCAACCCCAATTGTTAATGCTTAACCTCACAGCCTATCCCCATCCTTATCTCCTCCTGATCGTCCCTTTAGACCCGTGTCTAATATCCCCTCATGGTTAAGGTGGAAGACACGTAGGAAAAATAAGCTTATCGAACGTCTTTTCCGTTCACCCAATACAAGAAGTAAATCTTATTCAAAAACTCTCAAAGCATATAACCTAGTTAGTGCACAACTCAAGGCTTATGATGCATGGGATCGAAATAGGATATGGAACAGCAATAGAAGTGGGAACCCAAGTTAATATTCAACCCCACAAGCACGGTATGCCTATTAAAAGATATAAGTTAAAGTATGATATATATATATATATAAAGGAGATATGTGTGATATTGAACTTTTCAAGCATTAATGCTAATTTAGTGTTTTGATATTTTTAAGGTTTAGAATGCGGAGAACGACAAGCGGATTGTAAGGGTTTTTCTTTTCCTTTTCTCACTTTTCTCTTCCTCTTTATCTTGTTTTATTTGAAATTATTATTGTAAGAGTTTTATGTTTCTTATTTTTTTTAATTCCATTTTATTGTTGAGAAGATTAGATTAGTCTCTTTTTAATCTCTCTTGGTAATCTATGCTATTGATTGGGGTAGATAATCATTTGGATATTCGTGGTTATCCTTGTTAACCTTGAATGTTTTATTGGAATTCTATAATATGCCTCATCTTATGTATGTTAAAGTTATTATAACCTCTTATGTTTGGACAAAGTAAGTTTATAATGGGTGGTTCCAGGAAAGACCTCCAATGCATTGGGTAAAGAACATCACCTGGAGAGTGTCAATCCAATTGATAATATGTTATGTTATGATTCGGTATCTGGGTGGTTAACCTAGGTCATGATGTTATGATACGATGTCTAAACATAATCTTCCATGTTATGATTTCCTTGTGAAATGTTGATCATGTATGATGTGTAAATATTATATGGTATTTCCTATGTTCGATATCTTCATGATTTTCCTTACCCACTTATGTTTACCCTTACTGGGCTATTTGAGCTCACCCTTTTTATAATTTATTTTCCAACCCCAGGTAATTAAGGGATGGAGAAACTAGGATAAGGAGTCGAGAAGTGCTTGGAAATAAAGTTGTGTGAAATTTTAAAGATTTATTAAGTTGTTTGCTCGTGTGCTTTGTTATGTAATAATGGGTTATGGACACTTAGTCTCTAAACCCCTAAACCTTAAAGATCTTGGATTGAAATTTATAATAATGAATGTTTTTTTTTATTAAATAAGTAATAGTTTGAAATTTATATAAAATTTGTATATTTATTTTCCGCTAACGCACCCAGTTTGGAGGTTTCAAATTTGGGGGCGTTATAGTTGGTATCAGAGCGATGGTTTAGTATAGATTAGAGACTGAATCTTAGAAATATGAAGTACGATACATAAGTGGAGGGTCTTAGAATGATAATTTCGAAGAACGTATAGCACGCTGCAAGAAATTAAAAGCAATAAAACTTTTAAGTGAACGCATGCGATTATCGTTAGAAAATGTTATTTATTGATGGACTAACGTGTATTTTGTGAAGCAGACACAGTAAATTTAAGGCAGCACACTCTTGTGAAAGGTACATCACTTGGCATGCTATAAAATAATAGTAGTGTATATCGCACACAAACACACAAATTATTTTATTTCATAAGGAAATATTACATAAAGAAAATCACACTAACATTGCGATAATATAGAATAGATAGATTGTCATCAGGAACGGTATGAAAATTGGACTAAACACCTCGTCCATGAAAAATAAGAACGTTACAACAATAAGAAGAACGGTAAACAAGATCTTGACAAGTGGAAACATTTTGTAGAGAAGGGAAGGAGTGGTTGTTTTGCCGGATTCGAAGCTTGTCGTAGGAGCTGCGAGTTCGCTGGAGGAGATAGCAATCAATAACCAGTTCGTGCAGTGTTAGCCGGCAAGGAAATCAAACCGTCAACGGTGAAAGCCCATCATCCGACAAGTCTTCGACATCCACATGGATTAACGGAAGTCTGTGATGCGAGTTGAAGTCCGGCGACGGCTAGCTAGTATAGCACGAGATGGTGAGGGACGATGAGGGTTGAAGTGGAACCAAAGCAAACCTATAATGGAGAACATGTGGTGAGGAATAAAGGTGGGAACGTGTGGTTGAAAAAAAAAAAGGAAAAGCAAACCTATAACTAATGTGTAGTGGGAGGTTTATACATATTTACATATAGGCATGTTAAATTTGGTATATGTAATTAGGTTCGAACTAGCTCAGATAACAAGCAGGCCTCGGAACCGAACCAAGACGTTCAGAATATTCAAACAAGGTGACACCATTAGGCCACCTCCCAAGCAGTATACAAGTAAGTAGCCCGATTTAACATAAGGACTATAATGCTCGGTTAGAGAAGCAAATAAATGATGACCCCTTAATTTAAGTAGTTATCTTATGAAATCTCATTATTATCACATGCCATGTTTAACTTATGTTACCATTTTAAGTTAAGTAACCCTTATATTTTTATACCACGGTTATTTTATTTTTGTTATATATACTCCTTTCTTTAATGCCCAAGTAAATATCTATCATCTTGTTCCATGCTTTAAGTTAAGAATCCTAGCTTCAATCTTGCGGCACGCTGAAGCTACATAGGTATAGATTTACTACACGTTAACGCCATATCATGCATGCCTTATACCGCACGCCAAAGGCACTCACCCATGCTCTTGCTATATGTAGAAGTTAATGCACCCATGCTTCTAAGACACGATCAAGTTATCTTTTAGCTTGCTTTTTCTTACACGCTAAGTTTACCCACCCCAACGAATAGCACTATAAATGGAAGTATGCGCCATTTCCATAGTTCTAGATCTAGACAACAATTTCTCTTTAGTTGAGAAATGGCTTCCTACTATAAACTACCACGAAACTCAAGGTTCCAACGAGTTGGTGTTCTTGGAGGAAAAACCATTGGGAAGAAAGAGTATTATAAGATCGTAACCATAGAACTCGGTGAGGAACTTGTCTCTAAAGGGTTAGACGTTGTCTGCAATTGCGAAATTATTGGACTTCTGGAGCTTTTGTCTCAAGTCGTTCGCTCAGCGGGAGGACATATATCTACACATTCAGAGCATGGAAACATGATCTCCGAACTCCATCAACGAAAGGAAGAAGTCGCTAGACTCTCTGATTGCTTCATTATACTTCCTGGAGACCTTGGAGCTATGGAGGAATTCATGGAAATTGTCAGCTGGGCTCAACTAGGTATCCATGATAAACCCATAGGCTTACTTAATATAGGTAGATTTTTCGACCCCTTTATAGCCCAAATCGATACTGCCATCGAAGAAGGTTTTATTAAACCATCACAAAAGAAGATCATCATCGTAAGCAGCAGTGCGAAGGATCTACTAAGGAAAATGGAGGCATATAAGCCAACACGTGAAGGTGATATTCCAAAGGACCTTTGGGCTGAAGCTGGATCATCGAATCTAGACAACATCTAGAAAACCGCTTAGCTCTATCATAATTTGAAATCTGTATGGTGTCTTTTATTTCACGTATTTTATTTTGTTTTAAATAAATGATGCTTCTAACCCTATGTCATCGTATAACCCTAGAATTTTAAGAGTGATATCATAAACATAATAAATGGGAAGTAATAATATTGGTGATAATGTCTAGGACACGTTTTATAATGTGAAACCACAAATCTTAGTCAATATTTTATATCTATAGAAAGTGATTGATATGATTTTGATTGATGATAGAACAAGTCTATTTTGACATTTGAGAACCTATATCGATTATAATATCATTATCATTAGCCGTACTCTAAGCAAGTGCTATATATAAAATATAAACAGAAGGAGAAGATAATCTTTAGGAAGCATTGCAACGATATGGCATCATCCAACTCTCATGTGTATATACTCGAATCTAGCACCACGCGAGATGAAGATCGACGAAGGGTGCGGGCTGAGATTACAAGACTACTCTTTACCGTAGATGAACTGACAGCTCGTAATCATTGGCTACTATTAGAGCAAACAAGGATGAGGGAAAAGGCTAATCTCATCCGTGCAGCCACATCGGCAACGTTAGCAGAAGGACAATGTGGCTCTGCTGCAGAAGCTCGTTTAACCCTCGGGGTTTATGCAGATACAATTCGAGAAATATTGAATAGGCCGTAGAAAGTAACTATAATTTTCTCCTTGGGACCATGAGCTTTTGTGATAACGAAGGTACGAAATAATTTCGAGGACGAAATTTCTTTAAGGAGGGTAGAATGTAAGACCCGCAAAATTTTTAGCTATTTAAGTTCTTACTTAAAGAGTAATAATAATAAAATAATAATAATGTTATTGTTAACAATAGTTAGAAAGGATATTTTAGATATTATCACGATAAAAATAAGCACCCAATATAGTCATTCAAATAGCATGTGACTAGTAAGTAGCCGTTATGAATAGTATCCGTCCGTTATGAATAGTATCCGTTTGGACTTCCATAAATAGGTATGAGCATGAGATTTTATTTATAAGAGAGTATAGAAGTAAGAAGAATAATAATAAGAGTTATGGCATCAAGTTCTCAAGCACGCCATCCGAGAATAGTGTACGTGATGAAGATCGGCGAGCAATACGACTTGAAGTTACAAAGCTATGCTTTGCTATAGATGAGCTAAATGCTCGTGTCCAATGGCTGCAATATAATGCGACGAGACACAGGGAGAAGTTTGAGGTTATTCGTGCGACAACCACGACAATGTTAGCTGAAGGGTTGTGCGGCTCTCTTCCGTGAAGCACAACACGTCCTACGCACATACGCTAATATAATTCAAGAAATTTTACGAAGGCCATAGAATATGATATTAATGTTTATGTTTAGGATTATAATATTTTATGCTATAATGTTATCTTACTTTATTGTTTATTGATTATGCAATTATATTATTTTATCCGCGTAAATATTAAATACGTTATAAAAAAATAAAATAATTTCTCATATGTCATAAAAAGTTTAGATGTTATATATTATGTCATTTAGTTTGTTAAGCCAAATTACTATGGGTAAGTAAGTATTACAAGCCTTAACTTTACCAAAAGTATAAAACATAGGTAAGGCCCAAAAATTTGAATGAGGCAGATTCTGGAGGTCCCATTCAAAAATCCATAACTTGAATTATACAGATCCAATTGACATGAAACCAAAGCCCATTTGTTTATTTATGACTTAGCTAAAACATGTAGAAATTTTAAAATTTAATATGAAGCCAATCAATTCTAGAATTTAAAATACTACACATAGGTTCAGTATGAACGGGTAAACATTTTAGTATGACTTTAAAATTCAATAACTTTTGTTATACATATTTAAAAATTATAAAATTGATACCCATTTGTAGATATTTGAGTTAGTAATGCAATACAATTGGCCATTTGTCAAAAACTACAAAATTAAAAACGTTATAATTGAATTAGTAGGGAGTACACCAATGTGGACTTTTGATGCCAAAGGAACCTTCTAGGTTTAAAAGTCTTAAAACATTTTTTAATGGTAGGAGGAGATAACCACGTTTTTAATAAGAGATAATATGAAGAAAATAAAGTATTATATATATTTTAAATAATTTAATTTAATGCCAAAGTCAAATTTGTACACTATTTTTCACACTATTACACCTACCATCCTTGCCTATATAAGGAGTGTCTTGCCTCTCTTCTTAATGCACAAATCCCTCAAGCCACACCACGAAATTCCCTCTCAAAACACTCCCTTAAGCCCTCTTAACACCCCAAATACTCTACTCAAATCCTCTTTTGCTTTTGGTACTTACCAAGCGTCGAAGTTCTACGAAAGGTAATACTTAAGATTTTGAAATTTTGAAGTTACTTCTTATTTATTATGTAGATCTATATGGTTGGTTTTACCACCTCATATATACTATATTCATGGTTGGTTTTACCACCTTACATATGTTATTTATATGATTGGTTGTACCACCTCGTATATATACATACATGGTTGGCCTTGCCACCTCATATATATTGATTTTAAATTATAGTATTTTATCATAGCATATATTGTCATTCTATAATTCAAGTGAAAAGATGAGAATATTAACTTATGTTTTTATTTTTATTTTTAAGGTTCTAGATAGCGGAAGATCGTAAGGAACGACTTCCAAAATGAATTCCCCCGACAATCGCCCTTCTTCTTCTGCAACCCCAATTGTTAATGCTTCAACCTCACAACTATCCCCATCCTTATCTCCTCCTGATCGTCCCTTTAGACCCGTGTCTAATATCCCCTCATGGTTAAGGTGGAAGACACGTAGGAAAAATAAGCTTATCGAACGTCTTTTCCGTTCACCCAATACAAGAAGTAAATCTTATTCAAAAACTCTCAAAGCATATAACCTAGTTAGTGCACAACTCAAGGCTTATGATGCATGGGATCGAAATAGGATATGGAACAGCAATAGAAGTGGGAACCCAAGTTAATATTCAACCCCACAAGCACGGTATGCCTATTAAAAGATATAAGTTAAAGTATGATATATATATATATAAAGGAGATATGTGTGATATTGAACTTTTCAAGCATTAATGCTAATTTAGTGTTTTGATATTTTTAAGGTTTAGAATGCGGAGAACGACAAGCGGATTGTAAGGGTTTTTCTTTTCCTTTTCTCACTTTTCTCTTCCTCTTTATCTTGTTTTATTTGAAATTATTATTGTAAGAGTTTTATGTTTCTTATTTTTTTTAATTCCATTTTATTGTTGAGAAGATTAGATTAGTCTCTTTTTAATCTCTCTTGGTAATCTATGCTATTGATTGGGGTAGATAATCATTTTGATATTCGTGGTTATCCTTGTTAACCTTGAATGTTTTATTGGAATTCTATAATATGCCTCATCTTATGTATGTTAAAGTTATTATAACCTCTTATGTTTGGACAAAGTAAGTTTATAATGGGTGGTTCCAGGAAAGACCTCCAATGCATTGGGTAAAGAACATCACCTGGAGAGTGTCAATCCAGTGATAATATGTTATGTTATGATTCGGTATCTGGGTGGTTAACCTAGGTCATGATGTTATGATACGATGTCTAAACATAATCTTCCATGTTATGATTTCCTTGTGAAATGTTGATCATGTATGATGTGTAAATATTATATGGTATTTCCTATGTTCGATATCTTCATGATTTTCCTTACCCACTTATGTTTACCCTTACTGGGCTATTTGAGCTCACCCTTTTTATAATTTATTTTCCAACCCCAGGTAATTAAGGGATGGAGAAACTAGGATAAGGAGTCGAGAAGTGCTTGGAAATAAAGTTGTGTGAAATTTTAAAGATTTATTAAGTTGTTTGCTCGTGTGCTTTGTTATGTAATAATGGGTTATGGACACTTAGTCTCTAAACCCCTAAACCTTAAAGATCTTGGATTGAAATTTATAATAATGAATGTTTTTTTTTATTAAATAAGTAATAGTTTGAAATTTATATAAAATTTGTATATTTATTTTCCGCTAATGCACCCAGTTTGGAGGTTTCAAATTTGGGGGCGTTATATATGTAATGATTTTTGGGTTTTTTTTGTTTGAAGATTGAAAAATGAGAGAGAGGATGATTTTTTTTGAGAATTTTCGTAGGATTTTTTTTGGGATGAAAAATGATGTTTTTTGATTTGTGTTTTGGGAAAGGAGAGTGGAGAGGAAGGAAGAGAGAGTAGGCTTTTTTTTGGAAAAATTCGTAGGACTTTTGGGATGAAATATGAGGTTTTTTGATTTGGGTTTTGGGAAGGAAAATGAAGAGAAAGGAAGAGGGAAAGTGGGTTTTTTCGGGGAAAAATTCGTCTTTCTTTGGGATGAAAAATGAGGGGTATTTATAGTTAAAGAAAGAAAAAAAAGAAAAAAAAAAAAAAAAAATCTGTCGGCGGTACTGTTCATGAACAGTGTACGGATACTGTTCATGAACAATACCCAGATTTGAAATATTAGTTTTTTTATTCTGCTTTTGTTTTTTTCTTAAAAAATAAATAACAAAAAAATAAAATACAAAAAAATAAAATACAAAAAAAAAACAAAAAAACAAACATGTCAGAATTTTTTATTATTTATTAATAATTTTTTTTATATTTTTTTTATTTTAAAAAAAAATGTTTTAAATTTATATTTTTTTGGGCCTGTGAACAGTACGCGGGTACTGTTCACACGTGGTATTTTTTATTTTTTTTGTTTTTAAGTATTAGTTTTAATTAAGATTTTTGGGGCTGTGAACAGTACGTGGGTACTGTTCACATGTGGGGTTTTTTTTTTTTAAAATTTTTTTTAAGTATTAGTTTTAATTAAGATTTTTTGGGCTGTGAACAGTACGCGGATACTGTTCACACGTTTTTTTAAATAGCCAATATATATATCAAAATTCTCACAATGACGAGAGGATCACGATGGTGAGGTTCGTGACCTGATTTGGAGTGCGGTTTTGCAAGTCAATTATCATTTGACCGCTATTAGCGGTCTAAACACTGTTTTGACCATAACTTCGTCATTTAACCTCAGAATTGAGCGTGGTCGGAGGCGTTGATTCTCAAATTGGATTTTCCATCACCTGTGACTGTCTTTTTCCCTCCCTTTATCTTAATGGTTACGCCTCTTTATACGAAGGCAATGACAGATATGGAATAATAAATATATGTGTCCAACTCGGACAAAATGGGGTCCAACAATGGGCATTATGAGTGGCTTGTGATGCCATTTGGGCACATGAATGCTCCAGCAGTGTTTATGGGATTGATGAACCAGGTGTTTGCTCCATATTTAGATATGTTCGTTGTGGTGTTCATCGACGATATTTTGGTCTATTCAGCGACCAAGAGGGAGCATGAGGAGCATTTGCAGGTTGTGTTGCAGACCTTGCAAGAGCATCGGTTGTACGCAAAGTTCACAAAATATGACTTCTGGTTGCAACAGGTACACTTCTTGGGGCATGTGGTATCTTCAACAGTGGATCCTGAGAAGATCGAAGCGGTTATGTCGTGGAAGAGGCCCACGAATGTGTTTGAGATTCGTAGCTTCCTTGCTTTGGCAGGCTACTATTGGAGGTTCGTGGAGGATTTTTCCTGGTTGGCAGCTCCTATGACACACTTGACGAGGAAGGGAGTTCCTTTTGTTTGGTCTGATGCGTGTGAGAGTACTTTCATGGAGCTGAAGGCACGATTGACCTCAGCACCTATCTTGATTCTCCCACAGGAGGGTGTGCCTTTCGAGGTGTATTGTGATGCTTCTAGGGTGGGACTTGGTTGTGTGTTGATGCAGGCTCGGCAGGTGATTGCTTATGGATCTAGGCAGTTGAGACCACATGAGCAGAACTATCCCACGTATGATTTGGAGTTGGTTGTAGTGATCTTTGCTTTAAAGAGCTGGCAATATTATCTCCCTAGGGAGAAATTTGTGGTATATATGGACCACAAAAGCTTGCAGTATATCTTTTCTCAGCAAGACCTGAACCTTAGGCAGAGACGATGGGTGGAGTACCTGCAGCAGTTTCAGTTTGATATGATGTACACCCCTGGGAAGGGTAATGTGGTGGCAGATGCTCTGAGTAGGAAGAGCAGGGCCGTGGTTTCCCATTGTGCCATTAAGGAATGGGAAACGATGGGCTAGTTGGCGGCGATGAGGTTGCAGATGGTGACCAGCGAGGGGCGAGGGATCCTCAGTGTTGTTGTCGCAGTCCCTGAGTCACACCGTAGGATCATAGAGGATCAGCTGGGGGACGTTGATTGTGAGGTCACCAGGGATAGGATTCAGACTGGGCAGGCATCTTCTGATTGGACTAAGGATGCAGAGCATATATTGAGGTATAGGGGTTGCTTGATAGTTCCCACTTCTCTTCAGGAGGAGGTTCTTCGTGAATTTCACCAGTCGAGGTTAGCTGTACATCCTGGTGGGACCAAGATGTACCATGCCGTGAGGAGGCAGTATTGGTGGTCAGGCCTGAAGAAGGCCGTTGCTGATTTTGTGAGGAGGTATTTGACCTGTCAGCAGGTCAAGGCAGAGCACCTAAGGTCAGCTGGTGAGTTGCAGTCATTGCCAGTGCCAGAGTGAAAATGGGACCACGTAACTATGGATTTTGTCACTGGACTTCCTCGTTCCAGGGGACATGACACCATATGGGTTATTGTGGACCGATTGACCAAATTAGCGCATTTTATTCCGATTCGGGAGACAGACCCAGTGAGGAATTTGGGACAGAGGTACCTTGATGTTATTGTGCGGTTACATGGAGTCCCATTGTCTATTGTATCTGATCGGGATGCTAGGTTCACCCCTCAGTTTTGGAGACAATTGCAGCGAGCTTTAGGTACCATGGTGAACCTGAGTATAACTTTTCATCCGTAAACCGATGGTCAGTCAGAGCGGACAACTCAGACGCTCGAGGATTTGTTGCGTGCCTGTGTCCAAGATTTTGGAGGTTGTTGGGGGACTCACCTTTCTTTGATGGAGTTCTCTTACAACAACAGTTATCAGGCCACGATTGGGATGGCTCCGTATGAGGCGTTGTATGGGTGGCCTTGTAGGTCACCTTTGTGTTGGGCACAGACGGGTGAGACAGCGATTCTCGGTCCTTGTAAGGACCCGTACCTTAAGTTAGTCACGAGTTAGTCACGCGTTTTGCCTTCGAGTAGAGTTTTTCTAGATTTTGACCTAGTGAATGGGCTCAAATGAATTCACGTGCAAAAGGAAAGATGCTTAGAATGATGTCCTCTATCTACCACGAAGTTTCAGGCCAAACGGACGTGTATGTGAGGTGCACGTGATATGGGTCCAATTCACGTGCAAGTGTGATTGTCTTCTAAATGATGCAAGGAGGCTAGGGGTGAAGTTTGAGAGCATTTGGAGTCCATTTGGAGTTGCACGTGAATTGGGAATTCACGTGCAAATTGGCGTGCGGCCATATTTTTGCATGGTTCCCTTGGTTTTGACATTCTAATGATCTTTCTCCAAAGGACCATGTTGAAATTCTGAGTATTTTGGCCTATATGGGTGCGGAAAGGTGCTAACTTGTGTGATCAAAACTACGTCGTTTTGATCCTGGGTTTACTTAATCAAAACTACGTCGTTTTGATGTGGGTAGTGTCTATATAAGGAGGGCTTGAGTTTGAATTTAGGGTTCTTGTGTTCTTCCTTGCTTTGCTTTGCCGCCAGAGAGAGAGAGAGAGAGAGAGAGAGGATCTCCGGGCCGTTGCCGTGGTGGTTCGCGTCGTTGGAAGGTGTCTAGCGTAGAGGATAGGACAAGAGCCCGAGGTAGGGATTTATGTTCTTCCTAACTCCCCTCTCGTTTTAGGATATACACCTATATATATATGTAAATCCATATAGGTGTGATCTCCTATATGGATGTTGGCCTTCAGGTGGCATGTTTTGTTGATTCCGATGTTAATTTGGCCTCGAGGATTTTTTCCGGGTTTGTTTATGCCCACTATGTGTTTGATGAAATGTCCGTGAGGCCCGCACACTATGTGTTTGATGAAATGTCCGTGAGGCCCGCATGCCATGTATTCAATATAATGCCCGTGAGACCTGGTATATGGGTGTTCAATGATATGCCCGTCGACGGGTGTGTACCCGTGCTTGATTTGTATTTGATTTTAAGCCCGTGAGGCTGATGTGTGTGGCTTGTATCGACCATGTTAGTCCTTCCGAGATAAAGTGTAAATGCTTTGTCCGAGCTTACATGTTGAGATGTAATGTTATCGTTGTTCGTTGGTCCGCTTGAGACCGAGCCGAGATTTGGGCCAGGCACAAAGCCGGACCCCTTTGAGATTTGGCCAGGACGTGGTCCCGAGTCTCGGTGTAGCACTCACGACGGTGGGCTAAGTCTACACCCATTCCCGAGGGTAGATATGGCGCCCGAGGAGGTGGTTGACCATATCGACTCGGGTGGAAAATGTTGCATTGGTGTCCATGCAACATTCGCCCGAATGTGGTATGTCATGTGCCGTGGTGCGGGGTGTCCTTGCCCTTCGGTGCGGGTTCGGGTAAAGAGTGTTCTCGGGTGATGTTTGCTTCGCTTTAGCCTTAGGCACGACACGAGCACAAGCATACACATACATGCATGTTGTACAGTGGGACGGGTCCGGGGAGACCGGATCCCTACCGAGCCGTGGTTTGCTCACCCCTCCTATAACCGATTCTTTTGCGGGTTTAGCGGGCGGTAGGTGAAGGCCGAGGAGCTAGCCCCCGAGGCCGAAAGTTTTATATTATTTCCTTGTTGTACTTTGGTTTTATGTGTTTGGATTTTTGGTTTGGTTTTTATTTATGGCTTTATAGGGGTTTTTCCCGACTGGGTTGTAATAAACATTTAGCCTTTGAAATGAAATAAAATGAGGTGTTGTTATTCAAGTTGTGTTTGTGTGCATGATTTGGGAGCGGGAGCATGCCCCTTGGCATGTTGGCCTGATTATGCGAGGTTTGGGACAGCACCCGTGCTAGAGGTCCTTTTAAGGTGCTTGCACCAACCCCTTGTCCCTTCGGGTGCGGGCATGGGCGTCCTACTCCTTTTCCAGGGGAAGGAAATCGGGGGCGTGACAATATGGTATCAAACGATAGTTCATGGTCTAGTGGACCTAGGATAGTGGGGAGGCCCTGGCCGCTTCGAGACTCTTAGGAGGCGATAGGACACGCCCGATCAACGTGGTCCTATCTGGTTTTCCGGGGTGTACTCGGGGGTAGTTAGACCAAGGGTAGGGCACTTGCATTTGGGTTGAGGGTGCATACATGCGTTGGCATTAGGGCACTAGTTTAATTTCGTATGAGTATTGTGATTGGACATGCTATGTTGCTCGAAACTTGTTCTTGTGAAATTCGGTGATTTTCTGGAGACTTGTTGCTATGAATAGCTGCTGTGTACTTCGTGACTTTCCGTGTGTTTAAATGTAAGATGTTGCTTGAGTACCTCATGGCCCATGGGGATGAGGGTGTGTAGAGCTTGAGAGAAGCCGATCCTAGTTTGGTTTAAATTATGTAGACGATGCCTCCTAGGAAAGTAACCCGAGCTACTCCAAGTGTAGAAGATGAATCTTCGCCCGTCTTGGAGAGGGAAGAGGACAGCGTGTAGAGGGCGATGATCCCCTGGAGCGGATCATGGCCCAAGTCCGGGCCCTAAGTGAGAACGTGCGAGCATGCGTGAGGACCTCAGGGGAGAGATCCTAAACGAGGTGCGTCGGGAGATGATGGCACGACGCGTGCCACCCTCTCCACCCCGTGAGGCGAACCTCCGTGTAGGCGGGAAGTGCCGGTGAGGCGGGAAGAGGGAGACGTGTTGACGCAGCTCCGAAAGGAACATCCACCAAGGTTCAAGGGAGGAGCCGAACCTCTAGGAGCAGAGCACCGGCCGCGGCGATCGAGCATGTGTTCTCCTTTCTTCGACCCCGGGAGGAAGACAAAGTGAGACTAGCAGTCCGGCAGTTGGAGGAGGAAGCCTTGGAATGGTGGCTTAGCATCTCGAAGCCGGGATATGGAGACCATGGCCCGGAATGAGTTTCTCCAGCTGTTCCATGAGGAGTTCTTTCCGAGTCATTGCGGTGGCGAAGCGGGAGGAGTTCGGCTTGAAGCGGGGATGCGCTCGGCAGCGAGTATGAGCGAGATTTTCGGGGGCTGAGTCGGTTTGCTCCGAAGCAATATCAAGGGAGGACCCGAAGGCCCATAAGTTTACCATGGGTCTCAAACCTGCCCGAAGCAAAGGGTGGAGATCTCGCGACCGAAGACCTATCTGAAGTCGTGGACACCGCCAAGATTGTTGAGAGAGGATTAGAGGAGGGAAGACAGGCTACCAGGAGCGGATGGGGCAAACGCGCGCGACAAGCACGGTGATACCAAGAGGCGAAGGTTGAGCCCGGGAGTGGGACTTTTCCCAAGGATGGGGGCCAAGCTTCAATGGCTCCGCCCGCATCCCGTTACTTTGGAGGACAGGGGAGTCTCCGGGAACTTCCCAACGGGTGTACCGTTGTGGCCTGTCGGGGCACGCCAAACGTGAGTGCCCCAAACAGCACTTGACGTGTCATAGCCGTGGGAAGGTGGGACACATCGGCAAGGTGTGTTTCAGCAAGGGGAGCGGCCGGGAGCCGGAAGCTTAGCACAAGGGAGCGGGGTGGGACCCAATTTCAGGCCCCGGCCCCTAAGCCGACATTCGTGGCAGGCCGGTCAGGCGGTTCCGGTCACACTAGGCCACGGGGGAGAGGCAACCACAAGGAGGATCGGAGGGGCGTCCCGGTGGACTGCAGCGGGAGCAAAAGGGAAGGCAAGTGAGGCTAGTGGTGGGGCAGGCCAAGGCGGGGTGTTCGCGCTTACCTCGCCCCGGCTGAAATGGAGGAATTACCATACCCTCCGAGGAAGGTGGGCTGGACCTTCGGTGGTTCGAGGTACTATTTTTAATATCCCGCCGCCGTTGTTCCGCATTGTTTGATACCGGAGCTTCGTGCTCCCGATTGCTAAGTCCTTGGTGGAGAGCCTTGGACTTGATTGTGTGGAGGCCGATAGACCTCGAGGGTCGAGTCCCCAATGGGAGGAGTGGAGTCGATCCACCAAATGTGTCGAGAGTGTGCGCTTACGATAGGAGAGGTTGACCTCTCATTTGATTTGTATGTAATGCCCATGAGGACCTTTAGTTTGATTCGGGGATGGATGGTGATGGCCTTCAGGCTAAGATTGATGTTATAGCGACAGTATCGTTTACTACACCCACGGATCTTCCCTGACCCTAGTGGGTGAATGGGATAGGGATCTGGGGGAGAGCTGGACCGACGAGGGAGCTATGGGGCAATATTACCCATAGGCTTGCCACCCTAACCTTTGAGGAGGAAGGTAACTTAGAGAAAAGGGTGTGGCCGGATGTAGTCGAGAATTTCCAGGATGTCTTTCCTGGGGAGTTGTTGGAGTTGCCTCCACACGAAGTGTCGAGTTCACGATTGACGTTGCCGGGGTGGGACCCATCTCACAAGTAGCATACCGGATGGGACCCGCCGAGTTCGGGAGCTTCAAGAAGCGGATAAAGGACCGGGAGATAAAGGTTTTATCCGTCCTAGTACCTCACCTTGGGGTGCACCGGTCTTGTTTGCTAAGAAGGCGGATGGTTCGTTGCGACTTTGCATTGATTATCGAAGTCTGAATCAAGTAACGGTAAAGAACAAGTACCCTTTGCCGCGGATTGATGACTTATTCGACCAGCGAGTGGAGCACGATGGTTCTCAAAAATCGATCTGCGTTCGGGATATCATCAATTGAGGGTCGGGAGCGAAGACATCCCTAAGACGGCGTTCGGGTGCGGTACGGACACCATGAGTGGCTAGTGATGCCTTTTGGGCTCACGAAGCACCCGCCGTGTTCATGCATCTAATGAATCGGTGTTTGCCCCATACTTGGATTCCTTCGTGGTGGTATTCATTGACGACATCCTTGTGTACTCCAAAACCCAAGCCGAGCATGAGGAGCACTTGGCCGTGGTGCCGCGGTACTACGAGATCATCACTTGTATGCTAAATTTAGCAAGTGTGACTTCGGATCGAGAGGTGCATTTTCTTGGGCATGTAGTATCCGCCGAAGGAGTTAGAGTGGACCCAACCAAGATTGAGTCCGTAGCATCTTGGAAGAGGCCCACAAATGTTTTTGAGATCCGGAGTTTCTTGGGTCCGCGCAGGGTATTACCGGCGTTTTGTGGAAGGATTTTCTCGGTTGGCGGCGCCCATGACGCTCTTACACGAAGGGAGCCAAATTCGAGTGGACGGACAAGTGCCGCGCATTCGAGGAGTTAAGACTCGCCCGACTCCGCACCGGTGTCGAGCCTACCGCAGGAGGGAGTGCCATTCGAGGTGTATTGTGATGCGTCTGCGTTGGCCGGGGTGTGTTCGATGCAAGAACGCCAAGTCATAGCATATGGCTCGCGACAGCTGAAGTCCCATGAGCAAAACTACCCAACACACGACCCGGAGTTAGCGCGTTATTTTTGCCCTGAAGTCTTGGCGACATTACCTGTTGGGAGAGAAGTTTGTGGTATATCCGACCACAAAGCCTACGGATATCTTCACCCAGGGGACCTAAATTTGCGCCAACGGAGGTGGGTCGAGTACCCGCAAATGTTTGACTTCACACTCTCCTAACGCCCGGGAAGGGAAATTTAGTAGCCGACGCGCTAAGTAGGAAAGGGAAAGCCGAGGTTTCCATGAGAGAATGGAAAATGATGGAGCGGTTGGCGGTGCTTCGGTGCAACCTGCTTTCGCGATGAGGGAGCTATCCCGTGTCCTCTCACCGTGATACCGAGTTGTATCGGCGTGTCCGTGAGGGACGAGTAGGCGACGTGGACCGTGAGGTGATCCGGGCCGGATAGAGGCCGGGGAGCCGTCGAGGACCGGACGAAGGAGTTGAGCATGAGCTGAAATTTCGGGGCGTTCGATAGCACCACCTCCCTTGCGTGAGGATGTCCCGAGGGAGTTTCATCATTCCCGTTTGGCTGTACATCCAGGAGGAACTAAGATGTATCATGCCGTTCGCGCACGATCCTGGTGGCCGGGACCGAAACGGAGTGTAGCGAGTTTGTTTCCAGTGCCTTACCTGTCGGCAAGTGAAGGCGAACACCAACGACCCCCGGTCAATTGCGCCTTTACTCGTAGCCGAGTGGAAGTGGGAGCATATTACCATGGACTTCGTGACGGACTTCCTACCACTTCGGGAGGAAGGACATGATTTGGGTCATAGTGGACCGCTTGACTAAGTCGCCCATTTCTTGGCAATTCGAGAGCGCGACTCTATCGGCACGTTAAGCCGGTTGTATGTTGATGAGATTGTCCGCTTGCACGGAGTGCCCTTGTCTATTGTTTCAGACAGGGATCGCGGTTTACATCCCGGTTTTGGGGAGGTCTGCAGGAAGCATTGGGAACCCGACTTAATTTGAGTACCGCATTCCATCCCGAGGCCGATGGTCAGTCCGAGAGGACCATTAAACATTGGAAGACTTGTTGAGGGCTTGTGTACTCGATTTTGGAGGATCATGGGCTTCCCACCTTCCTCTGGTGGAGTTTGCCTATAATACGCTTACCGTCTTCGATTGGGATGGCCCCGTTTGAGGCATTGTATGGCCGACCGTGTCGGTCTCCATTATGCTGGGCGAAGGCGGAGAGGCGCTTTGTTAGGACCTCATTGGTCCAGGAGGCTACGGCAAAAGTTCGGCTGATTCGGCACGCCTTCTTACGCTCGGAGCGGCGAAGTCTTATGCGGATCGCCGACGCCGACCGTTGGAGTTTTTGGTGGGAGACCACGTATTCCTTCGTGTTTCTCCACGGCGAGGGCATAAGAGATTTGGGACCGGGTCCAAGTTGTCCCCTCGGTACATTGGACCGTTCGAGATTTTGAGCGAGTTGGACCTGTTGCTTATAGGTTGGCATTACCACCTAGTTTGAGCGAGTTCATAATGTTTTCCATGTATCCCGATTGCGGAAATATCATCCGGATCCCACACACGTGCTAGATTGGGGTACCCTGGATCTTGGAGAGGATGTGTCCGTTGTCGAGGCCCCCATCCGTATTGTAGATAGGCGCGAGAAGCACTGCGAGGTAAGACTATTCCGTTGGTTCGGGTGTTGTGGCAACACCGAGGGCGGAGGAAGAGACCCGGGAGCGTGAGCCGAGATGCGTGCTCATTATCCTGATCCGTTGAGGACGAACAACTCGAAGGAGGGGAGGAGGGCAAGCATCAAACTTAACATAATCGGTACTTGCCCAACTAGTATGACCATGTAGAGTGTATAAATGTGTGAAATAATTTGTGATTTGTTGTGTATTAATTTGTGCTAGAGGGTGTTAGAGGCCTATGCTTTGGTTGTGATTGATGTCTTTCATTCCACCTTTTCTTTTCGAGGACGAAAAGTCTTAAGGGGGAGAGGATGTAAGGACCCGTACCTTAAGTTAGTCACGGTTAGTCACGCTTTGCCTTCGAGTAGAGTTTTTCTAGATTTTGACCTAGTGAATGGGCTCAAATGAATTCACGTGCAAAAGGAAAGATGCTTAGAATGATGTCCTCTATCTACCACAGAAGTTTCAGGCCAAACGGACGTGTATGTGAGGTGCACGTGATATGGGTCCAATTCACGTGCAAGTGTGATTGTCTTCTAAATGATGCAAGGAGGCTAGGGGTGAAGTTTGAGAGCATTTGGAGTCCATTTGGAGTTGCACGTGAATTGGGAATTCACGTGCAAATTGGCGTGCAGCCATATTTTTGCATGGTTCCCTTGGTTTTGACATTCTAATGATCTTTCTCCAAAGGACCATGTTGAAATCCGAGTATTTTGGCCTATATGGGTGCGGAAAGGTGCTAACTTGTGTGATCAAAACTACGTCGTTTTGATCCTGGGTTTACTTAATCAAAACTACGTCGTTTTGATGTGGGTAGTGTCTATATAAGGAGGGCTTGAGTTTGAATTTAGGGTTCTTGTGTTCTTCCTCTTGCAGTGCTCGCCGAGAGAGAGAGAGAGAGAGAGAGAGGATCTCCGGGCCGTTGCCGTGGTGGTTCGCGTCGTTGGAAGGTGTCTAGCGTAGAGGATAGGACAAGAGCCTGAGGTAGGGATTTATGTTCTTCCTAACTCCCCTCTCGTTTTAGGATATACACCTATATATATATGTAAATCCATATAGGTGTGATCTCCTATATGGATGTTGGCCTTAATGGCATGTTTTGTTGATTCGATGTTAATTTGGCCCGAGGATTTTTTCTCGGGTTTGTTTATGCCCACTATGTGTTTGATGAAATGTCCGCGAGGCCCGCACACTATGTGTTTGATGAAATGTCCGTGAGGCCCGCATGCCATGTATTCAATATAATGCCCGTGAGACCTGGTATATGGGTGTTCAATGATATGCCCGTGCGACCGGTGTGTCTCGTGCTTGATTTGTATTTGATTTTAAGCCCGTGAGGCTGATGTGTGTGGCTTGTATCCGACCATGTTAGTCCTTCGAGATAAAGTGTAAATGTCTTCGAGCTTACATGTTGAGATGTAATGTTATCGTCGTTCGTTGGTCCGCTTGAGACCGAGCCGAGATTTGGGCCAGGCACAATGCGGACCCCTTTGAGATTTGGCCAGGACGTGGTCCCGAGTCTCGGTGTAGCACTCACGACGGTGGGCTAAGTCTACACCCATTCCCGAGGGTAGATATGGCGCCCGAGGAGGTGGTTGACCATATCGACTCGGGTGGAAAATGTTGCATTGGTGTCCATGCAACATTCGCCTCGAATGTGGTATGTCATGTCGCCGTGGTGGCGGGGTGTCCTTGCCCTTCGGTGCGGGTTCGGGTAAAGAGTGTTTCTTGGGTGATGTTTCTTCGCTTTAGCCTTAGGCACGACACGAGCACAAGCATACACATATCATGCATGTTGTACGATGGGACGGGTCCGGGGAGACCGGATCCCTCCGAGCCGTGGTTTGCTCACCCCTCCTATAAACCGATTCTTTTGCGGGGGTTTACAGCGGTAGGTGAAGGCCGAGGAGCTAGGCCCCCGAGGCCGAAAGTTTTATATTATTTCCTTGTTGTACTTTGGTTTTATGTGTTTGGATTTTGGTTTGGTTTTATTTATGGCTTTATAGGGGTTTTTCCCCGACCGGGTTGTAATAAACATTTAGCCTTTGAAATGAAATAAAATGAGGTGTTGTTATTCAAGTTGTGTTTGTGTGCATGATTTGGGAGCGGAGCATGCCCCTTGGCATGTTGGCCCGATTATGCGGGTTTGGGACAGCACCCGTGCTAGAGGTCCTTTTAAGGTGCTTGCACCAACCCCTTGTCCCTTCGGGTGCGGGCATGGGCGGTCACTACTCCTTTTCCAAAGTGGAAGGAAATCGGACGTCCCGATATGGTTCGAGAGACCACGGAGATAGTGTCGTTGATTCGACAGCGGATGTTGACTGTGCAGAGTAGGCAAAAGTCCTACGCGGACCTGAGGTGTCAACCTTTGCAGTTTGAGGTGGGTGACTGTGTATTTTTGTGGGTTTCACCGCGTCGAGGGCATCGGAGGTTTGGGTGTGGGTGCAGTGGCTTACCGATTAGCTTTGCCACCAGAGTTAGCATGAGTACATGATGTGTTTCATGTGTCTCAGTTGAGGCGGTATCACCCTGATCCTTCTCATGTGTTGGACTATCGCGAGATAGACTTGGCTGATGATGGTGCCGTTGTTGAGATGCCGGCATAGATTTTGGACAGGCGGGACCAGGTCTTGCGGGGCAAGACGATCCTACTAGTTCGGGTGTTATGGCAACACCGAGGCATGGAGGAGCAGACTTGGGAGAAAGAGAGCCAGATACGGGTTCTTCATCCTGAGCTGTTCGAGGACGATCAGTCCTGAGGTAGGGAGGATGTGAGGACCTTCCCTAAGGTATGAGTTATGTTTTATGCATTTATTTTGCATATGTTGTTTAAGATATGGTTTAGCTTGTTGTTGTTGGATTTTGTTAGCCCTTTTGGCCTGTTACGAGTTGCATTGCACATGTGTGATCGGTGATCATGTTTTATGTTTTGTTGTTGGGACATTGAGCTTGAATTTTGCTATGTCCTTTGGGCATGTGTTTTATTTTCGAGGACAAAAAGTCCTAAGGTGGGGAGAATGTAAAGACTCGTATTTGGGTAGTTTTGAGTTATAGCCATTCTATGGGAATGCAACTATCTGGACGGTAGTGTAGTCGTTGATGTGAGCAATTTGACTGTACCTGGGCCCGATTTCTTGTCAGGGCCCCATTTGACCCGATTATTGACTTTTCGGGGTTTATTAATTGACTTTGCGTTTCGGCGGTCATTTGGGTGTAATAATATCTGCTTAGTGTTGTGCTCGTCATTTCGAGTGTTTTGACTTTAATTTGACTCAATTTGGAGTTCGGGACCTTGGAGGTCAATTATTGGGTGGGGAGGTCAATTATTGACTAGGTCAATGATTGACTAGGTCAGTTATTGGTCAATGACTGGTAGAAATATAAATAACAGGAAAAAAAAAGAAGATGCTTTCACTTTACGCTATCACGTTTGTGCGTTTGAGAGAGAGAGAGAGAGAGAGAGCGTGGAGCTTGATGCCTTGGCGATTTGGGGCGATATGGGTTCGTGGAGCTCAAAGAATCACTCCAAGTAGGTGTTCGTAAACTTCTTATCTTGATTCTATCCTTGGTATGCACGAATTTGTCATGATTTATGAAATTAAGCATGAACCCTAGGTTTTGGGGAAATCAAATTTTGGGTTAGATCTAATGGTTTAGCATAAGATCTGTGGTTAAGAACTGTTTTATATCAGTTTTAATATGTGTTTCTGTGATCTGGGGCTATTTAATTGCATATTCCATGAGAGTTGAGAAGTCAACCATGGAAATCTGGATTTAGATCTAGATTTCTGGAAATCTGAAATTTAATGCATGTTTCTGCTGTTATCTGTGCGATTTAGAGGCGTTCAGGACGCATTTTGAGGTAGATATCGTAGTCTGTTGCGTAGAATGCATGTTTGTGCGTGTCTGGGGGTTGCTGGGTTGATTCCAGACGAAGAACAGGCAAAAACGACGATGAACAGTACCCTGGGCGAATTACTGGGTCGAAATAACGAAGATCCGAAGTTCTGGGTCGAAGGGTCGAAGATCCAGGGTCGTAGGGTCGTAGTTCGTAGACCCGTAGTTCGTAGGTCGAAGGTTCGTAGTTCGTAGGGTCGTAGTTCGTAGACTCGTAGTTCATAGCTCGAAGGTTCGTAGTTCGTAGGGTCGTAGTTCGTAGACCCGTAGTTCGGAGGTCGAAGTTCGTAGTCCGAAGGTCGAAGATCAAAGACCCGCTTCGAGTCTTCGAGGCGCGCTATGTAGCTACGAGTCGCAGCTCCAGCTACGAGTCTATGAGGTGCGCTACAGTTCTGTGCTACGATTCGCAGGTCCAACAATGTAACTGGACACTAGACTGGACTATTTACATTGCAACCTATACCCATCTACACATTTAAGTATTAAGTTACAATGTAAATAACGAAATACCCCCCTTTTGGATTCAAAGAAAAATGCTAGAAAAATTAATTCTCACTCTTTCAAAATGTGAAAATTGGGATTTAGTGTAAAATCTCGGAAAAATCCAGTTTTTCGTAGAGGTGAATTTTTGGAAAGTGGGGTTAGAAATCTCAGAAAAATCCCCAAAAATCAAATTATCTTAGTTATGATGTGAGAACCCAATGTCGAGACTTTTTATTTCAAGAAATCAACTCCTATGGGTATCTCCTTCCTTAGTCAAGGAATGAGGATCGACTGGTGAAGATTGGCTACAGTTTTAAAGGGAGTGTTGTATACCTTAAGACCATATTGGTGTTGGTATGTTGGTTTGAGAGATTGGGGCTTAGGCTATATGACTTGTTGGGTTCTCACCGTGATGCACCGATGGTGCTATGTGGTTGATGTGGCAGGCATATGCGCCGATGGCAGGCTTGTGTGGCGACTGTGGCCGGGCATATTGCACTGTGGACAGGCTAAGGCCTCAGTTGAGCCGTTGAGCTCGTGGAGCTAGGGCTGAGTGCCCTGAGCTAGGATCCCGTGGAGGATCGTGGACAAGCTGTCCTGTGTGGGCAGGCTGGGTCTTGATGTTTGTTTGCAGGCTGAGTCCTGATGATTGTGCACACTACACAGAGTATGTAGTATAGACTTGTATGTTTGCATGATATGGAGTGTTGGGATCACCTACTGAGCTTGTCGCTCACCCCTACTTGTTGTTTACCTTTTTCAGGTGTGACCCGAGACTAGTGGAGGACTTTCTTCCAGGAGAACGCCCACTACTCTGATGTATGATACAGTATTATATTCTGTATTATTTTATGTGATATCCCGGACATGAGTCTGTGGACAGTTGTATTTGCATACTGTTTGTGATGTGATGTCTGTATGACTGTTTGACTCATTGTATGCATGATGATATATGGGAAAGTACAGGATTACCCTTGATGTATGACTGTACAGGGTTGTATATTTGAGACAGCACCCGCGGTGTAGTCTCCATTGGTGCTAGTCACCAACCCCTTGACCTATTGGGTGCGGGCAAGGGGAAGTCATGTACCCGGTTTCGAGTTCCCTAGAATTCGGGGGCGTGACATCCCCCCTCTTGGCTCCAAGGGACCAACACTTACTCCGTATGAGTAACAGGTTCAGATTCCTTACTCCGTATGAATAAAGACTCGGGTCCTTATTCCGCACAAGCCATTCCTTACTCCGCATGTATGGAAGACTCGGATTTCTTACTCCGTGTCTTCTTTTCGTTAGTCCACTTGAGTGGAAGACTTAGCCTTTTACTCCGCGATAATTGTGTCTTACTCCGTGCGACTTGTAGACTAGGATTCTTACTCCGCATCTATTTGACTTGGCCCATTTAAGGTGTTAGGTGCAGTTTCCTTAGTCTGTGGCATTAAATGTTTAATCCGCACGAATGATCCTTATTCCGTATGAAGGAGAGACTTGGTTATATACCAAGTGTTTGACGACACTTACTCTCATCTGGATCAGGATTATATATCCTGTCCTTTAGCTTTGTTCTCACGAGTGTAGGTCCAGATTAAGATTATATCTTTTGCAATAACTTAAGATAAAAACAACCAAAGTCTCAAATCAAATTACATAGGGTTTTATCAACATCATCCAAATTCTGGGGTTGATCCAACAATAATGTATTTCTCCGTGTGTCCCCAAGGAATGGACATCGACGGTTTGGGAAAGGCTCCAAGCTATCGCTGAGATTCATTAGCCCTTTTGAGATTTTGGACCGGGTTTGTCCTATGGCATATCGATTGGCTCTTCCGCCACGATTGAGTAGGGTTCACAGTGTGTTCCACGTGTCATAGTTGCGGAAATATCATCCAGACCTAGCTCATGTGATTGATTGGAGTGATATGAATGTTGCTGAGGATATCTCTATTATTGAGATTCCTATTCGGGTATTGGACAGGCGGGAGAAGCTTTTGCGAGGCAAAGTTATCCCTTTAGTTCGTGTCTTATGGAGACACTGTGGCATGGAGGAGGAGACATGGGAACGCGAGGTGGAGATGCGGGAGTATTACCCAGAGTTGTTCGAGGACGAACAATCCTAAAGGAGGGAGGTGGTGAGAGCCTTATATGGTATGTGTATATATCTTTATTGTGTACCGTATGTGTGTATGTGTGTTTGTATTGTGGATTGAAATGAGATTTCTATATTCGTGTGTTGTGTATGGTATGGATTAGGGACAACACCCATGCTAAGGTCCCTTTCCCAGTGTTCTCACTAATCCCTTGTCCCTTCGGGTGCGGGCATGGAGATTCACTAAGCGGTTTCTGCGGGTCGGAAATTCGGGGCGTGACACCCGCATTCGGCCCCACATGAATAAAGGACTCATCACTAACTACTCCATATGCAGACATTACTCTCCTCGGCGACATACTCACTACACAAGGGAAAACACTATTCAATTCCCATACCTCATCACATGAAACAAAAAAACAAGCACAGCATATAACATACAGGCACACACATATACTGTCACACAGTTCATCGCATACTATATAGCATGCCAAATCAGATTTTACATTCTCAATGCAAACTAGTGCCTACCAATGCATGCACACTTACACCACAACTGATTATCCCCAGTATTTAAATGCTCATAAAGGACCATATTAATTAGGCATGTCCCTCCAAGCTCCTTTAAGGGTATCTCCAATAGCAATAGTTATATTTCATTAGCTAAAGTAATAAATAGCTAAATAAAATTTGCTTTGGCTAATAGTATCTCCATTAGTGTATTTAGCTATTTATTGCTTAATTTTATTTTTCCAAATTAAGCCTTCAAAACCTAGCGACATTTAACCTTGCGTGCCTATAGCACCCGACCGCACGATGGGGGGAAGAGGGGCAGCGATGCGATGGGAGAAGGGGTTGGCAGCGTTGATGTAAAGACTCGTATTTGAGTAGTATTGAGAGATAGCCATTCTATGGGAATGCAACTACCTAGACGTAGTGTAGTCGTCGATGTGAGAATTTTGACAGTACTTAGGACCGATTCCGGGTTGGGGCCCCGAGTGGCCCGATTGTTAACTTTTCGGGGTTTATCGATTCACTTTGCATTTAAGCGGTCATTTGAGTGTGATAATATTTAAATAGTGTTGTGCTCGTCATTTTGAGCATTTTAACTGTAATTTCACTCAATTTGGAGTTCGGGACCTTGGAGGTCGATTATTGTGTTGGGAGGTCAATTATTGACTGGGTCAATTATTGACTAGGTCAATTAGTGGTCAATGATTGGTAGAAATCTAAATAGAATGAAAAGTAAGAGCTTTTATTTTACACTATCACGTTTATGCATTTGAGAGAGAGAGCTTGGAAGCTTGAAGCCTTGGCGATTTGGAGCGATTTGGGTTCGTGGAGCTCAAAGAATTACTCCAGGTAGGTGTCCTTGAACTTCTTATCTTGATTCTGTCTTTGTTAGGCACGAATTTGTCATGATTTATGGAATTTAGTATGAACCCTAGGTTTTGGGGGAAATCCAATTTTGGGTTAGATCTAATGGTTTAACATAAGATTTGTGGTTAAGAACTTATTTATATCAGTTTGGATATGCGTTTCTGTGATTTGGAGTTGTTTAACTGCGTATTCCATGAGGGTTGAGAAGTCAACCCTGGAAACCTGGATTTAGATCTAAATTTCTAAAAATCTGCAATTATGTGTGTATTTCTATTGTTACTGTGTGATTTAGAGGCATTCAGGACGCGTTTTGAGGAAGATATTGTAGTTTGTTGCGTAAAACGTGTGTTTGTGAGCATCTGGGGGTCCCTGGGTTGATTCTAGATGAAGAATAGGCAAAAACGACGATGAACAGTACCCTGGGCGAACTATTGGGTTGAAAGGACGAAGACCCGAAGATTTGGGTCGAAGGGTCAAAGATTCTGGGCCATAGGGTCGAAGATCCATAGATCCGTAGACCCGTAGTCTTAGGGTCGAAGACCTGTAGACCCGTAGTCGTAGGGTCGAAGATTCGTAGTCGAAGGTCGAAGGTCGCACGTCGCAGCTTCAAGTTTTTGAGGCCACAATTCCGCAGCTACGAGTCGTGGTTCCGCAGCAACAAATCGCAGTCCTGCAGATACGAGTCAGGCACTTCTGCAGCTTCGAGCCAGTGCAGCTATACTGGACTGGACCGATTTACATTGTAACCTTTAAGTCTCTCCACAATTATACTTAAGTTACAATGTAAATAGCGAAATACCCCCGTTTCGAATTCAAAGAAAAATACAAGAAAATTAAATTCTCACTCCTTTAAAATGTGAAAATTGGGATTTAGTGTAAAATCTCGAAAAAATCCAGTTTTTCGTAGAGGTGAATTTTTGAAAACTGTGGTTAGACATCTCAGAAAAATTCCTAAAAATCAGATTATCTTAGTTATGATATGCAGACCCAATACCGGGACTTTTTATTTCAAGAAAACAACTTCTATGAGTATCTCCTTCCTTGGTCAAGGAATGATGATCGATTTGTTAAGACTGGCTTCAGTTGTAAAGGGAGCATGGTGAACCTTAGTGCCATATTGGTATTGGTATGTTGGGTTGTGGAATTGGAGCGAGGGCTAAGTGCCCTGAGCTGAGATCCCGTTGAGGATTGTGTTGAGCCATTGAGCTCGTGAATTGTTGAGCTCGTTGAGCTAGGGCTGAGTGCCCTAAGCTGTGATCCTGTGGAGGATCGTGGACAAGTTGTCCTGTGTGGGCAGGCTGGGACCTGATGTTTGTTTGCAGGTTGTGTCCTGATGATTGTGTACACTACACGGTGCACGAGTACACTAAGCATATAGTATAGACTTATATGTTTGCATGATATGGAGTATTAGGGTCACCTACTGAGCTTATCGCTCACCCCTACTTGTTATTTACCCTTTTCAGGTGTGACCTAAGACTAGTGGAGGACTTTCTTCCAGGAGGACGTGCCCACTACTCTGATGTATGATACAATATTGTTTTCTGTATTGTTGTGTATTGTATCCTAAACATGGGTCCGTGGATAGTTGTATTTCATACGATTTATGATGTGATGTCTGTATGACTAATTGACTTATTGTATGTGTCATCACTAGTTTTCGTCCGGGCCCGTTTGGGGTGAGCTCAAACTAAACCAATGGTGAGAAATTTAGAGTCGCCACCAACTGTTTTTGGGGTACAGTTGGGTACCCTCTACTTTGAGTAGTGTAAAGTGTGGTCTGCGTTATCAGAGAAGGGTTCGGGAGTTGGTAGGGAAGGATTAGCACCCCTACAGCGCCCTTTCGATATCTACTTTTGGAAAAGGAGGTTTTCTATTTATTGTCACTGCTGTGCTTGGGTTAGGTTTCCTAGAAAGTCTAGGCTGTTTATTTGGCTAAGTTATTTGTTAAAGTTATTATTCAATTGATTTACCCTAAATTTCTAAAGGGACTCCTAAAAGTTTTTGTTTGGAGTGGAAAATGAAATCCTAATTTTTATTTTTATTTTTTTGTTTTTGTTTTGTTCTTTTGTTTTTTTTTTTGTTTTTTTTGTTTTTATTTTTTTGTTTTTGTTTTGTTTTTGTTTTGTTCTTTTGTTTTTTTTTGTTTTTTTTGTTTTTTGTTTTTTTTGTTTTTTTTTTGTTTCGTTGTTTTTTTTTTTTTTTTTTTTTAAAAACGTGTTTTTTTTGTTTTGCTTTGTTTTGCTTTTGTTTTGTGTGTTTTTTTGTTAAAAAAATGTTTTCTGTTTTTTTTCTTTTGTTTTTAACTTTTGAAAGCTTCTCCTTTTTTGTTTTATTTTGAAAACCCAAAGTCATAAATGCGTATCAAAGTAATAAACACATACATTAAAATAAACAAGCGTGGAGTGTGTGATTATACACAAATAAATAAACATAAAAGCACTTTTTTTTTCTTTTTCTTCTCTTTTTTTTTATGCCTCTCCTTGTACTCTCTGTTTTTTTTGTATCCACTATATTTTACATATTACAACGTACAACATACAAAGAAGGAAAATACAATGACAAATACTAAAAATTACATCAAATATAGAGATAAGCTAAAAAATGAAAACCTGGAAAATACTAAAATTACATTAAATATAAATACAAATAAGCTGAAAAAAATTGAGCAACAAATGTAAATTACACTGACTTTGGCTTGAATGGGGCTTTATCACAGGACGTCGTCTGAAATATTCTGTTTGTACCGAAAGACGCGTGCTCACCCAAATCACCAAATTCCAGCAGCGCCAAGTGCAACAATCAGCTAGGACGTAATGTGGAGACTGCCAAGGTATGCTGGGATTTTTTTTTGTTTTTATGATGGAAACGTAAGAAAAAGAGAAAGAAAGGGTAGACTGGAGTTGTTTTTTTTTTGTGTCTTTCTTCTACTGGGAAGAAGAAAAAAAAGAGTTGGAACGAAAAAGTTGGGAAGGATGGGCGATTTTGTTTTTAGAATGGCAGAAAGCTATCCAGGTGTTTTGTTTTTTTTTCTTGGGATTAGGGAGCTGGGTGTGAAGATGGCAGAAGAGCTTTTTTGCTTTTGATTTTCGGGAAAAAGGTTTTGGTGAAGATCTGGGCAGGCGTTAAAGGCTTCTTAGGATGAATCTAAGAGAAAATGGCAGTCAAGAGGGGTTTTTTCTTCGGCGTAATCTCCCTTCTCTTTCGCGTGGACAGAAGGCTGGATTAAAAAGGGTTAGCTGCATCTCATTAATTGCTGCATTTAATGCTTTGTCAGGTGTATTATTAATCCCAATATTATTAATTTCCAAATTCTATGCTTTGTTTGGTGGTTGGATGACCTGTGCGTAAAATGGGGTAGTTTGTGATTGCTTTTTTGTTCTTTTGTGAGCACATGCGTCTGACAGGCGTTGAAAAGCATCTCTGACAATTGCCAGCAAATAAAAACGCATCCCGTGAGTAAACATCGAGAGAACCAGCGAGAGAGACCAAACAGCGAAGGTCAGAGGTCAAAGGGTCATAGTGTCGGCAGGTCAAAGTGTCGACAGGGTCGAAGGTTGGTGAGTCGAAGGTCAACGGTCAATGGGTCGTATGTCAAACCTTGAAGGTTAAGGGTCGAAGATCGAAGTGGCGAAGGGTCGAAGGTCCACGGGTCAAAGTGTCGGCAGGTCGAAGTGTTGGCAGGGTCGAAGGGTCACTCCTCGGAGATCAAAGGGGCGAAGGGTCGAAGGTCTACGAGTCGAAGTGTCGGCAGGTCGAAGGTCGGAGGTTTACAGGCTTCGAGGCTTCGGGGCTTCGAGTCTTCGAGGCTTCGAGGCTACGAGTTAGGTTTTTTTTTTAACTTTTAATTACTTTTTTACCCCCACCCAAAATGCGAAAATGGACGACCTTTCGGGGATTGTTTAGGAAGACCCATATTTGCTTAAATAGATGTTTTGGAGAATTTCGCATAGTCACTTTTCCAGGCAGTTTGACCAGGGGCATTGACCGTCTTTTGGCAGGTTTGACCTTTTCCAACGAAAGTTGTTTTGGCCATAACTTCTTCGTTTTTCATCAGAATTGACCTCAGTCAAGTGCGTCATTCTCCAAATTTCCTCCTCTATCCCATGGTATTGGTCTTGGGGTACTTCAGAGACTTTTAGCAAAGGTTATCTATTTTGGGCTTCCCCATTCCTGTATGTGTATCCATTTATGGACCTGTTGAACATGGTATAGGGCATGGGCATAATGGTATATAGAAAAACATGGGGTTAGTATGTCCAACCCGGACAAAATGGAGTCCAAGAGCTGCTCCTCTTTGTGCATTGTTTGTATACAAACAGTGTACAAAGATAGGAAGGAGTCATTTTTGTTGGTCCCTATTTGCCTAGAGTGGTGGTGAATAGGCTTAAATCAAAAACTCTTTTCTCATAGGTGTTTCACAATCTGGTTAAAGGATATAAAATCAGTGCGGAAGATAACCAGATAGTGAAAGTATTTTGCTTTATTATCAAATGATAATTATAACAAAATAAGCAGCAGTTAGCTGATTACACTAGCGCTCGGTTTTACAATCACACACACTGGCGTTGATAATCTCTACAAGCTCTTGTACAATTTTTTTTTGCTCACGCGCGTATCACTTTTCCTTTGTATGTGTACGCACTCTTTTTTTGTAAAACACTACAAAATATATATATATATATATATATATGTATATATATATATAGAGACATCCTAGGAATCTATCTTGGAACTCTGTTTTCCGAGCGCTGTGTAGACATTGAATTCTTCTCGGAAAATGCTTCTGCTATAACTGCTTCGGATGTGGAGCTCGAAATATTGGAGCATAAGTAAATTAAATAGCTTCACTCGCTTCCAACTACATTTGGGACTGCATCCACATCTCTGAGTGGTCCACGTGTAAGACAGTTTAGATCTTCAATGAGTTTGTCTTACATCGGAATACAGCGAGCAGATATCATAAATGCGGTATTGATAAGTTGAAGTAGCGTCCTTTTAATCCGGTGTAGCTTTCCTTACTCCGTATCAACGAGGTTCGGATCCTTACTCCATATTAGTTATTGCTTACTCCGTATACATGAAGTCCTGAAATCCTTATCCCGTGTCAGCGCTTCCTTACTCCACATGAAGTAGATATACAGAATCCTTATTCCGCATCAGTGCTTCCTTACTCCGCGAGAGTTCCTTACTCCGCTTGAGTAATGATTCGGATTTCTTATTCCGCATCAAATGTCCTTACTCCGCATCAGTTGTCCTTACTCCGCTCCAATGAAAGACTCGGATTCCTTATTCCGAATCTTCTTTTCCTTAGACAGCTTGAGCGAAGGACTTAATTCTTTCTCTATAACAAATCTCTCTTACTCCGTATGAGGCGTAGACTCGGATTCTCATTCCGCATAAAATAACTTAGTCCAATCAACAATAAGAGCGCGGAATCCTTAGTCCTTTTCACAGGTGATTAGTTCGTACGAGAGAGTCCTAACTCCGGATGAAGACTTGGTTATTTACCAAGTGTTAGACGACACTCATGATGTTCCGGATCAGGATTATGTATCCTGTCCTATGCTTTGCTCTTACAGGAGTAGGTCCGGATAACAATTTAATCTTCTGCACAAACTTAAAATAAACATGAAATAACTAAAATCAAATTACATTAGGTTTGATCCGCATCATCCAAATCCTAGGTTTGATCCAACAATCTCCCCCAATATGGATGTGCCAAACCCTTTGTAATCTGTTCCAGTTAGGCAGCAAGATATACAGAGATGAGGATAAATAAAAGAAATTTTCACTATATCAGCAACAGTAATACAAAGTAAGCCTTAGTACAAAAGTTATACTAAGAATTGTAAGGCTTACTGTACTTGAAGATTTTAGTTGCTGCCTGCTCCCTTAGCCGCTTAAACTGTTCTATAGTGCACAAGAAAAAGTAATTCTAGTTGGGATCATACTTCAAAAGGTACCTAATAAAGTAACAGACATAGGCTCCACAGCTTTCTCCGTCAGGTTGTTGGGGAACGTCCTTTTTGCTCAAAATTGACAAATTGAGGAGAGCATTGGGAAGCAGAGGAGGTTGGCCAATTGATTCGAAAAGTCCACTCTATCTAACAGCCTCTGACAGAGTCCGGAGCAATGGTCCGAGTTGGCTTCTTCTCATCTGGTGTCCCACAACCTGATGGGAGTCGTGCAGAACCTGATGCGAGCATGTGATGAGGAGTCCTGATCCTGTATGGAATGAGAACAGTTGTAAGATTTTTCCATGGTTTGCTGTTCTCAGCTGTTCCATTTATGAGGGTCAGAATGAAGTCTACTTCAGGAAGGTAGTGATCAAGCCAGCAAGGTAGGATTTCGAACATATGCTCGTCTTGATACAAGGTGGGAAACAACCTCATCTCTTCCTTTACCGCCAAGGTAAAATTGTCAATGTCCTCAGTAGAGAACTATTCTTTCTCCGACAGTAGGGTGCTTATGTCTTCAAGGGAGAAAGGGGACAGAGATGACAAGCACCTTTCTGGGGTAGAGGGAGCAGCACTCGCATATGCTAGCATGGCTGCAAGTACACGCCCATCTGAATCATATGGATCGAATTCAGCATATGATGGGAGAAACGTGACTTGTGGAGCCTGATCAGAAGAGGAGGGAGCTGCAGTGGAGGAGCTGGGATAATCAGAAGGAGCAGGAGCAGCGCTGGACGGTCCAGAGAAGCGGCTGCGTTTGGGAACCGGGAGACCCGGAGGAAGGGTGGGTGCAGATCTTCGGCTTCGACTGGGAACGTCAGTAGTGTCAGGAGCAGTAGTGGAGGGAGCTGGATCAGATGAGACATTCTCCCCCGGTTTGGAAGATCGGCGAAGAGGGCGAGAGGGACGACCCACAACTTGAGTCAGATCCCGGAGAGCAGATTCAGAGATGTCTATAGTGTGAGCGAGACTAAACCGGAGCCAGCAGTCAGTCAGAATATCGGCGGGAAGATGGTCGAGGTAGTCGTGAGGGTCAATAGGGCGTGCTGGAGAGGCAGCTGAAGAAGAGGTAGGTATGTCACCAATGACAGCAGCAATTATAGCACTCATCGGAGAGGTGGGTGCAGGATCACCAGCAGCAGCATTGGCAGCAGCAGCAGGAGAGATATCAGCAGGGGCATCAGCAGGAGGGGCTGAAGAAACAGTGTCATGAGGAAACGGCTGAGAGGGCCCTACAGCATCACGAATACTGTACTGTGAACTGCGGGAGTGTGCCGGAGCGGCAATGGACCGGATACGTGAAGACCGAGGAGCTGAGCTAACCTCGTGACCCGAGCTAGGGGCAGGGTCACCAACGGAACTATCATGATGTTCTGAGACTACAACGGGTGCACGAGATACAGGAGGACGGCGGACAGTAAGCGTCCCATCGGAGGTGAGATGACGAAAGTAAAAATTCTGCGGGAAGGGTATCGTTAACTGGTCCTAGAAGTGCTCGGGACGCAGATGTCTGAAGAGGTGGGAGAGAATCCGTCCGAAAGACGAGTTTCTTTTGCCATTCCGCATAATCCGAAAAAAGAAAATCGCCCCAGTCAAGAGGCAACTTCTCAAAGACCACATACATCGCCAGGAGCAAATCGTACGGGACTGATTCAAGCGCCGTAGAGCAAGCCAGTAAGCATCGACTGAGTATGGTGGTCATACAACGGTAGGGCCTTGGAAAGACTTCAGCTTGTATTCCTTCACTTTAGATGGACATCCCATGGCAGTAGCCATGGTTGAAGCGCTCGGCCAGAAATCACTGCCGCTGGGGAGATTGAAGGTGTCACGAATCACTTGAGGAGTGATCTTGATGGGTTTGCCTCGGATACCAGAGACAATCGAGTGGTCACGGGATTCGAAGTGCTCATAGAAAGATCTGACGTCGGAGATGAGAAGACCTACAGGAGCAGAGACGATGTCGAGAAGACCACTGGAGGCTAACAAGGAGCGAAGCTCCTCGAGCCAGGCACGAGGGTCGGAAATGCCGGCCCAATCGACAAGATGGCCAGGAACAACGCCGTAAAGAGCGAAAGATGCCATTTAGATTTGAAGATTGAAGGAGAAGGAAGGAGAGGTCTTTGGTGAATAGAGAGCAACGAAGAGTTAGGGTTTTGAGTAATGAAAGCAATATCCTCGCACTCGCGTGAGAGTTCAGTATTAATAGGACCCATTCTGTGGAAGCCAGCGGGTCTCGGGTTTAAGCGAGATGAGCAGTGATCCGCCTGACAATCCGATGTCATTAGACTTGATGTATTAGTGCTGTCGAGTAAACTAATTACGTGGAGGCCGTGCTAACCAGTCAAATAACAACTGTATTCATACTGCCGAATTTTGAAAAGACAAATTACAGGGCTCGAGACGTGCATTTAATGAATCATCATTAGTCTTCCTCAAAAAGATGCGATGTAGGATAATCACTTGGTTTATCGCAAATTGAGAATTCCAAGGTTTAGGAGGAAACAAACCAACTCTCATCCGGGCTTGATAGTGTACGGGTGAACTATATCCGGATGAAAGACTAACTGTCCGTAAAAGCTGAGTGCTGAGTAAAAATGATTCCTTTGCTGTCTTGGTGTCGAGGAAATAAGAAGTACCACAACACTTCAAATCCGAGACATCAAAACAAGATAGAGCATTGAAGTGCAAAGCGAATCTGAAACTGTAGCTGAAAAGATAAACTAAAGAAACAGTACACTAACAGGTTGAGTTAGTACGGATATGGATCAAATAGACTTGGTGAGAACATCATAATCCAAACTAAAAGGAGACAGAACTTATGCATATGGAAGAATAGTAACAAGACACATACATATGAATTATGATCAAATTACTGAAGAAAATGCATATGACAACTGATAAACACAAAAGTTCATATTGGTCAACATAGCAAAACCTTCATACTGACAGCGATAGCTAAGTTAAATTAAAAATCATATGATTTTCTCAAGTTAGGATTCATGAGTGAAACTGGAAATATGAACACATGTCAAAAGCAGGCAGATGATTGTTCGATTAAAATGCACAGTTGAGGATAGAAAAACATCCACCCACGCCACAATTCCGATTCAGTATTGCATGTCCAGTTAGATTCGGAAGTGAAAGTTTAGAGGAAGGAGCATCCGAGACATAAAATGGGTCATTACATAAGTAATAAATGAAGCTTTTGCTCCCCCTTAGACCATGTGATCCTCTCAGTGAAAGACTCCCCCTCAGATAGACAGCCAGGAAAGGGATCATGAGACATATACGAGGGGTATTACTAGATTTATCAATAGAGCATTTTCTCCCCCGTAGACCATGCGATCCTCTCGATTGATGTTTCCTGCTTAGAGAAAGTGAGTGCTGTCTACCCTTTTAGGAAACTATACTTCAGAAGCTGATCAGACTGCGACTGCATATACATCCGCCAGACATTCCGTGGTAACCCATTTCATAACTTCAACTATACATGATAATAGAGAAATCTAAATGAACCAGCATGTATCATGTGGTGGATAATGGGAAATAAGATCATGAGATCCTAAATAGATTATTCATATAAGTTTTAATCAAGTTGGCTTAAATGATTCCAGTCGGGAAACGCAAGCATCCTCCCATTACGGAACTTTGGTATTTATCAGACGCATAGGACACGTTAAGCAGTAAGTATGATCGAAAATTAAATTTGGTATGAATCCTTTACTTTTAATAAACGCACCATGCATGTTCTGAAGACATACTGTTGATTGATTTAAGTGAAGCTATGCAGAAAAGTCAAGCATACCTAACCTGAAGAGTAGTTCAGAAAATCTTGCATCAGGTAGGGGCTTTGTAAGAATGTCTGCCAATTGATCTTCAGTAGCAACATGTTCTAGAGATATATTCTTTTTGAGAACATGATCGCGAATGAAGTGATACCTGACCTCAATGTGCTTTGTCTTTGGATGCATGACAGGATTGTTGCTTATAGCAATTGCATTAGTGTTGTCGCAGTAGAGTGGAATAGATGTCATATTGAAACCGTAGTCCGTAAGTTGACTTTGCATCCAGAGTAGTTGTACGCAGCAACTCCCAACAGCTATATATTCCGCCTCAGCAGTAGAGGTTGATACGGAATTCTGCTTCTTGCTGAACCATGAAATTAATCTATTTCCAAGGAACTGACACGTACCGCTTGTGCTTTTCCTGTCGATGCAACACCCAGCAAAATCAGCATCAGAGTATCCGGATAAGGTGAAGTTTGGCTCCTTTGGGTACCAGAGTCCCAAATTCATCGTTCCTTTGAGATACCTGAAAATCCGTTTAACATGAAGTATATGTGACTCCTTGGGATTCGCCTGATATCGCGCACAAATGCAAGTTGTAAACATAATGTCCGGGCGACTTATTGTAAGATACAGCAAAGATCCTATCATCCCTCTGTATTCAGTCACATTTACTGATTTGCCGTCCACATCAGGGTCTAACTTGGCACTGACTGGCATCAGAGTCTTGACGGGAGATGAACCTTCCATACCAAACTTCTTAATAATATCACGTGTGTACTTTGCTTGGTTAATGAAGATTCCTTCCTTCAATTGTTTAACTTTTATTCCAAGGAAGTAGGACAGTTCTCCCATCATACTCATCTCAAACTTGCCAGTCATCAGAGTATGTCCATTCTCTTTCCGTAGAAATAAAGTGGTGTCTATCTTCCGTTTTTGAAAGTTGTGAGCAAGTAGGAATTCTGACAGTGTGTCGTACCAGGCTCTTGGAGCTTGCTTCAACCCATACAAGGCTTTCCGTAGCTTGTAAACTAGATGTCCAGCCTTGGGTTCAAAGAAACCGGGTGGTTGTTCAACATACACCTCCTCTTGAAGATCTCCATTCAGAAATGCGCTTTTGACGTCCATTTGATAAACTATGAAGTCTTCATATGAAGCATACGCCAGAAACATTCTGATTGCCTCAAGTCTTGCTACTAGAGTAAAGGTCTCGTCATAGTCTATTCCTTCTTCTTGACGATATCCTTTGGCTACCAGTCTGGCTTTGTTCTGGATTACTATACCATCCGTATCAAGCTTGTTTCGGAACACCCATTTAACTCCAATGACTTGCTGAGACTTGGGCCTTGGTACTAGAGTCCACAAATCATTTCTCTTACATTGATTCAGTTCTTCTTGCATGGCTTCTATCAAGTTCTAATCCTGAAGATCTTCCTTTACCACCTTTGGTTCTATTTGAGATAGAAAACATGAGTAAAGACAAATGTTGGAGGTGGCTGCTCTTGTTCTTACACCAACAGTAGGATCACCAATCACTTGTTCTGAAGGGTGGTTTCGAGTCCACCTGTAATTCTGTGCATGTGATGGTTGATCTTGAGTAATTTGAAGTTCTCCCAGATTAGGTGGCTCTTGTTCGTCCATTGATTGAGCTTCTTCCGGACCAGTATTATCCGTATTAATAGGTTTTGGAGTACTCTGAGGTTCTCTGATACTGTTCATTTCAGTAGTAACTGGTTCGGATGGATTGGAAGGTACTCTGATATTTTGAATATCCGTAGAAATATGTCCGGAGATGAATTAAGGTCCAGAGTCTAATTCATCCGTAGCATCATCCATATCATTTCTTTGTGCTTCACTGGTGCTACGTGGTTGGTCAGTGTGTGTAGCAGGAATATTCATAAACTTTGAATAGTCGATGTTACTATCCTGAACCTGTATATTGGAACCTGAAGAAGCAACTTTAGACCAATCCAGGTTAGCTTCATCAAAGGTTACATGGATAGATTCTTCAACTTTTAAAAGTTTTCTATTGAAGACCCGATAAGCTTCGCTATGTAATGAGTACCCGACAAAAATCCCATCATCAGATTTTGGTTCAAATTTATTCCGGGTTCTTTGCCGTTGATCAATATATAACAAGTACACTCAAAAGTTCTAAAATGTGAAATTGAAGGCTTTCGTCCTCTCCACATCTCATAGGGTGTTTTCATGGTAGATTTATTTATTAGAGTCCTGTTCTGAACATAGCAGGTAGTGGACACAGCTTCAGCCCATAGACTAAGAGGAAGCTTTGCCCCTGCTAACATAGATCTGCCAGCCTCGACTAAAGTGTGATTCTTGCGCTCAGTTACCCCATTTTGCTATGGAGTTCTGGGCGCAGAGAAGTCGTGCTGAATGCCCTGTTCAGAACAATATGATCTCATTTCGGAAAAATCAAATTCTGTACCATGATCACTCCTGATGCATTTAATGCTCAATCCTTGTGAATTGCTTATCCAGTTGAAAAGATCTACAAGATGCTCAAAGGTTTGATCCTTAGATTTCAGGAACATCACCCATGTGTACCTGGTGAAATCATCGATAACCACAAGGGTATATCTCGCACCAACTAGTGAAGGAACAGAAATGGGACCACAGAGGTCCATATGAAGAAGTTGTAGAGGAGCAGTTATTGAATTAACTGATTTGCTCTTAAAACTATGTTTGGTCTGTTTGCCAAGTTGGCATTCTCGACAGAGAGAGTCTCTAGAGTATTTGTGTTTAGGTAGACCAGTGACAAGATCGAGTGATGCTAACTTAGATAAGGTCTTAAAGTTTAAATGTGCGCATCGCTTGTGCCATAGCCAACTATCTTCATCTGATGCTGTAGTGAGGAAGCACACAGGGTCAGAAGAATTATTTCTTAAGACCACTGATTATATGTCCCCATCTCTTGATCCGGATAACTTAACATCTCCGGATAAGTTTTCCCTCTTGTGCAGGTGTTGGACATAAAGAAAACAGTAAATCCTTTGTCACATAAATTACTGACACTTAGCAAATTATGCTCCAAACCTTCGACTAGTGCAACTCTGTGATAGATACACAGCCATTGGTTAAAGTGCCATACCCGACAGTCTTACCTTTGCTGTTGTCACCATATGACACGGATAGACCTCGTTTGTCATTAACTTCAACAAGTAGAGTTTGATCACACGTCATATGTCCGGAGCATCCACTATCAAGGATCCACTTGCTTTGATTGATCTTTGCCTTCAAGTGTTCCGACAATGTATTCCAGAGATGCTCCTGAAAGACAACAGTTTACACTTTTGGTGCCCAAACTTGTTTCAAGTGGTTAGAAGGAACAACATTAATGTCAACAGTTCCGGATTTAACTTTGCTAGGATTTTTAGCTTTCCAGGTTGACCTTAATTTGTTAGTTTCAGCTGTTACTTTTTCTTGGGTTTTCTTTGGGGAGACACTCCTTTGAGGTTTAGATTTTGTCTTGCTCGAAGAACCTCTTTTATTTAGCTGATCTTTATTGATAAAAACTTGATTACAAAGCCAGTTATCAGATAAACTCCAACATTCATAGTGATAATGACCTATTTCCCTACAGATGGAACAGACACTATAATGCGGAGTACAAACAGGGGGTACAGGTCTCTTAGATTTTACGATTTTCTACTCTGTTCCCTATGGCCTAATCCATTGCGTTTGGGTGACGCGCTCTTGACCCTAGATGCGTCAGCCTTAGCCTTTCCTTTCTTTTCGGGTGCTACAGTTTTGGCTTGAACTGCAGCAGCCTTCCCTTCATCATTAGTTACGGGTGCTACTGTTTCGGGAATAACAGTAACAGCCTCTCTTCCACAATCATAAACTATAGTGCCACCTGAAATGAAACCATCCAACGGTTTAGACGTACTAACAGAATATAAGTTGGTTAGTTTCAGAGTGAAGTCCGGAGGACACTCAGTAGCATGAGCAGTGGAAGTCAATGGTTCGGAACCTAGGCCAGGTTTGACTCGAATATTATCCGGATCAGTCCTAAATGTAGAGGCTATTTCCCCGGATTTTAGCCACTTACGATTTATTTCCTTTTCTTGTTCAAGTTCATTCTCGAGTCGTTTCACAATGACTTTTAGGCCCATTAGGTTGATATTTAATAGATGATTTTCAGCTCTTAGATCATGATACCAATCCTCTTTACTCATGAAGTCAGTTATGTCCTTTTCTAATCTAGCAACAGTGATCTCATGACATTTATTCTGACTTTCCATATCTTTGTACATTTGAGTAATTATTAGTCTCTCATTCTTTTCATGATCACGTTCAGTAATAAGATATTCTAATTTACTCATGAGCTCAGAGATCAAATGTACCTCAGAATTTGCCATGAGGCAGACGTTTGGCTTGGGAGTTGGCTCATCATCCGAGGATTCCTCCTCTTCTTCGGAGCCACTGACGTATTTTGTGACGAACGCCTTTCTCTTGTTCTTGCTGTTGTTTGAGGTGGAGCAGCAAGGAGTTACCTTATCACTTTTCTCGGCCACTTTAGATTTGGATCTACAGTCCTTGGCCCAGTGACCGGTTTTCCCACAGTTGTAGCATTCCTGGGAACTGGACTCCGGTCGCTCCTTCCTTTGGAAAGATGATGAGGAGCGTCTCCTGAATCCTTTTCTGCTTTTCCGTAGGAATCGCTCAAAGGATTTGATGAGAAGAGCTATCTCCTCCTTCTCGTCAGAATCAGAATTCTCGGACGCGCCCGTATCATCATTCCTCGGTATGCTAGGAATTTTCGTAGCTTTGAGAGCTACCCCTTTTCTTTCCGAGCTATTTTCTCATCCCGGTCAGAGTACTTAAAGCTGACTTCGTGAGTCCGCAACTCTCCATATAGTTCTTCAAGGGGAACATACTGCCAGTTCTTGTCCGATTGCATCTGGAGTTGTTTGGAGTAGTAGCGATCCGGCAAGGAGCAAAAGAACTTGTCATTGATCTGAGATTGAGAATAATGCTTATTGACAGTTTTCAATTCAAGGATGAGTTTGCCGAATCTCTGATAGATGCTTTCGAGTGATTCGCTCGGTTTATGATTGAAACTCTCAAAGTTCTGCCTGAGAGTACAGATAACATTCTGCATTTGGGACTGACTTCCCTCATAGAGGATTGTCAGTTTATCCCAGACAGCTTTCGCTGTCGTGCAGCCCTGGACGTCTGTGAAAGCCTCGGAATCCAAAGACGATGTGACATATGCCAGAGCCTTTTCATTGGCACACTGCCAGGCTCTTTCATCATTGGTGAGTTCGGCATCAGTCTTTGGTCTTCTTACTCCATGTTCTCCGATAGTCATCGGAGTGGGTATCTCCTAATGAAGACATGGCCACATGAGGTGATCATGGCAGACCATGAACATTCTCATGCGAGCTTTCCACTGGAAAAAAAGCTCAGGTGTGAACTTGGGTAGCTTTGTCAGAGTGAAGCCAGAACTCCGTGGTTATGCAGCAACGGTAACAGCAAGTTGAGGTGGATCGACATTTTCACTGCTGCTTAGATTTGGAAGGGGCTCTTGTGCACCTCCGGAGTTAAGGCGAGTGTTGAAAAGCATGCCACTTTCTTCAGCCATTTGTAAGAGAGAAAGAGTGGATCTCTACTTGGAACAAATAGAACTTGCTCCGATACCACTTGTTGGTCCCTATTTGCCTAGAGGGGGGGGGGGGGTGAATAGGCTTAAATCAAAAACTCTTTTCTCACAGGTGTTTCACAATCTGGTTAAATGATATAAAATCAGTGCGGAAGATAACCAGATAGTGGAAGTATTTTGATTTATTATCAAATGATAATTACAACAAAATAAGCAGCAATTAGCTGATTACACTAGCACTCAGTTTTACAATCACACACACTGGCGTTGATAATCTCTATAAGCTCTTGTATAATTTTTTTTTTTTGCTCACGCGTGTATCAGTTTTCCTTTGTATGTGTATGCACTCTTTTTTTGTACAACACTACAGATATATATATATATATATATATATATATATATATATATATACACACACATCCTAGGAATCTATCTTGGAACTCTATTTTCCAAGCGCTGTGTAGACATTGAGTTCTTCTCGGAAAATGCTTCTGCTATAACTGCTTCGGATGTGGAGCTCGAAACATTGGAGCATAAGTATATTAAATAGCTTCGCTCGCTTCCAACTACATTTGGGACTGTATCCACATCTCTGAGTGGTCCACGTGTAAGACAGTTTACATCTTCAATGAGTTTGTCTTACATCGGAACACAGCAAGCTAATATCATAAATGCGGTATTGATAAGTTGAAGTAGCGTCCTTTTAATCCGGTGTAGCTTTCCTTACTCCGTATCAACGAGGTTCGGATCCTTACTCTATATTAGTTATTGCTTACTCCGTATACATGAAGTCCTGAAATCCTTATCCCGTGTCAGCGCTTCCTTACTGCGCGTGATGTAGATATACGGAATCCTTATTCCGCATCAGCGCTTCCTTACTCCGCGAGAGTTCCTTACTCCGCTTGAGTAATGATTCGGATTTCTTATTCCGCATCAGATGTCCTTACTCCGCATCAGTTGTCCTTACTCCGCTCCAATGAAAGACTCGGATTCCTTATTCTGAATCTTCTTTTCCTTAGACAGCTTGAGCGAAGGACTTAATTCTTTCTCTGCAACAAATCTCTCTTACTCCGTACGAGGCGTAGACTCAGATTCTCATTCCGCATAAAATGACTTAGTCCAATCAACAATAAAAGCGCAGAATCCTTAGTCCTTTTCACAGGTGATTAGCTCGTACGAGAGAGTCCTAACTCCGGATGAAGACTTGGTTATTTACCAAGTGTTAGACGACACTCATGATGTTCCGGATCAGGATTATGTATCATGTCCTTTGCTTTGCTCTTACAGGAGTATGTCCGGATAACAATTTAATCTTCTGCACAGACTTAAAATAAACATGAGACAACTAAAATCAAATGACATTAGGTTTGATCCGCATCATCCAAATTCTAGGTTTGATCCAACAATTTTGGACGGGTTGGGGCACTTACCTGACTTACCTAGCACAGAGGAAGAGTAGAATGTGACGGTTGGGTCTGTCCCCAAGAGGGAAAAGGGGCTTCGCAGGCTGGTGGACTCGGATAATAATTTGATGAGGCATCTAGGGCCTCCTACGATGTAAAGATACTAGAGATTGAAAGCCAACAGCAACATAATAGGCTTGAACTGAAGATGAAAAAGCCCACAGCAAGGATAGGCTTGAACTGAAAAATGAAAAGCCCACAGCAACGATAGGCTTGAACTGAAAATGAAAAGCCCACAGCAACGATAGGCTTGAACTGAAAAATGGAAAGCCCACAACAACGATAAGCTTGAACTGAAGTTGAAAAGCCCACAGCAACGATAGGCTTGAACTGAAAAATGAAAAGTCCACAACAACGATAGGCTAGAACTGAAAAATGAAAAAGCCCATAGTAACGATAGGCTTGAACTCAAAAATGAAAAGCCCACAGCAATGATAGGCTTGAACTGAAAATGAAAAGCCCACAGCAGAACAATAGGCTTGAACTAAAAAAATGGAAAGCCCACAGCAACGATAGGCTTGAACTGAAGATGAAAAGCCCACAGCAACGATAGGCTTGAACTGAAAAATGAAAAGCCCACAGCAACGATAGGCTTGAACTGAAAAATGGAAAGCCCACAGCAATGATAAGGTTGAACCGAAAAAGAAAGCCTACAGCAATGATAGGCATGAACTGAAAAATGAAAAGCCCACAGCAACGATAGGCTAGAACTGAAAAATGAAAAGCCCACAGCAACAATAGGCTTCAACTGAAAAATGAAAAGCCCACAGCAATGATAGGCTTGAACTGAAAATGAAAAGTCCACAACAACGATAGGCTAGAACTGAAAAATGAAAAAGCCCACAGTAACGATAGGCTTGAACACAAAAATGAAAAGCCCACAGCAATGATAGGCTTGAACTGAAAATGAAAAGCCCACAGCAACAATAGGCTTAAACTAAAAAATGGAAAGCCCACAGCAACGATAGGCTTGAACTGAACATGAAAAGTCCACAGCAACGATAGGCTTGAACTGAAAAATGAAAAGCCCACAGCGACGATAGGCTTGAACTGAAAAATAGAAAGCCCACAGCAATGATAAGGTTGAACCAAAAAAGAAAGCCTACAGCAATGATAGGCTTGAACTGAAAAATGAAAAGCCCACAGCAACGATAGGCTAGAACTGAAAAATGAAAAGCCCACAGCAACAATAGGCTTGAATAGAAAAATGAAAAGCCCACAGCAACGATAGGCTTGAACTAAAAAATGGAAAGCCCACAGCAATGATAGGCTTGAACTAAAGATGGAAAGCCCACAGCAATGATAGGCTTGAACTGAAAAATGGAAAAGCCCACAACAACGATAGGCTAGAACTGAAAAATCAAAAGCCCACAGCAATGATAGGCTTGAACTGAAAAATGGAAAGCCCACAGCAACGATAGGCTTGAACTGAAAAATGGAAAGCCCACAACAATGATAGGCTTGAACAGAAGATGAAAAGCCCACAACAACGATAGGCTAGAACTGAAAAATGAAAAGCCCACAGCAACGATAGGCTTGAACTGAAAAATGGAAAAGCCCACAACAACGATAGGTTAGAACTGAAAAATCAAAAGCCCACAGCAATGATAGGCTTGAACTGAAAAATAGATAGCCCACAACAACGATAGGCTTGAACTGAAAAATGGAAAGCCCACAACAACGATAGGCTTGAACTGAAGATGAAAAGCCCACAGCAACGATATGCTAGAACTGAAAAATGAAAAGCCCACAGCAACGATAAACTTGAACTGAAAATGAAAAACCCACAACAATGATAGGCTAGAACTAAAAAATGAAAAGCCCACAGCAACGATAGGCTTGAACTATCAAGACTTGTTGGAGACATCAATTGGTATTTGAGGGAAATGCTTTGGGGAATTGGTGAGCTTGGGAAGTAACGCAATCTGGGCTCCCTCTATGAGTTCACTCAAGGAGATCGCTCTATGAGGTGACCCAAAAAGGGAAAAAATTTGTTCACGTGTCAAAAGGATGTTTTGGGGATGTGGCAAAGAAAGATTTAGGGTTGAACAAAAAGCACTTGGAGGGCTTGATGAGAAGCTTGCTAAGAATGAGCTCTTGGGATCTTCAAAGGCAATGACGTTCTTGAAATGTGGAATGCAAATAACACATGGAAAGCAAATAATGCATGGAATTCAATGTGGTGTATGAAAGGATGCATAGTAAAATGAATGACTCAATATGGGCTGGGGGTTTATCTCCATGTTGTTGGAGAGTTTGGATGACATCCAACTCGTTTGGAGAACTCTTTGTCTCTCTGGCTGGGGAGTCCGTTCTATCTTTGCTGGGGAACTCCCTTTTGTGGATGAAGGGTCTATTTAATTTAGCTTCGCTGCATTGAGGAGCTTGACTTGATGACTTCACTGGGGATATTGGTATTTTGTGGCAATATTGGTACTTTGCATCGAAGAGATTAACTTGTTTGAGGTTTTTAAGCTTGACCCTACTCATAAGGTAATGCCAAAAGAGCCTACTGGGATTCAAAATATTCTAATTAGATGTAAAATGAAGACGATGTAACATGATTAAAGAGATGAAAAAGGGGTTATTGCTGGTTTGATTCCACAAAACATATGTATATCATAAAAAGTGCCCCTTATTATACTCTGTAAACAGAATCACAAGTATTTAAAAGCATAATATACAAATTTAATTCAAGTGTGCCTTAGGTTTGACCAAGTCTTCCACTATTTGTAGTTGTTGTTTTCAAATGGTGATGTGTCCATTATTTGCAAAGGACCCTGTTTCATGTGGTCTTCATCCTCTGAGATTCTGACTGATTTCATTTTTCAAGATTTGTTTTTGGCTTTGTATTTTACCCTTGGTGCCCTTTCAGGTTTTCACCAAGTCCACCTTTGTTTGCTTCTTTGCCTTTTGTTGGAGCTGTGTATTTTACCCTTGGTGCCCTTTTGGGTTTTCACCAAGTCCACTCATTGCTATCATGCTTTATTCCTTCCATGTCTCGGAAGAACGATTAAGGAACTCCTCATTTGGATGGGAGACTCAAGCATAGAATTTCTTCACTGCATAGCTATTCACTGGGTTAGTGAGCTCATCACCATCCATTCTGGCAAGGATTAAGGCGCCTCTTGAGAATGCTTTCTTCACAACATATGGGCCTTCATAATTGGGAGTCCACTTGCCTCTATGGTCATGTTGAATTTGTAAAATCTTCTTGAGGACGAGGTCACCCGTTTGAAAGCTTCTGGGCTACACCTTTTTATTGTAGTTCTTCATCATTCTCTGTTGATATAGTTGTCCTCTACAAACAGCTGCCAAGCGTTTGCCTTCGATTAAGTTCAACTGTTCATAACGACTTTAGGCCCATTCTGCTTCTTCGAGCTAAGTAACCTTGAGTACTCGGAGGGAAGGTATCTCCACTTCGACAGGTAAGATTGCCTCCATACCACAAACCAAAGAAAACGGAGTTGCTCCAGTTGGATGTTCGTACTGAGGTGGGGTAAGCATGCAAAGCATATGGTAGCTTCTCATGCTAATCTTTGTATATTTCTGTCATCTTTCTGATAATGTTCTTGATGTTCTTATTGGCTGCTTCAACTGCTCCATTCATCTTTGGGCGATAGGGGGTCGAGTTGCAGTGTTGGATTTTGTACGTTTCGCACAATTTACCCATCATCCGACTGTTCAGATTGGCAGCATTATCTGTTATGATCTGCTCAGGAAGTCCATAGCGGCAGATGAAATTATTCCGCATAAATCTAAGTGCCACAGCTTGTGTGACGTTGGCATATGACGCTGCTTCTACCCACTCGGTAAAGTAATCGATAGCCACCCAAATGAAATGATGACCATTGGATGCTTTCGGAGATATCGGTACGATCACATCGATTCCCCAAAGTGAAAACAGCCACGGGGAAACCATCACATGTAGTCTGGATGGCGGTACTTGGATTTTATCACCATAAATTTGACACTTGAGGCATTTGCGCACATATTCAATGCAATCTTTTTCCATGGTGGCCCAATAATAGCCCATTCGCATGATTTGCCTTGTTAATGCATATCTATTTGCATGTGAACCGCATTCTCCTTCGTGCACTTCTTTCATTATCTATTTCGACTCTTCTTTTGCCACACACCGCAGTAACACAATGTCATGATTTCGCTTATATAGAATGGGACCATCAAGGTAATAATTGGATGTCGACCTTCGAATATTTCTTTTATTAGATTCAAAAGCCTCTGCTGGGTATTCTTGCTTGAGCAAATACTGTTTGATGTCATCAAACCAAGGCTTTTCTTCAGTATTTCCTTCAACAACCATGCAATGCGCAGGAGTAGCTTGTATACGGATATTGAAAGACTGGACTTCCTGTCATGCCCCCAAATTCCAGGGAACCCGGAACTAGGAACATGACTTCCCCTTGCCCGGACCCGAAAGGTCAAGGGGTACGGTTGGTGACTAGCACCAATGGAGACTACACCGCGGGTGCTATCTCAAATATGCAACCCTGTACAGTCATACATCAAGGGTAATCATGTACTTTCCCATACATCATCATGCATATGATAAGCCAAACAGTCATACAGACATTATATCACAAACAGTATGCAAATACAACTGTCCACGGACCCATGTCCGAGATACAAACATAATACAATACACAATATAGAATACAGTACTATATCATACATCCGAGTAGTGGGCACGTCCTCCTAGAAGAAAGTCCTCCACTAGTCTCGGGTCACACCTGAAAAAGGTAAACAACAAGTAGGGGTGAGCGACAAGCTCAGTAGGTGACCCAACACTCCACATCATGCAGACATACAAGTCTATACTACATGCTCTGTGTACTCGTGCACTGTGTAGTGTGCACAATCATCAGGGCTCAACCTGCCCACACAGGACAGCTTGTCCATGATCCTCAACAGGATCCCAACTCAGGGCACTCAACCCTACCACAGCACTATATGCCCGGACACAGTCGCCACACCGGCCTGCCATCGGCGCATATGCCTGCCACGGCACAGCGCAATATGCCCGGCCACAATCGCCACACAGGCCTGCCATCGGCGCATATGCCTGCCCCGTCGACCACATCGCACCATCGGTGCATCACGGTGAGAACCCAAACAAGTCACGGAGTCCATGCCCCAATGCCTCACACCAACATACTAACATGAGTATGGCATGTCATTCTCAACATTTCCTTTAAAACTGTAGCCAGTCTTCACAAGTAAATCCTCAATCCTTGATTTATGAAGGAAGTACCCATAGCAGCTATTTTCTTGAAATCAAAAGTCCTGGCATTGGGTTCCCATATCATAAATAAGATAATCTGATTTTTGGGGATTTTTCTGAGATGTCTAACCCCACTTTCCAAAAATTCACCACTACGAATTTTTGGGTTTTTCTGAGATTTTACACTAAATCCCAATTTTCACATTTTAAAATAGTGGGAATTTATTTTTCTAGTATTTTTCTTTGAATCCAAATGAGGGGTATTTCGTTATTTACATTGTAACTTAAGTATAGTGCTTAAATGTGGAGTGGCATAATGGTTTACAATGTGGAGTGGCATAATGGTTTACAATGTAAATGTCCAGTGCTGCGGAATGCGGAACGCTGCTGCGGAATGCTGGAACGGTGCTGCGGAACGCTGCTGCGGAACAAAGCTACGGATCACTGCTGCTGATCCGGACTACTGATCCAGACTAACTGCTCCGGACTACTGATCCGGACTAACTGCTCCGGACTACTGATCCGAACTAACTGCTCCGGACTACTACTCCGGACTAACTGCTCCGGACTACTGCTCCGTACTAACTGCTCCGGACTACGGATCCGGACTAACTACTCCGAACTACTGATCCGGACTAACGAAGCTGCTGACTCCACAGCCGCTGACTACGAACTTCGACCTTGCAGTCCACCCAGGGTACTGTTCATCATCGTTTTTGGCCAAACTTCGTCTAGAATCAACCCAGCAACCCCCAAACACTCACAAACACGCGTTTTACTAAACAGAGTACAAAATTACGTACCCAAACTGATATAAATCAGTTCTTAACCACAGATTTTATGTTAAATCATCAGATCTAACCCCAAAATTGGGTTTCCCCCAAAACTTAGGGTTCATGCTCAAATTCATAATTCATGATAAATTCACGCATATTCCAAGACAGAATCGAGATAAGAGGTTCAAGGACACCTACCTTGAAAGATTATTTGCGATCCACGAGCTCCAATCGCCCCAAAATCGCCAAAAGGAGTTCTTCACTTTCCCTCTCTCTCTCTCTTACTCAAACACGCACGCACCAAGCAAAAATAAAGGGATAATGCAGTTTCTTAATTATTTATACTGCTGCCAATAATTGGCGTCCCAACAATAATTGACGTGAACGCAATAATTGACCTCCCGAGGTCACGAACTCCAAATTGAGCCCAATTACTGTCAAAACGCTCGAAATGACGAGCAAAACACTAAACAGATATTATTACACCCAAAAGACTGCCCAAACACAAAGTCAACTAATATACCCCGAAAAGACAATAATCGGGTCAAACGGGGCCCCGACTCGAAATCGGGCCCAAGTACAGTCAAAATGCTCACATCGACGACTACACTACCGTCCAGATAGTTGCATTCCCATAGAATGGCTATCTCTCAAAACTACCCAAATACGAGTCTTTACATCCTCCCCACCTTAGGAGTTTTCGTCCTCGAAAATAAAACACATGCCCAAAGGACATAGCAAAATTCAAGCTCAAGCACCGCACAACTATAAGACACAAACACATGATCATCAACATGATCACCAACCACACAGGTGCAATGCAACTCACAACAAGCCAAAAAGGCTCACACGATGCCAGGATGCCAACAATCAACAAGCTACACAATATCTCAAGCAACATATGCAAAACAAATGCATAAAACATAACGCATACCTCAGGGAAGGTCCTCACATCCTCCCCACCTCAGGACTGATCGTCCTCGAACAGCTCAGGATGAAGAACCCGCATCTGGCTCTCTTTCTCCCAAGTCTGTTCCTCCATGCCTCGGTGTCGCCATAACACCCGAACTAGTGGGATCGTCTTGCCTCGCAAGACCTAGTCCCGCCTGTCCAAAATCTGTGCCAGCAGCTCAACAACGGCACCATCATCAGCTAAGTCTATCTCGCGATAGTCCAACACATGAGAAGGATCAGGGTGATACCGCCTCAACTGAGACACATGAAACACATCATGTACTCGCGCCAACTCCGGTGGCAAAGCTAACCGATAAGCCACTGCGCCCACGGTGGCAACAATCTCAAATGGCCCCACAAAACGAGGGGAAAGTTTGGATCCACGTCCAAACCTCCGATGCCCTCGACGCGGTGAAACCCGCAAAAATACACGGTCCCCCACCTCAAACTGTAAGGGTTGACGCCTCTAGTCCGCGTAGGACTTCTACCTACTCTGTGCTGTCAACATACGCTGTCTAATCAACTGCACTATCTCCGTGGTTTCTCGAACCATATTGGGACCGAGAACGGCTGTCTCTCCCGTTTGTGCCCAACACAGAGGTGATCTGCAAGGCCGCCCATACAGTGCCTCATACGGAGCCATCCCAATCGTGGCCTGATAACTGTTGTTGTAAGAGAACTCAACCAAAGGAAGGTGAGTCTCCCAACAACCTCCAAAATCTAGGACACAGGCACGCAACATATCCTCGAGCGTCTGAATCGTCCGCTCCGACTGACCATCCGTCTGCGGATGAAAGGCTGTACTGAGGTTCACCCTGGTACCCAAAGCTCGCTGTAGCTGTCTCCAAAACTGAGAGGTGAACCTCACATCCCGATCAGATACAATAGACAATGGGACTCCATGCAACCACATAATAACATCAAGGTACCTTTGTCCCAAAGTCCTCACTGGGCCTGTCTCCCGAATCACGATAAAATGCGCCGATTTGGTTAATCGGTCCACAATAACCCATATAGTGTCGTGTCCCCTGGAACGAGGAAGTCCAGTGACAAAATCCATGGTCACGTGGTCCCATTTCCACTTTGGCACTGGCAATGACTGCAACTCACCAGCTGATCTCAGGTGCTCTGCCTTGACCTGCTGACAGGTCAAACACCTCCGCACAAAATCAGCAACGGCCTTCTTCAGGCCTGGCCACCAAAACTGCCTCCTCACAGCATAGTACATCTTGGTCCCACCAGGATGTACAGCTAACCTCGACTAGTGAAATTCCCGAAGAACCTCCTCCTGAAGAGAAGTGGGAACTATTAAGCGACCCCTATACCTCAATATATGCTCAGCATCCTCAGTCCAATCAAAAGATGCCTGCCCAGTCTGAATCCTGTCGCGGATGACCTCACAATCAACGTCCCCCAGCTGATCCTCTATGATCCTGTGCTGCATCTCTGGGACTGCGACAACAACATTGAGGGTCCCTCGCCCCTCACTGGTCACCATCTGCAACCTCATCGCTGCCAACTGACCCATCATCTCCCATTCCTTAATGGCACAATGGGCCACCACGGCCCTGCTCTTCCTACTCGAGCATCCGCCACCACATTACCCTTCCCAAGGGTGTACATCATATCAAACCGAAACCGCCGTAGGTACTCCACCCACCGCCTCGCCTAAGGTTTAGATCTCGCCGAGAGAAGATATCTCGCAAGCTCTTGTGGTCCGTATACACCACAAACTTCTCCCCAAGGAGATAATGCTGCCAGCTCTTCAGTGCAAAGTTCACTGCAGCCAACCCCAAATCATGCGTGGGATAGTTCTGCTCATGTGGTCTCAACTGCCTAGATCCATAAGCAATCACCTGTTGAGTCTGCATCAACACACAACCAAGTCCCACCCTAGAAGCATCACAATACACCTCGAAAGGCACACCCTCTTGTGGAAGAATCAAGATAGGTGCCGAGGTCAATCGTGCCTTCAGCTCCATGAAAGCACTCTCACATGCATCAGACCAAATGAAAGGAACTCCCTTCCTGGTCAGGTTCATCATAGGAGCTGCCAACCTAGAAAAATCCTCCACGAACCTCGATAGTAGCCTGCCAAACCAAGGAAGCTACGAATCTCAAACACATTCGTGGGCCTCTTCCACAACATGACTGCCTCAATCTTCTCAGGATCCACTGTGATACCCTCCGAAGATACCACATGCCCCAAGAAGTGCACCTGTTGCAACCAGAAGTCACATTTCGTGAACTTCGTGTACAACCGATGCTCCCACAAGGTCTGCAACACAACCTGAATAGACCAAAATATCGTCGATGAACACCACAACGAACATATCTAAATATGGAGCAAACACCTGGTTCATCAATCCCATAAACACTGCTGGAGCATTCGTGAGCCCAAACGGCATCACAAGCCACTCATAATGCCCATAGCGACAACTGAATGCGGTCTTAAGGATATCTGCCTCCTTAACCCTCAATTAATGGTATCCAGATCTCAAGTCTATCTTGGAAAACCATCTCGCACCTCAAAATTGATCGAACAGGTCATCAATCCTCGGCAATGGATTCCTGTTCTTCAAAGTCACCCGGTTCACCTTCCGGTAGTCTATACACAGTCGAAGTGAACCATCCGCCTTCTTGGCGAACAACACTGGAGCGCCCCACGGTGAGCTACTCCGCCTGATAAAGCCTCGTGCCAATAGGTCATCTATCTGCCTCTTGAGCTCTCTAAGCTCTATCGGTGCCATCCTGTAGGCCGCTAACCTGATAGGTGTTGTCCCTGGCAACAACTCGATCGAAAACTCTACCTCCCTCACGGGTGGCAAACTGACCAAGTCCTCGGGAAACATATCCGGGAACTGATCTACAATGGGTGGCAAAACAGCCTTCCCCTCTCTCCTCCTGTCAACCAACATCAAGCTGGCTAACTGGTGGGTCACATCACCCCACCCATGCCTCAAAGGTCCCAACCTGCATGCCTCCTCAGTCCACTCACCCACAAAGACACCCCGCGTGCCCTCTAGCGTGAGGAACGTCATGCGCCGTCGGAAACAATCAATCTTGGCCTCCACGGAGACCAACCAGTCCATACCCAGGATAACATCAAAATCATCTAACTCCATGATATACAAATCACACAAAAGGTTAACACCCCCAAGTGTTACCTGACAAGCGCGACAGATACTCTCAAGTATCACAAGTCCACCCAAAGGTGAAGCAACCACCAGAGACTGACTAACTGTCTCCTGGTCTAACTCCAATCCAACCACCATAGCATACGAAATAAAAGAATAGGTAGCACCAGTATCAATCAAAACTGAACAGATAGTATGAGAAATGATAATGGTACCTCTCACCACTGAAGGTCCTACTCCTGCCTTGTCCACTGGTGGAACCTCTGCCTCTCTGCTGGTAAGGGCAAACGTCCTCCCTCGTGCCCCACTGCCACTAGCCTGGCCCATTGGGGCCTTGCCCCGCTAATCAACATGACCCTGTGCCTCCCGCTGAGGCTGCTGCACCGCAGGTCGCATCTGCGTGCTTTGTGCCGGCGGCACTGACCTCTGAGACGGAGCCCCACTCCTCTGTCCCTGCTCTCTCGGACGAGGGCCTACACTGCTGGTTGAGCTAAGGGTAACACATTCCCTAGCTCCATGCCCCACTTTCCCGCATCGGAAACAAGTCATCTTTTTCCTTAGGCAGTCTCGCGATACATGCCCGGTCAAACCACAACTCCACAAGTACCTGGCCTCCTGCTGGCTGAACTCTCACGGGGTCCCACCGCCTGGTTGGAAACCCTCTGCACCTGCCTCCTCTCAAGCTGAGTGGCACTGCTCTCCCCACTCTGTCTCTTCTTGCCCGAACCTGCCGAACCGCCCGGCCTCTGGGCTCTCGCCTGATCCTAACCTCGCTCAATAATGAGCGCCTTGTTGACCGCCTCCCGGTAGCTGGTCAACTGCATTGGTTCCAACTGTCTTTTCAGAGATGGCCTCAAGCCCTGAATGAAGTCCTGCGTCTTCCGGCCTTCCTTTTCCCAAGCCTCAAGAGCAAACCACCCTAAATCTGTGAAGGCTTGCACATACTCACCCACCGTCTGGCCACCCTGCTGAAGCTCATAATACTCTCTTCGTCGGGCATACTGTACCGAGCTGGGAAAATACTCCCCAAAGAAGCGCTCAACAAACTCTCTCCAACTCATCTGACTGCCATGGACAGCTCTAGTGGATTCCCACCACCTGCGTGGGATACCCAACAGATAGTGCGCCGCCACGCGCACTCTCTCCTCATTTGGCACCCCGATCATATCAAAGATATCCTCTGTCCACCTAATCCAGTCCTCGGCTAATAATTGGCCTACCAACAATAATTGACGTGAACGCAATAATTGACCTCCCGAGGTCACGAACTCCAAATTGAGCCCAATTACTGTCAAAACGCTCGAAATGACGAGCAAAACACTAAACAGATATTATTACACCCAAAAGACCACCCAAACACAAAGTCAACTAATATACCCCGAAAAGACAATAATCGGGTCAAACAGGGCCCCGACTCGGAATCGGGCCCAAGTACAGTCAAAATGCTCACATCGACGACTACACTACCGTCCAGATAGTTGTATTCCCATAGAATGGCTATCTCTCAAAACTACCCAAATACGAGTCTTCACACTTCCAACATTGTGTCTAGCCGAAGGAGGGAGGCTAGAGTGGCCAGCGCATCAGGAATCTGATTGTATTCTCTGGGCATATGCTCAAACGTGATGTCTTCGAATTGCTCGGCTAACTCTGTAACATACTCCCGATAGGGGATTAGTTTGTGGTTTCGAGTCTCCCATTCACCCCATACTTGAAAAATGATGAGTGCCGAATCGCCAAACACTCGTAATTTTTTGATTCCTCTACTAATTGCTTCTTGAAGTCCCATCACACAGGCCTCATATTCTGCTACATTGTTGGTGCAAGGGAAGGTTAACTTTGCTACCATTGGGAAATGTTTTCCCTTTGGAGATATCAAGATGCCCCAACGCCGTGCCCCAAGAGACTAGAGGCTCCATCAAACCACATAGTCCACATGTTTGATACCTCGGCTATAAGAATGTTGATGTGCTCATCTGGAAATCCAATAGTCATAGGCTCGTAATCTTCTAGTGCTCTATCTGCCAAGTAATCAGCTATTGCACTCCCTTTGATGGCTTTTTGAGGCACATAGATGATATCATATTCTGATAGGACCAATTGCCATTTGGCAATTCTTCCAGAGATGGATGGCTTTTCCAAGAGATATTTGAGTGGATCATGCCTAGAAATCAGCCATGTGGTATCATAAAGAGTGTACTGCCTTAATCGTCTTGTTATCCACACAAGGGCACAACATGTCTTTTCCAACGATGTATAATTCTCTTCATTGATGGTGAACTTCTTGCTGAGATAATAAATGGCTTGCTCCTTCTTGCCTATAGAATCATGTTGCCCCGAGACACAACCCATTGAGGACTCCTTAACAGTCAAGTATAAGATCAAGGGTCTATCTGGCACCGAGGGGACCAAAACAAGTGGATTGGACAGATATTGCTTGATCCTGTCAAAAGCTTCTTGACATTTGTCATTCCAAACTTCGGGGTTATCCTTCCATAATGTCTTGAAAATGGGTTCGCATATAGCCGTTAATTGTGAAATGAATCGGGCAATGTAATTCAACCGTTCGAGGAATCCTCTGACCTCCTTGATAGTTTGTGGTGGGGGCATCTCCTGGATAGCTCGAACCTTGTCTGGATCAATTTCCACTCCTTTTTGGCTCACAATGAAACCTAACAGTTTTCCCAACATGGCTCCAAAAGTGCATTTTTCCGGGTTTAATTTGAGTTGATATTTTCGTAGTCTATTAAAAAGCTTACGGAGTACTTCGATGTGATCTTCAGTGCTCCGCGATTTAGCTATCATATCATCAACATAGATCTCGACTTCTTTATGCATCATGTCGTGGAATAGGGTCACCATGGCTCGCTGATAGGTTGCCCCCGCATTCTTCAGTCCAAACGGCATCACATTATAACAGAATATGCCCCAAAGTGTCGTGAAAGTGGTCCTCTCCTTGTGTTCGGGGGCCATACGAATCTGGTTGTATCCCGAGAAGCCATCCATGAATGAGAATAGAGCATGCTTTGCTGTGTTATCCACTAGGGTATCAATATGAGGAAGCGAGAAGTTGTCTTTCGTGCTGGCCTAGTTCAGATTTCTATAATCGACACACATGCGTACTTTGCCTCCTTTCTTTGGTACTGGTACAACATTGGCCACCCATTCTGGATAATGGGAGACACTTAAAAACCCTGCGTCCCATTGCTTTTTGACTTCTTCTTTAATCTTCAGCAGCATCTCTGGTCTCATTCTTCGCAATTTCTGCTGTACTGGCTTCCACTCTGGCTTCACTGGTATGTGATGTTGTACTATGTCTGTGTCTAATCTTGGCATATCTTGGTATGACCATGCAAAAATGTTGATGTAGCTCCTTAACAGCTCGATTAATTGCTTTTTGATGTCGGTAGCTGTCATCACTGGTTTTCGTCCTGGGCCCTTTTTTGGGGTGAGCTCAAACTAAACCAATGGTGAGAAATTTTAGAGTCGCCACCAACTGTTTTTGGGGTACAGTTGGATACCCTCTACTTTGAGTAGTCTTAAGCGTGTGGTCTGCGTTATCAGAGATGGGTTCGGGAGTTGGTTACGTGTAGGGAAGGATTAGCACCCCTACAGCACCCTTTCGGTATCTAATTTAGGAGGAGGAGGTTTTATTTTATTTGTACTGTCATAGCTGGGTTAAGTTTCCTAAAAAGTCTATGATTTTTATTTAGCTAAGTTATTTATTAAAGTCATGGTTAAAATGGATTTATCCTAAATTTCTAAAAAAGGGAATCCTAAAAATTTTGGGTTTTTGTTTGAAGTGGAGAATGAGATCCTAGGGATTGGTTTTGGTTTTTGGTTTTGCTTTTGAAATTGAAGTCCTAGACAAATAATTTTTGTCTCTTTTTTCTTTGGTTTTTTTTTTTTAGAAAACATACATATTTTGTTTTTTTTGTTTTTTTTGTTTTTTTTTTTTTTTTTTTTTTTTTTTGTTTTTTTTTGATTTTTTTTTTAAACGTTTTGTTTTGTTTTGCTTCATTTTTTTGTTTTTTGTTTGTTTTTTTTTTTTTGTTTTTTTGGGAATTGAAATACTAATTTTGGTTTTTTCTTTTTTCTGGTTCAAAAACAATGAAACGTTTTTTTGGCTTTAAAACATGAAAAAACATTTTTTGTTAGTTTTTGTTTTGTTTTTTTTTGTTTTGTTTTTTTTTTTTGTTTTTCTTTTTCTTTTGTTTTGTTTGGGAATTGAAATACTAATTTTGGTTTTTTTTTTGTTTAAAACAATGAATCATTTTTTTGGCTCTAAAACATGAAAAAACATTTTTTGTTTGCTTTTGTTATATTTTTTTGTTTTTGTGAACCCAAAATCTTAAAGCAAATGTAGGAATATACGCATGAAAATAAAAGCGTGAAGTGTGTGATTATGGCATCCACAAAAAGAAAAAGAAAATCACTATTTTTTTCTTTTTTCTTTTTTTTTCTTTTTTTTTCATCCTTCCCCTTGCTCTCTCTCTCTTTTTCTTTGTCCCCTTTTTTTTACTATGCTTTACATATTACACATACACATAAGAAGAAATAAAGGGAAAATACAATGGAAAAAAGGCTGAAAAGCAATTACATCAAATACAGATAAACTAAAATGAAAACTAGAAAAATGCTAAAAAAAACAATACACCAAATATAGATACAAATAAGCTGAAAAAATAGTGAAAAGATAAGGGTTGAACCGACTTTGAAGCTTTGCAACGTTAATCTTCGCTTGAGCTCCCGCCGGCGCTGATAATCGCTTGCTTGACTCAGAACCGACAGATCTGACAGTGGGACTTATGAAAAGACTTCCCTAGTATTTGGAGATAGGAGGGCTAGAGTGGGTGTAAAAGAAAGAGATGGCTGAAAGTGGAGTTTGCAAGGAGTGGATGAGTGATCTCTTATGATGATGATTCAGGGAATCTGTGTTTTTTTTCTGGGTTTGCAAGGAGGAAGAACGGGGCGTTTTTTTGGATGATGAGGCTGGGGTGTTTGCGGGGTAGCAGCTCTAACGATCCCTCTCTTCTCTTTTTTTTTTTTTTTAACACCGATCTCCCTTTTCTCTCAACGAACCGTGCTCTCTATCTCTTCTCCTTTCTTTCTTTTCCTTTCTCTCTGTGTTTTTTTTTTTTTTGCTGTCTGTGTGTTTTTTTTGCTCTGTCAACGAAAGTTTTTTTTTTTTCTGTCAACGAATTTCCTCTTCAACAAAAACCCACCTCTCTCGAAGAACTCTCCTTGCGCAGGGACGGGCAAATCGCTTCTTAAAGGGATGGAAAGTTGTTCTTTTTTCTCTTTGGGACTGTCATAATTGCGGTATTATTTGATGCGGTATTTTAATTTGCAGATTTGTATTTTGTCCTGGTGGACAGCCTGTGCGGAAAACAGGGGAGCTCGTGATTACCTTTTTGAACTTGTATTTTAGCGGCGCATGTGACCGACAGGTTGGTGAGAAATAATTCCTTGTCCGATGGTCGATGGAAGATGAGTTCCGTGAACGACCAGCGAGAGGAAAAAAAGGAAATCCGTGAGAAAAAAAGTCGGCGCGAGAAACCAGCGAGAAAAAAAAATCAGCGAAGGCAGAAAGGGTCGGAGGTTCGAAGTGTCGGCAGGTCAGAGCGTCGGCAGGTCGGAGCATCGGCAGGGTCGAAGCTTCGGTGGGGCAAAAGTCAACGGTCAACGGGTCGAAGTGTCGGCAGGTCGAAGGTCAACGGTCAACGGGCCGAAAACTTACTGGTATTGCAAGTCAAGGGTCGAAGGTCGGAGTGTCGGCAGGGTCGGAGCTTCGGGGGTCGAAGGGTCGAAGGTGGAATCAGCAGGTCAACGGGGCTTCGAGGCTTCAAGGCCGGGGCTTCGGGGCTTCGAGGCTTCGAGCTTCGAGGCTTCGGGGCTTCGAGCTTCGGGGCTTCGAGGCTTCGGGGCTTCGAGCTTCGGGGCTTCGAGGCTTCGAGGCTTCGGGGCTTCAGGCTTCGGGGCTTCGAGGCTTCGAAGGTCAACGGGTCGCAGTGTTGGCAGGTCAACGGTCAACGGTCAACCCTGAAGTTTTTTTTAATTACCTTTTTACCCCCACCAAAAATGCCAAAATGGGTAACCTTCCAGGAATTGTTTGGGGAGATCCGTATTCGCCTACATAGGCATTTTGAAGAGTTTCGCATGATCACTTTTGCGGGCAGTTTGACCAGGGGCATTGACCGTCTTTTGGCAAGTTTGACTTTTTCCAACGAAAGTTGTTTTGGCCATAACTTCTTCATTTTAAGTCCGATTTGAGCTCGGTCAAGTGCGTTGGTCTCGAATTTTCATCCTCCATCACCTGGTGTTGGTCTTGGGGTGCTTCAAGGACTTATAGCAGAAGTCATTAATTTTGAACTCCCCCATCCGTGTCAATTGTATCCATCTCGTGCAGATTGGGGTAGACCATTCCTTGGAAGTATGGGATCATTGTGGACCTGTTCAACAAGGTATATGGCATGGGCAGAAAGGTATATCAAATGGGGTTAGTATGTCCAACCCGTACAAAATGGGGTCCAACAGCTGCCCCTCTTTGTGCATTGTTTGTATACAAACAGCGTACAAAGATAAAAGGGAGTCATTTTGGACGGGTTGGAGCACTTACCTGACTTACCTAGAGGAAGAAGTTCGACGGTTGGGTTCGTCCCCGAGAGAGAAAAGGGGCTTCACAGGCCGGTGTGCTTGTATAATACCTTGATGAGGCATCTAAGGCCGCTTGATACCAGAGATTGAAAGCCTACAACAATGACAGGCTTGAAAAAAAAAAAAAGAGAGAGAAAAGGCCCACAACAATGATGGGCGTGAACTAAAAGTTGAAAGGCCCACAACAACGATAGGCTCGAACTGAAAAATGGAAAAAGGCCCACCACAATGATGGGCTTGAATTGGAAACCGAAAGGCCCACAACAACGATAGGCTCGAATTGAAAAATGGAAAAAGGCCCACCACAATGATGGGCTTGAATTGGAAACTGAAAGGCCCACAACAACAATAGGCTCGAATTGAAAATTGGAAAAAGGCCCACAACAATGATGGGCTTGAATTGAAAACGGATAGCCCACAGCAACGATAGGCTTGAATTGAAAATGGATAGCCCACAACAACGATAGGCTTAAATTGGAAATGGATAGCCCACAGCAACGATAGGCTTGAAGTGAAAACGGGAAAGCCCACAGCAACGATAGGCTTAAAGTGAAAAATGGGATAAGCCCACAGCAACGATAGGCTTAAAGTGAAAACGGGAAAGCCCACAGCAACGATAGGCTTAAAGTGAAAATGGAAAAGCCCACAGCAACGATAGGCTTAAACGGAAAAATGAAAGGCCCACTGCAACGATAGACTTGAAATGAAAATGGAAAGCCCACAGCAACGATAGGCTTAAAATGAAAACGGAAAAGCCTACAGCAACGATAGGCTTGAATTGCAAATGGACAGCCCACAGCAACGATAGGCTTGAATTGAAAATGGAAAGCCCATAGCAACGATAGGCTTGAATTGAAAACGGATAGCCCATAGCAACGATAGGCTTGAAATGAAAATGGATAGCCCACAGCAACGATAGGCTTGAATTGAAAATGGATAGCCCACAGCAACGATAGGCTTGAAGTGAAAACGGGAAAGCCCACAGCAACGATAGGCTTAAAGTGAAAAATGGGATAAGCCCACAGCAACGATAGGCTTAAAGTGAAAACGGGAAAGCCCACAGCAACGATAGGCTTAAAGTGAAAATGGAAAAGCCCACAGCAATGATAGGCTTAAATGGAAAAATGAAAGGCCCACTGCAACGATAGGCTTGAAATGAAAATGGAAAGCCCACAGCAACGATAGGCTTAAAATGAAAACGGAAAAGCCCACAGCAACGATAGGCTTGAATTACAAATGGACAGCCCACAGCAACGATAGGCTTGAATTGAAAATGGAAAGCCCACAGCAACGATAGGCTTGAATTGAAAACGGATAGCCCACAGCAACGATAGGCTTGAATTGAAAAATGGTAGCCCACAGCAACGATAGGCTTGAACTGGAAATAAATAGCCCACAGCAACGATAGGCTTGAATTGGGAAGACTTGTTGGAGACATCAAATGGTATTTGGGGAAATGCTCTAAAGAATTGGTGAGTTTGGGAAGTAACCCAATTTAAGCTCCCTCTATGAGTTCACTCAAGGAGATCGCTCTACGAGGTGACCCAAAATGGGAAAAGGTTGTCGAGTGCCAAAAGGATGCGTTTAGACCTTGGGGAAATTGCATGGAAAGAGTTGTACAGTTAAAGAAAGCTAGGATAGCCTGAAGAGAAGTTTGCCGAATATGAGCTCCTAGGATCTCCAGAGGCAGCAACATTCCTGCAATTACAGAGTATGTTGAATGTATGCTAATGATGCATGGAATGCAATGTGCTGTATGCGGGGATGCATAAACCTCAACTTGTGGTGAAATATGGTGCAATGTGATGCCATGTGATGTATGCATTAAATGCCACGTGATGTATCACTGAGGGTTTGGCCGTTGTTGGAGAGGTTGGCTAACGTTCAACTTGTTGGAAAGTCCGTCCCGTCTTTGCTGGGGAACTCCCTGTTGTGCATGAAGGGTCTGTTAAATTTCGCTTCGCCACATTGAGGAGATTCATTTGACGGCTTCTCTGGGGGACAGTGATATCCCGTGGAGATATGAGTACTCCGAATTGGGGGCTTTAAGTTGTTTGGGGATTTTGAGCTTGGCCCCACTCATAAGGCAATGCTAGAAGAGCTTACTGGGGATTTAAGATGTTCTACTCAAATGTGAAATTAAGACAATGTAACATGATTAAAGAGATAAAAAGATTTTTGCTGGTTTAATTCCACAAAACATATTTATATCATAAAAAGTGTCATATTGTCATAATCTGATAAATAGAATCGCAAGTCTTTAAAAGCATAATGTACAAATTTGATTCGAGTGTGCCGCAGGTTTGACCAAGTCTTCCACTGTTTGCGGTCATTGTTTTTGGATGATGTTGTCTCTCTTGCTTGCAATAGACCCTATTTGTTGTGGTCCTGATCCTTTCGGTTTCGATTGAACTGATTTCACCCTTCAAGATTTATTGTTGGCTTTGTATTTTACCCTTGGTGCCCTTTCGGGTTTTCACCAAGTCCGCCTTTGTTTTCTTTTTTGTCTTTTGTTAGAGCTTTGTATTTTACCCTTGGTGCCCTTTTGGGTTTTCACCAAGTCCGCTCATTACAGGAACGAGAATCTTGTTGGGAGACATGAGGGTTAAGCATAAAACTTTTTGACAACGTCACTATTCACTGGATTAGGAAGCTCATCTCCGTCCATTTTGGCAAGGATCAATGCGCCTCCTGAGAATGCTTTTTTCACAACATATGGGCCTTCATAATTGGGAGTCCACTTGCCTCGATGGTCATGCTGGATTGGCAAGATCTTCTTGAGGACAAGATCACCCCCTTGAAAGCTTCTGGGCTTCACCTTTTTATTGTAATTGTTCATCGTTCTCTATTGATACAACTGTCCTCTGCAAACTGCTGTCAGGCGCTTGCCTTCAATTAAATTCAACTGCTCATAATGACTTTGGACCCATTCTGCTTCTTCGAGCTGAGTATCCTTAAGTACTCGGAGGGAAGGTATCTCCACTTCGACCGGTAGAACTGCTTCCATGCCATAGACCAAAGAAAATGGAGTTGCCCCAGTTGATGTACGCACTGAGGTACGATAAGCATGCAAAGCGTAAGGTAGCTTCTCATGCCAATCTTTGTACGTTTCGGTCATCTTTCTGATAATGTCCTTGATGTTCTTGTTGGCTGCCTCGACTGCTCCATTCATCTTTGGGCGATAGGGGGTCGAGTTGCGGTGTTGAATTTTGTATGTTTCGCACAACCTCTCTATCATCCGGCTGTTCAAATTGGCAGCATTGTCCGTTATGATCTGCTCGGGAAGACCATATCGGCATATGATATTGTTCCGTATAAATCGAAGTACCACAACCTGTGTGACATTAGCGTATGATGCCGCTTCTACCCACTTGGTGAAGTAATCAATGGCTACCAAAATGAAACGATGACCATTAGACGCTTTTGGAGATATTGGTCCGATAACGTCAATGCCCCAAAGTGAGAACGGCCACGGGGAGACCATCACGTGTAGTTTAGACGGCCGTACTTGAATCTTGTCGCCATAAATTTGACACTTGAGGCATTTGCGCACATATTCAATGCAATCTTTTTCCATGGTGACCCAATAGTAGCCCATTCGCATGATTTGTCTTGTTAATGCATGTCCATTTGCATGTGAACCACATTCCCCTTCGTGCACTTCTTTCATGATTTGCGTTGATTCTTCTTTTGCCACACACCGCAATAGCACCATGTCGTGGTTTCTCTTATACGAGAATTGAGCCATCGAAATAATAGTTGGATGCAGACCTTCGGATATTTCTTTTATCGATTCGGTGGCCTCTGTTGGGTATTCTTGCTTAAGTAAATATTGTTTGACGTCCTCAAACCAAGGTTTTTCTTCAAGTATGTCCTTCAATGGCCATGCAATGTCCAGGAGCATCTTGTATACGGATATCGAAAGACCGAACTTCCAAATTTGTGTCTAGTCGAAGGAGGGAGGCTAGAGTTGCCGGCGCGTCAGGGAGCCGGTTGCATTCCCTGGGCATATGCTCAAATGTGATGTCTTCGAATTGCTCGGCTAACTCTGTAACATATTTCCGATATGGGATTAATTTGTGGTTTCGAGTCTCCCATTCACCCCTTACTTGAAAAATGATAAGTGCCGAATCGCCGAACACTCGCAATTTTTTGATTCCTTTGTGAATGGCTTCTTGAAGTCCCATCACACAAGCCTCATATTCTGCCACATTGTTTGTACAAGGGAAGGTTAGCTTTGCCGCCATGGGGAAATGTTCGCCTTTTGGGGATATCAGGATGGCCCCAACACCATGACCTAAGAGACTAGAGGCTCCATCGAACCACATCGTCCATATATCTGATACTTCGGCCGAAATGATGTTAATGTGCTCATCTGGGAAACCAATAGTCATGGGCTCAAAGTCTTCCAGCGCTCTATCTGCCAGATAGTCGGCTATCGCACTTCCTTTTATGGCTTTTTGAGGTACGTAGATGATATCATACTCCGATAGGATCAACTGCCATTTGGCGATTCTTCCAGAAATGGATGGTTTTTCCAAGAGATATTTGAGCGGATCATGCCTTGAAATCAGCCAAGTAGTATGATAAAGGGTGTATTGCCTCAATCTTCTCGTTATCCAGACAAGAGCACAGCACGTCTTCTCTAAGGGGGTGTAGTTTTCTTCATTAATGGTGAACTTCTTGCTGAGGTAATAAATGGCCTGCTCCTTCTTGCCTGTAGAATCTTGTTGCCCCAAGACACAACCCATCGCCGACCTGAACGGTCAAGTATAAGATCGAGGTCTATCCCAGACTGGTGGGATCAAAATGGGTGGATTAGACAGATATTGTTTGATCTTGTCGAAAGCTTCTTGACATTTGTCATTCCAAATTTCTGGGTTGTTCTTTCGTAAAGTCTTGAAAATGGGTTCACATGTGGCTGTCAGCTGGGAAATAAATCGGGCAATATAATTCAGTCACCCTAGGAATCCTCTAACCTCCTTGATGGTCTGTGGTGGCGGCATCTCTTGGATAGCTCGAACTTTATCTGGATCGATTTCCACTCCTTTTTGGCTCACAATGAAACCCAATAGTTTTCCCGACATGGCTCCGAAAGTGCACTTTTCGGGGTTCAATTTCAGTTGATATTTCCGTAGCCTGTTAAAGAGCTTGCGGAGTACTTCGATATGATCTTCAGTGCTTCGAGATTTGGCTATCATGTCGTCCACATATACCTCGACTTCCTTGTGCATCATGTCGTGGAATAGCGTCACCATGGCTCGCTGATAGGTTGCCCCTGCATTCCTCAGGCCAAAAGGCATCACGTTATAGCAAAAGGTGCCCCAAAGTGTCGTGAATGTGGTCCTCTCTTTGTGTTCGGGGGCCATACGAATTTGATTATAGCCCGAGAAACCATCCATGATGGAGAATAGGGCATGTTTTGCTGTATTATCCACTAAGGTGTCAATATGAGGGAGCGGGAAGTTGTCTTTCGGACTGGCCCAATTCAGATCTCTATAGTCGACACACATGCGTACTTTGCCCCCTTTCTTTGGTACCGGTACAACATTAGCGACCCATTCTAGATAGTGGGAGACACTTAGGAAACCTGCATCCCATTGCTTTTTGACTTCTTCTTTAATTTTTAGTATCATCTCTGGCCTCATTCTTCGCAATTTCGTCGTGCCTGGCTCGCACTCGCTTCACGGGTATGCGATGTTGCACTATATCTGTGTCTAACCCGGGCATATCTTGGTATGACCATGCAAAAATGTCGATGTAGCTTCTTAACAGCTCGATTAACTTCCTCCTGATGTCGGTAGCTATCAAAGACCCCACCCTCAATTCTTTTGGTTCGGCTGTCGTCCCCAAATTCACTGTTTCTACTGGGTCTTCACTTGGAACGGATAAACAGTCTTCCCTTTCCAATAGGCGTATAATCTCCCCTGGTAGCTCAGGTGTCTCTTCTATCTCATTCTCATCAACTTCAAACACGGGCTGCTCCCAGTTTGGACTTTGGTCAAACCTTTGGCATCTCGTTTCGCTTTCGCATACTATGTTTTCATTGACATTGTGATACCTGTTTATAAGAGAATGACAAGTTGGTAACCAAATATGATATGCATATGTGATGAATGTAATGCACCATGAAAGATTTGAAAAACACATTTTATTGGAAGGTTTAAGGGAAAACAAATGTTCACAGCTTCAAAGTACATTAAAATAGAATACATTAAATCCCAGTGACCCGTAAGCATTACATTATGGGGAGGTCCAGGCTGGTCCAATTGTTTAGTGGCTGGTTGGGATCCTCTCGCACTAACTGAACCATCTCGCTTGGTGCATGCTCATTTGTGTCCAGTACGGCTACAGTCCCCATCTTGGGCTCAGGTTGGCTCTTGTGGATAAACCCTCCACTTCGGAATGTAACATTTAAAGGGGGAAAGCTTCTCCTTTCTTCTTGTATGGGCCTTTTCTGCAATCTTGCCATTCTGACTTCTCTCTTCTTGATAGCTTCCCTCTGTCTGTCAGCTTTTGTGGGGATGTAGCCTAGCCCAAACTTTTCGGTATTTTCTCGAATGGTTAGGGGTTTCTGAATCCCCTGAGCTGTTAGGCCTAATCCTTGCCCCGGTTTGTACCCCTGTTTGATCATAGTGGCTGCAACCATTTTTGCTGCCTTCGAGAGACGATGGTCTGGGGCTGAAGCGACGTTCACCATCTTAAAAGCCCGATAGGAGCATTCTGGCACATCTTCGTTGCTTTCAACATAGGGAACTGATGCCGGTTTGGTGACGAGGAAACTTGTCTCTCCAGAGATGCAGATGAGCTGGTCCCCCATTACAAACTTCATCTTTTGGTGGAGACTGGACGGCACTGCCCCTGCCATCTGGATCCAGGGTCTTCCCAAGAAACAGTGTAATATGGAGTGATGTCCATTACCTGAAATTCCACCGTAAAAGTAGTTGGCCCAATCATGAGTGGAACATCCAGAGTTCCCACCACGTCACGCTTTCCTCCATCGAATGCCCATACCTTCATCGTACAGGGACGCATATAGGACGTGTCAATTAGAATTTGCTGCAGTATATGCAAGGGCATAATGTTCAAGGCCGAGCCGTTGTCAATAAGTACACGGGCTATAGTGTGCTCCTTGCATTTGACCGTGATGTGCAGAGCTTTTATGTGCCCTTTTCCTTCTTGGGGTAGCTCGTCATCTCCAAAGCTAATTACGTTATTCAGGATGAGGTTACTGGTGAGTCCATCCACATTCGCGACTGAGATGGTTGGAGGAACGTAGGCTTGGCTTAGAACCTTCAGCAGTGCTTCCCGGTGAGGTTGGGAATCCATCATTAATGAGAGCAAGGAGATGCGAGCCGGTTGTCGGCTTAGCTGATCCACAATATTATACTCGCTCTGCTTCATGAGTTTCAGAATTTCTGCGGTTTCTTCTTCAGTGATCGGTGTTCCCTTCTTTGTTGCTTCCAGTTTAGGCTCAATGTCTTGTTCTACAGCTTTTTCCTTTCTTGCTTTGTCAGCCATATCTGGGGCATATGCCCGACCGCTCCTGGTTTTCTTTTCGGCTGTGGTGGCTCCCTGTACTACTTCACAACTGTAGTTCCATGGGACTGCCTTATCAGTCTTATAAGGGAAAGGAGCAGGAACACCTATGGTGAGAGGTGCAATTCCCTGCGGTAGTTGTGGGCTTCCGGTTCTCCCCCTCTTGTCTGGCACGAGACTTGAGGCATGGATAGTGAGAGGCTTAATTCCATATGGCAGTAACGGGTTCTCCGGAGCCTTAACAGTTAAGACAAGGGGTGTTGGCACCCATGGCGATTTGTGTGAATGATCTTCTTGGATCATGTGGCTTTGGTTGTCCATTCCTCCTCTTGAGAATTCTATCATCCTTTGGTCCATGAGTTTTTGCACCACCTCGGAAAACTCAGTGCATTCTGCGATGTCATGTCCCCGTGACATCTTGTGATAAGGGCATTGTTTTTCCCCATCTATTCCTTTTCCTGCCCTTGGCGTGTCTTTAGCAAGTATATAGCCATGTTCCGATGTGAGTAAACAAATGTGTTTTCTCCATTTGTACTTGGGAGACCCTTTCCAGCCGTGCTTCATTTTCGATACTAGCAACATTATTGGAGTGTCCGGGGAGAGGATTGCTGTTCACATTCGGCATCCCAGACGGTGCGGAGAAATCCAGCCATTTTGCATCCTTTAATGCCTGAACCTTCCTTTTGAATGTTATACAATTCTCGATATCATGTCCAGCTCCACCTGCATGATACTCACATCTAGCATCTGGCTTATACCAGGCCGGGGGAGGAGTCTTTATTTCTCCCAAGGGTATAGGAGTTACCATCCTTGCTTCTAAAAGCTTGGGATATAATTCGGCATATGTCATTGGGATCGGGTCGAACTCCTGTCGTGGTCGGCGAGAAGCCCGATTCGTTCTCGCTTGCTGGGTCCGGGCCCCTAGGTTGCCCCCTGTCCTTGGAATGAGGCTCCCGGTCCTTCTTGATTTGCTGGCCTTGGTTGCTCTGGGTATGGCGCTCTTGGTTGAAACGGATTAGGTGTCATTGGATATGGAAATGGAACCCCTCCTTGCGGCAGGTATGGCATGAATTGGGGAGGTGGTGCAGGTGCAGCATAAGCAGCTACCGGTGCCCCTCTGTAGCACCCCGGCGCTTGGTAGAATGTTGGTTGTATTGACTGGTGCGCTTGGTATACCAAGTTGGTTTCATTTTCCTTCTTTTTCCCTGGTGGTTGAAACCGTTTTGATGCCTTAGCTGCATCACCCTTTAGCTTTCCTCCTTTAATTCCACTCTCCACGCGTTCACCGGATGCAACCAAGTCTGCAAAGCTGTTGGAGACGTTACCGATCAACTTCTCATAGTAGACACCTTTTAGTGTGTTGATAAAAAGGGTAGTGAGTTCTCTTTTGGTAAGGGGAGGTTGGACCTCCACAGCTGCCTCTCTCCATCTCCGTGCATAATCTTTGAAATTCTCTTCGGATCCCTTCTCCATAGACTGCAGGGTTAATCGATCTAGCGCCAGTTCGGTGACATGTTTGTACTGTGCCAAGAAGGAAGTAGCTAATTCCTTCCATGTCTTAACGCGGTTTCCATTCAGTTGAAAGTACAGGCGAAGGGATGCCCCGGTTAGGCTTTCCTGGAAACAATGCATGAGGAGCTTGTCTTCACCAGCATAAGCGGCCATCTTTTGACAATACATGGCCAGATGTGTCCTCGGACATCGTGTCCCGTTGAACTTTTCAAAATCTGGCATTTTGAATTTTGGCGGTAGCACCACTCCAGGGACTAAGCATAAGTCTTGTGGGCTGGTCATACCATAGTTGTCAATGCCTTCTACGGCCTGCAATCTTTCCTCGAGTCGGCGTAGAGCGAGAGACTCAATATTTTCCTGAGGAGCTGGGGAACCCAACGCTTCCATTACATTTCCTGGTGCGGGCATAGTGAAATGAGTTTGATTTGGGGTAGGAGGTTGTGCCATAGCAGGATGGTATGTGGGTGCCTGGCTTGGAGCCAGGTTAGGTGACTGAACAGCCTCCTGTCCCTGCTCTTGATGGTGATTGGTAGTTCCCCCGGTCGGAATTCTTCCTCTTTCTTCAGTCAATTTTGTGAGCATTTCCATTATTGCAGACATTTGCCCCTGTAGGGTTTGTTGTGACTGTTCCAACCCCATGAGTCTGTTCTCTGTTTCTTCTGCCATTGGCTGCGGTTGAGGTATTTGATTGCGCTGGGATCTGAGATTGTAAGAATGCGCAATCCTGGAGGAAGGCTGCTACCCACCTGGGTACAAGAGAACTTTTTATTTGATTTTTCATTTGATATGCATGTATGCTCATTTGATATGCATGTATGCATGAATGTCTATGCAGAGGGTTAAAGAAACAAACAACTTTATTGCAAATAAAACACACAATATAAACACTCAATACAAACATACAATGCTGAAATGCCATGTAAAATGAAAGCTATCACTACGTGATCTTAAGGCATTCTTCCAGTCATCTCCTAAGGAGCACGACGCCTCTTCCTCTGGGGTGGTCATTTACCTGCTTCCTCCCTCTGCTTCATTATCGTCTCGATCTGTTTTTCCCTCAGCTGCAGCCTTTGAAGAGCTCCTTCTAGAGATGCTTCTAGCCTCTGGATCTGCTGCCTTAAAGTCTGATTCTCCTGGAGGATAGCCTTCATGTCTGACGTTAGCTGTGGCTTGTGTTGTGCCCTCCAAGATATGTATGCTGGGAAAACACCAGGTTTTGAACTGTTGGGTTGAATCTTGTGTGGTGTGGACCATGCTTGATACATCTCCTTGCCTTCTTCTGTGAGCATGGTTCTGCTGTAAGTGAAGTCACACTCTTCCATGCCAAAGAGCACGGGAATAATCTGATGATGCCCCACTTATCTCCCCACCTGCAGTGGTACATATGCAGTCCCTCCCCAGGGACCTAAAAGTGGAACCCAATTGTAGTCCCCGCAGCTATATGTCATGGAGACCACCGGCATCCAAGGAGCAGTCCAGGTAATGTCAGCTTCCGTGAGGTTCCCCAACTTCTTTTTCCAGCTCTCAAAGTCTTTTGGTAGGCTCCACTTGCTGAGCAGAATATCTAGTAGTGTTGTGGCTGGTACTTGATAAACAGCAGGGAAACGATAAACACTACAGGGGAAATGACCTTGCAACCAGGTACACAGGAGAGATAGGCACCCCATGAACTGTCCCGAGCCTCTACTCCTTAGGTAAGTAAGAGATCGGATGGTTTCAGCTAAGATAGCAGGAGTAGGGTCACATCCTTTGAGCACCTGCTGGACCAAATCTACAACTGCCCCATCAATATGGGCCGGTATCCTCGGGAAAATGACTAGCCCATATATAGCTAGTGTAAGCAATTTGTGTGCCTCCACTTCCGTTGCAGTTTGTATTATTTCTTTGATTGTTGCCCATGGAAGATATTCGCGCCCACCGTAAGTTGTGACCGCCGGTGAGTCCCATACTGGCTTTCCCATAATCTCAGCAAAGGCCCTTCGGCATGACCTTCTGGGCTCAGGTAGATAGATTTTCATTTTGTTTTCCACGGGGATATCCAGTAATCTTCTGTATTCTTATATTATGGGAACAAGATCTAGGCTGTTGAAGTTGAAGCACCGCCGTCGAGGTTCCCAGAAATAAATGGCTGCCCCAAGCATATCCGTATCGGCCAGTAGCTCGGTTACATGGAGCAAATCCCCAAACTGTTGTATGTATATGCTTTTCCTTTCGTTTGACCACTGCTTCCATATTGCCTGTACCTCCTTAGTGTAGTCCAGCTGATCTTCTATGACAACATGTTCTGCCTTGTAGGCCTCTCCTGGCGGGAAATCTCCAAGGCGAAGTTGAATGTCTCCCGATGCTTGGGCCACTATCGTGACGGTCTCCTTGTCCTGAAGGCCTTTTAGGAGACGACTGAAAGTTGCCATGCCTATATGAATGATGAATGTCATGTTATGCATGATGACAGGTTAGGATGACAAGTTAATATATATCAAGGTAGGTAGACAGGATAAAGAATAAACCAATTGTAAAAAAATAAAAAAAAATAGTTAAATGTGTAGGGGATGACTTAAGGACTACCCTACAAAACAAAGGTTAGCATGGCACGGAATGAGCAAGCAAAATGTGGGTCGATACCCTTGATGGGCTTTTATTGCTACCCCTATCTTATTCGTTGGTTCCCAAACTTCCTCAATAGAGGGCTCCGTACACCATGGGATTTACCGGAGGGGGATCTTAAAATGACGTGCCTTAAAAGAACCTCAAGCTTGAGTGAGGAGTCCGAGGCCCCATTGCGGATAATGATCAACGTGGCTGGGGACCGTCTTGAACCTCGCTAACCTAAATTGTGTTAAACCCGGGTATAGGGTTATGCATGAATGCAACAAGTATGGAAAGCAATAAATCACAACTATCATGGTAATGAAAGCGTATAAATAAATCACAGTTTAAATGACAATTGTATAAAAACAACTTGGCATGACAGTTACATATATACAACAGCACAATTAAATATAACCTCTTAAGTCCTAGTTCTAGACCTAACTCTCTAAAGTGTTCATTCTTATGTCCCCAGCAGAGTCGCCAGTTGTCATCACTGGTTTTCGTCCGAGCCCTTTTTTTGGGGTGAGCTCAAACTAAACCAATGGTGAGAAATTTTAGAGTCGCCACCAACTGTTTTTGGGGTACAGTTGGATACCCTCTACTTTGAGTAGTCTTAAGCGTGTGGTCTGCGTTATCAGAGATGGGTTCGGGAGTTGGTTACGTGTAGGGAAGGATTAGCACCCCTACAGCACCCTTTCGGTATCTAATTTAGGAGGAGGAGGTTTTATTTTATTTGTACTGTCATAGCTGGGTTAAGTTTCCTAAAAAGTCTATGATTTTTATTTAGCTAAGTTATTTATTAAAGTCATGGTTAAAATGGATTTATCCTAAATTTCTAAAAAAGGGAATCCTAAAAATTTTGGGTTTTTGTTTGAAGTGGAGAATGAGATCCTAGGGATTGGTTTTGGTTTTTGGTTTTGCTTTTGAAATTGAAGTCCTAGACAAATGATTTTTGTTTCTTTTTTCTTTGGTTTTTTTTTTTAGAAAACATACATATTTTGTTTTTTTTGTTTTTTTTTTTTTTTTTTTTTTAAAAACGTTTTGTTTTGTTTTGCTTCATTTTTTTGTTTTTTGTTTGTTTTTTTTTTTTTTTTTGGGAATTGAAATACTAATTTTGGTTTTTTCTTTTTTTTGGTTCAAAAACAATGAAACGTTTTTTTGGCTTTAAAACATGAAAAAACATTTTTTGTTAGTTTTTGTTTTGTTTTGTTTTTTTTTTTTTGTTTTTCTTTTTCTTTTGTTTTGTTTGGGAATTGAAATACTAATTTTGGTTTTTTTTTGTTCAAAACAATGAAACGTTTTTTTGGCTTTAAAACATGAAAAAACATTTTTTGTTTGCTTTTGTTATATTTTTTTTTGTTTTTGTGAACCTAAAATCTTAAAGCAAATGTAGGAATATACGCATGAAAATAAAAGCGTGAAGTGTGTGATTATGGCATCCACAAAAAGAAAAAGAAAATCACTATTTTTTTCTTTTTTTTTTTTTTTCTTTTTTTTTCATCCTTCCCCTTGCTCTCTCTCTTTTTTTCTTTGTCCCCTTTTTTTTTACTATGCTTTACATATTACACATACACATAAGAAGAAATAAAGGGAAAATACAATGGAAAAAAGGCTGAAAAGCAATTACATCAAATACAGATAAACTAAAATGAAAACTAGAAAAATGCTAAAAAAAACAATACACCAAATATAGATACAAATAAGCTGAAAAGATAGTGAAAAGATAAGGGCTGAACCGACTTTGAAGCTTTGCAACGTTAATCTTCTGCTTGAGCTCCCGCCGGTGCTGATAATCGCTTGCTTGACTCAGAACCGACAGGTCTGACAGTGGGACTTATGAAAAGACTTCCCTAGTATTTGGAGATAGGAGGGCTAGAGTGGGTGTAAAAGAAAGAGATGGCTGAAAGTGGAGTTTGCAAGGAGTGGATGAGTGATCTCTTATGATGATGATTCAGGGAATCTGTGTTTTTTTCTGGGTTTGCAAGGAGGAAGCTGGGGCGTTTTTTGGATGATGAGGCTGGGGTGTTTGCAGGGTAGCAGCTCTAACGATCCCTCTCTTCTCTTCTTTTTATTTTTAACGCTGATCTCCCTTTTCTCTCAACGAACTGTGCTCTCTATCTCTTCTCCTTTCTTTCTTTTCCTTTCTCTCTCTGTGTTTTTTTTTGCTGTTTGTGTGTTTTTTTTGCTCTGTCAACGAAAGTTTTTTTTTTTCTGTCAACGAATCTCCTCTTCAACAAAAACCCACCTCTCTCGAAGAACTCTCCTTGCGCAGGGACGGGCAACTGCTTCTTAAAGGATTGCAGAAAGTTGTTCTTTTTTCTCTTTGGCTGGACTGTCATAATTGCAGTATTATTTGATGCAGTATTTTAATTTGAAGATTTGTATTTTGTCTGGTGGACAGCCTGTGCGGAAAACAGGGGAGCTCGTGATTGCCTTTTTGAACTTGTATTTTAGCAGCGCATGTGACTGACAGGTTGGTGAGAAATAATTCCTTGTCTGATGGTCAGCGCAGAAGATGAGTCCCGTGAACGACCAGCGAGAGGAAAAAAGGAAATCCGTGAGAAAAAAGTCGGCGCGAGAAATCAGCGAGAAAAAAAAATCAGCGAAGGCAGAAAGGGTCGGAGGTTCGAAGTGTCGGCAGGGTCGAATTTCGGTGGGGCAAAAGTCAACGGTCAACGGGTCAAAGTGTCGGCAGGTCGAAGGTCAACGGTCAACGGGCCGAAAACTTACTGGTATTGCAAGTCAAGGGTCGAAGGTCGGAGTGTCGGCAGGGTCGGAGCTTCGGGGGTCGAAGGGTCAAAGGTGGAATCAGCAGGTCAACGGGGCTTCGAGGCTTCGAGGCTTCGGGGCTTCGGGGCTTCGAGGCTTCGAGCTTCGAGGCTTCGAGGCTTCGAGGCTTTGGGGCTTCGGGCTTCGGGGCTTCGAGGCTTCGAAGGTCAACGGGTCGCAGTGTCGGCAGGTCAACGGTCAACGGTCAACCCCGAAGTTTTTTTTTTTAATTACCTTTTTACCCCCACCAAAAATGCCAAAATGGGTAACCTTCCAGGAATTGTTTGGGGAGATCCGTATTCGCCTACATAGGCATTTTGAAGAGTTTCGCATAATCACTTTTGCGGGCAGTTTGACCAGGGGCATTGACCGTCTTTTGGCAAGTTTGACTTTTTCCAACGAAAGTTGTTTTGGCCATAACTTCTTCATTTTAAGTCCGATTTGAGCTCAGTCAAGTGCGTTGGTCTCGAATTATCATCCTCCATCACCTGGTGTTGGTCTTGGGGTGCTTCAAGGACTTATAGCAGAAGTCATTAATTTTGAACTCCCTCATCCGTGTCAATTGTATCCATCTCGTGCAGATTGGGGTAGACCATTCCTTGGAAGTATGGGATCATTGTGGACCTGTTCAACAAGGTATATGGCATGGGCAGAAAGGTATATCACCGCTCTTGTGCTATGTAGCCTAATCCAAACTTCTCGGTATTTTCTCGGATGGTCAACGGTTTCCGAATTCCTTGAGCTCTTGGGCCTAATCCTTGCCCTGGTTTGTACTCTTGTTTGATTATGGTGGCTGCGACCATTTTTGCAGCCTTCGAGAAATAATGGATTGGGGCAGAAGTGACATTCACCATCTCAAACGCCCGATAGGAGCATTCTGGTATATCTTCGTTGTTCTCAACATAAGGAACCGATGCTAGCTTGGTGACTAGGAAACTCTGTTTCCCCAGAGATGCTAATAAGCTGATCTCCCATTGCAAATTTCAACTTTTGGTGGAGGCATGATGGCACTGCTCCTGCCATGTGGATCCAAGGTCTTCCCAACAAACAGCTATAGTAGGGTGTAATGTCCATCACCTGAAATTCCACCGTAAAAGTCGCTGGCCCAATTAGGAGTGGAATGTCTAGAGTTCCCACCACATCACGTTTGCCTCCATCGAATGCTCATACCTTCATTGTACAAGGGCGCATATAGGATGCGTTGACCGGCAGTTGTTGCAGTATATATAAGGGCATAATGTTCAAGGCAAAGCCATTGTCGATAAGTACTCGAGCTATAGTGTGCTCCTTACATTTGACTGTGATGTGCAGAGCCTTTATATGCCCCTTTCCTTCCCTGGGGCAGCTCGTCATCTCCAAAGCTGATGACGTTGTTCATAATGAGGTTACTAGTGAGTCCATCCATATTTGCCACCGGAATGGTTGGAGGAACATAGGCTTGGCTCAGAACCTTCATTAGTGCTTCCCGGTGAGGTTGGGAATCCATAATTAATGAGAGCAATTAGATGTAAGCTGGTCGTCGACTCAACTGTTCCACAATGTCATACTCGCTCTGCTTCATGAGTTTTAGAAATTCTGTTATCTCTTCTTCAATGACTGGTGCTTCTTTCTTTGTTACCTCCAGTGTTGGCCCAATGTCTGGTTCGACAACTTTTTCTTTCCTTGCTTTGTCAACCATATCAGGGGCATAAGCACGACCACTCCGGGTTTTCTTTTCTACTGCGGTGGCTCCCTGAACTACCTCACAGTTGTAGTTCCATGGGACTGCATTATCTGTCTTGTAGGGGAAAGGGGCAGGGACACGTATGGTGAGAGATGTAATTCCATGAGGCAGTAGTGGGATTTCTGGAGTCTTAACATTCAAGACAAGGGGGGTTGGCACCCACGATGGTTTGTATGACATGTCTCCTTGGATCATGTGGCTTTGACTATCTGTCTCTTCCCTGGAGAATTCGATCATCCTTTGGTCCATGAGTTTTTGCACCACCTCGGAAAACTCACTACATTCTGCGATGTCATGTCCCCACAACATCTTATGATAAGGGCATTGTTTTTCCCCATCTATTCCCTTTTCTGCCTCCGGCGTGTCTTTAGAAAGTATATAGCCATGTTCCTGTAGCAGGGTAAACAAATATGTTTTCTCTATTTGTACTTGGGAGACCTTCTCCAGCCGTCCTTCATTCTCAATACTAGCAACATTGTTAGAGTGTTCTGGGAGAGGATTGTTGTTCACATTTGGCGTCCCAGTCAGTGCAGAAAAGTCTAGCCACTTCACATCCTTCAATGCCTAAACCTTCTTTTTGAATGTTATACAATTTTCGATATCATGTCCAGTTCCACTTGCATGATATTCACATCTGGCATCTGGCTTGTACCAAGCCGGGGGAGGAGACTTTATTTCTCCCAAGGGTATAGGGGTTACCATCCTTGCCTCTAAAAGCTTGGGGTATAATTCCGCATAAGTCATTGGAATTGGGCCAAACTCTTTTCGTAGTCGACGAGGAGCCTGATTCGCTCCTGCCTGTTGAGTCTGGGCCCTTGGTTGCCCCTATCCTTGGAACGCAGGTCTCGGTCCATCTAGAGCTGACGCCCTTGGTTGCTTTTGGTACGGTGCCCCCAGTTGAAATGGGTTTGGTGCCATTGGATATGGAAATGAAACCCCTCCTTATGGTAAGTAGGGAGTGAATTGGGGAGTAGGAGCAGGTGCAGCATAGGCAGCTACCGGTGACCCTCTGTAGCACCCTGGTGCTTGGTAGAATGTTGGTTGTATCGGCGGGTGCGATGGGTATACAAGGTAGGTCTCATTTTCCTTCTTCTTTGCTAGTGGTTGAAACCTTTTTGATGCCTCAGCCGTATCACCCTTTAGCTTTCCTCCTTTAATTCCACTTTCTACACTTTCACCGGATGCAACCAAGTCTGCAAAGCTGCTGGAGACGTTACCTATCAACTTCTCATAGTATATGCCTTTTAGTGTGTTGATAAAAAGAGTAGTGAGCTCTCTTTCAGTAAGGGGAGGTTGGACCTCCACAGCGGTCTCTCTCCATCTTCGTGCATAATCTTTGAAATTTTCTTCGGATCCCTTTTGCATGGACTGTAAGGTTAGTCGATCCAGTGCCAGCTCGGTGACATGTTTGTGTTGTGCCAAGAAGGAAGTAGCTAATTCTTTCCATGTCTTGATGCGGTTTCCATTTAGCTTAAAGTACCAGCGAAGGGATGCCCTAGTTAGGCTTTCCTGGAAACAATGCATGAGGAGCTTGTCTTCACCGGCATAAGCAGCCATCTTTTGACAATACATGGCTAGATGTGTCTTCGGACATCGGGTCCCATTGAACTTCTCAAACTCTGGCATTTTGAACTTTGGTGGCAGCAACACTCTAGGGACCAGACATAAGTCTTGTGGGCTGGTCATGCCATAGCTATCGATGCCTTCTATGGCTTTCAATCTTTCCTCCAGTCGTCTTAGAGCAGGGGACTCAACGTCCTCCTCCGGGGCTCGAGACCCCATTACCTCCATTGCATGTCCCTATGCGGGCATAGTGAAGTGAGTTTGATTTGGAGTTGGGGGTTGTGCCATAGCAGGATGATAGGTGGGTGCTTGGCTTGGAACCAGATTGGGTGGTTGAACTGCTTCCTGCCCCTGCTCTTGATGGTGATTGGTAGTTCCCCCTGTCGGGGTTCCTCTTGCCGGGATTCTTTCTCTTTCTTCAGTCAGCTTGGTGAGCATATCCATCATCAAAGCCATTTGCCCCTGCAGGGCTTGTTGTGATTGTTCTAAACCCATGAGTCTGTTCTCTGCTTCGTCTGCCATTGGTTGTGGCTGTGATACTTTATTGCGGCAAGATCTGAGATTGTAGGAGTGCGCAATCCTGGAAAAAGTCTACTACCCACCTGGGTACAAGGGAATTTTTATTTGATTTTTTTTCATTTGATATGCATGTATGCATGAATGTATATGCGGATGGTTAGAGAAACAAACAACTTCATTGCAAACAAAACACATAATACAAACACACAATTCAAACATACAATGCTGAAATGCCATGTAACATGAAAGCTATCGTTACATGATCTTAAGGCATTCTTCCAGTCATCTCCTAAGTAGCACGGCGCCTCATCCTCTAGGATGGTTGCTCACCTGCTTCCTTCCTCTACCGCAATATGGTCTCGACTTGTTTTTCCCTCCGCTGCAACCTCTGCAGAGTTCCTTCTAACGATACTTTTAACCTTTGGATCTGTTGCCTTAGAGTCGATTCTCTTGGAGGATAGCTCTCATGTCCGAAGTTAACTGTGGCTTATGTTGTGCCCTCCAAGATATGTATGCAGGATAAACACCAGGCTTTGGAATATTGAGCTAGATCTTGTGTGGAGTGGACCATGCCTAATACATCTTTTTGCCTTTTTCTTTGAGCATGGATCTGTCATAGGTGAAGTCACAATCTTCCATGCCGAATAGCACAGGGATAATCTGATGATGCCCAACTTGTCTTCCACCCTGCAGTGGTGCATATGTAGTTCCTCCCCAAGGACCTAGGAGTGGGACCCAATTATAGTCCCTACAACTATAAGTCATAGAGACCACCGGCATCCAAGGAGCAGTCCAAGTATTGTCATCTTCTGTGAGGTTCTCTAACTTCTTTTTCCAGCTTTCAAAGTCTTTAGGTAGGTTCCACTTGTTGAGCAGAATATCCAGTATTGTTGTGGCTGGTACCTGGTAAACAACAGGAAAACGAGGAACACTACAGGGGAAATGACCTTGCAACCAGGTGCATAGGAGAGGCAGGCACCCCATGAACTATCCCAAGCCTTTACTCCTCAGATAAGTAAGAGATCGAATGGTTTCAGCCAACATAGCAGGAGTAAGGTCACATCCGTTGAGCACCTGCTGGACCAAATCTACAATTGCTCCATCGATGTGGGCTAGTATCCTTGGAAAAATTACTAGCCCATATATAGCTAGTGTAAGCAATTTGTGTGCTCCTGCTTCTGCCGCGGTGTGTATCATTTCTTTGATTGTTTCCCATGGAAGATATTCCCGCACACCATAGGTTGTGGTCGCCGGTGAGTCCCATACTGGCTTTCCCATTATCTCAGCAAAGGCCCTTCGACATGATCTTCTGGGCTCCAGTAGATAGATCTTCATTTTGTTTTCTATGGGGATATCCAACAATCTTCTGTATTCTTCTATTGTAGGAACAAGATCTATGCCGTTGAAGTCAAAGCACCACCGTCGAGGCTCCCAGAAATATATGGCTGCCCCAAGCATATCCTTATCGGCCAGTAGCTCGGTCACATGGAGCAAATCCCCAAACTGTTGTATATATATGCTTTTCCTTTTGACTGACCACTACCTCCATATTGTCTGTACCTCTTTAGTGTAGTCCAACTGATCTTCTATGATAACATGTTCTGCCTTGTAGGCTTCTCCTAATGGAAAATCTCCAAGGTGAAGTTGGATGTCCTCAGATGCTTGGGCCACCACTGCGACAACCTCTTTATCCTGAAGGTTTTTTAGGAGATGACTGAAAGTTGCCATGCCTATATGAATGTCATGTTATGCATGATGACAGGTTAGGATGGCAGTTAAACGCATAAACACTTATCAAGGTAGATGTGCAGGATAAAGGAATAAACTAATAATAATATGTGCAGAAGATGACTTAAGGACTACCCTACAAAACAAAGGCTAGCATGGCATGGAATGAGCAAACAACATGTGGGTCAATGCCCCTGATGGGCTTCTATTGCTACACCTATCTTATTCATTGGTTCGCAAACTTCCTCAATAGAGGGCTCCGTACACCATGGGATTTACCGGAGGGGGGTCTTAACAGGACGTGCCTTAAAAGAACCTCAAGCTTGAGTGAGGAGTCCGAGGCCCCATTGCGGATAATGATCAACGCGCTGGGGACTGTATACTGAACCACGCTAACCTAAATTGTGCTAAACCCGGGTATAGGGTTATGCATGGATGCAACAAGTAGGGAAAGCAGTAAATCATAACTATCATGGTAGTTAAAGCGTATAAATGAATCGCAGTTAAAAAATAAACGACAACTATAATGGCAGTTAAACAAGTAAATCACTATTACGGCTAGAAAATAACTCTACCACAGCACAATGAAAATAACCTCCTAATCCTAGTTCTAGACCTAACTCTCTAAAGTGTGTACGTCCCCAGCAGAGTCGCTAGCTGTCATCATTGGTTTTCGTCCGGGCCCGTTTGGGGTGAGCTCAAACTAAACCAATGGTGAGAAATTTAGAGTCACCACCAACTGTTTTTGGGGTACAGTTGGGTACCCTCTACTTTGAGTAGTGTAAAGTGTGGTCTGCATTATCAGAGAAGGGTTCGAGAGTTGGTTACGTGTAGGGAAGGATTAACACTCCTACAGCGCCCTTTCGGTATCTACTTTTGGAAAAGGAGGTTTTCTATTTATTGTCACTGTTGTGCTTGGGTTGGGTTTCCTAGAAAGTCTAGGCTGTTTATTTGGCTAAGTTATTTGTTAAAGTTATGGTTCAATTGATTTACCCTAAATTTCTAAAGGGACTCCTAAAAGTTTTTGTTTGAAGTGGAAAATGAAATCCTAATTTTTTTTTTTTTTTTGTTTTCTTTTTTGGTTTTTTTTTTTTTTTCTGATTTTTTTTTTTTTTTTTTTTTTTTTTTTTGTTTTTTTGTTTTTTTGTTTTTTTTGTTTTTTATGTTTTGTTTTTGTTTTGTTTTGTTTTTTTTGCTTCGTTGTTTTTTTTGGAAAACGTGTTTTTTTTTGTTTTGCTTTCTTTTGTTTTTGTTTTGTGTGTTCTTTTTTGTTTTTAACTTTTGAAAGCTTCTCCTTTTTTGTTTTATTTTGAAAACCCAAAGTCATAAATGTGTATCAAAGTAATGAACACATACATTAAAATAAACAAGCGTGGAGTGTGTGATTATGACATTCACAAATAAATAAACATAAAAGCACTTTTTTTCTTTTTCTTCTTTTTTTTTCATCTTCTCTTTTTTTTTTATGCCTCTCCTTGCACTCTTTTTTTTTTGTTTCCACTATATTTTACATATTACAACGTATAACATACAAAGAAGGAAAATACAACAACAAATACTAAAAATTACATCAAATATAGAGATAAGATAAAAAATGAAAACCAGGAAAATACTAAAATTACATTAAATATAAATACAAATAAGCTGAAAAAAATTGAGCAGCAAATGTAAATTGCACTGACTTTGGCTTGAATGGGGCTTTATCACAGGACGTCCGTCTGAAATATTCTGTCTGTACCGAAAGACGCTTGCTCACCCAAATCACCAAATTCCAGCAGCGCCAAGTGCAACGATCAGCTAGGACGTACTGTGGAGACTACCAAGGTATGCTAGGATTTTTTTATTTTTATAATGGAAACGTAAGAAAAAAAGAAAGAAAGGGCAGACTGGAGTTGTTTTTTTTTTGTGTCTTTCTTCTGCTGGGAAGAAGAAGAAAAAAAAAGACTTGGAACGAAAAAGTTGGCAAGGATGGGCGATTTGGTTTTCAGAATGGCAGAAAGCTATCCGGGTGTTTTGTTTTGTTTTTTTTTTTTTTTGGGATTAGGGAGCTGGGTGTGAAGATGGCAGAAGAGCTTTTTTGCTTTTGATTTTCGAGAAAAAGGTTTTGGTGAAGATCTAGGCAGGCGTTAAAGGCTTCTAGGCGTTTTTTTTAGGATGAATCTGAGAGAAAATGGCAGTCATGGAGGGGTTTTTTCTTCGGCGTAATCTCCCTTCTCTTTCGCGTGGACAGAAGGCTGGATTTGAAAGGGTTAGCTGCATATCATTAATTGCTGCATTTAATGCTTTGTCGGGTGTATTATTAATCCCAGTATTATTAATTTCCAGATTCTATGCTTTGTCTGGTGGTTGGATGACATGTGCGTAAAATGGGGCAGCTTGTGATTGCTTTTTCGTTCTTTTGTGAGCACATGCGTCTGACAGGCGTTAAAAAGCATCTCTGACAATTGCCAAGAAATAAAAACGCATCCCGTGAGCAAACAGCGAGAGAACCAGCGAGAGAGGCCAAACAGCGAAGGTCAGAGTTCAAAGGGTAAGAGGTCAAAGGGTCGTAGTGTCGGCAGGGTCGAAGGTTGGTGAGTCGAAGGTCAATGGTCAAAGGTCAAAGGTCAACGGTCAATGGGTCGTAGGTCAAACCTCGAAGGTTAAGGGTCGAAGATCGAAGTGGTGAAGGGTCGAAGTGTCGGCAGGTCAGAGATCGAAGGTTTACAGGCTTCAAGGCTTCGAGGCTTCGAGGCTATGAGTCAAGTTTTTTTTTTTTTTTTGAACTTTTAATTACTTTTTTACCCCCACCCAAAATGCGAAAATGGATGACCTTTCGGGATTATTTAGGAAGACCTGTATTTGCTTAAATAGATGTTTTGAAGAATTTTGCATAGTCACTTTTCCGGGCAATTTGACCAGGGGCATTGACCGTCTTTTGGTAGGTTTGACCTTTTCCAACAAAAATTGTTTTGGCCATAACTTCTTCGTTTTTCATCGGAATCGAGCTCAGTCAAGTGCGTCATTCTTCAAATTTCCTCCTCTATCCCCTGGTATTGGTCTTGGGGTACTTCAGAGACTTCTAGCAAAGGTTATCTATTTTGGGCTTCCTCATTCGTGTAAGTGTATCCATTTATGGACCTATTCAACAAGGTATAGGGCATAGGCATAGTGGTATATAGAAAAACATGGGGTTAGTATGTCCAACCCGGACAAAATGGGGTCCAACAGTATGCATGATGACATATGAGAATGTACAGGATTACCCTTGATGTATGACTGTACGGGGTTGCATGTTTGAGACAGCACGCGCGGTGTAGTCTCTATTCACTACAAGAAATCAGGCCTTTAGTAACACAGAAAGTGTGTTAGCGTAGGATACCGTAACACTTTTTGGGGTGTTAGGTCTACTTGGCTTATGGAAAGTCCCCCAGCTTTCAATAACACTTTTTGATGTGTTACAATGTTATGTTACGGTAGGTCATACAGTAACACATGTTATTGTATTATGAAACAATTTCGTAAGCTTTTGTTAAGCTTACTATAGAACTCTCTACATAACACTTTTTAGTGTCTTACAATTATGTGTTGCCGAAAATCATATAATATGACCTTTTTTGTGTTACGAAAAGTGTCCGACATACCATAAGCCAAGCAGACCTAACACACCAAAAAGGCTTACAGTAGATGCCACAGAAATACAATAAGCCCCCTCAAATGGTTACAATTATTGGTTTCAATTTCATAAATACCATTAAAGTTCAAAAACTACAAATATTAAAAAAAAAACAAACCATCAAAAATAATAATAATATATTTCCCCATTGAAAAATAGTATTAAGTGTTACAATCCAAAATAAGTAACTATGTTCAAAATATTTTACAAACCATAATACAAATTCAAAATGTCTCAAAACAAAATCCCTAATGTAATCTTCATTCCATGCCAGAATAAATTACCACAAAACTCCATCATTCTGCAAGAAAAAAATAATAATAAGTCTGTCAATATTATTATATATCTATATCATTAATTTGATTTACAAATTGAATGAACAGTTACCTTAATTATCACCTGCATTGAGCACTCCGGTTCGGCATTTGTTATTACTTACCTATGCAAGACGAGAATATATAAGTATTAATATGTATCATGGCGAGAATATATGAGCATTATGTGGATAAATGGGGGGTATGAGATTTCAATAAAACATGAAATAAACCTCAACAGAAGATTTTATCAGGGCAAGCAATTGGAGTTCTCATTTTTTTTCCTGAAACCAGCAACCAAAAAAATAGGGTATGAGGTTTCTTAAACAAAAATAAAGTCCCCACAAACACACTCTAAGCCTTTTCCAATGTGAAGCCATTGCAGAAAATCAGCAGACGCGCCTAGAAGACGTGTTGTGGAAAAAACTCAACTTAAGACGAAATTCAGCAAGGACCCAATGCAACCCAGTAAATTTCAAAAGCAAAACCCACAAATATGCAATGTTTCTCATCAATGACCACTCAATTTCACATGGAATGGGTGGGTTCAAAATTACATAGCAAGAGTTTAGACCCAAGGTTTGTACATACAAATCAAATTAACTGAAAAGAATGGGAAGATGTACCTATTAATGATAAGCATAGAATGCTCCTATTCGTCTCAAACTAACCTATCTTAGAGGGCAAGGGGAAAAACGGATGAAAAATCTAGGGTTTATGTGTAAACCTTGAAGGTTGCAGTCATTTGAAGGATAGGATTTTAAAACATGAAATAACTATAAAAAAGATAATACAAATTAAGCTCCAGTTGCTTGCCCTACTCGTGGAAAACATGAATTAACATGCATACAACAAATGAAACTTCCAAGCAAGATAAAGTAGGGGAAGAAACACATTTTAAAAGCATACAAACACATGTATATGCATATTTCGCAAAGGAAAACATCTCACCTTGCAATAACTTTTTCAACAGGCCATGCAACTGTCGTACCAACAGCTTCTCCAATAGTGAGCATCTCCCGGTTTGGGCGAAATAAATAAGCATTCGGTGCTTTTGCCACATCAACCCACACTCGCATGAATTGTTGTCCAAGAGAAATGTTGTGAACCATTACATTGGGATCACTAGAACTCCAACGACCCTCTGCAACTACTTCTCTAGACCAATCAAGCAAGTAGCAAGCATCTCTAGTGGCGAGAAAATTTATGGCCTACACTCTACCATAATATCCAACAACCAAGTAATAAATTATAAACACTTGTATATATAGTCCAATTAACTATCACAAAGGAAATTATACTTTGTTTACCTGTGGGGATGGTATAGTGTGGGATTGCTCTTCACTTTGTGGTGGTTTAGAACCCTAAGGCGAAAGTACATTAGAAAGATTTTTTAGAATATAGTCATTTATGGTATGATTATTGATATAAAAGGATCTTACCACATGACCCTTTAACATATCCATCATCTCGGACATTTGGGTCTTGAGGGCATCTTGCTCTTTCTCATACATCTCCATCTTGGATTGACAAATATCAAGAATTGTCAAGCACGATTTGGTAACCCCTCTTCCTTGGCCTAATATACGACCAGATTTGGGATGACCTAACAAAATGGTTAGTGCATCCTTATTTACATTGGTCGTCGTAGATGATTCCGGGTTATTACGTATAATTTCATCCAATTTTTCCTACACAAAAATGTAAGTTCAAAGTTAGTATAGCAATCACACTGAACATAAATAATAGACAAAATTGTAACAAGTTTAGTACTCACAAAGAGGGCAGAAGTCTGCTCATTTACAGGCTCACCACTCTTCTTGGTATGGGCCTTCCGAAAGGCTTGTATCCTATGTATACGTTCACCCTTATTCTCTTGACCCTACCAAAAATATTGGAATATATCAAAAAATAACTACGAAAATAATCAGACCCATGACCCAAGAGGGAAGAAGTCTGAAAACACAAACCCACAATGACAGCAATAAAAATACACAAAGTGGATAAAAGAAACACAAAATTGCATACCATGTCTGCAATGGTTCGTGCATAACCTCTACGCCCTAAGGTAATTGGCAGTTTTTTCATTCTTCTCTCTTGGAATTTAGACCTTATATTCTATTCATGCAAATTTTGAACAATTTAAAAACATCAATTAGTTGAGCATCAATAAATTAGTGTACTGTCCGATACTAATTAAGCAAGACAAACTATTTTACTTACATGATGTTCCTTGCTAGTTTTAAGTCTCACAAAAGCTTTCCATTCAAGCAACACTCTTTATGTTATCTGGTTTTAATGCTAGGCGTTCGGTCTCGATTTTAGCGTTCACAAGTTCCGTGACTACCCTAGACTTTGAGGATCTCCATAAATCATTCATTTGTTTAAAGCACCACTTCTTTTGCCAGTCTGTATTGACATCATATTTTGCCTACAAGAAGAAATGAATAAGATTATATATATAGATTTTTGCACGTGTATGAAAAGTGAGATACTTTAAAACAACCATAATATGTGTAAGCTTTTTTTTACCTGAATTGAGGCCCAAAGAACATCTTTCATAGCTTTTGACATTCTCCTCCAATCACTAAGGCTGTATGGGACAATCTCTCTAACCAAAGACACCCAAGAATGAAGCCAACCATACTGAATGGGTACCAACTGGTTGTCCTTTGTTGTTCCATGCAATTTGTATCAATCCTTCATTCTTCTTGGCTGAAGATAATCTAGTTTTGCCTCTTTTCTTCCCACTACTAGAAATTGAGCACCCAGCTGGTTCATTCATTGAACTGTCATTGTTTATAATGGGTTCTTCCACTTCACCCACATTTTCTAGATCTGCCTGTTTCTCTGCATCTGCCTTATCTTCCTGTTTCTCTACATTTACCTTATCTGCTGTTTCTCTGCATCTGCTAAATTTTCTGGATCAATCTCATCAGCCACATTTGCTGGATCTCCTTCATCAACTAAATTTTCTAGTTCTGCTATAGTATTTATTGGTTCTTCCTCAACCAACGCATCAAGTTGATCAGTAAGGGATCTTCTCCTCTTTCTTGAAGTATCTGGAGGTAATTCCCCTTCATTTATTGGAACTAATGGAACTGGTGGTGAGTCCACACTACTCTAGCAGGGGCTACATTCCTCTGTTGTAGCTCTGGGCATTTACTCTTACTAACTCTAACCTTATACCTTCTGGTTATCCTTTCTTCCAGAATTTTGGGCGATGTATACTGTTTGCATGTATTGTTTCTTCGCACCGGCTTTAACTCGCTTCATTTGATTCTTGGCCAACGATTTTACCCTTCCGTAGCAATGTCATCTTTCTACCTACTTCAAACCCCTGCAACATCAAACAAATCATAAGTTTTATGTCATTTTTGTATGGAAAAAATAGCAAATAGTAATCATATATATTTTCACGTGTCAGAAAAGTGAAAAGCAAGTTGTTTTGTGATTCACACCATAACACAGTTCAATGTTTACAATACATTGAAGAAACACAAGTCTGTCAAAGCCCCAATTAAATCTGACAAAATTAAATGTTTATAATACACTAAAGAAACACAAAAGTCTGTCAAAGCCCCAATTAAATCTGACAAAATTAAATGTTTACAATACACTGAAGAAACACAAAAGGAATTTCCCTGCTTTCTCCTGTTTTCCAGCCCAAAAGAAAACTACAGTGCATTAAATGGATGAAAAAGGCCAAAAGAACACAATAACATTCATTGTTCTTCACTGTCATCCATCCCAAAACACCCTCTTGGTGAAGCCTTTAAAGCTATATACCAATTTGACGTGTCATTCTCTCTTGCATAGAATGCCTGTTTAGCTTGCGATGACAATATAAATGGATCCCTAATTGACTGAGCTTGGCCTACATTAAAGTTTACAAGAGTATAAAAGTCAAGCTTCTTAACACCAGCTTTAATGTTTGCCCAATCACACCAAAACAGAGGCACCTTAAAGGTGCGATAGTCAAGCAAAATGATTTCCTTAATAATCCCAAAATACTCCTCTATCTCATTCAACCGTCCGTTGCTTTGTGATTCCAAATAAACACCACTATTTTGAGTAGTTTTCTCTGCCATTTTTTTTGTGGAACCGCATCCCATTAATCATATAGCCTTTGTAAGATATGACATTGGGGCTTGGACCTTGTGCTAATTGATGTAGCATGTCATCTGCTGTAGTACATTTTAAAAGCTGGAAAAAAATATTTTCTGTCAACAAGTTATTATATATGAATTTAATGAAAAAGAAAAACACATATGTTTGGTTTCTACTTATAACCTTGTTGTAATACCACAAGGGGAACCCTTCTGAATGTTGATTCCATAGTAAGTATGGATTTTCTTTCAAATTTGGATGCAACTCCTTCAATTCGGCAATATGCATTCTATAGCAATTGTGCAAATTAGTAGATATTGAAAAAAATACTTCTCAATATAATAATATATACTTAGTTAAAGAAGAGTACTCACTTTAGGAATGACTCTGTAACAGCCAAGTTAAATAGCACATAGCGGTGTGCTATAGCTATATGGTTCCCATCATCAAGTGACATACTTATTCCGATTGAAAGTGGACGCTCTTCAAGCCGTATAGGAGACAAAATATCACCATAGCTGGGACTTTTCTTCAAAAAAAGTCTCACAAAAATGTACACATTCAAGAGAAAGATACCGATTTGCAATAGATCCTTCTGGGCGTGCATAGTTTGATACAAACCCTTTGAGTACCTTCATATATCTAGTAATATTGTGAGGGAAGTTATTAAGCTTAGTAAGAATTAATTGTATGAGAGAAAAACATATGAATTAATTATATGAGAGAACAAAGTATTTCCATAATACAAAGTAAAATCACCTCTCAAAATGGTACATCCATCGGAATTGTACTGGCCCACATTGTCTCACTTCTCGTGGAAGATGTACCACCAAATGAATCATTATATCAAAGAATGAAGGTGGAAAATAATCTTCCAATTTGAAAACAATTTCTGCTGCCTCTAATTCAAATTGTACTATCTCCTCCTTGTCAACAACATGTTGACACATTCCATGGAAAAGCTTGCAAAGTCGAAGAATCTCCACTCTAGGACCTTCTTCCATTAGACCCTTAATTGCAACCGCCAACAATTGTTGCATAAGAACATGACAATCATGGGATTTAAGTCCTGTCGGCTTATGCTTCTCCACATCAACACAATTGCTAATTTTAGAACTATAGCCATAAGGCAATTTTAGGTCAAATAGTCTCTTACAAAACAACTTCTTATCAGATTTTGATAGTGTATATCTTTGCCAGGAGGAAGGCGAGTGATATTGTTTTCTTCATATGGATGGAGCCGTGGCATAATGCCCATCAATTCTAAATCTAATCTTGATTGGTAGTGATCTTTTGATTTCCCCTTGCAATCTAATAGTGTATTGATTATACTTTCACAAACGTTCTTCTCAACATGCATGACATCCAAATTGTGACGCACAAGCAAGACCTCCCAATAAGGTAGAGTGAAAAAAATTGATTTCTTCTTCCACATTGTATCTTCTCCATCATAGCTCCTCTTCTTCGTACCTTTTCCAAAATTATTGACCACATAGAGTAATTGCTCGGCCACTTCAGTATCCTTTGCTATGGTAGGATATGGTGTTGCTTTATTCCTTAACTTAGTAGAAGTAAGTTTCTTCTTCCTGTAAGGATGATTTTCAGGTAGAAATCTGATATGATTACAAAAGCACATCTTCCTACTATGCTTCAACCATTGAGCATGTGTATTTGGGCCACATAAAGGACAAGCGTATCTCCCTTTAGTTGCACAACCAGCAAGATTTTCATATGCTGGAAAATCATTTATTGTCCATAACAACATAGCCCTCATATTGAAAAATTTCTTCTCAGAAGCATCATATGTATACACTCCTCTCCATAAATCTTGTAACTCATCTATCAAGGGTTGCAAGTAAATGTCTATGTCATTTCCAGGTTGTTTAGGTCCTGGAATCAACGTAGATAGGAAAGTGAACTCATCCTTCATGCACAACGAAGGTGGTAGGTTATATACAACAAGCATTACTGGCCAACAACTATATGTGGAACTCATATTTTTGTATGGGTTGATCCCATCAGCAGCAAGTCCAAGCCTAAGATTATTAGGCTCAAGTGAAAACTCTGGCCACCTTTCATCAATAGCATTCCAAGCCTCCGAATCTACAGGGTGTCGCATCTTTCCATCAGTGCTTTTATTATAAGAATGCCATCTTAGATTTAAAGCTGTCTCCTCAAATCTAAACATCCTCTGCAGCCTAGGTATAATGGGAAAATACCGTACAATTTTTGCCGCCTGGCCTATCATAATTTCCTTAGTATGTTCATTTTCCTTCCATCTTGAGGTTTCACACTTGGGACATAGTTGGGCAGCAGCATTTTCTTTTGTGAATAAGCAACAATCATTGACACAAGCATAAATTTGGGTGTAGTTTAGATTAAACTTGTTCAGGAACTTTTTCACCAAATAGATAGATGTTAGAAGAAGATTATTTTCTGGCAACATATCTGTCATTAGCTCTAACAGCTCATTGAAACTTGCATCTAACCATCCATGCTTTGTTTTCAAATTGTATAGTTCAACGATCGAGGAAAGTTTACTATATTTTAAACAACCATCATATAGTGGACTTTTTGCATCTTCCAAAGCAGATCTGAATTTTTCATCACTATTGTTAACCCCCAAATCATTGGTATTTTCGGTGTTAATTTTATAACCCATAAAGAACTCATGAAATGCAGCTCCAACATCTTTATCATTGTCATGATTCTGAATCGGATCCTCTCCATGATGAAACCACGTTGTGTAATTTCTATCCATGCCATATAGTACCAAGTGAATATGAACCTCATCTATGAGTTGATGACATAGATTTTGACATTGATTACAAGGGCAAAGGATCTTATTTGGAAAACCAAAGCATTTCTTTCAACGGTGTTGACAAAATCTCTTGCTCCTTTATCGTACTCCTCTGTGTATCTACATTAGTGACATGAAGTACTCACTTACTAATCATGTGCTTAACTAGTGGGTAGAAGTAGCAAAAAAACTTATGTATTTACTAACCTATTAAAATGGACCCATATCTTGTCCATAGAAATCAGATCTACCCAACACCTTTTAATATCATAAAAAAATCACAAATTATTCGATGGTTAGCAAACACTACTTGCAACAAAATGGACAAGACATGGTGGGTTTAACTTTACCCTGCAATACATATATAAAACTGAAGAACACAATAAAATAATATTTAGTGCAGTCCAGTGCCTTCATTTTACACTGCAGAAATGTTCGGAGCAGTCCATAATATATAAAAATGTTCAATTTTACCCTGGAGTCCAGTGTACTTCACTATCTTCCAATCAATGTTCAATGCAGTCCAGTGTTCAGTGTTCAGTGTAGTCCAGTGTTCAGTGTTCAGTGCAGTCAATTTTAGTGTTCAGTGTTCAATGTAGTCCAATGTTTAGTGCAGTCAATTTTAGTGTTCAGTGCAGTCAATTTTACCCTGCTGAAATGTTCAGTGCAGTCTAGTATTCTTCACTGTCTTGCAGTCCAGTCTAGTGTTTTTTATTTGTGGATAGATGTTTCTCAATCTCTTTGATGATCGAAGGTAAACTGAATCAGCTTTTTGGTAATTTAATTGGAGAATGAAGTCATTGCGAGAGGAAAAGATAGCTTTTTTGTAAATGAATAAATATGCAGCTAATGTTTTGTTCATAAATATAGCTTTGAATTTTATTTTTATCAGTGGATACATTAACAGACCCTTATCTCTTTAAAAAAAACTTGGATTTTGATTTGCTCCAGTTTAGGTGCAAGTTTGAAGGACAAGTTCAGTTTATGATATATGTTTATGTGGCTTGGGATTTAAGAATTTTGTGTATATACTTCAAGCATATACCTTGTCGGAGTCAATCATAAGCCATATTCAACTCAGACTTGGGTCACAAGAATGGCAGCTCCATTATTTATATGCTTGTCACAGTATTTTAGACTTTTGCGACTTCTACAAACTTAACTTTTAATATTTAATTTCAGGGTCATTAATTTCCATTGGGGTTTTTTTAATTAATAATACTTTATGTGTGCTACCAATATTCTTAACAAATATTTATATATACTTATTTTTTGACAACTTCTTAGTAACTTTTTTTAAAGGAGATGCTACCAATTATCCTTGCTAGCATTGTATTTTGATCTTCCTCATCTTTTCTAGCGTTGGATTTCCATACATAGAAGCTGTGATCGGATTCTGTGATGAAGTTCATCCACTTGCACGGGTCTTTATAATTCACAGCAAAACCAATATAAACTAATACCTATTTAAACTTCTTTACAAACATCATATAGCATAAAATAACCCAAAAAATGAAGAGAACAAAATAAGACAAAACAAATAAACATAAGTAGCTAAACGAAAAACCCATATATGACATGCCAGAGAGTCTAACAAAGAAACCAAGCCAAAACGAAGCCCTAGCACGAAATACACAGAGAAACCAAGGTACACGCATAACCAAAGCCAGAATTTCACGTAGACGAAATCAAAGTACAAAACAATTCCAAAATAAGATCAAGTAGAAATTAAAAGATAAGATCGAGTAGAAATTTTTACAGGATGTAGATGTGAACTAATTGGAAGTCAAAAATGGACGGATGGATCTTCAATCTCTTTTTCGTTCAGAAACTCCCTTCCAAACCCCCCAAGGTGAAAGAACTCGATTCACGTCGTTGAGGTGAGAGAAAGGTGATGCGAAGGAGATCCCGCGTGCGGAGGACTTCGGATCACAGAGCCTTGGGTTGGGTTGGTGCAATTGGGAGATTCCTTATAGCTAGGGTTCGTCGATGAAGGATTGAGCGAGTGTGTAGGGTTCGTCGTGAGAGAGAGAGAGAGAGAGAGACTGTGTCACGTTTGAGGAATGAATGAAGGAGATTTTTTTGTTTTTTTAGGTATGGGCTAGGGTCGAAAATAAGGGAGGGATTAATTTTGGGCGTGCCGGTAACACTAAAAATATCCCGCTCACCCAAAATGGACCGCGCGCAATCCAAACCCAATTAAGATGCCGTGCGCGTTTTTAATACCAATATATTGTAACACTTTTTCAATAATGTTACCCTTTGATGTTACGGTAGGGCTGATTTCTTGTAGTGATTGGTGCTAGTCACCAACCCCTTGACCTTTCGGGTGCGGGGAAGGGGAAGTCATGTTCCTGGTTCCGGGTTCCCTGGAATTTGGGGGCATGACAGTTAAGATGCGAAAGGGAGGGGGATGGGCAGCGACAGAACGTGGAGGGGAGGGGATGGACGGCGGCGTGACGGGGGCAAGGGGTGGTAGCGCTGAGATGCAAAAGGGAGGGGGGATGGGCAGTGACGTAACGTGGAGGGGAGGAGAGGGGATAGGCATCGGCGTGACGGGGGCAGTGGGGTGGTGGCGCTGAGATGCAACGGGGAGGGGGAATGGGCAACGACGGAGAACAGGGGTGGCAGCATTGAGATGTGAAGGGAGGGGGATGGACAGCAACGCAACGTGGAGGGGAGGGAAAGGCAGGGGATGTGTAACGCCCCCAAATTCAGGACCTCCAAACTGGGTCCGTTAGCGGAAATTAAATATACAAATTTTATATCAATTTCAAACTATTACTTAATTAATCAAACAAACCATTCATTATTACAAATTTCAATCCAAGATCTTTAAGGTTTAGTGGTTTAGAGACTAAGTGTCCAACCCATTATTACATAACAAATCACACGAGCAAACAACTTAATAAATCTTTAAAATTTCACACAACTTTATTTCCAAGCACTTCTCGACTCCTTATCCTAGTTTCTCCATCCCTTAATTTCCTGGGGTTGGAAAAGAAATCATAAAAAAAAGGGTGAGCTCAAATAGCCAAGTAAGGGTAAACATAAGTGGGTAAGGAAAAATCATAAAGATATCGAACATAGGAAATATAATATTTACACATCATACATGATCAACATTTCACAAGAAAATCATAACATGGAAGATTATGTTTAGAAATCGTATCATAACATCATGACCTAGGTTAACCACCAAGATACCGTATCATAACATAACGTAACATATTATCAGCTGGATTGACACTCTCCAGTGATGTTATTTACCCAATGCATTGGAGGTCTTTCTGGAACCACCCATTATAAACTTACTTTGTCCAAACATAAGAGGTTATAATAACTTTAACATACATAAGATGAGGCATATTATAGAATTCCAATAAAACATTCAAGGTTAACAAGGATAACCACGAATATCAAAATGGTTATCTACCCCAATCAATAGCATAGATTACCAAGAGAGATTAAAAAGAGACTAATCTAATCTTCTCAACAATAAAATGGAATTAAAAAAAATAAGAAACATAAAACTCTTACAATAATAATTTCAAATAAAACAAGATAAAGAGGAAGAGAAAAGTGAGAAAAGGAAAAGAAAAACCCTTACGAAATATAGACTATAATGAAAAAGAAAAAGGGGATAAGAAAACCCTTACGAAATATAGATTATAATGAAAAAGAAAAAGAGGATAAGAAACCCTTACAATAATAATGAAATATAGACTATAATGAAAAAGACAAAGGGGGATGAGAAAAAACCCTTACGAAATATAATGAAATATAGATTATAATGAAAAAGAAAAAGGGGATAAGAAAAACCCTTACGATCGCTTGTCGTTCTCCGCGTTCTAAATCTTAAAAAAAAATATCAAAACACTAAATTAGCATTAATGCTTGAAAAGTTCAATATCACACATATCTCCTTTATATATATATATATATTTATATATATATATATATATATATATATATATATATATATATATATATCATACTTTAACTTATATCTTTTAATAGGCATACCGTGCTTGTGGGGTTGAATATTAATTTGGGTTCCCACTTCTATTCTTTGTTCCATCTCCTATTTCGATCCCATGCATCGTAAGCCTTGAGTTGTGCACTAACTAGGTTATATGCTTTGAGAGTTTTTGAATAAGATTTACTTCTTGTATTGGGTGAACGGAAAAGATGTGCGATAAGCTTATTTTTCCTACGTGTCTTCCACCTTAACCATGAGGGGATATTAGACACAGGTCTAAAGGGAAGATCAGGAGGAGATAAGGATGGGGATAGTTTGTGAGGTTGAAGCATTAACAATTGGGGTTGCAGAAGAAGAAGGGCGATTGTCGGGGGAATTCATTTTGGAAGTCGTTTCTTACGATCCTCCGCTATCTAGAACCGTAAAAATAAAAATAAAAACATAAGTTAATATTCTCATCTTTTCACTTGAATTATAGAATGACAATATATGCTATGATAAAATACTATAATTTAAAATCATTACACATGTATATATAAATATATATGAGGTGGCAAGGCCGACCATGTATGTATATACGAGGTGTTACAACCAATCATATAAATAACATATGTAAGGTGGTAAAACCAACCATGAATATAGTATATATGAGGTGGTAAAACTAACCATATAGATCTACATAATAAATAAGGAAGTAACTTTAAAATTTTAAAATCTTAAGGATTATCTTTCGTAGAACTTCGACGCTTGGTCAGTACCAAAAGCAAAAGAGGATTTGAGTAGAGTATTTGGGGTGTTAAGAGGGCTTAAGGGAGTGTTTTGAGAGGGAAATTTCGTGGTATGGCTTGAGGGATTTGTGCATTAAGAGGAGAGGCAAGACACTCCTTATATAGGCAAGGATGGTAGGTGTAATAGTATGAAAAATAGTGTACAAATTTGACTTTGGCATTAAATTAAATTATTTAAAATATATATAATACTTTATTTTCTTCATATTATCTCTTATTAAAAACGTGGTTATCTCCTCCTACCATTAAAAAAATGTTTTAAGACTTTTAAACCTAGAAGGTTCCTTTGGCAGCAAAAGTCCACATTGGTGTACTCCCTACTAATTCAATTATAACATTTTTAATTTTATAGTTTTTGACAAACGGCCAATTGTATTGCATTACTGACTTAAATATCTACAAATGGGTATCTATTTTATAATTTTTAAATATGTATAACAAAAGTTATTGAATTTTAAGTCATACTAAAATGTTTACCCGTTCATACTGAACCTATGTGTAGTATTTTAAATTTCTGGAATTGATTGGCTTCATATTAAATTCTGAAATTTCTACACGTTTTAGCTAAGTTATAAATGAACACATGGGCTTTGGTTTCATGTCAATTGGATCTGTATAACTCAAGTTATGAATTTTTGAATGGGACCTCCAGAATCTGCCTCATTCAAATTTTTGGGCCTTACCTATGTTTTATACTTTTGGTAAAGTTACGGCTTGTAATACTTACTTACCCATAGTAATTTGGTTTAAGAAACTAAATGACATAATATATAGCATCTAAACGTTTTATGACATATAAGAAATTATTTTATTTTTTTTATAACATATTTAATATTTACGCGGATAAAATAATATAATTGCATAATCAATAAACAATAAAGTAAGATAACATTATAGCTTAAAATATTATAATCCTAAACATAAACATTAATATCATATTCTATGGCCTTCGTAAAATTTCTTGAATTATATTAGCGTATGTGTGTAGGACGTGTTGTGCTTCGGCAGTAGAGCTGCACAACCCTTCGGCTAACATTGTCGTGGTTGTCGCACGAATAACCTCAAACTTCTCCCTGTGTCTCGTCGCATTATATTGCAGCCATTGGACACGAGCATTTAGCTCATCTATAGCAAAGCATAGCTTTGTAACTTCAAGTCGTATTGCTCGCCGATCTTCATCTCGTACACTATTCTCGGATGGCAGTACTTGAGAACTTAATGCCATAACTCTTATTATTCTTCTTCTTACTTCTATACTCTCTTATAAATAAAATCTCATGCTCATACCTATTTATGGAAGTCCAAACGGATACTATTCATAATGGCTAGTTACTATTCTAACGACTACTTATTAGTCACATGCTATTTGAATGACCATATTGGATGCTTATTTTTATCGTGATAATATCCAAAATATCCTTTCTAACTATTGTTAACAATAACATTATTATTATTTTATTATTATTACTCTTTAAGGAAGAACTTAAATAGCTAAAAATTTTGCGGGTCTTAAAGGATGGGCGGCGGCATGACAGGGGAAGGGGGTGGTGGCACTAATATGGGACGACTGCAAGCGCGTTACAGCGGATGAGGGTATTTCAGGTTCTTCAAATAATTGAGTGATGTGGCATCTCAGCTATAAGCTATAATTTTAGGTAAATTTACCTAAACTTATTGCTATAGTTGATCATATAGCTCACCTATTGGAGCAATATTACATCTATATTTACCTATAGCTAATGAAATACCTAACCTATTCGAGATGCCCTAAAGGATGCAAGAGTAATCAATCACCCCATTACCCTAGGCCAACTAGACTATGCTCTGATACCAACTGTTATGCCCTGGATTTTCGACCCACAGAAACCAATTAGTGAATCCCCATAATCGCACCCAAAGGGACAAGGGGTTGGTGAAAACAATGGAAAAAGGACCTTAGCATGGATGTTGTCCCAAATTCACTTCACATCATCTATAACATTCATACAACACACCGAAATCTCATTTCATTTCAACCAATACATACATAGTTCTTTTCCCACGGGATTACATCAAGTTATTGCATGTCAAACCATACAAACAAATACAAACAAGGACAAGCAATATCTCCATCTTGAGTGAACCTCTTAGCTCCTGTAGGCACCTGGAACAAATAACAATAAACACAATAGGCCGGTTGAGCAACCACAGCTCAGTAAGGATCATGTCTCCCTGACTAATCCCAACGCATACTCTATCAATATGTATAATGTAGGCATGTGCTCGTGTAATGTCATATCTAATCCAAAATCACATCCTCAGTTATCACCATTTATCATCATTTACCTTAGCCTTCAGGCCCTAACAAAAGTCATGCCTCTCAAGTTCCATTCACTTACCATGCCTCCTAGGCGCCATTATCTTGCCTCTCATGCTAATTTCTTTAGCCTTAGCCTCACAAGCTTGTACCTCTCAGGTTCTGTTATCTTAACCTTAGCCTCACAGGCTTCATTCACAAGGCATCTCATGCATCCACAGCATCTTATGAAATAATTAAATTTAGTCATGGCATCACATACATATATCAAAACAAATCATGGCATCACATGCGTATCACAATAAATCATGGTATCACATGCATATCACAATAAATCACGTCATCACATGCATATCATAAAAAATTGACTACTCTTCTGTCATAAAATAAACCTAAACATAATCTCATAGTCTCTCAGCCCCGAAACACATACTTAAGGCCACTCAAGCGCATCTAGGACCCCTTGGGACCCAACCCAGACCATACAGTACTCAAAATGGAGAAACCATGCTCAGCACACAAGGCTGGCCGTAGCGGCTCAACACCGCAACACAAACCAAAATACATGTTAGCTGTGGCAAACCATTCACCGGCCGAGACCCCTTCGATCGGGCAAACACCAACCCGGTCATGACTAATCTCCTGAAAACCTAGTCTGCATTTTCTACTCTCTATAAGTCACGACCGACCCAAATCGGCCGCGACCAATTTAACCAAATACATTCCACTCTCTGTTGGTCGCGATCGACCAAACCCCGATTGCGATCGATCATGTCAAAGCATACCAAAACACCCCATCAGTCGTGACCGGTCCCCGACAGAGACCATTTCTGGTCACTGCAACTCACATTTTCCTGCATCTCATACCCCAAAATAACCCATAGTGGTCTCCAAACACCTCTTGATAAGTTCTAGGTACTTTACCATAGCTCAAAACACATTAAAATTACCAAAATCAACATCTTACATGCATATGAGTTATTCTGTAACAACCCAAGTCCCCCGTAGCACGATATTATCTAGTTCAGGGCCCAAGCCCAATCCTTGGTTTTGTTTTTGGCAATGTCACACGGACAACCTAAAAGGCCTCATGCCAGGAGAGGTTTCCAAGCCCTCTTAAGAGGCATGCTTTGTTCTCTTCCCCAGCCGATGTGAGACTTGCAAAGTCCTTAGACTCCACAATCCACCCCTCTTAGGAGGCTCACGTCCCTATGGGACTATGGCACACCGACTAGGTCCCCAGCTCTGATACCATCTGTAACAGCCCAAATCTCCCATAGCACGATATTGTCCGGTTCATGGCCCAAGCCAAATCCCTGGTTTTGTTTTTGGCAGTGCCACACAGGCACCCCAAAAGGCCTCTTGCCGGGAGAGGTCTCCATGCCCTCTTAAGAGGCACGCTTTGTTCTCCTCCCCAGCCGATGCGGGACTTATAAAGTCCTCAAACTCTACATATTCCACCCATATACATTAATTTACCACATTTCATGAGTTTAATCACTACCACAAGCTAAGAAACAAGTAAAACAAGTTCTAGAACATGAATCGCTACCTCAATTACGGTTGATTTGAGCTCCGGATCGCCCAATTGTACTTTCCCCTTGCTTTCTCTCTCCTCCTCCTATCTTTCTCTCTCTAGAAAGGTAAGAACAAGTTTTAATTTGGGGATTAGGGTTCTTCCCTTCCCCTTTTATACTTTTTGCCCAAAAATACCGAAAAATTATTAATTATTACATATAATTATTATATGTAATTATATCTCGCAGAACCTCGAACCCAAATCATTAATTACCGAAATCATTACATATTAATTATTAATATGTAAATTATATGTAAATTATTAATTATATGTAAATTATTAATTACCGAAAAATTATTCTATCTCGCAGAACCTCGAACCCAAATCATTACATATTAATTATTATCGTAATAGTTAAGGGATTACAAAAAAGAATCAACCTATTTATATATATATATATATATATATTCATGGTATTTAACGTGTAACAATTTTTGTATAATAAAGCTCTTGTTTCTTCATAATGAGTTCCACTTTGAAAAAAGACATTTGCTAGGGCCCATATTGGCCTAGTTTGTTAACGTGCATGGAAGCCATGCATCCTGTGGACGAAGAACCCTATGAGGTTAATCTTGACAACCATGGCTATTGCGAGGGTCCAAAAACTGGCAGGCTAAGAGTCTTGCGTGATGTATGCCCTGTTCTCTCCCCTGCATTATTAAAATTCTTGGCAGACTTTTTGCCTAATAGGATGAGTCAAGTTACGTATATCTCTTTTCTCTTTACTTTTAGCTCTGCTAGAAAACAAACTGTTGTAAAAACAAACAGGTGAATATCTAATAAACTATGATTATAAAAGTATTATAGATTTTAAAAGTAGGTCATAGACATTTGGTAAATTAAAAATAAAATTATTGTAGAAGTTTTTAAAAAACCTCTAAAAGTTATACCTCGCAAAAATCCTATAAAAGTTTGTTGTAGAGTCATCAAAGGCCTTGCAGTTATCGCTACTAACATCGTACATGTAGTTTTTGGGACCTAGACCACTACATCTGATGCTTTAGTCATTGTTGCCCATTCATCGTTGCAAACGCATCCCTCAAGGCGATCAATGTCTTCCTCATTGGATATGTTGCCGATCACGACATCACCAACATGTTCCAAGGACCCTATCGCATACTCCTCACTGACCTCTCCACCCAAAACATCTGCAAAACGTTATCACCTACTCTAATGCTTACAATAACATCTTCGAGGCAAAGAGAAGACCGAGAGATGATGGAGGGATAAATTTTGCATAGTATATGACAATTAAGTTAATATATTTTAAAATTTTTAAAACTACTTTTTCGTAAAATAATTTTTAAAAATAACAGTTAAACAATTTTTGCTTTTTAATAAAAAAATATATAAAATTCTTGTACAAATACTTTTATCAAATAAATTTTATTATTTTTATATAAGTATAAGTAACCTTTCAAAAATATTATTTGAAAGTCAATCGCTCTTGCTATGAATCACTCACATTGCCCCCAATTTGCGAGTCAACAAGTGAGACATCCAAGGCAAATGGGTCAGGGCCTAAATTTCTAACTTTTTCTTTTTAAATTTAATCTCGAATTTAACAAACATCGCCTTCCAAATGAATCACTATTGCAAAGACCTTTCGAGACAAAATCCATTTTATGCTTTGATTCTTCCAGCTCTTTCCCGTTTTCCCATAAAACATAATAGTTTCCCACAACGCCAGGTGTAATCGAGGAATAAACCCAAAAAAAAAACCTATTACAAGAACCATTAAGTTAAAATTCATTACCTCAATAGAATTTATCGAAGTTAGTGATGACATACAAGACATGCAAGCAATAGAATAAAAACCCCAATCCAAAGAACGCTTCTAGCTCAAGTCAAAACTGTAGCTTTATCGAGGTCACAAAAATGGTGACCAGAGTCCTTGAAATAAGCTGGAATTGTTGAATAAATAGGTTCAAAAAAAATTCTTCACCTCGCATTCTATATTCTAAACTCAAATATAGGCGAAAAGGAAAACGAAAATCGGTCCAGCCTGTAAAATTTCTTTGTTTCAACTCCAGCAGCACAACATCATGCTTTTGATACAAGGCAGCAGTAAGGGAAGCTTCTTCCAAATCAACACTAGATTTCATCGCCTGCCAGCTGCTTTCTTGACAGGAGTGGGCAGCTCCTCATCGTCCGATTCAACATCCCCATACTGCCACATCATGCGCCTCTGAAGTTTGGCTTCAGCCTGACAGGTTTCCAGATTCTCAAAGATCAATTGTCTATCCTTTGGGTCCAATCTCCTCCTCTTCTCTAACCGGGCAAGCCCTTCCTGTAAGGGGGTTTGAAAGGATCATTAGTTCTCAAAAGATAGGCGGGCATGGCATTGCAATAGAATGAAAAGCCAACACAATCTCATATGAAACACTCGACCAAACGGTCAGTATTCAAACCTTCAGCATGGCAGCATTGATACTGTCTTCGTTTTCAGCATCTGATAATGTGACAGAAAAGATTGGCCCGGTTCCCTGCCCCTTTGTTTTCCCACCAGAAGCATCCCTCTCTTCAACAACAGCCTTGAGCTCTTTGGAATTGTTTATAGTGATTTCGCTGAAATATTCAGCTGCCTCTTGACCAAATTCCTCCTCTAAGCTAGGAACTTTTATGAATGCTAGAGTACATAGTTGAGCAAGGGCAGGTGTATCGGCAACAGAAGAATCAACAGGCCGTAAATTGCTGTATGGAACAACTTCTTGATTTCCGTAGTCGATGTAAAATACTTCAAACTGGTCCTGTGGGGATTGTACTGGTCCACGAGGTGCATTCACAATCTTTACAACCAAAGAAAAAGAAAAACAATCGTTAATTAATCCAGTAAAACATAAGAGACAAAGAACGTGCAAAAAGAACAAAGAACAAAAATATTCCAGACACGTATATAAAACCAATGCCATTGCAGGATGAAAACATGCATCAATATTTTGAATGGAAAATGACTCCAGTCCACAAAAAGATCAAGCACATTGTTTCTTGCTCTTTGTTCCCTATGATCCAAAACTGAAGTGGGGTTTCAGCAAAATTGATGATTACCCAAATGATCCTACTTTTGCTTACTATCTACACTAGCTAATCAACCAAATAATGGAAGGAAACCATGCTGATATATACTAACATCCAAAAATTAGTTTCACTACCATTTGTTGTATTAAATGAAAAGAAGTATCCAAATTCACACTCACCATTGCCCGGTTCCAGGATTCATCCATACTAAACTGAGCCAGGACAGTATCACCCTTTTTCGGATTAAAAGCACCAAGTAGAGGAGCTTCATGAATGTTCAGAGAAGCAAGCTGCTGCTGTATGGATGTCACTCTTTGATCATTTACTGTCTGGACATAAAATTTTCCGCCACCCAAAACTTCAGTAACGACTACCTGCAAATATATATATATATATATAATACTTAGTAACAAAACAAAATAACAAATATATTGATACAAGACAATAATTTTGCATGAGAACCTTAAGGACTTCTTTTTGTTTGCTTGCTTGAATGGAACCATTAACAACTTCAGCTCCTTCGACATAATTCTCCCAAATCTTCAACAGATTAATCAGTGTTATCCAATTACAATAAGAGAAACCCAAAATAAGATAAAAATTGGCCTCTTTCTTACTTTCAATTTCTGCTTTTTGGCAGATTGTTCAGCTTGCAAAAGGAGGTGAGCATCTGGGATCCTATCAATACCATAGGTTTGGAGCTTTGCATAGCCAGATTCAAGGAGCGTCACGGCCATATTTTTGTGGGACTCCCATAATGATCCCAAAAACGTTCCCGTTCTATCTACAGTGTCCACTTCAATCTATGCAGGAACGAATAATGTTACAGCAAAATGAAGGAAGTGATCACACACAGGAAGAAAGGTATGTAATGAAGTACCTCAACATCTCTCTGCATTATCTTTCTTCTCATTACTGCAATCGCTTCGTCTGAGAAAGGCTCACCACGACCAGGACACCGAACGCCTGAGAATGAGAAAGCAATGCTGCACGTTGCCTTGGGAATTAAGAGCTTAAAACGGTGGCCACTAAGGACATATTCAACAACAGCAGGCATTCTTCTATTTCTTTGTAGAAATGGCAAGAAATCTTTAGTTTTTTTCGCTGATGCCTGTAAGTGGAAGTCCAAAAACAAAGTGAATCAAGGCGTTGCCATTTATATTAAGCATTTAAGATAAGGGTCATGTTTCATACTGAGAGCAAATCAGTGATGTGCATCACAGGAGGATCCTTAGCAGAATGGATCCCTTTCTTCCCAGCAATAGCACGCGATTCGGCAGCAAGGAGTGCATCATAATGATTTGATCTCTCCTCAAAATCACGATGTCGGATGACAGTTCCAAACCCACGAACAATCAAGAGCTCTGCAATGTTCACTCCAGCTGGTTGTGACATGGTTGTGGAAGCATCATCACCTATCAGGAATACAGATCCAAAATCCATTGCTCTTGAGTCTGTACTTCCAGCAAGGGCTGCAGTGCCATCAGGCATTTTCCTCGAGTATTCCATTGAAACATTCACCTGAATGAGCATAACCAATTAAGTATCATTATAGTGCCCAGTTAGGTGATAAACACATAACTAGTAGTTTCCATACTTGTCGTCCAATAAGCCGTGTTCGAAGAAATTCCTTCGCTTCCCGGGCATAGGGGGCAGGCTTTTCTTCCCTGCGAGGATTGCCCAATTTGGGACACCTGATACTTGACAAATTTACACGCCTCTCTGCCAGTGGACTGCCATATGGGACAGAATCATCAGCCACAATGACACAGTCGCCACTTACAACCTCAACAACCTTGAGAATGGCAATCATGTCAACTTATGCTCATGGTAAATTTAAAAAGAATAGTGACAAAAAAACAATTGGATCAGAGAAGTTACTAACCTTTCCTGTAAATTTCTGGTCATGAATAGCCTTTGAATTTGAAGATGGTGGCACATAGTTTGTCCAGATTCTCAACCGGTTTTTCTTTGCTTCAAGTTCAGCAGATTTGAGGCGACGTTTTGCATCATCTTCCATCATGTTAGCACTCCAATCAACAAACTTAGCCAAACCCTAGTTACATGAGGCAAGAGGAATTGAAGTCCACACGTGAAAAAATAACAAATATAGACAAAGAAAAAGTTGAATATCCAGTAAGACACCAAAACATCACAGCTTTTCTGAAATGGGGATAATGATAATCATGACGTTGTGCATGATATAACAAAAACAGAACATTACTTCGGTACATAATTGAGGTAATATAAAAGTAAAAATAAACAGTATTGCATTTCAGTGTTATATAAAAAACATCCAGAGTGAACGAATATATTATGCACATGAAACACAAAGCACATACGTTTTCCACTAGTTCCAAAGCCAGGTCCTTCGCAGATTCACCATCAGGATAATAGACTGAACCTATCAAATTGCTGAATTTATCCACACCCTCAAGTACAATGCGCACCTATATGCACCGCCATAAATTAAATTATAAAAAAAGTACAACGAAACAGATAAAAGAGATGCCCTCACTTCTCTATTTAAAACACGAAGCTCTGCAAAATGTTTGGCTTCCCTTCCAAATGGGTCAGGGGAAACCTCAGTAGATGAAGCTGCTGAGACTGCAAGTCTCTGTGCTGATGTTAACTGCACTTGGGATTCAGCAGAAACAGCACCATTTTGCTCATCAGAGATCACTACCGTTTCCTGTGCAGCCCTTCTGCCCATTGATGGAGCCTAATTACAAAGTCAGAGTGCTACAAGTTTAGTAAAAAAACACGCTTGGCAAAACAATATCAATTCATATGAAAATTCCATACCTGAATCCCTGCAACAAACACTTGGACAAACTGGAAATCCGGCAGCAAATAGACCCTAAGTGTACTGCCGTCGCGAAGCTGCTCAACAATACCTTGCATGGGCCTGCCCTTGTTTGCAGCTAATAGGCCCATGGCATCCAAATTACTAGGATCACCAATCGATGAAGGGGGTAATTTCCTGATAGATGACTCAGAAGCACCTGCAACCTGCAAGTTAAAGACCGCACAATTTCATCCCATCTAGAAACAAAAGGAACCAAATGAACACAGACAGCATGTAAGCAGCCTTTACTTAGGACGGGAAAAGAGAAAGCCTAATCCATCAATTTTTGTACAAAAGCAACTCGTTTGAAATTAAACAAGAGGGAAACAAAGAAAAATTATTGGGGTGCTTGAATCCCACATATTAATCCTTAGAATAAAAGTCTAAAAAATTCTGTAATAGCAACATAAATAAACCAAATGAACACAAATGGTGCTCAGTACAACTAGAAACCACATTTTCAAGAGATTCTAGATTGCCTAGGTGAAAAATATTAGATCTTTACCCAAATGAACTTGAAGTATCAATAATGTCCTAATTGAACAGCAAAATAAAAATAGGAGCCCTTAATTAAAGAGTCACAAAAGATATAAATAAAATTTAAAACTAGGATAGCACGAACACCACTAGAGCCACATAATTAGAACAAAGAACACTTTGTTTTTCAGTATTTCAGGAGTCCAATTCATCCATTAACGAACTTTTTGCTTTTAATCAAGGTAGTCAAAAGCGCTAGGCGCACTTAAAGCGCTAGGGGTACCCTATCGCTTTAAGCGTAATGCGCAAAAAAAAACCGCTCGCTTTAGTGAAGCAAAGCATATGTTATAGAAAAAACATATATATTATTCATAAATAACAATCCATCAATATTTATATCTATAATAAACATATATATTACAGACTATGATTTAACACCACAGTGACCACAGACGACAAGCTTCAACAATTAACAGTTTAACACTACACAATTTATTAAACATAATTTAATAAATTCTTACAGACACAGACCAGGCAGCGGCGTGGAGTAGGTCATCGATCGCATGGAGTAGAGGGCTGATCGCGTCATTGCCGATTGTGGAGCAGGTCGTCATCGCCGATCGTGAAATAGGTCATCATTGTCGATCGTGGAGCAGGTTATCATTGCCGATCGTAAAACAAATCCAGAGATCGCCTGTCGTCGTCACTGATCGTGGATCAGAGCCAGAAGTCACCCGTCGTCACCGATTGTAGAGCAGAGTTCGCCCGTCATCGTTGATGAGCGTGGAGCAGAGGTGAAGGACGTCGATGGAAGTTGTCGATGAAGTCGCGTTGAAGTTGCGTAAATATTTTATCTTCTCTTTTATTATTGTCTTTCTTAATGGTGAAAGAAGTGCACGGGACGAGCGCTTCTCGCGTCGCCCAATAGCACAGGAAGCACACGCCTTGCCGCGCTTCCGTGAAAGCTCTACACCTTACCCCCCTGACACAATGGAGTCCCCCAGCGATACGCCTGGTGCGCTTAGGCACTGGGGCGCTCGCTTTTGACTACGCTACTTTTAATAAGCAATTAGATATTTAAAAAAGTTGAAATATTTAAATTAAAATATTCTATTAAAAAAATAAACAATTGAAATATCAAAAAAAAATGTTTTTACTTTTTACATAATCATTTAAGGACCATACAGTTTTGAGTTATCTTTTGATAGAAGGTGAGATAAACCCCAAAAAGCACCCAAAGAAAAGGATCTCAAACTGAGATATTGTAAGTCCATCTTGCCTGTCAGTCAATTGTAACTATCTATGACATTGGCACGAATAGTGGAAAATAATAACCTTACTCCAGCGGCCTAGACCTTGTTTTTTAGCTTGTTCTTCAAGGCTGAGCAGTTCTGGAAGGTAAGGGCTGACCTCTCCTTTCTGCTGACCCAGTTCCCTGACCTGCTCAAACCAGATGTTTCCAATGCTTAAAAAAAATAATATGCAAATGCATGCATAGAGGTGGATAACAGGGCCAAAGGAAAAATCATGCAACCTTTGCCCAGCCCTCTGATACAACCATTGCTGCAATATTCTTATCACCAAGGAAAACAGAGCCAAACTCTCGTCCTATAGATGGTACAGTGTAATCCACCTTGAACGTGACTTCCTACAGCAATCCCATTGTTAGAGACAAATGTCGTGCAAATAAGTAAAGCTAAGACAGATGAGATGATAACCTGTCCTATACAAAGCTTTCTCAAATACTCCCGGCTGTCCCATGCAAACGGTTCATCAACACCACCTCTACGAGCCTGCCATTTCATGGGGAAGTGGCAAAGGGAGGACGATGAGTGCAGGTCCATATTTCAGTCAAAAATGTAATGTGAAATCATGCACTAAAATTAAGTCAACTTATAACAATGGTCAATTACAATTGCTTGAAACCTAGATGAAGCTTGAACAATGCTGATTATGAGAAACCTCCTAATGTCAAATCATGTTGGCATATTTTACGAACATCTTTAATTAAAACTATAAAGCCAATGACAAAACATCAAAGGGATAAAAGTCTAAGCAATCACACTAGCATTAGCGTGCACACAATAATAAAACAATCAAGCAGCAAAACAAGAACACAAGTACTAAAGGAACGACATTTAAATAGTGCTGGAATCGGTACAATTAAAAAACAACTGAAAAGCGTACTAGTCTAGGAGCAATGAGGGATGACAAAGTGACAGTCTTCTCAGGAGGTAGCCTATTATCCTTATTGCTAGCCATTATAAGCAAGCAGTCCCCCGAGGGAACAGCTTTCACCTTTCCTCTCAGCCATCCTGTCACCCCCGCTGTTGATGATGCCATATCAACAGCTACTATCTGCAATCTCTCTCACACAAACACACACACACACATATATAAGTAAACACAATTGCTTCAACCGGTATATCAAACACACACATATGTAGACGATTTATCGCTATAAATCCTAACCAATGGAAAATAAAATAAATAGCAGAACAAAAGTCAAACCCACATGAAATCATGTATCTATTGGGTAAAAGAGATAACTTAAAGTAACGCCTCAAAAAGACGAACAAGAAAACGAAAACAAAAACAAAAGCATTCGATCGTAAAAAACTAGATAGAATTCAGATCCATAAAAACCATGACATAATATCTCAAGAAAATGGAGATATCACCATGGAAATCCCATCAGAAAAGTTTCCCTAACAAGCGTAGAAGACGGACTCAATCTAGATTATCAAAACAAGTTTCCATACAAATAAAGACAATAATAATTCGCATACATACTTTTTAGATATCACCATGACAAAATAAAGTTTCCATGACATAATATCTCAAGAAAATCGAGATATCACCATGGAAATCCCATCAGAAAAGTTTCCCTAACAAGCATAGAAGACGGACTCAATCTAGATTATCAAAACAAGTTTCCATACAAATAAAGACAACAATAATTCGCATACATACTTTTTAGAAATTAAAAAAAACAGTGATTCAATATGTCATCATCATAAGAGAGAAGAATATATGAGCACATATCAAAATGATGGCATTACTGCCGGATCGAGGTGCGGGAAAGGAAAAACAATAGATCGAGGACCATGATCCCGGGTAATCACCTAATAGGAGATCACGGAGTCCAGTTTTTGACAGATCCAACGATCAAAAGGCTTGCAAATCAATATAGGAGAGAAGAGCGTCGAGGAGGGTATATCCTTCCCTGGTGCTGAAGACGGCCTCAGCCTGGGAGAGACGATAGAGAGGGAGAGAGACGAGATGGCGGAAGGAAAGAGAGATTTTGGCGTGTGTACGAAAGGCAGGAGAAGAAAAAGGATGAGGGATCGTGTAATATATATATATATATATATATATAGAGAGAGAGAGAGAGAGGCACAATGAGCAATGTAGGGAATGGGGCAATGGGCGGGTGGGACCACCGGGACTTAGTCTCGCGTGACAGCAGTTCGGGCAGGCTACCATGTCAGGTGCCGGTGTGAGGGGGCTTGGATGGTAAAACTGGTGTTGAGGGGTCCAGCGGCGTTGAGACTCGTCTTGCTCGATCTCTTGTCATCTGCAGCGAAGCTTACGGTCGAGATACCCGTTAAAATAAAAAAAAAAAAAAAAAACAAAAAATGGGGCAATGGGCAAAACATACGCCACGCCTACCCCTGTTTTCCGGTTTTTGTTGACTTTAAAAAACATGCCAAATGCCATTGCTAATCCGCACAGTTCTCACAAGCTCAGTCCACGCCGAATCCTTCGCACTACGCAGCAGCCCTTGTAGACCGCGCACCACCCCCCAATTCCGACGCATATTAATCCTTGTGAATCCAGAATGAGTAATTTACGTCTTGTTGAGATATATCAAATTAACAGATAAAAAAATAATAAATTTACAAATTAATCACTGTTCTCAACATCTGTGAATTGCACATATCAGTTTTATTTAAAATTTGTAATTACCAAAATTTCATTTTTATCTCACCGGACTCTTTTTGTTTTTTTTTTTTTGTTTGGTTGGTTGACTCCTAAGTCCTAACGTTTTATCAAACGGATTTTTATTACAATTTTGAATTTAGTGCCCTGTTTTATGGTCTATTTTGTACGAAAAATAAATGAAATAAAATAAAAAAAATTGATGGGACTCTTACAATATACTTTTTTAAAATTTCCATTAACCTTTTTAAATATTACCATGAATAGTTTTATAAGTCAAATTTTTTTTAATGAAATAAAAGAATAACAATCTAGATTTTTTATTATTTATAAATAAATAATTAAATTTTAAATTCATGCTTCAATAAATTTTTTATATGACTCTTAGATATAAAAATCACTATAATGAAGAATTATTTTCGTTACTTACATGTTATTTTATTATTTTCTTTTAATTAAAATAAAATTGACTCAACATTAAAAATTAATATTATTAATAATAATAAAATAAATTAAAAAGTAACACTAAAATTATATGTAAAATAATTTTTTACATTTGAAAATTTCTACACATAAAAAAATATAAAAAAATAGTATTAGAAATATTCTAAAACTAGGACTTTGTGAGTATTTTTTCTTTGGTTTGGGATCTAATATTCATCATCAACTTCTCCATTACAACAAATAAAAAATAATTATTTAAATTGTTATTACTTTTGTTTCTTTAAAAAAATTGTATCTCGTCATGAAAAACTAACAATATGTTAAGTACATAAATATAAACTTATTGTCATATGACTTACCAGGGATTATCGTTTTTCTTATTTTCATTCACATGTTTCATAAAACACCATCTTTAAAGACAAGGTTAGAGTCTCACAATATTCAACAAATATCTTATTATTTATTAGTTTATCTTTCTTGTCAATATTAATAAGAGTAAGGATATAGAGTGGACTAATTCATGCCAAACTAATTAAATAATGAATCATAATGTTTTCATACATTTTGTGATTGTAATGGCATCACATCACATATTCACTAGTTTGACCTCAATTAGTTGAGCTCTGCATTACTCATATGATAAACCCGCCATAATGGGAAAAAAAACTAAACATTCTAACCAGCTATTATTTAACAATCATATTTTTTGAAAATAATAACAATAATAATAAATTTCAAATTTATACTTACCAATTTAAAGATGTATGTGTATGTGTTAATCAGGCATTATTTTATATATTATTCAATATATTTTAATAATTCTTATATCCAAGTTTCCCAACAAAAAATAAAACGATTATCACTGTCATTGTTAATTTTGTGTAAAAATTGCAATCACCTCATACTTTTTCATAATATATTGTGCCCCTGCCCCAAATTAATGTGTTAATGCACACCCTGCGTGGTGACCAGTAGATATATATAATTCCATCTCTTTTCTATATCTTCGATGAATTCTTACCTAGAGGGCAGCAACTTTATCGTCACATAATCATTATAATGCGCAAATCCGAGTATGACCAATTTTGTCCGTACGGCGTTGCAGTTGAGGGAATTATATGGTGTAATTTGCATGAAAAGTTTGATGGCTTTTCATTTCGGACGTTCGCCGGTTGACATGCATTGCCAAAAACGGACAAGAAAATAAAAATGGACCGGTATAAATCTCACATTGCCAGCAATGCTAAATGGGAATCATAGTGGGGATTGGTATCGTATCTCTACGTACAGTCAAAATTAACGCCATACATTGAAAAATTGTGCAATATATCAAATCATTGAAAGGACGTCGGACGAAAAGGACAAAAAAACCGGATTACTAACCTATATTAGTTTAAAACAAAAAAGATTTACGTGTTCTGCTTTGGGCGAGACCAAGCTACAGGTGTTTTTTTATAAAATGCTCTGCCTTTTTATTTCATCACAACTGATTTATAAAGGAAGAAAACAATTGCAAATCAGCACAACTCCTAGTTTCTAGATACATCTCCCCCGATAATTGCCCCCCTTTCCCAATGGAACAATAAAATGCAAATATCTATTTATTTAACAAACTCCTATTAATTTGCAGCACTTCCTTCACGCAGACTTGGACGAATTCCTACATGTCAATCCCTTTATCATGAATCCACGTATCTAGGATTTTGTTTGGGCACTCTTCTGGATCGACGTGGCTGTACAGTAGCTGTATCATCACCCCTCCCAGGGACTTCGACCTTGTCCCCAAGGTTGAGAATAAGGTACCTGTCATGAATCGCAAAAGTGTTTTCCCAAGTAGCATCTTCTTTGGGCAGGTTGCGCCACTTGATCAAGCTCTCGTCAACAAATGTTGACCCTCGCTGGATCCAACGTTGGTCTAGCACGGCCTCTGGTTCCAGCATCAAGTGCCCATCATCCGTCATCGGGGGCAAGTTGACTAAGGCCACCTCACCTATTTTTTTTCTTAAGTAAGGAGACGTGAAAAACAGGATGGATAAGAGAAGTCGGTGGCAACTTGATTTTGTAAGCGACCTTGCCGATACGCTCTTCAATTTGGAAAGGTCCATAGAAACGGCATGCCAACTTATGGCAGGCTCTTTTAAATATGGACTGCTGACGATAAGGCTGCAATTTAAGAAAGACAAAGTCGCCAACCTTATATTCCACATCCCTTCGCCTGGCATCCGCTTCTTTGTTTCATTCTATTTGTCGCCGCATTCAAGTTTTCCTTGAGGCGCTGTAACAAGGCATCTCTGGTTGCCAAACTCTGGTCAACTTCATTAACGAGACAATCCCCTGTATGGTAAGTTGGAATTGTTGGAGGTAGTCTCCCATATAAGGCCTGAAATGGGGTCATCGCGGTGGAAGCATGGTAAGTGGTATTATACCAATATTCTGCCCAAGGAAGGAAGGAACATCATTTTCGTGGCTACTGGTGAACATAGCTGCGGAGGTATTGTTCAAGACAATGATTCACGACCTCCGTTTGACCGTCAGTTTGAGGATGGTATGCAGAGGCCATCTTCAAGTGAGTTCCAGACATTTTGAAGAACTCACGCCAAAAATGACTAAGGAATATGGGATCTCGGTCGCTAATAATTGAGCGGGGCATGCCATGGAGCTTCACTACACCCTCCACGAATTTTTCTGCTACTATCTTTGCAGTGAATGGATGGGATAACGGCAAGAAATGTGCATACTTACTCAGCCTATCAACCACCACCAGAATTGTAGTTTTTCCATGAGAGAGTGGGAGCCCTTCAATGAAGTCCATACTAATGTCTTCCCATACTTGACAAGGGATTGGTAGTGGCTGAAGAAGTCCAGCAGGAGACAATGTTTGACTCTTGATTCGTTGGCAAACATCACAAGCTGTAAGGACCCGTACCTTGAGTTAGTCAGTTTTGCCTCCTGAGTAGAGTTTTTCTAGATTTTGACCTAGTAAATGGACTCCAATGAATTCACGTGCAAAAGGAAAGATGCTTAGAATGATGTCCTCTATCTACCACAGAATTTTCAGGCCAAATGGACATGTATGTGAGGTGCACATGATATGGGTCCAATTCACGTGCAAGTGTGGTTGTCTTCTAAATGATGCAAGGAGGCTAGGGGTGAAGTTTGAGAGCATTTGGAGTGCATATGGAGTTGCACGTGAATTGGGGAATTCACATGCAAATTGGCGTGCAGGCATATTTTTACATGGTTCCCTTGGTTTTGACATTCTAAGGAACTTTCTCCAAAGGACCATGTTGAAATTCTGAGTATTTTGGCCCATATGGGTGCGGAAAGGTGCTAACTTGTGTGATCAAAACTACGTCGTTTTGATCTTGGGATTCACTTAATCAAAACTACGTCGTTTTGATGTTGTGTTGTCTATATAAGGAGGAGAAGCTCTCTGTTTTAGGTTTAGGGTTCTCTTGTTCTTGCCGCAGCCGTCGTGGAGAGAGAGAGAGAGCTGAGAGAGAGAAGGAAGGGGAGTACTGGTTCTTTGCCTGGGGCATCTTGCGTGGGGAGGACGGCGTTTAGCGCGGGAGCAAGGAAGATCTGTTTTAAGGTAGGGATTCTGTTCTTCCTAAATCCTCCTTTGTCCTAGGGTCCTAGGGCGAGAATATGAGTTATATTTGTTATATTATTTATATGTAAATTCATATAGGTGTGACCTCCTATATGAATGTTGGCCTTCAATGGCGATTGTGGTGTTTCTGGTGTTTTTGTGATGCATGAAAAGTGTTTGATAAAATGCCTGTATGACATGCCTGCTACATGTTTGATGAAATGCCTGTGTGAACTTAGCGTGTGTATATGCCCATTAAGTGTTTGGTAATATGTCTGTGTGACTGGACTTGTGGTTTAGTGTATGTATGTATCTTGGATGTTTGCTCTATGGCCTTGAATGGTTGGGTTTGTGCGCTTGTGAACGGGTGCACACCAAGTGTTTGGTTGTATGCTTGAGTGACCATGTGTGTTGTGTGCTTGAATCGTGGTATCGGCCTGAAGAGGCGGTTAAAGAACTTGGCCTGAAGAGGCGGTTAAATCACTTGGCCTGAAGAGGCGGTTAAATCACTTGGCCTGAAGAGGCGGTTAAATCACTTGGCCTGAAGAGGCGGTTAAATAACTTGGCCTGAAGAGGCGGTTAATTCACTTGTGGTTAAAGTGTTAGCTGTGTGGCGGTGGAAGATTGTAAATTGTTGATGTGGTCGTTATTATGTCTGTTGAAATTATTGTATCATGACACCGCACTTGTACACATGGCATGTAGATGCTAGGAACATGGGATGGGTTGGGGAGACATGATCCCTACCTGAGCCGTGGTTGCTCACCCCTCCTACCGTGTTTGTTTGTTTTCCAGGGACTTACAGGCATTAGGTGGATACACCAAGGTGGAAGACCCTCTCCACTTTATTGTTCATTTCGGTAATGTACTTTTATGATTTATGTAACCCCAAGGGAGGGGAATGTACTAAGGGATTGAATCGTAATCAGGGACTTGGTTGTTTTATGAACCTTTGATGTTTTGGAATTAAATAAAGATGTGGCTTATTTGATTTATTGTAATTGTTAGACTTGCTTGTGTGGCATCCAGTAATCCAACCCCATTGCCCTCCGTGTGGGTGAATGGGGAGTCACGCACCGGTTTCCTCGGGTTGGAAATCCGGGGCGTGACAATATGGTATCGAGCATGGTCTAGTTGGCCTAGGGTAGTGGGCGGACTTGGTTATCTTGAGTCCTTTGGAGGAGCCTAGAGGGACATGCCTGATTAACATGGTCCTCTTTGAGCCTCCAAGGTGTACTTGGGGTAGCCCGGTCTTGTGGTAGGATTTGCATGCATTGGCATTAGGGCACTAGTTGCATTGGTTGTTGTATGTGAAGGTGTGGATACCTGTGAAAATTTTAATTGTGATAAAAGAAAAATATGAATAATGTGATAAGGTGAGAAGCGTGCAACTCGATTTTATTTGAAGTACCTTGAGCATGACTACAAGGAAAGGTCCTTGTTTAACCGAACCGTGTGCTTATGGAATGGATGCTTGTGCAATGTGGTTTAATGAGAACCGAAATGTGTGCAGGTGTGTGTAATTGCATGGATAAAAGGTTTGAACATGATAAAATTTCAATTGTGCAACTCGAAATTTTGTGATGGTTCGAGCATGAAAACATGGAAAAGAATTTGTGGTATTGAACCGAGTACTTGCGAACGTGAAGATTGTGAAATGTGAACCGTTAATAAAATAAAATAATAATAATCAAGAAAAAATAAATAAATACATTAAATTAAATATGTAATAATGTTGGTGTTCCGTGAAGGATTGAGCATGTGTTAAGCCGATGGAGTGTAAATTTGTTTGGCATGGTGTGCAATAAACAAGGTTATGAGCAATGTGGTGGAGTGTAAATTTGTATAGTCTGTGAGATTTGTTTGGTAAATTTGTAAATTTGTGTGGTAATAATGCGTGCTATAGCTTAAGCTGCTTAGTCGGTAGTGGTCTTGCGATTGTTGGGATCATTTAGTGTTAACTGGAGCACTATCTTTTCGCTTAACCAATGTTTCGGAAACTATAAGCCGTGCGACTATTGAGGTAACAGAGGAGGCCGCGACCCAGGTTGGGCAAGTGAGAGAGAGCCGCAGGTGAAGGTGATAGACAAATCACGGCGAGAGGTTGGCGTCTTGAGCTCGATTATTCCGAGAGGTGAGGGATGCGATTCGACAACCGATCAGGAGCGAGGTACGCCAGGAGAGCCGTCGCCCTCAACACCCCCCCCGTTTGAGTCCTGTTTCTCAAAAGATTGCGCTTGTTGTGGACAACCGGGGCACTGGAACAGAGAGTGTGCCAAGGAGCATGACCGGTGTCGCCTCGTGGAAAAGTAGGACGTCTTCGTACGATCTGTTTTAGTAGGACCGGAAGTGATGCTAGGGGATTGGCTCGGCGAGCTAGGGGTAAAGCTCAACGCCGAGTCCCGATTTGGAGGCGGGAGGACTACCCAGGTGAGGCCAGTGGAAAAGCAAGACAGAACTTCATTGGTGGTATCGTGCCCCTTTGGTGGGTTGTCGGTTGAGTCTCGTACTAGTTACGTGAGGCAGGGTGGACTTTATCATGTCCCGTTTGAGTTAGCATTTTGAATGGATGTGGTTGGTGACCTGTTAGGGAATAAATAAGTAAAAAGAGTAAATATAGATTTATAACGCTAGAAGAATAATAAGTAACTAATGAGTACCTGGGTGTTGATTTTATAAGTGAGTGATATTCAATTTTGGCACATGTGGATAATCAAAGTAACCAAATCTTGTGGTAACCTTTTTTCTAGTGGGAGGGAATTTAGACTGACTAGCTAGTAGAGCTTGAGGTGTGAGGTGATGGCTTGTGGGTTATTGTGTGACACCTCCTTGGCAACCTTGATTAATAGAAATATGTTCTTCAGCGGATAGAGGTGTGTGTTGGAGTACTGCTTAAAAGGGATATTCCTATGGTTACCTTTCTTTTCCAAGCGTTGTGGTTGAGGGGAAAACGCAGCTAGTATAGCTTGCTCTTAGAGTCTTTGAAGCGTTATCTTGTTGGCTAGAGTGGTCGTTGCAAGTTCTGGTTAATAACTATATGGGTGTTCTGGGTTCTCAGATGGTCAAGCAGTGGCCATGTTTGTCGAGTGTGAAAGACCATGAGTGATGTTCTTAGAACATGTTGTGAAATGGGGATGCACACGTGTAAAATGTGAAGTGTTCTGGAGCTCAACTATCGGCTATGAGTGGGTTTTGAGGGTTATGCCCGGTGCATCAACTTGGTAAAACGAGGTAAGCAAGTGAGATTTGGCAGGCCTTGTTCGGGCTATCTTTCTCTAGGGACTAAGGGTGTGCTTTTGCGTGGTAGGGCCATTCCTTCGGTTCGTATCTTGTAGGAGTAGGCTTAGAGGAGGAGAGAAGGTGTAAGGCTGGTACGTTCTACTCGTCAGGTGTCCTGTGTTCCGTTGCTTGTGTTGCAAATGTGCTGGAAATTTGGTATTGTATTGTTGTATGTATTGCATTCGTGGTAAAGGTATACAACAGAGTTACTACATGTGGGTGTTGTGACATGTGCGTAGAGAAGGATGAGGTGTAGTGTATTAGAATATTAAATGTGGTGTGAGGATGAAGGAGAGTGTTCTAGGTGATGTTGTGTATGTTATACCTTGTCTAGTGCGATGGCCGGCTAAGCTAAATATTAAAGTGTTGTTGTCTTGGAAAAAGGTTGTTTGATGCCCAGAGTTGAGTCGGTTGTGACATTTTTGCTTGGACGGGGTGTTAGTGCTACTCCTTGAGGAGAGATTTATGTCGGACGGATGTCACAAAGGTGTATGTTTTAGAGCGGTGGTGGTAGACGGATGACCTCCATCCGTACTCCTTGGAAACCTTTCAGGTGCGGTATAACGGGGTAAGTGAGATGGTTCATGCCATCAAGGTGTTGGGGTGTTTGGGAGTAACGTGGAAGTCCCGAATCAGGAGTTTGCATGTCTTGTTTCTTATGCCTACCCGGAGGAATTGTAGTGACCACGATGAACCGAGGTTAAAGCCTGAGTATTTCTGGGCCCATTTGAGTGTTTCATTGGTGTGTAGGAATAGAACGTGATGGTTGGTATGGCGGAGATGGTGGGAGATTCCCTTGTGACTGTGAGTGGTGACACGAGAGGATTCCGTTGTTGTCATGTTGCAGGTAGGAGAGTTTTCCATGGTGGAGAGAACTATGTTGTTGGTACCTACCCATCGTCAAAGGATTCCTATCGCATGGAATGTCTGTTGATCGAGTAAGGCGTTATCACTTGGGTTGTAACGAAGCCTCGGTTCGTGAAGGCCGTGTGGGACCTTGGTGGATCCCTATCCGACCGAAGTCGAGAGGTGTTATTTGTGTGGCGTTCGGTTCATGGGATTCTTTGGTAGATTCTTACCGTTGGTGACCGGTGTTAGCCCGATCGTAGTTTTTAGTCTTGCCGTGGTTGTGCCTGGTACCTGAATTTGTCATCCCTGGGCTCCATTGGGCATCATGTTGATCGTAACCAAATGGAAACTTCATCCTAGTATAGTCGTGTGCCCTGGATTGTCAGCGTGGCAAGCCATCATTGGTCCTGGTTGGGTTTTAATGTGGCTTGCTAGCAGATGTATTCTTCGGATCCCTAAGCCTGTTCTACGTTCGCGTGAGGGGATTCCGTTGTGATCTTTGGTCTGGCTTGTGGTGATATCAAATGTGGCACTCGTGATTGTGGTTTACATCATGCTCTTATCCCGTTTATTTGTTTTTCATTGTGGCCTCCTGGTGCTTCTTGTAAAGGTGAGGTCTACATCCGGGGTGTCGCGGGTTCCCGTTGGGGTACCGTTAATTGGGGAGTGTTGGTTCTATTGTGACGCGCGTAGGCTAATGGTGTTGGCCTTGTTCGGTTGTTGGGGTCTTAGCGAATTTGTGGGAGGTTTCTCGACCTCACTGTTGTCGACTTGCTCACATGAGTTGTTGTCGGCGCGCTACTTAACTACGCTCTAGTTCTTGATATGCTCTTGCGTGTTACGCTAGTGTTGGCTAAATGGAGGTACTCCTTTGGAGCGTACTAACAATGTTAGTATTTGTTAATGCATTTTGTATTGCTTTGATCTCATTGTGGTGTTTGCAATTGGGTTTCTCTTTTCGAGGACGAAAAGTCCAAAGGTGGGAAGGTTGTGAGGGAACTTCCAACGGATGTGTTTGTATGGTGTTGGCGGATGGGCAGTGGAACATTAAATGTGCGGTAGTGTTTGTCTTTGTGAGTTGATCTGTGACCGAGGTGATTTGTTAAACGTGTTGGGGATGGGAGTATATGTCTCACACCGTCGTGCCATGTAATTACTTCGACACGTGTTATGTGTGTTTTTGTGTGATATCTTCGATCGCAGGTATGTGGATGGTTGTGGGCAAGGTGCATCGGCTTGTGCGTTATGGAAGGTGTGTTGTCTTTTCGAGGACGGCATGTCCTGCGAAGGAGACATGGGAACGTAAGTCCGTGATGCGTGAGTAGCACCGGAATTGTTCGATGACGAACAATCTTAAGCGTGGGAGGTGGTGTTGGCCAAGGGATAGTGATGTTTTCTTGTGATGTGTTTTCTTGTATTAGTTGATGTATTTGTATTGTCTTGACATGTTCTTATTTGTGATGTGCCTTGAGATGTGTATTCGTGCCATGTGGACATGTGTTATGTGCATTATTGTGGTTATGGATTATGGTGGTACTTGTTATGTCTTTGTTGTCTTGTGTGTGGTGTATGACCCATTTGGGTGTTGTGGCTCGCCGTGTGGCAAATGGGTAGCTTGTGTTTGTTTTCCTCTTATGTCATTTCTTTTCGAGGACGAAAAGTCTTAAGGGGGAGAGGATGTAAGGACCCGTACCTTGAGTTAGTCGGTTTTGCCTCCTGAGTAGAGTTTTTCTAGATTTTGACCTAGTAAATGGACTCCAATGAATTCACGTGCAAAAGGAAAGATGCTTAGAATGATGTCCTCTATCTACCACGGAATTTTCAGGCCAAATGGACATGTATGTGAGGTGCACGTGATATGGGTCCAATTCACGTGCAAGTGTGGTTGTCTTCTAAATGATGCAAGGAGGCTAGGGGTGAAGTTTGAGAGCATTTGGAGTGCATATGGAGTTGCACGTGAATTGGGGAATTCACGTGCAAATTGGCGTGCAAGCATATTTTTACATGGTTCCCTTGGTTTTGACATTCTAAGGAACTTTCTCCAAAGGACCATGTTGAAATTCTGAGTATTTTGGCCCATATGGGTGCGGAAAGGTGCTAACTTGTGTGATCAAAACTACGTCGTTTTGATCTTTGGGATTCACTTAATCAAAACTACGTCATTTTGATGTTGTGTTGTCTATATAAGGAGGAGAAGCTCTCTGTTTTAGGTTTAGGGTTCTCTTCGCGCTGCTTGCGGCCGTCGTGAGAGAGAGAGAGCTAGAGAGAGAGAAGGAAGGGGAGTTCTTTGGTTCTTTGCCTGGGGCATCTTGCGTGGGGAGGACGGCGTTTAGCGCGAGAGCAAGGAAGATCTGTTTTAAGGTAGGGATTCTGTTCTTCCTAAATCCTCCTCTCGTCCTAGGGTCCTAGGGCAGAATATGAGTTATATCTGTTATATTATTTATATGTAAATTCATATAGGTGTGACCTCCTATATGAATGTTAGCCTTCAATGGCGATTGTGGTGTTTCTGGTGTTTTTGTGATGCATGAAAAGTGTTTGATAAAATGCCTGTATGACATGCCTGCTACATGTTTGATGAAATGCTTGTGTGAACTTAGTCGTGTGTATATGCCCATTAAGTGTTTGGTAATATGTCCGTGTGACTGGACTTGTGGTTTAGTGTATGTATGTATCTGGATGTTTGCTCTATGGCCTGAATGGTTGGGTTTGTGCGCTTGTGAACGGGTGCACACCAAGTGTTTGGTTGTATGCTTGAGTGACCATGTGTGTTGTGTGCTTGACTGTGGTATCTGGCCTGAAGAGGCGGTTAAAGAACTTGGCCTGAAGAGGCGGTTAAATCACTTGGCCTGAAGAGGCGGTTAAATCACTTGGCCTGAAGAGGCGGTTAAATAACTTGGCCTGAAGAGGCGGTTAATTCACTTGTGGTTAAAGTGTTAGCTCGTGTGGCGGTGGAAGATTGTAAATTGTTGATGTGATCGTTATTATGTCTGTTGAAATTATTGTATCACGACACTGCACTTGTACACATGGCATGTAGATGCTAGGAACATGGGATGGGTTTGGGAGACATGATCCCTACCGAGCCGTGGTTGCTCACCCCTCCTCTTGTGTTTGTTTGTTTTCCAGGGACTTACAGGCATTAGGTGGATACACCAAGGTGGAAGACCCTCTCCACTTTATTGTTCATTTCAGTAATGTACTTTTATGATTTATGTAACCCCAGGGAGGGGAATGTACTAAGGGATTGAACTGTAATCAGGGACTTGGTTGTTTTATGAACCTTTGATGTTTTGGAATTAAATAAAGATGTGGCTTATTTGATTTATTGTAATTGTTAGACTTGCTTGTGTGGCATCCAGTAATCCAACCCCATTGCCCTCCGTGTGGGTGAATGGGGAGTCACGTACCGGTTTCCTCGGGTTGGAAATCCGGGGCGTGACACAAGCGGCAATATACTTGTGGACTGTTGCATACATTGATGGCCAATAAAACTGTTGAGACAAGCGTTTACACGTCCTCAACACCCCTGAATGGCCACCACTAGGGGAGTCATGGAATTCTTTTAACAATTGTTGTACGATGTCTGACTGTGGGGGCACCACGACCCGATTTTTGTAAAACACCAACCCATTCTGCATTTTGTATGGATGTCCGCGGCTGTTTGCTGCCAATTGCTGAATTTTCTGCATAAATGGATCTGTCTTAGCTGCATTTTTAATGGCATCCCAAATAGAAGAGTGGGGTGTAAACAAAGCATTTAGGCTAGGACTGCCCACCACCCTAGAAAGAGCATCTGCTGCCCCGTTCTCTTTACCAGGCTTGTAACGAATTTCATAATCATATCCTAGTAGTTTTGACACCCATTTCTGCTGCTCAGGCGTCGTAATGCGCTGTTCCATTAGAAACTTGAGGCTCTTTTGATCTGTGTGGATATAAAATTTGTTGCCTAGCAAGTATGGACGCCATGTTTGAATTGCATGAATAATGGCCAGCATTTCCTTTTCATAAATTGATAAAGTAAGTTTGTTGGTACCCAAAGCTCGACTCATATAGGCAATGGGTTGTCCTTGCTGGCACAAGACTGCTCCTATCCCTCCACCAGATGCATCGGTCTCGATAATAAATGGAGCCTGAAAATTGGGCAGCGCAAGTGTTGGTGTAGTCGTCATGGCCGCTTTGAGCTGACCAAAGGCAGTTTCCGCTGCGGCATCCCATCCAAATTGCCCCTTTTTGAGTAAATTGGTAAGGGGTCGTGCAATGATGCCATAATTGCAGACAAATTTCCTGTAATAGCCAGTTAAGCCTAGAAAACCACGCAATTCAGAGACATTAGTGGGTTTAGGCCAATTCACCATGACATCAATTTTTTGTTGATCAACCTTGACCCCTTGAGGAGTAACAATGTGACCCAAATATTCCAGCTCTTGTGATCCAAAGACACATTTGTTGAGTTTGACAAAAAACTGGTGCTGCCTTAATATTTCAAAAGCTATCTTAACATGTTCAATATGCACATTCCAATTGGGACTGTAAATTAAAATATCATCAAAGAAAACCAAAATGAATTGACGAAGATAGGAGCTGAAAATTGAATTCATAATGGCTTGGAATGTTGATGGGACATTGCAAAGGCCAAAGGGCATGACTAAATATTCGTAATGGCCATTATGGGTGCGAAAGGCAGTTTTGTGGACATCATCCGGATTTACTCTCACTTGGTGATAGCCTGCCCGCAGGTCAAGCTTAGTGAAATAGGTGGCTCCATGGAGCTCATCGAGCATGTCCTCTACAGTTGGAATAGGGAATCTATCTTTTATGGTTACTGCATTTAAAGCTCGATAATCGGTGCAAAATCGCCATGACCCATCCTTTTTCTTTACCAACAAAACAGGAGATGAGAAAGGACTAGTACTTGGTTTTACAAGTCCCAATTTGAGCATGTTTTGAACTTGTTTTTCAATTTCAGCTTTTTAAAAATAGGCATACCTGTAGGGCCTCACATTGACCGGTTCACTTCCCTCCTTTAGTTTAATAGGATGAGCAATTTCTCTGATCAGTGGAAGCTGTGTCGGCTCGTTGAAAATATCCTTAAATTGTTGCAATAATTGTTGCATTTCCGGTTGTACTGCATGCTGGCCTTCAATAACGCCATCTTCAAAGGTGAGGGCAATTATGGACCCTGTTTGTCGCCCTCCTTTATTGATGGCTTTTAGAGTTGCCTCCTTTATGGTCGGTGCTCCCATTCCTTGGAGTTTTTGGACTTCGTTATCCCACTGGAATTCCATAGTTTGATTCTTCTAATTGCACACCACGGTTCCTAGTTGTTCTAACCAACTAACACCAAGAACCAAATCCAGCCCAATTAATGGTAGGGCGTATAGAGTAAGAGTGAAAGGTATACCATTCAAATGAATTGTCACGTCTTCAAATCTTCCCTGGCACTTGAGGGGTGTCCCGCTGGCTACTTTAACGTCAAAAGTCTTGGTTGGTTGGACTCTAAGCTGTAGTTGGTTTGCCAGCTTAAGGCTAATAAAATTGTGAGTTGATCCGCTGTCAATTAGAACCACCATGGTTTGGGTCCCAATTCTTGCCATCACCCGCATGGTTTTGTGTGGGGACCAACCAGTGAGTGCGTGCAAGGATATCTCAGCTTGAGGAGTTCTTTCACTCCTAGAGTCCTCGTCGTCAGAGCCCTGGCTTTCACCTTCGAGGAGTAACAATTGAGGCCCCCGACACTTGTGCCCCGCAGTGAACTTTTCATCACAGTTAAAACACAATCCTTGTGCTCTCCTTCGCTGCATTTCATCCCATGACAGCCTCTTGAAAGAAGTACTTGCCTTAACGTTAGTTGGGGGTTGTGCGTCTGTCATTTGCTTACTTATTGGTTTGGAGATTCTCCTTTGTCGCGAGAGTTGTTCATCCCGCATACGTGCGAGGCTAATAGCTTCCTTCAATGACCGAGGCTTGAACATCCGGATGCCATCGGAAATTTCAGCCTTAAGCCCTCCCATGAATGTCCCTACCAGTGTTTTTTGGGTCCATCCTTGTACCCTGTTGCCCAACCTTTCAAATTCCTTTTGATAGTCTCGTAGGGAATTGATTTGCTTGACTTTTGATAATGATTCGTCAAAGTCCTCACAATCAGTAGGGCCGAAGCGTGACCACAGCTCTTTGACGAAACCTTCCCATGTGACCTCCCTGTTTTCCTCACGATATGCCCTGCGTAACCATTGCCACCACTGGTTCGCTTCTCCTGCCAGATGAAATGATGCCAAGGACACTATTTGTGTTTCTAAGGTACCCTGGTACTCAGAGAATTGTTCCACTCGTGTAAACCATTCAGTTGGATCGTCTCCGGAGTACCTTGGAAATTCTAATTTCGCCAATTTAGAATCGAACATGGGTCGCCTTCCCTGGTCTGGTTCTTGAGTCCGACCATTTGAGGTCTGGCCTGTTTGTGGATTGGGAATGCTTGAGGGAGCGCCTGATATTTTGCTGATTGCATCTTCAATTTGTCGAAGTTTGTCATGAACTCCAACTTCCATGCGGCTGAAGCTATCTTGGAGAGTACCAAAATCTGCTTCGATGTTCAATGCGCTCTTTGTTGGTAGCCATCAAGTGCTCTGATACCAAATGATTGGTCCCGATCAGAGAGGAGAAAAGATTTACGTGTTCTGCTTTGGGCGAGAACAAGCCACAGGTGTTTTTTTATAAAATGCTCTGCCTTTTTATTTCATCACAACTGATTTATAAAGGAAGAAAACAATTGCAGATCAGCACAACTCCTAGTTTCTAGATACATCTCCCCCGATAATTGCCCCCCTTTCCCAACGGAACAATAAAATGCAAATATCTATTTATTTAACAAACTCCTATTAATTTGCAGCACTTCCTTCATGCAGACTTGGACGAATTCCTACATGCCAATCCCTTTATCATGAATCCACGTATCTAGGATTTTGTTTGGGCACTCTTCTGGATCGACATGGCTGTACAGTAGCTGTATCATATATCAAATCATTGAAAGGACGTCGGACGAAAAGGACAAAAAAACCGGATTACTAACCTATATTATTATTCTACAAGTTTAAAACGAAAAACAATTTCTTTAATATATATGTATAAAATGTAATAATTTAATTAAGTGTGAGATTTTTATTTTCATAAATATTATTTGATCTGAAATAATAAATTAGAAGTGTACCTGAATTTATTGGCGGAGTTTGATCAACAAGTTATCATCATACAAATTAGTACAACCCTTATGAACCATAATTCTCAATGGCTCTGGTGATAAGAATGTAGACCTAATAAGTCGTCATGTTACTTGTGGTTACGTGTAACACTTTAATTTAGGCTTTCCCAAAAATAGCACAACACATTTGATATTTACATATTTGGCCTCATATGATAGAATTTTTCCAACAATCTCTCACTGGGTCGTATATGTTGAACCTCATTTTGACCGGATTAGATCACAACCGTACTTGGCAAAGGACCACTTTGGAAGACCTTTAAATGTCCCAAGGTAAGCGTTAAGTAATAGAGGATGACATTCGGAGAACAACGCATTTGACCATACTTGATTCCGAGAAGAAATGAAGAGATTATGACCAAAGTATCATGTTTTGTGCGAATTTAAATTGGACAACCGGTGTGTAGCCCGCTATTTTATCAATAACTTCCCTGATACTTGTCGCAATCCAACAAGTCAATTGTATTGATTAGATAACATCTTTATCTGTCATTTCCAACTGGTTTGAGATTATTCTGGGTTGTATTCAATCAGTTATAATTTTTCGAAGTTGGCAATCAAATCTTGTACAAATTTGGAGGAGACAGCCGGTGCACAACGCATTATTTTGCCAATAACTTTCTCAATACTTGCTGGATTCAAATAAGGCCAATTATGTTGGTTAGATAACATCTTTATCTATCATTTCCAACCAATTTGAAGATAATCCGAGTTATGTGCAATTAATTATGAATTTTTGAATCTGACAAGCAGAATGCTCACTTTGTCATGTACCTCTGTGCGGTGTTTCTGACTTTTCTCCTAAATACATCAGAGTAGTGGGCACGTCCTCCTGGAAGAAAGACCTCCACTAATCTCGGGTCACACCTGAAAAGGAAAAATAACAAGTAGGCGTGAGCGACAAGCTCAGTAGGTGACCCTAATACTCCACATCATGCAAACATATAAGTCTATACTATATGCTCTGTATACTTGTGCACTATGTAGTGTGCACAATCATCAGGACTCAACCTACAAACAAACATCAGGACCTAGCCTGCCCACACAAGACAACTTATCCACGATCCTCAACAGGATCCCAGCTTAGGGCACTAAGCCCTAGCTCTACGAGCTCAATGGCTCAACCCAGGCCTTAGCCTGTCACGTCAACCACATAATATTACCTATGCCTCACGGTGAGAACACAAACAAGTCATGGAGTCCAAGCCCCAATTCCCCAAACCAACATACCAACACCAGTATGGCATTAAGGTTCACAACACTCCCTTTATAGTTGAGAGCAGTCTTCATAATTTGATCATCATGCGTTGACCAAGGAAGAAGATACCTATAGCAGTTGTTTTCTTGTAATAAAAAGTCCTGGCATTAGGTCAAGTATAATACTTAAATGTGGAGACTTAAAGGTTACAATGTAAATGGTCCAGTCCAGTGCAGTTGCACTGGCTCGATGCCGCGAAACTGGCGCGGAGCTGGGGACTCGAAGACTCAAAGCCTTAACCTTCGACCTTCGACCCTATGACTATGGATCTACGGATCTTCGACCCTTTGACCCAAATCTTCGAGTCTTCGTTCTTTCGACCCAAAAGATCACCCAGGATACTATTCATCATCGTTTTTGCGTGTTCTTCGTCTGGAATCAACCCAACGACTCCCAGACGCTCAAAAACACACGTTTTGCGTAATAGAATACAATATCTACTTCAAAATGTGTTCTGAACGCCTCTAAATCACACAGTAACAATAGAAATACACACATATAACTGCAGATTATATCTATCTAGATCTAAATCTAGATTTCCATGGTTAACTTCTCAACCCTCATGAACTACACAGTTAACCAACCCCAGAATACATAAACACATATCTAAACTGATATAAATCAGTTCTTAACCACAGATCTTATGCTAAACCATTACATCTAACCCAAAATTGGATTTCCCCCAAAACCTAGGGTTCATGCTCAAATTCATAAATCATGATAAATCGTGCATATCCAAGATGGAAAGAGGTAAGGAGTTCAAGGACACCTACCTGGGGTGATTCTTTGTGCTCCACGAACCCAATCGACCCAAATCGCCAAGGCTTTAAGCTTCCAAGCTCTCTCTCTCTCTCTCTCTCTCTCTCTCTCTCTCAAATGCACCAATGCGATAGCGTAAAATGAAAGCTCTTTCTTTTCATTATATTTATATTTCTGCCAATCATTGACAAACAATTGACCTCCCAAAATAATAATTGACCTCCAAGGTCACGAACTCCAAATTTAGCCAGATTACTGTCAAAACTCTTGAAATGACGAGCACAATACTATTCAGATATTAGCACACCCAAATGACCGCTCAAACGCAAAGTCAACCAATAAATCGCGAGAAAGTCAATAATCGGGCCTAAGTACTGTCAAAATGCTCACATCGACGGCTACACTACCGTCTAGATAATTGCATTCCCATAGAATGGCTATCTCTCACTACTACTCAAATACGAGTCTTTACATCCTCCCCACCTTAGGACTTTTCGTCATCGAAAATAAAATACATGCCCAAAGGACACCGCAAAACACATGCCCAAAGGACATGGCAAAATTCAAGCTCAAACACCGCACAAAATTCAAGCACAACAACAAGACACAAAACATGATCATCACCATGATCACCAACAACATAAGATCTAACAACAACAACAAGCTAAACCATATCTCACAGACACATATGCAAAACAAATGCATAAAACATAACTCATACCTCAGGGAAGGCCCTCACATCCTCCCCACCTCAGGACTAATCGTCCTCGAATAGCTTAGGATGAAGAACTCGTATCTAGCTCTCTTTCTCCCAAGTATGCTCCTCCATGCCTTGGTGTCGCCATAACACTCGAACTAGTGGGATCGTCTTGCCCCGCAAGACCTGCTCCCGCCTGTCTAAAATCTGTGCCGGCATCTTAACAACGGCACCATCATCAGCCAAGTCTACCTCACGATAGTCCAACACATGAGAAGGATTTGAGTGATACGATCTCAACTGAGACACATGAAACACATCATGTACGCATGCCAACTCTGGTGGCAAAGCTAATCGGTAAGCCACTGTGCCCACGGAGGCAACAATCTCAAATGGCCCCACAAAACAAGGGGAGAGTTTGGATCCACGCCCAAACCTCCTATGCCCTCGACATGGCGATACCTGCAAAAATACACGGTCACCCACCTCAAACCGCAAAGGTCGACGCCTCTGGTCCGCATAAGACTTCTACCTACTCTGTGCTGTCAACATATGCTATCGAATCAGGTGCACGATCTCCGTGTTCTCTCGAATCATATCAGGATCGAGAACCGCTGTCCCTCCCGTCTGTGCCCAACACAAAGGTGATCTACAAGGCCGCCCATATAGTGCCTCATACGGAGCCATCCCAATTGTGGCTTGATAACTGTTGTAAGAGAACTCCACCAAAGGAAGGTGAGTCTCCCAACAACCCCCAAAATCTAGGACACAGGCACACAACATGTCCTCGAGTGTCTAAATCGTCCGCTCTAACTAACCGTCCGTTTGTGGATGAAAAGCTGTACTCAGGTTCACCCTACTACCCAAAGCTCGCTGCAACTGTCTTCAAAACTGAGAGATGAACCTCGCATCCCGATTAGATACAATAGACAATGGGACTCCATGCAACCGCACAATAACATCAAGATACCTCTGTCCTAAAGTCCTCACTGGGTCGGTCTCCCAAGACGGAATAAAATGCGCCGATTTGGTTAATCGGTGCACAATAACCCATATTGTATCGTGTCCCCTGGAACGAGGAAGTCCATTGACAAAATCCATGGTTACGTGGTCCCATTTCGACTCTGGCACTGGCAATGACTGCAACTCACCAACTTCTCTCAAGTGCTCTGCCTTGACCTGCTGACATAATTAGTAATAGCCTTCTTCAGGCCTGGCCACCAATACTGCCTCCTCACTGCACGGTACATCTTGGTCCCACCAAGATATACAACTAACCGTGACTAGTGAAATTCCCGAAGAACCTCCTCCTGAAGAGAAGTGGGAACTATCAGTCTACCCCTATACGGCAGTACATGCTCTGCATCCTCAGTCCAATCAGAAGATGCCTGCCTTATCTAAATTCTGTCCATGATGACCTCACAGTTAACGTCCCCTAGCTCATCCTCTATGATCCTATGCTGCAACTCTGGGACTGCTACAACAACACTGAGCATCCCTCGCCCACCACTAGTCACCATCTGCAACCTCATCATTGCCAACTGGTCCATCATTTCCCATTCCTTAATGGCACAATGAGCAACTACGGCCCTGCTCTTCCTACTCAGAGCATTTACCACTACATTACCTTTAGCTGGGGTATACAACAAATCAAACTGAAACTGCTGCAGGTACTCTACTCACCGCCTCTGCCTAAGGTTCAGATCTCCCTGAGAGAAGATATACTGCAAGCTCTTGTGGTCCGTATATGTAAGGACCCGTACCTTGAGTTAGTCAGTTTTGCCTTCTGAGTAGAGTTTTTCTAGATTTTGACCTAGTGAATGGACTCCAATGAATTCACGTGCAAAAGGAAAGATGCTTAGAATGAGGTCCTCTATCTACCACAGAAGTTTCAGGCCAAACGGACGTGTATGTGAGGTGCACGTGAAATGGGTCCATTTCACGTGCAAGTGTGGTTGTCTTCTACATGATGCAAGGAGGCTAGGGGTGAAGTTTGAGCGCATTTGGAGTGCATTTGGAGTTGCACGTGAATTGGGGAATTCACGTGCAAATTGGCGTGCAGGATTATTTTTGCATGGTTCCCTTGGTTTTGTCATTCTAATCATCTTTTCCCAAAGGACCATGTTGGAATTGTGACTATTTTGGTGTGTATGGGTGTGGGAAGGTCATAGCTTGTTCCATCAAAACTACGTCGTTTTGATGCTGGGATTCACTTAATTAAAACTACGTCGTTTTGATGTTGTGTTGTCTATATAAGGAGGAGAAGCCCCTCTGTTTTAGGGTTAGGGTTTGTTGCTCCACCAGCCGTCGCAGAGAGAGAGAGAGAGAGGGAAGGAGAGCTCCTGGTTGCTGCCGGGCGTCTTGCGTGGGTGGTCGGTGCTTCGTGGGTGGACGGCGTTCGACGTGGGATCGGGACATTGCTGTGTTGTTGCGTTTTACTTGAGGTAGGGGTTCTGTTCTTCCTAAACCCTCCTCTGTCCTAGGGTTCTAGGGCAGATTATGGGTTATATCTGTTATATATATATATATATGTAATCCATATAGGTGTGATCTCCTATATGGATGTTGGCCTTCAATGGCATTTTGGTGTGATTTTGTGGATTACATGCTATATGTTTGATGAATTGCCTGTGTGAATATAGCTGTGTGTATATGCCCATTACGTGTTTGGTAATATGCCTGTGTGGCTGGACTTGTGATTTAGTGTATGTATGTATGCTGGGTGTTTGTTCTTTGGCCTGAATGGCTGGGATTGTGCACTTGTGAACGGGTGCACACCAAGTGTTTGGTTTTATGCTTGAGTGACTGTGGTGTGTGTTGTGTGTATGACTGTGCTATCTGGCCTGAAGAGGCGGTTAAACTACTTTGCCTGAGAGGCGGTTAAACCAGTGGCCTGAAGAGGCGGTTAAACTACTTTGCCTGAAGAGGCGGTTAAACTACTTGCTTGAGATGTGTTTTGTTAACCAGTGTGGCTGGGGCTGGGGTTACGCCCACTTGTGTGATGTTTTATTTTTTTTTTCCTAATACTGTCACGTCACTACACCTGTGCACATGCATGTAGCCGCTAGGAGCATGGGAAGGGTTTGTCACGCCCCGGATTTCCAACCTGAGGAAACCGGCACGTGACTCCCCTTTTACCCACACGGAGGGCAAAGGGGTTAGGATACAAATCAAGAATATTACATTTTAAACTTCCACAACACATTGAAGAAAACAAAGTTCATCAAAACAATCCATAAACCAAACCAGTCTTTATTACAATAAAGTCCTCTTTTCAATCCATCCCCACTGGGGTTACATCAGTTCCCATAAAAAAACAACATAAATGGTAGACAGTAAAGTAAATATGGTCTTCCACCTTGGGGTCCCACCTAACGCCTGTATGTTCCTGAAAGAAAACACAACATAGAGGGAGGGGTGAGCAACCACAGCTCAGTAGGGATCATGTCTCCCCAACCCATCCCATGCTCCTAGCGTGTACATGAGTGTGTACAGGTGCAGTGTAGTGACAATAAAATGTAAACAAGTAGTATTCCACATTCACAAGGCACACACCTATCCACAGCCATACAGGCTTAGCCACATAGGCTAACAAATCCTGACCACTAAGGCTTAGCCACACGGGCTAACATATCCTGACCACTCAGGCTTAGCCACACGGGCTAACATATCTGACCTCTCAGGCTTAGCCACACAGGCTAACATATCCACGGCCATATAAGCTTAGCCACACAAGCTAACATTTCCGATCCCGGGCTTCCACGACCACCGGGTTCCACAAGCACAGATACAAGGTCACACAGGCATTAAACCAAACACGTAGCATACACACTTTCACAGGCATAATACCAAACACTTAGTTCGCACAGCCCATCAGGCATAAAATCAAACACATACTAGGCATATTCACACAGACATATCCACACAGGCATTTTATCGAACACTTAATATGCACACCATCCAACACCAGAATACACCAAAAACTGCCATTGAAGGCCAACATCCATATAGGAGATCACACCTATATGGATTACATACGTATATATAACAGATATAACCCATAATCTGCCCTAGAACCCTAGGACAGAGGAGGATTTAGGAAGAACAGAACCCCTACCTTGTATGTTCTCCTGCTCCCGCTTCCACGCAAGACTCCGACCACCCACGCAAGACGCTCCGGCAGCCACCAGAAGCTCTCCTTCCCTCTCTCTCTCTCTCTCTCTCTCTCTCTCTCTCTCTCTCTCCGCGACGGCTGGTGGAGCAACAAACCCTAAACCTAAAACAGAGGGGCTTCTCCTCCTTATATAGACAACACAACATCAAAACGACGTAGTTTTGATTAAGTGAATCCCAGCATCGAAACGACGTAGTTTTGATCACACAAGTTTGCACCTTTCCGCACCCATATAGGCCAAAATACTCAGAATTTCAACATGGTCCTTTGGAGAAAGTTCATTAGAATGTCAAAACCAAGGGAACCATGCAAAAATATGGCTACACGCCAATTTGAACGTGAATTCCCCAATTCACGTGCAACTCCATATGCACTCCAAATGCTCTCAAACTTCACCCCTAGCCTCCTTGCATCATTTAGAAGACAACCACACTTGCACGTGAAATGGACCCAATTCACGTGCACCTCACATACACGTCCGTTTGGCCTGAAACTTCTGTGGTAGATAGAGGACATCATTCTAAGCATCTTTCCTTTTGCACGTGAATTCATTGGAGTCCATTCACTAGGTCAAAATCTAGAAAAACTCTACTCAGAAGGCAAAACTGTGACTAACTCAAGGTACGGGTCCTTACATCCTCTCCCCCTTAAGACTTTTCCTCCCCGAAAAGAAATGACATACGAGGTAAACAAACACAAGCTACCCATTTGCCACCCGACAAGCCACCACACCCAAATGGGTCATACACCGCGCACAGCACATAACAGCACATAACAAGGTACCACCATAATCCACAACCACATGCATCACAATAATGCATATAACACATATCCGCATGTCACAAATACACATCTCAAAATACATCACAATGATGAACACATGTCTAAAAGATAAAACAAATACACCAAGTCATACACAACTAATACAAGAAAACACATCACAATCCCTTGGCCAACAGCCACCAACAGTCACCTCCCACTCTTAAGGTTGTTCGTCCTCGAACAACGCTGGGTGTTGCTCACGCATCATGGACTCACATTCCATGTCTCCTCTGCGCAGGACGTGTCGGCCCCTAAAAGACAACACACCTTCCAAAACGCACCTGCTGATGCACATAGCCCACAACCATTCACATACCCGTGACCGAAGATATCACACCATAACACACATGAAGGCACGTACCCACCGACCCAATACAACACAGCATGATAGGGAAACACATATTCTAATCTCACAAACAACCCTTGTTCTCCTCACCTAACACATGTCACAAGTATTCACATGTCACGATAGTATAAGACATATACGCCCATCACTAACACGTTTAACAGATCACATAGGTCACAGAGCAACTCATATCATAAACACCACCACAAGGAACGACTCACAAACAAAACACTACTACACGTTTAACGTTCCACTGCCCATTCACCATCATTATAAACTCATCCGCAGGGAGTGTCCTCACAACCTTCCCACCTTTGGACTTTTCGTCCCCGAAAAGAGAAAGCAGGTAGTAAACATCACGAGAAGATCAAAGCAACACATAACACCCAGGAGCACAACCAGACTAGAGCTTGGCCAATTAGCGTGGTGACAACAACTCATGGGAGCAAGTCTGATAATAGTGAGGTCGAGAAACCTCCCACAAAGTCGCTAAGACCCCGACAACCGAACAAGGCCAACACCATAAGCCTATGCATGAAGTATCCATTCGCTAGAATTCATATGATTGAACGAGAAGTCACTACATCGACATAGTAGGGTACTCGGCGTTAGACGCCTACTCGTGTCACAATAGGATCAACACTCCACAATGTAAAATACCTAACAATGACACCACTGAGATTTGATGTCAACGGACACCAACAATTTACAACACAGCCACACTCCATATGTAGACCTTACCCTGACAGCAAACACAAAGAGGTCACAAGGAAACACAAACAAACAAGAGAAAAGCACTATGCAAACCACAATCACAGTCCCACACAGGGATATCACCACAAGAAGACAAAGCATCACAACTGAAACCGCCTCACTCTATAGCGATACACGTAACAACAAAACCCAACCAATGCCAAAGGGAACTCAAGATGACTTACAATCCAGGACACAACTACACCAGGATGAAGTTTGCGCTCCACCAATTTGGTCACAGTCAACAAGACGCCCAACGGAGTCCAAGGAGTAACTCAAAACAACAAATGCAGTACCATACACAACCACAGCAAGACCAAAATCCACCATCCGGCTATCACCTGTCACCGACCGTGAGGATCGACTAAAAGAAGTCTATGAACCAGAACACTACACTATAACGCCTATCGGACACTTCGTGCTAGCATCCTTGATCACGGTTAAATAGGTATCCACTAAGGTCCCACAGCCTGCATACTAACTGAGGCGTACACTACAGCCCAAGTGTTAACGCCTTTCCGAGTTCGGCAGACACCAAACGCAATGAAGTGGAACTTATCCTCTGACATCGGTGAAGTATAACTAACACAGCTCTCTCTGTTTGACCAGGAAAAATCCTCCCACCTGCAACAAGATAATTGATCCCTCTGTGTTGCCATTCATAGGTCACAAGGGAGTTCTTTGCCTCTATGACATACTCCACCTCACGGCCTACCAACTCCCCTATACCAACCATCGCGTTCCATCTCGATACACCAACAAAAGTCTCAAATACACCAACACCTTGATGGCGTGAACCATCTCACTTACCGTGTGATACTACACATGAAAGGTTTTCGAGGAGAACAGATATAGCTCATCCGCCTACCACCACCGCTCCAAAACATACACCCTTGTGATATCCGCCCGACATAAATCTCTCCCCTGGGAGTAGCACTAATACCCTTTTCCTAGCTTATCAACACTTTAATATTAAACATCACACCAGATAAGGAATAATATGAATAACATCACATCTAACACCTTTCTTCATCCCCACACCACAGTTAATATGCCACTACACCACGCCTCATCCTCCTCTACACATATGTGTCACAACACCCACACATAGCAACTCTGCTACATGCCTTTACCGCAGATGCAACACATACAACAACACAATACCACATTTTTCAAGACACAAGCAATGAAACACAAAACACCTGAAGAGTAGAACATACCAGCCTTACACCTTCTCTCCTCCTCTAAGCCTACTTTCCACAGGATACGAATCAAAGGAATGGCCCTACCCTGCCAAAGTACACCCTCCGCCCCTAGAGAAAGATAGCCCGAACAAGGCCTGCCAAATCTCACTTGCTTACCTCTTTTTACCAAATTGATGCACCGGGCATAACCCTCAAAACCCACTCATAGCCGCTAGTTCAATTCTAGAACACCGCAAATTTCATACATGCACAAACTGGTTTCACAACATATCCGTTTTACATTACTCGGTGTTTTCGACACACCATAAGCACGACACATGGCTACCGCTGGCCATCCGAGAACCCATAACACCTATATAATCACTAACAAGAACTAGCAACGACCACCCTAGCCAACAAGTCAACACCTCATGGACCCAAGGAGCGGCTATACTAGCTGTGTTTTCCTCCTTCAATCACAACACTTGGAAAGGTAACCATAGGAATATCCCTTTCATGTAGTATTCCAACACATACCTCTATCCGCATAAAAACACATTTCTATTACTCCAGGTTGCCAAGGAGGGGTCGCACAACAACCCACAAGCCATCACCTCACACCTCAAGCTCTACTACTAGCTAGCCGGTCTAAATTTCCCTCCCACTAGAAAAAAGGTTGCCTACAAGATTTGGTTACTTTGATTATCCACATGTGCCAAAATTGAATATCACTCACTTATAAAATCAACACCCATATTTTTATTAGTTACTCATTATTTTTCCAGCGTTAATAATATATATCTCCTAATAGGTCACCACCCACATCCATTCAAAATGCTAACTCAAACGGGACACGATAGGGTCCACCCCACCCTCACATAAACCAGGACGAGACTCAACCGATAACCCACCAAAGGGGCACGATACCACCAGGTGAATTTCTGTCTTGCTCTTCCACCTGGCCTCACTAGGTAGTCCTCCCGCCTCCAAATCGGGACTCGGCGTTGAGCTTTACCCCTAGCTCGCCGAGCCGGTCCCCTAGCATCACTCCCGGCCCTACTAAAACAGACTATACGAAGACGTCCCGCTTTTCCACGGAGGTAACACCGGTCACGCTTCTTGGCACACTCTCTGTTCCGGCCCCGGTTGTCCACAACAAGCGCAATCTTTTGAGAAATAGGACTCAAACGGGAGTGTGAGGGTTGACGACTCTCGGCGTACCTTGCTCCTAATCGGTTGTCGAATTGTATCCCTCACCCTGGAATAATCGAGCTCAAGACGCCAACCTCTGCCGTGATTAGTCTATCACCTTGACTGCAGCTCTCTCACTTGCCCAACTTGGGTCGTGGCCTCCTCTGTTACCTCAATAGTCGCACGGCTTATAGTTTCCAGAAACATTGGTTAAGCGAAAAGATAGTGCTCCAGATTAACACTAAATGATCTCAACAATCGCAAGACCACTACCGACTAAGCAGTTTAAGCTATAACACGCATTATTACCACACAAATTTATAAATTTACCAAACAAATTTCACAGACTATACAAATTTACACTCCATCACATTGCTCATAACCTTGTTTATTGCACACCATGCCAAACAAATTTACACTCCATCGGCTTAACACACGCTCAATCCTTCACAGAACACCAACATTATTACATATTTAATTTAATGTATTTATTTATTTATTTCTTTCTTGATTATTATTATTTTATTTTATTAACAGTTCACATTTCACAAGCTTCACATTCGCAAGCACTCAGTTTCAATACCACAAATTCTTTTCCATGTTTTCATGCTCGAACCATCACAAAATTTCAGAGTTGCACAATTGAAACTTTATCATGTTCAAACCTTTTATCCATGCAATTACACACACTGCACACATTTCAGTTCTCATTAAACCACATTGCACTAGCAACCATTCCACAAGCACACAGTTCAATTAAACAAGGACCTTTCCTTGTAGTCATGCTCAAGGTACTTTAAATAAAATCAGAGTTGCACAGTTCTCACCTTATCACATTATTCATATTTTTCTTTTATCACAATTAATTTTTTTTTTTCAGGTATCCACACCTTCACATACAACAACCAATGCAACTAGTGCCCTAATGCCAATGCATGCAAATCCTACCACAAGACTGGACTACCCCAAGTACACCTTGGAGGCTCCAAGAGGACCGTGTTGATCAGGCACGTCCCTCTAGGATCCTCCCAAGGACCCAAGATAACCAAGTCCGCCCACTACCCTAGGCCAACTAGACCATGCTCTGATACCATATTGTCACGCCCCGGATTTCCAACCCGAGGAAACCGGCACGTGACTCCCCTTTTACCCACAAGGAGGGCAAAGGGGTTAGGATACAAATCAAGAATATTACATTTTAAACTTCCACAACACATTCAAGAAAACAAAGTTCATCAAAACAATCCATAAACCAAACCAGTCTTTATTACAACAAAGTCCTCTTTTCAATCCATCCCCACTGGGGTTACATCAGTTCCCATAAAAAAACAACATAAATGGTAGACAGTAAAGTAAATATGGTCTTCCACCTTGGGGTCCCACCTAACGCCTGTATGTTCCTGAAAGAAAACACAACATAGAGGGAGGGGTGAGCAACCACAGCTCAGTAGGGATCATGTCTCCCCAACCCATCCCATGCTCCTAGCGTGTACATGAGTGTGTACAGGTGCAGTGTAGTGACAATAAAATGTAAACAAGTAGTATTCCACATTCACAAGGCACACACCTATCCACAGCCATACAGGCTTAGCCACATAGGCTAACAAATCCACAGCCACTCAGGCTTAGCCACACGGGCTAACATATCCACAGCCACTCAGGCTTAGCCACACGGGCTAACATATCCACAGCCACTCAGGCTTAGCCACACGGGCTAACATATCCACGGCCATATAGGCTTAGCCACACAGGCTAACATTTCCAGTCCCGGGCTTCCACAGCCACCGGGTTCCACAAGCACAGCATACAAGGTCACACAGGCATTAAACCAAACACGTAGCATACACACTTTCACAGGCATAATACCAAACACTTAGTTCGCACGACCCATCAGGCATAAAATCAAACACATACTAGGCATATTCACACGACATATCCACACAGGCATTTTATCGAACACTTAATATGCACACCATCCAACACCAGAATACACCAAAAAGCGCCATTGAAGGCCAACATCCATATAGGAGATCACACCTATATGGATTATATACGTATATATAACAAGATATAACCCATAATCCGCCCTAGAACCCTAGGACGGAGGAGGATTTAGGAAGAACAGAACCCCTACCTTGTATGTTCTCCTGCTCCCTGCTTCCACGCAAGACTCCGACCACCCACGCAAGATGCTCCTGGCAGCCACCGAAGCTCTCCTTCCCCTCTCTCTCTCTCTCTCTCTCTCTCTCTCTCTCTCTCTCTCTCTCTCTCTCCGCGACGGCTGGTGGAGCAACAAACCCTAAACCTAAAACAGAGGGGCTTCTCCTCCTTATATAGACAACACAACATCAAAACGACGTAGTTTTGATTAAGTGAATCCTAGCATCGAAACGACGTAGTTTTGATCACACAAGTTAGCACCTTTCCGCACCCATATAGGCCAAAATACTCAGAATTTCAACATGGTCCTTTGGAGAAAGTTCATTAGAATGTCAAAACCAAGGGAACCATGCAAAAATATGGCTGCACGCCAATTTGAATGTGAATTCCCCAATTCACGTGCAACTCCATATGCACTCCAAATGCTCTCAAACTTCACCCCTAGCCTCCTTGCATCATTTAGAAGACAACCACACTTGCACGTGAAATGGACCCAATTCACGTGCACCTCACATACACGTCCGTTTGGCCTGAAAACTTCGTGGTAGATAGAGGACATCATTCTAAGCATCTTTCCTTTTGCACGTGAATTCATTGGAGTCCATTCACTAGGTCAAAATCTAGAAAAACTCTACTTAGAAGGCAAAACTGTGACTAACTCAAGGTACGGGTCCTTACAGGGTTGGGGAGACTTGATCCCTACTAAGCTGTGGTTGCTCACCCCTCTTACTGTGTTTGCTTGTTTTGCAGGGACTTACAGGCGTTAGGTGGATACACCAAGGTGGAAGACCATAATTAACTTTACTCTCTTCCATTTATGTTTTGTTTTTCTTATCGGAATTGATGTAACCCCAGTGGGGATGGGATTGGAAAGGATTTTGTTGTAATAAACTGGTTTGGATTGCTTTTATGAACATTACTTTCTTGAATGTTGTGGATGTTTAAAATATAATATTCTTGGTTTGTATCCTAACCCCTTTGCCCTCCGTGTGGGTAAAAGGGGAGTCACGTACCGGTCTCCTCGGGTTGGAAATCCGGGGCGTGACAATATGGTATCAGAGCATGGTCTAGTTGGCCTAGGGTAGTGGGCGGACCTGGTTATCCTAAGTCCTTTGGAGGAGCTTGGAGGGACATGCCTGATCAACATGGTCCTCTTTGAAACTCCAAGGTGTACTTAGGGTAGTCCGGTCTTGTGGAAGGATTTGCATGCATTGGCATTAGGGCACTAGTTGCATTTGCTGTGAATGTATGCTAAACTGTGGATAAGATCATATGATTAAGTGAAATGTGCAACTCGATTTGTTTGGAAATGTGTAACTGAACAGTGCAATGTGATTGATGCAATGTATGTGTGCAATGTATGTAGGGTAGAGGTAGTGACGCGATAGATTATAATTGTTTTGACGTTGTGCTTCTTACTCCGTGTAGTAAGAATGCCGCCGAGGAGAGTGACACGTGCGTCCGGGTCAGTGGCTGATGAGTCATCTGCCCAAGAGGGTCCAGGTGCGGGACCGTCCGTTGGAGGGCATGCGTTGTTACTGGCACAGCTACAAGAAGGCATCCGGCTGGAGGTACGAGAGCTACGGGAGGGACTCCAGCAGGACGTTCGGGAGGAGGTGCGCCGTGAGATGGCAGCCACGGCGGGTGGTGCCACCACCACCACCACCAGAGGAGAGCCGCCTCGTGAGCGTGAGTGTTCGCTGGGTGGTGTACCGACTCGTGCAGAGGATGACGTGGTGACACGGTTCCGAAAGGAACAACCTCCGCGATTCAAGGGGGAAGGTGATCCTGTGGTAGCTGAGCAGTGGTTGAGGCAGATCGAGCATGTGTTCTCCTTTCTCCTGCCCCGGGAAGAGGACAAGGTGCGACTGGCAATTCGACAGCTGGAGGGAGATGCTTTGGAGTGGTGGACAAGTGTCGCGGGGAGCCGTGCGGTGCAACTCATGCTTTGGGAGGAGTTCTTGCAACTCTTCCATGATGAGTTCTTCCCGGAATCAGTGAGATGGCAGAAGAGGGAAGAATTCGGCAGCTTAAAGCAGGGATCCAGGACGGTACCTGAGTATGAGCGGGAGTTCTGGAGCTTGAGTAGGTTTGCTCCTGAGACTATGGCAAGGGAGGACCTGAAGGCCCACAAGTTCACTTTGGGCCTTAGGCCAGCCCTTAGGCAAAGGGTGGCAATTCTACGCTTGAGGACCTATGCTGAGGCTGTGGAGACGGCCCGTGTAGCCGAGAGAGAGCTGGATGATGGGAGGCAGGCCCATCAGGGTCGCCAGTTGCAGAGTGGGCCTGATCGAGATGCAGGGTCCAAGAGGCTCAAGACGGAGGAGAGGGATAGCAGTTCTTTTCGCAATCGGGGTCGGACATCCGTGAACCCCGGGAGGTTCACCTTTGGCGGCGGAAGACAGGGTGGTCCATCTGGGAGTCTACCTAGCACTGTCCATCGCTGTGGAGAGCAGGGTCACTTCAAAGGGGAGTGCCCCAAGAAGGACTGGCGATGCAACAACTGTGGACGAGAGGGCCATTTGCGCCGGGTTTGCAGGAGTGGCAACAGGGGAGCGGGGGGCATGGCATCCAGCGTGAGGAGTGATGCTAGCTTTCGTGCACCAGCTGAGAGACCAGCTCGTCAGTGGCAGGCCATCCAGGCAGGATCCAGTCAGACCCGACCCCAGGGGAGGCCGGAGCGACAGCAGACTGAAGCTGGAGGCAACCTTAGCGGGAACCATCCAGTGAGTGAGCCAACCAGTGGCATGGGCCAAGGAAGGGTTTGCACTGGAGGCGACGTACCAGGAGGAGGCTGAGCCACCACCTCCACCAGCTGAGGGTGGAGCAGGACCATCGGTGGTTAGAGGTACCCTCTTGATTTCCCGTACGTTAGCTTCTGTTCTTTTTGATACCGGTGCATCGTGTTCCTTCACTGCCGAGCTTCTTATTGATGGCTTGGGGTTAGCTTGTGTGGAGGCCGCAAGGCCCCTAGTTGTGGAGTCTCCGGTGGGAGGCATGATTGAGGTACGGCGTGTGTGTCGTGGACTGTGTGTTAACCATAGGCGAGGTGGAGCTGAGTTTTGACTTGCATGTGATGCCCTTGCGTACCTTTGACCTGATCTTGGGTATGGATTGGCTTATGGCTTTCCAAGCCAAGATAGACTGTTACCGGCGGCGTGTATCCTTCGTGACACCTGCAGGGACCTCTTGTACCCTGAAGGGGGAGTGGGACTGTGAGGCGAGTCGGGCCGGGCCGGTGATGGACTAGTGGGGTGCCATTACCCACAGGTTGGCAGCCCTGACCTTTGCTGAGGAGGGTAAGGTGGAAAAGAGGGTGTGGCCCGCTGTTGTGGACCAATTTCAGGATGTTTTTCCTAAGGAGTTGAGGAGTTTGCCACCTAAGAGGAGTGTGGAGTTCACCATTGAGTTGGTGCCGGGGACGGGTCCGATTTCCCAAGTAGCGTATCGTATGGGGCCGCCCGAGCCGAGGGAGCCGCAGAGGCAAATCGAGGAGTTGGTGGGCCAGGGGTATATCGGACCGAGTACCTCACCTTGGGGTGCTCCTGGTGCTCTTTGCTAAGAAGGCCGATGGCACACTTCGTCTCTGCATCGACTACAGGAAGTCGAATTCGGTGACTATGAAGAATAAGTACTGTTGCCTCGGATAGATGACCTGTTTGACCAATTGAGTGGTGCCCAGTGGTTTTCCAAGATAGATTTACGGTCGGGGTATCACCGGCTCGGGGTTAGGGAGGAGGACATCCCTAAGACAGCTTTTCGGTGCGGTATGGGCATTATGAGTGGGTAGTGATGCCTTTCGGGCTCACTAATGCGCCAGCGGTGTTCATGCATTTGATGAACCAAGTCTTTGCCCCATACTTAGACTCGTTTGTGGTGGTGTTTATCGACGATATCTTGGTGTATTCCAAGACCGAGAAGGAGCATGTGGAGCACTTGGCAACAAGTGTTGCAAACCTTGAGGGACCAGCGGTTGTTTGCTAAGTTTAGCAAGTGTCGGTTTGGCTACAGGAGGTTCACTTTCTTGGCCACGTGGTGTCAGTGAGGGAGTTAGGGTGGACCCAGCCAAGATTGAGGCCGTGGCATCGTGGGCGAGGCCAACCAACGTTTTTGAGATCCGTAGCTTTCTTGGCTTGGCGGGGTATTATCGCCGTTTTGTAGAGGGGTTCTCCCGTTTGGCGGCTCCTATGACGGCGTTGACTAGGAAAGGAGTGAAATTTGAGTGGACGGACAAGTGCCAGCAGGCGTTTGAGACTCTCAAAACCCGTTTGACCACTGCGCCGGTGTTGAGGTTACCTCGGGAGGATATTCCATATGAGGTATATTGTGATGCGTCTAGGGTTGGTTTGGGGTGTGTGCTTATGCAGGAGCACAGTGTGGTGGCTTATGGGTCAAGGCAGCTGAAGCCTCATGAGCAGAATTACCCTACTCATGACCTTGAGTTAGCGGCTGTCATCTTCGCCCTGAAGAGTTGGCAGCATTACCTCTTGGGGGAGAAGTTTGTGGTGTTCTCCGATCACAAGAGCCTTCAGTACATCTTTACCCAGAAGGACTTGAATTTGAGGCAAAGGAGATGGATGGAGTATTTGCAGACCTTTGACTTTACTCTTGCCTATACCCCGGGCAAGGGTAATCTTGTGGCTGATGTGTTGAGCAGAAAAGGGAAAGCTGAGGTGGCCGTGCGAGAGTGAAAGCTAATGGAGCAGTTGGCGATGTTGCAGCTGCAGCCTGTTGCTCGTGATAGTGGGACAGTCCTGAGTCCTTTGGTGGTTGTGCTTGAGTTGTACCAGCGCGTCCGGGAGGAACACTGGGTGACCTTGAGTGTGAGGTTCTCCGTGCCCGTATTGAGGCCGGTGAGCTATCCGAGGACCGGACAGAGGGTCCTGAGCATGAGTTGTCATTTCAGGGGCGGTTGGTAGTGGCTTCTTCCCTCGGGGATGAGGTGATGAGGGAGTTTCACCGGTCTAGAGTTCTTGTGCATCCAGGGGGGTACGAAGATGTACCATGCACTTCGGGGACATTTTTGGTGGCCTGGGATGAAACGCGATGTGGCTGCCTTTGTTTCGCGGTGCCTCACGTGTCAGCAGGTGAAGGCTGAGCATCAGCGGCCGGCGGGCATGTTACGACCATTGCCCATAGCGGAGTGGAAGTGGGACCACATAGCGATGGATTTTGTGGATCGGTCTTCCACCCACCACGGGGAGGAAAGATATGATTTGGGTGATTGTGGATCGACTCACAAAGTCGGCCCATTTCCTGGCTGTTCGCAAGCGGGACTCTATTGGGACCTTGAGTCAGCTGTACATGAACGAGATTGTGCGACTGCATGGGGTACCATCATCGGTTGTCTCTGACCGGGATTCGAGGTTCACTTCCCATTTTTGGGCAGGTTTGCAGGACGCTATGGGGACCAAGCTTCACTTGAGTACAGCCTTTCACCCTGAGACTGACGGCTAGACAGAGAGGACGAATCAGACTTTGGAGGACATGTTACGGGCCTGTGTGTTAGATTTTGGGGGTTCGTGGGCGACTCACCTTCCTTTGGTGGAGTTTGCCTACAACAACAGTTATCAGGCATCCATTGGGATGGCTCCCTTTGAGGCGTTGTATGGGCGGCCGTGTCGATCACCTTTGTGTTGGACCGAGGTGGGGGAGACCGCTCTCTTGGGACCACAGTTGGTTCAAGAGGCTACCGAGAAGGTTAAGTTGATTCGACAGCGGTTGTTATCAGCTCAGAGTCGGCAAAAATCTTATGCGGATCAGCGGCGGTGACCTTTGGAGTTTTCTGTTGGTGATCATGTGTTTCTTCGTGTTTCTCCACGTCGTGGACATCGATGGTTTGGGCGAGGTTCCAAGCTATCTCCGCGGTTTATTGGTCCTTTTGAGATTCTGGATCGTGTAAGGCCTGTGGCCTACCGCTTAGCGTTACCACCGCGGCTGAGTCGAGTGCACAACGTGTTTCACGTGTCCCAGTTGCGGAAGTATCACTCTGACCCCACTCATGTGATCGATTGGGGGACATTGGACATTGCGGATGACATGTCCGTTGTTGAGGCCCCTATCCGTATCCTAGATCGGCGCGAGAAGCTTTTGCGTGGTCGTGCTATTCCTTTGGTTCGCGTGCTGTGGCAGCACCGTGGCATTGAGGAGGAGACATGGGAACGTGAGTCCGTGATGCATGAGCAGCATCCAGACTTGTTCGAGGATGAACAATCTTAAGCGTGGGAGGTGGCTGTTGGCCAAGGGATAGTGATGTGTTTTCTTGTATTAGTTGTGTACGCTTTGGTGTATTTGTATGGTCTTTTAGACATGTGTTCTTATTTGTGATGTGTTTTGAGATGTGTATTTGTGACATGCGGATATGTGTTATATGCATTATTGTGGTAATGGATTATGGTGGTACTTTGTTATGTGTTGTTATGTGCCGTGTGCGGTGTATGGCCCATTTGGGTGTGGTGGCTTGCCGGGTGGCAAATGGGTAGCTTGTGTTTGTTTTCCTTGTATGTCATTTCTTTTCGAGGACGAAAAGTATTAAGGGGGAGAGGATGTAAGGACCCGTACCTTGAGTTAGTCAGTTTTGCCTTATGAGTAGAGTTTTTCTAGATTTTGACCTAGTGAATGGACTCCAATGAATTCACGTGCAAAAGGAAAGATGCTTAGAATGAGGTCCTTTATCTACCACAGAAGTTTTAGGCCAAACGGACGTGTATGTGAGGTGCACGTGAAATGGGTCCATTTCATGTGCAAGTGTGATTGTCTTCTACATGATGCAAGGAGGCTAGGGGTGAAGTTTGAGCGCATAAGCAGTCACCTGCCGTGTATGCATCAACACACAACCAAGCCCCACCCTAGAGGCATCACAATACACCTTGAAAGGCACAGCCTCTTGCGAAAGAATCAAAATAAGTGCTAAGGTCAATCATGCATTCATGTAACGCCCCCAAATCTGGACTTCCAAACCGGGTGCGTTGGACAAATAAGATATTACAATTATAATGAATAGTAATCTATTACTCAACATAAATTCGATGGTTTATTTATTACATCAAGACTCATCACAAGATCTTTAAGGTTTAGCGTTTAGAGACTAGGTGTTGATAACCCATTATAGTTTACATGACATATAAATACTACATGCATAATCTTCTTATGATTTTATTCCAAGCATTCTGGACACCATTATCCTAGCATCCTTGCTTTCTCCTAGTTCCCTGGGGTTGGAAGAAAACATAAAGGAAATGAGCTCAAATAGCCCAGTAAGGTTAAAAGTAACGAATAATATATGGAGAATAATCAGCTCATGAAAGAATAAGACTATCTACTCATCTAGGTTCACCACCTAGATGTCATGCATAACCTGTTATCAACTAGATTGACACTCTCCAGTGATGTTCTTTACCCAATGCATTGGAGGTCTTTCTCGAACCACCCATAAACATATTGCCAAACATAAAACATATCTTCACAAAATTTCAAACAACCACATCAATGGTAAATTTCAACGTAAAGGAAGGTCTTACAATAATAGCTCCGATAAGTAAAAGGGTTATTCACCATTCAATAAATTAGATTACCAACTTTCCAAGAAGTGTCGAAGAAAGTTAATTATTAAATATCGAGATAGAAATATAGAGAAGAAATAGGAAATGAATTTCCACGTCAGAGATCGTGGTAAGGAAAGGGAGAGTGGATCCTTACAATCTTTTTGTCTTTCGCGTTTATAAACTTTGAAACAAAATTTAAAAGTTAATATTTTAGTTTTAATAATAATAGTATATTCATAAGTAATATATTGAGAGACATATATAAGTATATTATGGTAAAAAAACTTTTCATGATAATAATAATAATATATACGTATACATTTACATATATAATATACGTATATACTATATAATATACATATATATATTGAGGGGCAAAGCCATCCATAATATATATATGTATGAGGAGACTTAGTCTTCCATGGAATAATAATAATCTATATATACACATATACGTATCATATACATATATATATTGAGGGGCAAAGCCATCCATAATATATATATGTATGATGAGGCTTAGCCTTCCATGGAATAATAATAATCTATATATACACATATACATATTATTTAATAAATATACATATATATATATAGGGGCAAGGCCATCCATAATATATATATGTATGAGGAGGATTAGCCTTCCAAGAACATGATTAATATATGCTTGAAATATTTACCTTTTGAAACTTCCAACAAGTGAGAGGAAGATTGAGAGAAGAGAAGGCTTGGAGGACTATTGGGGTGTTAATAGAACTTTTTGGGGAGTATTTGGAGGAGTGTTTTGTGGCTTATTGAATGGAAAGAGTGCTTGAGAAGGGAAGTGAGGCATGCTATTTATAGGTAAGGTGGTAGGTGTAATAGTGTGAAAAATAGTGTATGAATTTGACTTTGGCATTAAATTAAATTATTTAAAATATATATAATACTTTATTTTCCTCCTATTATCTCTTATTAAAAACGTGGGTATCTCCTCCTACCATTTAAAAATGTTTTAAGACTTCTAAACCTAGAAGGTTCCTTCGGCATCAAAAGTCAACATTGGTGTACTCCCTACTAATTCAATTATAACGTTTTTAATTTTATAGTTTTTGACAAACGGCAATTGTATTGCATTACTAACTCAAATATCTATAAATGGGTATCAATTTTATAATTTTTGCATGTGTATAACAAAAGTTATTGAATTTTAAAGTCATACTAAAATGTTTACCCGTTCATACTGAACCTATGTGTAGTATTTTAACTTCTGGAATTGATTGGCTTCATATTAAATTCTGAAATTTTTACACGTTTTAGCTAAGTCATAAATGAACAAATGGGCTTTGGTTTCATGTCAATTGGATATGTATAACTCAAGTTATGAATTTTTGAATGGGACCTCCAGAATCTGCCTCATTCAAATTTTTGGGCCTTACCTATGTTTTATACTTTTGGTAAAGTTAAAGCTTGTAATACTTACTTACCCATAGTAATTTGGTTTAAGAAACTAAATGACATAATATATAGCATCTAAACTTTTTATGACGTATAAAAATTTATTTTATTTTATTTTTTATAATGTATTTAATATTAACGCGGATAAAATAATATAATTGCGTAATCAATAAACAATAAAGTAAGATAACATTATATTCCATGACTTCTTACTTTATAAACCTATAAAGTATAATATTATAAAACATTATTACATACTCATACCTATTTATAACAATTCAAACGGATACTATTCATAACGGTTAGTTACTTATTCCAATGGTTAGTTACTATTCTAACTGCTAGTTACTATTCTAACGGCTACTTACTAGTCACATGCTACTTAAATGACTATATTGGGTACTTATTTTTACTGTGATAATATCTAAAATATTCTTTCTAACTATTTTTAGTAATGACATTATTATTACTATTTAAGGAAGAGCTTAAATTTTTGCGGGTCTTACAATTCAACTCCTTAAAATCACTCTCACATGCATCAGAGCAAACAAAAGGAACTCCCTTCCTGGTCAGGTGTGTTATAGGAGCTGCTAACCTGGAAAAATCCTCCACAAACCTCCGATAGTAGCCTTCCAAACCAAGGAAGCTATGAATCTCAAACACATTCGTGGGCCTCTTCCATGACATAACTGCCTCGATATTCTCAGGATCCACTGTGATACCCTCCGAAGATACCACATGCCCCAGGATCCAGTGTTATACTTAAGTTACAATGTAAATAACGAAATACCCCCTATTTGGATTCAAAGAAAAATACTAGAAAGATTAATTCCCACTATTTCAAAATGTGAAAATTGGGTTTTAGTGTAAAATCTCGGAAAAACCCAAAAGTTCGTAGTGGTGAATTTTTGGAAAGTGGGGTTAGACATCTCAGAAAAATCCAAAAAAATCAGATTATCTTATTTATGATATGGGAACCCAATGCCGGGACTTTTGATTTCAAGAAAATAGCTGCTATGGGTACTTCCTTCATAAATCAAGGATTGAGGATTTACTTGTGAAGACTGGCTACAGTTCTAAAGGAAAGGTTGAGAATGACATACCATACTAATGTTAGTATGTTGGTGTGAGGTATTGGGGCATGGACTCCGTGACTTGTTTGGGTTCTCACTGTGATGCACCGATGGTGCTATGTGGTTGATGTGGCAGGCATATGCACCGATGGCAGGCCTGTGTGGCGACTGTGGCCGGGCATATTGCGTTGTGGATAGGCTAAGGCCTGAGTTGAGCCGTTGAGCTCGTGGAGTTAGGGCTGAGTGCCCTAAGCTGGGATCCCATGGAGGATCGTGGACAAGTTGTCCTGTGTGAACAGGCTGAGTCCTGATGTCTCTTTGCAGGCTGAGTACTGATGATTATGCACACTACACGGTGCACGAGTACATTGAGCATATAGTATAGACTTATATGTGTTGCATGATGTGGAGTTTTGGGGTCACCTACTGAGCTTGTCGCTCACCCCTACTAGTTGTTTACCCCTTTTTAGGTGTGACCTGAGACTAGTGGAGGACTTTCTTCCAGGAGGACGTGCCCACTACTCTGATGTATGATACAGTACTGTATTCTGTATTTTATTATGTGTTGTATCTCGGACATGGGTCTGTGGACAGATGTATTTGTATACTGTTTGTGATGTGATGTCTGTATGATTGTTTGACTTATTGTATGCATGATGATATATGAGAAAGTACAGGATTACCCTTGATGTATGACTGTACAGGGTTGCATATTTGAGACAGCACCCGTGGTGTAGTCTCCATTGGTGCTAGTCACCAACCCCTTGACCTATCGGGTGCGGGCAAGGGGAAGTCATGTACCCGGTTCTGGGTTCCCTGGAATTCGGGGGCGTGACAAGTTGGTATCAGAGTATGGTCTAGTGGACCTAGGTTAGTGAGGGGTGGTTAATTGATTCCAGGTGACTTGAAAAACTATAGGGAGGGCGCTTGATCAACGCAGTCCTTACATGTATTCTAGGTTATTTTGGTGTCAGTTAGATCGTCCTAGGAGCATACATGGGGATGGATGCATTGCTAGTGGTATGATTGTGTGCATATGGGGCACTAGATTGTCTTTGTGTGTGATGTGCTTGTATGTGGTGCTAGGATGGCACGCGGCCGTGAGAGCCAGGACTTGATTTTGGTGTACCCTGAGGGGTGACACGATGCTATATGCATGGTTGTGGACCTACGGGTTGTGTGGTGTACCCTAAGGGGGACACGATGCTATATGCATGGTATGGACCTACGGGTCGTGTGGTGAGAACCTACAAGTCGGTTGTGCCTTTGATGGCTATTTTTGCTACCAGTGCTAGTATTGATCGTTTGTTGTTTGTTGTTGTGGCCAGTGTGATGGCACCACCGAGGAGAGCTGTCCGAGGCCAGGGCCCGGCAGAGGAGCCCACGATAGAGTCGGGGCACCAGGGGCAGCAGAGCCCACAGCAGAGATCATCAGCTCCCGTTGTGGGACCTGATTTGGCTCAAGTGTTGATTCAGTTACAGGAGGCCATGCAGGGTATGCAGGGCTCGATGAGGGATATGGCTAGAGAGGTGGATGAGCTGAAGAGGCAGCAGCAGCCACAACATCCATCACAGCCTCAGCAGCCACCACTGCCTTAGCAGCAGGAGGCAAGAGTGGTATAGGATGTGCACCAGCAGGAGGTCGTGATAGAGCCAACACGACGAGGTGTGAACTGGGCTGCACAGTTTTTAAAACACGTACCCAGGACTTTTGAGGATGGTTCGCGGCCAGAGGTAGCCGAGGACTGGATTAGATGGACAGAGGACATCTTTGAGATGATTGGGGTGCCAGATGAGGAGCGGGTGCGAGTGGCGACGCACTATCTGTTGGGTATCCCACGCAGGTGGTGGGAATCCACGAGAGCTGTCCATGGCAGTCAGATGAGTTGGACAGAGTTTATTGAGCGCTTCTTTGGGGAGTATTTTCCCAACTCGATATAGTATGCCCGACGGAGAGAGTATTATGAGCTTCAGTAAGGTGGCCAGACGGTGGGTGAGTATGTGCAAGCCTTCATAGATTTAGGGCGGTTTGCTCTGGAGGCTTGGGCAAAGGAAGGCCGGAAGACGCATGACTTCATTCAGGGCTTGAGGCCATCTCTGAGAAGACAGCTGGAACCGATGCAGTTGACCAGCTACCGTGAGGCGGTCGACATGGCGCTCATTATTGAGCGAGGTCAGGATCAGGCGAGAGCCCAGAGGCCGGGCGGTTCGGCAGGTTCGGGCAAGAAGAGACAGAGTGGGGAGAGCAGTGCTCTTCAGCCTGAGAGGAGACAGGTGCAGAGGGTTTCCAGCCAGGCGGTGGGATCCCGTGAGAGTTCATCCAGCAGGAGGCCAGGGGCCTGTTGGAGTTGTGGTTTGACTGGGCATGTCTCGAGAGACTGGCCAAGGAAAAAGATGACCTGTTTTCGATGCGGGAAAGTGGGGCATGGAGCTAGGGAATGTGTTACCCTTAGCTCAACCAGCAGTGTAGGCCCTCGTCCGAGAGATCAGGGACAGAGGAGTGGGGCTCCGTCTCAGAGGTCGGTGCCGCCGGCACAGAGCACGCAGATGCGACCTGCGGTGCAGCAACCTCAGCGGGAGGCGCAGGGTCATGTTAATCAGCGGGGCAAGGCTCCAATGGGCCAGGCTAGTGGCAGTGGACCACGAGGGAGGACTTTTGCCCTCACCAGCAGAGAGGCAGAGGTTCCACCAGTGGACGAGGTAGGAGCAGGACCTTCAGTGGTGAGAGGTACCGTCATCATTTCCCATACTATTTGTTCAGTTTTGATTGATACTGGTGCTACCCATTCTTTTATTTCGTATGCTACGGTGGTTGGATTAGAGTTAGACCAGGAGACAGTGAGTCAGTCTCTGATGGTGGCTTCACCTTTGGGTGAAATTGTGATACTTGAGAGTATCTGTAGTGCTTTTCAGGTAACACTTAGGGGTGTTAACCTGTTGTGTGATTTGTATGTCATGGAGTTAGATGATTTTGATGTTATCCTGGGTATGGACTGGTTGGTCTCCGTGGAGGCCAAGATTGATTGTTTTCGACGGCGTGTGACGTTTCTCACACCAGAGGGCACGCGGGGTGTCTTTGTGGGTGAGTGGACCGAGGAGGCATGCAGGTTGGGACCTTTGAGGCATGGGTGGGGTGATGTGACCCACCAGTTAGCCATTTTGACATTGGTTGACAGGAGGAGAGAGGGGAAGGCTGTTTTGCCACCCATCGTAGATCAGTTCTCGGATGTGTTTCCCGAGGACTTAGTCAGTTTGCCACCCGTGAGGGAGGTAGAGTTTTCGATCGAGTTGTTGCCAGGGACAATACCGATCAGGTTAGCGGCCTACAGGATGGCACCGACGGAGCTTTGAGAGCTCAAGAGACAGATAGATGACCTATTGGCACGAGGCTTTATTAGGCGGAGTAGCTCACCGTGGGGTGCTCCAGTGTTGTTCGCCAAGAAGGCGGATGGTTCACTTCGGCTGTGTATAGACTACCGGAAGCTGAACCAGGTGACTGTGAAGAACAGGTATCCATTGTCGAGGATTGATGACCTGTTCGATCAGTTTTGAGGTGTGAGATGGTTTTCCAAGATAGACTTGAGATCTGGATACCATCAGTTGAGGGTTAGGGAGACAGATATCCCTAAGACCACGTTCAGTTGTCGTTACGGGCATTATGAGTGGCTTGTGATGCCGTTTGGGCTCACGAATGCTCCAGCAGTGTTTATGGGATTGATGAACCAGGTGTTTGCTCCATATTTAGATATGTTCGTTGTGGTGTTCATCGACGATTGTTGGACCCCATTTTGTCCGGGTTGGACATACTAACCCCATTTGATAAACCTTTCTGCCCATGCCATATACCTTGTTGAATAGGTCCACAATGATCCCATACTTCCAAGAAATGGTTTAACCCAATTTGCACGAGATGGATACAATTGACACGGACGGGGGAGTCCAAAATTAATGGCTTCTGCTACAAGTCTTTGAAGCACCCCAAGACTAACACCAGGTGATGGAGGATGAAAATTGGAGACCAACGCACTTGACCGAGCTCAAATCGGACTTAAAATGAAGAAGTTATGGCCAAAACAACTTTCGTTGGAAAAAGTCAAGCTTGCCAAAAGACGGTCAATGGCCATAGTCAAACTGCCCGCAAAAGTGATCATGTGAAACTTTCCAAAATGTCTATGTGGGCGAATATGGGTCTTCCCAAACAATCCCTAAAAGGTCGTCCATTTTTGCATTATGGGTAAGGGTAAAAAGGTAATTAAAAAAAAAACTTTGGGGTTGACCGTTGACCATTGACCTACCGACACTCCGACCTTCGACTCGCCACCTCGACCCATTGACCTTCGAAGCCTCGAAGCCTCGAAGCCTCGAAGCATCGAAGCCTCGAAGCCTCGAAGCATCGAAGCCTCAAAGCCTCGAAGCCCCACTGCCGACACTCCGACCTACGACTCGCCCCTTCAGACTTTCGAACCCTGTGAAGATGTGACGCCTCGAGACTTACGACGCCAGGACTTACGACGCTAGGACTTGCGACGCCTTGACCTGCGAACCTCCGACCTTCGACCCTTGACCCTCGAAGCCCCGCTGCCAACACTCCGACCTTCGACCTGCCGACACTTCGACCCGTTGACCGTTGACCTTCGCCCCACTGAAGCTTTGACCCTACCGACACTCCGACCTGCCGACACTTCGAGCCTCTGACCCCTTTGACCTTCGCTGGTTGGCGCTTCTCGCTGGCTTGTTTGTTTTTTTCGCTGGCTGTTCACGAGACCCATCCTCTGCGCTGGCCACCTGACAAAGAATCAATTTTGCAACAACCCTGTCAGTCACATGTGCTAAAATACAAATTCAAAAGGGAATCACGAGCTGCCCTGTTTTCCGCACAAGCTGTCCACCCGACAAAGCATTAAGTCTGCAAATTAAAATACTGCATCCATAATACAACATTTAATGTTGCAATTAATGACAGTCCAGCCAAAAAATTTCTACAGCCCTTTAAGATGCAGTCGTCCGTCCCTTAACAGGAGGAGGAGGAAAAAAGAAAAAAGGACAACAAAAAAGGAAGAGGGGGGATCGTTGAAAAAATGACTGACTCATTGAAAACAGTTCTGGTGGATATAAAAAAAAAAGAAAAAAGGACAACAAAAAAGGAAGAGAAGAAGAAAGAAAGGAGAGAAACTCAACAACCAGCCTCATCATCAAAAAAAAAAAAAACGCCCCAGCCTCATCATCAAAAAAAAAAAAAAAACGCCCAGCTTCCTCCTTGCAAACCCAGACAAAAGAAACACAGAATCCTAGAATCATCATCATGAGAGATCACTCATCCACTCCTTGCAAACTCCAACTTCAGCCCTCTTTTTCTCTTACACCCACTCCAGCCCTTCTATCTCCAAATACCAGGGAAGTCTCTTCATAAGTCCCAATGTCAGATCTGTCGGTTCTGAGTCGAGCAAGTGACTATCAGCGCCGGCGGGAGCTCAAGCAGAAGATTGGTGTTGCAAAGCTTCAAAGTCGGTTCAGCCCTTATCTTTTCACTACTTTTTCAGCTTATTTGTATCTATATTTGGTGTAATTGTTTTTTTTGCTAGTTTTCGTTTTGAGCTTATCTATATTTGATGTAATTACTTTTCAGCCTTTTTCATTGTATTTTTCTGTATTTCTTCCTATGTGTATGTTGTAATATGTAAAGTATAGTAAAAAGAAAAGAAAAACAAAAAAGAAGAAAGAAAGAAAAGAAAAAAGGAGAGAGCAAAGGGAGAAGATGAAAAACAAGAAAAGAAAAAAAAGAGTGATTTTATTTTATTTTTTCTTTTCTTTCGTGGATGTCACACTCACACACTCCACATCTATTTTGATATATATGTATTTTCAATTGTTGATGAAACGCATAGATTTAGGTTCGAAGTTTTAGAAAAAAAAAACAAAAAAACAAAAAAAAAAACACACAAAAAAGGAATAACAAAATGTTTTCCACAAAAATGTTTTCCAAAACATTTTCAATAAATAATTTTCAAAATGTTTTCAAAAAAACATCTCCTAAAAAAAACCAACAAAAAAAAAAACGTTTTGCTATAAAATGTTTTCCAAATCTCTTCAACAATATGTTTTGAAAATGTTTTAATAAAATGTTTTCCAAAATGTCTTCCGACCAAAAAAAAAAAAACAAAAAAAAAATAAAACAAACCCAAAAAAATGTATGTTCTAACCCAAACCAAAAAAAGGAAAAATAAAAAATATTTTTTAGGACTTCAATTTCCAAAAGTAAAACAAAAAAAAAAAGCCAAAACCAATCCCTAGGATCTCATTCTCCACTTCACACAAAAACCCAAATCTTTTAGGATTCCTTTTAGAAATTTAGGGTAAATCAATTTTAACCATAACTTTGACAAATAACTTAATCAAATAAAAATCATAGACCTTTTAGGAAATTTAACCCAGTCACAGCAGTATAAATAAAAACCTCCTCCTCCTAAATTAGATACCGAAAGGGCGCTGTAGGGGTGCTAATCCTTCCCTACACGTAACCAACTCCCGAACCCATCTCTGATAACGCAGACCACACACTTGAAACTACTCAAAGTAGAGGGTATCCAACTGTACCCCAAAAACAGTTGGTGGCAACTCTAAAATTTCTCACCATTGGTTTAGTTTGAGCTCACCCCAAAAGGGCCCGGACGAAAACCAGTGATGACAACGATGTTTTGGTCTATTCAGTGACCAAGAGGGAGTATGAGGAGCATTTGCAGGTTGTGTTGCAGACCTTGCGAGAGCACCAGTTGTACGCAAAGTTCACGAAATGTGACTTTTGGTTGCAACAGGTGCACTTCTTGGGGCATGTGGTATCTTCGGAGGGTATCACAGTGGATCCTGAGAAGATTGAGGTAGTCATGTCGTGGAAGAGGCCCACGAATGTGTTTGAGATTCGTAGCTTCCTTGGTTTGGCAGGCTACTATCGGAGGTTCATAGAGGATTTTTCCAGGTTGGCAGCTCCTATGACGAACCTGACTAGGAAGGGAGTTCCTTTCGTTTGGTCTGATGCGTGTGAGAGTGCTTTCATGGAGCTGAAGGCACGATTGACCTCAGCACCTATCTTGATTCTTCCACAGGAGGGTGTGCCTTTCGAGGTGTATTGTGATGCTTCCAGGGTGGGACTTGGTTGTGTGTTGATGCAGACTCGGCAGGTGATTGCTTACGGATCTAGGCAGTTGAGACCACATGAGCAGAGCTATCCCACACATGATTTGGAGTTGGCTGCAGTGATCTTTGCACTTAAGAGCTAGCAGCATTGTTGGATCAAGCCCAGAATTTGGATAATGCTGATAAAGCCTTATGTAATTTGATCTGAGATCTTTTGTGTTTCTTTGATCATTGCAGAAGATATGTTATTAATCCAGAGATACACTCGTGAGAGCAAAGCTAAGGACAGGATACATAATCTTGATCCGGACAAGAGTGAGTGTCGTCAAACACTTGGTAAATAACCAAGTCACCAATACATACGGAACAAGGAACATTCGTGCGGACTAAGTCAAATTGACGTTAAGTAAGAGTCTTGGTTTACAAGGTCGCACGAAGTAAAAGAAGACACGAAGTAAGGCATCCGAGTCTTCCATACATACGGAGTAAGGAAGTACAAATGCGGAATAAGGACCCGAGTCTTTATTAGACACGGAGTAAGGAAATTAGATGCGGAGTTAGGAATCCAGACAACTTATTCATACGGAGTAAGGAAGCGCTAGTACGGAGTAAGCACTTCGATCCCTTAGACTCGCCCGGAGTAAGGAACTTACATACGGAGTAAGGAATTTACATACGGAGTGAGGAACTTACATGCGGAGTAAGGAAGGACTGATACGGAATAAGTCATCCAACTTTTCAAGACTCGCCCGGAGTAAGGAACTTACATACGGAGTAAAGAATTTACATACGGAGTAAGGAACCTACATGCGGAGTAAGGAAGCGCTGACACGGACTAAGGATTCCAGTACCAAATAGATACGGAGTAAGCAATCACTGACACGGAGTAAGGTTCCGAGCCTCATTAGCTACGGAGTAAGGAAAATTACACCGGACCAAGAAGATACTGCTTCAACTCAACCGCATTTAAAGTTATCAGCTCGTGGCGTCCCGATGTAAGATAAATTTATTGAGAACCTGAAGAATCTTACACGTGGATCATCCGGATATACTGACACAACCTTAATTATATTTGGGAACTCACAAAGACACTTATACTCTTCAAACCCAAGATCTTGAGCTCCACAATCTGCAGCAGTCAAGGCAGAGAGATTACCGAGGGATAGTTAGTGCTGAACGCATTCCGGAACTACAAGTTCCAAGGTTGTCTCTTAGGAATGTTTTGTATAAATATTCATACTTGTACATTTGTGAAATGTGAGCGTATGTGCATTTGTCAAAAAAAAGACTAATCCTGTGTATGCACAAGCGTTTTCATTTTTGGAGATAGAACTTGGCTAGTGTGTGAGTTCATTTGTAAACAGAGTGTAAGAGAGTCTTGCTTCTATTTTGTTGTATTTGTCTTGTGATAATAAAACAAAATACTTCCACTATCTGGTTATCTTCCGTAGTGATTCTATCACTTAACTAGATAAGTGTTTGTGTCTTAAGAGAAAGAGAAGAGTTTCAATAAGAGCCTATTCACCCCCCTCTAGGCTCCAAGGGACCATCAAGTGGTATCAGAGCAAGTTCTATTTGTTCTAAGTAGAGATCCCACTCTTTCAATCTCGAAATGGCCGAAGAAAGCGGTATGCTATTCAACACTCGCCTTAACTCGGAGGTGCACAGAGCCCATCCCGAATCGAAGCAGCAGTGAAAATGTCGACCCACCTCAACCTGCTGCGCCGCCGCTTCTCAACCACGGAGTTGGCTTTACTCGACGAAACCGCCCAAATTCACACCCGAGCTTTTCTCCCGGTGGAAAGCTCGCATGAAGATGTTTATGGTATGCCATGATCATCTTATGTGGCCATGTCTTCATCAGGAGATTCCAATTCCGATGACTATCGGAGAACATGGAGTTAGGAGGCCAAAGACAGATCTTGAACTTACCAACGATGAAAGAGCCTGGCGGTGCGCTAGTGAAAAGGCTCTAGCTTATGTTACATCGTCTTTGGATTCCGAGGCTTTCACGGACATCCAGGGGCTGCACGACAAGAAAAGCCGTTTGGGACAAACTGACAATCCTCTATGAGGGGAGTCAGTCCCAGATGCAGAATGTGATCTGTACTCTCAGACAGAACTTTGAGAGTTTTAATCATAAACTGGGCGAAGGAATGCAGGTCCAAATCAAAAGTAGCCGAGAAAAGTGACAGGGTAACTCCTCGGCGCTCCACCTCAGACAACAGCAAGAACAAGAAGAAGGCACTCGTGACAAAATACATGAGTGGCTCAGAAGAAGAGGAGGAATCCTCGGATGATGAGCCAACCACTAAGCCGAACGCCTGCCTCATGGCAAGTACTGAGGTACCTTCTATCTCTGAGCTCCTAAGTAAATTAGAATCTCTTACTACTGCATGTGATCATGAAAAGAATGAGAGACTAATAATTACTCAAATGTACAAAGATATGAAAAGTCAGAATAAACGTCTTGAATTTACCATTAATAGACTCGAAAAGGACATCACTGACTTCAGAGGAAAAGAAGCTTGGTATCACGATCTAAGAGCTGAAAATCATTTGTTAAATACCAATCTCTCAGGCCTAAAAGTTATAGTAAAAAGACTCGAAAATGAACTGGAGCAGGAAAAGGAGATAAATTATAAGTGGCTAAAATCCGGGGAAATAGCCTCTACCTTTAGGACTGATCCTGACGACATTCGAGTCAAACCTGGCTTAGGTTCCGAGTCATCAACATCCATAGCTCAAGCTACTGAGTGTCCTCCGGATTTCACTCCTAAACTAACCAACTTATATCCTGTTAGTACATCTAAATCGTTGGATGGTTTCATTTCAGGTGGCACCATAGTTTATGACTGTGGAGTCGAGGTCACATCGCACTTCCCGAAGCGTAGCACCCGTAACTAAAGATGAAGGGAAGGCTGCTGCAGTTAAAGCCAAAACCGTAGCACCCAAAAAGAAAGACAAGGCTAAGGCCGATGCATCTAGGGCCAAGAGCGCATCACCCAAACGCAATGGATTAGGCCACAGGGAACAGAGTAGAAAGTCTAAAATCTAAGAGACCTGTATCCCCTATTTGTACTTCACATTATAGTGTCTGTTCCATCTGTAGGGAAATAGGTCATTATCACTATGAATGTTGGAGTTTATCTGATAACTGGCTTTGTAATCAGTTTCATATCAATAAAGATCAGTTAAACAAAAAGGGTCCTACGAGCCAAACAAAATCTAAACCTCGAAAGAGTATCTCTCCCAAGAAAACCCAAATAAAAGAGGTAGCTGAAACTAACAAGCTAAAGTCAACTTGGAGAGCTAAAAGTCCTAGCAAAATCAAATCCGTAAATGTTGACAATACTACTGCTCTCTCTAACCGCCCGAAATAAGTTTGGGCACCAAAAGTGTAAACTGTTGTCTTTCAGGAGCATCTCTGGAATGCATTGCCGGATCACTTGAAGTTAAAGATCAATAAAAGCAAGTGGATCCTTGATAGTGGATGCTTCGGACATATGACGGGTGATCAGACTCTCCTTGTAGAAGTTAATGATAAACAAGGTCCATCTGTTTCATATGGCGACAACAGCAAAGGTAAGACTGTCGGGTATGGCACCTTAACTAACGGCTGTGTATCAATCACTAGAGTTGCACTAGTCGAAGGTTTAAAGCATAATTTGCTAAGTGTCAGTAATTTATGTGACAAAGGATTTCTTGTTTCCTTTTTGTCCAACACCCGTACAAGAAGAGAAAACTTATCCTGGAGATGTTAAGTTATCCGGATCAAGAGATGGGGACATATACTCAGTGGTCTTAAGAAATAATTCTTCTGACCCTGTATGCTTCCTCACTAAAGAATCAGATGAAGATAGTTGGCTATGGCACAAGCGATGCGCACATTTAAACTTCAAGACTCTGTCTAAATTAGCGTCACTTGATCTTGTCACTGGTTTACCCAAACTCAAGTTCTCTAGAGACTCTCTCTGTCGAGAATGCCAACTGGGCAAACAGACTAAACATAGCTTTAAGAGCAAATCAGTTAATTCAATAACTGCTCCTCTACAACTTCTTCATATGGACCTATGTGGCCCTATATCTGTTCCGTCACTAGGCTGGTGCGAGATATACCCTAGTGGTTATCGATGATTTCACCAGATACACATGGGTGATGTTCCTGGAATCAAAGGATCAAACTTTTGAGCATCTTGTAGATCTTTTTAACTGGATAAGCAAATCACAAGGACTGAGCATAAAGTGCATCAGGAGTGATCATGGTACAGAATTTGATTTTTCAGAAATGAGATCATATTGTTCTGAATAGGGCATACAGCATAACTTCTCTGCGCCCAGAACTCCTCAACAAAATGGGATAGTTGAGCGCAAGAATCGCACTTTAATCGAGGCTGGCAGATCTATGTTAGCAGGGGCAACGCTTCCTCTCAGTCTATGGGCTGAAGCTGTGTCCACTGCCTGCTATGTTCAGAACAGAACTCTAATAAACAAATCTACCATGAAAACACCCTATGAGATGTGGAGAGGACGAAAGCCTTCAATTTCACATTTCAGAGCCTTTGGGTGTACTTGCTATATTCTAAACAACGACAAAGAACCCCGGAATAAATTTGAACCAAAATCTGATGATGGGATCTTTGTCGGGTACTCACTTCATAGCAAAGCTTATCGGGTCTTCAACAGAAAACTTTTTAAAGTTGAAGAATCTATCCATGTGACCTTTGATGAAACTAACCTTGATTGGTCAAAAGTCGGTTCTTCTAGTTCTAATGTGCAGGTCATGGACAGCAACGTCGATTATTCGAAGTTTATGAATGTTCCTGTTACACATCTTGACCAACAATGTGGCATCAGCGAAGCACTAAGAAATTATATGGATGATGCTACGGATGACTCAGACTCTGGACTACCATTTAGCTCCGGATATACTCCTACGGATACCCAAAATTCCAGAGCACTTTCAAGTCCGTCCGGGCTAGTTAACACTGAAAGAAACAGTGTTGAAGAACCATCTAGTTCAACTGTACCTCTCAATACGGAAACATCTAGTCCGGACGAAGCTCAACCAGCGGATACAACTGAACCACCTAATCTGGAAGAGCTTCAAATTGTTCAAGATCATCTATCACATGCACAGAATTCTAGATGGACTTGAAACCATCCCTCGGATCAAGTGATTGGTGATCCTACTGTTGGTGTAAGAACAAGAGCAGCCACCTCCAACATGAGTCTTTACTCGTGTTTTCTATCTCAAATAGAACCAAAGGTGGTAGATGAAGCTCTTTAAGATTCGAATTGGATAGAAGCCATGCAAGAAGAGCTGAATCAATTTAAGAGAAATAATGTGTGGACCTTAGTACCAAGGCCTAAGTCTCAGCAAGTCATTGGTGTTAAATGGGTGTTCCGGAACAAGCTTGATACGGATGGAATAGTAATCCGGAACAAAGCCAGACTGGTAGCCAAAGGATATCGTCAAGAAGAAGGAATAGATTATGATGAGACCTTTGCTCCGGTAGCAAGACTTGAGGCAATCCGAATGTTTCTGGCGTATGCTTCATATGAAAACTTCATAGTTTATCAAATGGACGTCAAGAGCGCATTCCTGAATGGAGATCTTCAAGAGGAGGTGTACGCTGAACAACCTCCCGGCTTCATTGAATCTAAGGCAGGACATCTTGTCTACAAGCTTCGGAAAGCTTTATATGGTTTGAAGCAAGCTCCAAGAGCCTGGTACGACACATTGTCAGAATTCCTACTTGCTCACAACTTCCAAAAAGGGAAGATAGACACCACTCTATTTCTACGAAAAGAGAACGGACACACTCTGATCGTACAAATATACGTGGATGATATCATTTTCGGATCAACGAATCCGAAGCTTTGTGAAGAGTTTGCTAAGTTGATGACAGGCAAGTTTGAGATGAGCATGATGGGAGAACTGTCCTACTTCCTTGGAATAGAAGTTAAACAATTAAAGGAAGGAATCTTCATTAACCAAGCTAAGTACACTCGCGATTTTATTAAGAAGTTTGGTATGGAAGGTTCATCTCTCGTCAAAACTCCCATGCTTGTCAGTGCCAAGTTAGATCTGGATGTTGACGGCATATCAGTAAATGTGACTGACTACAGAGGGATGATCGGATCCTTGCTGTATCTTACAGCAAGTCACCCAGACATTATGTTTGCAACTTGCATCTGTGCACGATACCAGGCGTATCCCAAGGAGTCACATATGCTTCATGTTAAACAGGATATTAAGGTATCTCAAGGGAACGATGAATTTGGGACTCGGTACCCAAAGGAGTCCAACTTCACCTTATCCGGATACTCGATGCCGACTTGCTGGATGTCGCATTGACGGAAGACCACAAGTGGTACATGTCAGTTTCTTGGAAATAGATTAATTTCATGGTTCGAAGAAAGCGAATTCCGTATCAACCTCTCTCTTTGAAGCGGAATATATAGCCTTCCGGGAGTTCGTCGCGCACGCCTACTCTGGATGCAAAGTCAACTTGATCGACTACGGTTTCAACATGTTATCTATTCCACTCTATCGCGACAACACTAGCGCTATTGCTATCAGCAACAATCCTGTCATGCATCCTAAGACGAAGCATATTGAAGTCCGGTATCACTTCATACGTGATCATGTTCTTAAAAGTCACATCTCACTGGAACACGTTGGTACTGAAGATCAACTGGCTGACATTTTTACAAAGCCCCTACCTGATGTAAGATTCTCTGAACTACTCTTCCGTTTAGGTATTGCATAGTTTCACCTTTAATTTGCCCAACAGTATACTTACTATCAGAACATGCATTGTGTTTTTATTGAAAGTGAAAGATACATACTGATTTTAATGCTGATCATACTTACTGATTAACGGCTTCATGCTTCTGATATAAATATCAACTTCATTTTGGGAGGATGCTTGCGTTTCCCGACTGAAGTCGTTTAAGCTAACATGATTAAAGTTTATATGATTTACCTCCTTCTGGTTTCATGATCTTAATTTTCACTAAACACCACATGACAATAGCATGTTCATTTAGATTACTCTATTAACATGTATAGTTGAAGAAATGAAATGGGTTAGCTTGGAATGCCTGGTGGATGAATACTCAATCACGACCTGGTCAGACCAAGTATAGTTTTCTAATAAGATAGACAGTCTTGAATTCAACAAACCGGAAATGTCAATCGAGAGGATTGCACAATCTATGGGGGGAGAAAATGCTTTATATATTATTCAGGAATACCCCCCCGTATATGTCTCATGACCTCTTTCCTGGCTGTCTATTTGAGGGGGAGCTCTTCATTGAGAGGATTAAATGATCTACGGGGGAGCAATAATGAACCCCTAATATGTCTCGGATACTCCCTCCTCTAAACTTTTACTTCCGGATCCGACTGGACATCTTGTTTAGGGTCAGGAAAAGTGGCATGCTTGGATGTATTTTGTTTCTTCAACCATGCATTTTAATCGGCTAATCACCGCTTACTTTTGACATGTGTTCGCTTCCACATTTTTCACTCATGAATCCTAAATTGGCCAAATCATATGATCTTTAATTAATCTTAGCTACGTTGTTCAGCAAGACGGTTTCGCTATGTTGACCTATATGAACTTGTGTATGGTTATCTGACATATGCCCTGATTCAGTAATATTGCTCATTCTCACATATGTATATGTCTTTTACATGCTTGGCAATGCATAAGTTCTGTTTCTCATTAGTTCGGATTATGTCGTTTTTCACTGATTATTTTCCCTAATCTGTACTAATCCTTGCCTGTTAAGCTTTTGTATTTTCAGTTCATTTTTTCTTTAGCTACAGGTTCAGATTCTCTTTGCAACCGTATCGATAAATCTAGTCCATAGTCTTGGATTTGAAGTGTTGTGGTACTTCTCTTCTCTTCGACTTATTGACTGCAAAGGAATCTACTTTACTCTCTCACCGAACTCTGTCTACTACGGACACAGTCTACTTTCCATCCGGATACTCTTCCTCGACTATTATTTACTCCGGATGATTGTCGGTTCATTCCTCCGGACTCCTGACACAGTTTAATTGCGACAATCCAAGTCTTCCTATATGTCGCGTGCTTTTGAGGAGGAATCATGATGATTCATTAAATGTAAATCTCGGGATGCACACACACTTCTTTGGATGGCAACCAGCTGTTACACTTACTTAGTCATGCGGTCTCCACGACATCGTTTCATTCGGAGGCGCATCGATATCCAGACTCATGACATCAGCCTGTCAAGCGGGTCCCAATTTCACTCGCCAATTCCTAGACCCGCTGACATTTGCGGACTCGGTCTTATATGTTTTGATCATTCCTGCGCAGCACGAGTATTGCTCATTTCAAATCCTTAAACCTCTCGTTGCTCCTTCCATCGCCAAGACCTCACCTTTCCTTTTGTCCTTCAAATTTCATCTGCAATGGCACCCAGAATATCTCTTTCCGGCGTTAATCCTGGCCATCTGGTTGATCGGAATGCTGTCTCTAATCCTCCGGATTGGTTTTTCCAGCTTCGCCCTCTCCTTGAAGCCTCGCATATACTCAACCTGATCTCCAATCCCGTCGATCTTCTTATCGACGACGTTCTTGAGTATTACCAACGGATTCGCTGCACCACCGATTCCATAAACTCTTATGTCCGCGGTGAATCCATCATCATCACTCCGGCTGTTCTCCACGCTGCTCTCCACCTACCTCTTGGTGAACCACAGCACCCAGATGCCGATCCAATGGCGGCTTCTATGGGTTGCACACAAAAGGGCAAGGAATACAAGGTGAAATCCTTCCAAGGTCGCTATCGATGTATGGCGACCATCTTGAGTCGATGCTTACTGGCTCACACTTCAGCCCTCGACTCCGTTCCGTACGACCTTCTCCTGGCCATGTACGGCGTTTTTGAAGGTCTTCCGATGGATTGGGGGATGTTCTTGTTTCGTTTGCTGCAGAATGGTTCCAAGAACCATTCCTTCGGGCGCATCCTTAGCATTGTCTTCCGGCATCTTAATCCGGACCATTTCACTCGATATGATGCTGTTCCATTTCCTCCAACTTATTACCTTCGTTATCTTATGCCGGATGGGAACATGACCGCTCGCCGACCATCTGCAGCTCTCCGCATACTTCCTGCCTTGGAACAACAAAGCAGTTCTGTTGGTGACCCCTCCGACAGCCAAGCCCCTGACGTCAGTTCTGCACCCCGATCCTCCTGGATTCGGTCCGTTGCAGCACCCTCTCATTCTCGGGCCTCCCAGCACAGCGTTCGTGCCGACCCATTTGAGGTTACGGGGCCATCTCAGCGCAATGCTCCTAAAGCTGTTTCCTCAGCCCCCTCTATTGCGGATGTCCCCACTCCCTCCTCCTCCGCTGTTGCTGCCGCGGTTGATACTGCTGTTGTGGCCGCCACCGCTGATGTCCCGGCCTCTTCTCCGGAAGCCCCTTTGCCTCCCCTACCTCAACCTCGAGATTACCTTGACCATCTCTCCGCCGACACCTTAACGGACCTATGGCTCCGTTTTAGCCTTGGCCACACTGCCTCCATTCCTGAAAACGATCTCCGGGTGTTTTACACACGCCATACCCAACCCCCGGAGACAATGATCATCTGGAACTTGGATCACGACTTTCTTACGCCGGCCTCCATTCCAGATGTGGCGTTCACTACTCCCTCCAGCCCAAGACATTCCGCCAGGGGGTCCTTCTCCTACTAAGGCTGGCCCCTCTTCTCCTCTCGCCGCTATTCCCGTGGTTGACCTTTTCTGGTCACGGCGGGTCAGCCGCTCCGGATGCCTCGATGCTCGGATACCCCTTTCTGCTGCTGCTGCTGCGATACTCCTGCGGACTCCTCTGCCCAACGCACTCCTGCTCCAGTTCATGCGGGGGAGTCCTCCAAAGCTCCGGAGTTGGTCCTTGGGCGTGCCTCTTTTGGCACGGTTCACTCCGACGTTGTGCTCTCCGCCCAGCTGGACCGACACGCTCAGGCTCAAAGCGCCCAAATTTCCGCCATCGCCGCCAAGGTTGATGCCCTCGGCGCCCAACTCCTCTCCGCTCTCACTGACTCCTCCACCTCAATGGAGCAGAAAATGGATCTCGTTGCCTCGTCCGTCCAATCATTGTCTACCTCCTTCGCGGACCTGGCGCACATGATGGCTCATCCTCCCGTTGCTTCCCGGCGATCTGCCAAACCGGGGGAGAAAGTGTCATCTGATCCGTCTGCACCTTCTGCACCACAACCATCTACTCAGACTGAGAAGCGGCCAGCCACTTCAATGCTTCAGGGAGTTAGAATTCCCAAACGAAGTCGCTTCTCTCAACCAAGCTCCTCTACTGCAGCTCCAGCCCCTCCTCCATCCTCCTTATCCGCAGCCGACACCTTCCTCCCATCATATGCGGCGTTTGACCCTTCTGATGCGGATGAAAGTGTTCGCAAAGCAATGAAGTCATATGCAGCGTCTTCTGCTGAGAGAAGATGTCTTTCTGAAATGTACCCTTACTCCCCGGACGACATTCAGACTCTTTGTTCAGAGAAAGGACTCTTTACTACAGAAGACATTGACAACTTCTCGAGGGCTGCTAAAATAGAGATGAGGCTGTTTCCATCTCTATACAAGGACGGGCACTTGTTTGAAGTTCCGCCGTGTTGGAATGAAGGCTATCTTCCCAGTGTGGATCTAATTCAGTCCTTCATCGACGGAACTGCTGAGGATAGCAAGCCATGGAAAACTCTCTCAACTATCCTCATTCCGTACCGGATCATGTCGCCACACTTCATGATGGCTGTCTTCATGATTCAGTCCAAGCAAATGATTCTCATTGATTCTCATCAGATAGTGGAGCACTTTGTAAGAAAGAATCAATGGGAACCACTGTGTCTTAGGCTGACTGAAGCTGTGAAAAAAGCCGGTTTATATGAAGAGTTGGGCATCACACCCTTGGGTCCAACTGAGAAGCTGAAGGCGACATTCCGGGGCAAGAAGCAAGTGCCACAACAGCCGGATGGAGATAGGCTGCGGGGCCTTTGTCTCGTTACTTCATCAAGTCATTTTTGACTGTGGACAAATTGTGGAGCCAACACACTACTTATACGATGAAGCAGACAATGGAGCTTAGAGAGAAGGCAGCAACTATGATCTTCAAGTATAGTAAGCCTTATGTACCTTAGTGAAAATCTTGTATTAAGGCTGAATTGTACTTAGTTGCTGATAAATGAAATTGGTTGTGATGCGTATTCTGTATGTTATCTTTTTGCATCGCTTACCAAGATCGGATTACAAAGGGTTTGGGCATATCCATAATTGGGGGAGATTGTTGGATCAAGCCCGAATTTGGATAATCTTGATAAAGCCTTATGTAATTTGATCTGAGATCTTTTGTGTTTCTTTGATCGTTGCAGAAGATATGTTATTAATCCAGAGATACACTCATGAGAGCAAAGCTAAGGAAAGGATACATAATCCTGATCCGGACAAGAGCGAGTGTCGTCAAACACTTGGTAAATAACCAAGTCACCAATACATACGGAACAAGGAATATTCGTGCGGACTAAGTCAAATTGACGCTAAGTAAGAGTCTTGGTTTACAAGGTCGCACGAAGTAAAAGAAGACACGGAGTAAGGCATCCGAGTCTTCCATACATGCGGAGTAAGGAAGTACAAATGCGGAATAAGGACCCGAGTCTTTATTAGACACGGAGTAAGGAAATTAGATGCGGAGTAAGGAATCCGGACAACTTACTCATACGGAGTAAGGAAGCGCTAGTACGGAGTAAGCACTTCGATCCCTTAGACTCGCCCAGAGTAAGGAACTTACATACGGAGTAAGGAATTTACATACGGAGTAAGGAACTTACATGCGGAGTAAGGAAGCACTGATACGAAATAAGTCATCCAACTTTTCAAGACTCGCCTGGAGTAAGGAACTTACATACGGAGTAAGGAATTTACATACGGAGTAAGGAACCTACATGCGGAGTAAGGGGCCGACACGGACTAAGGATTCCAGTACCAAATAGATACGGAGTAAGCAATCACTGACACAGAGTAAGGTTCCGAGCCTCATTAGCTATGGAGTAAGGAAAATTACACCGGGTTTTGTCATCCAACTTTTCAAGACTCGCCCGAAGTAAGGAACTTACATACGGAGTAAGGAATTTACATACGGAGTAAGGAACCTACATGCGGAGTAAGGAAGCACTGACACGGACTAAGGATTCCAGTACCAAATAGATACGGAGTAAGCAATCACTGACACGGAGTAAGGTTCCGAGCCTTATTAGCTACGGAGTAAGGAAAATTACACCATGGATTTTGTCACTAGACTTCCTCGTTCCAGGGGACACGACACGATATGGGTAGTTGTTGACCGATTGACCAAATAGGCGCATTTTATTTCGATTCGAGGGACAGACCCAGTGAGGACTTTGGGACAGAGGTATATTGATGTTATTGTGCGGTTGCATGGAGTCCCATTGTCTATTGTATTTGATCGGGATGCGAGGTTCACCTCTCAGTTTTGGAAACAGTTGCTGCGAGCTTTGGGTACTAGGGTGAACCTCAGTACAGCCTTTCATCCACAGACGGATGGTTAGTCGGAGCGGACGATTCAGACACTCAAGGATATGTTGCGTGCCTGTGTCCTAGATTTTGGAGGTTGTTGGGAGACTCACCTTCCTTTGGTGGAGTTCTCTTACAACAACAGTTATCAGGCCACGATTGGGATGGCTCCGTATGAGGCGTTGTATGGGCGGCCGTGTAGATCACCCTTGTGTTGGGCACAGACGGGAGAGACAGCAGATAGTGCAGAGTAGGCAGAAGTCCTATGCGGACCAGAGGCGTCGACCCTTGCAGTTTGAGGTGGGTGACCGTGTATTTTTACGGGTTTCGCCGCGTCGAGGGCATCAGAGGTTTGGACGTGGATCCAAACTTTCCCCTCATTTTGTGGGGCCATTTGAGATTGTTGCCATCGTGGGCGCAGTGGCTTACCGAGTAGCTTTGCCACCAGAGTTAGCGCGAGTACATGATGTGTTTCATGTGTCTTAGTTGAGGCGGTATCACCCAGATCCTTCTCATGTGTTGGACTATCGTGAGATAGACTTGGCTGATGATGGTATCGTTGTTGAGATGCCGGCACAGATTTTGGACAGGCGGGACCAGGTCTTGCGAGGCAAGACGATCCCACTAGTTCGGGTGTTATGGCGACACCGAGGCATGGAGGAGCAGACTTGGGAGAAAGAGAGCCAGATGCGGATTCTTCATCCTGAGCTGTTCGAGGACGATCAGTCCTGAGGTGGGGAGGATGTGACGACCTTCCCTGAGGTATGAGTTATGTTTTATGCATTTGTTTTGCATATATGGTTTGTGATGCGGTTTAGCTCGTTGTTGTTGGATTTTGTCAGCCCTTTTGGCTTGTTGCGAGTTGCATTGTACATGTGTGATCGGTGATCATGTTTTATGTTTTGTTGTTGGGACATTGAGCTTGAATTTTGCTATGTCCTTTGGGCATGTGTTTTATTTTTGCTATGTCCTTTGAGCATGTGTTTTATTTTCGAGGACGAAAAGTCCTAAGGTGGGGAGGATGTAAAGACTCGTATTCGGGTAGTTTTGAGAGATAGTCATTCTATGGGAATGTAACTATCTGGACGGTAGTGTAGTCGTCGATGTGAGCATTTTGACTGTACTTGGGCCCGATTCCGAGTCGGGGCCCCGTTTGACCTGATTGTCGACTTTTCGGGGTTTATTGGTTGACTTTGCGTTTAGGCGGTCATTTGGGTGTAATAATATCTGTTTAGTGTTGTGCTCGTCATTTCGAGCGTTTTGACTGTAGTTTGACTCAATTTGGAGTTCGGGGCCTAGGAGGTCAATTATTGACTGGGTCAATGGTTGACTAGGTCAGTTGACTGGCAGAAATATAAATAGCAGCAAAAAAAAAGAGGAAGCTTTCACTTTACGTTTCATGTTTGTGCGTTTGAGAGAGAGAGCTTGGATCCTTTGCGATTTGGGGAGATTTGGGTTCGTGGAGCTCAAAGATTCACTTCAAGTAGGTGTCCTTGAACTTCTTATCTTGATTCTATGCTTGGTGTGCACGAATTTATCATGATTTATGAAATTGATCATGAACCCTAGAATTTGGGGAAAACCAATTTTGGGTTAGATCTAATGGTTTAGCATAAGATTTGTGGTTAAGAACTATTTTATATCATTGTGGATATATGTTTCTGTGATTTTGGGGTTAATTAATTGTGTTTTTCATGAGGGTTGATAAGTCAACCATGGAAATTTGGGTTTAAATCTAGATTTCTAGAAATCTGGAATTTGATGCGTGTTTCTGTTGTTTCCGTGCGATTTAGAGGCGTTCTGGACGCATTTTGAGGTAAATATCGCAGTCTGTTGCGTAGGATGCGTGTTTGTGCGTGTCTGGGGGGTTACTAGGTTGATTCCAGACGAAGAACAGGCAAAAACGACGATGAACAGTACCCTGGGCTCGTTACTGGGTCGAACTGACGAAAATCCGAAGTTCTGGGTCGTAGGGTCGTAGTTCGTAAACCCGTAGTTCGTAGTTCGAAGGTTTGAAGGTTCGTAGTTCGTAGATTCGTAGACCTGTAGTCCGAAGGTCGAAGTTCGTAGCCGAAGGATCGAAGTTCGTAGCCTCGTAGGTCGAAGATCGAAGACCCGCTTCGAGTCTTCGAGGCGCGCTATGCAGCTACGAGTCACAGCTCCCGCTACGAGTCTCCGAGGCGTGCTGCAGTTCTGAGCTACGAGTCGCAGCTTCTGCAGTGTAACTGGACACTGTATAGCACTGGACTGGACCTATTTACATTGCAACCTATACAAGTATTATACTTAAGTTACAATGTAAATAACGAAATAACCCCCATTTGGATTCAAAGAAAAATACTAGAAAAATTAATTCCCACTATTTCAAAATGTGAAAATTGGGTTTTAGTATAAAATCTCGGAAAAACCCAAAAGTTCGTAGTGGTGAATTTTTGGAAAGTGGGGTTAGACATCTCAGAAAAATCCCCAAAAATCAAATTATCTTATTTATGATATGGGAACCCAATGCCGGGACTTTTGATTTCAAGAAAATAGCTGCTATGGGTACTTCCTTCATAAATCAAGGATTGAGGATTTACTTGTGAAGACTGGCTACAGTTCTAAAGGAAAGGTTGAGAATGACATACCATACTAATGTTAGTATGTTGGTGTGAGGTATTGGGGCATGGACTCCGTGACTTGTTTGGGTTCTCACCGTGATGCACCGATGGTGCTATGTGGTTGACGTGGCAGGCATATGCACCGATGGCAGGCCTGTGTGGCGACTGTGGCCGGGCATATTGCGCTGTGGATAGGCTAAGGCCTGAGTTGAGCCGTTGAGCTCGTGGAGCTAGGGCTGAGTGCCCTGAGCTGGGATCCCATGGAGGATCGTGGACAAGTTGTCCTGTGTGAACAGGCTGAGTCCTGATGTTTGTTTGCAGGCTGAGTCCTGATGATTGTGCACACTACACGGTGCACGAGTACACTGAGCATATAGTATAAACTTATATGTGTTGCATGATGTGGAGTTTTGGGGTCACCTACTGAGCTTGTCGCTCACCCCTACTTGTTGTTTACCCCTTTTTAGGTGTGACCCGAGACTAGTGGAGGACTTTCTTCCAGGAGGTCGTGCCCACTCCTCTGATGTATGATACAGTACTGTATTCTGTATTTTATTATGTGTTGTATCTCGGACATGGGTCCGTGGACAGATGTATTTGTATACTGTTTGTGATGTGATGTTTGTATGACTGTTTGACTTATTGTATGCATGATGATATATGGGAAAGTACAGGATTACCCTTGATGTATGACTGTACATGGTTGCATATTTGAGACAGCACCCGCGGTGTAGTCTCCATTGGTGCTAGTCACTAACCCCTTGACCTATCGGGTGCGGGCAAGGGGAACTCATGTACCCGGTTCCGGGTTCCCTGGAATTCGGGGGCGTGACACAGCTTACTATTCAAACTTCAGCTCTAAAAACATGGTGATATCATGCAAGAAGTAAAGACATGCTGAAACTAACTTATAACACACCTTAACTACTTAAACATCTGTATCACAGCATGATACTTAAAGTGGCCAAAAACTATCAACCAAAGTTGCATACCATTGTAGCCATGCCTACTCACATGCAAACCACACATTCATACCATTCAAACAAGCAAGCACATCAACTAATCAAGCACTCAAAATAAAACAAACCAAAACACAACATTCACACAATAAAGACAACAAAACAAATGGGTCAAGTGACCTCCCCACACCACACTTGAAAATATGTTATGTCCTCAAAGCATGGAATAAGGGGGAAGAAGACACTTACTGTTGAGTGGGAAAGTTGTAGTAGAAGATAACATGGGCCACCATTCTCCGAAGGCGCGCTACAAAGTCAGCAGAAGTTTCCCCTGTGAGCGCTCAAGTATCTTTTCACTGTAATATAGCTATTAAATAATAGCTTATAAAAATCCCGCAACTGAACTGATCAGGCTGTTGGGGAAGCTCCATTTCATTGAAGTGCACAAAAGGAAATTTGGATGTCAGCAGCCCTTCTTTCCTGAGTGCGTCTTTGACTTTTTTCAAGAAACCATGGACGATCTTCTTCTTTCGTGTGGTAAATCCATGTGCTTGGCAAGGATCATATAACACCACATGTCCCACACTCAGGTCTAATTGTAATAACACAAAATGGCGGTCTACTAAGATAGGGATGAGGACCTCTTGTACTTGATGCCAAGAGCGATGTCCTTCTGCAGCTCCATTGATTCGTTGATGAAGAACATGCTCTGCCAGAGGTTACTCATACAACTCACACGGCATGATGGAAGTGCATTGCGCCAGAGGGTAGTCATTAGGCTCTGCCTCCACTACATGCCACATGGTTCTGCAAAAAAAGGTCAACGTCATCCGCACATAGATACTCGTCAGCTAAGATCCGCTGCAAGTAGGATATTGTGAACACTTCAGAATCTCTAGCAAATCTCGCTTGCCTAGCTCCACCTTGAATGAACTGCTCAAACTCTGCCATAGCCTCAGGAGTTGACAACGCTGGATGGAGGTTCACATATATTGGCTTTCCCAATAAATCCTCTTGTGCAGCCTCTGAAGAAACACCAGACCACCATTGTAGAGGCTGGATCAGTGGAATGAGAGCCTGAGAGGAACTGGGGCCCTGAAAACCAACTGGAACTGGTGCTACTGGGTAAAAGGAGGGCTGATAAGCAGGAGTCTCCTCCTCCTGGGGGTAGTGTGGATACTCAGGTGTTTCTGCTGTCTGATCAAACTCAGGCTGTGCTGAAGGTTCTGTCTCTTCAGAAAGATCTACAACTCGTGGTTTTGTAGATTTCTTCTTTTTGCCTAACGCTTTCCAAATTTTTCCTAGGAGTCCCAGGAGTCAAAGAGAAAGTCCTTTTTCCTCTTTGACTAAAAGGGATTGGCTCTTTTGTAATTGTCTAATTTGTTGCTTAGTAACTGCCTATTCTTCTTGAAGGTTATCTGTTCTTCGCCGTAGATCCTCATAAGATGAGCCAGTTGGTGGATCAGGAGCTTCCCATGCTCTTGCTGAAGGTTGGGAGGTTGCTTGCTGATCTTGAGATAGGAACTCCAGTAACTCCTCCAACTGGGGACGAGTGATGTGGCCATTAGTAAATGCCCAATTGATCACCACAACTTCACTTATAACCTGCCCACTAATGCCTTGAAAGAAGTTATACACATCTGTTGTATGGACATTATATTGCATGTATAGAGCAGTCAACTGGAATATATGCTACTTCCTTACATTCATGGGAGTAGATGTATCTCTAAAATGTGCAGTGGGTCTTTCCATATGCACATTATGCCGTGAGGGCTGAGGTGCGTTAGGAGTGCTAGCTCCCCATTTCCCTCTGAAACTGACCCCTAGGGCCCCTTTGGGTTGAAGGACTCTCAATATCAAATTAGAGGGGAAAACCTCTATCTCCATATGTGCACACAAGTGCTCATAGTGAAAGTGAAACAACATGCTCAACACCCTCCCATACAACCGTTTATGAACATCTTTTTTCCAAAGCTGAAAAATCTCAGCTGCCCAGTCCACATGAAGTTGATGATCAATGTAGTACATAAATTCAAGATGGGATTTCGGCACTGAATCAACCCCACTAGTTTGCAACAATAGGCACTTTCCTACCAAGTGGGCAAGGCATCTATATTTCCCTACAAATCCATTTTTTGTGCACTGCCTTCTTTTCCCAGATTCCTTACTAAAATTAAATGCTCTACCGTAAGCTCCTAAGCTTAATTTAGGGATATCATGTGAAGGAGTTGGGAGATCAAAACAGTCTCTAATCATAGCAGGGGAAATAGAGATTATGTCACGCCCCGGATTTCCAACCCGAGGAAACCGGTACGTGACTCCCCTTGTACCCACACAGAGGGCAAAGGGGTTAGGATGCAAACCCCGAATTTAACATTTTAAACATCCACAACACATTCAAGAAAGTAATGTTCATAAAAGCAATCCAAACCAGTCTTTATTACAACAAAATCCTCTTTCCAATCCATCCCCACTGGGGTTACATCAATTCCCATAAAAAAAAGAACATAAATGGAAGAGAGTAAAATAAATAAGGTTTTCCACCTTGGTGTATCCACCTAACGCCTGTAAGTCCCTGGAAAACAAGCAAACACAGTAGGAGGGGTGAGCAACCACAGCTCAGTAGGGATCAAGTCTCCCCAACCCTTCCCATGCTCCTAGTGGCTACATGCATGTGCACAGGTGTAGTGACGTGACAGTATTAGGGAAAAGAAAATAAAACATCACACAAGTGGGCGTAACCCCAGCCCCAGCCACACTGGCTAACAAAACACATCTCAAGCAAGTAGTTTAACCGCCTCTTCAGGCCACTGATTTAACCGCCTCTCAGGCAAAGTAGTTTAACCGCCTTTTTAGGCCACTGGTTTAACCGCCTTTCAGGCAAAGTAGTTTAACCGCCTCTTCAGGCCAGATAGCACAGTCATGCACACAACACACACCACGGTCACTCAAGCATAAAACCAAACACTTGGTGTGCACCCGTTCACAAGTGCACAAACCCAGCCATTTAGGCAATAGAACAAATACCCAGCATACATACATACACTAAATCACAAGTCCAGCCACACAGACATATTACCAAACACGTAATGGGCATATACACACAGCTATATTCACACAGACATTTCATCGAACATATGGCATGTAACAACAGGATCACATCAAAATGCCACTGAAGGCCAACATCCATATAGGAGATCACACCTATATGGATTACATATATATATAAACAGGTATAACTCTATAATCTGCTCTAGAACCCTAGGACAGAGGAGGATTTAGGAAGAACAGAACCCCTACCTTGTATGTTCTCCTGCTCCCGCTTCCACGCAAGACTCCGACCACCCACGCAAGACGCTCCGGCAGCCACCAGAAGCTCTCCTTCCCTCTCTCTCTCTCTCTCTCTCTCTCTCTCTCTCTCTCTCTCTCTCGCGACGGCTGGTGGAGCAAGACGCCCGGCAGCAACCAGGAGCTCTCCTTCCCTCTCTCTCTCTCTCTGCGACGGCTGGTGGAGCAATAAACCCTAAACCTAAAACAGAGGGGCTTCTCCTCCTTATATAGACAACACAACATCAAAACGACGTAGTTTTGATTAAGTGAATCCCAGCATCAAAATGACGTAGTTTTGATTACACAAGTTACAACCTTTCCGCATCCACACACACCAAAATACTCACTATTCTAACCTGGTCCTTTGGGAAAAGATGATTAGAATGACAAAACCAAGGCAACCATGCAAAAACATGCCTGCACGCCAATTTGCACGCCAATTCCCCAATTGGCGTGCAGCTCCAAATGCACTCAAACTTCACCCCAAGCCTCCTTGCATCTTGTAGAGGTCTGAGGAGCAAAAATATGCTTTCACGTGAAATGGGTGAATTCGCGTGCAGCTCCAAATGCTCTGAAATTTCTATGGTACGTAGAGGACCTCATTCTAAGAAACTTTTGTTCTTGCACGCCAATTGTTTGAGGCCATCTACTAGGTCAAAATAGCTCTCCAAAACCTGACAAAACAGCCTAAAAGCGCCTGTATATGCATAGCATCTTCCTAGGGCATAAAGGTACGTTACCACTTGTCACATGCACCTCCCAAAAGTCCCCTCTTGGGCTCATCTCTTACCTCAAACTTGTGCACTAACCTTCAAGGTGTTTGTGGTTAACTTCTTACACGCGGTTTACACACGGGTCATTACATCCTCTCCCCCTTAAGACTTTTCGTCCTCGAAAAGAAATGACATACGAGGAAAACAAACACAAGCTACCCATTTGCCACCCGGCAAGCCACAACACCCAAATGGGTCATACACCGCATACAGCACATAACAAGGTACCACTATAATCCATAACCACAATAATGCATATAACACATATCCGCATGTCACAAATACACATCTCAAAACACATCACAAATACGAACACATGTCTAAAAGACAAAACAAACACCAAATCATACACAACTAATACAAGAAAACACATCACTATCCCTTGGCCAAAAGCCACCTCCCACCCTTAAGATTGTTCGTCCTCGAACAACTCTGGGTGCTGCTCACGCATCACGGACTCACGTTCCCATGTCTCCTCCTCAATGCCACGGTGCTGCCACAGCACACGAACCAAAGGAATAGCACGACCACGCAAAAGCTTCTTTCACCGATCTAGGATACGGATAGGGGCCTCAACAACGGACATGTCATCCTCAATGTCCAATGCCCCCCGATCGATCACATGAGTGGGGTCAGGGTGATACTTCCTCAACTGGGACACGTGAAACACATAGTGCACTCGACTTAGCCGCGGTGGTAACGCTAACCGGGAGGCTACAGGCCCCACACGATCCAGAATCTCAAAAGGACCAATAAACCGCGGAGATAGCTTGGAACCTCGCCCAAACCGTCGATGTCCATGACGTGGAGAAACACGAAGAAACACATGATCACCAACAGAAAACTCCAAAGGTCGTCGCCGCTAATCCGCATAAGATTTCTGCCGACTCTGAGCTGATAACAAACGCTGACGAATCAACTTAACCTTCTCGGTAGCCTCTTGAACCAACTGTGGTCCCAAGGGAGCTGTCTCCCCCACCTCGGTCCAACACAAAGGTGATCGACACGGCCGCCCATACAACGCCTCAAAAGGAGCCATCCCAATGGATGCCTGATAACTGTTATTGTAGGCAAACTCCACCAAAGCAAGGTGAGTTGCCCACGAACCCCCAAAGTCTAACACACAGGCCCGTCACATGTCCTCCAAAGTCTGATTCGTCCTCTCTGTCGGCCGCGTGGTCTCAGGGTGAAAGGCTGTACTCAAGTGAAGCTTGGTCCCCATAGCCTCCTGCAAACCTACCCAGAAACAGGAAGTGAACCTCGAATCCCGGTCAGAGACAACCGATGATGGTACTCCATGCAGTCTCACAATCTCGTTCATGTACAGCTGACTCAAGGTCCCAATGGAGTCCTGCTCGCGAACCGCCAAGAAATGGGCCGACTTTGTGAGTTGATCCACAATCACCCAAATCATATCTTTCCGCCCTGTGGTGGGTGGAAGACCAGTCACAAAATCCATCGCTATGTGGTCCCACTTCCACTCGCTATGGGCAAGGGTTGTAACATGCCCGCCGGCCGCTGATGCTCAGCCTTCACCTGCTGACACGTGAGGCACCGCGAAACAAAGGCAGCCACATCGCGTTTCATCCCGGGCCACCAAAAATGTGCCCGAAGCACATGGTACATCTTCGTACCCCCTGGATGCACAGCAACTCTAGACTGGTGAAACTCCCTCATCACCTCATCCCTGAGGGAAGAAGCCACTACCAACCGCCCCTGAAAAGACAACTCATGCTCAGGACCCTCTGTCCAGTCCTCAGATAGCTCCCCAGCCTCAATACGGGCACGGAGAATCTCACACTCAATGTCACCTAACTGTTCCTCTCGGACGCGCTGGTACAACTCAGGCACCACCACCAAAGGACTCAGGACTGTCCCACCTTCACGAACAACAGGATGCAGCTGCAACATCGCCAATTGCTCCATCAGCTTCCACTCTCTCACGGCCACCTCAGCTTTCCCTTTTCTGCTCAACACGTCAGCCACAACATTACCCTTGCCCGGGGTATAGGCAAGAGTAAAGTCAAAGGTCTACAAATACTCCACCCTTCTCCTTTGCCTCAAATTCAAGTCCTTCTGAGTAAAGATGTACCGAAGGCTCTTGTGATCCGAGAACACCACAAACTTTTCCCCCAAGAGGTAGTGCTGCCAACTCTTCAGGGCGAAGATGACAGCCGCCAACTCCAGATCATGAGTAGGATAATTCTGCTCATGAGGCTTCAGTTGCCTTGACCCATAAGCTACCACATTGTGCTCTTGCATAAGCACACACCCCAAACCAACCCTGGACGCATCACAATACACCTCATACGGAATATCCTCCATAGGAACCTCAACACAGGTGCAGTGGTCAAACGGGTTTTGAGAGTCTCAAACGCCTACTGGCACTTGTCCGTCCACTCAAATTTCACTCCTTTCATAGTCAACGCCGTCATAGGAGCCGCCAAACGGGAGAACCCCTCTACAAAACGGCGATAATAGCCTGCCAAGCCAAGAAAACTACGGATCTCAAAAACGTTGGTTGGCCTCGCCCACGATGCCACAGCCTCAATCTTGGCGGCGTCCACCCTGACTCCCTCAGCTGACACCATATGGCCAAGAAAGTGAACCTCCTGCAGCCAAAATTCACACTTACTAAACTTAGCAAACAGCTGCTGGTCCCTCAAGATTTGCAACACTGTTGCTAAGTGCTCCACATGCTCCTTCTCGGTCTTGGAATACACCAAGATATCATCAATAAACACCACCACAAACGAATCCAAGTAGGGAGCAAAGACCTGGTTCATCAAATGCATGAACACCGCTGGCGCATTTGTGAGCCCGAAAGGCATCACTACCCACTCATAATGCCCATACCTGCACCGAAAAGCCGTCTTAGGGATGTCCCCTCCCTAACCCTGAGCTGGTGATACCCCGACCGTAAATCTATTTTGGAAAACCACTGGGCCCCACTCAATTGGTCAAATAGGTCATCTATCCGAGGCAACGGATACTTGTTCTTCACGATCCACCGAATTCGCCTTCCTGTAGTCGATGCAGAGATGAAGCGTGCCATCAGCCTTCTTAGCAAAAAGCACCGGAGCACCCCAGGGTGAGGTACTCGGTCTGATATACCCCTAGTCCCCCAACTCCTCGATTTGCCTCTGAAGCTCCCTCAACTCGGCTGGCCCCATACGATACGCTACTTGGGAAATCGGACCCGTCCCCGGCACCAACTCAATGGTAAACTCCACACTCCTCTTAGGTGGCAAACTCCTCAACTCTTCAGGAAAAACATCCTGAAATTGATCCACAACAGCGGGCCACACCCTCTTTTCCACCTTACCCACCTCAGCAAAGGTCAGGGCTGCCAACCTGTGGGTAATGGCACCCCACTGGTCCAACACCGGCCCGGCCCGACTCGCCTCACAGTCCCACTCCCCCTGCAGGGTGCAAGAGGTCCCTGCAGGTGTCACGAAGGATACACGCCGCCGGTAACAGTCTATCTTGGCTTGGAAAGCCATAAGCCAATCCATACCCAAGATCAGGTCAAAAGTACGCAAAGGCATCACTTGCAAGTCAAAACTCAGCTCCCCTTTGCCTATGGTTAACACACAGTCACGACACACTCGCCGTACCTCAATCATACCCCCCACTGGAGACTCAACAACTAGGGGCTTCGCTCCCTCCGTACAAGCTATCTATCACAAGCTCAGCAACAAAAGAACACGATGCACCCGTATCGAAAAGAACAGAAGCTAATGTACGGGAGATCAAAAGGGTACCTCTAACCACCGATGGTCTTGCTCCACCCTCAGCTGGTGGGGGTGGTAGCTCAGCCTCCTCCTGGTACGTCGCCTCCAGCGCAAACACCCTTCCTTGGCCCGTGCCACTGGGCGGCTCACTCACTGGACGCTTCCCGCTAAGGTTGCCTCCAGCCTCGATCGCTGCCGCTCCGGCCTCCCCTGGGGTCGGGTCTGACTGGATCCTACCTGGCTGGCCTGCCACTGACGAGCTGGTCTCTCAACTGGTGCACGAAAGCTAGCATCACTCCTCACGCTGGATGCCACGCCCCCTGTTCCCCTGTTGCCACTCCTGCAAACCCGGCGCAAATGACCCTCTCGTCCACAGTTGTTGCATCGCCAGTCCTTCTTGGGGCACTCCCCCTTGAAGTGACCCTGCTCTCCACGGCGGTGGCAACCGCTAGGTGGACTCCCAGGATGGACCACCCTGTCTTCCGCCGCCAAAGGTGAACCTCCCAGGGTTCACGGATGTCCGACCCCGACTGCGAAAAGAACCGCTATCCCTCTCCTCCGTCTTGAGTCTCTTGGACCCTGCATCTCGATTAGGCCCGCTCTGCAACTGGCGACCCTGATGGGCCTGCCTCCCATCATCCAGCTCTCTCTCGGCTATACGGGCCGTCTCCACAACCTCAGCATAGGTCCTCAAGCGTAGAATTGCCACCCTCTCGCCTAAGGGCTGGCCTAAGGCCCAAAGTGAACTTGTGGGCCTTCAGGTCCTCCCCTTGCCACGGTCTCAGGAGCAAACCTACTCAAGCTCCGGAACTCCCGCTCATACTCAGGTACCGTCCTGGATCCCTTGCTTTAAGCTACCGAATTCTTCCCTCTTCGCCATCTCACCGATTCCAGGAAGAACTCATCATGGAAGAGTTGCAAGAACTCCTCCCAAAGCATGAGTTGCACCGCACGGCTCCCCGCGACACTCGTCCACCACTCCAAAGCATCCCCCTCCAGGCCGCCGAATTGCCAGGTCGCACCTTATCCTCCTCCCGGGGCAGGAGAAAGGAGAACACATGCTCGATCCGCCTCAACCACTTGTTCGCCTACCACGGGTTCACCTTCCCCCCTTGAATCGCGGAGGTTGTTCCTTTCGGAACCGTGTCACCGGTTCATCCTCTCGCATGAGTCGGTACACCACCCAGCGAATTCTCACGCTCACGAGGCAGCTCTCCTACCTGGTGGTGGTGGTGGTGGCACCACCCGTCGTGCCGCCATCTCACGGCGCACCTCCTCCCGAACGTCCCGCCGGAGTCCCTCCCGTAGCTCTCGTACCTCCAGCCGGATGCCTTCTTGTAGCCGTGCCGGTAACAACGCATGCCCTCCAACGGACGGTCCCGCACCCGGACCCTCATGGGCAGATGACTCATCGACCATCGCCCCGGACGCACGTGTCACTCTCCTCGGCGGCATTCTTACTACACGAAGTAAGAAGCACAAACGTCAAAACAAATTTATAATCTATCGCGTCACTACCTCTACCCCACTGATCAATTCCACTATCACATGACATTACACACATACATCGTATCAATCACATTTCACAGTTCAGTATGCATTGCAAAACAAACTAGAGTTGCACATTTCACTTAATCATTTTATCTTATCCACAGTTTAGCACACATTCACAGCAAATGCAACTAGTGCCCTAATGCCAATGCATGCAAATCCTACCACAAGTGGGCGTAACCCCAGCCCCAGCCACATTGGCTAACAAAACACATCTCAAGCAAGTAGTTTAACCGCTTCTTCAAGCCACTGGTTTAACCGCCTCTCAGGCAAAGTAGTTTAACCGCCTCTTCAGGCCAGATAGCACAGTCATGCACACAACACACACCACGGTCACTCAAGCATAAAACCAAACACTTGGTGTGCACCCGTTCACAAGTGCACAAACCCAGCCATTCAGGCAATAGAACAAATACCCAGCATACATACATACACTAAATCACAAGTCCAGCCACACAGACATATTACCAAACACGTAATGGGCATATACACACAGCTATATTCACACAGGCATTTCATCGAACATATAGCATGTAACAACAGGATCACATCAAAATGCCACTGAAGGCCAACATCCATATAGGAGATCACACCTATATGGATTACATATATATATAAACAGGTATAACTCTATAATCTGCCCTAGAACCCTAGGACAGAGGAGGATTTAGGAAGAACAGACCCCCTACCTTGTATGTTCTCCTGCTCCCGCTTCCACGCAAGACTCCGACCACCCACGCAAGATGCTTCGGCAGCCACCAGAAGCTCTCCTTCCCTCTCTCTCTCTCTCTCTCTCTCTGCGACGGCTGGTGGAGCAACAAACCCTAAACCTAAAACAGAGGGGCTTCTCCTCCTTATATAGACAACACAACATCAAAACGATGTAGTTTTGATTAAGTGAATCCCAGCATCAAAATGAGGTAGTTTTGATTACACAAGTTACAACCTTTCCGCATCCACACACACCAAAATACTCACTATTCCAACCTGGTCCTTTGGGAAAAGATGATTAGAATGACAAAACCAAGGCAACCATGCAAAAACATGCCTGCACGCCAATTTGCACGCCAATTCCCCAATTGGCGTGCAGCTCCAAATGCACTCAAACTTCACCTCAAGCCTCCTTGCATCTTGTAGAGGTCTGAGGAGCAAAAATATGCTTGCACGTGAAATGGGTGAATTCACGTGCAGCTCCAAATGCTCTGAAATTTCTATGGTAGGTAGAGGACCTCATTCTAAGAAACTTTTGTTCTTGCACACCAATTGTTTGAGGCCATCTACTAGGTCAAAATAGCTTTCCAAAACCTGACAAAACAGCCTAAAAGCGCCTGTATATGCATAGCATCTTCCTAGGGCATAAAGGTACGTTACCACTTGTCACATGCACCTCCCAAAAGTCCCCTCTTGGGCTCATCTCTTACCTCAAACTTGTGCACTAACCTCCAAGGTGTTTGTGGTTAACTTCTTACACACGGTTTACACACGGGTCATTACAGATTAAAACTCCTTGAACTTCTCTAATTATTTTATCATCCTCATCATTGACATAGATTGAGTTATAGAACTCATGCATAGCAGGGTAGAGTAAATCACTTATGGTAGTAACTAACCTCTTTAAACCAAGGTTTTAAAGCTTCATCATCACTTCTTCTGCCCAATCAATATTTGATGAAGCCAGAACCTCCCAGTCCAGCACGTGCCCAATGAAAATCTCTTCTGCTCCTTTTAGCTCAGAAGGTGAGGATGGGGCTGAAGTTTCTGGATTGCCTACCTCCTTGCACGTCCTTCGGGTTCGCACCATAGTTGCAGACCAGAGAGATGTTTTCTTGCAAAATAAGGGAAAAAGAGAAGGCAAGTTGTGAATCTAAAACCCTGGCTTCTCTCCCTTATATAGTACTTAAACCAGAGAACACAAAATTACAATTTTGCCTAATAAGGAAGGCTCCAATGATGTTGCGTGCAGAACATAGACGCTTCTAGAGAGTGCCAGCTTGCTACCACCGAAATTTCAGAGCAAAATGGCTAAAAACCCACTTGCACGCGACATCCCATTGTCGCGGGCAAGTCCAATTTAGTCCAAACGTTTCCATCAAGTCACGGATGAACAGTAGAGCCATAGTAAAGCTGCATGCGACAAGTCCTGATGTAACGAGCATCGATTTTCAGCCTTAAATGAGGTCAAAATCCTCTGAATTTTTATAGGCTAGCAGGCTTATTCTCCAAGGAACAAAATGTGTCACTTTGTTTTCCACATATCCAACCTAATAATCCCTTAATTTATGTCCTTGATATTTCAACAAAACTTGGTGGGCCCCTTGGATTTTGATCAATCGGGCTTGGACTTGGACCTTACAAAGATTGTCTAATATCCACATCCAAGGGCTCAAGCTGTAACAAATGACATTCCACATAGTGAAACCCAAGACCTCACACCTACTTTAAATAGAACACCCCCTGCAAAAGAAATGGTAAAACAAGTAATCTAAATATAAAAACGAAAATAAAAATGTAAAACATAAAGGATACCATAGGTTGCCTCCCATGAAGCGCTTAGTTAAGGTCCTTAGCTTGATCGTCCCCTCTGTCAAGTTGTGCTCAGAGTGAAATGAACAACCTCCTTAACATGGTCCTGAATGTAGTATGGCTTCACATGCTGGCCATTTACTTTGAATATTTGTCCAGAGGTTGATTGAAGTTTAACAATTCCATATGGGAAAACCTTTATAACAGTGTTGGACCCCATTTTTTCCGGGTTGGACATACTAACCTCATTTGATATATATGCCTTTTTGCCCATGCCATATACCTTGTTGAATAGGTCCTTAGAGATTCCCTGCGATTTGCACAAGATGGATGCATTGACACTAACTGGGAAGCCCAAAATTGATAACCTCTGTTTCCGCCCCTAAAAGGCCCCAAGATCAATGCCGGGTGATAGAAGATGAAATTTGGAGACTAACGCACTTGACCGAGCTCAATTCTGATTTAAAATGAAGAAGTTATAGCCAAAACAACTTTCGTTGGAAAAAGTCAAACTTGCCAAAAGACGGTCAATGCCCCTGGTCAAACTGCCCGAAAAAGTGATCCTGCGAAATTCTCCAAAACATCTATTTAAGCAAATACGGGTCTTCCTAAACAATCCCCAAAAGGTCATCCATTTTCGCACTTTGGGTGGGGGTAAAAAGGTAATTAAAAGTTAAAAAAAAATTGACTCGTAGCCTCGAAGTGTCAGCAGGTCGAAGCTTCGAAGCCTCGAAGCCTGTAAGCCTACTGACACTCCGACTTGCCGACACTTCGACCCGTTGACTATTGACCCACGACCTACGAACCTGCGACCCACGGATCTTCGACCCACGACCTACGAACCTACGACCCACGGATCTTCGAACCTTAACCTTCAACCCTTTAACTCTTGACCTTCGACCCATTGACCATTGACCTTCGACCCGTTGACCATTGACCTTCGACCCACCGACCCTCGACCTTGCCGACACTTCGACCCATTGATCGTTGACCTTCGACCTGCCGACACTTTGGCCCTATTGACCTTTGACCTTCGCTGTTTGGCTGCATTTCCGCCAACTATTTCCTATGCAGTCACGAGACCTATTTTTCATGCGCTGGCCATCTGACAGAATCGTTTTTCAACGCCTGTCAGTCACATGTGCTAAAATAAAAATTAAAAAGGACAAATCACGAGCTGCAGGTCGCTAAACCATCCGACAACGCACAGAACTTGCAATTAAAAACACTGGCATTCATAATAGAGCATTAAATGTAGCAATTAATGACAATCCAACCATAATTCTGCCAGCCCTTTAAATTCAGTCTCCTGTCCACGCGAAACACAGAGAGACCCCTCATCTCTGACGAAAAACCCTTTTTCCATTTTTTCATACCCAGCTCCCTTATCCAAAAAAAAAGAAGGAAACTTCTGCAAAAAAAAAAAAAGAAAAACCAGAGAGCACCCTAGAGTTCAACAAAAAATTTCTGCTTCCAGATTTTCGCCCAGAGAGAACACCCAGAGTTCAGACGACCAAAAGCTTTCTGAGAGAAAAAAAGAGATTATGCCCAAGCTCCTTCTCTTCCAAAAAAAAAAAAAAAAAACAAAAAAACAGAGTGTGTAAACCCAGGAAAACCCAGTCTCTCTTCTCCACCCCCTCTTTCCAATTCCTCTTGCTCGAATATCTCATTCCAGCTCTATTCTTTTCCCAGCAAAAGAAAAACAAACAAAAAGCTTCATATTCGATACATACTTTTCTCCCTTACGAGTCTCTTTTCTCAAAACAGACAAAAGTCCCACAAACTCTCTCTTTCACTCTTACGGGTTCTTTCCCTCTCAAAATCCCAACTGATTTTTGCCATTTGCGCTACTGGGACTTGGTGATTTGGTAATTCAAGCAGGCAATTGTCGATGCAGACAAGGATTCAAACGAAAGTCCGATGTTGAAGCCCAAAGTCGGTTTTGTATTTATTACTTTTTTTCAGCTTATGTATATTCATATTTGATATCATACGTAGTGTTTTTTTTTTATGTTGTTGGGTATATGTTGTATTTTACTGTATTTTCCTTTTTTTATGTTGTTGGTATGTGTTGTATTTTCCTTGTATTTTGTAGATGTTGTATGCTGTAATATGTAAAGAAATAGTAAGGAAAAAAGAGAGAGCAAAAAGAGGAATGAAAATAAAAAAACAAATAAAAAAGGAAAAAGAGAGAGGATGGCTTCGTTTTTTATGTTATTGTATGTCACAATCACACGATTCACGTTTTATTCGGATTTGCATGTGTTTTGATATGGTCAATTCTTAAACAAAAAAAAAACAACAAAAAAGGGGAACAAACAAAAAAAATAAAAACAAAATGTTTCCACAAAATATCTTCTAAAACGTTTTCAATAAAAGGTTTTCAAAAATGTCTCCTTAAAAAGAAAAACAAAACAAACACAAAAAAAAACCTAAAAACCAAAACAAATCCTTAGGATCTTATTCCCCACTCCACAAAAAAAAAACCAAAACTTTTAGGATTCCTTTTTGAAATTTAGGGTAAATCCATTTTAACCACGACTTTAATAAATAACTTAGCTGAATAAAAATTATAGACTTTTTAGGAAACTTAACCACGTTATGGCAGTGCAAATAAAATAGAAAACCTTCACCTCCGAAAATAGATATCGAAAGGGCGCTGTAGGGGTGCTAATCCTTCCCTACACGTAACCAACTCCCGAACCCTTCTCTGATAACGCAGACCACACCTTTAAACTACTCAAAGTAGAGGGTATCCAACTGTACCCCAAAAACAGTTGGTGGCGACTCTAAATTTCTCACCATTGGTCTAGTTTGAGCTCACCCCAAACGGGCCCGGACGAAAACCAGTGATGACAGCTGGCGACTTTGTTGGGGAATTTAACACTTTAGAGAGTTAGGTCTAGAACTAAGATTAGGAGGTTGTTTTAATTGTACTGTTGTATATATTTAACTATCGTGCTAAGTTGTTTTTTTATTTTCTAGATATAATTGTGATGTACTTATTTTTTTTATACAGTTGTCGTTTATCTTTAAACTTTGATTTATTTGTACGTTTTAACTACCATGATAGTTATGATTTATTGTTTTCCCTACTTGTTGCATCCATGCATAACCTTATACCCGAGTTTAACACAATTTAGGTTGGCGAGGTTGCGTTGATCATTATCCGTAATGGGGTCTCGGACTCCTCACTCAAGCTTGAGGTTCTTTTAAGGCACGTCCTTTTAAGATCCCCCTCTGGTAAATCCCATGGTGCACGGAGCCCTCTATTGAGGAAGTTTGGGAACCAATGAAAAAGATAGGTGTAGCAATAGAAGCCCATCAGGGGCATTGACCCACATGTTGTTTGCTCATTCCATGCTATGCTAACTTTTGTTTTGTAGGGTAGTCCATAAGTCATCCCCTACACATCTTATTTGCCTTACTATTCTTTATCCTGTCTATTTGCCCTGATTTGTTTTAACTGCCATCCTAACCTGTCATCATGCATAACACGACATTCATATAGGCATTGCAACTTTCAGTCATCTCCTAAAAAGCCTTCAGGATAAAGAGGCTGTCGCAGTGGTGGCCCAAGCATCTGGGGACATCCAACTTCGCCTTGGAGATTTTTCACCAGAAGAAGCCCACAAAGCAGAACATATTATCATAGAAGATCAGCTGGACTACACTAAGCAGGTATAGACAATATGGAGGCAGTGGTCAGATGAAAGGAAAAGCATATATATACAACAGTTTGGAGATTTGCTCCATGTGACCGAGCTACTGGCCGATAAGGATATGCTTGGGGCAGCCATATATTTCTGGGAGCCTTGACGGCGGTGCTTTGACTTTAACGGCATAGATTTTGTTCCCACAATAGAATAATACAAAAGATTATTGGATATCCCCGTGGAAAACAAAATGAAGATTTACCTACCGGAACCCAGAAGATCATGTCGAAGGGCCTTTGCTGAGATAATAGGAAAGCCAGTATGGGACTCACCGGCGGCCACAACCTATGGTGGGCGGGAATATCTTCCATGGGCAACAATCAAAGAAATGATATAGACCGCAACAGAAGCAGGGGCACACAAACTGCTTACACTAGCTATATATGGGCTGGTCATTTTCCCAAGGATACCGGCCCACATCGATGGAGGAATTGTAGATTTGGTCCAGCAAGTGCTTAAAGGATGTGACCCTACTCCTGCTATCTTGGCTGAAACCATTCGATCTCTTACTTACCTGAGGAGTAAGGGCACGGGACAGTTCATGGGGTGCTTGCCTCTCTTGTGCACCTGGTTGCAAGGTCATTTTCCTTGTAGTGTTTCTCGTTTTCCTGCTGTGTATCAGTTGCCAGCCACAACACTATTGGATATTCTGCTTAGCAAGTGGAACTTACCTAATGGCTTTGAAGACTGGAGAAAGAAGTTAGAGAACCTCACAGAAGCTGACATTACCTGGATTGCTCCTTGGATGCCGGTGGTCTCCATGACTTATAGCTGTGGGGACTACAATTGGGTCCCACTCTTAGGCCCTTGGAGAGGAACTGCATATGCACCACTGCGGGGTGGAAGACAAGTCGGGCATCATCAGATTATCCCTGTGCTATTTGGTATGGAAGATTGTGACTTCACTTATAGCAGAACCATGCTCGCAGAGAAAGGCGAAAAGATGTATCAGGCATGGTCCGCCCCACACAGGATCTAACCCAACAGTCCAAAACCTGGCGTTTATCCGGCGTACATATCTTGGAAGGCACAACACAAGCCAGAGTTAATGACGGACATGAGAGCTATCCTCTAGGATAATCAAAATCTCAAGCAGCAGATCCAAAGGCTGGAAGCATCTCTAGAAGGAGCTCTCCAGCGGCTGCAGTTGAGGGAAAAACAGGTCGAGACCATATTGAAGCAGAGGAAGGAAGCAGGCAAGCGGCCATCTTAGAGGAAAAGGCGCCGTGCTACTTAGGAGATGACTGGAAGTGTGCCTTAAGATCATGTAGCCATAGCTCTCATCTGCATGGCATTTCTGCACGTTTGTTTGAAAATGTTTGAAATAAAGTTATTTGCTTCTCTAACTCTTCGCATAGTCATTCACGCACACATGCATATCAAAATTAAAAATCAAGTAAAAATTGCCTTGTACCCAGGTCGGTAGCAGAATTTCTCCAGGATTGCGCACTCTTATAATCTCAGATCTCAGCGCAATCAAATACCACAGCCACAGCCAATGACAGACGAAACAGAGAATAGACTCATGGGTTTTGAACAGTCACAACAAGCCCTACAAGGGAAAATGTCTGCCATAATGGAAATGCTCACAAAGTTGACTGAAGAAAGAGGAAGAATTCCGACAGGGGGAACTACCAATCATCACCAAGAATAGGGACAAGAGGCCGTTCAGTCGCCTAACCTGGCTCCAAGCCAAGCACCCACATACCTGATAACGTGCATTTTATGCCATTATTCTAGTGTTTATTTAGGGAGTTTAAGAGCATGATTAGAGCCTTATTGCTTCATATATCATATATATTTGCTCTAACCCCTAGGAAGATGCTATGTGCAAATACATGCGTTTTTAAGCTGTTTTAGCAGATTTTGGAGCTCACTTTTGACATAGTAGATGGCCTCAAACAATTGGCGTGCAAGAACAAAAGTTGCTTAGATTGATGTCCTCTACCTACCACAGAAATTTCAGAGCATTTGGAGCTGATTTGGAGCTGCACGTGAATTCACCTATTTCACGTGCAAGCCTATTTTTGCCTCTCAGGCCTCTACAGGATGCAAGGAAGCTTGGGGAGAAGTTTGAGCTAATTTGGAGCTGCACGTGAATTCACCATATCACGTGCAAATTGGTGTGCAGAGATATTTTTGGACCGATCCTATCGTTTTTCCATGCTGATCATTTGTTTCTGAAGGCCCGTGTCCAAATTGTGGATGGAAGATAGAGATTTTAATGTTTCGAGTGTTACTTATCAAAACTACGCCGTTTTGATAAATGGGCTAGGGTACACACCTCAAAGCCCATCCAAACTCTATAAATACAGCCTCCACACCCTCTGCTATGCATTCCTAGACCCCCCTACACGTTTTTAGAGAGAGAGAGAGGCTCCACGACTTGGAGGTTGCTCCTTGACCTAGGAGAGCAGCCATCGCAGCCATCGCAGCAGCCGTCGCAGATTTTGGAGCCTGGATTTGAAGCTTTGCTGTGTGCGTGGTTAAGAAGAAGAAGTTTAGCTTTTCTGCTATGGTTTTGCTTGTAATCATGCGTGAGTAGTCTTTTAATCTAGGGGAGCAATGTAGCCCCCTTGTTACTTTGCTGTGTTTATGAATATTGGGTTTGGATGATTGAAGTTTTGCATGTTTTATGAATCTGTTCTTAATTCTATCTTTGGATGTACACCTTGGTATTCTTAGCCCTAGTCTGGGGCGGATTGAGATTCATAACTTATTTATGATTGGTGTGATCATTATCCTTTTGCAAGTATGATTTTTTGGCTTTGCATGTTTGTGTGTTTAGATGACCATTCTAGCATACAACTCTTAAAAGGACCTCAATGACCATTTGTTGTCCTTGGCTTATGTTTAGCATGTTTTCAATCAGACAACCTTAATGCCATGAACCAGTAGAGATAACATAGAGTGGTGAAATTGTGATCCTAGATGCTTTTAATCCTTGAATATTAATCCTAAAATCAATTTGCTTTCTTTGTTTATTCAGAAAACCAAATAAAAATTAGATCTTTAATTTAAAAAAGTAAACTTTTTGCCAAGACATTTTATAGAACAAGAGTAATTGGGTGCTTTGATTTGAGAACTAGAGAACTAGGCTAATCCCTGTGGGTTCGACCCCTTGCTTGCTGCTATTCTTTTAGTGCAAACTTAGGGAATTTATTATCTTGAAGAGAGATTTAACGACATTAGCTAGCTCTTTCAGAGAGGCTAAAAATCTTGTCTGTCAATACCATCCTGCTATGGCACAACCTCTAACCCCAAATCAAACTCACTTCACTATGCCAGCACCAGGAAATATAATGGAAGCAGTGGGATCCCCAGTTCCCCAGGAAAACATGGAGTCTCTTGCTCTGAGATGTCTAGAGGAAAGATTGAAAGCCATAGAGGGCGTTGACAGCTATGGTATAACTAGCCCGTAAGACTTATGCTTAGTGCCAGGAGTGGTGCTGCCGCCAAAATTCAAGATGCCGAAATTCGAGAGGTTCAACAGGACCCGGTGTCCAAAGACACATTTGGCCATGTACTGTCAAAAGATGGCTGCTTATGTTGGTGAAGACAAACTCCTCATGCATTGTTTCCAAGAAAGTCTAACTGGGGCATCCCTTCGCTGGTACTTTCAGCTAAATGGAAACCGCATCAAGACATGGAAGGAATTGGCTACCTCCTTCTTGGCACAATACAAACATGTCACCGAACTGGCGCTGGATCGACTAACCCTGCAGTCTTTAGAAAAGGGATCCGACGAAAGCTTCAAGGATTATGCACGGAGATGGAGAGAGACTGCAGTGGAGGTCCAACCTCCCCTTACAGAAAGAGAACTCACTACTCTTTTTATCAACACACTGAAAGGCATCTACTACAAGAAGTTAATTGGGAACGTCTCTAGTAGTTTGCAGACTTGGTCGCATCCGGTGAACGTGTAGAAAGTGGAATTAAAGGAGGAAAGCTAAAGAGGGATGTGGCAGAGGCATCAAAAAGGTCTCGACTACAGCCTAAGAAGAAAGAAGGTGAGAGCAACCTCGTGTATCAGTCGAACCAGGCGATGTAGCCAATATTCTACCAAGTACCAGGGTACTACCAAGGATCGTTGGTGGCCGCCTATGCTGCACCTGCACCACCTCCCCAATTCATGCTATGCTTACCGCAAGGAGGGGTTCCATTTCCATATTCAATGGTATCTAACTCATTTCATCCAAGAGCGCCATACCCAGAGCAACCAAAGCTAGCAACTCAGGAAGGACCAGGAGCCTCATTCCAAGGACAAGGGCAACCGAGGGCCTAGACCCAGCAAGCAGGAGCAAATCAGGCTTCTCGTCGACCACGACAAGAGTTTGATCCAATTCCAATGACTTATGTGGAATTATACCCCAAGATCTTAGAGGCAAGGATGGTAACCCCTATACCCTTGGGAGAAATAAAGACTCCTCCCCCGGCTTGGTATAAGCCAGATGCCATATGTGAATATCATGCAGGTGGAGCTGGACATGATATTGAAAATTGTATAACATTCAAGAGGAAGGTTCAGGCATTGAAGGATGCAAAGTGGCTAGACTTTTCTGCACTAACTGGGATGCCAAATGTGAACAACAATCCTCTCCTAGAACACTCCAACAATGTCGCTAGTATCGAGAATGAAGGACGGCTGGAGAGGGTCTCCCAAGTACAAATGGAGAAAACATATTTGTTTACTCTGTTACAGGAACATGGCTATATACTTGCTAAAGACACGCCAGAGGTAGGAAAAGGAACAGATGGGGAAAAACAATGGCCTTATCATAAGATGTCATGGGGACGTGACATCGCAGAATGTAAGGAGTTTTCCGAGGTGGTGCAAAAACTCATGGACCAAAGAATGATCAAATTCTCCAAAGAAGAGATAGACAGTCGAAGCCACATGATCCAAGGAGACATGTCATACAAACCGTCATGGGTGCCAACACCCCTTGTCTTGAATGTTAAGACTCAAGAAATCCCGTAATTGCCTCATGGAATTACGCCTCTCACCATACGTGTTCCTGCCCCTTTCCCTTACAAGACAGACAAAGCAGTCCCATGGAATTATAGTTGTGAAGTAGTCTAGGGGGCCACCGCAGCAGAAAAGAAGACCAGGAGCGGTCGGGCATATGCCCCTGATATGGCTAACAAAGCAAGGAAGGAAAAAGCTGTAGAACCAGACATTGGGCCAACACTGGAGGCAACAAGGAAAGGAACACCAATCACTGAAGAAGAGACCACGGGATTTTTAAAACTCATGAAACAGAGCGAGTATAATATTGTGGATCAGCTAAGTCGACAATCGGCTCGCATCTCTTTGCTCTCATTAATGATGGATTCCCAACATCACCGGGAAGCACTGCTGAAAGTTCTGAGCTAGGCCTATGTTCCACCGACCGTCTCAGTGGCGAATGTTGATGGAATTGCCAGTAACCTCATCATGAACAACGTCATTAGCTTTGCAGATGATGAACTACCTCAGAAAGGGAAGGGACACATAAAAGCTCTACATATTACTGTCAAGTGTAAGGCGCACACCATAGCCCGAGTACTCATTGACAATGGTTCTACCTTGAACATTATGCCTTTACATATACTGCAACAACTTCCGGTCGACGCGTCCTATATGCGCCCCTGTACGATGAAGGTACGGGCATTCGATGGAGGAAAGCATGACGTGGTGGGCACTCTAGATATTCCGCTTCTGATTGGACTAGCTACCTTTATGGTGGAATTTCAGGTGATGGACATCATGCCATATTACAGCTGTTTGTTGGGAAGACCCTGGATCCACATGGCAGGGGTAGTGCCGTCAAGCCTCCACCAAAAGATGAAATTTACGATAGGAGACCAACTTGTTTACATCTCTGGAGAGACAAGTTTCCTCGTCACTAAGCCGGCATCAGTTCCTTATGTTGAGAACAACGAAGATGTACCAGAATGTTCCTATCGGGCATTTGAGATGGTGAATGTCACTTTTGCCCCAATACATTATCTCTCGAAGGCTACAAGAATGGTTGCAGCTACCATGATCAAGCAAGGGTACAAACCAGGGCAAGGATTAGGCCCAAAGGCTCAAGGAATCCAGAAACCATTGACCATCCGAGAAAATACTAAGAAGTTTGGGCTAGGCTACGTCCTTACAAAAGCTGACAGATAGAGGGAAGCTATCAAGAAGAGGGAAGTCAGAATGGCAAGATTGCAGAAAAGGCCAGTAAAAGAAGAAAGGAGGAGCTTTCCCCCCTTAGATGTTACATTCCGGACTAGAGGGTTTATCCATAAGAGCCAACCTGAGCCCGAGATGGGGACTGTAGCTGCATTGGACACAAAGGAGCATGCACCAAATGAGATGGTTCAGTTAGTGCGAGAGGATCCTAACCAGCCATTGAACAACTGGACCAGCCTGGACCTCCCCATAATGTAATGCTCATGGGGTCACTGGGATTTAATGTATTCTATTTTAATGTCTCTTGAAGCGGTGAACATTTGTTTTTATCAAAAGCTTTTCAATAAAATGTACTTTTCTTCAAATCTTTCACGGTGCATTCCATTCATAACATAGGCATATCATATTTGGTTACCAACTTGTAATTCTCTTATAAGCAGGTATCATAATGTCAATGAAAACATTGTATGCGAAAGCAAAACGAGATGCCTAAGGTTTGACCAAAGTCCAAACTGGGAACAGCCAGTGTTTGAAGCTGACGAGAATGAGGTAGAGGAAACACATGAGCTACCGGGAGAGATCATACGCCTATTGGAAAGGGACGATCGCTTATCCATTCCAAGTGAAGACCCAGTAGAAATAGTGAATTTGGGGACGATAGCCGGACCAAAAGAATTGAAGGTAGGGTCTTTGATAGCTACCAACATCAAGAAGAAGTTAATCGAGCTGTTAAGAAGCTACGTCGATGTTTTTGCATGGTCATACCAAGATATGCCAGGATTAGATACAGATATAGTGCAACATCACATACCAGTGAAGCCAGAGTGCAAGCCAGTACAGCAGAAATTGCGACGAATGAGACCGGAGATGCTACCGAAGATTAAAGAAGAAGTTAAAAAGCAATGGGATGCAAGTTTCCTAAGTGTCTCCCACTATCCAGAATGGGTGGCCAATGTGGTACCAGTACCGAAGAAAGGAGGCAAAGTCCCCGTGTGTGTTGACTATAGAGATCTGAACTGGGCTAGTCCGAAAGATAACTTCCCGCTTCCTCATATTGATACCTTGGTGGATAATACAGCAAAACATGCTTTATTCTCATTCATGGATGGTTTCTCAGGGTACAATCAGATTCGCATGGCCCCCGAACACAAGGAGAGGACCACGTTTACGACACTTTGGGGCACATTCTGTTATAATGTGATGCCTTTTGGTCTAAAGAATGAAGGAGCAACCTATCAGCGAGCCATGGTGACCCTATTCCATGACATGATGCATAAAGAAGTCGAGGTCTATGTGGATGATATGATAGCTAAATCGCGGAGCACTGAAGATCACATCAAAGTACTCCGTAAGCTTTTTAATAGACTATGGAAATATCAACTCAAATTGAACCCGTAAAAGTGCACTTTTGGAGCCATGTCGGGAAAACTGTTAGGTTTCATTGTGAGCCAAAAAGGAGTGGAAATTGATCCAAACAAGGTTCGAGCTATCCAGGAGATGCCCCCACCCCGAACCATCAAGGAGGTCAAAGGATTCCTCGGGCGATTGAATTACATTGCTCGATTCATTTCACAATTAACAGCCACATGTGAACCAATTTTCAAGACTTTACGGAAGAACAATCCAGAAATTTGGAATGACAAATGTCAAGAAGCTTTTTGAAGATCAAACAATATCTGTCCAATCCACCTGTTTTGGTCCCACCAGATGCAGACAGACCTTTGATCTTATACTTGACTGTCCAAGGGTCCTCAATGGGTTGTGTCTTGGGGCAACATGATTCTACAGGCAAGAAGGAGCAGGCCATTTATTATCTGAGCAAGAAGTTCACCATCAATGAAACGAATTACACACTATTGGAAAAGACATGTTGTGCTCTTGTTTGGATAACAAGGCGATTGAGGCAATACACTCTTTATCATACCACATGGCTGATTTCGAGGCACGATCCACTCAAATATCTCTTGGAAAAGCCATCCATCTCTGGAAGAATTGCCGAATGACAATTGGTCCTATCGGAATATGATATCATTTATGTGCCTCAAAAAGCCATCAAAGGGAGTGCAATAGCTGATTACTTTGCAGACAGAGCACTAAAAGATTATGAGCCTATGAATGTTGGATTTCCAGATGAGCACATCAACATTCTCATGGCCGAAATATCAGACATATGGACGATGTGGTTTGATGGAGCCTCTAGTCTCTTAGGTCACGGTGTTGGGGCCATCCTGATATCCCCAAAAGGTGAACATTTCCCCATGGCGGCAAAGCTAACCTTCCCTTGTACAAACAATGTAGCAGAATATGAGGCTTGTGTGATGGGACTTCAAGAAGCAATTAACAAAGGAATCAAAAAATTACGAGTGTTTGGTGATTCGACACTCATCATTTTTCAAGTAAGGGGTGAATGGGAGACTCGAAACCACAAACTGATCCCCTATCGGGAGTATGTTACAGAGTTAGCCGAGCAATTCGAAGACATCACGTTCGAGCATATGCCCAGGGAATACAATCAGCTTCCTGATGCACTGGCCACTCTAGCCTCCCTCCTTCGACTAGACACAACGTTGGAAGTCCAGTCTTTTGATATCCGTATACAAGATGCTCATGCACATTGCATGGCCATTGAAGGAAATACTGAAGAAAAACCTTGGTTTGATGACGTCAAACAGTATTTGCTTAAGCAAGAATACCCAGCAGAGGCCTCTGAGTCTGATAAAAGGAATATCCGAAGGTCGGCGTCCAACTACTACCTTGATGGTCCCGTTCTCTATAAGAGAAACCATGACATGGTGTTATTGCGGTGTGTGGCAAAAGAAGAGTCAAAACAGATAATGAAAGAAATGCACGAAAGAGAATGCGGTTCACACGCAAATGGACATGCATTAACAAGGCAAATATTGCGAATGGGCTATTATTGGGTAACCATGGAGAAAGATTGTATTGAATATGTGCGCAAATGCCTCAAGTGTCAAATTTACGGCGATAAAATCCAAGTACCGCCATCTGGACTGCATGTGATGGTTTCCCCGTGGCCATTTTCGCTTTAGGGCATCTACGTTATCGGACCAATCTCGCCAAAAGCTTCCAATGGTCACCGCTTCATCTTAGTGGCCATCGATTACTTTACCAAGTGGGTAGAAGCAGCATCATATGCCAACGTCACACAAGCTGTGGTACTTAGATTTATGCGGAATAACGTCATATGCCGCTATGGACTTCCTGAGCAGATCATAACAAACAATGCTGCCAATTTGAAAAGTCGGATGATGGGTAAGTTGTGCGAAACATACAAAATCTAACACCGCAACTCGACTCCATATCACCCCAAAATGAATGGAGCAGTTGAAGCGGCCAATAAGAACATCAAGAACATTATCAGGAAGATGACTGAGACATACAAAGATTGGCATGAGAAGCTACCATATGCTTTGCATGCTTATCGTACCTCAGTGCAAACATCAACTGGGGCAACTCCATTTTCTTTGGTCTATGGCATGGAAGCAGTTCTACCTATCGAAGTGGAGATACCTTCCCTCCAAGTACTCAAGGATACCCAGCTCGAAGAAGCAGAATGGGCCAAAAGTCGTTATGAGTAGTTGAATTTAATTGAGGGTAAACGCTTGGCGGCTGTTTGCAGAGGACAGCTATATCAACAGAGAATGATGAACAACTACAATAAAAAGGTGAAGCCCAGAAGCTTTCAGGCGGGTGACCTCGTCCTCAAGAAGATTTTACCAATTCAACATGACCATAGAGGTAAGTGGACTCCCAATTATGAAGGGTCATATGTGGTGAAAAAAGCATTCTCAGGAGGTGCCTTAATCCTTGCCAAAATGGATGGGGATGAACTCCCTAACCCGGTGAATAGCGATGCGGTGAAAAAGTTCTATGCTTAACTCTCATACCTCTCAACAAGATTCTCATTCCTGCAATGAGCGGACTTGGTGAAAACCCGAAAGGGCACCAAGGGTAAAATACAAAGCTCCAACAAAAGACAAAGAAGCAAGCAAAGGCGGACTTGGTGAAAACCCAAAAGGGCACCAAGGGTAAAATACAAAGCCAACGACAAATCCTGAAGGGTAAAAGCAGTTAGAATCCAAGGATCAGGACCACCTAAAACAGGGTCCTTTGCAAACAGTGGAAACAACATCACTTAAAGACAATAGCTGTAAACGGTGGAAGACCTGGTCAAACCTAAGGCACGCTCGAATCAAATTTGTATATTATGCTTTTTAAAGACTTGTAATTCTGTTTATCAGATTATAACAATAGGGCACTTTTTATGATATAAATATGTTTTGTGGAATCAAACCAACAAAATCCCATTTTATATCCCTAATTATATTTTATCATCTTCATTTCACATTTAAGTAGAATATCTTAAATCCCCAGTAAGCTCCTTTGGCATTGCCTTATGGACAGGGTCAAGCGCAAAATCCCCAAACAAATTAAGTCCCCCAACTCAGAATACCTATATCTCCACAGAATATCACTATCCCCAGAGAAGCCGTCAAGTCAAGTTCCTCAATGTGGCAAAGCTAAATTTAACAGACCCTTCATGCACAAAAGGGAGTTCCGCAGCAAAGATAGAACGGACTCCCCAGCCAGAGAGAAAATTATTCCCTAACAAGTTGAATGTTAGCCAACCTCTCTAACGGTATTGAGATCAATCTCCAGCCCTTGCCAAAATATCACATTGCATTCGATGCATACATCGCATCGCATCACATAGCATCATATTGCTCCACAGGTTGAGGTTTATGCATCCCTGCATACAACACACTGCATTCCATGCACCATTTGCATACATTCAGCATATTCTGCAATTTCAGGAATGTTATCACCTTCGAAGATCCTAAGAGCTCATCCTCAGCAAGCTTCACATCAAGCCTTCCTAGCTTTGTTTGTTCAACTGTACAAATCTTTCTTTACAATTTCCCCAAGCTCGAAAAGCACCCTTTTGACACTCGAATAAACTTCTTCCCTTTCCGGGTAACCTTGTAGAGCGATCTCATTGAGTGAACTCGTAGAGGGAGCCCATATGTCCTCCGCAACAATCATGTACTCTTGTGAGGCCCTAGATGCCTTTTCAATTCCTATCAGGCCTTGGATGCCTTTTCCTTTTCTGTCAGGCCTTGGATGCCTTTTCAATTTCCTGTTAGGCCCTAGATGTCTTTTCAATTCTTGTCAGGCCTTGGATGCCTTTTCAATTTCCTGTTAGGCCTTGGATGCCTTTTCAATTCCTGTCAGGCCTTGGATGCCTCTTCCCTTTCTATCAGGCCTTAGATGCCTTTTCGATTTCCTGTTAGGCCCTAGATGCCTTTTCAATTCTTGTTAGGCCTTGGATGCCTTTTTCCTTTCTGTCAGGCCTTGGATGCCTTTTCAATTCCTGTTAGGCCTTGGATGCCTTTTCCCTTTCTGTCAGGCCATGGATGCCTTTTCAATTTCCTATTAGGCCCTAGATGCCTTTTCAATTCCTGTCAGGCCTTGGATGTCTCTTCCTTTTCTGTCAGGCCTTGGATGCCTTTTCACTTTCTGTTAGGCCTTGCTTGCCTTTTCAATTCCTGATTAGGCCTTGCTTGCCTTTTCCATTTCTGTTAGGCCTTAGATACCTCATCATAATTATTCAAACCCACCAGCCAAGAAGCTGCTTTTTACTCTGGGGGACAGACTTAACCATCACATTCTATTCTTCCTTTGTGCAAGGTAAGCCAGGTAAGTGCTCCAACCCATCCAAAATGACTCCCTTTTATCTTTGTACGCTGTTTGTATACAAACAGTGCACAAAGAGGGGCAGCTGTTGGACCCCATTTTGTCCGGGTTGGACATACTAACCTCATTTGATATATATGCCTTTTTGCCCATGCCATATACTGTTGGTCCCGGAGAGCCTAGAGGGGGGTGAATAGGCTTTTTGAAAAATCTTTCTCTCTCTTAATGGCTGGACACTCACTCTGGTTAAACAGATAAAATCAGTGCGAAAGATTAACCCGGTAGTGGAAGTATGTTGTTTTATTATCTGAAGATAATTACAATAAAGCAAAACAACGTTTTAGTTGATTACAGCACAACACTTTTGTTTATGGTTACACACACTTGGCTGTAAATCTCTGTTTTTGGCTCTTTACAAGATATACGCTTATGAGTATATGAGTACAAGTAAGCACGCATGTATATATTTACATTGCTTCAGGCATATATATAGACATCCTAGGAATCTATCTTGGAACTGCATTTTCCGAGCAGTGTGGAGCATTGAAGTTCTTCATCGGAAAATGCTGAAGCTTTAACTGCTGCGGATGTGGAGCTCGAAATATTGGAAGCATAAGTTGTAATGAATTCTTTGCTTGATTCCAATTGCATTTGAGACTGCGTCCACATCTCCGTGTGTTCCACGTGTCAGACAATTTAGGTATTCAATGAGTTTGTCTTACATCAGGACGTAGTAAGCTGCTAGCATTAATTGCGGCTTGGAGAGATGAAGCAGCGTCTTCTTGGTCCGTTGCAAGGTTCCTTACTCCGCATGAACGAAGCTCGGATCCTTACTCCGTATCGGTGATTGCTTACTCCGTATGAATGAAGTCATGGAATCCTTATTCCGTGTCAGCGCTTCCTTACTCCGCATGAGTAGTGGTTCGGAGAGCTTACTCCGCATCAGCGCTTCCTTACTCTGCATGAGTAATGGTTCGGATTCCTTATTCCACATTTGATGTCCTTACTCCGCAACAGTTGTCCTTACTCCGCTCGAATGACAGACTCGAACTTCTTCGTCTGTGTCTTCTTTTCCTTAGTCCAGTGGAGTGACAACTTCGATTCTTTCTCTCTCACAAGTCTCTTCTACTCCGTGCAAGATGTAGACTCAAAAACTTACTCCGCATTAATTGACATAATCTAGTTGAGTGTTAGATGCGGGTTCCTAGTCATTTTGTCAAGTGTTTAATCAGCACGAAGGGTCCTTACTCCGGATGATGACTTGGTTATATACCAAGTGAATGACGACACTCATGATGATCCGGATCAGGATTATGTATCCTGTCCTTTGCTTTGTCCTCACACGAGTAGGTCCGGATTTAGAGTTAACTCATCTACACAGACTTAATGGTAAACATGAAACATCTCGAGTCAAATTACATAGGGTTTGTTCTGCATTATCCAAATTCTCGGTTTGATCCAACATATACCTTGTTGAATAGGTCTTTAGAGATTCCCTGCGATTTGCAAATAATGGATGCATTGACATTAACCAGGAAGCCCAAAATTGATAACCTCTGTTGCCGCCCCTAAAAGGCCCCAAGATCAACACCGGGTGATAGAGGATGAAATTTGGAGATTAACGCACTTCGCCGAGCTCAATTCTGATTTAAAATGAAGAAGTTATGGCCAAAACAACTTTCGTTGGAAGAAGTCAAACTTGCCAAAAGACGGTCAATGCCCCTGGTCAAACTGCCCGAAAAAGTGATCCTGCAAAATTCTCCAAAACATCTATTTAAGCAAATACGGGTCTTCCTAAACAATCCCCAAAAGGTCATCCATTTTCGCATTTTGGGTGGGGGTAAAAAGGTAATTAAAAGTTAAAAAAAAATTGACTCGTAGCCTCGAAGTGTCGGCAAGTCGAAGCTTCAAAGCCTCGAAGACTCGAAGCCTCGAAGCCTCGAAGCCTCGAAGCCTGTAAGCCTGCCGACACTCCGACTTGCCGACACTTCAACCCATTGACCATTGACCCACGACCTACGAGCTTCGACCCACGACCTACGAACCTGCGACCCATGGATCTTCGACCCACGACCTACGAACCTACGACCCACGGATCTTCGACCCTTGACCTTCAACCCTTCGACTCTTGACCTTCAACCCATTGACCGTTGACCTTCGACCCATTGACCGTTGACCTTCGACCCACCGACCCTCAACCTTGCTGACACTTCGACCCATTGACCGTTGACCTTCGACCTGCCGACACTTTGGCCCTATTGACCTTTGACCTTCGCTGTTTGGCTGCATTTTCGCCAACTATTTCCTATGCAGTCACAAGACCTGTTTTTCATGCGCTGGCCATCTGACAGAATCGTTTTTCAACGCCTGTCAGTCACATGTGCTAAAATAAAAATTAAAAAGGACAAATCACGAGCTGCAGGTCGCTAAACCATCCGACAACGCACAGAACATGCAATTAAAAACGCCGGCATTCATAATAGAGCATTAAATGCAGCAATTAATGACAGTCTAGCCAAAATTCTGCCAGCCCTTTAAATTCAGTCTCCTGTCCACGCGAAATACAGAGAGACCCCTCATCTCTGACGAAAAACCCTTTTGCCATTTTTTCATACCCAGCTCCCTTATCCAAAAAAAAAAGGAAGGAAACTTCGCAAAAAAAAAAAAAAACCAGAGAACACCCCAGAGTTCAACAAAAAATTTGTGCTTCCAGATTTTCGCCCAGAGAGAACACCCAGAGTTCAGACGACCAAAAGCTTTCTGAGAGAAAAAAAGAGATTACGCCCAAGCTCCTTCTCTTCCAAAAAAAAAAAAAACAAACAAAAAAACAGAGTGTGTAAACCTAGGAAAACCAGTCTCTCTTCTCCACCCCCTCTTTCCAATTCCTCTTGCTCGAATATCTCATTCCAACTCTATTCTTTTCCCAGCAAAATAAAAACAAACAAAAAGCTTCCTATTCGATACATACTTTTCTCCCTTACGAGTCTCTTTTCTCAAAACAGACAAAAGTCCCACAAACTCTCTCTTTAACTCTTACGGGTTCTTTCCCTCTCAAAATCCCAACTGATTTTTGCCATTTGCGCTACTGGGACTTGGTGATTTGGTAATTCAAGCAGGCGATTGTCGGTGCAGACAAGGATTCAAACGAAAGTCCGGTGTTGAAGCCCAAAGTCGGTTTTGTATTTATTACTTTTTTTAGCTTATGTATATTCATATTTGATGTCATACGTAGTGTTTTTCTTTTTTCTTCTTTTTTTTTTTTTATGTTGTTGGTATGTGTTGTATTTTCCTTGTATTTTGTAGATGTTGTATGCTGTAATATGTAAAGAAATAGTAAGGAAAAAAGAGAGAGCAAAAAGTGGAATGAAAATAAAAAAAATGAAAAAAAGGAAAAAGAGAGAGGGTGGCTTCGTTTTTTATGTTATTGTATGTCACAATCACACGATTCACGTTTTATTTGGATATGCATGTGTTTTGATATGGTCAATTCTTAAACAAAAAAAAAACAACAAAAAAGAGGAATAAACAAAAACAAAACAAAAACAAAATGTTTCCACAAAATATCTTCTAAAACGTTTTCAATAAAAGGTTTTCAAAATGTTTTCAAAAATGTCTCCTTAAAAAGAAAAACAAAACAAACACCAAAAAAAAAAACCTAAAAACCAAAACAAATCCCTAGGATCTTATTCCCCACTCCACAAAAAAAAACCAAAACTTTTAGGATTCCCTTTAGAAATTTAGGGTAAATCCATTTTAACCACGACTTTAATAAATAACTTAGCTGAATAAAAATTATAGACTTCTTAGGAAACTTAACCACATCATGGCAGTGCAAATAAAATAGAAAACCTCCACCTCCGAAAATAAATACCGAAAGGCACTGTAGGGGTGCTAATCCTTCCCTACACGTAACCAACTCCCGAACCCTTCTCTGATAATGCAGACCACACCTTTAAAGTACTCAAAGTAGAGGGTATCCAACTGTACCCCAAAAACAGTTGGTGGCGACTCTAAATTTCTCACCATTGGTCTAGTTTGAGCTCACCCCAAACGGGCCCGGACGAAAACCAGTGATGACAAATAGTATAAGGCCCCATCCACTTAGATTGCCGCTTCCCAGGGAAAAGTTTAATTCTAGAATTAAAGAGAAGCACCTTCTACCCTAGTTCAACGGTAGAGGGGCTGATCTTCTTATCATGTCTAAGTTTAGACCTCTCCTTGTATAGCTGAGCACTCTCATAGGCATTGACGCGAAATTCTTCCAACTCATTTAGTTGTTGCAATCTCAGTTCAGCAGCAACAGTGGGATCCATGTTCAACTTTTTAACTGCCCACAATGCCTTGTGTTCCAACTCAACAAGAAAGTGGTAGGCCTTTCCATACAGTAGACGATAGGGAGACATTCCAATGGGCATTTTGGATGCTATGTAGTAAGCCCACAATGCCTCATCGAGCTTTAGAGACCAATCTTTTCGATTGCCTCCCACTCTCTTCTCTAAAATTTGCTTGATCTCTTGGTTGGAGACTTTAGCTTGGCCGTTTGCCTGTGGATGATAGGCTAAAGTACGCCTATGTTGAACTCCATATTTGTTTAAGAGCTTTGCAAAAAGCTTATTGCAGAAGTGACTCCCTTCATCACTGATAATTGCTTTAGGTGTTCCAAACCTGCTGAATATGTTGCGGCAAAGGAACTTGGTTACCACCTGAGCATCATTCTTCCTAGTGGGTATAGCTTTAACCCACTTTGAGAGGTAATCCACAGCTAGAAGGATGTAGGAAAACCCATCTGATGGTGGGAAAGGTCCCATGAAATCGATTCCCCATATATCAAAAAGTTCTACTGGTATAATTCCAGTTAGGGGCATCTCTTGCTTCCTTGTAATTCCTCCTGTTCTTTGACACTGATCACATGACTTAACGAAGGTGTATGTGTCCTTGAACATGGTTGGCCAATAAAACCCACTTTGTAGGATCTTTGCCACCGTTCTTTGCACTCCTAAATGGCCAGCATAGTCAGATGAATGACAATGCCTTAGTATGTTGTCCACTTCCCTCTTGGCACACATTTTCTAATGATCTGATCAGCACATTCCCTGTAAAGGACAGGCCCATCCCAAATGTATCTTCTTGCATTAAAGAGGAACCTCTTCTTTTGCTGATAAGTGAACTCGGTAGGTACATAGTCACATGCATGGTAGTTCACTATATCAGCAAACCATGGCGTCTGTGCTTCAGCTAAGAAGAGCTGCTCATTAGGGAAGGTGTCGGAAATAATAGAACCTTTAGTACTACCTTCCCCTAGCTCCAGCCTCGATAAATGGTCTGCCACAGTGTTGGAGGTCCCCTTCAAGTCTTTAATGTCACGCCCCCAAATTCCAAGGAACCCAAAACTAGGAGCATGACTTCCCCTTGCCCGCACCCGATAGGTCAAGGGGTTGGTGACTAGCACCAATGGAGACTACACCGCGGGTGTTGTCTCAAATATGCAACCCTGTACAGTCATACAACAAGGGTAATCCTGTACTTTTCCATATATCATCATGTATACCATGAGTCAAACAGTCATACAGACATCACATCACAAACAGTATGCAAATACAACTGTCCACAAACCCCTGTCTGGGATATCACACAAAACAATACAGAATATAATACTGTATCATACATCAGAGTAGTGGGCGTCCTCCTGGAAGAAAGTCCTCCACTAGTCTCGGGTCACACCTGAAAAAGGTAAACAACAAGTAGGGGTGAGCGACAAGCTCAGTAGGTGACCCCAACACTCCACATCATGCAAACATACAAGTCTATACTACATGCTCTGTGTACTCGTGCACTGTGTAGTGTGCACAATCATCAGGACTCAGCCTGTAAACAAATATCAGGACCCAGCCTGCCCTGTAAGGACCCGTGGTTTGCGGTATGTAAGAAGTTAATCACAGATGTCTTGTGAGTAGAAATTGTTGGGTTTTAGGAAGTTTTCTTCACACACACTTTAGCTAAAACACCTTGAATGTTGATGCACGAGTTTGAGGTAAGAGATGAGCCCAAGAGGGGACTTTTGGGAGGTGCACGTGACAATGCACGTCATATGGGGATATGACGTGCAAGGGTATTTTGGTTTGCTTATCTTCTACATGATCCTAGGAAGCTTGAGGTAGAATTTCATAGCTTTTGGAGGTGCACGTCATATGCGGATATGACGTGCATTATGGCGTGCAGCCATATTTTTGTACCGTCACCTTGGTTTTGTTATTCTAATCATCTTTTCCCAAACGACCATATTGGAACTACGTCGTTTTGAATGGACGTTAGTAGGTTGTAGTGTGTATCAAAACTACGTCGTTTTGATGTTGGGCTTCTTTTAATCAAAACTACGTCATTTTGATGTCATAGTGATTATATAAAGAGGTGGAGCTCTAAGGATTAGGGTTCTTCTTTTCCTGAAACCCTTGTAGCCGTCACATACAGAGAAAGAAAGAGGGAGATAGCCAGAGAGAGAGGGAGAGCTTCTGGTCCTTGTTGCTGAGGGGATTTCCGTGGTTGGGCGGCGTTTGGTGTGGAAGCAAGAGCGTGCAGGGTTCTTGAGGTAGGGAATTCTGTCCTTCCTAATCCTTCTCTGTCGTAGGGTATTTGTGGTCTATACATACATACATACATACATATATATATATATATGTAAATCCATATAGGTGTGATCTCCTATATGGATGTTGGCCTTCAATGGCATATTGGTTGTGATCCTGATGTTTGGGATTGGGTTGGAAATCGTTGGATTGTCTATGCCTATTATGTGTTTGATAGTATGCCTGTGTGGTTATGCCCATTATGTGTTTGATAATATACCTGTGTGACTGATGTATGTTGCGTGTTTGGTTTTAAGCCTGTGTGGCTGGTGTATTCTGTAACTGACTATGTTGGCCTGTGTGAAACTTGTTTGAGATTTGTTGAGGAGATAATTGATAACATGAGTTTTGAGGACTGGAATGTGTTGAGAATGCTGAGTTACAAACATATGTTTGAGATATGCTTGTTGAGTTGTACTACTGAGTTGTATTGAGTTGAGATGTGTTGCTGAGTTGTACTGCTGAAATTGATTGAATTGTTGATTGAGTACCCAAATACATGTGGGTTGAGCTGAGTTATGGGCCAGGCACAATAACTGGACCCTTGAGATTTGGCCAGGACTGCGGTCCTGAGTCTCGGTGTAGCACTCACGACGGTGGGCTAAGTCTGCACCCATTCTTGAGGGTAGGTATGGCGTCTGAGGAGGTGATGGCCATATCTGACTCGGGTGGAAAATGTTGCATTGGTGACCATGCAACATTCGCCTGGATGCGGTATGTCATGTCGCCGTGGTGGCGGAGTATCCTCTGCCCTCCAGTATGGGCTCAGGTAAATGGTGTGTTACTGGGTGATGTTTGCTGCTTTAGCTTTAGGCACTACACGAACACAAGCATACACTTGTCATGCATGTTGTAGAGTGGGATGAGTCTGGGGAGACTGGAACCCTACTGAGCTATGGTTTGCTCACCCCTCCTATAAATTGTTCTTTTGTAGGGTCTAGTAGGCGGTAGGTGAAAGAGCTGTGGTGGTAGGTCACTGAGGCTGAAGACTATGTTGGTTTCATTGTTTTTGTTTGTGGATTTCTGTTTTATGGTTTGGACTATTTGTAAACAAAACACATTGTGGTTTGATAGGAGTTTTTCCCCTATTGAGTTGTAATGAACTTTGAGCCCCTTTGAAAAGTAATAAATTGAGATATGGTTATTATTTGATTTATGGTTGTGTGCATGGTTAGGGAGCAGGAGCATGCCCCGTGGCATGTTAGCCTGGCTGTACAAATTTGAGACAGCACCCGTGTCATAAGTCCTTTTCAGGTGCTTGCACCAACTCCTTGACCCTTCGGGTGCGGGCATGGGCAGTCACTACCCATTTTCAAGTGAAAAGAAATTGGGGCGTGACATGCCCTTATAGGACAGCTTGTCCACGATCCTCAACAGGATCCCAGCTCAGGGCACTCAGCCCTACCACAGCGCTATATGTCCGGACACAGTGCCACACAGGCCTGCCATCGGCGCATATGCCTGCCACGGCCACAGCGCAATATGCCCGACCACAGTGCCACACAGGCCTGCCATCAGCGCATATGCCTGCCCCGTCAACCACATAGCATCATCTGTGCTCCACGGTGAGAACCCAACAAGTCATGGAACCTAAGTCCCAAATCCGTAAACCAATCATACCAACACCAATATGGTCTTAAGGTGTACAACACTCCCTTGAGAACTGTAGTCAGTCTTCGCAAGTCGATTTGCATTCCTTAACTAAGGAAGGAGATACCCATAGCAGCTATTTTCTTGAAATAAAAAGTCTCGGCATTGGGTCTCCATATCATAAATAAGATAATCTGATTTTTGGGGATTTTTCTGAGATGTCTAGCCCCACTTTCCAAAAATTCACCTCTACGAAAAACTGGATTTTTCTGAGATTTTATACTAAATCCCAATTTTCACATTTTGAAAGAGTGAGAATTTAATTTTCTAGTATTTTTCTTTGAATCCAAATGGGAGGTATTTCGTTATTTACATTGTAACTTAAGTATAAATACTTTATGGGTTACAATGTAAATAGTCCAGTCCAGTGTCCAGTTACATTGTTGGAGCTGCGACTCGTAGCGCGGAACTGCAGCGCGCCTCGGAGACTCGTAGCTGGAGCTGCGACTCGTAGTTGCGTAGTGTGCCTCGAAGACTCGAAGCAGGTCTTCGATCTTTGACCTTCGGACTACGAACTATGAACCTTCGAACTATGAACTACAAACCTTCGACCCAACGAACTACGAACCTTCGAACTACGAACTACGAACTACGGGTCTACGAACTACGAGTCTACGAACTACGACCCTACGACCCAGAACTTCGGATCTTCGTTGTTTCGACCCAGTAACGCGCCTAGGGTACTGTTCATCATCGTTTTCGCCTGTTCTTCGTCTGGAACCAACCCAGCGACCCCGAAACGCTCCCAAACACACGTTTTACACAACAGACGACCGTATCTACCTCAAAATGCATTCAGAACGCCTCTAAATCCCACAATAACAACAGAAATATGCACATATAATTGTAGATTCGATAAATCTAGATCTAAACCCAGATTTCCATGGTTGACTTCTCAACCATCATGAAATACACAGTTATACACCCCCAAAATCATAGAAACACATCTCTACAATGATCTAAATCAGTTCTTAACCACAGATCTTATGTTAAACTATTAGATCTAACCCAGAATTGGATTCCCCCCAAAATCTAGGGTTCATGCTCAATTTCATAAATCATGATAAATTCGTGCAGATCCAAAACAGAATCAAATAAGGAGTTTAAGGACACCTACTTGGAGTGATTCTTTGAGCTCCACGAACCCAAATCGCCCCAAATCGCCAAGTTACCAAGCTCCAAGCTCTCTCTCAAACGTACAAACGTGATAGCGTAAAGTAAAAGCTTCTTCTTTTTCCTGCTATTTATATTTCTACCAGTCATTGACCAATAACTGACCTAGTCAATCATTGACCTAGTCAATAATTGACCTCCAAGGTCCCGAACTCCAAATTGAGTCAAATTACAGTCAAAACACTTGAAATGACGAGCATAACACTATTCTAATAATATCACACCCACATGACTGCCCAAACGCAAAGTCAACCAATAAACCCCAAAAAGTTAACAATCGAGTCAAACGGGGCCCCGACTCGGAATCGGGCCCAAGTACAGTCAAAATGCTCACATCGATGACTACACTACCATCCAGATAGTTGCATTCCCATAGAATGGCTATCTCTCAAAACTATCCAAATACGAGTCTTTACATTTAATCTCTAGGTCAAACTCCTGGAGTAACAGAACCCATCTGATCAACCTGGGTTTAGCATCCTTCTTGCTGAACAAGTATCTCAAGGTTGTGTGGTCAGTGTAGACAATGACCTTAGTTCCCAATAAATATGACCGAAATTTATCGCAAGCAAACACCACAGCAAGTAACTCCTTTGTAGTAGTGTAATTGAGCTGGGCCTCGTTGAGTGTGCGACTGGCATAATATATGGCACTGAAAACCTTGTCCCGCTTCTGCCCAAGCACAGCGCTGACTGCATAGTCACTAGCATCACACATCAGTTCAAAATGTTGATTCCAATCTGGAGCCACAATTACTGGTGCTGAGATTAATCTCTCCTTCAGCTTAGCGAAGGCATATAAGCAATCCTCAGAAAAAATGAAAGGTGTGTCCTTTTCCAGTAGCATGCTAAGGGGCTTTGCCACTTTAGAAAAATCTTTGATAAAGCGTTGGTAAAACCTAGCATGACCCAAGAAGCTTCGGACACCTTTCACATTCAGCGGCGGAGGTAAACTCTCAATAGTAGAGATTTTTGCTCTATCTACCTCCAGCCCAGCAGCAGAAACTTTATGGCCGAGGACAATACCCTCTTTGACCATAAAATGACACTTTTCCCAGTTCAACACTAGATCTTTTTCCTCACAACGGATTAGTACCGTTTCCAAATTCGTTAAACATGTGGAGAAGGAAGATCCAAAAACAGAAAAGTCATCCATAAACACCTCCATTATGTCTTCCACTAGGCCTTGAAAAATCGCCATCATACACCTATGAAATGTAGCAGGTGTGTTGCAGAGACCAAACGGCATTCGCCCAAATGCATAGGTGCCAAAGTGGCACGTGAATGTTGTCTTCTCCTGGTCCTCTGGTGCAACAGCGATCTGGTTATATCCCGAGTACCCATCCAGGAAGCAGTAATAAGGATAACCTGCAAGGCGGTCCAACATTTGATCAATAAATGGCAGTGGAAAGTGGTCCTTGCGGGTAGCTTTGTTTAATTTCCTATAGTCAATACAAACGCGCCACCCTGTAACAGTTCGGGAAGGAATGAGTTCATTTTTCTCATTTCTGATCACTGTCATACCCCCCTTCTTCGGAACCACTTGCACTGGACTCACCCACGAACTGTCGGAGATAGCAAAAATGATTCCTTCTTTTCTCCACTTGAGTATTTCCTTGCCAACCACTTCCTTCATAGCAGGATTAAGCCTGCGTTGGCGTTCCACTGTAGGAGTGAATGACTCCTCCATCAAAATCTTGTGCATACAGACTGCTGGGCTAATTCCTTTGATGTCCTCAATTGACCATACCAAGGCCTGCTTGTGCTTCCGTAATACTTCAAGTAGTTGGTCACTTTCTTCTTTTGTTAAGGCCGCAGCTACTATCACAAGATATTTCCCTGTGAGTCTAAGAATTCATATCTCAAGTGTTTTGGAAGCTGTTTTAATATTGGTAGTGGTTCTATAACTTCTGAAGAGTCAGTAGGTATTGAAGACTGCTGCTTCACCGCTTAACCAGAACTCCAAAATGTTCCTCTTGATCAGCTTCCGCAATATCCACTTGCTGTAGTTCATGGTCCAAGACGGTAGTGATAAGACTCTCTTCAAAATAGTCATCTACGAAATCAGCTACATGATCAATTCAGAAACAGCTTGAATGATCATCAACCCCACGCATAGATCTTTCCATATTAAACACAATTGTGTCCTCATCAATGCGCATCATTAATTCCCCTGAATTGACATCTATCAAAGCCCTTCCTGTGCTAAGGAATGGCCTTCCGAGTATTAGCTGGACACCTTTATCTTCCTCCATATCTAGCACCACAAAATCAACTGGGAAGATAAATTTATCCACCTTAATGAGTACGTCTTCAATGATGCCTGCCAGTTTGCCTATCGAACGATCAGCAAACTGCAATGAAATCGATGTAGGCTTCATACCCGTTAAGCCTAATCGTCGATAAATAGACATTAGCATTAGATTAATACTGGCCCCTAAATCACAAAGGGCTTGCTCTAGCTGTGAAGTGCCTATAGTACAGGTCAGGGTGAAGCTACTCGGATCTTTCAACTTGGGTGGTAGCTTAAGCTGTAATACTGCACTGATATCATTTGTGAGAGCCACAATCTCACAATCTGTATAGCATCTCTTTTTGGAAAGCAGATCCTTCAAGAACTTAACATACTTTGGCATCTGCTCCAACGCTTCAATGAATGGAATGTTCACTTCTAACTTCTTGAACATCTTCAAGAACTTACGGAATTGAGCATCCAACTTCTGCTTCCTAAATCTTTAAGGATATGGCATAGGACGCTGATATGGTATAGGTGTAATGGCTGCAGGTTGGCTTACTTCAGCCTTTGCTTTCTCTTCCACTTTCTGATCAGCATTTCCCTCTTCCTGTTCCGCGTTAATCTGCTGTTCATTTTCCCCCATGCTTGACTTGCCACTAGACTGCAATTCTTTCCTGCTTCTCAGTGTAATGGCTTTGCACTGCTCTCTAGGATTAACTTCAGTGTTACTTGGGAAGGTGTTTGATGAGGAAGGCTTGACTGCATTCGCCAACTGATCAATTTGCTGCTCTATAGTCTTCATGGCAGCTCCAAGATCTTGTACTGACGTAGTAAGAGATTCAATCCTCGTTTCTCCCCTACTCATCCGGTCTGTTGCTTGTTTTGCAAATTGATAGAAAAAATTGCGCATCTCTTCATCTTTGGCCTTCTCTTTATCCTCCTCCTTCTGTTGTGGAAGCTTCTGAAATCTGGGAGGTAATTGTGGCTGAGGACTCTCACCATATTGTGCCACTCCATTGGTGAGAGCCTTGTTTTGTCTCTGCCACAACAAAGGTTGTTGAAAATTCTGAGATCCTCCCTGATTCTGATAATTGTTGGGAAGCGGAGGGTTTTGATATTGGTTCTGAAATTGCCTTTGGAATCCACTTCCTCTATTCCTAACATACTGAGCTTCTTCTAGGGATGGGGCAGCAGCATTGTCCTCAACAACAACCTGCTGATCAGTCTTTCCCTCGAGTCTCATCGCCATTTTCTTGGTAAGCTCATCTAGCTGATTTGAGTTGGACACTGCTGCAACTGGTGCAGCCTGTAATGACCTGTGTTTTGGGTAGAACAAGCTGGAACAAAGATGAACAATACCCTGGGCGAACGCTTGGACCGAAAGGTGGAAGACCCGAAGATTTGGGTCGTAAGGTCGAAGACCGAGGGTCAAAGTTCAAAGGTTTGAGGGTCGAAAGTTAGATCTTTGAGGCCGCATTTCCAGCGAGTCTTCAAGGGAGTATTTCTACGAGTCTTCGTGGCTTGGTTGTTAGAGAGTGTAATGAGCTCAAGTGGGAGCGTGTAGAGGCTGCGTGTGACAATGACCATGTTCGGATTGTGGGTATTTTGTCCTGTGTGGAAGCGGAGTGGTTAGTTCATGTTTTATTTATCAAAACTACGTCGTTTTGATGGTGTGTTTCATTTATCAAAACTACGTTGTTTTGATGGTGTGTTTCATTTATCAAAACTACGTCGTTTTGATAAGTGAGGTCTATATAAAGAGGAGCTCTCTTTATTTTAGGTTTAAGGTTTTTGTTGTCAGCTGTCGCAGAGAGAGAGAGAGAGAGAGAGAGCTCTAGTTTGTGGCTGTTGTTGTCATTCCCGTGGTTGGTCTGTTCCGGAGTTAGGCCCTGTGGATATTTTGTAAAGCTTCTATCATTAATGCTATAATACTTATATGTAAATTCATATAGGTGTGATCTCTTATATGAATGTTGACCTTTAATGGCATTTTGGTGTGATTTTGATGTTGGGTGGGCAGTGCATGTTAAATCTTCGATAAAATGCCTGTGTGAATATGTTTGTATGAATATGCCCAGTATGTGTTTGATAATATGCCAGTACGGCTAGAATTGTGAGTTGGTAAAGGTGTGCATGCCAAGTGTTTGTTTTTATGCCTGAGTGGCTGGGTTTGTACATTTGTGAATGTGTGCCTACTAAGTGTTTGGTTTTATGCCTGAGTGGTTATGTGTACTGTGTTTTGTGAAACCCGGTGGCTGTGGAAGCCCGGGACTATTTTGTGAAACCCGGTGGCTGTGGAAGCCCGGGACTGCTCTTGTGTTAGCTTGTGTGGCTGTTTGAAATATTTGTTTTTGCTGATGGCTTACCATTATATTGGTTAAAATAATTGTATCACGACACTGCACTTGTACACATGGCATGTAGATGCTAGGAGCATGGGATGGGTTGGGGAGACATGATCCCTGCTGAGCTGTGGTTGCTCACCCCTCCTACCGTGTTTGTTTTCTTCATAGGGACCTACAGGCGTTAGGTGGGAACACCAAGGTGGAAGACTTTCTGCTTTGTGGCTTTACTCCTTTTGTTATTTGAGTGTTTTATCAAATGTTATGTTGAGACTATTGTAACTCCAATTGGAGATGATGTAATGGATTTTGGAACTTAATAAAGATAAGTGGTTCGCCTTTTTGCTATTTATTGTGGATTATTATGAATGTGTTGGATTTTGTATATCTATCCCTTGCCCACCGGGTGGGTAAAGGGGAGTCATGAACCGGTTTCCTCGGGTTGGAAATCTGGGGCGTGACATAGCCTTTGTACGCCGATCAGTTGACCATTGGCAATTAGATATGGCCATTCGCTCTAACAACTCTACACGGCGGTAGGTTCCATCATCATGAAAGCTCCTCCAACAGTAGCATCTACCATATTTCGGATGGATGGTTGTAAGCCCATAAAGGACTCTACTTGCAACCATTCAGGTCTTCCATGGTTAAGACACCTCCTAACTAAATCCTTGAACCTCTCCCAAGCTTCATAGAGAGGTTCTTTGCAATGCTGGCTTAATTGGCTAATTTGACTCCTCAAATGCATCACCCTTGTTGGTGGAAAGTACTTGGAGAGGAACTTTTCCACCATTTGTTCTCATGTTGTGATGCTTCGAGTTGGTAACGCTTGGAACCATCCGAGAGCTCTGTCTTTCAATGAAAATGGAAAGAGTTGGAGTTTGATTGCATCATCAGAAACTCCGTTAATCTTGATGGTGTCACAAATCTGGAGGAACCTCCCTAAATGATTATGAGGATCATCTAATGCTGAACCTCTGAATGCTTCTTGCCCAACCATCTGCAACAAAGCTGGCTTCAGCTCAAAATTGTTAGCTTGGACTTGCACTCTCCTGATGCCAGAATACTCATCTGAAAGAACAGGTCTGGCATAGTCCATAAAAGTACGTGGCTGCTGACCACCTTGACCATTATGTCACTGATCTTCTCTTGCTCTGTTTTCATCCATAATTTCTTCACACAAAGTATTTAAGCCTTCCAACTGCTGTTCAGCTGCAGCTAACACCCTATGTGCTCTACGTTGCTCTTGCAACGTCCGTTCGATATTTCGATCGTATGGCAACAACTCTCCTCGAGTTTGATGCATACACTGAGGAATTTAATCAAACACCTACAAGCACCCCTGAAAAGTAGCAAAAACAAAGAAACACCGGGTAACTCCGCACTAGAAAAACAGAAAATTAAAAAAAGTCCAAATCACAAATAAACTTGGTCACTCAATATCACCTAATCCTAACAACGTTTGGCTTGCCTCCCCGGCAACGGCGCCAAAAACTTGACCTACGAAAAATGAGTTTAATAGGTTTTGCAGCAAGTGCATTGGTCAAGTAATAGAGTGGAGTATTTAAACTCCGGTTATCAAACCTATAGGGAGATAGCTATTGTTGTTAAGCAATGAACACCAAGCTAACAGGTTTTCTTTTATGTCTAGATAATTGTTTTTTTTTTGTTATGTGTTTAACCTAAATTCTAACCAAGCAAATGCAAAAATGGAATTCACAAATTGTTGGCAAATCACGCAAATTGGAGATTTCACTGTTATAAGGATCTAGGGTCACAATTTCACCACCCAATGGTCTATAATACATTGGTTATGGCATTTGGTCTTGAATTAATCAATCTAAGCCTCAACTCATATTCATGTTGATTATCACCTACCTATCTTACACTTAGTCCATGCTAAGACATGTTTAAGTCTTTTATTCCATTTGGTCCATGAGAATAAAAGTTATCAGAGGAAGACAATCAATCTAACAATTGCAGACTTGGACAATCATGCAATTATCAGACCTAACACACTAAAATCCACCCTAGACAAGGGCTGAGATAACCCAATCATGCATAAATCAGGCTTTGCATTCAACCAATAATGAATTAAACATGAACAGAATATTATTCCAAATGAACAAGCAAAATCCACAACCCAAAGTTATTATACATCTCATTGGGTGTTACATTGCTCCCCTAGATGGAAGAGTTTTACCCCATAATCATGTTTATAAAATCATAAACTTCATAACAATCCATGATTACAGTACCAGAAAATAGTGAAAGAGACAAATAGATGAACAATAGCCTCAGCCTTCTCCTCTTTTGTTCCCTAGCCTCTGCCACCAAGAATTGATCTCCACCACCGCTAGCATCCAAGAATGATCAGTCTGTGTCTCTAGCAATGGATGATTGCTCTCTATAGATCCCCTCTTTTGTGCACCTCTCATCTCTATTTATAGGGCTGTATGGCTTACATAAGGTGTGCCCTAGTTGACAGCTGCTGTCGCTACCAAAACGACGTAGTTTTGGTAAGTGACCGCTTTCTTCATTCCAAGCTCAATACAACTCAATCCACATCGAATTTGAACTAGGTCTTTTAAGTAAAAATGATCAGAACAATAAAACCAAGCCTCTGGAGTAAAATTACACCTGCCCGCAACAATGCTATTGTCGCGGGCACTTCCAATGAGGCTCAAACTTGCTCCACAGCTTCCTAATAGCATATAGAAGGCTCCCATGAACTTAGATCTCTGCCTGTGACAATGACCATTGTCACGGGCAACTTGAATTAGCCTCCTTTCGAGTCCATCTTCTGCCCACAGCTTCTTCTTGAGTATACAAGGTGATCTAGCAAATATGTGTGAGAAAAATCTCCCCCAAAACCTGTCAAAATCACCCAAACAGTACCACTATACACAAAATAGTGTCTTCCTAGGGGTTAGAGCAAATATATGCAAATTACCATGCAAATAAACCTTAAACATACTCTAAAACACACTAAACATGGCATAGAATAACGGCATAAATGCACATTATCAGGGTCAAGTATAATACTTAAATGTGGAGAGACTTAAAGGTTACAATGTAAATGGTCCAGTCCAGTGCAATTGCACTAGCTCGAAGTCGTGGAACTGCCTCACGGAACTAGCACGGAGCTGTGGAGCTGCGGACTCGAAGACTCGAAGCCTTGACCTTCAACCTTCGACTACGGATCTATGGATCTTTGACCCTATGACTACGGATCTACAGATTTTTAACCCTACAATTATAGATCTACGAATCTTCGACCCTTCGACCCAAATCTTTGTGTCTTTGTCCTTTCGACCCAAAAGTTCACCCAGGATACTGTTCATCATTGTTTTTGCCTGTTCTTCATGTGGAATCAACCCAACAACCCCCAGACGCTCAAAAACACATGTTTTATACAACAGACTACAATATCTACCTCAAAACGTGTCCTGAACGCCTCTAAATCGTACAGTAACAACAGAAATACGCACATATAACTGTAGATTATATCTATCTAGATCTAAATCCAGATTTCCATGATTGACTTCTCAACCCTTATGAACTACACAGTTAACCAACCTCAGAACATAGAAACACATATCCAAACTGATATAAATAAGTTCTTAACCACAGATCTTATACTAACTATTAGATCTAACCCAAAATTGGATATCCCCCAAAACCTAGGGTTCATGCTCAAATTCATAAATTATGATAAATTGTGCATATCCAAGACGGAAAGAGGTAAGGAGTTCAAGGACACCTATTTAGAGTGATTCTTTGAGCTCTACAAACCCAATTTCCCTAAATCGCCAAGGCTTCAAGCTTTTAAGCTCTCTCTCTCTCTCTCTCTCTCTCTCTCTCTCTCTCTCTCAACCGCACCAACGCGATAGCGTAAAATGAAAGCTCTTTCTTTTCATTTTATTTATATTTCTGCCAATCATTGACTAATAATTGACCTTGTCAATAATTGACCTCCCACAATAATAGTCGACCTCCAAGGTCACGAACTCTAAATTTAGTTAGATTATTGTCAAAACGCTCGAAATGATGAGCACAATACTATTCAGATATTAGCACACCCAAATGACTGCTCAAACTCAAAGTCAACCAATAAACCCTAAGAAAGTCAACAATCAGGCCACTCGGGGCCCCAACTCGAAATCGGGCCCAAGTATTATCAAAATGCTCACATCGACGGCTACACTACCATCCAGATAGTTGCATTCCCATAGAATGGCTATCTCTCACTACTACCCAAATACGAGTCTTTATAGTCGACCTCTCATTGGTCAAAAGTAAATAAAAACCAAAAATAATTACAACCACAAAACCATGCGTTCTTATCACCTTCACCAATCGCGCTTCATCTTCTTCCCTTCTCTCTCTTCCCCGCTCGTCTTCTTCCCTAATTCCACACCACACCCACCATGATCCCGAAAGACCACCCCGCGCTAGCCAAACCACCTCGCCGGAGGACCACCGAGTGGACGACCAGCTCCGCTCCAACCCATCCCTCCAAACCAATTCAAGCCCTCATAATCTAACCATGGTTCTCCCCCCTCTCTCAAACCAAACCCCATCTCTAATCCATGGTCGATTCAATGCCGCAGCCTTACTCCCTGGCTCAACCCTAGGCCCACTAGCCTATATAAATCCAGCTGCTTGTCTATAGGCTACTCTCTTGGCTTCTCCAAAGAAATCGAACCAAAAAACCTTGGGGGCTCCTCTCGGCTCCTCTGGTTCTTCTTTCCCCAAAAATCATCTCCAACCGACCCCAAAGATCCGATCACCACAATCATCATTTCCTTATCTCCTTTTCTCACTTCCCTAAAAAAAAACCCAGCATCACACATCTCTTCCATGCTTTTTCTATTCCAAAAGAAGCCACGCCCGATCGAAAAAAAGGGCTGCCCTTTTTCCCTAACCTCCAGATGCCCCCCCTTTTTGTTCCCCTTGGCCGGCACACCACTCGCCAGTCACTGTGGAGCTAGACTCGATTGACGCTGCCGTTGATGCATCCATTTGTCATTCGTCCCATGGTCACCAGGAGAGAGGCGGAGGATCCCCGAGACTTTTCTACTACGTCGCGCTAGTTTAACGGAGGCACCAAGGAGGCAACATGGGAAACACCAAAAGGCGCTGAAGACACCTAGAAGGCACTGAGGGCACCCCGTTTTCCGTTCCATCGCTTGGTCTACAGCCAGTGCAGAGAACACTTATTCGTGTGCAAGAAAACGAGCATCACCTACATCCTCGGTAATGTCCCTTTTCTGATAAATTGTGTGAGTTTTTGTTTGTGGTTTGAGCTGGTTAATCCGATCATTTGTATATGTTTATTCATTGTTTCGGTGTTGTGGCTGTGAATCTGAGTCTATTCATGTTGTTTGAGTGTCCATGGACTTGTTTACACATTTTCTACTCCTCTTTTTTTGATAGGGTTTTGATTCTGTTCGTGGGGTTCGAGTGTTTTGATCTGATGAATATTGTTTGTATTGTTTGGGCATGGATAGACCTATCTATTTATGTTTGTCTTGTTTTGTTTTCCAAGATAATGAATGCACGTTTTTAATAACAAAAACAACGAACAAAAGTTGTGATATGTTTTTCTCAAAATGTATGATTTGGGCTGTATTTTATTCCTTTTAATCTAGCCTTCAAAATGTAGGAGTGCTTTGGGGTAGGCACGTTAATGCTCTGATTAATGCTCTGGTTTTCATACGTTAATCCTTGGGTTTCATATACACTAGTCGTGTGAGTCTAATTTTCAAAACGTGGGGATGTTCTGGTTCGGTTTTTGTCATGCCTCGGATTTCCAACCCAAGGAAACCGGTTCGTGACTCCCCTTTACCCACACGGAGGATAAGGGGGTGAAACAATTTATTAATTTACAAAGCGAAAATAATTATCACACAGGACAATACAAAACATCCACAATGATAGATCAGAAGCCAATCCATGGTAAATATCCATAAGCAAAACCACTTCTCTTTGTTAATTTAAGGAAATCCTTTTACATCATTTTTCCCCATAGGGGTTACATCATCTTCTCATTAGGATTACAAGGTCCCACAAAATGACATAACACAAAAAAACATCAAACAAAGCAACAAAACAGAACTGTTTTCCACCTTGGTGTCCCCACCTAATGCCTGTAGGTCCCTAAAAGAAAACAAACACAGTAGGAGGGGTGAGCAACCACATCTCAGTAGGGATTATGTCTCTCCAACCCATCCCATGCTCCTAGTATCTACATGTCAACGTATACAAGTGCAATGTCGTGGTACAAGTATTTAAACAGATTTATTCAACATAAATAAATATAATAACACACAAACCACAAAGGCAAGTACAACTATTTCCATAGCCACTCATGCTTCCACAACCACAGCCACACAAGCTCCACAGCCACCACAGCCACACAGGCTCACAATCATAGCCACACAGGCACCATAGTAAGCATTTACACTACAATAAATAACACATAAATCAACAACCAACACGCGATCCATAATTATCATAACCACATATAAAACATGACTTTCTTTCCCTAGAAACCCCAAGGTTTCCTCATGAAGCCCTACCACGGGACAAACTCTATCGAATAGTGTCGACACCCCAATGACTCCCAAGGCCCATTGCCCCGTGAATGAACCCGAAATCCCCCCGACTCCGGACTCAACATCATAAACCAAACAAAATATGCCATTGAAGGCCAACATCCATATAGGAGATCACACCTATAGGGATTTACATATATATATATATATATATATATATATATATATATATATATATTAACAATAACAATCTACGATTTCGTCTACCATAGGGCCTAATCCCGTAATGGGTATTAGAAGAGGCAGAACCCCTACCTCAGAAAGATTCTCCTTGCTCTTGCTCCCACGCTAGTCACCGTCCACCCACGCGAGTCACCCCAGCAACAATGATTAGGAACTCTCTCTCTCTCTCTCTCTCCCCTTGAGACGGCTGCCAACAAAAACCCTAAACCTAAAACAAAGAGAGCTCCTCCTCCTTATATAGGCACCTCACTTATCAAAACGGCGCAGTTTTGATAAGTGAAACCCACCATCGAAATGACGTAGTTTTGATAATTGAAACCCACCATCAAAATGGCGTAGTTTTGATAAATGAAACCCACCATCAAAACGACGTAGTTTTGATAAATGAAACCCACCATCAAAATGACGTAGTTTTGATAAATGAAACATGTAATAACTACTCCGCTCCCACACAAGACAAAATACCCACAATTCGAACATGGTCCTTTAGGAAAAGATGATCAACATAACAAAACTGAAGAAGACAGTGCAAAAACATGGCTACACGTGGCAAAGACCAATGTCACGTGCAAGCTCCAAATGCCCTAGGATTTTGCCACAAGCTTTAAAACTAAGTCTGGAAGGCTTTGATGCAAAAACATCACTGCACGTGACAAGCCATTGTCACGTGCATTGTCACGTGCACCCTCTAAAAGTGTCCTCTTGAGCTCATTTCTTGCCTCATGCTTGCTCATCAACAAACAAGGTGTTCTAGCTAATGAGTGTGGGAATAAACTCCAAAAAAACCCCGACAATTGCCAACCAAAAGGTAAAACTGCGACTAACTCGTCACATCCCAAAACACGAGTTATTACAGTTTTTATCTTCTGTCTTGTTTCTGTTGATTGGTTTCATTCACTGCCATGTGGTTCACGCGTTCTTAAAACCCAAAAATAGAAACAAAGAAAAGAGGAACGAAGAGGTTTGTTTTCAGTCTTAGTGAAAGCGATTTCAGCACCGACTTTATTTCTTGTTCATAAGTTATGTTATTGCTGGTCATTGGCTTTTGTTTTCATTGGCTTATGTTTCTTTCCATATGTTTTCACTGTTTTGTGTGTGTTTTTTTATTTTCTTTGACTATGTTCTTGGTGAGTTGGGCTGGATGGATCCGGGGCGTGGAGGCCATTTCTCCCTACATTGCTTATTTCCAGTTTGGTCAACTGAGTAGTATAGATTTGATGTATTTGGGTTTGATATGTTTTGTGTTTTATATTGGGTCATAGGGCAATTTGTTAGCTTTGAGTCAATATTGATTTTGTAATTATGGGTTAAGTAGCCCAATGCACTTATAACTTGTAAAAAAAAGGGAAAAAAAAGAAAAAGAAAAGAGAGTAAAAAAAAAACAAAACAAAAACAAAAAAGAAAAGAAAAAAGAGAGAGAAAAAGTGAATTTGCTTTTTTGCTTTGGGAATGGCACTCTCACACACATCACCCTTATTTTCACATCTTCTATTTTATTTTCTAAAAAAAACATAAAAAGTCTTTTCAAACAAAAAAAACCCTTTTCTTTACATTAAAAAAAAAAAGAGAAAACCCTTCCTTTTCAAAAAAAAAAAAACAAAAACAAGAAAAAAAATAAAAAGCCCCTCTTTTAGTTAAAAATGTTTCAAAAAAAAAAGAGGCGCTTTCCTTAGAAAATGTTTTCTTTTAAAAAAAGTGTGGGCTTTTAGCATTAAGTTTTCTTTTTTAATTTTTTGATTTTTCACTCCTAACATCATTGCATACTTAGATTAACACTAGCATATAACTTAGACATAAATTGCATCCCCTCCACTAAATCTTTTTTAGATAACTTAGAGATTAACAAATCATAGATTCCCTTTAGAGATTTAGGAATTGGGTTTTAAAATGTTAGGACTCCCTTTAGATGTTTAGGACAAATTGAACTTCATTTCAACTTCAACAAATAACTTAGGAAAATAAAAGAAATAGACTTTTAGGCCACATGCAAATTTAACATTACCTTTAGGCTAATTAACTTTAGATCAAATAATTAATATCATCACTGGTTTTCGTCCGGGCCCTTTTTGGGGTGAGCTCAAACTAGACCAATGGTGAGAAATTTTAGAGTCGCCACCAACTGTTTTTGGGGTACAGTTGGATACCCTCTACTTTGAGTAGTCTTAAGTGTGTGGTCTGCGTTATCAGAGATGGGTTCGGGAGTTGGTTACGTGTAGGGAAGGATTAGCACCCCTACAGCGCCCTTTCGGTATCTAATTTAGGAGGAGGAGGTTTTTCTTTTATTTGTACTGTCATAACTGGGTTAAGTTTCCTAAAAAGTCTATGATTTTTATTTAGCTAAGTTATTTATTAAAGTTATGGATTTATCCTAAATGTCTTAAAAAGGGAATCCTAAAAATTTCGGGTTTTTGTTTTGAAGTGGAGAATGAGATCCTATGGGTTGGTTTTGGGTTTTTGGTTTTTCTTTTGGAAATTTAAGTCCTAAAAAAAAACTATTTTTTTTATTTTCCCTTTTTTTTGTTTTTTTGTTTTTTTTTTGTTTTTTGTTTTGGGAATTGAAATACTAATTTTGATTTTTTTTTTTGCTAGTATAGGTTCGAAGGTCGGAGTGTCGGCAGGGTCGGAGGCTTCGAGGGTCGAAGGGTCGAAGGTCAGAAATCAGCAGTTCAAACGGGGCTTCGAGGCTTCGAGGCTCCGAGGTTTCGAGGCTTCGAGGCTGCGAGGCTTCGGGGCTTCGAGCTTCGGGGCTTCGAAGCTTCGAAGGTCAACGGGTCGCAGTGTCGGCAGGTCAACGGTCAACGGTCAACCCCGAAGTTTTTTTTTTTTTTTTTTTAACTTTTAATTACCTTTTTACCCCCACCAGAAATGCAAAAATGGATGACCTTCCAGGGATTGTTCGGGGAGATCCGTGTTCGCCTACATAGGCCTTTTGAAGAGTTTCGCATGATCACTTTTGCGGGCAGTTTGACCAGGGGCATTGACCGTCTTTTGGCAAGTTTGACTTTCCCAACGAAAGTTGTTTTGGCCATAACTTCTTCATTTTAAGTCCGATTTGAGCTCGGTCAAGTGCGTTGGTCTCCAATTTTCTCCCTCCATCACTTGGTGTTGGTCTTGGGGCGCTTCAAGGACTTGTAGCAAAAGTCATTAATTTTGAACTCCCCCATCCGTGTCAATTGTATCCATCTCATGCAGATTGGGGTAGACCAATCCTTGGAAGTATGGGATCATTGTGGACCTGTTCAATAAGGTATATGGCATGGGCAGAAAGGTATATCAAATGGGGTTAGTATGTCCAACCCGGACTAAATGGGGTCCAACAGCTGCCCCTCTTTGTGCACTGTTTGTATACAAACAGCGTACAAAGATAAAAAAAGGAGTCATTTTGGACGGGTTGGAGCACTTACCTGACTTACCTAGAGGAAGAAGTGCGACGGTTGGGTTTGTCCCCGAGAGGGAAAAAGGGCTTCACAGGCTGGTGTGCTTGGATAATACCTTGATGAGGCATCTAAGGCCGCTTGATACTGGAGATTGAAAGCCTACAACAATGACAGGCTTGAACCGAAAAAGAGAAAAGGCCCACAACAATGATGGGCGTGAACTAAAAGTTGAAAGGCCCACAGCAACGATAGGCTCGAATTGAAAAATGGGAAAAGGCCCACAACAATGATGGGCTTGAATTGAAAACTGAAAGGCCCACAGCAACGATAGGCTCAAATTAAAAATGGAAAAAGGCCCACAACAATGATGGGTTTGAATTGAAAACGGATAGCCCACAGCAACGATAGGCTTAAAATGAAAACGGGAAAGCCCACAGCAACGATAGGCTTGAAGTGAAAAATGAAAGGCCCACAGCAACGATAGGCTTAAAGTGAAAAAGGGAAAGCCCACAGCAACGATAGGCTTAAATTAAAAAAAATGGAAAAAGGCCCACAACAATGATGGGCTTAAACTGGAAAGACTTGTTGGAGACATCAAATGGTATTTGGGGGAATGCTTGAAGGAATTGGTGAGTTTGGGAAGTAACCCAATTTAAGCTCCCTCTACGAGTTCACTCAAGGAGATCGCTCTACGAGGTGACCCAAAATGGGAAAAGTTTGTCAATTGCCAAAAGGGATGTGCTTAGAGCTTGGGGAAACTGCAAAGAAAGAGTTGCACAGTTAGGATAGCTTGAAGGGAAGTTTGCTAAATATGAGCTCCTAGGACCTCCAGAGGCAGCAACATTCCTGCAATTACGGAGTATGTTGAATGTATGCCAATGATGCATGGAATGCAATGTGCTGTATGCGGGGATGCATAAACCTCAACTTGTGGTGAAATATGATGCAATGTGATGCTATGCGATGTATGCATTGAATGCCACGTGATGTATTACTGAGGGTTTGGCTGTTGGCTAACATTCAACTTGTTGGGGAACAATGTTCTCTTTGGATGGAGAGTCCGCCCTGTCTTTCTTTGGGGAACCCCCGTTATGCATGAAGGGTCTGTTAAATTTTGCTTCGCCATATTGAGGAGCTTGATTTGACGACTTCTCTAGGGATAGGGATATCCCGTGGAGATATGAGTACTCCGAGTTGGGGGCTTTAAGTTGTTTAAGGATTTTGAGCTTGGCCCTACTCATAAGGCAATGCTAGAAGAGTTTACTGGGGATTTAAGATATTCTACTTGAATGTGAAATGAAGAAGATGTAACATGATTAAAGAGATAAAAAGATTTTTGCTGGTTTAATTCCACAAAACATATTTATATCATAAAAAGTGTCCTATTATCATAATCCGATAAACAGAATCGCAAGTCTTTAAAAGCATAATGTACAAAATTGATTCGAGTGTGCCGCAGGTTTGACCAAGTCTTCCACTGTTTGCGATTCTTTGTTTTGGATGATGCTGTCTCTACTGCTTGCAACGGACCCTATTTGTTGTGGTCCTGATCCTTTCAGATTCGGACTGATTTCACCCTTCAAGATTTATTGTTGGCTTTGTATTTTACCCTTGGTGCCCTTTCGGGTTTTCACCAAGTCCGCCTTTGTTTTCTTCTTGTCTTTTGTTGGAGCTTTGTATTTTACCCTTGGTGCCCTTTCGGGTTTTCACCAAGTCCGCTCATTGCAAGAAAGAGAATCTGGTTGGGAGGCATGAGAGTTAAGCATAAAACTTTTTGACGGCATCGCTATTCACTGGATTAGGAAGCTCGTCTCCGTCCATTTTGGCAAGGATCAATGCGCCTCCTGAAAATGCTTTTTTCACAACATATGGGCCTTCATAATTGGGAGTCCACTTGCCTCTATGGTCATGTTGAATTGGCAAGATCTTCTTGAGGACAAGATCACCCTCTTGAAAGCTTCGGGCTTCACCTTTTTATTGTAATTGTTCATCATTCTCTGTTGATACAACTGTCCTCTCAGAACCGCCGCCAGGCGCTTGCCTTCAATTAAATTCAACTGCTTATAACGACTTTGGACCCATTCTGCTTCTTCGAGCTGAGTGTCCTTAAGTATTCAGAGGGAAGGTATCTCCACTTCGACCGGTAGAACTGCTTCCATGCCATAGACCAAAGAAAATGGAGTTGCCCCAGTCGATGTACGCACTTAGGTACGATAGGCGTGCAAAGCGTAAGGTAGCTTCTCGTGCCAATCTTTGTACGTTTCGGTCATCTTTCTGATAATATTTTTGATATTCTTGTTGGCTGCCTCGACTGCTCCATTCATCTTTGGGCGATAGGGGGTCGAGTTGCGGTGTTGAATTTTGTATGTTTCGCACAACCTCCCTATCATCCGGCTGTTCAAATTGGCAGCATTGTCCGTTATGATCTGCTCGGGAAGACCATATCGGCATATGATATTGTTCCGTATAAATCGAAGTACCACAACCTGTGTGACATTAGCATATGATGCTGCTTCTACCCACTTGGTGAAGTAATCAATGGCTACCAAAATGAAACGATGACCATTAGACGCTTTTGGAGATACTGGTCCGATAACGTCAATGCCCCAAAGTGAGAACGGCCACGGGGAGACCATCACGTGTAGTTTAGACGGCGGTACTTGAATCTTGTCGCCATAAATTTGACACTTGAGGCATTTGCGCACATATTCAATGCAATCTTTTTCCATGGTGATCCAATAGTAGCCCATTCGCATGATTTGTCTTGTTAATGCATGTCCGTTTGCATGTGAACCACATTCCCCTTCGTGCACTTCTTTCATTATCTGTATTGACTCTTCTTTTGCCACACACCGCAATAGCACCATGTCGTGGTTTCTCTTATACAGAATTGAGCCATCAACATAATAGTTGGATGCTGACCTTCGGATATTTCTCTTATCAGATTCAGTGGCCTCTGCTGGGTATTCTTGCTTAAGCAAATATTGTTTGACGTCCTCAAACCAAGGTTTTTCTTCAGTACGTCCTTCAATAGCCATGCAAAGTGCAGGAGCATCTTGTATACGGATATCGAAAGACTGAACTTCCAACTTTGTGTCTAGTCGAAGGAGGGAGGCTAGAGTTGCCAGCGCGTCAGGGAGCTGGTTGCATTCTCTGGGCATATATTCAAATGTGATGTCTTCAAATTGCTCGGCTAACTCTACAACGTGCTTCCGATATGGGATTAATTTATGGTTTCGAGTCTCCCATTCACCCCTTACTTGAAAAATGATGAGTGCCGAATCGCCGAACACTCGTAATTTTTTGATTCCTTTGTTAATGGCCTCTTGAAGTCCCATCACACAAGCCTCATACTCTGCTACATTGTTTGTACAAGGGAAGGTTAGCTTTGCCGCCATGGGGAAATGTTCGCCTTTTGGGGATATCAGGATGGCCCCAACACCATGACCTAAAAGACTGGAGGCTCCATCGAACCACATCGTCCATATGTCTGATACTTCGGCCGAAATGATGTTAATGTGCTCATCTGGGAAGCCAATAGTCATGGGCTTAAAGTCTTCCAGGGCTCTATCTGCCAGATAGTCGGCTATCGCACTTCCTTTTATGGCTTTTTGAGGCACGTAGATGATATCGTACTCCGATAGGATCAACTGCCATTTGGCGATTCGTCCAGAAATGGATGGTTTTTCCAAGAGATATTTGAGCGGATCATGCCTTGAAATTAGCCAAGTAGTATGATAAAGGGTGTATTGCCTCAATCTTCTCGTTATCCAGACAAGAGCACAGCACGTCTTCTCCAAGGGTGTGTAGTTTTCTTCATTAATGGTGAACTTTTTGCTGAGGTAATAAATGGCCTGCTCCTTCTTGCCTGTAGAGTCGTGTTGCCCCAAGACACAACCCATCGCTGACTCTTGAACGGTCAAGTATAAGATCAGAGGTCTATCCGGTACCGGTGGGATCAAAATGGGTGTATTGGACAGATAGTGCTTGATCTTGTCAAAAGCTTCTTGACACTTGTCATTCCAAATTTCTGGATTGTTCTTTCGCAAAGTCTTGAAAATGGGTTCACAGGTGGCTGTCAGCTGGGAAATAAATCGGGCAATATAATTCAGTCGCCCTAGGAATCCTCTAACCTCCTTGATGGTCCGTGGTGGCGGCATCTCTTGGATAGCTCGAACTTTATCTGGATCGATTTCCACTCCTTTTTGGCTCACAATGAAACCCAACAGTTTTCCCGACATGGCTCTGAAAGTGCACTTTTCGGGGTTCAATTTCAGTTGATATTTCCGTAGCCTGTTGAAGAGCTTGCGGAGTACTTCGATATGATCTTCAGTGCTTCGAGATTTGGCTATCATGTCGTCCACATATACCTCGACTTCTTTATGCATCATGTCATGGAATAGGGTCACCATGGCTCGCCGATAGGTTGCCCTGCGTTCCTCAGGCCAAAAGGCATCACGTTATAGCAAAAGGTGCCCCAAAGTGTCGTGAATGTGGTCCTCTCTTTGTGTTCGGGGGCCATACGAATTTGATTATAGCCTGAGAAACCATCCATGAAGGAGAATAGGGCATGTTTCGTTGTATTATCCACTAAGGTATCAATATGAGGAAGCGGGAAGTTGTCTTTCGGACTGGCCCAATTCGGATCTCTATAGTCGACACACATGCGTACTTTGCCTCCTTTCTTTGGTACTGGTACAACATTAGCGACCCATTCCGGATAGTGGGAGACACTTAGGAAACCTGTATCCCATTGCTTTTTGACTTCTTCTTTAATCTTTAGTAGCATCTCCTGGCCTCATTCTTCGCAATTTCGCGATCGGCTTGCACTCTGGCTTCACGGGTATGTGATGTTGCACTATATCTGTGTCTAATCCGGGCATATCTTGGTATGACCATGAAAAAATGTCAATTTAGTTTCTCAATAGCTCGATTAACTTCCTCCTGATGTCGGTAGCTATCAAAGACCCCACCCTCAATTCCTTTGGTTCGGCTGTCGTCCCCAAATTCACTGTTTCTACTGGGTCTTCACTCGGAACGGATAAACGGTCTTCCCTTTCCAATAGGCGTATAATCTCCCCTGGTAGCTCAGGTGTCTCTTCTATCTCATTCTCATCAGCTTCAAACACGGGCTGCTCCCAGTTTGGACTTTGGTCAAACCTTTGGCATCTCGTTTCGCTTTCGCATACTATGTTTTCATTGACATTGTGATACCTGTTTATAAGAGAATGACAAGTTGGTAACCAAATATGATATGCATATGTTATGAATGGAATGCACCATGAAAGATTTTGAAAAACACATTTTATTGGAAGGTTTAAGGAAAAACAAAATGTTCACAGCTTCAAAGTACATTCAAGTAGAATACATTAAATCCCAGCGACCCGTAAGCATTACATTATGGGGAGGTCCAGGCTGGTCCAATTGTTCAATGGCTGGTTGGGCTCCTCTCGCACTAACTGAGCCATCTCATTTGGTGCATACTTGTTTGTGTCCAATGCGGCTGCAGTCCCCGTCTCGGGCTCAAGTTGGCTCTTGTGGATAAACCCTCCACTTCGGAATGTAACATTCAAAGGGGGGAAAGCTTCCCCTTTCTTCTTGTCTGGCCTTTTTCGCAATCTTGCCATTCGACTTCCCTCTTCTTGATAGCTTCCCCCTCGTCTGTCGGCTTTTGTAGGGACGTAGCCTAGCCCAAACTTTTCGGTATTTTCTCGGATGGTCAGGGGTTTCGAATCCCTTGAGCCGTCAGGCCTAACCCTTGCCCCGGTTTGTACCCTGTTTGATCATAGTGGCCGCAACCATTTTTGCCGCCTTCGAGAGATGATGGTCTGGGGCGAAGCGACATTCACCATCTCAAAGGCCCGATAGGAGCATTCTGGCACATCTTCGTTGTTCTCGACATAAGGTACTGATGCCGGTTTGGTGACGAGGAAGCTTGTCTCTCCAGAGATGCAAATGAGTTGGTCCCCCATTACAAATTTCATCTTTTGGTGGAGGCTTGACGGCACTGCCCCTGCGGTGTGGATCCAGGGTCTTCCCAACAGACAACTGTAATATGGCGTGATGTCCATCACCTAAAATTCCACCATAAAAGTAATTGGCCCAACCGTGAGGGGAATATCCAGAGTTCCCACTACGTCACGCTTTCCTCCATCGAATGCCCGTACCTTCATCGTACAGGGACGCATATAGGACGCGTCCATTGGAAGTTGTTGTAGTATATGCAAGGGCATAATGTTCAATGCCGAGCCGTTGTCGATGAGTACGCGGGCTATGGTGTGTTCCTTGCATTTGACCGTGATGTGCAAAGCTTTTATATGTCCTTTCCCTTCCTGGGGTAACTCGTCATCTCCAAAACTGATGACGTTGTTCATAATGAGGTTACTGGTGAGTCCATCCACATTTGCCACCGGGATGGTTGGAGGAACATAGGCTTGGCTTATAACCTTCAGCAGTGCTTCCCGGTGAGGTTGGGAATCCATTATCAATGAGAGCAGGGAGATGCGAGCCGGTTGCCGACTTAATTGATCCACAATATTATACTCGCTTTGCTTCATGAGTTTCAGAAATTCTGTGGTTTCTTCTTCAGTGATTGGTGTTCCCTTCTTTGTTGCTTCCAGTGTAGGCTCAATGTCTTGTTCTACAGCTTTTTCTTTCCTTGCTTTGTCAACTATCTCAGGGGCGTAAGCCCGACCGCTCCTAGTCTTCTTTTCTGCTATAGCGGTGGCTCCCTGGACTACTTCACAACTGTAATTCCATGGGACCGCTTTATCAGTTTTATAGGGGAAAGGAGCAGGAATTCGTATGGTGAGAGGTGTGATTCCATGAGGTAGTAGCGGGATTTCTGGAGTCCTAACATTCAAGACAAGGGGGGTTGGCACCCATGATGGTGTGTATGACACGTCTCTTTGAATCATGTGGCTTTGACTGCCTATCTCTTCCGTGGAGAATTCGATCATCCTTTGATCCATGAGCTTTTGCACCGCTTCAGAAAACTCATTACATTCTGTGATGTCATGTCCCCGTGCCATCTTATGATAAGAGCATTGTTTTTCCCTATCTGTTCCATTCCCTGCTTTTGGCGCATCTTTAGCCAGTATATAGCCATGTTCCTGTAACAGAGTAAACAAATACATTTTCTCCATTTGTACTTGAGAGAACCTTTCCAGCCGCCTTTCCTTCTCGATACTAGCAACATTGTTGGAGTGTTCTGGGAGAGGATTGCTGTTCACATTTGGTGTCCCAGCCAGTGCGGAAAAATCCAGCCACTTTGCATCCTTTAATGCCTGAACCTTCCTTTTGAACGTTATACAGTTTTCGATATCATGTCCAGCTCCACCTGCATGATATTCGCACCTGGCATCCGGCTTGTACCAGGCCGGGGGAGGAGTCTTTATTTCTCCCAAGGGTATAGGGGTTACCATCCTTGCCTCTAAAAGCTTGGGATATAGTTCGGCATATGTCATGGGGATCGGGCCAAACTCTTGTCGTGGTCGACGAGAAGCCTGATTCGCTCCTGCTTGCTGGGTCGGGGCCCTTGGTTGCCCCTGTCCTTGAAATGCGGCTCCTGGTCCTTCCTGAGCTGCTGGCCTTGATTGCTCTGGGTATGGTGCTCTCGGTTGAAATGAGTTAGGTACCATTGAGTATGGAAATGGGACGCCCCCTTGTGGCAGGTATGGCATGAATTGGGGAGATGGAGCAGGAAAGATAAGCGGCTACCTGGTGACCCTCCGTAGCATCCTGACGCTTGGTAGAACGTTGGTTGTATTGACTGGTGTGATGGGTATACCAGGTTGGTTTCATTTTCCTTCTTTTTCGCTGGTGGTTGAAACCGTTTTGATGCCTAAGCTGCATCACCTTTTAGCTTTCCTCCTTTAATTCCACTTTCTACGCGTTCACCGGATGCAACCAAGTCTGCAAAGTTGTTGGAGACGTTACCTATCAATTTCTCGTAGTATACGCCTTTTAGTGTGTTGATAAAAAGAGTAGTGAGCTCTCTTTCGGTAAGAGGAGGTTGAACCTCCACAGCGGCCTCTCTCCATCTTCGTGCATAATCCTTGAAATTCTCCTCGGATCCCTTTTCCATGGACTGCAGGGTTAATCGATCCAACGCCAGTTCGGTGACATGTTTGTACTGTGCCAAGAAGGAAGTAGCTAATTCTTTCCATGTCTTGACGCGATTTCCATTTAGCTGAAAGTACCAGCGAAGAGATGCCCCAGTTAGGCTTTCCTGGAAACCATGCATGAGGAGCCTGTCTTCACCAGCATAAGCAGCCATCTTTTGACAATACATGGCCAAATGTGTCTTTGGACATCGGGTCCCGTTGAATTTTTCAAACTCTGGCATTTTGAATTTTGGTGGCAGCACCACTCCAGGGACTAGGCATAAGTCTTGTGGGCTGGTCATGCCATAGCTGTCAGTGCCTTCTACGGCTTTCAACCTTTCCTCGAGTCGGCGTAGAGCGAAAGACTCAACATTTTCCTGAGGAGCTGGGGAACCCACTGCTTCCATTACATTTCCCGGTGCAGGCATAGTGAAATGAGTTTGATTTGGAGGTTGTGCCTGGCTTGGAGCTAGGTTGGGTGACTGAACGGCCTCCTGTCCCTGCTCTTGATGGTGATTGGTAGTTCCCCCAGTCGGAATTCTTCCTCTTTCTTCAGTCAATTTTGTGAGCATTTCCATAATTGCAGAAATTTGCCCCTGTAGGGTTTGTTGTGACTGTTCCAACCCCATGAGCCTGTTCTCTGTTTCTTCTGCCATCGGCTGCGGTTGAGGTGTTTGATTGCACCGGGATCTGAGATTGTAAGAGTGCGCAATCCTGGAGGGAGGCTGCTACCCACCTGGGTACAAGGGAACTTTAATTTGATTTTTTTTATTTGATATGCATGTATGCATGGAATGTATATGCGGAGGGTTAGAAAAACAAACAACTTTATTACAAACCAAACACACAATGCAAACGTACAAGTGCTGAAATGCCATGTAAAATGAAAGCTATCACTACATGATCTTAAGGTATTCTTCTAGTCATCTCATAAGGAGCACGGCGCCTCTTTCTCTGGGGTGGTCGTTCACCTGCATCCTCCCACTGCTTCATTATGGTCGCGATCTGTTTTTCCCTCAACTGCAGCCTTTGAAGAGTTCCTTTTAAAGATGCTTCTAGCCTCTGGATCTGCTGCCTTAAAGTCTGATTCTCCTGGAGGATAGCCTTCATGTCTGAAGTTAGCTGTGGCTTGTGTTGTGCCCTCCAAGATATGTATGCTGGGAAAACACCAGGTTTTGAACTGTTGGGTTGAATCTTGTGTGGTGTGGACCATGCTTGATACATCTTCTTGCCTTCTTCTGTGAGCATGGTTCTGCTATAAGTGAAGTCACACTCTTCCATGCCAAAGAGCACGGGAATAATCTAATGACGCCCCACTCGTCTTCCCACCTGCAGTGGTGCATATGCAGTTCCTCCCCAGGGACCTAAAAGAGGAACCCAATTGTAGTCCCCGCAGCTATATGTCATGGAGACCACCGGCATCCAAGGAGCAGTCCAAGTAATGTCAGCTTCTGTGAGGCTTTCCAACTTCTTTTTCCAGCTCTCAAAGTCTTTTGGTAGGCTCCACTTGCTGAGCAGAATATCTAGTAGCGTTGTGGCTGGTACTTGATAAACAGCAGGGAAACGATGAACACTACAGGGGAAATGACCTTGCAACCAGGTACACAGGAGAGGTAGGCACCCCATGAACTGTCCCGAGCCCTTACTCCTTAGGTAAGTAAGAGATCGGATGGTTTCAGCCAAGATAGCAGGAGTAGGGTCACATCCCTTGAGCACCTGTTGGACCAAATCTACAATTGCCCCATCAACGTGGGCCGGTATCCTCGGGAAAATCACTAGCCCATATATAGCTAGTGTAAGCAATTTGTGTGCCTCCGCTTCCGTTGCAGTTTGTATTATTTCTTTGATTGTTGCCCATGGAAGATATTCGCGCCCACCGTAAGTTGTGACTGCCAGTGAGTCCCATACTGGCTTTCCCATAATCTCAGCAAAAGCCCTTCGGCATGACCTTCTAGGCTCTGGTAGATAGATCTTCATTTTGTTTTCCACGGGGATATCCAGTAATCTTCTATATTCTTCTATTGTGGGAACAAGATCTAGGCTGTTGAAGTCGAAGCACCGCCGTCGAGGTTCCCAGAAATAAATGGCTGCCCCAAGCATATCCGTATTGGCCAGTAGCTCGGTCACATGGAGCAAATCCCCAAACTGTTGTATGTATATGCTTTTCCTTTCGTCTGACCACTGCTTCCATATTGTCTGTACCTCCTTAGTGTAGTCCAGCTGATCTTCTATGATAACATGTTCTGCCTTGTAAGCTTCTCCTGGCAGGAAATCTCCAAGGCGAAGTTGAATGTCTCCCGATGCTTGGGCCACCACTATGACAGTCTCCTTGTCCTGAAGGTTTTTTAGGAGATGACTGAAAGTTGCCATGCCTATATGAATGATGAATGTCATGTTATGCATGATGACAGGTTAGGATGATAGGTTAATATATATCAAGGCAGTTAGATAAGAAAAAGAACAAACCAATAGTAAAAAAAACAGCTAATATGTGCAGGGGATGACTTAAGGACTACCCTACAAAACAAAGGTTAGCATGGCATGGAATGAGCAAACAAAATGTGGGTCAATGCCCCTGATGAGCTTTTATTGCTACCCCTATCTTATTCGTTGGTTCCCAAACTTCCTCAATAGAGGGCTCCGTACACCATGGGATTTACCGGAGGGGGATCTTAAAAGGACGTGCCTTAAAAGAAACTCAAGCTTGAGTGAGGAGTCCGAGGCCCGATTGCGGATAATGCTCAACGCGTTGGGGACCGTACTGAACCTCGCTAACCTAAATTGTGCTAAACCCGGGTATAGGGTTATGCATGTATGCAACAAGTATGGAAAGCAGTAAATCACAACTATCATGGTAGTTAAAGCGTATAAATAAATCACAGTAAATATGAGTAACAATCAAATACAACAGTTAAATATATACAACAGTATAATTAAAATAACCTCCTAATCCTTAGTTCTAGACCTAACTCTCTAAAGTGTTCATTCTTAAATCCCCAGCGGAGTCGCTAGCTATCATCACTGGTTTTCGTCCGGGCCCTTTTTGGGGTGAGCTCAAACTAGACCAATGGTGAGAAATTTTAGAGTCGCCACCAACTGTTTTTGGGGTACAATTGGATACCCTCTACTTTGAGTAGTCTTAAGTGTGTGGTCTGCGTTATCAGAGATGGGTTCGGGAGTTGGTTACGTGTAGGGAAGGATTAGCACCCCTACAGCGCCCTTTCGGTATCTAATTTAGGAGGAGGAGGTTTTTCTTTTATTTGTCTTGTCATAATCAGGTTAAGTTTCCTAAAAAGTCTATGATTTTTATTTAGCTAAGTTATTTATTAAAGTTATGGATTTATCCTAAATGTCTAAAAAAGGGAATCCTAAAAATTTCGGGTTTTTGTTTTGAAGTGGAGAATGAGATCCTATGGGTTGGTTTTGGGTTTTCGGTTTTTCTTTTAGAAATTTAAGTCCTAAAAGAAAACTAATTTTTTTTATTTTCCCTTTTTTTTGTTTTTTTTTTTGTTTTTTTGTTTTGGGAATTGAAATACTAATTTTGATTTTTTTTTTGGTTCAAAAACAATGAAACGTTTTTTTTTTGGCTTTAAAACATGAAAAAAACATTTTTTGTTAGTTTTTGTTTTGTTTTCTCTTTTTTTTTTTGAAAGCATTTTGAAAGTTATTTATTGAAAATGTTTTGAAAAAAAACATGTTTGCTTTTTGTATATTTTTTTGAAATTGAAAATGCATGTATCAAAATAGATGTGGAGTGTGTGAGTGTGACATCCACAAAAATAAAGTCACTCTCTTTTTTTTTCTTTTTTTCATCCTTTTGCTCTCTCTCTTTTTTTTTTGTTTGTTGTTTTTTTTTTGTGCTATACTTTACATATTACAAGGTACACATATACAAAGGAAAGGGAAATACAAGGAAAACACAATGCAACCAATAAAAGAAAAAAAGAAGAAATACAAGGAAATATTAAGAGTTACATCAAATATCAAAATAAATAAGCTGAAAACTAATGAAGAAATAAGGGCTGAACCGACTTTGAAGCTTTGAACACCGAACTGCTGTGCGAATCCTATCCACGCCGATAGCCGCCTTTTTTCTGGGTTTTTGGGTAGAAAACGTGGGAAAGGAGGATGATGTATATTTTGGATTCAGATTTTTTTTCAGGCTGGAATTGAGGAGAATGGGTGTAAGGTGTAAGGAATAAGGAATGAAGAAATGATTGTTTTTGTTTTGATGGAGGCGTAGGAAGAGAAAACAAAAAGCAGAACTGGAATTGTCTCTTTTTTTGTGTTTTTTCTGGGTAAAAGAGCTGTAATGAGGTGTCAAGGAAAAGGGATTGGAAAGACTTGGGCTGAACTCTTTTTCCTCTCTCTGCCGAACCTCTTCCTCTTCTGTCTCTGTTTTTTACTTTCTCTGGTTTGCAGGTTTCTTTCCCACGATGATAGCTCTCTCTGTGTCTCTTTTTTTTTTTTTTCACGAACAAGGCTTTCTTTCTCTTTTTTCTGCTGGAACGAAGCTGGGGGGAAGGTTTTATAGATTTTTTTTCAACGATGATGGCACTCTTCAATGAAAAACTACTCTCTTTTTTCTTTTCTCCCAGAATTTTCTTCTGATGATGCAGGGATGGGCAACTGCTTTTTTTTTCTTATGACAGATCTCCTCTTTTTCTTTTTTCAACCAAAATTTTTTCAAACTCTCTTTTTTTTTTTTTCAGAACCCTCTCTCTTTTTTTCAGAACTCTCCAACGAAAACCCACGCTCTCCTTTTTTTTTATCCACACGCAAAGACTCTCCCTTTTTTGGAACGCAGATCGCATCTTAAAGAGCCGCCGAACGTCTTTGGCTGGATTGTCATAATTGCTTGTATTATTGGCTGCGATATTTTAATTTGCAGATTTAATGCTTTGTCGGGTAGACAGCTTGTGCGGGAAACAGGGTGGCTCGTGATTTCCCTTTGGAGTTTGTATTTTAGCAACGCATGTGACTGACAGGTTGTTGAGTTATTCTTTGTTAGGTGGCCAGCGCAGAAAAACAAAGTCCCGTGAACGACCAGCGAGAGGAAAATAGCCAGCGAGGAAGCCAGCGAAGGTCAAGGGGTCAGAGACTCGAAGTGTCGGCAGGTCGGAGTGTCGGCAGGTCGGAGTGTCGGCAGGGTCGAAGCTTCGGTGGGTCGAATTTCAGTGGGGCAAAAGTCAACGGTCAACGGGTCGAAGTGTCGGCAGGTCGAAGGTCAACGGTCAACGGGCCGAAAACTTGCTAGTATAGGTTCAAAGGTCGGAGTGTCGGCAGGGTCGGAGGCTTCGAGGGTCGAAGGGTCGAAGGTCAGAAATCAGCAATTCAAACGGGGCTTCGAGGCTTCGAGGCTTCAAGGCTCCGAGGTTTCGAGGCTTCGAGGCTGCGAGGCTTCGGGGCTTCGAGCTTCGGGGCTTCAAGGCTTCGGGGCTTCGAGCTTCGGGGCTTCGAGGCTTCGGGGCTTCGAGCTTCGGGGCTTCGAAGCTTCGAAGGTCAACGGGTCGCAGTGTCGGCAGGTCAACGGTCAACGGTCAACCCCGAAGTTTTTTTTTTTTTTAACTTTTAATTACCTTTTTACCCCCACCAGAAATGCAAAAATGGATGACCTTCCAGGGATTGTTCGGGGAGATCCGTGTTCGCCTACATAGGCCTTTTGAAGAGTTTCGCATGATCACTTTTGCGGGCAGTTTGACCAGGGGCATTGACCGTCTTTTGGCAAGTTTGACTTTCCCAACGAAAGTTATTTTGGCCATAACTTCTTCATTTTAAGTCCGATTTGAGCTCGGTCAAGTGCGTTGGTCTCCAATTTTCTCCCTCCATCACTTGGTGTTGGTCTTGGGGCGCTTCAAGGACTTGTAGCAAAAGTCATTAATTTTGAACTCCCCCATCCGTGTCAATTGTATCCATCTCATGCAGATTGGGGTAGACCAATCCTTGGAAGTATGGGATCATTGTGGACCTGTTCAATAAGGTATATGGCATGGGCAGAAAGGTATATCAAATGGGGTTAGTATGTCCAACCCGGACAAAATGGGGTCCAACAATTAAAATAAGTTAGAAACCTCCAAATCCTAAGATAGGTACCGAAAGGGCATCGTGGGGGTGTTAGTCCTTCCCCATGCGTAACAAACTCCCGAGCCCATCCCTAGTGTCATAGATAATTTCCTTTTAGGTGACTAACCGCACCCCAAAAACAGTTGGTGGTGACTCCATATTTTCATCACCATTTGGATGAAGGTTAGGGGAAACCGCACCCCAGGCAGTTTCCCTCTCGGATGAAATTCGATGATGATAGCTGGCGACTCTATTGGGGACAGTTAGAGAGTTAGGCCTAGGATTAAGATTAGGAGGTTTATTCTTTGTTTTAAATTATTTTTATTCTTTCATTCTTTATTCATTCTTTCTTTAGTCTATTTATTTACTGCACCGTTGCATGATAGTTTTGATTTACGTGCTTTAATACCATGATAGTTGTGTTTTACCGTTTTCCTTAAATCGTTGCATTCATGCATAAACCCTCTACCCAGGTTTCTATCACAGTCTAGGTTAGCAAGGTTTATTAGAGTGCCCTGTGCGTTAATCATTATCCGCAAAGGGACCCCAGACTCCTCACACAAGCTTAAGGTCCTTTTAAGGCTCGTCCTTTTAAGGCCCCCCTCTGGTAAATTCCATGGTGTACGGAGCCCTCTAGAGAGAAAGCTTGGGGACCAACGAATAAGATAGGGTGAGAAATCATGGCCCATTAGGGGCACACCGACCCACATGTTGTGTAACTAAACATGCCATGCTAATCTTGGTTTTGCACGGTGGCTGCATTAAGTCATCCCTTGTTTCTTTAAAATGTCAATATTTGTTTATTTGTCTATTCTGTATATATTCCCTTTTGCTCTCCTAACGCTTCCATATTACATATCACGTCATTCATATAAGGTGCATGTCAACATTTAGTCATCTCTTAGAGGGTGTATGGGAGAAGGAGACTGCCACCGTGGTGGCTCAAGCATCCGGCGAAATTCAATGCCGTTTAGGAGACTTTCCACTGAGAGAGTTACACATGGCAGATCAGGTCACAATAGAATTTTTATAAGACTTCACGAGTGAGTTATAGGCCAAATAGAGTCAGTGGCCTGATGAAAGAAAGATCGCTTATGTCCGGAAATTCGGCGATTTATTGTATTTAACCGACCTACCAGTTGATAGAGACATGCTTGAAGCTGCAATTCACTTTTGGGAGCCATGACATAGGTGCTTCGACTTCAATGGTATCGACCTTGTACCTACTGTGGAGGAATACAAAAGACTTCTTGACATACCAAAAGATCATAGAAGGAAAGTATACCTACCTGAACCAAGAAGGGTGAGACAATGAGCTTTTACTGACATGATGGAGATCCCAATTTGGAAATCACCTTTTCTGCTAAACCGCGAGTGGCAAGAGCAGCTATCATGGGAAACTATTTAGGAGGTTATGTCAGTTACTACAGAAACAGGACTTCATCGACTTCTAACCCTACCCATCTACAGGTTAGTCATTTTCCCACGTATCTAGGCGTACATAAACGTGGCGGTCATTGACTTGGTGCGACAAGTGGTGCGACGTTGTGATCCCACCCCGGCTATTCTAGTAGAGACTATCCATTCCCTCTCTGATCTAAGGACTCGTGACTCAAGACAATTCACTGGAAGCTTACTACTTTTTTGCACTTGGCTGAAGGGACATCTCTCCTGTGCTGTCCTTAACTTCACACCAGTATATCAGTTGCCTTACACCACGCAATTGGATATTCCGCTCAGTAAGTAGATTTTGCCTAAAGGAATTGAAGATTGGAAGAAGAAGCTATAAGACTTAACAGAGGAAGACATCATTTGGATCACTCCGTGGATGCCAAGAAACTCTATGACATACAGTTGTGGTGAGTACAATTGGGTTCCTTTGTTAGGACCTTGGGGAGCAACTGCCTATGCCCCACTACAGAGTGGAAGACAGTTAGGAGACAATCAGGTTGTTTTGGTGCTCTTTTGGATGGAAGACTGCGACTTTACCTATGGCCACATCATGCTAGAAAAGAAGGGGAGGAAGATGCATCAAGTGTGGTCCACACCTCACAAGATTCAGCCTAACAACTCAAAATCCGATATCTTCCCAGCTTATATCCCTTGGAGAGCACAGCACGAGCCACAGCAGAGTTTGATCGTGAGGACCATTTTGCAAAGAACCAGGAACTGAGGCAGCAAGTCCACAGACTGGAAGCCGCTTTGGAGAGAGCTACTCAGACGTTGCATCTGAGGGACAAGCAACTGGAGACCAAGCTGCAGTAGAGGGAGGATTCCAGAGAAAGACCGCCGCAGAGGAGGAGGCGTCGTGCTTGAGGACCATATCACCATCTTGGAGATGATTGAATAATTGCCTTAGAGCCATGTAGTTTTTATTATTGTAGTTGTTAGAAGGTTGCATGTCATTCATGCATGTAATCTTTTTCCTTTTATTAATAAAATGGAGTTTGTTTAAACCCATTCACTTGCATCCATTCACGTACGCATCTCATGCATTCATATAAAAAGTGAAAACAAAACTAAAAAATGATCACCCTTTGTGTTTCTTTCAGCAAAAATATTTCTTTGTCCAAAATTGGGCACACTTACAACCTTCGGTCTAGACACAAGCACACGTCCCATTCGATGGCCAACGAGAATGAAAACAGATTGATTGGGCTAGAGCAAAGTCACCTTGTCATGAGTGACACCCTTCCGAACCTGCAAGAACAGATGAACTGTATGGCACAAATGATGGCCAGATTGGTCGAAGGAACTCCAAAGGAAGCTAACCCGCAGCCTAGGCCAGAAGTGACACACCCTCCACCTCCCATGCAGCCTGTGACACATAACATCATTCCCGTGCATTTGGGCATGCCCAATCCAGGCCAGTATACTTCACCCATAATGGGAGCCGCTACAGCGGTGGTAGGATCTCCGGCTTACAAAGAAGAGGCAGAGTCCCCTACACTAAGGAGGATCGAGGTATGATTAAAAGCAGTTGAGGGAGCTGAGATTTATGGCATGATCAACCCCGATGAGTTGTGCTTGGTCCCTGATGTCGTTTTACCCCACAAATTTAAGATACCCGAATTTGAGAGGTTCAATGGCACGCACTGTCCCAGAACCCACTTGGCGATGTATTGTCAAAAAATGGCCACATACACTAGCAATGATAGACTTCTTATACACTGCTTCCAAGAGAGTCTAACAGGTGCACCGTTACGTCACTGAACTAGCCTTGGACCGTTTGATGTTACAATCTTTGGAGAAAGGTCCTAATGAAAATTTTAAAGATTATGCAAGCAGGTGGAGGGAAACTACTATAGAAGTGCAACCTCCATTAATAGAAAGAAAGCTCACTACATTGTTCATCAACACATTGAAGGGTGTGTATTATGAAAAATTGATTGGTCATGTCTCTAGCACTTTTGCTGATCTGGTTGCTTCGGGCGAACTCCTTGAGAGTGGAGTTAAAGGGGGAAAGTTGAAGGGAGAAATGATCGAGGCACCAAAAAGGAACCATGTAAGGACCCGTACCTTGAGTTAGTCAGTTTTACCTCCGGAGTAGAGTTTTTCTAGATTTTGACCTAGTAAATGGACTCCAATGAATTCACGTGCAAAAGGAAAGATGCTTAGAATGGTGTCCTCTATCTACCACAGAAGTTTCAGGCCAAATGGACATGTATGTGAGGTGCACGTGATATGGGTCCAATTCACGTGCAAGTGTAATTGTCTTCTAAATGATGCAAGGAGGCTAGGGGTGAAGTTTGAGAGCATTTGGAGTCCATATGGAGGTGCACGTGAATTGGGAATTCACGTGCAAATTGGCGTGCAGCCATATTTTTGCATGGTTCCCTTGGTTTTGTCATTCTAAGGAACTTTCTCCAAAGGACCATGTTGAAATTCTGAGTATTTTGGCCTATATGGGTGCGGAAAGGTGGTAACTTGTGTGATCAAAACTACGTCGTTTTGATCCTGAGATTCACTTAATCAAAACTACGTCGTTTTGATGTTGTGTTGTCTATATAAGGAGGAGGAGTCCCTCTGTTTTAGGTTTAGGGTTTGTTGCTTCACCAGCCGTCGCGAGAGAGAGAGAGGGAAGGAGAGCTCCTGGTTGCCGCCTGGGCGTCTTGCGTGGGTGGTCGGTGACTCGTGGGTGGACGGCGTTCGGCTTGGGATCGGACTGTTCTTGTGTTGTTGCGTTTTCCTTGAGGTAGGGGTTCTGTTCTTCCTAAATCCTCCCTCTGTCCTAGGGTCCTAGGGCGAGAATATGAGATATCGTTATATTATTTATATGTAAATTCATATAGGTGTGACCTCCTATATGAATGTTGGCCTTCAGTGGCATGTTGGTGTGATTCGTGGATTACATGCTTTGTGTTCGATGAAATGCCTGTGTGAATATAGCTGTATGCATATGCCCATTACGTGTTTGGTAATATGCCTGTGTGGCCGGATTTGTGGTTTAGTGTATGTGTCTTGTGTGTTTGCTCTATTTTCCTGAATGGTTGGGTTTGTGCGCTTGTGAACGGGTGCACACCAAGTGTTTGGTGGTATGCTCGAGTGACCATGTGTGTTGTGTGCTTGATTGTGGTATCCGGCCTGAAGAGGCGGTTAAAGAACTTTGCCTGAGAGGCGGTTAAATCACTTGGCCTGAAGAGGCGGTTAAATAACTTGGCCTGAAGAGGCGGTTAAATCACTTGTGTTTTGTGTGGTGGATAATTGTGACGACCGATGTGGTTTGTTATTGTTTGTTGAGATTGTTGTAACACGTCACCGCACCCGTGCACATGCATGTAGCCGCTAGGAGCATGGGAAGGGTTGGGGAGACTTGATCCCTACCGAGCCGTGGTTGCTCACCCCTCCTCTTGTGTTTGCTTGTTTTCCAGGGACTTACAGGCGTTAGGTGGATACACCAAGGTGGAAGACCTTATCCATTTTACTCTTCCATTTATGTTGTTTTCTTTTATGGGAACCGATGTAACCCCAAGTGGGGATGGGATTGGAAAGAATTCTGTTGTAATAAACTGGTTTGGAATATTTTTATGAATATTACTTTCTTGAATGGGTTGTGGATGTTTGAAATGTAAAATTCTTGGTTTGTATCCTAACCCCTTTGCCCTCCGTGTGGGTAAAAGGGGAGTCACGTGCCGGTTTCCTCGGGTTGGAAATCCGGGGCGTGACAATATGGTATCGAGCATGGTCTAGTTGGCCTAGGGTAGTGGGCGGACTTGGTTATCCTAAGTCCTTTGGAGGAGCCTGGAGGGACATGCCTGATCAACATGGTCCTCTTTGAGCCTCCAAGGTGTACTTAGGGTAGTCCGGTCTTGTGATAGGATTTGCATGCATTGGCATTAGGGCACTAGTTGCATTTCTTTGTGAAGGTATGCTAAAGCGTGGATAAGATCACATGATTAAGTGAAATGTGCAACTCGATTTGTTTGGCAATGTGTCCTGACCGTGAACTGTGAAATGTGATTGATGTAATGTATGTGTGTAATGTCATGTGTTAGTGAAATTGATAATGGGGTAGAGGTAGTCAATTTGTTAGTAGTCAAACGCGTCCTGACGTTTGTGCATCTTACTTCATGTAGTAAGAATGCCACCGAGGAGAGTGACACGTGCGTCCGGGGCAATGGCCGATGAGTCATCTGCCCATGAGGGTCCGGGTGCGGGACCATCCGTTGGAGGGCATGCGTTGCTGCGGCACAGCTACAAGAAGGCATCCGGCTGGAGGTACGAGAGCTACGGGAGGGACTCCGGCAAGACGTTCGGGGAGGAGGTGCGCCGTGAGATGGCAAGCACGGCAGGTGGTGCCACCACCACCACCACCAGGAGGAGAGCCGCCTCGTGAGCGTGAGAGTTCGCTGGGTGGTGTACCGACCCGTGCAGAGGATGACGTGGTGACACGGTTCCGAAAGGAACAACCTCCGCGATTTAAGGGGGGGGAAGATCCTGTGGTAGCTGAGCAGTGGTTGAGGCAGATTGAGCATGTGTTCTCCTTTCTCCTGCCCCGGGAGGAGGATAAAGTGCGACTGGCAATTCGGCAGCTAGAGGGGGACGCTTTGGAGTGGTGGACGAGTGTTGCGGGGAGCCGTGCAGTGCAACTCATGTTTTGGGAGGAATTCTTGCAACTCTTCCAAGATGAGTTCTTCCCGGAATCGGTGAGATGGCGAGAAGAGGGAAGAATTTGGCAGCTTGAAGCAGGGATCCAAGACGGTACCTGAGTATGAGCGGGAGTTCCGGAGATTGAGTAGGTTTGCTCCCGAGATCGTGGTAAGGGAGGACCTGAAGGCCCACAAGTTCACCTTGGGTCTCGGGCCGCCCTTAGGGAGAGGGTGGCGATTCTACGCTTGAGGACCTATGCCGAGGCCGTGGAGACGGCCCGAATAGCCGAGAGAGAGCCGGATGATGGGAGGCAGGCCCATCAGGGGCGCCAGTTGCGAGTGGGCCTGATCGAGATGCAGGGTCCAAGAGGCTCAAGACGGAGGAGAGGGATAGCGGTTCTTTTCGCAGTCGGGGTCGGACATCCGTGAACCCTGGGAGGTTCACCTTTGGCGGCGGAAGACGGGGGGGGGTCCATCCGGGAGTCTACCGAGCGGATGCCACTCTTGTGGAGAGCAGGGTCACTTCAAAGGGGAGTGCCCCAAGAAGGACCGGCGATGCAACAACCGTGGACGAGAGGGTCATTTGCGTCGGGTTTGCGGGAGTGGCAACAGGGGGAATAGGGGGCGCGGCATCCGGCGTGAGGAGTGATGCTAGCTTCCGTGCACCAGTGAGAGACCAGCTCGTCGGTGGCAGGCCAGCCAGGCAGGATCTAGTCGGACCCGACCCCAGGGGGAGGCCGGAGCGGCAGCAGACCGAGGCCGGAGGCAACCTTAGCGGGAAGCGTCCAGTGATCGAGCCGACCGGTGGCACGGGCCAAGGGAGGGTGTTTGCGGCTGGAGGCGACATACCAGGAGGAGGCCGAGTTACCACCCCCACCACTGAGGGTGGAGCAGGACCATCGGTGGTTAGAGGTACCCTCTTGATCTCCCGTACATTAGCTTCGTTCTTTTCGATACGGGTGCATCATGTTCGTTTGTTGCCGAGCTTGTAATAGACGGCTTGGGGTTAGCTTGTGTGGAGGCCGCGAGGCCCCTAGTTGTGGAGTCTCCGGTAGGAGGCATGATTGAGGTACGGCAAGTGTGTCGTGACCGTGTGTTAACCATAGGCGAGGTGGAGCCGAGTTTTGACTTGCATGTGATGCCTTTGAGAACGTTTGACCCGATCTTGGGTATGGATTGGCTTATGGCTTTCCAGGCCAAGATAGATTGTTATCGGCGGCGTGTGACCTTCGTGACACCTGCAGGGACCTCTTGCACCCTGCGGGGGGAGTGGGATTGTGAGGCGAGTCGGGCCGGGCCGGTGTTGGACCAGTGGGGTGCCATTACCCACAGGTTAGCAGCCCTGACCTTTGCCGAGGAGGGTAAGGTGGAAAAGAGGGTGTGGCCCATTGTTGTGGACCAATTTCAGGATGTTTTTCCTGAGCGGTTGAGGAGTTTGCCACCTAAGAGGAGTGTGGAGTTCACCATTGAGTTGGTACCGGGGACGGGTCCGATTTCCCAAGTAGCGTATCGTATGGGGCCAGCAGAGTTGAGGGAGCTTCGAGAGGCAAATCAAGGAGTTGGTGGGCCAGGGGGTATATCAGACCGAGTACCTCACCTTGGGGTGCTCCGGTGCTCTTTGCTAAGAAGGCCGATGGCACGCTTCGTCTCTGCATCGACTACGGGAAGTCGAATTCGGTGATCGTGAAGAACAAGTACCCGTTGCCTCGGATAGATGACCTGTTTGACCAATTGAGTGGGGCCCAGTGGTTTTCCAAGATAGATTTACGGTCGGGGTATCACCAGCTCGGGGTTAGGGAGGAGGACATCCCTAAGACGGCTTTTCGGTGCAGGTATGGGCATTATGAGTGGGTAGTGATGCCTTTCGGGCTCACTAATGCACCAGCGGTGTTCATGCATTTGATGAACCAAGTCTTTGCTCCATACCTAGACTCGTTCGTGGTGGTGTTTATCGACGATATCTTGGTGTATTCCAAGACCGAGAAGGAACATGTGGAGCACTTGGCAACGATGTTGCAAACCTTGAGGGACCAGCATTGTTTGCTAAGTTTAGCAAGTGTGAGTTTTGGCCGCAGGAGGTTCACTTTCTTGGCCATGTGGTGTCAAGTGAGGGAGTTAGGGTGGACCCGGCCAAGATTGAGGCCGTGGCATCGTGGGCGAGGCCAACCAACGTTTTTGAGAACCGTAGTTTTCTTAGTTTGGCGGGGTACTATCGTCGTTTTGTAGAGGGGTTCTCCCGTTTGGCGGCTCCTATGACAGCGTTGACTCGGAAGGGCGTGAAGTTTGATTGGACCGACAAGTGTCGGCAGGCGTTTGAGACTCTCAAAACCCGTTTGACCACCGCACCTGTGTTGAGGTTGCCTAGGGAGGATATTCCATATGAGGTGTATTGTGATGCGTCCAGGGTTGGTTTGGGGTGTGTGCTTATGCAGGAGCACGGTGTGGTAGCTTATGGGTCGAGGCATTGAAGCCTCATGAGCAGAATTATCCTACTCATGACCTTGAGTTAGCGGCCGTCATCTTCGCCCTGAAGAGTTGGCAGCACTACCTCTTGGGAGAAAAGTTTGTGGTGTTCTCGGATCACAAGAGCCTTCAGCACATCTTTACTCGAAGGACTTGAATTTGAGGCAAAGGAGATGGGTGGAGTATTTGCAGACCTTTGATTTTACTCTTGCCTATACCCCGGGCAAGGGAAATGTTGTGGGCGATGCGTTGAGCCGAAAAGGGAAAGCCGAGGTGGTCGTGAGAGAGTGGAAGGCGATGGAGCGGTTGGCGACGTTACACTGCGGCCTGTTGTTCATGATGGTGGGACGTCCCGAGTCCTTTGGTGGTAGTGCCTGAGTTGTACCAGCGCGTCCGGGAGGGACAGTGGGTGACATTGAGTGTGAGGTTCTCCGTGCCCGTATTGAGGCCGGGGAGCTATCGGGGACCTGGACAGAGGGTCCCGAGCATGAGTTGTCATTTCAGGGGCGGTTGGTCGTGGCTTCTTCCCTCAGGGATGAGGTGATGAGGGAGTTTCACCGGTCTAGAGTTCTTGTGCATCCAGGGGGGTACGAAGATGTACCATGCGCTTCGGGGACATTTTTGGTGGCCAGGGATGAAACGCGATGTAGCTGCCTTTGTTTCGCGGTGCCTCACGTGTCGCAGGGTGAAGGCCGAGCATCGGCGGCCGGCGGGCATGTTACGGCCCTTGCCCATAGCGGAGTGGAAGTGGGACCATATAGCGATGGATTTTGTGGACTGGTCTTCCACCCACCACTGGGCGGAAAGATATGATTTGGGTGATTGTGGATCGACTCACAAAGTCGGCCCATTTCCTTGCTGTTCGCGAGCGGGACTCTATTGGGACCTTGAGTCAGACTGTACATGAACGAGATTGTGAGACCGCATGGCGTACCATCATCGGTTGTCTCGGACCGGGATTCGAGGTTCACTTCTCGTTTCGGGCAGGTTTGCAGGGAGGCTATGGGGACCAAGCTTCATCCGAGTACAGCCTTTCACCCTGAGACCGACGGTCGACCGAGCGGACAAATCAGACCATGGAGGACATGTTGAGGGCTTGTGTGCTAGATTTTGGGGGTTCGTGGGCAACTCACCTTCCTTTGGTGGAGTTTGCCTACAACAACGGTTATCAGGCATCCATTGGGATGGCTCCTTTTGAGGCGTTGTATGGACGGCCGTGTCGATCCCCTTTGTGTTGGACCGAGGTGGGGGGAGACAGCTCTCTTGGGACCGCAGTTGGTTCAAGAGGCTACCGAGAAGGTCAAGTTGATCCGTCGGCGTTTGTTGTCGGCTCGAGTCGGCGAAATCTTATGCGAATCAGCGGCGGCGCCCTTTGGAGTTTTCTGTTGGTGATCATGTGTTCCTTCGTGTCTCTCCACGTCGTGGTCATCGACGATTTGGGCGGGGTTCCAAGCTCTCTCCGCGGTTTATTGGTCCTTTTGAGATTCTTGGATCGTGTAGGGCCTGTGGCCTACCGGTTAGCGTTACCACCGCGGGCGAGTCGAGTGCACAACGTATTTCACGTGTCCCGGTTGCGGAAGTATCACCCTGACCCCACTCATGTGATTGATTGGGGGACGTTGGACATCGAGGATGACATGTCCGTCATTGAGGCCCCTATCCGTATCCTAGATCGGCGAGAGAAGCTATTGCGTGGTCGTGCTATTCCTTTGGTTCGCGTGCCGTGGCAACACCGTGGTATTGAGGAGGAGACATGGGAACGTGAGTCCGTGATGCGTGCGCAGCACCCGGACTTGTTCGAGGACGAACAATCTTAAGCGTGGGAGGTGGCCGTTGGCCAAGGGATAGTGTTGTGTTTTCTTGTGATGTGTTTTCTTGTAGTAGTTGATGTATTTGTTTTGTCTTTTAAAGACATGTGCTTAATGTGATGTGCTTTGAGATGTGTATTTGTGCCATGTGGAAGTGTTGTGTGCATTATTGTGGTTATGGATTATGGTGGTCCTGTTATGTCTTTGTTGTCTTGTGTGTGGTGTATGACCCATTAGGGTGTTGTGGCTCGCCGTGTGGCAATGGGTAGCTTGTGTTCGTTTTTCCTCTTATGTCATTTCTTTTCGAGGACGAAAAGTCTGAAGGGGGAGAGGATGTAAGGACCCGTACCTTGAGTTAGTCGGTTTACCTCCAGGAGTAGAGTTTTTCTAGATTTTGACCTAGTAAATGGACTCCAATGAATTCACGTGCAAAAGGAAAGATGCTTAGAATGGTGTCCTCTATCTACCACGAAGTTTCAGGCCAAATGGACATGTATGTGAGGTGCACGTGATATGGGTCCAATTCACGTGCAAGTGTAATTGTCTTCTAAATGATGCAAGGAGGCTAGGGGTGAAGTTTGAGAGCATTTGGAGTCCATATGGAGGTGCACGTGAATTGGGAATTCACGTGCAAATTGGCGTGCAGCCATATTTTTGCATGGTTCCCTTGGTTTTGTCATTCTAAGGAACTTTCTCCAAAGGACCATGTTGAAATTCTGAGTATTTTGGCCTATATGGGTGCGGAAAGGTGGTAACTTGTGTGATCAAAACTACGTCGTTTTGATCCTGAGATTCACTTAATCAAAACTACGTCGTTTTGATGTTGTGTTGTCTATATAAGGAGGAGGAGTCCCTCTGTTTTAGGTTTAGGGTTTGTTGCTTCACCGGCCGTCGCAGAGAGAGAGAGAGGGAAGGAGAGCTCCTGGGTTGCCGCCGGGCGTCTTGCGTGGGTGGTCGGTGACTCGTGGGTGGACGGTGTTCGGCTTGGGATCGACCGTTCTTTGTGTTGTTGCGTTTTCCTTGAGGTAGGGGTTCTGTTCTTCCTAAATCCTCCTCTGTCCTAGGGTCCTAGGGCGAGAATATGAGATATCTCGTTATATTATTTATATGTAAATTCATATAGGTGTGACCTCCTATATGAATGTTGGCCTTCAATGGCATGTTGGTGTGATTCTGTGGATTACATGCTTTGTGTTCGATGAAATGCCTGTGTGAATATAGCCGTATGCATATGCCCATTACGTGTTTGGTAATATGCCTGTGTGCTTGGATTTGTGGTTTAGTGTATGTGTCTTGTGTGTTTGCTCTATTTTCCTGAATGGTTGGGTTTGTGCGCTTGTGAACGGGTGCACACCAAGTGTTTGGTGGTATGCTCGAGTGACCATGTGTGTTGTGTGCTTGATTGTGGTATCTGGCCTGAAGAGGCGGTTAAAGAACTTTGCCTGAGAGGCGGTTAAATCACTTGGCCTGAAGAGGCGGTTAAATAACTTGGCCTGAAGAGGCGGTTAAATCACTTGTGTTTTGTGTGGTGGATAATTGTGACGACCGATGTGGTTTGTTATTGTTTGTTGAGATTGTTGTAACACGTCACCGCACCTGTGCACATGCATGTAGCCGCTAGGAGCATGGGAAGGGTTGGGGAGACTTGATCCCTACCGAGCCGTGGTTGCTCACCCCCTCCTACCGTGTTTGCTTGTTTTCCAGGGACTTACAGGCGTTAGGTGGATACACCAAGGTGGAAGACCTTATCCATTTTACTCTTCCATTTATGTTGTTTTCTTTTATGGGAACCGATGTAACCCCAGTGGGGATGGGATTGGAAAGAATTTCGTTGTAATAAACTGGTTTGGAATATTTTTATGAATATTACTTTCTTGAATGGGTTGTGGATGTTTGAAATGTAAAATTCTTGGTTTGTATCCTAACCCCTTTGCCCTCCGTGTGGGTAAAAGGGGAGTCACGTGCCGGTTTCCTCGGGTTGGAAATCCGGGGCGTGACAAACCAGCACCTCCGAAGAAGAAAGAAGGGGAAACTAATTTCGTGTATCAGTCTGGTTCAATGATGCAACCAAATCCTCCCCAAATGCATGTTTATTTCAAAGCACCTCTAGTAGCTGCATACGCTGCACTTGCACCTATCCCGCAATTCCAACCTTTCCAGTTTCAGGCAAGACCCCAATACACTTACGCAGCTCCACAATTTCCTCAAGTACCTACCCCAGCACCGGTCCAAGCACCCATTAGAAGCCCATCCACTGATCCAAGACCAAATCAATCTCCTAAGAAACACCAGAAGTTTGACCCAATCCCTATGACTTATGTTGAACTGTACTCGAGGCTCCTTGAGGCAAGACTGATAGTCCCTACCCCAGTGGGAGAACTGAAACCGCCATATCCAAATTGGTACAAAGCAGACGCTCGCTGCGTATATCACGCTGGTGCCATAGGACACAATATTGATGGTTGCATCGTATTTAAAAGAAAGGTCCAAGCATTAAAGGACCCTCACTGGTTAGATTTTTGTGACATTATCCAGTTCCCCAAGCGTTAACAATAACCCATTGCCAGAACACTCTAATAGTGTTACTGCCATTACCTCGGAAGCTAGGATTGCGAAGATCTCCCAAGTACGAATGCAAAGGGAGCAGTTGTTTCAATTTCTACTCAAGTACGGGTATTTGTTGACCAGATCAGCTATCGAAGGTGAAGAAGGGACCAACCAATAGGAAAGGTGTCTATTCCATGAGATGGCTCCAGGACACGAGATTAACAGCTGAATGGAGTTTGAAAGTGTTATTCAGGAATTGATGGACTGCAAAAGGATCGAATTTTCAAAATAGTGTACCGACTCACCCGTCCAGATAGTCCAAGGAGATAATTCAGACAGGTTCACAGACATGCCCAAGCCCCTCAGGATTTAGACTACAACCCTAGAAATACCCCTGCTACCCCATGGGATCCAACCTCTTACAATCCATATACCCCCTCAACCTTCCTACAAAAGTGAGAAAGCTATTCCTTGGAAGTACAGATGTGAAGCTATAGTACAGGGGAACCCTTAAACTGTAATGACCCGTGTGTAACCCGTGTGTAAGAAGTTAACCACAAACACTTTGGATGTTGGTGCACAAGTTTGAGGTAAGAGATGAGCCCAAGAGGAGACTTTTGGGAGGTGCATGTGACAAGTGATAACGTACATTTATGCCCTAGGAAGATGCTATGCGTATACAGGCGGTTTTAAGCTGTTTTGGCTGATCTTGGAGCTCACTTTTGATAGGCTAGATGGCCTCAAACAATTGGCGTGCAAGAACAAAAGCTTCTTAGAATGAGGTCCTCTATCTACCACAAAAATTTCAAAGCATTTGGAGCTGCACGTGAATTCACCCATTTCACGTGCAAGCATATTTTTGCTTCTCAGACCTCTATTAGATGCAAGGAGGCTTGGGGTGAAGTTTGAGTGCATTTGGAGCTGCACGCCAATTGGGGAATTGGCGTGCAAATTGGCGTGCAGGCATGTTTTTGCATGGTTGCCTTGGTTTTGTCATTCTAATCATCTTTTCCCAAAGGACCAGGTTGTAATAGTGAGTATTTTGGTGTGTATGGATGCGGAAAGGTTGTAACTTGTGTAATCAAAACTACATCGTTTTGATGCTGGGATTTACTTAATCAAAACTACGTCGTTTTGATGTTGTGTTGTCTATATAAGGAGGAGAAGCCTCTCTGTTTTAGGGTTAGGGTTTGTTGCTCCACCAGCCGTCGCAGAGAGAGAGAGAGGGAAGGAGAGCTTCTTGGTGGCTGCCGAAGCGTTTTGCGTGGGTGGTCGGAGTCTTGCGTGGAAGCGGGAGCAGGAGAACATACAAGGTAGGGGTTCTGTTCTTCCTAAGTCCTCCTCTGTCCTAGGGTCCTAGGGCAGATTATGGGTTATATCTGTTTATGTATATATATGTAATCCTTATAGGTGTGATCTCCTATATGGATGTTGGCCTTTAATGGCATTTTGGTGTGATGCTGCTGTTGGGTGGTTGGTGCATGTCACATGCTTGATGAAATGCCTGTGTGAATATTGATGTGTGTATATGCCTAGTACATGTTTGATAAAATGCCTGTGTGGTTGGACTTGTGATTCGGTGTAATTATGCATGCTGGGTGTTTGTTCTATTGCCTGAATGACTGGGTTGGTGCACTTGTGAACGGGTACACACCAAGTGTTTGGTTTTATGCTTGAGTGACCGTGGTGTATGTTGTGTGCATGACTGTGCTATCTGGCCTGAAGGGGCGGTTAAATCACTTTGCCTGAGAGGCGGTTAAACCAGTGGTCTGAAGAGGCGGTTAAATTACTTTGCCTGAGAGGCGGTTAAATCAGTGGCCTGAAGAGGCGGTTAAATTACTTATTTGAGATGTGGTTTGTTAGCCAGTGTGGCTGGGGCTGAGGTTACGCCTGTTGTGTGGATTTGTTTTATTTTCTTTTTCCTAATACTGTCATGTCACTACACCTGTGCACATGCATGTAGCCGCTAAGAGCATGGGAAAGGTTGGGGAGACTTGATCCCTACTGAGCTGTGGTTGCTCACCCCTCCTACTGTGTTTGCTTGTTTTCCAGGGACTTACAGGCGTTAGGTGGATACACCAAGGTGGAAGACCTTATTTATTTCACTCTCTTCCATTTATGTTATTTTTTTTATGGGAATTGATGTAACCCAGGTGGGGATGGGATTGGAAAGGATTTTGTTGTAATAAACCTGGTTTGGATTGCTTTTATGAACACTTTCTTGAATGTGTTGTGGATGTTTAAAATGTTATAATCTTGGTTTGTATCCTAACCCCTTTGCCCTCCGTGTGGGTAAAGGGGAGTCACGTACCGGTTCCCTTGGGTTGGAAATCCGGGGCGTGACAATATGGTATCGAGCATGGTCTAGTTGGCCTAGGGTAGTGGGCGGACTTGGTTATCTTGAGTCCTTTGGAGGAGCCTGGAGGGACATGCCTGATCAATATGGTCCTCTTTGAGCCTCCAAGGTGTACTTAGGGTAGTCCAGTGTTGTGGTAGGATTTGCATGCATTGGCATTAGGGCACTAGTTGCATTTCTTTGTGAATGTGTGCTAAACCGTGGATAAGATAATATGATTAAGTGAAATGTGCAACTCGATTTGTTTGGCAATGCGTCGAATCGTGAAATGTGATTGATACAATGTATGTGTGTAATGTCATGTGATAGTGGAATTGATTAGTGGGGTAGAGGTAGTGACGCGATAGATTATAAATTCGTTTTGACGTTTGTGCTTCTTACTTCGTGTAGTAAGAATGCCGCCGAGGAGAGTGACACGTGCGTCCGGGGCAGTGGCTGATGAGTCATCTGCCCATGAGGGTCTGGGTGCGGGCCCGTCCGTTGGAGGGCATGCGTTGTTACTGCCACAACTACAAGAAGGCATCCGGCTGGAGGTACGAGAGCTACGGGAGGGACTCCGGCAGGACGTTCGGGAGGAGGTGCGCCGTGAGATGGCGGCAAGACAGGGTGGTGCCACCACCACCACCACCCGTGGGGAGAGCCGCCTCGTGAGTGTGAGAGTTCGCTGGGTGGTGTACCGACTCGTGCAGAGGATGACGTGGTGACACGGTTCCGAAAGGAACAACCTCCGCGATTTAAGGGGGAAGGTGAACCCGTGGTAGCTGAACAGTGGTTGAGGCAGATCGAGCATGTGTTCTCCTTTCTCCTGCCCCGGGAGGAGGATAAGGTGCGACCGGCATTCGGCACTGGAGGGGGATGCTTTGGAGTGGTGGACGAGTGTTGCGGGGGAGCCGTGCGGTGCAACTCATGCTTTGGGAGGAGTTCTTGCAACTCTTCCATGATGAGTTCTTCCCGGAATCAGTGAGATGACAGAAGAGGGAAGAATTCGGCAGCTTGAAGTAGGGATCCAAGACGGTACCTGAGTATGAGCGGGAGTTCCGGAGCTTGAGTAGGTTTGCTCCTGAGACTGTGGCAAGGGAGGACCTGAAGGCCCACAAGTTCACTTTGGGCCTTAGGCCAGCCCTTAGGCAGAGGGTGGCAATTTTACGCTTGAGGACCTATGCTGAGGTTGTGGAGACGGCCCATATAGCCGAGAGAGAGCTGGATGACGGGAGGCAGGCCCATCAGGGTCGCCAGTTGCAGAGTGGACCTGATCGAGATGCAGGGTCCAAGAGACTCAAGACGGAGGAGAGGGATAGTAGTTCTTTTCGTAGTCGGGGTCAGACATCTGTGAACCCTGGGAGGTTTACCTTTGGCGGCGGAAGACAGGGTTGTCCATCTGGGAGTCTACCTAGCATTTGCCACTACTGTGGAGAGCAGGGCCACTTCAAGGGGGAGTGCCCCAAGAAGGAGCGCGATGCAACAACATCGTGGACGAGAGGGTCATTTGCGCCGGGTTTGCGGGAGTGGCAACAGGGGAACAGGGGGCGTGGCATCCGGCGTGAGGAGTGATGCTATCTTCCGTGCACCGGATGAGAGACCAGCTCGTCGGTGGCAGGCCCGGCCAGGCAGATCCAATCGGACCCGACCCCGGGGGGGAGGCCGAGCGGCAGCAGACGAGGCCGGAGGCAACCTTAATGGGAAGCGTCCAGCGAGTGAGCCGACCGTGGCACGGGCCAAGGAAGGGTGTTTGCAAGGCGACGTACCAGGAGGAGGAGGCCGAGCTACCACCCCCACCAGCGAGGGTGGAGCAGGACCATCGGTGGTCGAGGTACCCTTTTGATCTCCCGTACATTAGCTTTGTTCTCTTCGATACGGGTGCATCGTGTTCTTTTGTTGCTGAACTTGTGATAGATAGCTTGGGGTTAGCTTGTGTGGAGGCAGCGAAGCCCCTATTTGTTGAGTCTCCAGTGGGGGGTATGATTGAGGTACGGCGAGTGTGTCGTGACTGTATGTTAACCATAGGCGAGGTGGAGCTGAGTTTTGACTTGCATGTGATGCCTTTGCGTACTTTTGACTTGATCTTGGGTATGGATTGGCTTATGGCTTTCCAAGCCAAGATAGACTGTTACCGGTGGCGTGTATCCTTCGTGGACACCCGCGGGGATCTCTTGCACCCCGCAGGGGAGTGGGACCGTGAGGCGAGTCGGGCTAGGCCGGTGTTGGACCAGTGGGGTACCATTACCCACAGGTTAGCGCCTGACCTTTACCGAGGAGGGTAAGGTGGAAAAGAGGGTGTGGCCCGTTGTTGTGGACCAATTTCGGGATGTTTTTCCTGAAGAGTTGAGGAGTTTGCCACCTAAGAGGAGTGTGGAGTTCACCATTGAGTTGGTGCCTGGGGATGGGTCCGATTTCCCAAGTAGCGTATCGTATGGGGCAGGCCGAGTTGAGGGATCTTCGAGAGGCAAATCGAGGAGTTGGGGGACCAGGGGTATATCGACCGAGTACCTCTCCTTGGGGTGCTCCGGTGCTTTTTGCTAAGAAGGCCGATGGCACGCTTCGTCTCCGCATCGACTACAGGAAGTCGAATTCGGTGATTGTGAAGAACAAGTACCCGTTGCCTCGGATAGATGACCTGTTTGACCAATTGAGTGGGGCCCAGTGGTTTTCCAAAACAGATTTACGGTCGGGGTATCACTAGCTCAGGGTTAGGGAGGAGGACAACCCTAAGACGGCTTTTCGGTGCAGGTATGGGCATTATGAGTGCGTAGTGATGCCTTTCGGGCTCACAAATGCGCCAGCGGTGTTCATGCATTTGATGAACCAGGTCTTTGCTCCCTACCTGGATTCGTTTGTGGTGGTGTTTATTGATGATATCTTGGTGTACTCCAAGACCGAGAAGGAGCATGTGGAGCACTTGGCACAACGGTGTTGCAAATCTTGAGGGACCAGCATTGTTTGCTAAGTTTAGCAAGTGTGAATTTTGGCTGCAGGAGGTTCACTTTCTTGGCCATGTGGTGTCAGCTGAGGGAGTTAGGGTGGACCCAGCCAAGATTGAGGCTGTGGCATCGTGGGTGAGGCCAACCAACGTTTTTGAGATCCGTAGTTTTCTTGGCTTGGCAGGCTATTATCGCCGTTTTGTAGAGGGATTCTCCCGTTTGGCGGCTCCTATGACGGCGTTGACTAGGAAAGGAGTGAAATTTGAGTGGACGGACAAGTGCCAGCAAGCGTTTGAGACTCTCAAAACCCGTTTGACCACTGCACCTGTGTTGAGGTTGCCTAGGGAGGATATTCCGTATGAGGTGTATTGTGATGCGTCCAGGGTTGGTTTGGGGTGTATGCTTATGCAAGAGCACAATGTGGTAGCGTATGGGTCAAGGCAGCTGAAGCCTCATGAGCAGAATTATCCTACTCATGATTTGGAGTTGGCGGCTGTCATCTTCGCCCTGAAGAGTTGGTAGCACTACCTCTTGGGGGAAAAGTTTGTGGTGTTCTCAGATCACAAGAGCCTTCAGTACATCTTTACTCAGAAGGACTTGAATTTGAGGCAAAGGAGATGGGTGGAGTATTTGCAGACCTTTGACTTTACTCTTGCCTATACCCCGGGCAAGGGTAATGTTGTAGCTGACGCGTTGAGCAGGAAAGGGAAAGCTGAGGTGGTCGTGAGAGAGTGGAAGCTGATGGAGCAGTTGGTGATGTTGCGGCTGCAGCCTGTTGTTCGTGATGGTGGGACATTCCTGAGTTCTTTGATGGTTGTGGTTGCCGAGTTGTACCAGGCGTCCGGGGAGGAACAGTGGGTGACATTGAGTGTGAGGTTCTCCGTGCCCGTATTGAGGCTGGGGAGCTATCTGAGGACTAGACAGAGGGTCCTGAGCATGAGTTGTCTTTTCAGGGGCGGTTGGTAGTGGCTTCTTCCCTCAGGGATGAGGTGATTAGGGAGTTTCACCAGTCTAGAGTTGATGTGCATCTAGGGGGTACGAAGATGTACCATGTGCTTCGGGCACATTTTTGGTGGCCCGGGATGAAACGCGATGTGGCTACCTTTGTTTCGCGGTGCCTCACGTGTCAGTAGGTGAAGGCTGAGCATCAGCGGCCGGCGGGCATGTTACAGCCCTTGCCTATAGCGGAGTGGAAGTGGGACCACATAGCGATGGATCTTGTGACTGGTCTTCCACCCACCATAGGGCGGAAAGATATGATTTGGGTGATTGTGGATCGGCTCACAAAGTCGGCCCATTTCCTGGCTGTTCGCGAGCGGGACTCTATCGGGGTTTTGAGTCAGCTGTACATGAACGAGATTGTGAGACTGCATGGGGTACCATAGTCGGTTGTCTCTGACCGGGATTCGAGGTTCACTTCCCGTTTTTGGGCAGGTTTACAGGAGGCTATGGGGACCAAGCTTCACTTGAGTACAGCCTTTCACCCTGAGACTGACGGCCAAACAGAGAGGACAAATCAGACTTTGGAGGACATGTTACAGGCCTGTGTGTTAGACTTTGGGGGTTCGTGGGCAACTCACCTTGCTTTGGTGGAGTTTGCCTACAATAACAGTTATCAGGCATCCATTGGGATGGCTCCTTTTGAGGCGTTGTATGGGCGGCCGTGTCGATCACCTTTGTGTTGGACCGAGGTGGGGGAGACAGCTCTCTTGGGACCACAGTTGGTTCAAGAGGCTACCGAGAAGGTTAAGTTGATTCGTCAGCGTTTGTTATCAGCTCAGAGTCAGCAGAAATCTTATGCGGATCAGCGGCGGCGACCTTTGGAGTTTTCTGTTGGTGATCATGTGTTTCTTCGTGTTTCCCCACGTCGTGGACATCGACGGTTTGGGCAAGGTTCCAAGCTATCTCCGCGGTTTATTGGTCCTTTTCAGATTCTGGATCGTGTGGGGCCTGTAGCCTACCGGTTAGCATTACCACCGCGGCTGAGTCAAGTGCACAACATGTTTCACGTGTCCCAGTTGAGGAAGTATCACCCTGACCCTACTCATGTGATCGATTGGGGGACATTGGATGTTGAGGATGACATGTCCATTGTTGAGGCCCCTAATCGTATACTCGACCGGCGGGAGAAACTTTTGCGTGGTCGTGCTATTCCTTTGGTTCGCGTGCTGTGGCAGCACCGTGGCATTGAGGAGGAGACTTGGGAGCGTGAGTCCGTGATGCGTGAGCAGCACCCAGAATTGTTCGAGGACGAACAATCTTAAGCGTGGGAGGTGGTTGTTGGCCAAGGGATAGTGATGTGTTTTCTTGTATTAGTTGTGTATGATTTTGGTGTTTGTATTTTCTTTTAGACATGTGTTCATATTTGTGATGTGTTTTGAGATGTGTATTTGTGACATGCGGATATGTGTTATATGCATTATTGTGATGCATGTGGTTATGGATTATGGTGGTACCTTATTATGTGCTGTTATGTGCTGTGCACGGTGTATGACCCATTTGGGTGTTGTGGCTCGCCGTGTGGCATATGGGTAGCTTGTGTTTGTTTTCCTCGTATGTCATTTCTTTTCGAGGACGAAAAGTCTTAAGGGGGAGAGGATGTAATGACCCGTGTGTAACCCGTGTGTAAGAAGTTAACCACAAACACTTTGGATGTTGGTGCACAAGTTTGAGGTAAGAGATGAGCCCAAGAGGAGACTTTTGGGAGGTGCATGTGACAAGTGATAACGTACATTTATGCCCTAGGAAGATGCTATGCGTATACAGGCGGTTTTAAGCTGTTTTGGCTGATCTTGGAGCTCACTTTTGATAGGGTAGATGGCCTCAAACAATTGGCGTGCAAGAACAAAAGTTTCTTAGAATGAGGTCCTCTATCTACCACAGAAATTTCAGAGCATTTGGAGCTACACGTGAATTCACCCATTTCACGTGCAAGCATATTTTTGCTTCTCAGACCTCTACTAGATGCAAGGAGGCTTGGGGTGAAGTTTGAGTGCATTTGGAGCTGCACGCCAATTGGGGAATCGGCGTGCAAATTGGCGTGCAGGCATGTTTTTGCATGGTTGCCTTGGTTTTGTCATTCTAATCATCTTCTCCCAAAGGACCAGGTTGGAATAGTGAGTATTTTGGTGTGTATGGATGCGGAAAGGTTGTAACTTGTGTAATCAAAACTACGTCGTTTTGATGCTGGGATTTACTTAATCAAAACTACGTCGTTTTGATGTTGTGTTGTCTATATAAGGAGGAGAAGCCTCTCTGTTTTAGGGTTAGGGTTTGTTGCTCCACCAGCCGTCGCAGAGAGAGAGAGAGGGAAGGAGAGCTTCTTGGTGGCTGCCGAAGCGTTTTGCGTGGGTGGTCGGAGTCTTGCGTGGAAGCGGGAGCAGGAGAACATACAAGGTAGGGGTTCTGTTCTTCCTAAGTCCTCCTCTGTCCTAGGGTCCTAGGGCAGATTATGGGTTATATCTGTTTATATATATATATATATATATATGTAATCCATATAGGTGTGATCTCCTATATGGATGTTGGCCTTCAATGGCATTTTGGTGTGATTCTGCTGTTGGGTGGTTGGTGCATGTCACATGCTTGATGAAATGCCTGTGTGAATATTGATGTGTGTATATGCCTAGTACATGTTTGATAAAATGCCTGTGTGGTTGGACTTGTGATTCGGTGTAAGTATGTATCTTTGGGTGTTTGTTCTATTGCCTGAATGACGGGTTGGTGCACTTGTGAACGGGTGCACACCAAGTGTTTGGTTTTATGCTTGAGTGACCGTGGTGTATGTTGTGTGCATGACTGTGCTATCTGGCCTGAAGGGGCGGTTAAATCACTTTGCCTGAGAGGTGGTTAAACCAGTGGCCTGAAGAGGCGGTTAAATTACTTTGCCTGAGAGGCGGTTAAATCAGTGGCCTGAAGAGGCGGTTAAATTACTTATTTGAGATGTGGTTTGTTAGCCAGTGTGGCTGGGGCTGAGGTTACGCCTGTTGTGTGGATTGTTTTATTTTCTATTTCCTAATACTGTCACGTCACTACACCTGTGCACATGCATGTAGCCGCTAGGAGCATGGGAAGGGTTGGGGAGACTTGATCCCTACTGAGCTGTGGTTGCTCACCCCTCCTACTGTGTTTGGTTGTTTTCCAGGGACTTACAGGCGTTAGGTGGATACACCAAGGTGGAAGACCTTATTTATTTTACTCTCTTCCATTTATGTTATTTTTTTTTTTGGGAATTGATGTAACCCCAGTGGGGATGGGATTGGAAAGGATTTTGTTGTAATAAACTGGTTTGGATTGCTTTTATGAACACTTTCTTGAATGTGTTGTAGATGTTTAAAATGTTATAATCTTGGTTTGTATCCTAACCCCTTTGCCCTCCGTGTGGGTAAAAGGGGAGTCACGTACCGGTTCCCTCGGGTTGGAAATCCGGGGCGTGACATAAACAAAGAAGACAACTCAGAGTGGATGTCCCTACGCACCCGACGTACTCGAATAATTGAAGAAGGGGAAAGCTATTGGGAAGGATATCTCACCTATATCAGAACCAGCCAAAGAGGAAATTCAGATTACTAAAGAAGATGTTGCTGAGTTTCTAAAACTGATTAAGCATAGTGAATATAACATCGTGGAGCAGCTAAGCAAATAGCCAGCTTGGATTTCATTACTCTCACTACTAAAAGACTCTACTCCACATCGGGAAGCATTAATGAAGGTCCTTAGCAAGGCTTACGTCTCGCCAACTATTTCGGTGGAGAACATGGACACACTCACTCGAAACCTTATAGTGGACAACTTTATATCATTTAGTGAGGATGAACTGCCGTAGGGGGGCAAGGCATATTAAGGCTTTGCACATTTCTGTCAAGTGCAAAGAACACACCATCTCCTGGGTATTGATCGATAATGAGTCTGCTGTCAACATTATGCCTTTACAAATATTACAGTAGCTGCCCTTTGATTCTTCATACATGCGGTCGAGCAACATGTTAGTTCGAGCCTTTGACAGGGGAAAAAGAGAAGTAACATGAACTTTGGATATTCCATTGCTGATTGGACCCACGGCATTCTCAGTTGAATTTCAAATCTTGGATATTGTGCCATACTGCAGCTGCTTGTTGGGAAGGCCATGGATTCACACGGCGGGAGCAGTACCTTCTACTCTGCACCAGAAATTGAAGTTCGTGGTTAACGATCACCTTATTTGTGTATCCGGGGAGACAGACTTGTTGGTAACCCAGCCGTCATCCATGCCTTGTATTGACAGTGGGGAGGATGTCCCAGAATGTTCTTTCCGGGCCTTTGAAGTAGTCAATGTTACCTATGTGACACGGCCCAATTTGTATCAAAGGATAGGAGCTCAACTATTTAAAGCCACCAAGATGATTGCACATATGATGATTAGGCAAGGACACAAGCCAGGACTTAGGCTTGGGGCATCTTTTCAGGGCATGAAAGACCCGTTACACATCTGGGGCACGACAGAACGATATGGGCTGGGCTACAAACTCACCAAAGCATACCGATAGAAGGAAACCTCTAGGAAGAGGGAAGTTAGAATGGCCAAGCTATAGAAGCGACCTATCCAAGAGAAGCAGATGACATTTCCAACCTTAGAAGACACATTCTATAGTGGAGGGTTTACTTATCAAGAGAAGGCTGTGATCATTGCTGTTGTGGAGAGTGAGGAACCAGAAGCGGGCCAAATGGTGTTCATGTAGGAAGGAGCTCCAGGACAGCCTCTCAACAATTAGCCTAGCACATGTCTTCCCGTGATGTAATCCTTGGGGAAATTCTATTTGGATATTTGTTTGTTTTCACTTTGATGCCTCTTTCAGTGTTTAAAAACAATTTATCTCTTTGAGATATTTCGCTTTTAATAAAGTATATGTTTTTAAAAAATGGTGCATTACATTTCATTATCATGTGCATATCATATTTTGCTACCAACTTGTTGATCTTTTCACAAGCAGATACCTTGAATTCAACGAAGGTGTGACAAGCAACAATGAGGCGAGAAGCTTAAATGAATAAAACAGTAAATAATTGAAATTGGGAAAAGCTATTATAAAAATGCATTAATTCAATAAAATATTCAATCAAAGCCCATAAATTACATGCAAATTTAATGACAAATTATGTAGTTATCAAATTCCCCCACACTTGAACTTTGGTCATCCTCGAACAAATATTAAAAATTCACGAATTAAGCACCAAACAAAGATTATCAAATCATGCAAATTCAAATATACAAAGAGAACAATTTAAATATCACGAATTAAGTTCTAGTATAGACGTGAGTGTGTGAAGCTAAAATTCATCAACTTTTCTATTCTTTCAACCCATCTCTCATTCATGACACTTAATCAAGTCACACAAATATGCAATCATCAATCGGCTGGCTAAGATAAAGCATACTCAAAAGTTAACCATAGTTATTCCATACTCCAAATATCATGCCATCATTCATACACATACTTGAGTGAAACAAATGGGTGAAGATTACTAGAGCTAAACAAGATATATGCAATGGATTGGCCAATCACTTTTTTTTTGTAATGTTTTTAAATAGGCAGCCAAACTTACTTAACAATAACCATCTACACCACCCATGTAGCGGAACCATCCGGCAGCTCCCAGATTATGGCGAATCTTAGGGTACCAGGTTTAAAAGCCCTTCAGGATAAGTGCCAAGTGATATAGCATACTTCGCAAGTCGGCTAACCTTTTTCAATAATGCTCTTTTTTTTTAATTAATAACCTTACTAGGTTGCATTTAATGCTCTCCCTTGATGGATTATTCACTCTTTTTTATATATCTCACTTTTACATCCACAAGCTTAATTCATATAAAACCCAAATGCAAGAAAAACTCAAGTATTGGCATGAATAAGAGGTAATGATATAAACAGTATTTCACAACTCATTGAGTTAAAGTTCAAGTATAACTCAAAAATAGCTAGAATCATGATTCTCACATGCTTGCACTTCCCAATTAAGGCATAAAAGTCAAGATGAATTAATCAAATAAAGCATCAGAATTTAGTTGTGCAAGATATGTATCCATACTAGACAACTTAACTCTAACTCTTTAAGATTCTCAATCATTATTCAAATATTGCACAATCGAATAAACTCAACTAGAACTAATCATAGTGCTCAAAGATTCACAAGAAATTCAAGTGTCAATCAAGTTCAAGACTAAAAACATGCAGCCTAAAAACAAAAACAAAAAGAAATAAAAAAATAAATAAATAAAATAAAGCACACAAAAACAAAAAAAATCTTTTTGGTTTTTTTTTTGTGTTGAATTTTAAAATAAATGAATAAATAAACTAAGGAAAAGCACAATAGCAATAAAAAAAACTAAGGAAAAAAAATAAGGAAAAACAAACCAAAAAAATGTTTAACTAAACTATAAACTATGTGTTCCCTCCCCCACACTTAAATGTTGCATTGTCCTCAATGTAATCCAAAATTAGAAGCTATGGACATGAAATGCAATTCTAAAAATGAATAATGAACAATAAATGAGAAGGAAAGAAACAACCTGATGGGCTCAAACAATGATAGGGTCGTATAGTTGGATTGGATCCAACGTAGGTAGAGGATAACCCCCATAGAAGTGCTTGAGCCGATGTCCGTTGACCGTGAAACTATGTCCTGATCCCTCCTGAATGATCTCCACTGCACCATATGGAAAGACCCGAACTACAGTATAGGGTCCAATCCATCTCGTCCTCAGCTTACCAGGCATAAGCTTCAATCTCAAAGTATAAAGAAGAACACGCTCGCCTTCTTCAAACTCCCTCTTGTGAATTATCTTGTCATGGGCAGCCTTGGACTTTTCCTCGTAGAGCCTTGCATTATCATAAGAATCCAAACGAAGCTCCTCAAGCTCCTAAAGTTGAAGTTTCCTTTGCTCCCCTGTTTGGGCCAAGTCCATATTGCAAGCTTTGACCGCCCAGTATGCTCTATGCTCCACCTCCACGGGAAGATGACAAGACTTCCCATAGACTAATCGAAATGGGGACATGCCAATGGGAGTCTTGTATGCTGTTCGATAGGCCCAAAGTGCATCATCAAGGCGCTGGCTGCTCCAATCCTTCCTATTGGGCTGAACAGTCTTCTCCAAGATTTGCTTCAACTCTCGATTGGACACCTCTGCTTGGCCATTGGTTTGGGGATGGTATGGTGTCGATGTCTTGTGTGTCACCCCATACTTCTGAAGTAGTGCTCGAAAGTGCATGTTGCAAAAGTGAGTCCCTTGATCGCTAATGATAGCTTTAGGAATGCCAAACCTACAAAAGATGTTAGTTTTCACAAAATCCACAACAACTTTTGAATTCTCAGTTCTCGTGGCTTTCGCCTCCATCCACTTACTCACATAATCCACAGCAACCAAAATATACAAATAACCAAAAGAACTAGGAAAAAGGACCCATGAAATCAATACCCCAAACATTAAAAAGTTCACAAAATATCATAGGCTGTTGAGGCATCTCATGTTTCCTAGATATATTACCAGTATGATGGCAATGATCACATGCTTTACAAAACTCATAAGCATCATGAAACAAAGTGGGCCAATACATACCAGAGTCCAATACCTTCCTAGCTGTACGCTGTGAACTAAAGTGTCCTCCACAAGCAAGTGTGTGGCAGAATTTCAAAATGGATGGGATCTCATGGTTGGGGACACATCGTCGAATAATCTGATCACTGCCAATCGACCAAAGATAGGGATCGTCCCAAAAATAGTGCCTTGCTTCACTCTTCAACTTCGCTACTTGGTGCTTCCTATAATGATCAGGAATTTTAGAAGCCACCAAGTAGTTCACCAAATCAGCATACCATGGGAGGGTAGAAGAGACTGCATATAAGTGCTCATCTGGAAAGGTGTCTCTCAACCCCAAGGAAGTGATGTTCTCTGATAGGTGGGGAAGTCGGCTCATGTGATCGGCAACTAGATTTTCAGACCCCTTCTTATCTCTAATCTCTATGTCGAACTCTTGAAGAAGCAACATCCATCGAATAAGTCGTGGTTTGGCATCTGGCTTCTTCAATAGGTACCTCAGGGCTGCATGATCAGAAAAGACAACAACTTTCGATCCTAAGAGATAGGAATGAAATTTGTCCAAGGCAAAGATGACTGCAAGGAACTCTTTCTCGATAGTGGTGTAGTGGCACTGAGCTGCATCTAAGGTCCTCGAGACATAGGCAATGACATGTGAAACTCTATCCACCCTCTGTGAAAGAACAGCTCCCACAGCAAAATTGGAAGCATCACACATAAGCTCAAATGGATGGTCCCACTTTGGTGGTTGAATGATTGGTGGGGTGGTCAGCTGCTTCCTCAAGTCATCAAAAACTAACCTGCAAGAATCATCAAAAACAAAAGATTTCTCCTTCTGCAATAGTTGTGACAATGGGTGCGCAATCTTGCTGAAGTCCCTGATGAAGCACCTGTAAAAACTTGCATGTCCTAGGAAAGAACTAACATCTTGAACACAAGTAGGATAGGGTAAAGATGCAATAAGATCAATTTTAGATTTATCTACCTCTATACCATGCTTGGAAATTACATGTCCTAGAACTATGCCTTTCTCAACCATAAAATGACATTTTTCAAAATTAAGCACAAGGTTTTTATCAATGCAACGACGCAAAACATTACCTAGGCTAGAGAGACATTCATCAAATGAGGATCCATAAACAGTAAAATCATCCATAAAAATTTCCATGCAATTCTCAAGAAAATCAGAAAATATACTCATCATGCATCTTTGGAAAGTACCAGGAGCATTACAAAGACCGAATGGCATCCTTTTATATGCAAAAGTACCAAATGGGCAAGTGAATGTAGTCTTCTCTTGGTCCTTTGGAGCAATGGGAACTTGAAAATAACCCGAAAAACCATCCAAGAAGCAATAATGTGTCCTACCTGCCAGTCTCTCTAACATTTGGTCAATGAAGGGGAGTGGGAAGTGGTCTTTGCGAGTGACACCATTAAGTCTCCTATAATCAATGCATACTCACCAGCTATTCTAGACTCTCATAGGAACCAATTCCACCCTCTCATTTTTCACCACAGTGAACCCAGTCTTTTTGGGTACCACTTGGACAGGACTAACCCACTGAGAATCAGAGATAGGATAAATAATGCCAGCTACAAATAATTTTTCTACCTCTTTCTTAACAACTTCTAGCAAAGTGGGGTTTAGCCTCCTTTGGGGCTGCCTCACTGGTTTAGCACCATCTTCTAAGAAAATCCTATGAATGCAAGTGGATGGGCTAAGTCCAGGAATATCAGCTAATGTCCAGCCTATTGCCTTAATATTGCCCCTCAAGAGATCCAGCAGTTTGGTCTCTTGGTCTGGTAGAAGATTACTAGCAATAATAACAGGCAATCTATCTCCATGCATCAAATATGCATATTTCAAATTATTAGGCAAAGGTTTCAACTCAAGTGTAGGTGGGTGTTGTATGGAAGGAAGCATGCTAGGTGTAGACATTTGTGCACAAGAAGAAATAGAGTGAACATGTGCAACATCATCAAAAAACAAAGCATTGAATCCATTAACATTATCCACCCCATCATCAAAATCATTCACATCACTAAAATCAAGGTTAGAATCAATCTCATATGGTGGTTCAGTGTGTGAGAGGAATAAGACACTATGCTCACTAGAGGGATGCTTCATGGAGTCTAAAATATTAAATTTAATAATTTCATCACTAAACTCCATAGAAAGCGTACCTTGGTAAACATCAATGACGGTCTTGGCAGTTTTGAGGAATAGCCTGCCAAAAATGATAGGGGCCTGTGAGTTCGCCAAGTCCTCCTCCATGTTGAGAACATAAAAATCAGCGGGAAAGATGGCATCTCTCACTCTAACGAGAACATCCTCAAGAACGCCTATTGGTCCAATTGTGGATCTACTAGCCAATTGGACTACCACCTGTGTTGGCTTAAGCTCCCCAATATGAAGAGAGGAGTAGACAAAATATGGCATGACATTGATAGAGGTGCCCAAGTCACACAAAGCATTAGAAAAGTGAAGTGTCCTAATGGTACATGGAATAGTGAAGGTGCCAGTGTAATGACCCGTGTTTTGGTGAACACTTGGGTCGAAAGGTGGAAGACCCGAAGATTTGGGTCGTAGGGTCGAAGACTGAGGGTCGAAGTTCAAAGGTTTGAGGGTCGAAAGTTAGATCTTCGAGACAGATCTTCGAGGCCACGTTTCCAGCGAGTCTTCAAGGGAGTGTTTCTACGAGTCTTCGTGGCTTGGTTGTTAGAGAGTGTAATGAGCTCAAGTGGGAGCATGTAGAGGCTGCGTGTGACAATGACCATGTTCGGATTGTGGGTATTTTGTCCTATGTGGAAGCGGAGTGGTTAGTTCATGTTTTATTTATCAAAACTACGTCGTTTTGATGGTGTGTTTCATTTATCAAAACTACGTCGTTTTGATAATGTGTTTCATTTATCAAAACTACGCCGTTTTGATGGTGGGATTTCATTTATCAAAACTACGTCGTTTTAATAAGTGGGGTCTATATAAAGAGGAGCTCTCTTTATTTTAGGTTTAGGGTTTTCGTTGTCAGCCGTCGCAGAGAGAGAGAGAGAGCTCCAGTTCGTGGCTTTTGTTGTCATTCCCGTGGTTGGATGGCGTTAGGCGTGGAGGCAAGAGCGTGGAGGATCTTTGAGGTAAGGGTTCTGTCTTCTTGTACCTAATCCGGGGTTAGGCCCTGTGGTGAATGAACCGTTGGATATCGTTCTTGTTATTATATTATTTATATGTAAATTCATATAGGTGTGATCTCCAATATGGATGTTGGCCTTCAATGGCATGTTGTTTGGATATATGTATATATGCCTGCCAAGTGTTTGAAATTATGCCTGTGAGGCTGTGCATATTATGTGTGAGATTATATCTGTGTGGCTGGGTTTGTGAGCCTGTGAATATATGCATCCTAAGTGTTTGATGTTATTCCTGTGTGACTAAGCATACTAAGTGTTTGATGTTATGCCTGTATGGCCATGTGTGCTGCGTGTTTGCTTGTACACCCGGTGGCTGTGGAAGCCCGGGACTGTTTTGTGAAACCCGGTGGCTGTGGAAGCCCGGGACTATTTTGTGGAACCCGGTGGCTGTGAAAGCCCGGGACTATTTTGTGGAACCCGGTGGCTGTGGAAGCCCGGGACTGCTCTTGGAAACCCGGTGGCTGTGGGAGCCCGGGACTGCTCATGTGCTAGCCTGTGTGGCTGTTTGAAATATTTGTTTTTGATGATGGCTTACTATTATATTTATTGAAATAGTTGTATCACGACACTGCACTGGTACACACGGCATGTAGATGCTAGGAGCATGGGATGGGTTGGGGAGACATGATCCCTACTGAGCTGTGGTTGCTGACCCCTCCTATCGTGTTGTTTTCTTACAGGGACCTACAGGCGTTAGGTGGGAAAAACCGAGGTGGAAGACTTTCTGCCTTGTGGCTTTACTCCTTTTGTTATTTGAGTGTTTTGTCAAATGTTATGTTGAGACTATAGTAACTCCAATTGGAGATGATGTAATGGATTTTGGAACTTAATAAAGATAAGTAGTTCGCCTTTTTGCTATTTATTGTGGATTATTATGAATGTGTTGGATTTTGTACATCTATCCCTTGCCCACCGGGTGGGTAAAGGGGAGTCACGAACCGGTTTCCTCAGGTTGGAAATCTGGGGCGTGACAGCCAGGGTCTTCACATTTCGGAGGCATGGGAGGAGAATGTGTGATGAGTGCTGGGACTATTCTTCCAAGGTTGACTCTTTCAACTCCCTTTAGGCTTTTTCTTCTGTTAATATATAGTTCCTTCAAGAATTTAGAAAATCGAGGAATTTGCTTGATGGCCTCCAAGAGTGGAATGTTGATCTCCACCCTTTTAATTATATCCAGAACCTCCTGCTGAATTGCCTCATTTGTCATCTTCTTGTTTTGAATAGCCTTATATGGGAATGGAAGAGGTCTAGAGGTGGTCTCCTTTTCCTTCTTCAGCTCTTTTTCCTTGATCTCTGGTTCCTCAGTGGTTGAGGTAAGGGGTGGCCCCTTGGCTAGTGGTGCAAATCTTGGTGGAGTAGATGGAACCTGTGGATCTCCAGTTTGCTTGCCACTCCTCAAAGTGATAGAACTGACATTCCCCTTAGGATTGGGAGTAGTCTGAGAGGGAAGTGTGTTCTGCTGATGACTAGTGATCTCATGTACAGCAGTGGCCATCTGACTTATTTGCATCTTGAGTTCCTTTAACTCATTCTGTTGGTTGAGCACAATCTGCTGAAGGAGATTAAAGTTATCTAGTTCTGCCTTTTGTTTAGGATGAGCTTGATGTTGACCATTCGATGTTGGCTCCTCAGGCCTCTTCTGAAAATTCTGAGGATATGAAGGTCTCTGAGGTTGCCCTGTCCCATAGCGAAGATTGGGATGATCTCTCCACCCTGGATTATATGTCTGTGAGAATGGATCATATTTCTGCTGAGGGGGACGCTACTGCTGCTGCTCATATGGGCGACCTGGAAAGATGCCATTGCACTCTTCTGTCTCCTAGAGTTGTGGACATGCATCAGTAGGGTGATCAGTGGCGGTGCAAATTCCACAAACTTTTGCAGGACTAGCGAGGGCTGGTAAGGCTAAGGCCATCTGCCTTATCATAGTAGAGATCTCATCAAGCTTGTGCGCCTCAAGACTAGGCTGTGTGTTGGGGCTCACATGGTGGACTCCTCGCTGTGTAGGCAATGCTCGATCTCCAAATTGTTGTGTATTCTGTGCCATCTTGTCAATGAGAGCTCTTGCATCCATTGGTGTTTTATCAACTAAGGCTCCTCCTGCAGCTACATCCACCATGCTCCTCTCCATAGATGTAAGACCCTCATAGAAGTACTGGATGAGGAGTTGGTCGCTAATTTGGTGATGTGGACAACTAGCAACCAACTTTTTGAAGCGCTCCCAATACTCGTACATCATCTCGTTATGTCCCTGTTTGATGCCTGAGATCTCCTTTCGGATCGTTGTGGTCCTTGATGCTGGGAAGAATCGATTCAAGAACAATTTCTTCAGCTCATTCCAGCATGTGACATCTTCTGGTTGCAAGTAATACAACCAATCTTTTGCAGCTCCATCAAGTGAGAATGGGAAAGCTCTCAACTTGATCTGATCTTTTGGGACATTGCGGGGCTTCATGGTTGAGCAGACCACATTAAACTCCTTAAGATGTTTGTGTGGGTCTTCTCCAGATAGCCCATGGAACTTGGGAAGAAGATGTATAAGACCAGATCTGAGCTCGAAGTCAATCTCCAAGGCAGGGTAGGCAATACACGTCGGTTGATAGTTGATGTCTGGTGTTGCCAACTCTCGGATGGTGCGGTTGTACTCTCCGTTTGGCCCTGCCATTGTTGGTGAGGGGCTTTCTTCCTTTACTTGAGTGTGTCGAAGACGAGTCCTCAAGTTCCGCTCAACTTCTGGATCCAAATCTAGTAGTTCCCTTGAAGTGCATCGTGTCATAAAACTGCAAAAAAGGAAATTAAGAGGAACAGAAGAGAAAATAAAATAAAATAAACCTACAAAAAATAAAACTATGAGAAAAGGTGAAATAAAACAAAACAGGAAACTTGTTAGAAAAGGAAACCTGCAAAAAACAGAAACTTTTTTTTTGATTTTTTTAATAAAATAAATAAATAAAATAAAATAAAATAAAAAGGAAACCTGCAAAAACAAAGACAAGAAACTACCGGGTAAGTCCGAACAAAATAATAAATAAATTAAAATCAAAACAAGCAAGAAAATAAATTGAATCAAAATTAATGCCTCCCCAGCAACGGTGCCAATTTGAAAAGAGCGTTTGTCGCACACGCACTTCAAATAAAATTTAAACTAAGTATAGCTAGTAGCTTAACCTAGATCGTTCTCTACCGGAGGACTTATAAAATTTAATTCAATCTATTTAATTACCTGTTTAATAAAAACTAATGAAAAAGAATAAATATCAAATTGGGGGGATTTTTGATGGAATGAAAACTAATGAAAACTAATTAAAGCAAAGAATTTTAACTAAGAAAATCAATTAATCAAAGATGTAACCGGTTTAACTTCACACCTGAATATTATTTATCACTATCCCAAAAGATAAATTAGATAAATTATGACCCCATAATTCAAATGCATCAAGACACCATGAATACAATCAAATTATGAATTTATTCCAACCAGAATAATTATGAATCAGTTCTCGAAAGACTGCTCGTTCCCTACGAAACAAATCTTCCCACTCAGACAGAATAATAACGCACAATGAATTGCTAAATCAACACTCAACCGAGATATTAAATTAACAAATCAAAGAGTTAGAGAATTAAATCATAGCACATAGAATATCAAATTAAATGTTAAAATATGGATTCAAAACAAACATCCAAAGTGTCGCACTAAACCGATTACAAAATACTTATCCCTCCATGGGTTGAAAAATCACAAATCTGTTCGTAAAAAATTAAACAGCAAAAATTAGAATAAAATTAAGAAAAATAGGCTGCAGAAAATTAATTATCTAGTTTTGAACTCGATCTGAATCTTCAATGCCTGCTGCGCTATCTCTCTCTAATTCTTGCTATATCTGCTCCGCAAAACTGCTGCGCAAAGGCTGTGGGTGACGACGGCTGTGGCGTCGCTGGGCGATTGGATGCTGGGGGCAGTGTCGGCTGGGTCTCTTCCACAGGACGAGATCGGAGATGGCAGCGCTGCACGGTCACACGCATGGAGGAATAGTGAGAAGATGGATGCTGCGTGAAGGTTTTTACGACCTTCAGTATTGCTAGGCGATGGGGGCTTTTTTTATGAAGACGGGATGGGCTGTTTTAAATAATGCATTGCTTGTCTTTTTTCTTCCTTACTTTTCATTCACGCCACCCCTACACAATCACTTCTTTCTTTTTCTTTTTCTTTTTCACTCACTCCTCACGTGTAACAATGTGGTCCCATGGATTCTTTCCAAATTCCAATTACTCTCTAATCTCCAACCAACGTCACATGCATGCATCTAACCATTGCTTCTTCTTTTCTCCCCTGCACAAAAAAAAACAATTCAATGAATTAAATTAATTGCAAGGCCCACACCCTTTAAATGTTTCTTTCCAATTTCTCTCCAAGTAAACATACACTAATATGCAAAAACAATTAAAAACAAATAATAATAATAAAGTAAAACACAAAAACTATTCAACAATATATTACAATAAAAATAAAAACATAATACAATTAACCAAAATATATAGAGAGAGAAATTATACTAAGATTAAAATTAAAATAATCAATTAAGCCTAGAGAATTAATATCAAAATTGGAATAATCAATTTAACATTAAAAACCACCAAAATTAATATTAAATCTATAAAAATGAATAAAACAGTAAATAATTGAAATTGAGGAAAACTATTATAAAAATACATTAATTCAATAAAATATTCAATCAAAGCTCATTAATTACATGCAAATTTAATGACAAATTATGCAGTTATCAAATTCTCCCACACTTGAACTTTGGTCATCCTCGAACAAATATTAAAAATTCACGAATTAATCACCAAACAAAGATTATCAAATCATGCAAATTCAAATATACAAAGAGAACAATTTAAATATCACGAATTAAGTTCTAGTATAGACGTGAGTGTGTGAAGCTAAAATTCATCAACTTTTCTATTCTTTCAACCCATCTCTCATTCATGACACTTAATCAAGTCACACAAATATGCAATCATCAATCGGCTGGCTAAGATAAAGCATACTCAAAGGTTAACCATATTTATTCCATACTCCAAATATCATGCCATCATTCATACACATACTTGAGTGAAACAAATGGGTGAAGATTACTAGAGCTAAACAAGATATATGCAATGGATTGGCCAATCACTTTTTTTTTTTGTAATGTTTTTAAATAGGCAGCCAAAAACTATTCAACAATATATTACAATAAAAATAAAAACATAATGCAATCAACCAAAATATATATAGAGAGAGAAATTATACTAAGATTAAAATTAAAATAATCAATTAAGCCCATGCAAACGAGTATGCACTGGCAAGAGAAATTATGAGAATGGGTTACTATTGGGTTACAATGGAGAAGGACTGCATTGATTATGTACGCAAGTGTTTCAAAATGTCAGATATACGATGATCAGATTCAAACACCCTCATCTCAGTTGCATGTGATAACTTCACCATGGCCTTTCTGGCTTTGGGGCATGGATGTCATCGGACCTATATCACTAAAGGCATCTAATGGACATCGCTTCATCTTGGTGGCCCTTGATTACTTCACTAAATGGGTGGAAGCCGCATCTTACACCAACGTGACACAATCAGTGGTGGTCAAGTTTGTTCGCAATAATATCATTTGCCGTTATCGGCTCCCAAAGCAAATCATCACAGACAATGCGACAAACTTGAACAAGTCGAATGATGGGTAATCTATGTGAGCAGTTCAAGATTCTGCACCGAAATTCAAACCCGTACAGACCCAAGATAAATGGGGCAGTCGAAGCAACTAACAAGAATATCAAGAATATTATCAGAAAGATGACTGAGATGTACAAGGACTAGCATGAGAAGTTGCCTTATACATTACACGCATACTGCACCTCGGTGCGTACATCAACTGGGGCAACTCCATTCTCATTAGTCTATGGAATCGAGGTGGTGTTGCCGATAGAAGTGGAGATTCCTTCCCTGTGGGTACTCAAGGACACGCAGTTGGATGAACCAAAGTGGGTTCAAAGCCGGTATGAGCAACTAAATTTTGTGGAAGAAAAATGCATCATAGCGGTGAATAGAGGCCATTTGTACCAGTAGAGAATGATGAAGAGTTATGACAAGAAGGTTAAGCCTCGAACTTTTCAAGAAGGGGAGCTTGTACTTAATAAAATCTTGCCTATCCAAACTAACCACAGGGGCAAGTGGACACCCAATTATGAAGGTTTGTACGTTGTTAAAAGAGCTTTCTTTGGTGGAGCGCTAATCCTTATTAAGATGGACGGAAATGAGCTACAAAATCCGGTAAACAGTGATACCATAAAGAAATTCTATGCCTGACTCCTGTTACCATATTGTATTGGATTAGGATCGACATATAATAAAATGACTTTATCCATATCAAACCTTTTGTTGTCATTCTCCCATCTTTTCAATACATCTCATTGAAGTCTCATAGTGATGCCCTACACTGGGGCATTTCCTATTCAAATACCTCCGCAACACGAGAAGTGGAATCATGCATGTCCAAAACTCCTACTTACCCTAAAGTTCCACCAAAAGATCAAAAAAAAAAAAAAGAAACCAAAGAAGAAAAAACAAGTGCATGACCAATTTAGTAGCACAATTTTTCAACATTTAGTAACGCGCTGCCTTCAATAATGACCTTTGTCAGCAAAATAACAATCATTTTCTCTGAGCTTCTATCTCAGCCAGAAGCCAACTACCAATACCTATACCCCGAGTCAATGATTTCATGTATGATCTTGTTCTCAATCCAATATGAGTAACATAAAATCTTGAAGCAAAAAGTGGACTTAGTGTAAACCTGAAAGGACGCTAAGGGTAAAATACAAAGCTTAAGAACAAAAAAAAAGCTAGACTTAGTGAAAACCTGAAAGGGCACTAAGGGTAAAATACAAATACAAAAAGAAAGCCGGACTTAGTGAAAACCCGAAAGGGTGCTAAGGGTAAACGATAGAGGCAAAAGAAGAAAAGAAAATTAGACTTAGCGAAAACCTAAAAGGACGCTAAGGACAAAGCAAAGACAACAGAATGAGAGTCCAAAGATGCAACATCCAACACTTGGGGTTAGAGATGATCTTAGACTCAGTGTAAAGCAACCAACAAAGCAGCCAGCGAAGCAGCTGCATATTACAAGCAAAAGAAGAACTTTGGTCAAACTGAAGGCACACCCAAATCAAAATTGAGCCTCATGCCTTTCAAGAACTCAGGTTTTATTTGTTAAAGTTAGGCATGTTGTGCTTTATATGACGTAATTATGATAAATTGAGATTATGCTCGTAAATTCTTTTTCAAAATGTTTGGTTTTAAGATTTTTATCCCGCTGTAGAGTGAAACCTTCCGAAGTCCTAATAGACTTCCCCAAGGATTGCCCCACGGGAAGAAGTTGCTACGAAGAACTGTGAGGCAACACCAAAGCCCTATGGACAGAATCCCCAAGAAGGACTGAATCATGACAATAGATGTTGCAAAAAAGGACAGCCTAGTGTCAAAACCGCTAGAGCCTGGAGAAGACAAATTTGTGACAATAGACATTAAATAAAGGTAGTGATCCTCCATGGAAGCCAACAGAGCTCGATAAAGACTCAATCACAACAATAGATGTTGCAAAGAAATGCTGGCCCATCATTGAAGCCAGCAAAGTCTGCAGAAGACTAGATCATGACAAACTGTAAGACCCGCAAAATTTTTAGCTATTTAAGTTCTTCCTTAAAGAGTAATAATAATAAAATAATAATAATGTCATTATTAATAATAGTTAGAAAGGATATTTTAGATATTATCACGATAAAAATAAGCACTCAATATAGTCATTCAAATAGCATGTGACTAGTAAGTAGCCGTTAGAATAGTAACTAGCCGTTATGAATAGTATCCGTTTGGACTTCCATAAATAGGTATGAGTAATAGATTTTATTTATAAGAGAGTATAGAAGTAAGAAGAAGAAAAATAAGAGTTATGACATCAAGTTCTCAAGTACCGCCATTCGAGAATAGTGTACGAGATGAAGATCGGCGAGCAATACGACTTGAAGTTACAAAGCTATGCTTTGCTATAGATGATCTAAATGCTCATGTCCAATGGCTGCAATATAATGCGATGAGACACAGGGAGAAGTTTGAGGTTATTCGTGCGACAACCACGACAATGTTAGCCGAAGGGTTGTGCAGCTCTACTGCCGAAGCACAATACGTCCTAAACACATACGCTAATACAATTCAAGAAATTTTACGAAGGCCATAGAATATGATATTAATGTTTATGTTTAGATTTATAATATTTTATGCTATAATGTTATCTTACTTTATTGTTTATTGATTATGCAATTATATTATTTTATCCGCGTTAATATTAAATACGTTATAAAAATAAAATAATTTCTTATACGTCATAAAAAGTTTAGATGCTATATATTATGTCATTTAGTTTCTTAAACCAAATTACTATGGGTAAGTAAGTATTACAAGCCTTAACTTTACCAAAAGTATAAAACATAGGTAAGGCCCAAAAATTTGAATGAGGCAGATTCTAGAGGTCCCATTCAAAAATCCATAACTTGAATTATACAGATCCAATTGACATGAAACCAAAGCCCATTTGTTCACTTATGACTTAGATAAAACATGTAGGAATTTCAGAATTTAATATGAAGCCAATCAATTCCAGAAGTTAAAATACTACACATAGGTTCAGTATGAACGGGTAAACATTTTAGTATGACTTTAAAATTCAATAACTTTTGTTATACATATGTAAAATTATACAATTGATACCCATTTGTAGATATTTGAGTCAGTAATGCAATACAATTGGCCGTTTGTCAAAAACTATAAAATAAAAAATGTTATAATTGAATTAGTAGGGAGTACACTAATGTAGACTTTTGATGCCAAAGGAACCTTCTAGGTTAAAAAGTCTTAAAACATTTTTAAAATGGTAGGAGGAGATACCCACATTTTAAGAAAGGATAATAGGAGGAAAATAAAATATTATATATATTTTACATAATTTAATTTAATGTCGAAGTCAAATTCATACACTACTTTCACACTATACACCTACCACCATCCTTGCCTATATAAGGAGTGTCTTGCCTCTCCTCTTAATGCACAAATCCCTCAAGCCATATCACGAAATTCTCTCTACAAACACTCCCTTAAGCCCTCTTAACACCTCAAATACTCTACTCAAACCCTCTTTTCTTTTTGGAACTTACCGAGCGTCGAAGTTCTACGAAAGGTAATACTCAAGATTTTGAAAATTTGAAAATTCTCTTATTTATTATGTAGATCTATATGGTTGGTTTTACCACCTCATATATACTATATTCATGGTTGGTTTTACTACCTTACATATGTTATTTATATGATTGGTTGTACCACCTCGTATATACATACATGGTTGGCCTTGCCACCTCATATATATCTATATATACATGTGTAATTATTTTAAATTATAGTATTTTATCATAGCATTGTCATTCTATAATTTAAGTGAAAAGACGAGAATATTAACTTATGTTTTTATTTTTATTTTTATGGTTCTAGATAGTGGAGGATCGTAAGGAACAACTTCGATAATGAATTCCCCCGACAATCGCCCTTCTTCTTCCGCAACCCCAATTGTTAATGCTTCAACCTCACAGCTATCCCCATCCTTATCTTGTAATGACCCGTGTGTGACCCGTGTGTAAGAAGTTAACCACAAACACCTTGGATGTTGGTGTACAAGTTTGAGGTAAGAGATGAGCCCAAGAGGGGACTTTTGGGAGGTGCATGTGACATGTGGTAACGTGCATTTATGCCCTAGGAAGATGCTATGCATATACATGCGGTTTTAAGCTGTTTTGGCAGATTTTGGAGCTCACTTTTGGTATAGTAGATGGCCTCAAACAATTGGCGTGCAAGAACAAAAGTTTCTTAGAATGAGGTCCTCTATCTACCACAGAAATTTCAGGGCATTTGGAGCTACACGTGAATTCACCCATTTCACGTGCAAGCATATTTTTGCTTCTCAGACCTCTACAAGATGCAAGGAGGCTTGGGGTGAAGTTTGAGTGCATTGGAGCTGCACGCCAATTGGGGAATTGGCGTTCAAATTGGCGTGCAGGCATGTTCTTGCATGGTAACCTTGGTTTTGTCATTCTAATCATCTTTTCCTAAAGGACCATGTTGGAATTGTGAATATTTTGGTGTGTATGGATGTGGGAAGGTCATAGCTTGTTCCATCAAAACTACGTCGTTTTGATGCTGGGATTCACTTAATCAAAACTACGTCGTTTTGATGTTGTGTTGTCTATATAAGAAGGAGAAGCCCCTCTGTTTTAGGTTTAGGGTTTGTTGCTCCACCAGCCGTCGCAGAGAGAGAGAGAGAGAGAGAGAGAGAGAGAGAGAGAGAGAGAGAGAGAGAGAGAGAGAGAGAGAGAGGGAAGGAGAGCTTCTGGTGGTTGCCGGAGCGTCTTGCGTGGGTGGTCGGAGTCTTGCGTGGAAACGGGAGCAGGAGAACATACAAGGTAGGAGTTCTGTTCTTCCTAAATCCTCCTCTGTCCTAGGGTTCTAGGGCAGACTATGGATTATATCTGTTTATATATATATATGTAATCCATATAGGTGTGATCTCCTATATGGATGTTGGCCTTTAATGGCAGTTTTTGATGTATTCTGGTGTTGGATGGTGGGTGCATAGTATGTGTTTGATAATATGCCTGTGTGGCTGGGTTTGTGGGTTTGGGAATGTATGCATGTTAAGCGTTTGGTAAAATACCTGTGAGACTCTGCATGTCAAGTGTTTGATTTTATGCCTGATGGGCTGTGCGAACAAAGTATTTGGTATTATGTCTGTGAAAGTGTGTATGCTACGTGTTTGGTTTAATGCCTGTGTGACCTTGTATGCTGTGCTTGTGGAACCCGGTGGCTGTGGAAGCCCGAGACTGGAACTGTTAGCCCGTGTGGCTAAGCCTATATGGCTGTGGATATGTTAGCCCGTGTGGCTAAGCCTGAGAGGCTGTGGATATGTTAGCCAGTGTGGCTAAGCCTGAGTGGCTGTGGATATGTTAGCCTATATGGCTAAGCCTGTATGGCTGTGGATATGTGTGTGGCATGTGAATGTGGAATACAACTTGTTTACATTTTATTGTCACTACACTGCACCTGTACACTCTCATGTAGACGCTAGGAGCATGGGATGGGTTGGGGAGACATGATCCCTACTGAGCTGTGGTTGCTCACCCCTCCCTCTATGTTGTGTTTTCTTTCAGGAACATACAGGCGTTAGGTGGGACCCCAAGGTGGAAGACCTTATTTACCTTACTGTCTACCATTTATGTTATTTTTATGGGAATTGATGTAACCCCAGTGGGGATGGATTGAAAAGAGGATTTTGTTGTAATAAAGACTGGTTTGGATTATAGATTGCTTTTATGAACTTTACTTTCTTGAATGTGTTGTGGATGTTTAAAATGTTATATTCGCGTTTCGCACCCTAACCGCTTTGCCCTCCATGTGGGTACAAGGGGAGTCACGTACCAGTTTCCTTGGGTTGGAAATCCGGGGCGTGACAATATGGTATCAGAGCATGGTCTAGTTGGCCTAGGGTAGTGGGCGGACCTGGTTATCCTAAGTCCTTTGGAGGAGCCTGGAGGGACATGCCTGATCAACATGGTCCTCTTTGATTTGCATGCATTGGCATTAGGGCACTAGTTGCATTTGCTGTGAATGTGTGCTAAACTGTGGATAAGATAATATGATTAAGTGAAATGTGCAACTCTGATTTGTTTGGCAACGCGCATCGAATCTTGTGAAATGTGATTGATACAATGTATGTGTGTAATGTCATGTGATAGTGGAATTGATCAGTGGGGTAGAGGTAGTGACGCGATAGATTATAAAATTATTTTGACATTGTGCTTCTTACTTCGTGTAGTAAGAATGCCGCCGAGGAGAGTAACACGTGCGTCCGGGGCAGTGGCTGATGAGTCATCTGCCCATGAGGGTCCGGGTGCGGGACCGTCCGTTGGAGGGCATGCATTGTTGCTGGTACAGCTACGAGAAGGCATTCGGCTGGAGGTACGAGAGCTACGGGAGGGACTCCGGCAGGAGGTTCGGGAGGAGGTGCGCCGTGAGATGGCAGCACAGCAGGTGGTACCACCACCACCACCACCAGTAAGGGAGATGCCTCCTTAGCGTGAGAGTTCGCTGGGTGGTGTACCGACTCATGCAGAGGATGACGTGGTGACACGGTTCCGAAAGGAACAACCTCCGCGATTCAAGGGGGAAGGTGATCCTGTGGTAGCTGAGCAGTGGTTGAGGCAGATCGAGCATGTGTTCTCCTTTCTCCTGCCCCGGGAAGAGGATAAGATGCGACTGGCAATTCGGCAGCTGGAGGGGGATGCTTTGGAGTGGTGGACGAGTGTCGCGGGGAGCCATGCGGTGCAACTCATGCTTTGGGAGGAGTTCTTGCAACTCTTCCATGATGAGTTCTTCCCGGAATCAGTGAGATGGCAGAAGAGGGAAGAATTTGGCAGCTTGAAGCAGGGATCCAGGACGGTACCTAAGTATGAGCGGGAGTTCCGGAGCTTGAGTAGGTTTGCTCCTTAGACTGTGGCAAGGGAGGACTTGAAGGCCCACAAGTTCACTTTGGGCCTTAGGCCAGCCCTTAGGCAGAGGGTGGCAATTCTACGTTTGAGGACCTATGCTGAGGTTGTGGAGACAGCCCGAATAGCTGAGAGGGAGCTCGATGATGGGAGGCAGACCCATCAGGGTCGCCCATTGCAGGGTGGGTTGGAGCGTGATTCCGGGTCCAAGCGGCCCAAGACTGAGGAAAGGGATAGCAGTTCTTTCCGCAGCCGGGGACAACCATCAGTGCCCCCAGGGAGGTGTAGCTTTGGCGGTAGCAGACAGGAAGGTCCGGCAGGAGGACTCCCCAGCAGTTGTCATTGCTGTGGGGAGCAAGGCCACTTCAAGAGGGAGTGTCCCAAGAAGAACTAGCAATACAATAGCTGTGGACGAGAAGGCCATTTGAGCCGGGTTTGCCGGAGTAGTAACAAGGGAGTTGGAGGCATGGCATCCAGCATGAGGAGTGATGCCAGTTTCCGTACACCAGCAGAGAGACCAGCTCGTAAGTGGCAGGCTAGTCAGGCAGGATCGAGTTAGACCCGACCCCAGGGGAGGCCGGAGCGGCGAAGAGGCGAAGCCGGAGGCAACCTTAGCGGGAAGCGTCCAGTGAGTGAGCCGACCAGTGGCACGGGCCAAGGAAGGGTGTTTGCGCTGGAGGCGACGTACCAGGAGGAGGCTGAGCTACCACCCCCACCAGTTGAGGGTGGAGCAGGACCATCGGTGGTTAGAGGTACCCTCTTGATTTCCCGTACGTTAGCTTCTGTTCTTTTTGATACGGGTGCATCGTGTTCCTTCGCTGCCGAGCTTCTTATTGATGGCTTGGGGTTAGCTTGTGTGGAGGCCGCGAGCCCCCTAGTTGTGGAGTCTCCGGTGGGAGGCATGATTGAGGTACGGCGTGTGTATCGTGACTGTGTGTTAACCCTAGGAGAGGTGGAACTGAGTTTTGACTTGCATGTAATGCCTTTGAGGACGTTTGACCTGATCTTGGGTATGGACTGGCTTATGGTTTCCAGGCCAAGATAGATTGTTATCGGCGGCGTGTATCCTTCGTGACACCTGCAGGGACCTCTTGCACCCTGCAGGGGGAGTGGGACTGTGAGGCGAGTCGGGTCGGGCCAGTGTTGGACCAGTGGGGTGCCATTACCCACAGGTTGGCAGCCCTGACCTTTGCTGAGGAGGGGAAGGTGGAAAATAGGGTGTGGCCCGCTCTTGTGGACCAATTTCAGGATGTCTTCCCTGACCAGTTGAGGAGTTTACCTCCTCAGAGGAGTGTGGAGTTCACCATTGAGTTGGTGCCGGGGACGGGTCCGATTTCCCAAGTGGCGTATCGTATGGGGCCAGCCGAGCTGAGGGAGCTGCAGAGGCAAATAGAGGAGTTGGGGGACCAGGGGTATATCAGACCGAGTACCTCACCCTGGGGTGCTCCGGTGCTCTTTGCTAAGAAGGCTGATGGCACACTTCGTCTCTGTATCGACTACAGGAAGCTGAATTCAGTGACTGTGAAGAACAAGTACCCGTTGCCTCGGATAAATGACCTGTTTGACCAATTGAGTGGGGCCAGTGGTTTTCCAAAACAGATTTACGGTCAGGGTATCACCAGCTCAGGGTTAGGGAGGAGGACATCCCTAAGACGGCTTTTCGGTGCAGGTATGGGCATTATGAGTGGGTAGTGATGCCTTTCGGGCTCACTAATGCGCCAGCGGTGTTCATGCATTTGATGAACCAGGTCTTTGCTCCCTACTTGGATTCGTTTGTAGTGGTGTTTATTGATGATATCTTGGTGTATTCCAAGACCGAGAAGGAGCATGTGGTGCACTTAGCAATAGTGTTGCAAACCTTGAGGGACCAACAGCTGTTTGCTAAGTTTAGCAAGTGTGAGTTTTGGATGCAGGAGGTTCACTTTCTTGGCCATGTGGTGTCAGCTGAGGGAGTTAGGGTGGACCCAGCCAAGATTGAGGCTGTGGCATCGTGGGCGAGGCCAACCAACGTTTTTGAGATCCGTAGCTTTCTTGGCTTTGCGGGGTACTATCGTCGTTTTGTCGAGGGGTTCTCCCGTTTGGCAGCTCTTATGACAACGTTGACTCGGAAGGGCATGAAGTTTGATTGGACTGATAAGTGTCAGCAGGCGTTTGAGGCTCTCAAAACCCGTTTGACCACTGCACCGGTATTGAGGTTACCTCGGGAGGATATCCCATATGAGGTGTATTGTGATGCATCCAGGGTTGGTTTGGGGTGTGTGCTTATGCAGGAGCACAGTGTGGTAGCTTATGGGTCAAGGCAGCTGAAGCCTCATGAGCAGAATTACCCTACCCATGATCTTGAGTTGGCGGCTGTCATCTTCGCCTTGAAGAGTTGGTAGCACTACCTCTTGGGGGAAAAGTTTGTGGTGTTCTCAGATCACAAGAGCCTTCAGTACATCTTTACTCAGAAGGACTTGAATTTGAGGCAAAGGAGATGGGTGGAGTATTTGTAGACCTTTGACTTTACTTTTGCCTATAACCCGGGCAAGGGTAATGTTGTGGCTGACGCGTTGAGTAGAAAAGGAAAAGCTGAGGTGGCCGTGAGGGAGTGGAAGGCGATGGAGAGCGATTGGCGGTGTTGCGGTGCGGCCGTTGTTCGTGATGGTGGGACAGTCCCTGAGTCCTTTGCTGGTTGTGCCTCGAGTTGTACCAGCGCGTCCGGGAGGAACAGTTGGGTGACATTGAGTGTGAGGTTCTCCGTGCCCGTATTGAGGCCGGTGAGCTATCTCGAGGACCGGACGAGAGGGTCCTGAGCATGAGTTGTCATTTCAGGGGCGGTTGGTAGTGGCTTCTTCCCTCAGGGATGAGGTGATGAGGGAGTTTCACCAGTCTAGAGTTGTTGTACATCCAGGGGGTACGAAGATGTACCATGCGCTTCGGGGACATTTTTGGTGGCCTGGGATGAAACGCGATGTGGCTGCCTTTGTTTCGCGGTGCCTCACGTGTCAGCAGGTGAAGGCTAAGCATCAACGGCCGGCGGGCATGTTACAGCCATTGCCCATAGCAGAGTGGAAATGGGACCACATAGCGATGGATTTTGTGACTGGTCTTCCACCCACCACAGGGAGGAAAGATATGATTTGGGTGATTGTGGATCGACTCACAAAGTCGGCCCATTTCCTGGCTGTTCGCGAGCGGGAATCTATTGGGACCTTAAGTCAGCTGTACATGAACGAGATGGTGAGACTGCATGGAGTACCATCATCGGTTGTCTCTGACCGGGATTCGCGGTTCACTTCCCGTTTCTGGGCAGGTTTGCAGGAGGCTATGGGGACCAAACTTCACTTGAGTACAGCCTTCCACCCTGAGACTGACGGCCAGACAGAGAGGACGAATCAGACTTTAGAGGACATGTTACGGGCCTGTGTGTTAGATTTTGGGGGTTCGTGGGCAACTCACCTTCCTTTGGTGGAGTTTGCTTACAACAACAGTTATCAGGCATCCATTGGGATGGCTCCTTTTGAGGCGTTGTATGGGCGGCCATGTCGATCACCTTTGTGTTGGACCGAGGTGGGGGAGACAGCTCTCTTGGGACCACAGTTGGTTCAAGAGGCTACCGAGAAGGTTAAGTTGATTCGTCAACATTTGTTATCAGCTCAAAGTCGGCAGAAATCTTATGCGGATCAGCGGCGGCGACCTTTGGAGTTTTCTGTTGGTGATCATGTGTTTCTTCGTGTTTCTCCACGTCGTGGACATCGACGGTATGGGCGAGGTTCCAAGCTATCTCCGCGGTTTATTGGTCCTTTTGAGATTCTGGATCGTGTGGGGCCTGTGGCCTACCAGTTAGCGTTACCACCACGGCTGAGTCGAGTGCACAACGTGTTTCACGTGTCCCAGTTGCGGAAGTATCACCCTGACCCCACTCATGTGATCGATTGGGGGACATTAGACATTGAGGATGACATGTCCGTTGTTGAGGCCCCTATCCGTATCCTAGATCGGCGAGAGAAGCTTTTGCGTGGTCGTGCTATTCCTTTGGTTCACGTGCTGTGGCAGCACCGTGGCATTGAGGAGGAGACATGGGAACGTGAGTCCGTGATGCGTGAGCAGCACCCAGAATTGTTCGAGGACGAACAATCTTAAGCGTGGGAGGTGGCTGTTGGCCAAGGGATAGTGATGTGTTTTCTTGTATTAGTTGTGTATGATTTGGTGTTTGTTTTGTGATGTGTTTTGAGATGTGTATTTGTGACATGTGGATATGTGTTATATGCATTATTGTGATGCATGTGGTTATGGATTATGGTGGTACCTTGTTATGTGATGTGCGCGGTGTATGACCCATTTGGGTGTTGTGGCTCGCCGTGTGGCAAATGGGTAGCTTGTGTTTATTTTCCTCGTATGTCATTTCTTTTTGAGAACGAAAAGTCTTAAGGGGGAGAGGATGTAATGACCCGTGTGTGACCCGTGTGTAAGAAGTTAACCACAAACACCTTGGATGTTGGTGCACAAGTTTGAGGTAAGAGATGAGCCCAAGAGGGGACTTTTGGGAGGTGCATGTGACAAGTGGTAACGTGCATTTATGCCGTAGGAAGATGCTATGCATATACATGCGGTTTTAAGTTGTTTTGGCAGATTTTGGAGCTCACTTTTGGTATAGTAGATGACCTCAAACAATTGGCGTGCAAGAACAAAAGTTTCTTAGAATGAGGTCCTCTATCTACCACAGAAATTTCAGGGCATTTGGAGCTGCACGTGAATTCACCCATTTCACGTGCAAGCATATTTTTGCTTCTCAGACCTCTACAAGATGCAAGGAGGCTTGGGGTGAAGTTTGAGTGCATTTGGAGCTGCACGCCAGTTGGGGAATTGGCATTCAAATTGGCGTGCAGGCATGTTTTTGCATGGTTACCTTGGTTTTGTCATTCTAATCATCTTTTCCCAAAGGACCATGTTAGAATTATAAATATTTTGGTGTGTATGGATGTGGGAAGGTCATAACTTGTTCCATCAAAACTACGTCGTCTTGATGCTGGGATTCACTTAATCAAAACTACGTCGTTTTGATGTTGTGTTGTCTATATAAGGAGGAGAAGCCCCTCTGTTTTAGGTTTAGGGTTTGTTGCTCCACCAGCCGTCGCAGAGAGAGAGAGAGAGAGAGAGAGAGAGAGAGAGAGAGAGAGAGGGAAGGAGAGCTTCTGGTGGCTGCCGGAGCGTCTTGCGTGGGTGGTCGGAGTCTTGCGTGGAAACAGGAGCAAGAGAACATACAAGGTAGGGGTTCTGTTCTTCCTAAATCCTCCCCTGTCATAGGGTTCTAGGGCAGACTATGGATTATATCTGTTTATATATATATATATGTAATCCATATAGGTGTGATCTCCTATATGGATGTTGGCCTTCAATGGCAGTTTTTGATGTATTCTGGTGTTGGATGGTGGGTGCATAGTATGTGTTTGATAATATGCCTGTGTGGGTAGGTTTGTGGGTTTGGGAATGTATGCATGTTAAGCGTTTGGTAAAATACCTGTGAGACTCGCATGTCAAGTGTTTGATTTTATGCCTGATGGGCTGTGCGAACTAAGTGTTTGGTATTATGCCTGTGAAAGTGTGTATGCTACGTGTTTGGTTTAATGCCTGTGTGACCTTGTATGCTGTGCTTGTGGAACCCGGTGGCTGTGGAAGCCCGGGACTGGAACTGTTAGCTCGTGTGGCTAAGCCTATATGGCCGTGGATATGTTAGCCCGTGTGGCTAAGCCTGAGAGGCTGTGGATATGTTAGCCCGTGTGGCTAAGCCTGAGTGGCTGTGGATATGTTAGCCTATATGGCTAAGCCTGTATGGTTGTGGATATGTGTGTGGCATGTGAATGTGGAATACAACTTGTTTACATTTTATTGTCACTACACTGCACCTGTACACTCTCATGTAGACGCTAGGAGCATGGGATGGGTTGGGGAGACATGATCCCTACCGAGCTGTGGTTGCTCACCCCTCCCTCTATGTTGTGTTTTCTTTCAGGAACATACAGGCATTAGGTGGGACCCCAAGGTGGAAGACCTTATTTACCTTACTGTCTAGCATTTATGTTATTTTTATGGGAATTGATGTAAACCCAGTGGGGATGGATTGAAAAGAGGATTTTGTTGTAATAAAGACTGGTTTGGATTGTGGATTGCTTTTATGAACTTTACTTTCTTGAATGTGTTGTGGATGTTTAAAATGTTATATTCGCGTTTTGCACCCTAACCCCTTTGCCCTCTGTGTGGGTACAAGGGGAGTCACGTACCGGTTTCCTTGGTTTGGAAATCCGGGGCGTCACATATCTCCTCTAGATCTTCCCTTTAGACCCATGTCTAATATCCCCTCATGGTTAAGGTGGAAGACACATAGGAAAAATAAGCTTATCGAACGTCTTTTCCGTTCACCCAATACAAAAAGTAAATCTTATTCAAAAACTCTCAAGGCATATAACATAGTTATTACACAACTCAAGGCTTATGATGCATGGGATCGAAATAGGAGATGGAACAGCAATAGAAGTGGGAACCCAAATTAATATTCAACTTCACAAGCACGGTATGCCTATTAAAAGATATAAGTTAAAGTATGAATATATATATATATATATATATATAAAAGGAGATATGTGTGATATTGAACTTTTCAAGCATTAATGCTAATTTAGTGTTTTGATATTTTTTTAAGGTTTAGAACGCGGAGAACGACAAGCGGATTGTAAGGGTTTTTCTCATTCCCTTTTTCTTTTTCATTATAGTCTATATTTCATAAGGGTTTTCTTTTCTTTATTCTCACTTTTCTCTTCCTCCTTCTCATGTTCTATTTCCATGTTATTATTGTTGTAATATTTTATGTTTCTTATTCTTCTATGTTGATTTTGTTGTTGAGAACATTAGTTTTGTTTTAATCTGTTAATGATCTTTTTAATTGATTGGGGTAGATAACCATTTTGATAATCGTGGTTAACCATGTTAGCCATGAATGTTTTATTGAAATTCCATGCTATGTTTCATGTTATGTATGACCTCTTATGTTTGGACAAAGTAAGTTTATGATAGGTGGTTCCAGAAAGACCTCCAATGCATTGGGTAAAGAACATCACTAGAGAGTGTCAATCCAGCTGATAATATGTTATGTTATGGTATCTGGGTAGTTAACCTAGATGATAATGTTATGATGCGATGTCCAAACATAATCTTTCATGTTATGATTTCCTTGTGAAATGTTGATCATGTATGATGTGCAAATGTTATATGGTATTTTCTATGTTCGATATCTTCATGATTTTCCTTACCCACTTATGTTTACCCTTACTGGGCTATTTGAGCTCACCCTTTTTATGATTTCTTTTCCAACCCCAGGTAATTAAAGGAATGGAGAAACTAGGATAAGGAGTCGAGAAGTGCTTGGAAATAAAGTTGTGTGAAATTTTAAAGATTTATTAAATTTGTTTGCTCGTGTGCTTTGTTATGTAATAATGGATTAAAAACACTTAGTTTCTAAACCCCTAAACCTTAAAGATCTTGGATTGAAATTTGTAATAATTAATGGTTTGGTTGATGAAATAAGTAATAGTTTGAAATTGATATAAAATTTGTATATTTAATTTCCACTAATGCACCCGGTTTGGAGGTCCCAAATTTGGGGGCGTTACAGTTGGTATCGGAGCGATGGTTTAGTATAGATTAGAGACCGAATCTTAGAAATATGAAGTACGATACATAAGTGGAGGGTCTTAGAATGATAATTTCGAAGAACGTATAGCACGCTGCAAGAAATTAAAAGCAATAAAACTTTAAGTGAACGCATGCGATTATCGTTAGAAAATTTTATTTATTGATGGACTAACGTGCATTTTGTGAAGCAGACACAGTAAATTTAAGGCAGCACACTCTTGTGAAAGGTACGTCACTTGGCATGCTATAAATAATAGTAGTGTATATCGCACACAAACATACAAATTATTTTATTTCATAAGGAAATTATTTTAAAATGGTTATCTTATGAAATCTCACTATTATCACCTGCCATGTTTAACTTATGTTACCAAAGTTTAAGTAACCCTTATATTTTTCATATAGCACGGTTATTTTATTTTTCATATATTTTTTTTTCTTTCATGCCAAATTAAAATACCTATCATCTTGTTGCATGCTTTAAGAATCCTAGCTTCAATATTGTGGCATGCTAAAGCTACATGGGTATAAATTTACTACACGTTGACGTCATATCATGCATGCCTTATACTGCATGCCAAAGGCACTCACCCATGTTCTTGCTATATGTAGAAGTTAATGCACCTATGCTTCTAAGACACGGTCAAGTTATCTTTTAGCTTGCTTTTTCTTACACGCTAAGTTTACCGACCCCAACGAATAACACTATAAATGGAAGTATGCGCCATTTCCATAGTTCTAGATCTAGACAACAATTTCTCTTTAGTTGAAAAATGGCTTCCTACTATAAACTACCACGAAACTCAAGGTTCCAACGAGTTGGTGTTCTTGGAGGAAAAACCATTGGGAAGAAAGAGTGTTATAAGATCGCAACCATAGAACTCGGTGAGGAACTTGTCTCTAAAGGGTTAGACGTTGTTTGCAATTGCGAAATTATTGGACTTCTGGAGCTTTTGTCTCAAGTCGTTCGCTCAGCGGGAGGACATATATCTACACATTCAGAGCATGGAAACGTGATCTCTTAACTCCATCAACGAAAGGAAGAAGTCGATAGACTCTCTAATTGCTTTGTTATACTTCCTGGAGACCTTGGAGCTATGGAGGAATTCATGGAAATCATCAGCTGGGCTCAACTAGGTATCCATGATAAACTTATAGGCTTACTTAATATAGGTGGATTTTTCAACCCCTTTATAGCCTAAATCGATACTGCCATCGAAAAAGGTTTCATTAAACCATCACAAAAGAGGATCATCATCGTAAGCAGTAGCGCGAAGGATCTACTAAGGAAAATAGAGGCGTATAAGCCAACACATGAAGGTGCTATTCCAAAGAACCTTTGGGAAGCTCTGGATCATCAAATCTAGACAACATCTAGAAAAAAAACCGCTTGGCTCTATCATAATTTGAAATCTGTATGGTGTATTTTATTTCACGTATTTTATTTCCTTTTAAATAAATTATGCTTTTAACCCTATGTCATTATAGAACCCTAGAGTTTTTAAGAGTGATATCATAAACATAATAAATGAAAAGTAATAATATTGGTGATAATGTCGAGGACACGTTTTAGAACGTGAAACCACAAATCTTAGTCAATATTTTATATCTATAGGAAGTGATTGATATAATTTTGATTGATGATAGAACAAGCCTATTTTGACATTTGAGAACCTATATCAATTATAATATGATTATAATTGTTGAAGTAGCCGTACTCTAATCAAGTGCTATATATAAAATATAAACAGAAAGAGAAGATAATCTTTACAGAAAGTAGTGCAACAATATGGCATCACCCAACTCTCACGTGTATATACTCGAATCTAGCACCACGCAAGATGAAGATCGACGAAGGGTGCGGGCTGAGATTACAAGACTACTCTTTACCGTAGACGAACTAACAGCTCGTAATCATTGGCTACTATTAGAGCAAACAAGGATGAGGGAAAAGGCTAATCTCATCCGTGCAGCAACATCGGCAATGTTAGAAGAAGGACAATGTGACTCTGCTGTAGAAGCTCGCTTAACCCTCAGGGTTTATGCAGATACAATTCGAGAAATATTGAATAGGCCGTAGAAAGTAATTATAATTTTCTCCTTGGGAGCATGAGCTTTTGTGATAACGAAGGTACGAAATAATTTCGAGGACGAAATTTCTTTAAGGAGGGTAGGATGTAAGACCCGCAAAATTTTTAGCTATTTAAGTTCTTCCTTAAAGAGTAATAATAATAAAATAATAATAATATCATTATTAATAATAGTTAGAAAGGATATTTTAGATATTATCACGATACAAATAAGCACTCAATATAGTCATTCAAATAGCATGTGACTAGTAAGTAGCCGTTAGAATAGTAACTAGCCATTATGAATAGTATCCATTTGGACTTCCATAAATAGGTATGAGTATTAGATTTTATTTATAAGAGAGTATATAAGTAAGAAGAAGAATAATAAGAGTTATGACATCAAGTTCTCAAGTACCGCCATCCGAGAATAGTGTATAAGATGAAGATCGGCGAGCAATACGACTTGAAGTTACAAAGCTATGCTTGGCTGTAGATGAGCTAAATTCTCGTGTCCAATGGCTGCAATATAATGCGACGAGACACAAGGAGAAGTTTGAGGTTATTCATGCGACAACCACAACAATGTTAGCCAAAGGGTTGTGCAGCTCTACTGCCGAAGCACAACACGTCTTACGCACATACGCTAATACAATTCAAGAAATTTTACGAAGGCCATAGAATATGATATTAATGTTTATGTTTAGATTTATAATATTTTATGCTATAATGTTATCTTACTTTATTGTTTATTGATTATGCAATTATATTATTTTATCCGCGTTAATATTAAATACGTTATAAAAATAAAATAATTTCTTATACGTCATAAAAAGTTTAGATGCTATATATTATGTCATTTAGTTTCTTAAACCAAATTACTATGGGTAAGTAAGTATTACAAGCCTTAATTTTACCAAAAGTATAAAACATAGGTAAGGCCCAAAATTTTGAATGAGGCAGATTCTGGAGGTCCCATTCAAAAATCCATAACTTGAATTATACAGATCCAATTGACATGAAACTAAATCCCATTTGTTCACTTATGACCTAGGTAAAATTTGTAGAAATTTTAGAATTTAATATGAAGCCAATCAATTCCAGAAGTTAAAATACTACACAGGTTCAGTATGAACGGGTAAACATTTTAGTATGACTTTAAAATTCAATAACTTTTGTTATACATATGTAAAAATTGTAAAATTGATACCCATTTGTAGATATTTGAGTCAGTAATGCAATACAATTGGCCGTTTGTCAAAAACTATAAAATTAAAAATGTTATAATTGAATTAGTAGGGAGTACACCAATGTGGACTTTTGATGCCAAAGGAACCTTCTAGGTTAAAAAGTCTTAAAACATTTTTAAAATGGTAGGAGGAGATACCCAAGTTTTAAGAAAGGATAATAGGAGGAAAATAAAGTATTATATATATTTTACATAATTTAATTTAATGCCAAAGTCAAATTCATACACTACTTTCACACTATACACCTACCACCATCTTGCCTATATAAGGAGTGTTTTGCCTCTCCTCTTAATGCACAAATCCCTCAAGCCATATCACGAAATTCTCTCTACAAACACTCCCTTAAGCCCTCTTAACACCCCAAATACTCTACTCAAACCCTCTTTTCTTTTTGGAACTTACCGAGCATCGAAGTTCTACGAAAGGTAATACTCAAGATTTTGAAAATTTGAAATTTCTCTTATTTATTATGTAGATCTATATGGTTGGTTTTACCACCTCATATATGCTATATTCATGGTTGGATTTAACACCTTACATATGTTATTTATATGATTGGTTGTACCACCTCGTATATACATACATGGTTGGCCTTGCTACCTCATATATATCTATATATACATGTGTAATTATTTTAAATTATAGTATTTTATCATAGCATTGTCATTCTATAATTCAAGTGAAAAGATGAGAATATTAACTTATGTTTTTATTTTTATTTTTAGGGTTCTAGATAGCGGAGGTTCGTAAGGAACAACTTCGATAATGAATTCTCCCGACAATCGCCCTTCTTCTTCCGCAACCCCAATTGTTAATGCTTCAACCTCACAGCTATCCCCATCCTTATCTCCTCTAGATCTTCCCTTTAGACCCATGTCTAATATCCCCTCATGGTTAAGGTGGAAGACACGTAAGAAAAATAAGCTTATCGAACGTCTTTTCCGTTCACCCAATACAAAAAGTAAATCTTATTCAAAAACTCTCAAGGCATATAACATAGTTATTACACAACTCAAGGCTTATGATGCATGGGATCGAAATAGGAGATGGAACAGCAATAGAAGTGGGAACCCAAATTAATATTCAACCTCACAAGCACGGTATGCCTATTAAAAGATATAAGTTAAAGTATTATATATATATATATATAAGGAGATATGTGTGATATTGAACTTTTCAAGCATTAATGCTAATTTAGTGTTTTGATATTTTTTTAAGGTTTAGAACGCGGAGAACGACAAGCGGATTGTAAGGGTTTTTCTCATCCCCTTTTTCATTTTCATTATAGTCTATATTTCATAATGGTTTTCTTTTCTTTATTCTCACTTTTCTCTTCCTCCTTCTCATGTTCTATTTCCATGTTATTATTGTTGTAATATTTTATGTTTCTTATTCTTCTATGTTGATTTTGTTGTTGAGAACATTAGTTTCATTTTAATCTCTTAATGATCTTTTTAATTGATTGGGGTAGATAACCATTTTGATAATCGTGGTTAACCTTGTTAGCCTTGAATGTTTTATTGAAATTCCATGCTATGTTTCATGTTATGTATGACCTCTTATGTTTGAACAAAGTAAGTTTATGATGGGTAGTTCCAGAAAGACCTCCAATCCATTGGGTAAAGAACATCACTAGAGAGTGTCAATCCAGCTGATAATATGTTATGTTATGTTATGGTATCTGGGTAGTTAACCTAGATGATAATGTTATGATGCGATGTCCAAACATAATCTTCCATGTTATGATTCCCTTGTGAAATGTTGATCATGTATGATGTGCAAATGTTATATGGTATTTTCTATGTTCGATATCTTCATGATTTTCCTTACCCACTTATGTTTACCCTTACTGGGCTATTTGATCTCACCCTTTTTATGATTTCTTTTCCAACCCTAGGTAATTAAAGGAATGGAGAAACTAGGATAAGGAGTCGAGAAGTGCTTGGAAATAAAGTTGTGTGAAATTTTAAAGATTTATTAAATTTGTTTGCTCGTGTGCTTTGTTATGTAATAATGGGTTAAGAACACTTAGTCTCTAAACCCCTAAACCTTAAAGATCTTGGATTGAAATTTGTAATAATTAATGGTTTGGTTGATGAAATAAGTAATAGTTTGAAATTGATATAAAATTTGTATATTTAATTTCCACTAACGCACCCGGTTTGGAGGTCCCAAATTTGGGGGCGTTACACAAACGTTGTTAAATAAAGGTGGGAATCCTCCGTTGAAGCCAATAAAGCCCTGAGAAGGACTGAGCGGTGAACATCAAGCATCATTGAAAGAAGACCGTGACACTCTATTAGGATCTCTAACTCTCCAAAAGGATGGGATCACAAAATAAGATTGTTAAAATTCCCATGCATCCATGCACATGCATCATACATTCACCTACACATATTCTATGCATGCTTTTGCACCTCTTGACTGAGTTTCAGGGACCCTGTATGGTGTGGACTTTTCACTTCGGTACTATCTTAAGTCATAGTCAAGCATTGAATATCCCTCGAGCCTTTTCACCCTCTTTTGAATTTCAAAATTTTTAAACCTCCATCTCAAAAGTTTTTCATTCCCCATTTTAACTTTTCGTTAACCTCGAAGATTTTTAGTTTTTTAAATTCCCTTTAATCTTAAGAGTTTTCATTTCAAGTGTTCAATTTCCCGTTAAGGAAGTTTCAAGATTTTAAATTCCTGTTAATCTCAAGGATTGTTCATTCTTGTTTTAAACCTAAAGGGAATTTCCATTCCAAGTTTTTAAATTCCTATTAATCTCAAGGATTTTCATTCCTGTTTTAAACCTCAATAGCCTTTTCATTCCAAGTTTTTAAATTTCTATTAATCTCAAAGATTTTTCATTCCTATTTTAAACCTCAAGGGCATTTCCATTCCAAGTTTTTAAATTCCTGTTAATCTTAAGGATTTCTCATTCCTGTTTTAAACCTTAAGGGCTTTTCAATTTCAAGATTTTCAATTCTTGTTAATCATAAGGATTTTTCATTCATGTTTTAAACCTCAAGGGCTTTTCAATTTCAAGATTTCCAATTCATGTTAATCTCAAGGATTTTTATTTCCGGTTTCAAACCTCAAGGGCTTTTCAATTTCAAGATTTTCAATTCCTATTAATCTCAAGGATTTTTATTTCCGGTTTTAAACCTCAATGGCTTTTCAATTTCAAGATTTTCAATTCCTGTTAATCTCAAGGATTTTTATTCCCTATTTTAAACCTCCAGGGCATGTCAATTTCAAGATTTTCAATTCCAGTTACTCAAGGATTTTGATTTCCTGTTTTAACCTCAAGGGCCTTTTAATTTTAAGATTTTAAATTCTTGTTAATCTCAAGGATTTTATTCCTTGTTTTAAACCTCAAGGGTCTTTCCATTTCAAGCTTTTCAATTCCTGTTTTAACGTCAAGGTCCTTTCCATTTCAAGTTTTTAAATTCATGTTAATCTCAAGGATTTTTATTCCCTGTTTTAAACCCCAAAAGCCTTTTCATTACAAGTTTTAAATTCCTGTTCATTTCAATGATTTTTATTCCTTGTTTTAAACCTCAAGGGCCTTTTTTAAGTTTTTCAATTCCTTTTAATCTGAAGGATTTGTCATTCCCCATTTTTAAACCTCAAGGTCTTTTCTGTTTAGCATTTTTAACTTCCTTTCAAATCTCCTTTAACCTCAAGGGCTTTTCATTCCAAGTTTTCAACTCCATGTCGACCTCAAGGGCATTTTATTCAGTATTTCAAATTTTCGTTTAGCTCAAGAGCCTTGCCATTTCCTAAGTGTTTGCAGTTTTTCAAAACCCAAGTTCTCTGATTCTTAGCAGAACCATTCATTCGTAACAGATAAGCTAGGTAAGCAGTCTAACCCGTCCAAAACAAGTTCGTCCTATCTTTGTGCACTGTTTGTACACAAATGATACACAAAGAGGGGCAACTGTTGGACCCTAATTTGTCCGGATTGGACATATTTTATCAAATTCATTTTCTCCATATGGCCTCGGCTTGTTGAATTTTTCGCAGAATGACAGAGTCGTGACTGTTGAGCCATAAATGGCCGATTTCAAGACATTATTCAAGAAAGGACCCCAAATGCCAAATAGCCAGTACTGGGCGATAGAGAATCAAATTCGATGATCAACGTCATCGGTCGTGCTCAATTCTGAGGCCAAACGAAAAAGATATGGTCAAAACGGTAGTCGGGCCGCCATCGAAGGTCAAAATGGCAATTGATTTTTCAAACGGCACTTCGAATCAGGTCACGAACCTCATTTTCCTATCTTACTCATCATTCTGAGAATTTTGACGTATATATTGTATATATTCTCTCCTGAGGCCTTTTTTAATAAAAAAAAATTGTAATAAATAATCGCAGTATAGGCTTGCCATAAAAATGAGATCGTTTTCAAATAAAATTGACACGGGATTTCTCGTTATGATGCCCCGAGTCCAAAAATAATTTTTACGATATGTTTTGAAGTCCGGGTTGTTTTACCAATCCCAAAAACTAAAAGACATCAGTTAAAAATCCAAAAACAATAATTTTTTGCTTTTCTTTTTCTTTTCCTGCTCACTCCAGGCCAGGTGTTGACCTCTCATTGGTCGAAAGTAAATAAAACCAAAATAAAAACAAAATAACGAAAACCAAACTACAAAATACAAAAAAAAAACCAAAAATAATTACAACCACAAAACCATGCGTTCTTATCACCTTCACCAACCACGCTTCGTCTTCTTCCTTTTTCTATCTTCCCCGCTCGTCTTCTTCCCCAATTCCATGCCACACCTGTCGTGATCCCGGAGGACCACCCCGTGCTAGCCAAACCACCTCGTCGGAGGACCACCGGCGGACGACCAGCTCCGTACCAACCCATCCCTCCAAACCCAACTGAAGCCTTCACAATCTAACCATGGTTCTCCCCCCTCTCTGAAACCAAACCCCACCTCTAACCCACGACCGATTCAATGCCGAAGCCTCACTCCCCTGCTTAACCCTAGCCCCACTAGCCTATATAAATCTGGCCGCTCGTCCACAGGCTCCTCTAAATTCAGTAGAGTTGCCAGTTATCATCATCGGATTTTGTCCGGGGGAAAACCCGCTTTTGGGGATTCCCACCCTTCACCCGAATGGTGATGAAAAAGAAACAGTCACCACCAACTGTTTTTGTCGTGTAGTTGGTCACCTAAAATAGTCTACGTCGCCGGAGCTGGGTTTGAGAATTTGTTACGCGCGGGGAAGGATTAGCACCCTCGCAAGGCCCTTTCGGTACCTATCTTAGGAGGAAGGAAGTTTCTAATTTGTTTTAACTATTCGTTTTGATTTTCACTTGTCTATACCAAATTTTATTTTTCTAGGAGCCTAAGGTTTCTACTCATGTTATTGTCCAAAGTCATTTGTTAATGTTTGAAATTAGATTCAATTTGCCTAAGAGATCTAAGGTAACCCAAAAATGTTTCCCAAAAGTCATTTTGTTTTGTTCTGCCCTTTTGTGGTTTTGAGAGAAGAAACTTTATTTGTTTAAATCCAAAAATTTTTGGTTAAAAAATCTAAAAGAATTTCTAAAAATAAATCTAAGGGAATGTAGAAAGGACTAAAGAATTTTTTTGATTTTTTTATTCTTTATTCCAATACAAGTATTTTGAGAAAACAATTTTATTTTAGGAAAAAAATGGAACAGTTAAGCAAATAAGTTTTTTTGTTCAAAAGCACAAATAAAAGTGTAGTGTGTGATTGGTGGCATCCATAAAACAAAATTCTCTCTCTTTTTCTTTTCTATTAATCTCATTCTTTTTTGTTTTTTTGGAAAAGAGATTTTTTTTAGAAAATATTTGTATATTATTATCTATTTACAAAAAAATCTTTTACTTTTATTTTAAATTTTTTTCCTTCTTTCTCTTTTTTTAAGTATTAAACAAAATGCATAATAAACAAGTGATGTGTGATAATGTGTCATTCACAAAACAAAAAATAAACTCACCTTTCTTTTCTTTCTTTTTTTTCACTATGTTGGTTTACAAAGTACAATGGCATTGGCTTTTTTAACCCATAATTACAAATAATCATTGGCCCAAAACTAACATTTTCCTAAGGCCAATAGGATAAAAAAAACAAAAAAAAAACAACAACAAGAAAATTGTTTTCTCAAAAATGCTTTCATTGAAATAAAAAAACAGAGATATAAATAATCAAAGAGTTTTCTTTTAGTCACCAAACTTTTCTCTTTCTACATTCTTAGAAAAAAAATTTTTAAAAAAACTTTTAGGACCCATTAAATAAATTTTAAGAATTATTTAGGAGTATTCTTTGGTTTGTAAATACTTTAAATTTTTTAGGATCTCCTTTAGACCTTTTAGGGTAATAGGACTTAATTCAATTTTGACAAATAACATAGAAAAAGTAAAAAAAAAAGTAGACATTTTAAGTCCTAAAAAATTGTTTAGACAAGCGAATTAAAGCATAAAGTTAAAACAAGCTAGAAACCTCCAAACTCGTAAGATAGGTACCGAAAAGGCGTCGTAGGGGTGCTAATCCTTTCCCACGCGTAACAAACTCCCGAACCTAGCTCTGGCGACGTATCATTTTAGGTGACCAACTGCACCCCAAAAATAGTTGGTGGCAACTCTATATTTTTTTTATCACCATTCGAGTAAAGGGTGGGTTAACCGCATCCCTAAAAGCGGATTTCCCCCAAACGAAATCCGATGATGATAGCTGGCGACTCTACTGGAGATTTTAGAGAGTTAGGCCTAGCATTAGGATTAAGAGGTTTCCTTTTTGTTTTTACTCACTTAACTATTCTTTATTTGTTTATTTTGTTCGCTTACATTGTTGTAGTATGATAGTTATGCTTTACACGCTTTGATGCCATGATAGTTATGTTTTATTACTTTTCCTAACTGTTGCATTAATGCATAACCCTATCTATACCCAGGTTTTGGTCACAAATTAGGTTAGTGAGGTTTATTAGGGTGCCCTGCACGTTGATCATTATCTGTAAAGGGACCCTAGACTCCTCACTCAAGCTTGAGGTCCTTTTAAGGCTCGTCCTTCTAAGGCCTCCCTCTGGTAAATCCCATGGTGTATGAGGTAGCTTGGGAACTAATGAATAAGATAGATTTAGCAGTAAAAGTCCATTAGAGACAATGCCCCACATATTGTTTCCACATTTTAGCCTTCCTTTTGAAGGATAGGTACATTCATATTAGACCATATTATTTTATTATTGCTATCTTGCTATATATTATTTTGTAAGTATTCTTATTGTTATTGTTGTTGGATCAAGCCCAGAATTTGGATGATGCGAACAAAACCCTATGTAACTTGATCTAAGACTTTTGTTGTTTTCATGCTGAGTAATTGCAAAAGATATGAACTTAATCCGGACCTACACTCGTGAGAAGAAAGCTAAGGACGAGATAAATAATCCTAATCCGGATGAGAGTGTGCGTCGTCAAAAGCTTGGTACATAACCAAGTCATCACTTCATACGGAATAAGGATCATACGTGCGGACTAATGAGTTAAAGCTACGAACTAAGAAATCTGTGCCTAATACTTTAAAATGGACTAAGTCAATAGATGCGGAGTAAGAATCCTAGTCTATAAGTCACACGGCGAAAGTCACAGTTATCATGGAGTAAAAAGGCTAAGTCTTCCACTCAAGCAGACTAAGGAAAAAAATCACGGAGTAAGAAATTCGTAGCATTCTATACATGCGGAGTAAGGAACGACTTATGCGGAATAAGGACCCGAGTCTTTATTTCGCACGGAGTAAGGAATCCAAACCTGTTACTCTTGCGGAGTAAGGATGTGCTGATACGGAGTAAACCATCCGTTCCTTTAACTCATGCGGAGTAAGGAAACTAGATGTGGAGTAAGAAAGCGCTGATGCGAAGTAAGCACTCCGACCTTCTCATTCAAACGGAGTAAGGAAGCGCTTACACGGAATAAGGATTCTAGTTCTAAATTGATACGGAGTAAGCAATCATTGCTACGGAGTAAGGATCCGAGCTTAGTTTAACACGGAGTAAGGAACCTTACACCGGATTTAAGATGACGCTGCTTCAACTTATCTCTTCGTATTCAAAGACACCGGCTCGCTGCTTCCCGATATAAGACAAACTCATTGAGAACCTAAAGCATCTTACACGTGGATCATCCGGATATGTAGACATAACTTAAACTGAACTTGGGAACTCACAAACGCATTTTTGTTTTGCAAACCCAAGACATTGAGCTCCACATCTGCAGCACTTAAGACAGAGAGGATTCTGAGGAACAGTAATTGTGCACATAGTGCGGAACAGCAAGTTCCAAGATTGTCTCTCAAGGATGTGCTATATATATTACATAAACCTTGTAAATTACATGTGCACACATGAATGTAAAAGAGCTCAAGTAGATCATAGAGGCTAGTGTGTGAGTGCATTGTAAACAGTGTTAGAGAGTTGTTAGTAGATCTAAAAGCTCCTTAAGCTTTAATCTGGTTCCATTTTGTTGTACTTATCATTTTGATAATAAAACAAAATACTTTCACTATCTGGTTATTTTCCGCATTGATTCTATCTCTTAACCAGATAGGTGTTGTGCCAAAGAGATGGAAGAAGAGTTTTGATAAGAGCCTATTCACCCCCCCCCTCTAGGCTCCAAGGGACCAACAAGTGGTATCAGAGCAAGTTCTATCTACTCAAAGTAGAGATTCCACACACACACACTCTCTCTCTCTCTCCAATGGCCGAAGAAAACAATATGCTATTCAACACTCGCCTTAACTCCGGAGGTGCACAAGAGCCCCTCCCTAATCGAAGCAGCAGTGAAAATGTCGATCCACCTCAATCTGCTGCTGCCGCTGCTCCTCAACCACGGAGTTCTGGTTTTACTCTGACCAAACCTCCAAAATTCACACTTGAGCTTTTCTCCCAGTGGAAATCTCGCATGAGAATGTTCATGGTCTACCATGATCATCTTATGTGGCCATGTCTCTATCAGGAGATACCCACACCGATGACGATCGGAGAACATGGAGTTAGAAGGCCAAAGACCGATGCTGAAATCACCAATGATGAAAGAGCCTGGCAATGTGCTAACGAAAAGGCTCTAGCATATGTTACATCATCTTTGGACTCCGAAGCTTTCATGGACATCCAGGGCTGCACGATAGCGAAAGCTATCTGGGATAAACTGACAATCCTCTATAAGGGAAGTCAGTCCCAAATGTGGAATGTTATCTGTACTCTTAGGCAGAATTTTGAGAGTTTCAATCACAAACCTGGCGAATCCCTCGAGAGCATCTATCGGAGATTCGGCAAGCTCATCCTTGAGCTAAAAACTGTTAATGAGCACTATTCTCAATCTCAAATCAATGACAAGTTTTTCCGTTCTCTGCCGGATCGCTACTACTCCAAGCAGCTTCAGATGCAAGTTGACAAGAACTGGCAGTATGTTCCCCTTGAAGAACTATACGAAGAGCTACGGACTCACGAGGTCAGGTTCAAATACTCTGACCAAGATGAGAAAATAGCTTGGAAAGAAAAGGGGGTAGCTTTCAAAGCTACTGAATGTCTCAGAATACTGAGGAATGATGATTCGGAAGAGTCAGAGAACTCTGAGTTTGACGCTGAAGAAGAAATAACTCTTCTGGTCAAATCCTTTGAGCGATTCCTTCGAAAAAGCAAAAAGGGATTCAGAAGAGGCTCCTCATCATCATTCCGAAGGAAGGAGCGATCGGAGTCTAGTTCCCAGGAATGCTATAACTATGGGAAACCTGATCACTGGGCCAAGGATTGTAAATCCAAATCTAAGATGGCCGAGAAAAGTGACAAGGTTACTCCTCGACGCTCCACCTCAGATAATAGCAAGAACAAGAGGAAGGCGTTCGTCACAAAGTACGTCAGTGGCTCGGAAGAAGAGGAGGAATCATCGGATGATGAGCCAACTCCTAAGCCGAACGCCTGCCTCATGGCAAATACTGAGGTACCTTCAATCTCTGAGCTCATGAGTAAATTAGAATCTCTTATTACTGAACGTGATCATGAAAAGAATGGGAGACTAATAATTACTCAAATGTACAAAGATATGGAAAGTCAGAACAAACGTCTTGAAATTATTGTTGCTAGACTTGAAAAAGACATAACTGACTTCAGGGGTAAAGAGGCTTGGTATCATGATCTAAGAGCTGAAGATCATTTGCTAAATACCAACCTAACTGGCCTAAAAGTTATTGTGAAAAGACTCAAGAATGAACTGGAACAAGAAAAGGAAATAAATCGTAAGTGGCTAAAATCCGGGGAAATAGCGTCTACATTTAGGACTGAGTGGGGACATATACTTAGTGGTCTTAAGAAATAATTCTTCTGGCCCTGTATGCTTCCTCACTAAAGCATCAGATGAAAAAAGTTGGCTATGGCACAAGCGTTGCGTACATTTAAATTTTAAGAGCTTGTCTAAATTAGCGTCACTTGACTTAGTAAATGGTTTGCCCAAACATAAATTCTCCAGAGACTCCTTCTGTAGAGAATGCCAACTCAGCAAGCAAACTAAACATAGCTTTAAGAGCAAATCAGTTAACTCAATAACTGCTCCGCTGCAACTTCTTCAAATGGATCTTTGTGGTCCCATCTCTATTGCTTCTCTGGCCGGTGCGAGATATACCCTCGTGGTCATTGATGATTTCACCAAGTATACATGGGTAATGTTCCTTAAATCAAAAGATCAAACCTTTGAACATCTTGTTCATCTCTTCAACTGGATAAGCAATTCACAAGGACTGAGCATTAAGTGCATCAGGAGTGATCATGGTACTGAGTTTGATTTTTCATATACGAGATCCTATTATTCTGAAAAGGGCATTCAGCACGACTTCTCTGTGCCCAGGACTCCACAACAAAATGGAGTTGCTAAGCGTGAGAATCGCACTTTAGTCGAAGTTGGTAGATCCATGTTAGCAGGGGCAAAGCTTCCTCTCAGTCTATGGGCTGAGGCTATGTCTACTGCATGCTATGTTCAGAACAGAACTCTTATCAATAAGATTACCATGAAAACACCCTATGAGATGTGGAGAGGCAGGAGGCCATCAATCTCTCATTTCAAAGCCTTTGGGTGTGCTTGCTATGTGTTAAACAATGGCAAAGAGGCCCGAAGTAAATTTGAGCCAAAATCCGATGATGGGATCTTTGTCAGATACTTGTTGCATAATAGGGCTTATCGTATTTTGAATAGAAAATGTTTAACGGTTGAAGAATCTATCCATGTTAATTTTGATGAATCTAACCTTGACTGGTCAAGTGTAGGATCTTCAAATCAAATTGTGCAGGATCACACGGACTCGATTGACTATTCTCAGTTCAGACATGTACCTGCTGCAATACCTGATGAATCACTCAGTACCGGTGAGGCAAGAAATGTTACTGATGATGCTTCAGAAGACTCGGACTTAGGACTTCAACTTAACTCTGGAGAACTTGTTACGAAATCCATAATTCCGGAGAGCCTACTAGTCCGTACGGACTTATTCATATTGAAAGCAACAGTGCCGAAGCACTTCCAAGTACTTCTGGAACTGCTCATCATACGGATGTAACAGGTTCAGAAGAAGCTCAACCAGCTGATATACAAGATCCACCCGATCTGGCAGAGCTTCAAATCATCCACTACTCACCACCACTTGCGCAGAACTATAGGTGGACTCGGAACCACGCATTAGAACAAGTGATTGCTGATCCTACTGTTGGAGTAAGGACGAGGGCAGCCACTTCCAATCTATGCCTCTATTCATGTTTCTTATCATAGATAGAGCCAAAGGTTGTGGATGATGCCCTCCAAGATTCAAATTGGATAGACGCTATGCAAGAAGAGCTTAATCAGTTTAAGAAAAACGAAGTGTGGACTTTAGTACCAAGGCCAAGGTTGCAACAAGCCATTGGAGTTAAATGGGTGTTCTGGAACAAATTAGATACTGATGGAATAGTAATCCGAAACAAAGCCAGACTGGTAGCCAAAGGATACCGTCAAGAATAAGGCATTGACTATGACGAGACCTTTGCTCCTATAGCTTGACTTGAGGCGATCTGTATGTTCTTGGCATATGCTTCATATGAAAACTTCAAAGTTTCTCAAATGGACGTCAAAAATGCATTTCTGAATGGAGATCTTCAAGAGGAGGTTTATGTAGAACAACCTCCGGGCTTCGTTGAACACAAGGCTGAACATATGGTTTATATGCTACGGAAAGCTTTGTATGGACTGAAGCAAGCTCCAAGGGCCTGGTACGACACACTATCAGAATTCTTGCTCGAACACAATTTCAGGAAAGGAAAGATAGACACCACTCTATTTCTATGGAAAGAGAAAGATCACTCTCTGATCGTACAAATCTACGTGGATGACATCATTTTTGGATCATCAAATCTGAAGCTTTGTGAAGAATTTGTGAAGTTGATGACTGGCAAATTTGAAATGAGCATGATGGGAGAATTAACGTACTTCCTTGGGATAGAAATTCAACAAATGAAGGATGGAATCTTCATCAACCAAGCAAAGTACACGCGGGACTTAATCAAGAAGTTTGGGATGCAAAACTCTACTCCCGTGAAAAGTCCCATGCCATTCAGTGCCAAACTTGACCCCGATGTTAACGAAGAATCAGTAAATGTGACTGAATACAGAGGGATGATTGGTTCATTGCTGTATCTCACAGCAAGTCGCCCGGACATAATGTCTGCAACTTGCATTTGCACAAGATATCAGGCGAATCCCAAAGAGTCACACATGCTACATGTGAAACAGATATTGCAGTATTTAAAAGGGACAGTGAATTTGGGACTTTGGTACCCAAAGGAGTCCAACTTCTCCTTATCTGGATTTTCTGATGCTGATTTTGCCGGGTGTCAGTTTCTTGGAAACAGATTGATTTCATGGTTCAGTAAGAAGTAGAATTCCGTATCAACTTCTACTGCTGAGGCGGAATATATAGCTGCTGGTAGTTGCTGCGCACAGCTACTCTGGATACAATGTCACGCCCCCGAATTCCAGGGAACCCGGAACCGGGTACATGACTTCCCCTTGCCCGCACCCGAAAGGTCAAGGGGTTGGTGACTAGCACCAATAGAGACTACACCGCGGGTCTTGTCTCAAATATGCAATCCTGTACGATCATACATCAAGGGTAATCCTGTACTTTCCCATATATCATCATGCATACAAAGAGTCAAACATCATACAGACCTCACATCATACGGTATGCAAATACAATCGTCCACGGACCCATGTCCGGGATATCACATAAAACAATACGAGAATATAAGCGTATCATACATCGAGTAGTGGGCGTCCTCCTGGAAGAAAGTCCTCCACTAGTCTCGGGTCACACCTGAAAAGGGTAAGCAACAAGTAGGGGTGAGCGACAAGCTCGGTAGGTGACCCTAACACTCCACATCATGCAACACATATAAGTCTATACTATATGCTCGGTGTACTCGTGCACCGTGTAGTGTGCACAATCATCAGGACTCGACTGCAACAAACATCAGGACAACTTGTCCACAATCCTCCATGGGATCCCGGCTCAGGGCACTCGGCCCTAGCTCCACGAGCTCAACGGCTCAACTCAGGCCTTAGCCTGTCCACGCGCAATATGCCCGGCCACGGTCGCCACACGGCCCGCCATCGGTGCATATGCCTGCCACGTCAACCACATAGCACCATTGGTGCATCACGGTGAGAACCCAAACAAGTCACGGAGTCCATGCCCCAATACCTCACATCAACATACTAACATGAGTATGGCATGTCATTCTCGACATTTCCTTTGGAAGTAGCCGGTCTCCACAAGTAAATCCTCAATCCTTGATTTATGAAGGAAGTACCCATAGCAGCCTATTTTCTTGAAATCAAAAGTCCCGGCATTGGGTTCCCATAGCATAAATAAGATAATCTGATTTTTGGGGATTTTTTCGAGATGTCTAACCCCACTTTCCAAAAATTCACCACTACGAACTTTTGGGTTTTTCCGAGATTTTACACTAAATCCCAAATTTCACATTTTGAAATAATGGGAATTAATTTTTCTAGTATTTTTCTTTGAATCCAAATGGGGGGTATTTTGTTATTTACATTGTAACTTAAGTATAATACTTACATGTGGAGAGGCATAATGGTTTACAATGTAAATGTCCAGTGCGGTGCGGTTGACCTGCGCAATGAACTTGTTTCACTCCTACGGATTTGATGCTGCGGACTAATGCTACGGAACTACTTGTTCCACTCTTGCGGATCGACTACTACGGAACTCATTGTTCCACTCCTGGGACCGATGCTACGGAACTCATCGTTCCACTCCTGCGGACCGACTACTACGGACTACCGATCCGGACCAATTCCTCCGGACTAACTACTCCGGACTACCGATCCGGACTAATTCCTCCGGACTACGATCCGGACTAATTCCTCCGGACTATCGATCCGGACTAATTCCTCCTGGACTAACTACTCCGGACTATCGATCCGGAAAAACACTGTTCACTTAGTCCCGGAAACACACCATTCACTTAGTCCCGGAAAAACACTGTTCACTTAGTCCCGGAAAAACACTATTCACTTAGTCCCGGAAACACTATTCACTTAGTCCCGGAAAAACACTATTCACCGTCGTTTTTGCCAATTTTCTCAGCTAGAACGGCAACCCCAACAACCCCAAACACTCATAAACACATTTATTTTGATATACACCCCATTACACGTCTTAAATAACTCTAAATTTCATGTAATCAACGAAATACCTCTTTTATGCATTTAAATCACAAGATTCAACCAAAAATTGGGTTTCCCCCAAATCTTAAGGTTCACCCCCAAATTCCATGATTTCACCCAAATTAAGCATGCTAAGCCTACTATGAATCATATAAGGAGTTAGAATCACCTACCTGGAAGATTCTTTGCGATCCACGAGCTCCAATCGCCCCAAAATCACCAAGAAAGCTCTTCACGCTCTTCACCTTCTCTCTCTCTCTCTCTCTTGCTCAAACACGCACGCACCAATAATTGGAAATTAAAGAGATAAGGCAGTTCTTAATTATATATGTATCGTTGCCAATAATTGGCCTCCCAAAGAATAATTGACCCGAACGCAATAATTGACCTCCCGAGGTCACGAACTCCAAATTGAGTCAAATTACTGTCAAAACGCTCGAAATAACGAGCACAACATTGTTCAGATATTATCACACTCAAATGACTGCTCAAACGCAAAGTCAACCAATAAACCCCAAAAAGTCAACAATCGGGTCAAACGGGGCCCCGACTCGAAATCGGGCCCAAGTACAGTCAAAATGCTCGCATCGACGGCTACACTACCGTCCAGATAGTTACATTCCCACAGAATGACTCTCTCAAAACTACCCAAATACGAGTCTTTACATACAAAGTCAACTTACTGACTACGGGTTCAACATGACACCTGTTCCGCTATACTACAACAATACCAGTGCAATTGCTATCAGCAACAATCCAGTTATGCACCCAAAGACTAATGTCACGGGGTCAGAAACTTACTGACTACTAAGTGCCGCAAGGGGTTGAGAGGCGCAGGAAACCTGACCCCGTGACAAGTGGTATCAGAGCCGAACCGGCCCGTATCCTGAAGACTCGCCGAGCACTCTCGCGAGTAGCGTGATCCCAAGGTGGGAGCTCACAGAGGTGAGTCGACCGATAGTGTCTTGCACGCCTTGCGTCCATAGAGTTGGAGTATCCTAGAGTGTGATACAGAGTTGGGCAAGGGAGTACGAAGGAGCGCGTCGGAGCGATCTTGGAAGCCTCCTATCCTTTGGACATTGGGCGAGTAGGGTGAGCATCTTGGTAAAGGTGTTGCAACCTACGGGGAAGCGATGTCCAAGCTGTTGACATTGGGCGAGTGGGAGGGCGTCGAGGTAACGATGCCATCGCCTGCGGGGAAGCGATGTCGACAAGCGCAACGAGGACGTTGCGAGGATTGGGTGGAGGAGAATGTCACGACCCGAGCAGCGTGGTGCTGGCGGGACGTTTCTTAGTGGCACGATTCAGGAATGGATTCGTGCTACGTAAAGGAGAGGGGTTGGTTGAAGCGTAGATGGTGCGCAGCGAGAAGGTTCCAGGCGGTTCGTGGAGGAGAACGGATGGAACCCCTTCGGAGTTCAGACGTGCCGACCCGGTTGAATGCGGGGAGCACGCCGCTAGTCGAGGACTTGACGTTGAAGAAGGGATTTGGCCATCCTTACACAAACCGGTCGGGAACCGGAGCCGTTCTCCGATGAGCCCGGTGGCAGGGCGAAACCGGTCTACGTGCGCTTCAACCCTCAAAGGCTAAACTTAGCGGACCGTGGATAAAGAAGCTAAGTGCCGCAAGGGGTCGAGAGGCGCAGAAACCTGACCCCGTGACAAGTGGTATCGAGCCGAACCGGCCCGTATCCTGAAGACTCGCCGAGCACTCTCGCGAGTAGCGTGATCCCAAGGTGGGAGCTCACGAGAGGTGAGTCGACCGATAGTGTCTTGCACGCCTTGCGTCCATAGAGTTGGAGTATCCTAGAGTGTGATACAGAGTTGGGCAAGGGAGTACGAAGGAGCGCGTCGGAGCGATCTTGGAAGCCTCCTATCCTTTGGACATTGGGTGAGTGGGGTGAGCATCTTGGTAAAGGTGTTGCAACCTACGGGGAAGCGATGTCCAAGCTGTTGACATTGGGCGAGTGGGAGGGCGTCGAGGTAACGATGCCATCGCCTGCGGGGAAGCGATGTCGACAAGCGCAACGAGGACGTTGCGAGGATTGGGTGGAGGAGAATGTCACGACCCGAGCAGCGTGGTGCTGGCGGGACGTTTCTTAGTGGCACGATTCAGGAATGGATTCGTGCTACGTAAAGGAGAGGGGTTGGTTGAAGCGTAGATGGTGCGCAGCGAGAAGGTTCCAGGCAGTTCGTGGAGGAGAACGGATGGAACCCCTTCGGAGTTCAGACGTGCCGACCCGGTTGAATGCGGGGAGCACGCCGCTAGTCGAGGACTTGACGTTGAAGAAGGGATTTGGCCATCCTTACACAACCGGTCGGGAACTGGAGCCGTTCTCCTGATGAGCCCAGTGGCAGGGCGAAACCAGTCTACGTGCGCTTCAACCCTCAAAGGCTAAACTTAGCGGACCGTGGATAAAGAAGCTAAGTGCCGCAAGGGGTTGAGAGGCGCAGGAAACCTGACCCCGTGACACTAAGCACATTGAAGTCTGGTATCACTTCATCCGAGATGATGTTTCAAACAGCATATATCTCCTAAACATGTTGCTATGGATAATCAACTTGCGGATATACTCACTAAGCCCCTACCAGATGCAAGATTTTCTAACTACTCCTCAAATTAGGTATGCTTGACTTGTCTGCATAGTTTCTAATTTTTCACCTACTGTCCTTCATGCTGATTATTGAACCCCATTTTGACCAAGTTAAATCACAATCATACTCGGCGAAAGACCACAAGATGAAACACCACTTTGGGAAACCTTTACATGTCCCAAGGCAAGCACAAGTGATCGAGGATGAAATTTGGAGAACAACGCACTTGACCACACTTGATTCCGAGAAGAAATGAAGAAATTATGACAAAAGTACTAAGTTTTGTATGAAGTTGAATTGGACAACCAGTGTGCAGCCCGCTATTTTGCCGATAACTTCCCCGATACGTGTCGTAATCCAACAAACTCAATTTTGTTGAGTATATAACACCTTTATCTGTCATTTCTAATTGGTTTGAGATTTTTCCGGGCTATATTCAATTAATTATGATTTTTCGAAGTTGGCAACCAAATCTGGTACAAATTTGGGAGAGACAGCCGGTGCGCAGCGCACTATTTTGCCAATAACTCCTTCAATACTAGTTGGAATTGAACAAAGTCACTTGAATTGGTTAGACAACATCTTTATCTATCATTTCCAATTGGTTTTAGATTATTCCAGGCTGTATTCAATTAGTTATGATTTTTTGAAGTTGGTGATCAAGTTTGGGTGGAACAGCCGGTATGCAGCGTACTATTTTGCCAATAACTTCCTCAATATTTTTTGTAATTGAACAAAGTCAATTTAATTGGTTAGATAACATACTTATCTATCATCTCCAACTAGTTTGAGGATAATCCGAGTTCTGTGCAATTAACTATGAATGTTTGAATCTAACTGGCAGAATGCTCCCACTATCATGTACCTCTGTGCAGTGTTTCCCAATTTTCTCTTAAATGGATGATCCTTTTTGAGTGATTCCAATTTTTGGAGATAGATGACAGAGTTTCAAGAAAAACAAGACCAATTTGACCCTAATACGAGCTCTGTGGAGAAAGTTATGAATTTTTGAAGTTGCTCCAAAAATCTGCCTTATTTTTCATGAATTTTGGTTCTTCATATGCATGTTTGTCCCACATTGGTAGTTTTGCTTCTCCTTCGCCCAGTATATATACAAAGACACTCTCCTTACAAAGCAAGTGAGAACAAGAGAGGCCTAAGGAAGCCCAAGTAAAGGCGCCACATGGCGACCAAGCCCACACACAGAAATTTTTGGGGAAACCCAAATCTGGCGGCCAAACTTGGTCAAATCCGGGGTAAGCCCGTTGATGCGAACTAAGCCCAAATCCGGTAGTCAAATATGGTCAAATCCGAGCTAAGCCTAAATTCGGTGGTCAAACTTGGTCAAATCCATGCTAAGCCCATTGATGCGGAATAAGGACTCATTGATGCGCAATAAGCTCATTAATGCGGAATAAGGTCACTGATCCGGAATAAGCCCAGAACTGGAGGTCAAACCTGGTCAAATCTGAGCTAAGCCCATTGATGCGGAATAAGGACCTATTGATGCGGAATAAGGCCACTGATCCAGAATAAGCGCAGATCCGGAGGTCAAACCTGGTCAATAATTCGGAAAAACTCTAAAATAACTCTTCCACATGGTCTGGAAAGAACTTGAAAGCATCGGGACTCTGAAAAATCCAGAAAAATCCTTTTTTAATGCATTAATTGCGATAAGCATTTTGGGGACTCCATTTTTAAGCATAGGGACAGGGAGCCTCCGTAATTAAATTCCTCGAGATATCACAATTGACCCCTAGGGACTGCATGACCATTAATTCCCAACAGCATTAATACTCCGGAGATGCATTCAGCCCTTACCCACCAAGGCATCCAGATGTAATAGAGGATTAAATAATCTCAAGCGATTTATTTATTTTCAGGCATTGGGACTCCTTTTTTAAAGCACGGGGACTGTGAATTATTGTAAATCGTTGGGAACCAAGAATCCCATTTCCGAAGTCATTAATTCATTGGAACGCTGTAGTTGACTCATGGGGACTGTAAGGCATCCAATAAATGCCGAGGCACGGGCTGTCTCCCCTGGGATTCCTATAAATAGACTGCCCCAAGAGGCAGAGTGGGGGCATCAATTATCACGTATCAGAGCAGATTATTCAAAGAGAGGAATTTCTGACTGCATTTCTTGGAGAAAAAAAATCAAAGAGGGATAAAGAGAGTATCCTGGGAATTTTCAAAGAGATATATACTCATTTTCAAAGAGTAAAGCGCCCAGAATCACTGTACTTCACAGGAAGGAGCTGAGATTGGAAAGGCTTTTTTTTTTTTCTAACCTTTGTGCTTTTAGGAAAGCGTTACTTGAAGGGAAAAGGAGCTCAAATCTGCATCATTCATTCTTTCAGGTTCTCTACTTCTGTTTATTTTATTTTTTGTGTGCTGTTTTCAAACGTAAAGCCCAAAAACTTCTCTATTTTCTTTTCCATTTTTTTTCTCATAGTTTAAAAAACGAAAATACAAAAAACAAACGTCTTGCATCTTTTTTCTCCTTTATTGTTTTCAAAAAATAATAAAATGTAAAAACACAAAAACTTAAATCTCTTTTAGAAAAATTAAAACAAGGCTTGGGCGGTCATGAGGGTTGAGCCCTAGATGCTCATATCCTAGTCTGCCTAAGCCAATATTAATTGTGGCAGTATTTCCATTTGAATTCAAATTATTTTCATTTTCTTTTCTAAAGAAGAAAGTTCCCTTTTGTTTTCTTGAAAAACGCAATACTGTCACATGAGCCTAGATCCCACATTCTTTTTCTAAGATTAAAATGCTCACTTTTATTTATTTTATTAAAATCTTTTTTTATGGTCTTAAGGCCTAGATCCTAAAATCTTTCTTTTTCTTAAAATTAAAAGTATAGAACTTTTTTTTTTTTTGAATAAATGATAAAGAAAGCAAACACCCATAGATCAAGACTAGGTATCAATTGTGGGCGTTGTGGGGGTGCAAGAGTTTTTCTTCCTTCCCCAGACGTAACCGACACCCGAACCTAATTTTTTGGAACCGTAGACCCTTTCTTTTTCTAGGTGCCCAATCACACCTTTAATTTGTTTGGTGGCGACTCTGTGTTTTTCTTTTCTTTAATGGTTTGTGCGAGCTTTGTGCAGGGATGACTCTAGGATCAACTGAATGAACTAGCATGGAGTCCTTTCACAAAAGCCAGCAATGAGCCCAGTCAAAAACGGGTGATGACAGCTGGGGACTGTTGTGAGAGTTTAGCCATGGTCTCAATTTATTGGAATGTTTGCTTGCTTTTTTTTTCTGTTTATTTTTTTTTATTCTATAATTGTTTTAACTGTACATATATGCTTCTCTCTTTTTCTCCAACCCTATACCCAGGTTTTCTCTAGCATAACATGATTAGAAGAGGCTAGTAAAGGTTTGCCCACGTGGACTTGGTTGTGCTTGTCTACGTGGAATACCCAAAATGTCTCACTTAGGTAGTGGTCCTTTCTTGTTAATGCCCTAAGAGGTACAAGAAGGACCCCCTCCGTTAATGCCCTTTGGGGTACGGGGGCTCCCTCTTAGTTCTTGTTAATGCCCTCGTGGTACAAGGCTAAGTAGAGAATGCTTGGGAACCAATGAAAAAGATAGGCAAATTTAGAAGCCCATCAGGGGCATGACCTTCATGTGTTTGAGCCTTGCTATGACATTTGTGTACTTGCCTTGCTTGAACTTTGTATATATTGTCCATGTACTAACCCCTTGTATATATTATCCATTATTTATTTACTAACCCCTCATTTTCATTCATTGCATGTCACAACATTGTACACATTCATTTAGGAAACATGGTAAGCTTTGATCGTCTTCTAGCTAACAAGGTGGACAGAGAAGACATTCAAGAGGTTGCTCTCGCATCAAGGATAATCCAAAGGGACTTAGGAAATTTTTCTCAAGAGGAGCCACAGAAGGTCCGAGACATACACATTATGCTCCCAAAGAATCATGCTCCTGAACTCACATCCATATGGAGGAAGTGGTCTTCAAGGAGTCAAGCCGCATACATCAAACACTTTGGGAATCTGTTACATCTAACTCGACTACCAATAGATGAGAACATGATCATTGCAGCAGTGAACCTCTAGGATCCAAGGCGAAGGTGCTTCTGTTTTAATGGCATGGATTTGGTCCTAACTATTGAAGAATATAAAAGGCTTCTTGATCAAGAAGTGGATCAAAAGAAGGCAATCTTCAACTATGATCCTCGAAAATGATGAGAAGCATGAAGTCGTTCCATGGGAGTTCTTCAAAAAGATGATGCAACATTCAACTCAAGAGGAGACCCATATACTTTTCACTGTTGCTGTCTATGGTCTACTCATTTTCCTTCGGAATCCAAACTTCATGGATGGGAAAGTCCTGGAACTTGTCTTGCAATTGATAAAGGGAAATGACCCCATTCCTGCCATCTTAGCTGAAACCATTAGGTCCTTATCCTACATCCGAGTCAGAGGCCAAGGACAATTCAGAGGTTGTCTTCCTCTCCTATGCACATGGTTGAAGAGTCACTTCCCATGCAGCTTTCCATGCTTCAAGGAAGTGTACGTGTTACCTGCTACGACCTTGCTAGATATTCTAGATAGTGGGTGGCAGCTACCCAATGACAAGGAAGGTTGGATGCACAAGATCCATACACTAGGAGATGAGGATATCATTTGGAGGGCCCCTTCGATGCATAGATCAGGCATGCTATATAGCTGTGGAAGCTATAATTGGGTCCCACTAATCGGCCCTTGGGGAAGCACTACATACGCACCATTATAGGTGGGAAGACAACTTGAAGGGTGTCAAATTGTCCCAGTCTTACATGGAATGGAAGCCTGCGATAGGGAATATGGAGCTCCTGGGGCAAAACGGGCAATCTTTGAAATGCACAGAGCTTGGGCCACCCCTCGACGAATCAAGGCCAACCTACACGCTACTCCTATCTTATCAGAATACAAGGCATGGAAAGAGAATTTGTTCCCTCTCCCCTGCAGCTGAAGAGGTGGCCTCCAACGAAGAACCTACGGTCGTCCTAGATACAACTCTATCCTTGCTACAAAGAGAACGCCGTTTTGTAGCAAACAGTGCAAGAACAAGGGGAAGCCATACAGAAAATGGTGGAGCAGTTGGAAGCAGCAAAGATGCAGAAGAGTCATGCAAGGAAGCAGTCATTGGCAAGGGGGATGGTCATCAACAGGCTTGAACAGGAGAATGAGAGACTAAGGAACCTCCGAAGAAGACACTGCTAGGAGATAATCAAAGCTTGTCCTAGAACATATAGTTTTAGGGATTTCATGTCATTTTACTTGTTTTAAATTCAGTTTGACTGTTTGTACCCTTTGAAGTTTGGTTTCCAACTTAATAAAGTTTGTGTCTTTGCATCTCATGCATATCATGCACTCATACTTAAAAAGTGAGAACCAAAATAAACTTTCCAAATTCTCCAGGTTTGCTAGAAGGCCTTCAGCGGAATTGGGCACTCATACAACTTAAGGTCCTCCAGTCGTCAGACATCTCCTACAATGGTAGCGCATACCGAGGACAGACTTACTGCAGGCTCAAGAAGAGATCGGGGGGAGCATGCTCTGAGTGCAGGCTCACTTAAAAACTATGATGGACATGCTAGCCAGGCTGACTACCGAGAGAGAAGCTAGCCCAACTACAGGAGCTATTAATCAAGAGCAAGAACATGCACAACATGCTTCATAAGCCTACGCTCCAGCAAACATGGTTTCTGGGGCATCACATCAAGTCCCACCTACACCACCTGCTATGGGGGCGACAACCCCAAATATTATGGAAGCTATGGAATCCTTCGCTCAACAATCCGATTGGAAATCTATTGAAGCCCGACTGAAAACTGTGGAGGCGGTAAAAACATATGGAGGGACCGACCCACATGATTTATGTTTAGTCCCAGGCATAGTACTTCCATCCAAATTCAAGATGCCTGATTTTGAAAAGTTCAATGGTACTTAGTGTCCTAGAACACATGTGACCATGTATTGCCGCAAGGTGGCGGCCCATGCAGACAATGGCAAACTCTTCATGCATTGCTTCCAGGAGAGTCTAACCGGTGGTCCACTGCGATGGTACATCCAGCTTGAAGGTAGCCGTATCAGAACATGGAGTGAGCTCGCCACGGCATTTTTAGCTCAATATAAGCATGTCACCGAACTGGCATTAGATCGGCTGGCCCTGTAGTCATTTGAAAAAGGAAGTAATGAAAGCTTCAAAGTTTATGCCCGACAATGGAGGGAGGCGGCCATGGATGTTTAGCCTCCACTCACTGAAAGAGAACTTACCACCCTCTTCATCAGCACCATGAAAGGGGTTTACTACAAAAAACTAATTAGGAATGTTTCAAGTAGCTTTGCAGACTTGGTCGCCTCAGGAGAACGAATCGAAGGTGGTATAAGGGAAGGAAAACTTGGGGGAAGCAAGTATGAAGCTTCTAAAAAGCCCTCTTCCTCCAATCGAAAGAAAGAAGGAGAATCCCAGGCAGTATGGCAACCCAAGGCTGACTATAACAACACTGGGTCATAACAACCCCAACAATCAACCACACCTGGGTGTTATGGAGGATCTTCGACAGTGTCCTACATTGCTCAAGCCTCGAACCCACAATATCAGCCTCAAGGTGGGAACTTTTACTCAACCAACCAATCCCAGTCTGAGCAATCAAAGTAGCCATGGCAGAAACAAAAAAACAGGAAAGGAGAAATTCGATCCAATTCCTATCACATACACGGAGCCATACACCAGATTATTGGCAGCAGGACTTGTCAGTCCAGTGCCCCTAAAAAAGTTAAGCCCTCCATATCCTGATTGTTACAAAGCTGATACCAACTGCGCATACCATGGAGGTGGAATTGGACACGACACAGAAGGTTATTTCGCCCTGAAAAGGAAGATACAACATTTAAGAGATGTTGGGTGGTTGGACTTCTCTAAAATGACTGGCACTCCCAATGTGGGTACCAACCCTCTTCCGGAACACTTAGGCAATGTTGCCTATATAATAGCTAAATATGGAAGTTCTCCTAGACAGGCTTCCACAATCAAGATGGACAAGTGTCAGCTATTCACGACCCTACATAAGAATGGACTCATAGTAACTAAAAATGTGACTGAGGTCAACAGGGGCAATAACTGGAAGAGGTGTTGCCTCTATCATAAGACAAGTTATAGACATGATTTAGAAGAGTGTACAGAATTCCAAGAAGTAGTTCAAAAGCTGCTAGACTCCAAAAGGTTGGAGATCTCAGGATTGGAAGAATGTCATGAGATTTGCATGGCCTCCACGGACAGGACACAAATGGAACCCAAGCCTGGGGCACTGAAACCCTTAATTATCCAGTACACGGAGAAGCCAAAGGCCAACTCGTTAATGCAAAAGATCAAAACTCTTACTATTTTAGGAGCTGTCGCCTTTCCCATACATGGATGATAAAGTAGTGCCATGGGACTATCATTGCAAATCCGTTATCACAGGGCTCCCTTTAGAAGAAAAGATAACAAGAAGTGGTCGTAACACACCGCCAGAAATCAACAAAGCCGATAAAGGTAAAGCTGTGGAGCAAGATATCATCCCAAGATCGGTGCCAAAAGATAAGAATACCTCTATCTCGGAAGAAGAGGTAACAGAATTTCTGAAGCTAATTAAGCAAAGTGAGTACAACATCATTGACCAGGTTAGTCGACAGCCAGCTCGCATCTCACTATTATCTCTGCTCATGGATTCTACTCCACATCGAGAGACCCTTATGAAGGTCTTAAGCAAAGCTTATGTCCCTCCGTCTATCTCCGTGGAAAATTTAAACGGAATCGCAAATAATATTGTGGCAAGCAACTTTCTCAGCTTCAGTGAAGAAGAGCTACCTCAAGAAGGTTTTGGGCATATCAAAGCTTTGCATATCTCTGTTAAGTGCAAGGACCACATCATCTCGCGTGTACTAATTGATAATGGGTCATCTCTGAATATTATGCCAACACCCATTCTAAAGCAACTACCAGTGGATCCATCTCACATCCGCCCTACTAACATGATTGTCAGGGCTTTCGATGGAGAAAAACGAGAAATAGTAGGAACCCCAGATGTACCACTACAAATCGGTACAAGTACTTTCACTGTGGAGTTCCAAGTCATGGATATCGCTCCTTACTATAGTTGCCTACTGGGAAGGCCATGGATTCATGCAGCAGGGGCAATCCCCTCAACCCTCCATCAGAAGGTTAAATTCATTGTAGACGGGTAACTCATATCTGTGTCCGGGGAAGTAGAAATCCTCATCACTAAACCCCTCTCTATCCCTTACATTGAAAGCAGTGAAGATATCTTTGAGTGTTCCTTCCGCTCATTTGAGGTTGTCAATGCAACCTACCTTCCAAATCCTACAACTGATCAGGATATTGCGACACAGCTACCAAAAGTGTCAAGGATGGTGGCGTCAGTCATGCTGAAGCTGGGCCACAAAGCAGGAGAAGGCTTGGGCTTGCAAGGACAAGAGATCAAAGAACCTGTTACCATTTGAAGTACAATTGGTAGATTTGGGTTAGGCTACAAGCCTACTAAAGCTGATAGGCAATTAGAGACTGCAAGAAGAAGGGATAGCCAACTGGCTAAATTGGAGAAAAAAACCTTCCAAGAACAAAAGATGACTTTCCCACCGCTCGGAGCTACATTCTGGAGTACGGGGTTCATAAATTGAAGGGAAGAGACAGTGGCCGCTATAGGAGATGACAATGAAGAGTCAAAACTGGTTCGGGTATGCCAAGGAGATCTGGGGCAACAACTGGACAATTGGAAAAGCTTGGACCTTCCTATCATGTAAACGGTTCAAGGAATCTGCTGGGGCATTTTCAGTGTTTTCTCTTTGTTGTTTTTTAATTTTAAATTTTGAATTTGTTGTAATCTTTATTTTGAAAATTGGAATAAAATGAAACTTTTTTAAAGCATCCCCTTGTATTTCATGGCACGTGCATTATCATATATAGTTGAGTAAGTCAGACTTTTTCGAACAGATATGATAAATTTAGAGATATGGTAAGGAAAGAAGAAACGAGTTTCTTAAGACTTGACCATAATCCAAACTGAGAACAGTCAGTGTCTGAGATATAGGAAGCTGGAATAGTAGAAGATCTCGAGCTACCAGAAGACATCAAGCTCCTACTAGAAAAAGAAGACCAGCCCACTATCCCTAGTGAAGACCCAGTCACAGTCGTAAACTTCGGAACAGCCGCTGAGCCAAAAGAATTTAGATTGGGGTCTTTAATCCCTAATAATGTCAAAGATCAGCTACTTGATCTCCTCAAGTCCTACATTGATGTGTTCGCCTGTTGCCCTTGAGACCTGAGTGTAAGCCTGTCTAGCAAAAGCTAAGGAGGATGAGACCGGAGATGATACTAAAGATCAAGGAATAAGTCAAAAAGCAATGGGATGCAGGGTTCCTTAGTGTGGCCCACTATCCAGAATGGGTGGCCAATATCATACCAGTTCCAATGAAAGGGGGGAAGGTCCGTATGTGTGTAGACTATTGCGACCTCAATAGGGCTAGTCCTAAAGATAACTTCCCACTACCTCACATTGACACTTTGGTAAACAACACTGCAAGACATATTATGTTTTCCTTCATGGATGGGTTCTCTGGCTATAACCAAATTCGGATGGATCCTAAACACAAGGAAAAGACTACATTCATCATTATATGAGGCACCTTTTGCTACAATATCATGCCTTTCGGACTCAAAAATGCCGGGGCAACTTATCAAGGAGTCATTGTAACACTGTTCCATGACATGATGCACAAAGAAGTAGAGGTCTATGTCGATGATATGATCGCCAAGTCGAAAGGAGACAAGGACCATGTGGAAGTGTTGCGTAAGCTCTTCAACAGACTACGAAAATACCATTTGAAGTTAAATCCAGCCAAATGTACCTTTGGGGCTACATCAAGCAAGCAATTGGGATTCATCGTCAGCCAACAGGGAATTGAGATTGATCCTGATAAAGTCCGGGCCATCCAAGATATGCCCGTGCCAAAAACAATCAAGGAGGTTAGAGAATTCCTCGGAAGACTCAACTACATCGCTCGATTCATTTCACAACTCACTATGACCTGTGAACCCATCTTTAAGGTGCTGCGCAAGAATAGTCCCAAGGTATGGAACAATGAATGTCAGGAGGCCTTTGACACAATTAAGCAATATTTGACGAACCCTCCAATTTTGGTTCCCCCAGTATCCGGTCAACCTCTGATTCTGTACTTAACATCCGCGGCTGACACCTTCCTCCCATTATATGCGGATTGTGATCCTTTTGATGCTGATGGGCATGTTTTCAATGAGATGACCAAATATGCCGCATCCAATGCCGAGAGAAGATGTTTATCAGTTTTGTACCCCTTCTCTCCTCAAGATATTCAGACCTTACGTTCTGAGATGGGTCTGTTTACTACGGAAGACATAGATAACTTCTCTCAGGCTGTTAAGATGGAGATGAGGTTGTATCCGTCTCTGTACAAGGACAGAAAGATGTTTAATGTCTTGCCTTGTTGGAATGAGGGCTATCTTCCAGATGTAGCCAACATTCTGACTTTCATTAATGGAATTGCTGAGGATAGCATACCCTGGAAAACTCTCTCATCTATCCTCATTCCGTACTGGATTATGACGCTGCACTACATGCTGGTTGTCTTTATGATTCTGTCCAAGCAGCTGATTATAATTGATTCTCATCAAATCATGGAGCACAATGTTAGAAGGAATCAATGGGAGCCACTGCGTCTATGATCGATGGAAGAAGTAAAGCAATCTAGACTTTATGAAGAAAGGGGCCTGACACCGTTGGGTTCATCTGAAAAGCTGAAGGCGACGATCCGGGGCAAGAAGCAAGTTCCTCAGCAGCCCGATGGAGAGAGCTGCGGAGCCTTTGTCTATTTCTTCATCAAGTCAATAATAAAGGTGGATAAAAGCTAGAGCACTATCCAAGCCTACACGAAGGAATAGACAATGGAGCTAAGGGAGAAAGCAGTAGCTATGATCTTCAAGTATAGTAAGCCTTATATACCTTAGTGAAAATTTTGTATAAAGGCTAAATTGTACTATGTTGCTGCTTAATGGAAATGGATGTGGTTTCTATTCTGTATGCTATCTTTTTGCTGTGCTTACCAGATCAGATTACAAAGGGTTTTGGCATATCCATAATTGGGGGAGATTGTTGGATCAAGCCCAGAATTTGGATGATGCGAACAGAACCCTATGTAACTTGATCTGAGACTTTTGTTGTTTTCATGTTGAGTAATTGCAGAAGATATGAACTTAATCCGGACTTACACTTGTGAGAGGAAAGCTAAGGACGGGATACATAATCCTGATCCGGATGAGAGTGTGCGTCGTCAAAAGCTTGGTACATAACCAAGTCTTCACTTCATACGGAATAAGGATCATACATGCGGACTAATGAGTTAAAGCTACGGACTAACGAATCTGTGCATAATACTTTAAAATGGACTAAGTCAATAGATGCGGAGTAAGAATCCTAGTCTATAAGTCGCAGGAAGAAAGTCACAGTTATCACGGAGTAAAAAGGCTAAGTCTTCCACTCAAGCGGACTAAGGAAAAGAATCACGGAGTAAGAAATCCGTAGCATTCTATACATGCGGAGTAAGGAACAACTTATGTGGAATAAGGACCCGAGTCTTTATTTCGCACGGAGTAAGGAAATTTGATGCGGAGTAAGGAATCCGAACCTGTTACTCTTGCGGAGTAAGGATGTGCTGATATGGAGTAGGTCATTCGTTCCTTTAACACATGCGGAGTAAGGAAACTAGATGCGGAGTAAGAAAGCACTGATGCGGAGTAAGCACTCTGACCTTTTCATTCATATGGAGTAAGGAAGCGCTTACACGGAATAAGGATTTCAGTTCTAAATTGATACGGAGTAAGCAATCATTGCTACGGAGTAAGGATCTGAGCTTAGTTTAACACGGAGTAAGGAACCTTACACCAGATTTAAGATGACGCTGCTTCAACTTATCTCTTCGTATTCAAAGTCACCGGCTCACTGCTTCCCGATGTAAGACAAACTCATTGAGAACCTAAAGCATCTTACACGTGGATAATCTGGATATGTGGACATAACTTAGACTGAACTTGCGAACTCACAAACACATTTTTGTTTTGCAAACCCAAGACATTGAGCTCCACATCCGCAACACTTAAAACAGAGAGGATTTCGAGGAACAGTAATTGTGCACATAGTCCGGAACAATAAGTTCCAAGATTGTCACTCAAGGATGTGCTATATATATTACGTAAACCTTGTATATTACGTGTGCACACGTGAATGTAAAAGAGCTCAAGTAGATCATAGAGGCTAGTGTATGAGTGCATTGTAAACAGAGTGTTAGAGAGTTTTTAATAGATCTAAAAGCTCCTTAAGCTTTAATTTGCTTACATTTTCTTGTACTTTTCATTTTGATAATAAAACAAAATACTTCCACTATCTGGTTATTTTCCGCATTGATTCTATCTCTTAACCAGATAGGTGTTGTGCCAAAAAGTTGGAAAAAGAGTTTCGATAAGAGCCTATTCACCCCCCCCCCCCCCCCCCTCTAGGCTCCAAGGGACCAACAATTGTTCATATATTGTCTTTTTTTATATCATTATTCTTCTTACTAACTTTGTTTCGATTTATGCAATTGTTTATATTGAATATTATTGTATATTATTGTTTTTTTACTAACCTTGTCTTCATTGTATAAATATTAATGTTTTTTTTTATCTTTTAACCTTATCTTGTATATTGTTATTCTTTTAATCTAACCTTCATTCATACAATTGTTCATATAGTCTTAGGACATATATATTGAACATAAATTTAGTTGTACATTCAAGCATTCATTATTTAGTTTAGGGATAGTTAAGACTAGTCTTCATTAATCTATGTGTTCATGCATTTCATAACCGGAAAAAGAAGAAAGACAAAACAAAAAAAAGTGACAAAAAAGGGAGATCATGTAAATAATACAAACCCTTAGGACTCATAACATTCTTCATTCATCACTCTAAGAAGAGTAGGTATTTAAATATCTCATGCACATCCTTGCATTCATGCATGCCTTCAGTAAAGAAATAAAAAATGAAAAAATGAAACAGAATAAAAGGGAGCTTACCGTATTAACTTTTTCAGAAGTCAACATAGCATACTGATACAATTTGCGATCTTGTCATCATGAACCATCCATCACAATGACAGAATTCAAAGCAGCCAGTACTCCAAATGTCAGCTCGAACCCGTTGCGGAAGTAATCTTCCAGTGAACAAGAGGGTCACAGAAAATGAAGAACAAGCTTTGCGATACCTTTGGTGTCACGCCCCGGATTTCCAACCCGAGAAAACCGGTACGTGACTTCCCTTTTACCCACACGGAGGGCAAAGGGGGTAAGGATACAAATCAAGGATTTAACATTTTAAAACTTTCACAACACATTCAAGAAAAATAAAGTCCATCAAAGCTGTCCACAAACCAATAACAAAGTCAGTCTATTACAAAGTTCTCTTTTTAATCCATCCCCATTGGGGTTACATCAGTTCCCATAAAAATAACATAAACAGTAAAGTAAAAAAAAGGTCTTCCACCTTGGTGTATCCACCTAACGCCTGTAAGTCCCTGGGAAAAAAGCAAACACAGTAGGAGGGGTGAGCAACCACAGCTCAGTAGGGATCATGTCTCCCCAACCCATCCCATGTTCCTAGCATCTACATGCCATGTGTACAAGTGCAGTGTTGTGTTACAATAATCTCAACAAACATAATAACAACCACATCAACAATTTACAATCCTCCACTGCCACACAGGCTAACACTTTAACCACAAGTGATTTAACCGCCTCTTCAGGCCAAGTGATTTAACCGCCTCTTCAGGCCAAGTGATTTAACCGCCTCTTCAGGCCAAGTGATTTAACCGCCTCTTCAGGCCAAGTACCACAGTCAAGCACACAACACACATGGTCACTCAAGCATACAACCAAACACTTGGTGAGCACCCGTTCACAAGCGCACAAACCCATTCAGGCCATAGAGCAAACATCCAGCATACATACATACACTAAACCACAAGTCCAGTCACACCGGACATATTACCAAACACTTAATGGGCATATACACACGGCTAAGTTCACACAGGCATTTCATCAAACATGTAGCAGGCATGTCGTACAGGCATTTTATCAAACACGTTTCATGCATCACACAAACACCAGGAAACACCAAAATCGCCATTGAAGGCCAACATTCATATAGGAGGTCACACCTATATGAATCTACATATAAATAATATAATATTCTGCCCTAGGACCCTAGGACAGAGGAGGATTTAGGAAGAACAAAATCCCTACCTCAAGTAAAACGCAACAACACAAAGAAAGTCCCGATCCCACGTCGAACGCCGTCCACCCACGAGTCACCGACCACCCACGCAAGACGCCCAGGCAGCAACCAGGAGCTCTCCTTCCCTCTCTCTCTCTCTCTCGTGACGGTGGTGGAGCAACAAACCCTAACCCTAAAACAGAGGGCTTCTCCTCCTTATATAGACAACACAACATCAAAACGACGTAGTTTTGATTAAGTGAATCCCAGCATCAAAACGACGTAGTTTTGATTACACAAGTTAGCACCTTTCCGCACCCATATAGGCCAAAATACTCGGAATTTCAACATGGTCCTTTGGAGAAAGTTCCTTAGAATGTCAAAACCAAGGGAACCATGCAAAAATAAGCCTGCACGCCAATTTGCACGTGAATTCCCAATTCACGTGCACCTCCATATGGACTCCAAATGCTCTCAAACTTCACCCCTAGCCTCCTTGCATCATTTAGAAGACAATTACACTTGCACGTGAATTGGACCCATATCACGTGCACCTCACATACATGTCCATTTGGCCTGAAACTTCGTGGTAGATAGAGGACACCATTCTAAGCATCTTTCCTTTTGCACGTGAATTCATTGGAGTCCATTTACTAGGTCAAAATCTAGAAAAACTCTACTCGGGAGGGAAAACCGACTAACTCAAGGTACGGGTCCTTACATCCTCTCCCCCTTAAGACTTTTCGTCCTCGAAAAGAAATGACATAAGAGGAAAAACGAACACAAGCTACCCATTTGCCACACGGCGAGCCACAACACCCTAATGGGTCATACACCACACACAAGACAACAAAGACATAACAGTACCACCATAATCCATAACCACAATAATGCACACAACACTTCCGCATGGCACGAATACACATCTCAAAGCACATCACATTTAAGCACATGTCTTTAAAAGACAATACAAATACATCAACTACTACAAGAAAACACATCACAAGAAAACACAACACTATCACAAGAAAACACAACACTATCCCTTGGCCAACGACCACCTCCCACGCTTAAGATTGTTCGTCCTCGAACAAATACTGGTGCTTGCTCACGCATCACGGACTCACGTTCCCATGTCTCCTCCTCAATACCACGGTGTTGCCACAGCACGCGAACCAAAGGAAATAGCACGACCACGCAATAGCTTCTCTCGCCGATCCAGGATACCTGGATAGGGGCCTCAATGACGGACATGTCATCCTCAATGTCCAATTTCCCCCAATCAATCACATGAGTGGGGTCGGGGTGATACTTCCGGAACCGGGACACGTGAAACACGTTGTGCACTCGACTCGGCCCGCGGTGGTAACGCTAACCGGTAGGCCACAGGCCCTACACGATCCGAATCTCAAAAGGACCAATAAACCGCGGAGATAGCTTGGAACCTCGCCCAAACCGTCGATGTCCACGACGTGGAGAGACACGAAGGAACACATGATCACCAACAGAAAACTCCAAAGGTCGCCGTCGCTGATCCGCATAAGATTGCTGCCGACTCGAGCGGACAACAAACGCCGACGAATCAACTTGACCTTCTCGGTAGCCTCTTGAACCAACTGCGGTCCCAAGAGAGCTGTCTCCCCCACCTCGGTCCAACACAAAGGGGATCGACACGGCCGCCCATACAACGCCTCAAAAGGAGCCATCCCAATGGATGCCTGATAAGCGTTGTTGTAGGCAAACTCCACCAAAGGAAGGTGAGTTGCCCACGAACCCCCAAAATCTAGCACACAAGCCCTCAACATGTCCTCCATGGTCCGATTCGTCCGCTCGTCCCGACCGTCGGTCTCAGGGTGAAAGGCTGTACTCGGGTGAAGCTTGGTCCCCATAGCCTCCTGCAAACCTGCCCGAAACGGGAAGTGAACCTCGAATCCCGGTCCGAGACAACCGATGAGGGTACGCCATGCAGTCTCACAATCTCGTTCATGTACAACCGACTCAAGGTCCCAATAGAGTCCTGCTCGCGAACAGCAAGAAATGGGCCGACTTTGTGAGTCGATCCACAATTACCCAAATCATATCCTTCCTCCCGGTGGTGGGTGGAAGACCGATCCACAAAATCCATCGCTATATGGTCCCACTTCCACTCCGCGATGGGCAAGGGCCGTAACATGCCCGCCGGCCGCCGATGCTCGGCCTTCACCTGCCGACACGTGAGGCACCGCGAAACAAAGGCAGCCACATCGCGTTTCATCCCAGGCCACCAAAAGTGTGCCCGAAGCGCATGATACATCTTCGTACCCCCTGGATGCACAGCAACTCTAGATTGGTGAAACGCCCTCATCACCTCATCCCGGAGGGAAGAAGCCACTACCAACCGCCCCTGAAATGACAACTCATGCTCAGGACCCTCTGTCCAGTCCCCAGATAGCTCCCCAGCCTCAATACGGGCACGGAGAACCTCACACTCAATGTCACCCAGCTGTCCCTCCCGGACGCGCTGGTACAACTCAGGCACAACCACCAAAGGACTCAGGACTGTCCCACCATCATGAGCAACAGGCTGCAGCTGTAACGTCGCCAATTGCTCCATCAGCTTCCACTCTCTCACGGCCACCTCAGCTTTCCCTTTTCTGCTCAATGCATCAGCCACAACATTACCCTTGCCCGGGGTATAGGCAATAGTAAAGTCAAAGGTCTGCAAATACTCCACCCATCTCCTTTGCCTCAAATTCAAGTCCTTCGAGTAAAGATGTACTGAAGGCTCTTGTGATCTGAGAACACCACAAACTTTTCCCCCAAGAGGTAGTGCTGCCAACTCTTCAGGGCAAAGATAATAGCCGCTAACTCAAGGTCATGAGTAGGATAATTCTGCTCATGAGGCTTCAGCTGCCTTGACCCATAAGCTACCACATTGTGCTCCTGCATAAGCACACACCCCAAACCAACCCTGGACGCATCACAGTATACCTCATATGGAATATTCTCCCGAGGTAACCTCAACACCGGTGCGGTGGTCAAACGGGTTTTGAGAGTCTCGAACGCCCGCCGACACTTGTCCGTCCACTCAAATTTCACTCCTTTCCTAGTCAACGCCGTCATAGGAGCCGCCAAACGGGAGAACCCCTCGACAAAACGACGATAGTACCCCGCCAAGCCAAGAAAACTACGGATCTCAAAAACGTTGGTTGGCCTCGCCCACGATGCCACGGCCTCAATCTTGGCCGGGTCCACCCTGACTCCCTCAGTGACACCACATGGCCAAGAAAGTGAACCTCCCTGCAGCCAAAACTCACACTTGCTAAACTTAGCAAACAACCGCTGGTCCCTCAAGGTTTGCAACATCTGTTGCCAAGTGCTCCACATGCTCCTTCTCGGTCTTGGAATACACCAAGATATCATCGATAAACACCACCACGAACGAGTCTAAGTATGGGGCAAAGACTTGGTTCATCAAATGCATGAACACCGCTGGCGCATTAGTGAGCCCGAAAGGCATCACTACCCACTCATAATGCCCATACCGCACCGAAAAGCCGTCTTAGGGATGTCCTCCGCCCTAACCCCGAGCCGGTGATACCCCGACCGTAAATCTATCTTGGAAAACCACCTGGGCCCCACTCAATTGGTCAAACAGGTCATCTATCCGAGGCAACGGGTACTTGTTCTTCACGATCCACCGAATTCGGCTTCCTGTAGTCGATGCAGAGACGAAGCGTGCCATCGGCCTTCTTAGCAAAGAGCACCGGAGCACCCCAAGGTGAGGTACTTGGTCCGATATACCCTTGGTCCCCCAACTCCTCGATTTGCCTCTGCAGCTCCCTCGGCTCGGCTGGTCCCATACGATACGCTACTTGGGAAATCGGACCCGTCCCGGCACCAACTCAATGGTGAACTCCACACTCCTCTTAGGTGGCAAACTCCTCAACCGCTCAGGAAAAACATCCCGAAATTGGTCCACAACAGCGGGCCACACCCTCTTTTCCACCTTACCCTCCTCGGCAAAGGTCAGGCCGCTAACCTGTGGGTAATGGCACCCCACTGGTCCAACACCTGGCCCGGCCCAACTCGCCTCACAATCCCACTCCCCCTGCAGGGTGCAAGAGGTCCCTGCAGGTGTCACGAAGGTCACACGCCGCCGATAACAATCTATCTTGGCTTGGAAAGCCATAAGCCAATCCATACCCAAGATCAGGTCGAACGTCCTCAAAGGCATTACATGCAAGTCAAAACTCAGCTCCACCTCGCCTATGGTTAACACACAGCCACGACACACTCGCCGTACCTCAATCATGCCTCCCACCGGAGACTCCACAACTAGGGGCCTCGCGGCCTCCACACAAGCTAACCCCAAATCGTCTATTACAAGCTCAGCAACAAACGAACATGATGCACCCGTATCGAAAAGAACAGAAGCTAATGTACGGGAGATCAAGAGGGTACCTCTAACCACCGATGGTCCTGCTCCACCCTCAGCTGGTGGGGGTGGTAGCTCAGCCTCCTCCTGGTATGTCGCCTCCAGCGCAAACACCCTCCCTTGGCCCGTGCCACTGGTCGGCTCACTCACCTGGACGCTTCCCGCTAAGGTTGCCTCCAGCCTCGGTCTCGTTGCCGCTCCGGCCTCCCCTTGGGGTCGGGTCCGACTAGATCCTGCCTGGCTGGCCCGCCACCGACGAGCTAGTCTCTCGGGCCTGGTGCACGGAAGCTAGCATCACTCCTCACGCTGGACGCCGCGCCCCCTGTTCCCCTGTTGCCACTCCTGCAAACCCGGCGCAAATGACCCTCTCGTCCACAGTTGTTGCATCGCCAGTCCTTCTTGGGGCACTCCCCTTTGAAGTGACCCTGCTCTCCACGACGGTGGCATCCGCTCGGTAGACTCCCGGATGGACCACCCGGTCTTCCGCCGCCAAAGGTGAACCTCCCAGGGTTCGCAGATGTCTGCCCCCGACCGTGAAAAGAACTGCTATCCCTCTCCTCCGTCTTGAGCCTCTTGGACCCTACATCTCGATCAGGCCCACTCGCAACTGGCGACCCTGATGGGCCCGCCTCCCACCATCCGGCTCTCTCTCGGCTATACGGGCCGTCTCCACGGCCTCAGGATAGGTCCTCAAGCGTAGAATCGCCACCCTCTCCCTAAGGGCTGGCCTGAGACCCAAGGTGAACTTGTGGGCCTTCAGGTCCTCCCTTACCACGGTCTCAGGAGCAAACCTACTCAATCTCCGAACTCCCGCTCATACTCAGGTACCGTCTTTGATCCTTGCTTCAGGCTGCCAAATTCTTCCCTCTTCTGCCATCTCACCGATTCCTGGGAAGAACTCATCTTGGAAGAGTTGCAAGAACTCCTCCCAAAACATGAGTTGCACCGCACGGCTCCCCGCAACACTCGTCCACCACTCCAAAGCGTCCCCCTCCAGTGCCCAAGTGCCGGTCGCACCTTATCCTCCTCCCGGGGCAGGAGAAAGGAGAACACATGCTCAATCTGCCTCAACCACCGCTCGCCTACCACAGGATCTTCCCCCCCCTTAAATCGCGGAGGTTGTTCCTTTCGGAACCGTGTCACCACATCATCCTCTGCACGGGTCGGTACACCACCCGGCGAACTCTCACGCTCACGAGGCGGCTCTCCATCTGGTGGTGGTGGTGGTGGCACCACCGCCGTGTCTTTGCCATCTCACGGCGCACCTCCTCCCGAACGTCCCGCCGGAGTCCCTCCCGTAGCTCTCGTACCTCCAGCCGGATGCCTTCTTGTAGCCGTGCCGGTAACAACGCATGCCCTCCAACGGATGGTCCCGCTCCCGGACCCTCATGGGCAGATGACTCATCGCCCATCGCCCCGGACGCACGTGTCACTCTCCTCGGTGGCATTCTTACTACATGAAGTAAGATGCACAAACGTCGAACGCGTTTGACTACTAACAAGTTGACTACCTCTACCCCATTATCAAGTCAAGCCGTACATGGCATTACACACATTGTAACCATTGCATCAATCAATATTGCACACAAGACAGTCCACATTGTCCAAGAATATTCAGAGTTGCACAGTTCACACATAATCATGTTATGCACATCCTTCACACATGACAACATATGTAACTAGTGCCCTAATGCCAATGCATGCAAATCCTACCACAAAGCTGGACTACCCTGAGTACACCTTGGAAGCTCAAAGAGGACCATGTTGATCAGGCATGTCCCTCCAGGCTCCTCCAAAGGACTCAAGATAACCAAGTCCGCCCACTACCCTAGGCCAACTAGACCATGCTCGATACCATATTGTCACGCCCCGGATTTCCAACCCGAGGAAACCGGTACGTGACTTCCCTTTTACCCACACGGAGGGCAAAGGGGGGTAAGGATACAAATCAAGGATTTAACATTTTAAAACTTTCACAACACATTCAAGAAAAATAAAGTCCATCAAAGCTGTCCACAAACCAATAACAAAGTCGATCTATTACAAAGTTCTCTTTTTAATCCATCCCCATTGGGGTTACATCGATTCCCATAAAAATAACATAAACAATAAAGTAAAAAAAAGGTCTTCCACCTTGGTGTATCCACCTAACGCCTGTAAGTCCCCGGGAAAAAAGCAAACACGGTAGGAGGGGTGAGCAACCACAGCTCGTAGGGATCATGTCTCCCCAACCCATCCCATGTTCCTAGCATCTACATGCCATGTGTACAAGTGCGGTGTTGTGTTACAATAATCTCAACAAACATAATAACAACCACATCAACAATTTACAATCCTCCACTGCCACACAGGCTAACACTTTAACCACAAGTGATTTAACCGCCTCTTCAGGCCAAGTGATTTAACCGCCTCTTCAGGCCAAGTGATTTAACCGCCTCTTCAGGCCAAGTGATTTAACCGCCAAGTGATTTAACCGCCTCTTCAGGCCAAGTACCACGATCAAGCACACAACACACATGGTCACTCAAGCATACAACCAAACACTTGGTGAGCACCCGTTCACAAGCGCACAAACCCATTTAGGCCATAGAGCAAACATCCAAGATACATACATACACTAAACCACAGGTCCAGTCACACGGACATATTACCAAACACTTAATGGGCATATACACACACGCTAAGTTCACACAGGCATTTCATCAAACATGTAGCAGGCATGTCGTACAGGCATTTTATCAAACACGTTTCATGCATCACACAAACACCAGAAACACCAAAATCGCCATTGAAGGCCAACATTCATATAGGAGGTCACACCTATATGAATCTACATATAAATAATATAATATTCTGCCCTAGGACCCTAGGACAAGAGGAGGATTTAGGAAGAACAAAATCCCTACCTCAAGTAAAACGCAACAACACAAAGCAAAGTCCCGATCCCACGTCGAACGCCGTCCACCCACGAGTCACCGACCACCCACGCAAGACGCCCGGCAGCAACCAGGAGCTCTCCTCCCTCTCTCTCTCTCTCTCTCGTGACGGCTGGTGGAGCAACAAACCCTAACCCTAAAACAGAGGGCTTCTCCTCCTTATATAGACAACACAACATCAAAACGACGTAGTTTTGATTAAGTGAATCCCAAGCATCAAAACGACGTAGTTTTGATTACACAAGTTAGCACCTTTCCGCACCCATATAGGCCAAAATACTCAGAATTTCAACATGGTCCTTTGGAGAAAGTTCCTTAGAATGTCAAAACCAAGGGAACCATGCAAAAATAAGCCTGCACGCCAATTTGCACGTGAATTCCCAATTCACGTGCACCTCCATATGGACTCCAAATGCTCTCAAACTTCACCCCTAGCCTCCTTGCATCATTTAGAAGACAATTACACTTGCACGTGAATTGGACCCATATCACGTGCACCTCACATACATGTCCATTTGGCCTGAAACTTCTGTGGTAGATAGAGGACACCATTCTAAGCATCTTTCCTTTTGCACGTGAATTCATTGGAGTCCATTTACTAGGTCAAAATCTAGAAAAACTCTACTCAGGAGGCAAAACTGACTAACTCAAGGTACGGGTCCTTACATTTGGAAACTCTTTGGGAATGTAAGTGTTTTCTTTAAACAAAAAACAAGAGTTATTTTTCTGTTTTTCAATAAAAAAAGTTGTACATACATTTTGCATGCTCTTTGGATTTCTAGAATTTTGTTTCCTTATTTGGCATTTGTGGAAAAATAAAAACCTGTCTGTTAAACTAAGTTGTTTTATCCACATTTTGTGTGTAATGTCCATTCTCACTTGTTTACTCTATTGACGTGGGTAATAAGCCCAACAGGGGCATACGAAACAAAGAATCTAAGCTATCCTGGTATAGCCAAAACCAAAAGGAGGATCATATGAGTAATTACCATTGACATCAAGGAATCAGACTCAAGAGAAGCAGTATCCACCTAAAACAGGTGCATTTGACACGAAGAGTTCCTTCTGTCGCCAAAAGATAAGTTCATTTCCATTTAAGCATTTTGAGACAAATTTTGATTGTTTAAAATGAAGAGAGGCCGTATTTTCTTTCCCCGTAATACTACCATTGCTAGCCTTTTTGAGCCTGAGTATATTTCTTTCAAATAACCTAATCCGTAGTTCACTCCACATTGGGGCAATCAATTAAGTGTCACGGTCTCACACTGGGGCAGTTTTGCAAAATAATTCTTATACTGGGGCAGTTTTTAAGACCCCTAATAGATACATACCCCACAATTGGGGCAGTTTTTGTAAAAAAAAAAAGGAAAAAGCATAGCTCTCACATCGGGCCAATTTTTAAGACCCCTCATAGAGATACACCCCACAGTCGGGTAGTTTTTGTTAGGAAAAAGAACGAAAAAAAGAAGAAAAAATCCCTCATTTGGACAGTTTTGTAAAGTACCCCCGCATTGAGGCAATTTTAGCAATTTTGTAAAGTGTAGTCTAAACTACAGATCAATTCTAGCCTAGAATAGGTTTGAGCCACTTTATACCCTTTCTTGTTAGACCAGTAGCCCGAGCCTACATTACGGCCCTAATAAAGTCCTCTCAGATTAAACAATCAACATTATTTCTCAAATGCTCAAAAAGAAACAAAGTCATGAATTTTCAAGGCGGACTTAATGAAAACCCACAAGGGCATCAACGGTAAAATACAAAGCCAGCTACAAGGTAGAAGGAACGACAAATATAAAATAAGGCGGGCATGGTGAAAACCCGAAAGGGTACTAAGGGCAAAATTCAAAGCCAAGAAAAGAAGGTCAAGCATTCAAGGCCCAAGATCAGTCAACATATTCTCCAATTAAGTCAATGAGCATCAAGACTTTGGCAATCAGGCATCTTCTCAAATCATGTCTCTGCACAACAAATCATCGGACAAATCACCGGATTAACACTAGCATAACTTAGACATAAATTGTTTCTCCTCTGCTAAATCTTTTTTAGATAACTTAAACATTAACAAATCATAGAATCCCTTCAGAGATTTAGGAATTGGGTTTTAAAATGTTAGGACTCCTTTTAGATGTTTAGGACAAAGTGAACTTCATTTCAACTTCAACAAACAACTTAGGAAAATAAAAGGAATAGACTTTTAGGCCACATGCAAATTCAACATTACCTTTAGGCTAATTAATTTTAGATCAAACAATTAAAATAAGTTAGAAACCTCCAAATCCTAAGATAGGTATCGAAAGGGCGTTGTGGGGGTGTTAGTCCTTCCTCATGCGTAACAAACTCCTGAGCCTATCCCTAGTGGCATAGATAATTTCCTTTTAAGTGACCAACCGCACCCCAAAAATAGTTGGTGGCGACTCCGTATTTTCATCTCCATTCGGATAAAGGTTGGGGGAAACCGCACCCCAAAAGCGGTTTCCCTCTCGGACAAAATCCGGTGAAGGCACTTATAAATAGGCTATCCATAAACCTCTAAAGGGATCGATTATCAAGTATCAGAGGAGATTAATCTAAGAGAGAGCTTTGTGACTAGATTTCCGACAGATAAAAACCAGAGAGAGTGAATCTTGGGAATCTCAAAAAGAGATATACTCATTTTCTAAGGAGAAAAGCACCTAGAATCACTGTTCGTCTTTCACGGGGAGGAGCTGAGATTGGAAAAACTTTTTTTCTAACCTTTGTGCTTTTAGGAAACTCATGGAAAATGTTACTCAAAGGGAAAAGGAGCTCAAATTTGCATCATTCATTCTTCCCGGTTCTCTACTTCTGTTTATTTATTAAACTGTTTCTCTTTTTTTTTCTCTGTGTTGTTTTCAAACATAAAACACAAAAACTTTCCCCTTTATCCTTTTTATTATCTCTCTAAAGCTTGAAAACGAAAATACAAAAACAAACATCTTGCATCTCTCTCTTCTCCTTTATTATTTTCAAAAAATAATAAAATGTAAAAACACAAAAACTCAATTCTCTTCTGAAAAAATTAAAACAAGGCCTGGGCGGTCATAAAGGTTGAGCCCTAGATGCTCATATCCTAGTCTGCCTAGGCCAATATCAATTATGGCAGTATTTTCATATTTGAATTTAAATTGTTTTTATCTTCTTTTCTAGAAAAGGGAATATTACTTTTGTTTTCTTAAGAAAAATACAATACTATCACATTGGCCTAGATCTCACATTCTTTTTCTAAAATTAGAATGTACTTTTTTTTGTTTGCTTTAAAATCTTTTTTGTTGTTTTAAGGCCTAGATCCAAAAAACCCCCTTTTTCCTGAAAATTAAAAATATAAAAAAAAAAAAGATAACTTCTTTTTGAATAATGCAAACAAACACCCATAGATCAAGACTAGGTACAAATTGTGAGCGTTGTGGAGGTGCAAGAGTTTTTCTTCCTTCCCCACACATAACCGACTCCCGAACCTAATTCTCTGGAACTGTAAACCTTTCTTTTTCTAGGTGCCCAATCACACCTCTAATTTGTTTGGTGATGACTCTGTGTTTTTCTTTTCTTTCTTGGTTTTGTGCGAGCCTTGTGCAGGAATGACTTTAGGATCAACTGAATGAACTAGCATGGAGTCCTTTCACGGAGCCAGTACGAGCCCGGTCAAAAACGGATGGTGATATTATATGTAACTATATAAATGCGCATAACCTTATGAGCTCTAAAATGTTATTATCTTAACCTTAGGGTATTTGAACAATCTCATCCATTAATTATGACGTTATAGGATCAAAGCAATTTTTGCCACATTTAGCTTGACTAAACTCATCAATGGTCACATACGACACCATAACTAAATGACAAAGATCAATCATGGATGCATAGCCACTACAAGAAATCAGGCCTTTAGTAAGAAATAAAATGTATTACTGTAGGATATTATAACACTTTTTGGGGTGTTAGGTCTGCTTGGCTACAGAATCAGTATGTCCAAAATATCTCATAACATCTATCTCTTACAAACCATAATATAAATAATAAATGTCACAAAACTCCTAACAATGTCATTTTCATTCCATGCCAGAATAAATTGCAAGTCCTCCATCATTCTGCAAGAAAAACCAAAATAATAGTTAAAGTAGTAAAAAATAGATAAAAAAAAGTAAGAGCAAATCATATAATTACTTCATGAAGTAGGAGCAAAAATTTATAAATAAATCTGGTTTTAAGTTCCAAAAGCGGGGAAGTAAAAATTTTTTCAAACATGTCTGCCTCCCACATTCTTGAACTCTCAAAATCAGCAAGAAGTCTAGGGAAATGTTCTATGTATCTTATTGCAGATATTGCACCTCTAACCTGACAATTTTACAATGAAAAAAAATAGACTGGTAAGGAACCCCCCTAAAGAATGAGTACGTGCATTTCTAAACAATAAACTAATTAAAATAGTCAAGAACTATAATTGGAAATTTTCAAGGGTATTTCTAATATGCAATAATTACTATGTATGTAAAACCCTCTAGGGGTATTTCTAACTAAAAGCCTATACGAAATGAGCACCAGGAACAAAAGACCATATACAGATAATGAAGAACCATAAGACTGAATTACTTGGGATGCCTGTGCCCATAAGAAATCACGAAGCCACCCATTAATAGTAATGGAACTCTATGCAAAGTTTCCTCCCGTGCAATGAGTGACTCTCCCTTAATCACTTATACTACCCCAAACATCTGATTGTATTTTCAAACTAAAATGAAAGATTACTACTGAAATTGCATTGTACATCAAAAATAGACCTAAGAAGACATGATCCCAAGCGGAGACTTCGCATGTCCGCCCTCTTCCAGGTCCATCACACGGGAAACGAAAACCAAGATTTGCTTTATCGAGTATCAACCGGGAACTGCGAGCAAATAGAACGTCCTTCAAGAGTATCAATACAGTTACATACATTGTAAATGCATGAATGTGATGTACTAAAAAAATCCACAATTCCCAACGGAATGGGTAACAAAGCTACCTTGCCCCCTACTTCTACTAAATCGCTATTCCCTCAAGCCAAACTGATACCTGTTGTTGCACCAGGGGCAGTTACATCGGGTGCTAAAGCATGGATGTTTTGTATCCATTGAGCAAAAATAGGTTATAATTGTATGACAGTGTCTGAAAACATATCTTGAGGGTGTCCTAAAGCACTCATGGTATCATTATGAATATACAACACAAAATTGTGAAAACCTTGAAATATACATGCCTAGTTGAGATGTGATATTATTGTATCACGATGTCTAAGGACATGATCTAATAGATCATTGTATCGAGTGGTTGGATCATAGTCTCTTACGATAAAAAAAAGCTACATGCGCAACAACACCAACTATGAGAAATCCACCAATCCACATGTGATGTGTGAACAATGAAAGTTGTGTACTATAATAAGGGGGCATGGAATACATATGATGCACTACAACAATGGTTAAAGAGCCTAATATCACTACGTTAAGAGATAATTGAGCATGCCATGACATTATTAAGATCTCATATTGTGACGCCTCCAAATTTGGGACCTCCAAATCGAGTGCGTTAGCGAAAATGAAATATACAAGTTTGATATAAGTTTCAAACTTTTAACTATTCATCAAACAAACCATTAATTATTACAAATCTCAATCCAATATCTTTAAGGTTTAGGGGGTTTAGAGACTAAGTAAGTATCCATAACCCATTATTACATAACAAAGCATGCGAGCAATCAAACTTAATAAATCTTTCAAATTTCACACAACTTTATTTCCAAGCACTTCTTGACTTCTTATCCTAGTTTCTCCGTTCCTTTAATTACATGGGGTTGGAAAAGAAATCATAAAAAGGGTGTGTAAGACCCGCAAAATTTTTAGCTATTTAAGTTCTTACTTAAAGAGTAATAATAATAAAATAATAATAATGTTATTGTTAACAATAGTTAGAAAGGATATTTTAGATATTATCACGATAAAAATAAGCACCCAATATAGTCATTCAAATAGCATGTGATAAGTAGCCGTTATGAATAGTATCCGTCCGTTATGAATAGTATCCGTTTGGACTTCCATAAATAGGTATGAGCATGAGATTTTATTTATAAGAAAGTATAGAAGTAAGAAGAATAATAATAAGAGTTATGGCATCAAGTTCTCAAGTACTGCCATCCGAGAATAGTGTACGCGATGAAGATCGGCGAGCAATACGACTTGAAGTTACAAAGCTATGCTTTGCTATAGATGAGCTAAATGCTCGTGTCCAATGGCTGCAATATAATGCAACGAGATACAGGGAGAAGTTTGAGGTTATTCGTGCGACAACCACGACAATGTTAGCCGAAGGGTTATGCGGCCTCTATCGCCGAAGCACAACACGTCTTACGCACATACGCTAATATAATTCAAGAAATTTTACGAAGGCCATAGAATATGATATTAATGTTTATGTTTAGGATTATAATATTTTATGTTATAATGTTATCTTACTTTATTGTTTATTGATTATGCAATTATATTATTTTATCCGCATAAATATTAAATATGTTATAAAAAAATTAATAATAAAATAATTTCTTATATGTCATAAAAATTTTAGATACTATATATTATGTCATTTAGTTTCTTAAACCAAATTACTATGGGTAGGTAAGTATTACAAGCCTTAACTTTACCAAAAGTATAAAACATAGGTAAGGCCCAAAAATTTGAATGAGGCAGATTCTGGAGGTCCCATTCAAAAATTCATAACTTGAGTTATATAGATCCAATTGACATAAAACCAAAGCCCATTTGTTCATTTATGACTTAGCTAAAACGTGTAAAAATTTCAGAATTTAATATGAAGCCAATCAATTCCAGAATTTAAAATACTACACATAGGTTTAGTATGAACGGGTAAACATTTTAGTATGAATTTAAAATTCAATAACTTTTGTTATACATATTCAAAAATTATAAAATTGATACCCATTTGTAGATATTTGAGTTAGCAATGCAATACAATTGGCCATTTGTCAAAAACTACAAAATTAAAAACGTTATAATTGAATTAGTAGGGAGTACACCAATGTGGACTTTTGATGCCAAAGGAACCTTCTAGGTTGAAAAGTCTTAAAACATTTTTTAAATGGTAGGAGAAGATACCCACGTTTTAAGAGAGGATAATAGGAATAAAATAAAGTATTTTATATATTTTACATAATTTAATTTGATGCCAAAGTCAAATTCATACACTACTTTCACACTACACACCTACCACCATCCTTGCCTATATAAGGAGTGTCTTGCCTCTCCTCTTAAGCACAAATCCCTCAAGCCACACCACGAAATTTCCCTCTCAAAACACTCCCTTAAGCCCTCTTAACATCCCAAATACTCTACTCAAATCCTCTTTTGCTTTTGGTACTTACCAAGCGTCGAAGTTCTACGAAAGGTAATACTTAAGATTTTTGAAATTTTTAAGTCGCTTCTTATTTATTATGTAGATCTATATGGTTGGTTTTACCACCTCATATATACTATATTCATGGTTGGTTTTACCACCTTACATATGTTATTTATATGATTAGTTGTACCACCTCGTATATACATACATGGTTGGCCTTGCCACCTCATATACATACCTGTGTAATTATTTTAAATTATAGTATTTTATCATAGCGTTGTCATTCTATAATTCAAGTGAAAAGATGAGAATATTAACTTATGTTTTTATTTTTATTTTAAGGTTCTAGATATCGGAATATTGTAAGGAACGACTTCCAAAATGAATTCCCCCGACAATCGCCCTTCTTCTTCTGCAACCCCAATTGTTAATGCTTCAACCTCACAGCCTATCCCCATCCTTATCTCCTCCTGATCTTCCCTTTAGACCCGTGTCTAATATCCCCTCATGGTTAAGATGGAAGACACGTAGGAAAAATAAGCTTATCGCACGTCTTTTCCGTTCACCCAATACAAGAAGTAAATCTTATTCAAAAACTCTCAAGGCATATAACCTAGTTAGTGCACAACTCAAGGCTTATGATGCATGGGATCGAAATAGGATATGGAACAGCAATAGAAGTGGGAACCCAAATTAATATTCAACCCCACAAGCACGGTATGCCTATTAAAAGATATAAGTTAAAGTATGATATATATATATATATATATATATATATATAAAGGAGATATGTGTGATATTGAACTTTTCAAGCATTAATGCTAATTTAGTGTTTTGATATTTTTTTTTAAGGTTTAGAACGCGGAGAACGACAAGCGGATAGTAAGGGTTTTTCTTTTCTTTATTCTTACTTTTCTCTTCCTCTTTATCTTGTTTTATTTGGAATTATTATTGTAAGAGTTTTATGTTTCTTATTCCATTTTATTGTTGAGAAGATTAGATTAGTCTCTTTTTAATCTCTCTTGGTAATCTATGCTATTGATTGGGGTAGATAACCATTTTGATATTCGTGGTTATCCTTGTTAACCTTGAATGTTTTATTGGAATTCTATAATATGCCTCATGTTATGTATGTTAAAGTTGTTATAACCTCTTATGTTTAGACAAAGTAAGTTTATAATGGGTGGTTCCAGAAAGACCTCCAATGCATTGGGTAAAGAACATCACCTGGAGAGTGTCAATCCAGTGATAATATGTTACGTTATGTTATGATACGGTATCCGGGTGGTTAACCTAGGTCATGATGTTATGATATGATTTCTAAACATAATCTTCCATGTTATGATTTCCTTGTGAAATGTTGATCATGTATGCAAATGTTATATGGTATTTCCTATGTTCGATATCTTCATGATTTTCCTTACCCGCTTATTTTACCCTTACTGGGCTATTTGAGCTCACCCTTTTTATGATTTCTTTTCCAACCCCAGGAAATTAAGGGATGGAGAAACTAGGATAAGGAGTCGAGAAGTGCTTGGAAATAAAGTTGTGTGAAATTTTAAAGATTTATTAAGTTGTTTTCTCGTGTGCTTTGTTATGTAATAATGGGTTATGGACACTTAGTCTCTAAACCCCTAAACCTTAAAGATCTTGGATTGAAATTTGTAATAATGAATGGTTTGTTTGATTAATTAAGTAATAGTTTGAAATTGATATAAAATTTGTATATTTAATTTCCGCTAACGCACCCAGTTTGGAGGTTTCAAATTTTGGGGCGTTACAGGGTGAGCTCAAATAGCCCAATAAGGGTAAACATAAGTGGCAAGGAGAATCATAAATATCTCGAACATAAGAAATATCATAAAAGATTTCATAATGTTTCCACATCATACGTGATCAACATTTCACAAGAGAATCATAACATGGAAAATTATGGTTAGACATCGTATCATAACATCATGATCCAAGTTAACTACCCAGATACCATATCATAACATAACATATTATCAGCTGGACTGACACTCTCTAGTGATGTTCTTTACCCAATGCATTGGAGGTCTTTCTGGAACCACCCATCATAAACTTACTTTGTCCAACATAAGAGAGATCATAACAAGATCAATTCATTGCATAAAACAAATCATAGAATGTCATGAAGCATAGTTTAGTAACAATATAAGGTTAACAATAATGATCCCGATTTTCAAAAAGGTCATCTACCCCAATTAATAAAATAGAATAGTAGAGAGAAATCAAAGAAACTAATGTCCCTTACGAATAATTAATAAAGGGGAGGTTAATAAAAGGTGAGTAATAGAAAGCAACAAAGACATAGAAAGAAGAAAGGAAAAGAAAAGAAAACCCTTATAATCCGCTTGTTGTTCTCTGTGTTCTAAACCTTGAAAATCAAAACATTAAATTAATATGAGGTGGTAAAACCCACCATGAATATAGTATATATGAAGTGGTAAAACCCACTATAAATATTGTATATATGAAGTGTAAAACCAATTATGAATATAGGATATATTAGGTGGTAAAACCAACCATGAAGATTTACATAATAAATAATAAGTAACTTCAAAATTTTAAAATCTTGAGTATTACCTTTCGTAGAACTTCAATGCTTGGTAAGTACCAAAATGAAAGAGAGTTTGAGTAGAGTATTTGGGGTGTTAAAAGGTCTTTAGGGAGTGTTGGTATAGAAAATTTCATGGTATGACTTTAGGAAACTTGTGCATTAAGAGGAGAGGTAAGACACCCCTTAAAAAGGGCAAAGGATGGTAGGTGGTGGGTATGGTAGGTGAAACTTTTGTCTATAATACCTTATTTTCTTCCCTACTTTTCTCCTTTTCACATTATTGATTCTTATTCCCTTATTATCTAACAAATGTCCACTTTTATGTCCCCATTTTTGAATTTTTAGGATTTGTTTGACTTTGAAGGTTTCTTTGATCACAAAAGTTATATGGGTGCATGACCTACTATTTTGACTATAAATTTCTAGATTCTTCATTAAATTTAACAAGGCCAATTGGGATGGATTCCTAACCTAATTATCTACATTTCGAGACCAGTTTCAAATCTATTGGACTTATATACCAAAAGTTATTGGGTTTTGAAGTGAGACTAGAAATTCTGGGTGTGCTACTAGATCCTGGTGTACTGTTTAAATTATTTGTCTTAATGAGCTAATCCAATTAGTCTGAAATTTTAACCAAAGATATATAACTAATGTTGGAACATGTTAGAAAAATATCAAGTCATTTGGATCTACAAAAACAAAGTTATAAAGTTTTTAAGATAACTTGCAAAACTACGCTAGTCTATCCTTTCTAAGAATAACTATTATTATGGAGTAACAAATCCAAATTTTTGCCTTTTACAACTCTTAATAAATTTAGATGTGACAAATTCAAATTTGTATTTTATTTGACTTCGATTCAATATTTCAACCAAGAAATTATTTATTTAACAAAACAATTGAAATAGCTATATAGTTAAGTAAAATAACATCACACTATAAAACTTAATAAAATACTACATTTATTTGCTTAAACTAAAATATATATGTCAAGTGTAATTTATTTATGAAAAGTAAATCATATGAAAATGCAATATTAATATAATTATCATACACGCTATCAAATAATATTTTCTAAATATATCATCAAAATAGTTTAACATGAAATAACATAATAACTACTTATTATTTTATTAAAATCTCGGATCTTACACATATAGACCTTTATGGCCTTGGCCTGTAAATGGACCCTTATGATTCTCTAAAATATCTTTTAGACTGTGACTGATGCTCTAGTTGGTCCTATACCTGTGATCCGCTATCAAGAAAACAATTGCAATGGCTAAATGGTGGTGTGTAATATCAGTCAGCCATAGACCTCCAGTTACTGGATCTAATCCTCGATGAAAAGTAAGAAATTCTGCATATTTTGACCAATTAAAGGTGAAAAACGGGGTCGCTCCTTCGGCAAAACTGGGATAAAGTTGAGCCAAAAGATCCCGATTCAAGAGAAATTCATGAGGAAGTGGTATCTCTTTAGGATCTACTCCAACATTTAGAAATTGGTTAATTGACAAAGATACATGTATTTGATGGCCCATCCAAGAAAGAGACCCAAGTCCTAGGAGCCCTACTAAATGATGATTTAACATAGATTCTACATCTTGGAACCACACTAATTTTGGAGCTGCTTTGTGATAATGGAACCAACCCACAACAAATGTTAACATCGCAAAAATCAATGCACTAATTGCAGTTGTAATTCACTACTTATTCCAGATGCTCTCCAAATTTGAGAAAAATCGGAGGTTATTTGTATTCCTCGAAACCCTTCCCCCATAGCTCTATTCAATATTTCTTGGTCCACTATTGGCCAAACCGCCTGGGCGCTGGGTCCAATGTGAGTAGGATCGCTTAGCCATGCTTCGTAATTTGAAAAACGAGCACTGTGGAAATACATGCCACTAATCCAAATAAATATCATGTAGAGTTGACCGAAATGGGCACTAAATATTTTTCGAGATATTTTTTCCAAATCATTGGTATGGCTAATGAATGGCCTGTTTTCTGCGGCTTGATTGAACCAAGCTTCCTGAATTTTAGAATGTTCCTACCGAATGGCCTGTTCTCCCCAGTCGAAATAGGTAAGTTAATTCCTTCCCTTAGAACCGTACTTCAGAGTTTCACCTTGTTGTTCTCATGGTACTTTGGTCGTCATTGTTGTCAACAGAATGTGGAAGCGGGAGGATGCAGGGTTGAAGATCCGTACTGGGTTGGATAACTTCATAGAATGATCTCTTAGAGTGAGCTCATAGAGAGAGTCTAACCATGTACTTACAGGGTCAAAGCTCAGGGTCAAAGACTCAGAGATCCAAACTCGAAGATCCACAAGGTCGAAGATCATTAGACCATCAGGCTCGAAGCATCACCGAAGGAACACAGGGTTGCAGACTCGTAGATCCACAAGGTCGAAGATTCAAAGACCCAAGGTGTAATCATGTGAAAAGCAGCATCTCGGATACTCTAAGACTTGCAGGCTCGAAGACCCGTCGGGTGTATAGTGGCAACATTGTAGAGTCGAAGCCCATAGGGTCAAAGATTGGGAAACCCATTGTAGAGAACAGAGACTTGTTGATGTGAACAGATGATTAGCCAAAGTAGAATGAGGTTATCACTGGCTCAAAGATATGAAGACTCGAAGACTCGTAGAGTGAAAGTTAGTTGATTACTTATTCTAACCTAGATTCGAAGCCAAAGAGCAAAAGAATTAGAAGATCAATTCGAAGATCCCAAGGCTCGAAGATTCGAAGGTGAAAACTCGGAGGTAGTAGCATGTGTACCTGGAGAGGTAACAACGAAGCTGTTGGATCGAACCCAGAATTTGGATGATGTTTGTTGGACCTCATTTTGTCCGGATTGGACATACATATTCTTTTTCATCTTTATATTTCTTCCCTATTTGTCACTCACTTTATGTAGATAAATAAATAAAGAGGTATGACCGTTTAGACAAAGGGTGTGAAAGAGACAATCGCAGGTGATAGAAAATCAAATTTGAGGATCAACGCCTTCGACCACGCTCAATTCTGAGGTCAAGCAATGAAGTTATGGGCAAATTAGCATTCGGACCGCTAACAGCTGTCAAACGATAATTGACTTTTAAAACAACACTTCGGATCAGGTCACGAACCTTACTATCATGATCCTCATGTCATTCTGAGAATTTTGATATATATATATATATTACTTATGTAAAAATAAATAAATAAATCTAGTACTGTTCATGGATAGTACACGCTCGACGCTTGGCTATTTTTTTTCAAAAAAAAAGGAAACTGTTCACCCACCGACAAGTTTTTTTATATTTATTTTTTATATTTTTATTATTATATATTTGAATATTTTATTATTACTATAAAAAATAAATTAAGAAATGACATTCTAAAAAAAATCAAATCACATGCATGAACAGCATCCGAGTACTATTCGCAGGCCCCAATAAAATAGAATAACAATAAACAATAAAAGAATCTTAAAAAAAATATAATAATAAAAAACGAAAAAAGAATTTTTTTTTGACATTTTTACTTTTTTATTATTTTTTTGTTATTTATTAGAGAAATGATTTTTTTTTGTTACCACATGTGTGTATAGTTCATGAACAGTACCCACCGACAATTTTTTTTAACAAAACTATAAATGCCCCCTTTCTCTCATTTCCCAAAAAACGTTTTTTTCCCTAAAAATGCCTCCATTTTTCTCTTCCTTTCTCTTCACTTTCCTTCCCAAAAAAATCAAATCAAAAACCCCATTTCCACCCCAAAAATCCCATAAAAATTCAAAAAAAAAAACCACTCTCTCTTCCTTCCTCTCCACTCTCCTTTCCCAAAACACAAATCAAAAACCTCATTTTTCAACCCAAAAATTCCCACGGAAATTCCCAAAAAAAAAAAACCTCCTTTCTCTCATTTTTCAATCTTCAAATAAAAAAACCAAAAAATCATTATATATCTCCCTTTCTTTAAAGCCACAAATTAAACCCAATCATCTCCAACCCCTCCCAAGTTCCAGTCCATCTCCGTCATCAATTTCAAATTTCGTCCAAACTCCAACGCGTTGCACAAGGCGATCTCACAGTTTTCCACCAGACTCAGAGGTTCTTTCAACACTACCGACACTAACAGGATAGCTCGGATGTGGTGCCGCTGCCAAGATCGATAAAGTCGGTTCCGCTACCCTTTTATTATTGTTTGTTTTCTGCTATATTGCTAAATTTTTTTATTTGTGTTTCTTTTTTTCCTTTTTTCGTTCATGTGATGTAATATTTTTTTAATTTTTTTATTTTGTTGTATATAATTGTAATATGTAAAAAACAAAAAACAAAAAGAGAAAACAAAGAAAAAAGAAAAAAAGAAGTGATTGTATTTAGTATTTTGGTACACACACCACACAATAGTTTAATTTTTGGGTTTAGTTATTTGTTTATGTTGCATGCTTTTTTATTGTTATGGTAAAAAAAAATATAAAAAATAGTTTTCCTTTTAATTCAAATCAATACAAAAAATAATATAGTGATATGGTTTTACTAGGCATATTTTCAAAACAAAAAAAAAACAATACAACAAGGTGTAAAAACTTTTTTATTCAAATAATGATATAGTGATAGAAATGTATTTTTCTTAGTTTTATTAGGTATGTTTTCCAATAGAAAAGGAAACAAAAAAAAACAAAAACAAAAGATGTAAAAATATTTTTTTAATTCAAATAAATATAATATAGTAATATAGATATTTTTCTTAGTTTTATTAGGTATATTTTCCAATAAAAAAACAAAAACAAAAACAAAAAACAAAAGACGTAAACATGTTTTTTTATTCAAATAAATATAATATAGTAATATAGATATTTTTCTTTGTGTTATTAAGTTAGCTTTCCAAAAAACAAAACAAAAAAACAAAAGATGAAAAAAACATTTTTTAATTCACACAAATAGGATATAGTTATATAGATATTTTTCTTGGTGTTATTAGGTTAGTTTTCCAAAAAAACAAAAACAAAAAAAAAAACAAAAGATGTAAAAAATGTTTTTTAATTCACATAAATATAATATAGTAATATAGATATTTTTCTTGGTGTTATTAGGTTAGTTTTCTAAAAATAAAAAATAAAAAAAATCAAGAATTTTTTTTTTAAAATGTTTGTATTATTATTATTATTATTATTATTATTATTATAAAGCTATTATTATTATTATTATTATTATTATTGTTATTGTTATTGTTATTACTATTATTATTTTTGAAATATAAAATAAGAAAAAGAGACGGTGATAAAATTGTTTTCTTGGGTATGTTTTCCAGCACCAAAAATAAAACAAACAAATAAAAACAAAAACAAAAAAAATACCCAAAAGGTTTAGTTAAAAGGAAATAAAAGAAAATGGATAAATGTGTCCTTTTGTGTTTTCTTACAACTACAACAACACAAAAATTAAATCCCCCCCACTTGCATACATCCTTTAGAATTACCCGTATGTAGGTTCACTTTAGATTAGGAAACCGAATTTCATGTCAAAGCTTCACAAATAACTTAGATAAATAAAAAAACAAAAACATAAAAAAAAAAACAAAAAAACTCTAGGTCCTACCATAGCCTTAGACTAGCAAAAAAAAAAAAGAAAGAGAAACCTCCTAAGATAGGTACCGAAAGGGCATTGTAATGGTGCTAATCCTTCCCTACACGTAACCAACTCTCGAACCCTTATCTGGTAACGTAGACCACATCTTTACTACTCAAGGTAGAGGGTATCCAACTGTATCCCAAAAACAGTTGGTGACGACTCTATTTCCCACCATTGGTTTCGGTTGAGCCCACCCCAAACAGGCCTGGACAAAAACCAGTGATGACAGCTGGCGACTTTGTTGGGGACACTTTTTAGAGAGTTAGGCCTAGAACTAAGAGTAGGAGGTTATTTTTGTTTTTACTCATCTATTTGTATATATTTGTAGTTTACATAACTGTTAATTGATTTATACGCTTTTGAAAGCGATGATAGTCGTGATTTACTAGTTTTCCTATCCGTTGCATCCATGCATTACCCTATACCCGGGTTTGTAACAATCTAGGTTAGCGAGGTTTAGTACGGTTCCCTACGCGTTGATCATTATCCGCAAAGGGTCTCAGACTCCTCACTCAAGCTTGAGGTTTTTTTAAGGCTCGTCTTTTTAAGACCCCCCTCCGGTAAATCCCATGGTGTACAGAACCCTCTATAGAGGATGTTTGGAAACCAACGAATAAGATAAGTCTAGCAATAGAAGCCCATTAGGGGCATTAACCCACATATTGTTTGCTCATTTAAGTCTTCCTTTTGAAGGATAGGTTCATCCACAATAAATCATATTGTTTTGTTAATATTCTTTTTTGTTCTTGAGTGTCTTATACAACTGTTCATATGAATATTATTGTATCACTGTTTTTACTAACCATGTCCAGAGTTTCTATCTTGTTCATAATATAGGGCACATAACATTCCATTCCACTCCATTCATACATTTCTTTGAAAGGCACTAGCTCATTCCATTCCATCCATATTCACCTCAATTTATGAATAGACACTAGTCCTCATCAGTCCATAGCAAGTACGCCCTCATTCATACATTTCACATATAATGGTACATAAGACATTTATATCATGTAGACCCATACATTCTCATACACTTAGTACTTACGTCATGTAGATCCATGCATGCATGCATCCCAAACAAAAAAAACAACAACAAAATAAAGGGGGAGCTTAACACTCTTATTGAACCTGATTGTCATCAAAAGTCCAAACACAGGGCTGAAAACTTATATAATCGGATGGCTAGGCTAGAGCAAGCTCAAATAATGATGAATGTAGATTTGCAGGGACAAAAATGTCAACTCCATAAGCTGATGGAATTAGCCAAAGGGCACACCAAGGTAGAATCAGTTGAGAGAAGAACTACCGAACTAACACAAGGGGTGAAGCGATCCCATGGACCAGTTTTCTTCCAAAATTTTCATGTCAGGCCAATACCCTCACTGTTTCCTCATAGCTACACTAGTGTCATTTCTTTGATGCATACGCCCCAATAGACTCATCAGTGTGCATGGCAAGGATTGGGACCAGTACCAACGAAATATAGAGGTACCCTCTCGAATAACATTCATGATCCAACAGAGAAAAGGAATAAGAAACTCAAGCAACCAGAAGTTGACCCCATCCCCATGACTCACTTGGAGTTATACAAAGATTTGCTTCAAGCCAATATGGTAGCTCCAATTTCTTTGGAACCAGTCAAGTAACGTTATCCCGAGTGGTACATTCCAAATGAACAATGTGAATATCATGCTGGGAGGATTGGGCATAATGTTGAAAACTGTATCGGCTTCAAGAAGAAAGTTTAGTCCATGAGGAATGCACAGTGGCTGGACTTCTTACCAACACTACCAAAGGCTCAAAGTGACTCTGCCAAAGCAAGATCTCTTGGTCCCGATGAAATGCACCAAGGTATACTACAAGTGATTGGGATCAGGTTTGGTAACTCCCATACCACTGAAGAAGAGCAAACCAGTTAAGTTTTCTAGGGGATGGATCAACAATGCTCAAGTAATATCATAGAGACTCGTGGTTTTTAATAACTTCTCCTTTTAGTGAAACTTTGTTTTATAAATCATGGAAAAAAGATGTTCATCACCTCCTCTTTGATAATAAATGTTTTTTTAAATGGTTTTTAACATTTCATAACATGTGTATGCAATAGTTGTCCATCACTTGTCTACTCACATGGTATGTGTATGAAAGCCTAATAAGGGCATATGAAACAAGGGAGAGTGAACTAATAACCTAAGCTTGAGAAGGGTCCAAGCAGCATATCATTCTACAAGCTTAAGGCAAAAGATGGATGAGCTTAAGGAATGCAATTTTGGGGAGCTCCATTCCCACTGGGAGGGACATCATCAAAGAGCTTGATTAATTGTTAGAGAAAATTCCTTCTGTCACAAAAATGAATATAACTCTTCTCTGAACTACTGGAGAAAACATTTGATCATTTAAAGCGAGGAGAGGCCATCTTTTGTGCTACCTCGTAAATACCCTTGCTATCCCCTTTGAGCCTATAATGAAATTTCCTTTCAAATTACCCGATCCATAGTTCACTCCACACTGGTAGTTCCTCAAAGCCAAATCCCTTAAGAGAGGCATTTCAGTACATATGTTGGGGCAGTTAGTGCGTTATAGAATCTCTCATTGAGATAACTCATGTCAAACTAGGGAAACCTTTGGTGAGATAGAAAAAGAAAAAATAGAGAAAAGCATTTTGGGGCATGATGAGAAGAAAAAAAAAGAAAAGAAAACAACCAAGAAAGGAAAAGGGGGACATTTGGAATCAAACCCATACTGGGGCAGTTTAGGAAGGAATAAATCAACCCTCGGGACAATTTTCAAGAAAAAAATCAGTCTTATAAGTCTCCTGATAGAGATAGAGCCCTACACCTGGGCAATTTAGTCCATCCTTCGTTCAAGAAATAAAATAAAATAAATAAATAAGGGAGATCAAAAAGAGGATCAAAAGAATCAGCTTCTAGAGAGTTCAGTTTGAACTATGGATCATATCCAACCTGGAAAAGGTTTGAGCTTATTATATCCCTTTTTTGATATACCCTTAAACCTTAAGCCCTTGTTACAATCCTATAAAAGTCCTCTCTGATTGAATGATTAAAGTTATTTCACAAGTATTCAAAGAGAACGAAAATTTCTAATACAAAAGGCGGACTTAGTGAAAACCTGAAAGGGCATCAAGGGTAAAATACAAAGCCATCTACAAGGCAGAAAGGACAACATAATCCATGTTAGGCGGGCGTGGTGAAAACCTAAAAGGGCACTACGAGTAAAATTCAATGCCATGAAAATAGCAAGTCTTCAAGAGCACTAGATCAAGTCAAAGCCTAAACAACAACCTCTGACGATGGAACCCAAAGTCATAAAAGCAAGAAGTGTTCAAACATTCCAGATCAATGTAAAGTGCCAAACAACAACTTTCGGAGATGGAGTTTTTTGAGCCACAAGATCAAGGCCAAGCTCCAAGCAATAACCTCTTAAGGTGAAACTCAAAACCATTGAGTACTAACACGTCCAGTCCAAGGATGAAATCCCGAAAACTGTAAGACCATCCAACCTCAACCTCAAAAATCCCTTAATCTAAAAAACCCTCAAAACCATTAAGTACCAACATTTCTAACCCACGAAGATACATACCCCAAAGCTTCAAGGCGATTATCCAATTTAGTCTTAAAACCCTCCAAACCATGGAGTACCAATACCTCCAACCCAAAACCATTGAACCCTAGTACTTCCAAATTTTATAGATCAAACCCCCAAGTTATCAAGAACCGTTATCTAGTCAAAGCTAGATAAGTTCAAGCTAACTTTGTGCATGCCTTGAAAATGCTTATACCTTTGCCATAAGAGGACAACAAGTGATGAATATATTGCACAATCATGTTTTGAAAATCATTCTAGATAAAATAATCCTTAAAAACTTGTTTTTAAAATTCATAAAACTTTTATACATAAATGTTTATCCCCAACAAGATTTCAAATGATATTACTTAGCAAACATGCATTGTCATCCAAGAAAACGGTTCTCAAGTCAAACTTTTCAACTTAAGGAAGCTACGTCAAACAAACTTCACAGCCGGAGAAGAAACTGAATTCCCTATCATAATTGGAAGGATTCCCTAGTAAAATAACTCCTCAATAGCATTGAGATATTTTCTGAGCAAGGCAAAGCCAATCATCATTAGCAGTGAAACCCTCGACAAGTTAAGCTCCCCCACTACGTCAAGAAATGGATTTTCATGCATTTACTTAGGTATTTTGCATTCATTCATATATGCATCATGTGTCTCATTTGTGCAAGATTAGTGAGCTGTTCTCAAAAGCCTCAAGCCTTAGTATCCAACCAAGGTCTCTCAATCCACCAAACCCTCAAAAGCTTTTACCTTGATCAAGAGAGACAACTAGTTGAGATTTCACAGGATACATTTAGCATTTTAACCTACAATTAATTTTGCACCCTAGACATGCATCTCATTGTATTCCATGCACCATTTGCATACATGTTGCATTTTGTTAAACTTCAAGAAGCTTGATAGTGGAACCTTGTAGAGCGATCTCGTAGAGTGAACTCGTAGAGTGAGTCTTGATCAAGTTACAAGCTTTTCAACCATGAATATGCTCTAAATTCCATTCCCAAACAATCCTGAAGTTCTCAATATGTCACGGGCGGAAATCATCTGACCTTTGTGCACCAAGTTACCTTCTTATGACTCTGAGTGTCATTCTCATGCATCTTACATACATATGCCCAAAACGTTATGCATCTCATGCATCTTATGCATTAATCACATCTCATGTATCATATCTATATGTGCCATGTTTGCTTTTGTCCAATTGCAGGACCATTGTCGTAGCACCGTGTCCCAGCCTCCCCAACAAATATGCCTCGGAGGCTCACCCCGGAAGCAAAACATTCATCCCCAACAAATAACCTATGCACTTCCTCCGCCAACTTTACTGGATCTAAATTCCAAACTAAGGCAACTCTCAAATGGTCATTGCGTAGAGCGATCTTTTAGAGTGAACTCGCAGAGTGAGCCATGAAAGAGCTACCTTTCATCATGACTTACCTCTAGCCCTAGATGTTGGTCCCTTTTAATCGACCCTAGATGTCGCGCCTTATGCTTTTTTAGGTCTTGACCCTAGATGTCATGCCTCCAACCCTAGATGCTGGTCCTCTTTAATTGACCCTAGATGTCATGCTTTTTCTTTTTTAGGTTTTGACCTTAGATGTCATGCCTTTAGCCCTAGATGTTGCCTTTTCACTTTTCAGGTATCAACCCTAGATATCATGCCTCCAGCCCTAATGCCAGTCCCTTTTAATCGACCCAAGATGTCGCCTTTTCACTTTTCAGGTTTTGACCCTAGATTTCATGCCTTCAACCCTAGATGTTGTTTTCTTTTATTTCAACGCAAGATGTTGCCTTTTTCACTTTTCAGGTATCAACCCTAGATGTCATGCCTCCAGCCCTAGATGCTGGTCCCTTTTAATCGACCTAAGATGTTGCCTTTTCACTTTTTAGGTTTTGACCCTAGATATCATGCCTTCAGCCCTAGATGCTATTTTCTTTTATTTCGACCCAAGATGTCGCTTTTTCATTTTTTAGGTATCGACCCAAGATGTCACCTTTTCACTTTTTAGGTTTTGACCCTAGATGTCATGCCTTCAATCCTAAAGGTTGTTTTCTTTTATTTTGACCCAAGATGTCGCCTTTTCACTTTTCAAGTATTGACCCTAGATGTCAGGCCTTCAGCCCTAGTTGTAGATTCCTTTTAATCGACCCCAGATGTCTTTTCAATTTCTATTAGGCCTTGGATGCCTTTTCAATTCTTGTTAGGCCTTGGATGCCTTTTGAATTTTTGTTAGGCTTTAGATGCCTTTTCAATTTTTGTTAGGCCTTGGATGCCTTCTCAATTTTTGTTAGGCCTTAAATGCCTTTTTAATTCCTGTTAGGCCTTCGAAGCCTTTTCAATTCGTGTTCGGCCTTGGATGCCTTTTCAATTCCTGTTAGGCCTTGGGTGTCTTGTCAAAATTATTGATATTCCACTGGCCCAAGAAGCCTTTCCTCCACAGCCCAAGAAGTTATTTGACCCAAGATGTCGTATCTGGCCCAAGATGCCATTTCAGTTCCTGGTTGGCCGAAGATACCTTCCCAATTCCCAGGCCCTAAATGTCGTTTCCAATTCCTTTCCAGGCCCAAGATGCCTTTCCTAATTCTTGTTGGCCCAAGATGCCATTTCATTTCCCATTGGCCCAAGACGCCATCACCTCCTGTTGCCCCAAGACGCCATCTCCTTTCTTGGTTGGCTAAACATGCCTTCCTAATTCCCGTTGACCCAAGATGCCACCTCCTTTCCTAGTTAGCCCAAGATGCCTTTCCTATTCTAGGCCCAAGATGCCTTTCCACTTCCCGTTGGCCCAAGATGCCATCTCCTTTCCTGGTTGGCCCAAGATACCTTTTAATTTCTTGTAGGCCCAAGACGCCATCTCCTTTTCTGGTTGGCCCAAGGTGCCTTCCTAATTCCAGGCCCAAGATGCCTTTCCACTTTTCGTTAGCCCAACACGCCATTTCCTTTCCTGGTCGGCCCAAGATGCCTTTTCACTTCCTGATGGCCCAAGATGTCATTTCCTTTCCTGGTCGGCCCAAGATACCTTCCCAATTCCTATTGGCTGAAGATGCCTTCCCCAATTCTTGTTAGGCCTTGGATGCCTTTTCAATTCTTGTTAGGCCTTTGATACCTTTTCAATGTCAGGCCTTGAATGCCTTTTCAATTTCTGTCAAACCCTGGATGCCTTTTTAATTCCTGTTAGGCATTGGAGGCCTTTTCAATTTCTGTCAGGCATTGGATGCCTTTTCCATTCATGTTGAGCCTTCGATGCCTTTTCAATTCCTGTTAGGCCTGAGAGGCATTTTCAATTTTTGTCAGGGCTTGGATGCCTTTTCCATTCATGTTGGGCCTGTCACGCCCCGGATTTCCAACTCAAGGAAACCGATTTGTGACTCCCCTTTACCCACCCGGTGGGCAAGGGGTTGGAATTAATTCCACATAGGACTTAACGCACAACCACAATAAATTTGCACAAAAACAAAATCATATTATTAATAATTTCAAACCACAATTAAATGTTTACAATTCGTCCCCACTGGGTTACATCATTTTCCACTGGGATTGCAAAACATCATAACACAAAATAACATTTAAACAAAGCAACATGGCAGAGCTGTCTTCTACTTTGGTATTCCCACCTAATGCCTGTAGGTCCCTGAAAAGGAAAGAAACACAGTAGGAGGGGTGAGCAACCATAGCTCAGTAGGGATCATGTCTCCCCAACCCATCCCATGCTCCTAGCACCTATATGTCAACGTGTACTGGTGCAGTGTCGTGATACAAGTATGAACAGGTTTTATTCAACCTAAATAAATATGTTAGCATACAAACCACAAGGGCAAACAAAACTATTTCCATAGCTACACAGGCTTCACGGCCACACATGCCAATGTCCACAGCCACACAAGCTCCACGGCCACACAGGCCCACAATCAGTCACACAGGCTCACACAGGCTCACAACCAGCCACACAGGCATACAATCAAACACATAACATGCATGTCAACCACACAGGCATAAAATCAAACACATAGCATGCATCTTAGCCACACAAGCATATAATCAAACACATAACATGCGTCTCAGCCACACAGGCATAAAATCAAATATATCCCCCCCCCCCCGAAAACCTCAAGGTTCCCCCACGTGAACCTATAGTTGAACGAAGCCTAATGAACAACACAGACATTTCCAACGGCCTCTAAGAGTCACCACAGGGCCTAACCGCAGAATGGGTACTAGAAGAGATAGAACTCCTACCTCAAAAGGTTCCTCCTTGCTCTTACTCCCACACTAGATGCCATCCACCCACGCGAATCACCACAGCAGCAACGATTAGGAACTCTCTCTCTCTCTCTCTCTCTCTCTCTCTCTGCGACGGCTGCGGCAACTGGTGGAAAGAAACCCTAAACTTAAAACAAAGAGACCTCCACCTCCTTATATAGACACCTCACTTATCAAAACGACGTAGTTTTGATAAGTGAAACCCAACATTAAAACGACGTAGTTTTGATAAATGAAATCCCACCATCAAAACGACATAGTTTTGATAAATGAAATCCCACCATCAAAACGACGTAGTTTTGATAAAGGGAATATGCCACAACCTTCCCGCATCCACACAGGACAAAATACCCACAATTTAAGCCAATGTGTGTGGGAATAAAACTCCCTAAAACCCAACAATTGCCACCCCAAAAGACAAAAATGTGACTAACTCCACATCCCAAAACATGGATCATTACATCCTCTCCCCCTTAAGACTTTTCGTCCTCGAAAAGAAACAACATGCAAGGAATAACCAACACATGCTACCCATTTGTAGAACGGCATGCCACAACACCCCAAATGGTTCATACACTGCACACAGCATATAACAGGACATACGTTTGCAAACTCAACAAAGTACCACCATAATTCATAACCATATACATCACAATGCATATAACACATACCCGCATGGCACAAATACACATCTCAAAACATATCTCAAATATAAATACATGTCTAAAGGACAATACAAATACACCAGATTATGAACAACTAATATCCCTTGGCCAATAGCCACCTCCAACCCTTAAGATTGTTCATCCTCAAACAACCTTGGGTGTTTCAACATTCCCATGTCTCCGCCTCAATGCCACAGTGCTACCACAACACACGAACCAAAGGAATAGCACGACCACGCAAAAGCTTCTCCCGCCGATCTAGTATAGGGATAGGGGCCTCAACAATGGACATGTCATCCTCAATATCCAATGTCCCCCAATCAATCACATGAGTGGGGTCAGGATGATACTTCCTCAACTGGGACACATGGAACACATTGTGCACTCGACTCAATCGCAGTGGCAACGCTAACCGGTAGGCCACTGGCCCCACACGATCCATAACCTCAAAAGGACCAATAAACCGTGGAGACAACTTGGAACCTCTCCCAAATCGCCGATGTCCACGACGTGGAGAAACACAGAGAAATACATGATCTCCCACAGAAAACTCCAAAGGTCGCCGCCGCTGATCTGCATAAGATTTATGTCGACTCTGCACGGATAACAAACGCTGACGAATCAACTTGACCTCTCAGTAGCGTCTTGAACCAACTATGGTCCCAAGAGAGCTGCCTCTCTTACCTGAGTCCAACACAAAGGCGATCGTCACGGTCTGCCATACAATGCCTCAAAAGGAGTCATCCCAATGGATGCCTGATAACTGTTGTTGTAGGCAAACTCCACCAAAGGAAGGTGAGTTGCCTACGAACCCCCAAAATCTAACACACATGCCCTCAACATGTCCTCCAATGTCTGATTCATACCCTCAGTCTGACCGTCAGTCTTAGGGTGAAAGGCTGTGCTCAAGTTAAGCTTTGTCCCCATAGCCTCTTGCAAGCATGCCTAAAAATGAGAAGTGAACCTCGAATCTCTATCGGACACAATCGACAATGGTACCCCATGCAGTCGCACAACCTCTTTCACATATAGCTGACTCAAGGCCCCAATGGAATCCGACTCTTGAACGGTAAGGAAATGGGCCGACTTGGTGAGTTAATCCATAATCACCCATATCATGTCTTTCCTCCCAGTGGTGGGTGGAAGACCAGTTATAAAGTCCATCGCTATGTGGTCTCACTTCCACTCAGCTATCGGTAATGGTTGCAACATGCCCGCCGGCCGCTGATGTGCAGTCTTCACTTGTTGACAAGTGAGGCACTTCGAAACAAAAGTAGCCACATCACGTTTCATCCCAGGCCGCCAAAAAATGCCCACGAAGTGCATGGTACATCTTTGTACCCCCAGGATGCACAACAACTCTAGACTGATGAAACTCCCTCATCGCCTCATCTCTGAGAGAAGAAGCCACTACTAGCCACCCCTGAAAAGACAACTCATGCTCAGGACCCTCTGTCTAGTCCTCAGATAGCTCACCAGCATCAATACGGGCATGGAGAACCTCACACTCAATATCACCCAACTGTCCCTCTCGGACTCGCTGGTACAACTCAGGCACAACAATAATAGGACTCAGCACTGTCCTACCATCACGAACAATAGGCTGCAACTGTAACATCGCCAACTGCTCCATCAGCTTCCAGTCTCGCACTGCCACCTCAGCCTTTCCTTTCCTGCTCAACGCGTCAGCCACAACATTGCCCTTGCCCGGGGTATAGGCAAGAGTAAAGTCAAAGGTTTGCAAATACTTCACCCATATCCTCTGCCTCAGATTCAAGTCCTTCTGAGTAAAAATATACTGAAGGCTCTTGTGGTCGGAGTGTTGGATCAAGCCCAGAATTTGGATAATGCTGATAAAGCCCTATGTAATTTGATCTGAGATCTTTTGTGTTTCTTTGATCGTTGCAGAAGATATGTTATTAATCCGGAGATACACTCGTGAGAGCAAAGCTAAGGACAGGATACATAATCCTGATCCGGACAAGAGTGAGTGTCGTCAAACACTTGGTAAATAACCAAGTCACCAATACATACGGAATAAGGAACATTCGTGCGGACTAAGAACTTAAAAGCTACAGATTACGGAATCTACTCTTAATACCTCAAATGGACTAAGTCAAACTGATGCGGAGTAAGAGTCTTGGTCTACAAGGTCGCACGAAGTTAAAGAGTCGACATGGAGTTAAAAGTTAAGTCTTCCCCTCAAGCGAACTAAAGTAAAGAAGACACGGAGTAAGACATCCGAGTCTTTCATACATACGGAGTAAGGAAGTATTGCGAAATAAGGACCCAAGTCTTTATTTGCACGGAGTAAGGAAACTAGATGCGGAGTAAGGAATCCGAACCACTCACTCATGCAGAGTAAGGATGCGCTAGTACGGAGTAAGCCATCCGATCCTTTAAACTCGCACGGAGTAAGGAACTTACATACGGAGTAAGGAACTTACATACGGAGTAAGGGACTTACATGTGGAGTAAGGAAGCGCTGATATGGAATAAGCACTCCGACCTTCTCATTCACACGGAGTAAGGAAGCGCTGACACGGACTAAGAATTTCAGTACCAAATAGATACGGAGTAAGCAACCACTGACACGGAGTAAGGTTCCGAGCTTCGTTAGCAATGGAGTAAGGAAAATTACGCCGGACCAAGAAGATGCTACTTCAACTTACCGTATTTAAAGTTATCAGCTCGTGGTGTCCCAATGTAAGACAAACTCGTTGAGAATCTGAAGAATCTTACACGTGGATCACCCGGATATGTGGACACAACTTTAATTATACTTGGGAACTCACAAAGGCACTTATACTCTTCAAGCCCAAGATCTTGAGCTCCACAAACCGCAGCAGTCAAGGCAGAGAAATTACCGAGCAATAGTTAGTGCTGAACGCATTCCAGAACTACAAGTTCTAAGGGTGTCTCTTAGGAATGTTTGTATAAATATTCATACTTGTACATTTGTGAAAAGAGTGTAAGCGAGCCTGAATCAATCTTTGTATGTACAAGAGTTCAAGAGATAATATAGGCTAGAGTGTGAATCCTTTTGTAAACAGAGTGTAAAAGAGTCTTGCTTCTATTTTGTTGTATTTATCTTTTGATAATAAAACAAAATACTTCCACTATCTGGTTATCTTCCGCAGTGATTCTATCACTTAACTAGATAAGTGTTTGTGTCATAAGAGAATAAAAAGAGTTTGGATAAGAGCCTATTCACCCCCCTTTAGGCTCCAAGGGACCATCAAGTGGTATCAGAGCAAGTTCTATTTGTTCTAAGTAGAGATCCCACTCTTTCACTCTCAGTAATGGCCGAAGAAAGCAGTATGCTATTCAACACTCGCCTTAACTCCGGAGGTGCACAAGAGCCCATCCCGAATCGAAGTAGCAGTGAAAACGTCGACCCACCTCAACCTGCTGCTGCCTCCACTTCTCAACCACGGAGTTCTGGTTTTACTCTGACAAAACCGCCCAAATTCACACTTGAGCTTTTCTCCCAGTGGAAAGCTCGCATGAAGATGTTTGTGGTATGCCATGACCATCTCATGTGGCCCTGTCTTCATCAGGAGATTCCAATTCCGAAGACTATCGGAGAACATGGAGTTAGAAGGCCAAAGACGAATGCCGAACTTACCAACGATGAAAGAGCCTGGCAGTGCGCTAGCAAAAAGGCTCTGACTTACGTTACATCGTCTTTGGATTCCGAGGCTTTCACGGACGTCCAGGGCTATACGTCAGCAAAAGCTGTCTGGGATAAACTGACAATCCTCTATGAGGGGAGTTAGTCCCAGATGCAAAATGTGATATGTGCTCTCAGACAGAATTTTGAGAGTTTCAATCACAAACCTGGCGAATCCCTTGAGGGCATCTATTGGAGATTTGGCAAGCTCATTCTAGAGCTGAAAACTGTCAATGAACACTACACTCAGTCTCAAATAAATGACAAGTTCTTTCAATCCTTGCCAGATCACTACTACTCCAAGCAGCTCCAAATGCAAGCTGACAAAAACTGGCCGTTTACTGCCCTTGAAGAAATATACAGAGAGCTTCGGACTCATGAGGTCAGATTCAGATACACTGACCATGATGAGAAGATAGCTCGGAAAGAAAAAGGGGTAGCCCTCAAAGCTACGGAATGCTCCAGTAATCATCAAGAGGATGATACGGATGAGTCAGAGAATTCTGACTCAGACGCAGAAGAGGAAATAGCTCTTCTTGTTAAATCCTTTGAACGATTCCTTCGGAAAAGCAGAAAAGGATTCAGAAGAGGCTCATCATCATCCAGAAGGAAGGAACGATCGGAGTCGAGCTCCCAAGAATGCTTTAACTGTGGAAAACCCGGTCACTGGGCCAAGGAATGTAGATCCAAACCTAAGACGGCAGAGAAAAGTGACAAGGTTACTCCTCGACGTGCCACCTCAGACAACAGCAAAAACAAGAGGAAGGCGTTCGTGACAAAGTACATCAGTGGCTCGGAAAAAGAGGAGGAATCCTCGGATGATGAGCCAACTCCTAAGCCGAACGTCTGCCTCATGGCAAATACTGAGGTACCTTCTATCTTTGAACTCATGAGTAAAATAGAATCTCTTGTTACTGAACGTGATCATGAAAAGAATGAGAGATTAATAATTACTCAAATGTACAAAGATATGGAAAGTCAAAATAAACGTCTTGAATTTACTATTGCTAGACTTGAAAAAGACATAGCTGACTTCAGAGGAAAAGAAGCTTGGTATCACAATCTAAGGTTGGTACAAAGATTAATAATTGCTAGACTTGAAAAAGACATAGCTGACTTCAGAGGAAAAGAAGCTTGTTCTTCAGTGACTGTGAAGAACAAGTACCCGTTGCCTCGGATAGATGACCTCTTTGACGAATTGAGTGGGGCCCAGTGGTTTTCCAAAATAGATTTACGGTCGGGGTATCACCAGCTCAGGGTTAGGGAGGAGGACATCCCTAAGACGGCTTTTTGGTGCAGGTATGGGCATTATGAGTGGGTAGTGATGCCTTTCGGGCTCACTAATGCGCCAGCGGTGTTCATGCATTTGATGAACCAGGTCTTTGCTCCCTACTTGGATTCGTTTGTGGTGGTGTTTATTGATGATATCTTGGTGTATTCCAAGGCCGAGAAGGAGCATGTGGAGCACTTAGCAACAGTGTTGCAAACCTTGAGGGACCAACAGCTGTTTGCTAAGTTTAGCAAGTGTGAGTTTTGGCTGTAGGAGGTTCACTTTCTTGGCCATGTGGTGTCAGCTGAGGGAGTTAGGGTGGACCCAGCCAAGATTGAGGCTGTGGCATCGTGGGCGAGGCCAACCAACGTTTTTGAGATCCGTAGCTTTCTTGGCTTGGCGGGGTACTATCGTCATTTTGTCGAGGGGTTCTCCCATTTGGCAGCTCCTGTGACAGCGTTGACTCGGAAGGGCGTGAAGTTTGATTGGACTGACAAGTGTCACCAGGCGTTTGAGGCTCTCAAAACCCGTTTGACCACTACACCGGTATTGAGGTTACCTCGGGAGGATATCCCATATGAGGTGTATTGTGATGCGTCCAGGGTTGGTTTGGGGTGTGTGCTTATGCAGGAGCACAGTGTGGTAGCTTATGGGTCAAGGCAGTTGAAGCCTCATGAGCAGAATTACCCTACCCATGATCTTGAGTTGGCGGCTGTCATCTTCGCCCTGAAGAGTTGGCAGCACTACCTCTTGGGGGAAAAGTTTGTGGTGTTCTCAGATGACAAGAGCCTTTAGTACATCTTTACTCAGAAGGACTTGAATTTGAGTCAAAGGAGATGGGTGGAGTATTTGCAGACCTTTGACTTTACTCTTGCCTATACCCCGGGCAAGGGTAATGTTGTGGCTGACGCATTGAGCAGAAAAGGGAAAGCTAAGGTGGCGGTGAGGAAGTGGAAGCTGATGGAGCAGTTGGCGGTGTTGCAGCTGCAGCCTGTTGTTCGTGATGGTGGGACAGTCCTGAGTCCTTTGCTGTTTGTGCCTGAGTTGTACCAGCGCGTCCGGGAGGAACAGTTGGGTGACATTGAGTGTGAGGTTCTCCGTGCCCGTATTGAGACTGGTGAGCTATCTGAGGACTGGACAGAGGGTCCAGAGCATGAGTTGTCATTTCAGGGGCGGTTGGTAGTGGCTTCTTCCCTCAGGGATGAGGTGATGAGGGAGTTTCACCAGTCTAGAGTTGCTGTGCGTCCAGGGGGTACGAAGATGTACCATGCGCTTCGGGGACATTTTTGGTGGCCTGGGATGAAACGCGATGTGGCTACCTTTTTTTCGTGGTGCCTCACGTGTCAGCAGGTGAAGGCTGAGCATCAGCGGCCGGCGGGCATGTTACAGCCATTGCCCATAGCGGAGTGGAAGTGGGACCACATAGCGATGGATTTTGTGACTGGTCTTCCACCCACCACAGGGAGGAAAGATATGATTTGGGTGATTGTGGATCGACTCACAAATTCGGCCCATTTCCTGGCTGTTCGCGAGCGGGACTCTATTGGGACCTTGAGTCAGCTGTACACGAACGAGATTGTGAGACTGCATGGAGTACCATCATCGGTTGTCTCTAACCGGGATTCACGGTTCACTTCCCGTTTCTGGGCAGGTTTGCAGGAGGCTATGGGGACCAAACTTCACTTGAGTACAGCCTTCCACCCTGAGACTGACGGCCAGACAGAGAGGACGAATCAGACTTTGGAGGACATGTTACGGGCCTGTGTTAGATTTTGGGGGTTCGTGGGCAACTCACCTTCCTTTGGTGGAGTTTGCCTACAACAACAGTTATTAGGCATCCATTGGGATGGCTCCTTTTGAGGCGTTGTATGGGCGGCCGTGTCGATCACCTTTGTGTTGGACCGAGGTGGGGGAGACAGCTCTCTTGGGACCACAGTTGGTTCAAGAGGCTACCGAGAAGGTTAAGTTGATTCGTCAGCATTTGTTATCAGCTCAAAGTCGGCAGAAATCTTATGCGGATCAGCGGCGGCGACCTTTGGAGTTTTCTGTTGGTGATCATGTGTTTCTTCGTGTTTCTCCACGTCGTGGACATCGACGGTTTGGGCGAGGTTCTAAGCTATCTCCTCGGTTTATTGGTCCTTTTGAGATTCTGGATCGTGTGGGGCCTGTGGCCTACCGGTTAGCGTTACCACCGCGGCTGAGTCGAGTGCACAACGTGTTTCACGTGTCCCAGTTGCGGAAGTATCACCCTGACCCCACTCATGTGATCGATTGGGGGACATTGGACATTGCGGATGACATGTCCGTTGTTGAGGCCCCTATCCGTATCCTAGATCGGCGAGAGAAGCTTTTGCGTGGTCGTGCTATTCCTTTGGTTCGCGTGCTGTGGCAGCACCGTGGCATTGAGGAGGAGACATGGGAACGTGAGTCCGTGATGTGTGAGCAACACCCAGAATTGTTCGAGGACGAACAATCTTAAGCGTGGGAGGTGGCTGTTGGCCAAGGGATAGTGATGTGTTTTCTTGTATTAGTTGTGTATGATTTGGTGTTTGTTTTGTCTTTTAGACATGTGTTCATATTTGCGATGTGTATTTGTGACATGTGGATATGTGTTATATGCATTATTGTGATGCATGTGGTTATGGATTATGGTGGTACCTTGTTATGTGTTGTGCGCGGTGTATGACCCATTTGGGTGTTGTGGCTCGCCATGTGGCAAATGGGTAGCTTGTGTTTGTTTTCCTCGTATGTCATTTCTTTTCGAGGACGAAAAGTCTTAAGGGGGAGAGGATGTAATGACCCGTGTGTGACCCGTGTGTAAGAAGTTAACCACAAACACCTTGGATGTTGGTGCACAAGTTTGAGGTAAGAGATGAGCCCAAGAGGGGACTTTTGGGAGGTGTATGTGACAAGTGGTAACGTGCATTTATGCCCTAGGAAGTTGCTATGCATATACATGCAGTTTTAAGCTGTTTTGTCAGATTTTGGAGCTCACTTTTGGTATAGTAGATGGCCTCAAACAATTGGCGTGCAAGAACAAAAGTTTCTTAGAATGAGGTCCTCTATCTACCACAGAAATTTCAGGGCATTTGGAGCTGCACGTGAATTCACCCATTTCATGTGCAAGCATATTTTTGCTTCTCAGACCTCTACAAGATGCAAGGAGGCTTGGGGTGAAGTTTGAGTGCATTTGGAGCTACACGCTAATTGGGGAATTGGCGTTTAAATTGGCGTGCAGGCATGTTTTTGCATGGTTACCTTGGTTTTGTCATTCTAATCATCTTTTCCCAAATGACCATGTTGGAATTGTGAATATTTTGGTGTGTATGGATGTGGGAAGGTCATAGCTTGTTCCATCAAAACTACATCGTTTTGATGCTGGGATTCACTTAATCAAAACTACGTCGTTTTGATGTTGTGTTGTCTATATAAGGTCATAGCTTGTTCTAAGGCAGGTGTCAACCTTCCATTGGTTGAAAATAAATACAATAAAAAAAAAATAAAAACCAAAACAAAAAACAACAAAGCAGAATAAAAAAAACAAATTGTTACAACGCACTCTCTCTCTCTCACGCGCAACCTTATCACCTTCATCTACCTTCCTCGTCCGTTTCTCTCCTCTCTCCTTCCTCGTTCGTCTTCTTCACCAAAGTTGTGCCTAGGCCGCCGTGATCCCAGAGAACCACCCCACGACAGCCAAACCACCTCGTCGGAGGACCACCAGGCGGACGACCAGCTCCACGCCAGCCTATCCCTCCAAACCCAGCCCTCACAACCTAACCATGGTTCACCCATGGGTTGCCCTCCCCTCTCTCGGCCTTAACCCCTCACCCAGCAGCGTTAACCCATGGCCGATTCAATGGCGCCTCCTTTCAAACCCTAATTGCCTCGCCTATAAAACCGCTCTCTTCTTCCTCTCTGCTTCCTCTGGCTGGCCGAAAAGAAAAAAAATGCAATCTTCTTCCTCTCTGCTCTTCTCCCCTGAAGAAATCGAACCACACCTTTCTCTTCTCCCCTAAAAATCCAAAGCTCGCCACCCTCCCTGGAAACAAAGTCGATTCCCATCGCTTCCTTTGCTCTTTCGTCTTCCCATATGCTCTCTGGCCAGCCCCAAAAGAGAATTCCGATCTTCACAACCATAAGACCCCATCTCTCTCGTTTCCTCCCACTCTTAAGATAGGTACCGAAAGGGCATTGTGGGGGTGCTAGTCCTTCCCCACGCGTAATCAACTCCCGAGCCGTGTAATCAGTGAGGAGTCCTAAAACGGTTGGTGGCGACTCTGTATTTTTCACCATTCGGATGGAGGTTGGGGGGGAGTCGCTCCCCAAAAGTGGTTTCCCTCCCAGACGAAATCCGGTGATGACAGCTGGTGACTCCGCTGGGGATCAGTTAGAGAGTTAGGCCTAGGATTAGGATCAGGAGGTTTATTTTTTGTTTTATATTGTTTTTATTCTTTCATTCTTTTATTCTTTATTTAATCGTTTATTTATCTCATTTAATCGCCAATTGCATGATAGTTTTGATTTACGCGCTTTGATGCCATGATAGTTGTGCTTTACCGCTTTCCCTAAATCGTTACATTCATGCATAAACCTTTTACCCGGGTTTCTATCACAGTTTAGGTTAGCGAGGTTTATTAGGGTGCCCCGAGCGTTGATCATTATCCGTGAAGGGATCTCGGACTCCTCACTCAGGCTTAAGGTCCTTTTAAGGCACGTCCTTTTAAGGCCCCCCTCCGGTAAATCCCATGGTGTACGGAGCCCTCTAGAGAGGAAGCTTGGGGACCAATGAATAAGATAGGGTGAGAAATCATGGCTCATTAGGGGCACACTGACCCACATGTTGTTTGTCCATTTTAGCTTTCCTTTTGAAGGATAGGTTCATCATATCATATTGTTTTGTTACGGTATTTTTTATATTATATTGTAAAGATTTGTGTTATTCTTTTTACGAATTTAGTCTTATATCTTTGTTTATATTACTTTCACTAACCTTGTTTTTATGTGAATTGTATCATTATTGTATTTTTTACTAATCATGCCTTATTCTATCATACACTCTAGGATACATAACCTTGACATTCATTCCCTAAGATTAGTGTTCCATTCCCTTCCTCATGTATTCTTTCAGTCACATAGACCGCCTCAACACTGTAGAGTTAGGTGTCCATTCAAGAATTCATCATTCAATTTAGGTGTATGCGACATTAGTCCTCTTTAGTTCATGGGTGCCCATGTCGGGTACATCTTTATGCTTTTCACATTTATTACTACACAAGATACCTTTCCATGGTACCCACACTTAGGACACATGTCATGCTTCGATCAAATCATGTAAATCCATGCATGCATGCCAGTAAAACAAAAACATCATAACAAGATTAAAAAAAATCATCATCAGTCAATCATGTCATTGTAAATCCATATATGTATTTATGCCAAAAAAAAACAAGATAAAACAAAAAAAATCATCAAAAACATCATCATGTAGTTCCATGCATTCAAGAAAAAAACCAAAGAACCAAAGAAAAATAAAAAATCCAAAAAGCACCAATAAATCATGTTATGAAGATTCATGCATGCGTGTAAAAAAAAAAAAAGAAAAAGAAAAAGAAAAAGAAAACCCAAAAGACGAAAGAAAAAAACATCATGTAGTTTCATGCATACATTCATGTGAAAAAAAAAATCAAATGGGGGGCTTATCATTTTGCTGATTCATCAGAACTACTCAGAAGCAAGCAGCAAACTTGGTCCATGGCAGAGAACACAGAGGCCAGACTGGTCAGTTTGGAACAGGCCCATCAAGAAGCGTGTACAAATCTCTGGGATTTGCGAGGGAAAATGGACCGTCTGACAGAAATGATGTCAAGATTAGTCAGAAACCTAGGACAAGGAGTCCCAAATCAACAATAAGGTCAGGAAACATTGCAACCACCAAGTCTCACACAAATGCAGACACCAATTCATGACCCTACTCTCGCATATCGAGGTATTCTGAATCAAGTCCATTTTATGTCACCAACTGTGGGGCATGAGGCAAATGTACCGATGTCCCCCGCACCTAGAGAAGATATTGAATCGCCTGTGATAGCGCAACTTGAGGAAAGATAGAAAGCAGTCGAGAAGAATGAGGCTTATGACTTGATCAGTCCAGATGAATTGTGCTTGGCTCCTGGTATAGTCTTACCTCCAAAATTCGAGATGCCCCAGTTTGAGAAGTTCAATGGTACTCAAGGTCCAAAATTTCATTTGACCATGTATTGTACGAAGATGGATGCTCATGCAGGGAACGACAAACTGCTGATACACTGTTTCCAAGAGAGTCTAACTGGAGGGCCACTTCAATGGTATTTTCAATGTCAGAAAAGTCGCATCAATACATGGCAAGATCTAGCAACTGCTTTCCTGAACCAGTACAAGCATATTACAGAGTTGGCTCCTGATAGGCTGACATTACAAGAACTGTGTTGGACCTCGGCCAGGGCACTCACTATCACAATATTGTCCGCTTTGGCACTCGCGCGCCCACTCATGGGCCACAGCCCGCACGGATTTGTTTCTAACGGGCCGCGACCCGTTAAAACGCATTGTGACAAGGTGCACATGAGCCTCCTCATTAGGACGACCTCAATGTTCGCCTTAACCGATGTGGGATTGATCTATGGGACGTTAGAGACCCAACAGTCTCCCCCCAATCCCACCATCGGTCTAGAGGACCCGGCTCTGATACCACTTGTTGGACCTCGGCCAGGGCACTCACTATCACAATATTGTCCGCTTTGGCACTCGCGCGCCCACCCATGGGCCACACCCGCACGGATTTGTTTCTAATGGGCCGTGACCCGTTAAAACGCGTTGTGACAAGGTGCACATGAGCCTCCTCATTAGGACGACCTCAATGTTCGCCCTAACCGATGTGGGATTGATCTATGGGACGTTAGAGACCCAACAAACTAGAACAAAAGTCAACTGAAAGCTTCAGAGACTATGCTAGGCGCTGGAGAGAGGTTGCAATGGAGGTCCAACCACCATTAACTGAGAAAGAACTCACAGCCATTTTTCTCAATACCCTTCAAGGAGTCTACTATGAAAAAATGGTAGGGAATGTCACCAACAATTTTAATGATCTAGTGGCCTCAGGAGAAAGGATTGAGCTGGGAATCAAGACGGGTAGAATAACGGAAGTGACTACTCACCAGGACCGAGTGCATGCTGCGTCGCAAACCGAATCCTCCACTTTAAAGCACAAAAGACCTAGGAGAAAGGCATCCAAAGCAGCACCTTTCGAGCCACTGCCACTAGATTATGAAAAATTATTTCCAAAGCTAGTAGGAGCCGGTTTGCTGGTACCAGAATCCATTCCCGTGCCACAACCACCCTATCTTAAATGGTATGATCCTGCAAAGAGTTGTGAGTTCCATGCCGGTGCTATTGGACATTCAACGGACGACTGTAACGCATTCAAGAGAAGGGTTCAGTCACTGCTTGAAGTTGGCCTCTTGGATGATTCAGTGATTCAAGACTAGTGTTTGTAAAAGTGTCCCCTGTTTGGATTCTGTTCTGAAATAAAATAAACTTTCTCAAAGAACATGCACTTCATAACATTCACTAGAGCCACGCATCCTAAACATTTATGCATACATGTCATGCATTCCATTGATAAATTTCATATTAAATAAAAGGGGGAGCTTAACACTCTTATTGAACCAGATTATCATCAAAAGTCCAGTCACATGGCTGAAGACCTATACAACCGATTAGCTAGGGTGGAGCAAGCTCAGATAGCAATGTATGCGGATTTGCAGGGACTGAAGTGTCAACTCCAGAAGCTAATGGAATTGGTTGAAGGGCTCACCAAGGTAGAATTAGCTGAGAGAAGAACTGCTGAACTAGCATAAGGAGTGAAGCGACCTCATGGACTGGTTCTCTTCCAAAACCCTCATGTTACGCCAATACCATCACCGTTTCCCATAGCCCCTCAACTGTCACCTCTTTGATGCATATGCCCCAGTCTACTCATCAGCATGCATGGCAAGGATCGAGACCAGTAACAATGAAATATGGAGGCGTCCCTTTGGATAACATTCACGGTCCAACAGAAAGAAGGAATAAGAAGCTCAAGCAGCCAGAAGTTGACCCCATCCCCATGACTTATTCGAAGCTGTACAAAGAGTTACTGCAAGCCCATATGGTGACTCTAACCCCTTTAGAACCAATCAAGCAACCTTATCCCGAGTGGTACAATCCAAAAGACCGATGTGAATATCATGCTGGGGCAATAGGGCATAACATTGAAGATTGTATCGCCTTTAAGAGGAAAGTCCAGTCCATGAGGAATGCTCAGTGGTTGAACTTTTCAACGAAGGGCCAAAGTGACTCTTCCAAGCCAAGGTCTACTAGTCTCAATGACGTGCATGGAGTGGTACTACAAGTGATTGGGAGTAGGTTTGGTAACTCCCATACCATCGAAGGAGGGCAAACCAGTTGAGTTCTCTAGAGGATAGATCGCTAGTGCTCAAGTAATATCATGGAGACTCATGGTTTTTAATAATTTCCCTTTTTGGTGAAAACTTTGTTTTGTAAATCATGGAAACTTCTTATCTCATGCTTTGAAAAGATGCTAGGCACCTCCTTTTTGATAATAAATGTTTTAAAATGGTTTTTAACATTTCATAACATGTGTATGCAATAGTTGTCCATAACTTGTCCACTCTCATGGTACGTGTATCAAGCTTAACAGGGGCATATGAAACAAGGGAGATTGAACCAATAACCTAAGCCTGAGAAGGGTCCAAGCAACTTATCATTCTAAGAGCTCAGTGCAAAAGATCGGGAAGTTCAAGAAAAGCAATTTTGGGGAGCTCCATTCCCACCGAGAGGGACATCCGCAAAGGGCTTGATTGACTGTTAGGTAAACTTCCTTCTGTCAATAAATATAACTTTTCTTTGAACTACTTGAGAACACATTTGATCATTTAAAGTGAGGAGAGGCCATCTTTTGTGCTAACCTCGTAATAATACCCTTGCTACCCCTTTTGAGCCTATAATGAAATTTTCCTTCAAATTACCTGATCCATAGTTCACCCCACATTGGGGCAGTTCTTCAAAGTTAAATCCCTTAAGAGAGGCCGTTCTGTACATATGCTGGGGCAGTTAATGCCTTATAGAGTCTCTCATTGGGATAACTCATGTCAAACTAGGGCAACCTTTGGGGAGAAAGAAAAAAAAAGAGAAAAAAAAACAAACAGAGAGGAAATTACAATGGGGGCATTTTGGGGCATGAGAAAAAAAGTGGAACTCAATAAACAAGGAAAAAGGAGAGGAAACAACAAACAAAAGGAAATCGGGGCATTTTGGATTTGAACCCATACTGGGACAGTTCAGGAAGGAATAAATCGACCATCGGAGCAATTTTCAAGAAAAATCAGTCTCATGAGTCTCCTGATAGGGATAGAGCCCTACACTGGGGCAATCTAGTCCCTCTCCATCAAAACAAAAACAAAAACAAAAACAAAAAACAAAAATCAAAAAGAGTGGCAAAAAAAAAATCAGCTTCTAAAGAGTTCAGTCTGAGCTATGGATCATATCCAATCTAGAATAGGTTTGAGCCTAGTATATCCCTTCTTGATAAACCCTTAAACCTCAAGCCTTCGTTACAGTCCTAGAAGAGTCCTCTCTGATTGAATGATCAAAGTTATTTTTCAAGTACTCAACTGAGGGTGGAAACCTTCAATACAAGAGGCGGACTTGGTGAAAACCCGAAAGGGCATCAAGGGTAAAATACAAAGCCATTTATAAGATAGAAGGGACAACAGAATCCATATAAGGCGGGTGTTGTGAAAACCCGAAAGGGCACTGCGAGAAAAATTCAAAGCCATGAAAGCAGCAAATGTTCAAAGGCACCTGATCCAACGAAGCCAAAGCTACAACCTTTAACGGTCAAGCCCGAAACCATAAAAGCAAGCAGATTCCAGACCAATGCAAAGCTCCAAACAACAACTCAAGAAGATAGAGTCCTTTCAACCACAAGATCAAGGCAAAACTTCACACAGTGACCTCTCAAGGTATCTCCCGAAAATGCGAGACCATCCAGCCTCAATCTTAAAAAACCTTTCAATCTCAAAGATCCTCAAAACCATCAAGTACCAACATTTCTAAACCCTGAGGATAAAACCCCCAAAGCGTCAAGGCTATCATCCGACCTTAACCTCCAGAACCTTCAAAATCATGGAGCGCCCATACTATAACCTCAGCATGACCCTCAAAGCCAGCGAATACCAAGATCCACAATCCATAAACAAGAAAAAACCCTCAAAGCCGTTGGGTATTAACATTTCCAATCTCCAAGACCATCCAATCCAGTCCCGGAAACCTTCAAAACCACAAAGTGCTAGTGCCTCTAACCCCAAAACCATTGAGCAAATACTTCCAAATTTTGAAAATTAAACCCTCAAGCCATCAAGAACCATTACCTAGTCCCAGCTAATCAAGTTCAAGTCAACTTCGTGGACAGATGCCAAGAGGCTCATAGCACTGCCATGAGAGGACGACAAGTTATGAATGCATTGCATAACCATGTTTTGGAATTTATTTTAAACAAAATCAACTTTGAAAACGTGTTTTGAAAAGAAAAAAAACATCTTTCGTACATAAAATGTTTATCCCAGCAGGGTTTCTCCCCAGCAGGATCTCTTATGATATTACTCAGCAAAGGAGCTCTGTCATTCAGGAAGACAGTGCTCAAGTCAAGCTCTTCAACTCGGGGAAGTTAAGTCTAGAAAACTCCCTAGCTAAAGAAGAAACATAGTTCCCCAACATGACTGGAATGATCCCCAGCAAAACAACTTCTCAACAGCATTGTGATATTTCCCCTAGTGAATACCTAGCGGATTAAGCTCCCCACTAAGCCAAGAAAAGAATTTCATACATACACTCATGTATTCTGCATTCATCCATAGATGCATCAGGTGCATTTCTCTCATTCAGGTTTTGTGAGTTGTTCTCAAAAGCCTCAAACTTTAGAAACCATTAACCAATCCAGGATTTCCAAGCCCAACAATCCCCTAAGGCATCTCCATCAAACTCCAATAAGTGTTTTCCAACAAGATTCTCAGGTTCTAGCCTTTTCGATTCCTAAGCTTCTAGGCTTTTAATTTCCAGTATCTTTGCATCGTAGGTGGTAATCCTCCAGCCTCTGCAATGCATTGTAGGCAGTAACCTCCCTGCCTCTGCAAAGTCTTCTAGGTTTTCCTAAGCTTTTAGGCTTTTAATTTCCAGTATCTTTGCATCGTAGGCGGTAATCCTCCAGCCTCTGCAACGCATTGTAGGCAAGTAATCGTCCTGCCTCTTGCGAAGTCTTCCAGGTTTTCCTAAGCTTCTAGGCTTTTAATTTCCAGTATCTTTGCATCGTAGGCGGTAATCCTCCAGCCTCTGCAACGCATTGTAGGCAAGTAATCCTCCTCCCTCTACGAAGTCTTTCAGGTTCTAGCCTTTTGCATTCCTAAGCTTCTAGGATTTTTAATTTCCAGTATCCTTGCATTGTAGGCAGTAATCCTCCGTCATCTGCAGCACATTGTAGGCAAGTAATCCTCCTGCCTCTGCGAAATCTCTCGAGTTCTAGCCTTTTATGTTTCTGTCAGCTCTAGTCTTTTAATTTGATGTCTTTTCTTTTTGAATCAACCCCCTTAGGTTTTCCACCACCCCATGTCTCTTTTAACTCGCAATCCACTAAGCTTTTAGGCTTTTATTCTAGTAAATCCCAAGATCCAACAAGCACTCCGATTCCAAGCAGAACCATCCCATGGCCACAGGTAAGCCAGGTAAGCAGTCCAACCCGTCCAAAACAAGTCCGTCCTATCTTTGTGCACCATTTGTACACAAACGATACACAAAGAGGGGCAGCTGTTGGACCCTAATTTGTCCGGGTTGGACACATTTCATTAAACTCAATTTTCTTTCATGCCATCTCGATTTGTTGAAATTTCGTAGGACGATAAAGTCGTGACAACTGCTGGTTCTGGGCCATAAAAAATCAAATTTGATGATCAACACCTTCGACCAAGCTCGATTCCGAGGTCAAACGAATAAGGTGAGGTCAAAACAGCGTTCAGGCCGCCATTAGGGGTCAAAATGGTAATTGACTTTTCAAACGGCACTTCGGATCAGGTCATGAACCTCATAATCCTATTCTACTCGTCGTTCTGAGAATTTTGACATATATATTATATATATTTGCTCCCAGGGCGTTTTTCACTGAAAATCAAATACGTTGTTTCGGTAATAAATAACCTCAGTACAGACATTCCGTAGATACATGATTGTTTTCCAATAAAATTGACACGGGGTCGCTCGTCACGACATCCCGAGTCCCGAAACAATTTTTTTGAAATGTTTTAAAGTCCAGTTTGTCCTGCCAATCCCGAAAACCAAAAGATGTCAGTTAAAAACCCAAAAACAAAATCAGGTTCTACTTTTTTTCTCTCCTTTCCCGCCCACTCCAAGCCAAGTGTCAACCCTCCGTTGGTTGAAAATAAATACAATAAAAAAAATAAAAACCAAAACAAAAAACAACAAAGCAGAATAAAAAAACAAATTGTTACAACGCACTCTCTCTCTCTCACGCGCAACCTTTTCACCTTCACCTACCTTCCTCGTCCGTTTCTCTCCTCCCTCCTTCCTCGTTCGTCTTCTTCGCCAAAGCTGCGCCCAGGCCGTCGTGATCTCGGAGGACCACCCCACGCCAGCCAAACCACCTCGCCGGAGGACCACCAGGCGGATGACCAGCTCCACGCCAGCCTATCCCTCCAAACCCAGCCCTCACAACCTAACCATGGTTCACCCATGGGTTGCCCTCCCCTCTCTCGGCCTTAACCCCTCACCCAGCAGCGTTAACCCATGGCCGATTCAATGGCGCCTCCTTTCAAACCTTAATCGCCTCGCCTATAAAACCGCTCTCTTCTTCCTCTCTGCTTCCTCTGGCTGGCCGAAAAGAAAAAAACGCAATCTTCTTCCTCTCTGCTCTTCTCCCCTGAAGAAATCGAACCACACCTTTCTCTTCTCCCCTGAAAATCCAAAGTTCGCCACCCTCCCTAGAAACAAAGTCAATTCCCATCGCTTCCTTCGCTCTTTCGTCTTCCCATATCCTCTCTGGCCAGCCCCAAAAGAGAATTCTGATCTTCACAACCATAGGCCCCCATCTCTCTCGTTTCCTCCTCCCCGAAAAATACAGACCTCTCCCGGTCCTCTTTGGCGCACACCAAACCCTTTCTTTCCTCCATCACCAAAACCAAACAACCCCCCCTAGTTCCCCTTTGTCGACACACCCCTTGCCGGTCGCAGGGGAGTTGGACTGGATCGCCGGTCGTCCTACAGACCTCACGATGAGGATTTATGAGACCGTTCCGGTGTACTGCAATAGTCGATCAGAGGTTCGTCGGGGGTAACACCGAAGGCATTCAGAGGGTACGAAAGGCAGCCAGGTCGCCATCGCCACTATTCGCTGCTGCCATTGATTGGTCGATAGTCAACATGGAGGGCATCCACGTCATGCACAGAAGAGCGGACGTCGCATCAAGGAGGAAACACATCTTTGGCAGTGCTTCCTTTTCCCGGTAACATTTTGGCTAGATGAGTTCTCCTCTCTGCTCGTTCTTTTTGTTTTGCTACCTGAGTCCTCATGGAATTAACTATACGTTGCGTGAGTTTCTGTCTGATGGAAGGCTAGTTAATCCGTGTGTGTGTGCCTGGTATTGAGTTTCTCTCTTGTTGTCTACGCTCTCTGATTTATATTTGTGCTATCCATTTACTTCTGTTTGTGTTGCTTTCTCACGGTGATGGGTGCATAAAAAAAAGAGATGTGATAAACGGGTGAACATATGATCTGGGTTATGTTTCATTCATTTCAATCTGGTTTTCAAAAGCATATAATGTGCTGATCTGGCTTTGAAAATGTATGAATCCAGTGGTGGTTTTTAAAACGTGAGTGTGTTTGGACGTGTGAGTCCTCTGACTTTCAAAGACATGAGTGTGTTGTTTTTTTTAGTTTAGTCCTCTGTTTATTTCAAAAATGTGAGTCCTCTGGTTTTCAAACTCTAATCTAGTTTCCGAACGTGGGTATGCGCTTTGCTTGGAATCTGTTTTGTTGTTTTAAAAAAAAAACATGAACGCTTTGCTCTTTCTTTAACTTTCTAGGCTATTTCTTTCAACGTGTGGGTGCATTGGCATGGACTTTATTTTCTGCCTGGACGTCATTTGGCTATTTGAATCTGTGTTTTATTGTGTGTCTTCCGAGATCATTATGGCTCTTTCTCGTTGCTGTTTTCTCACTATATTTCCATTGTTTTTTTTTTTGTTTTTTTCTTCTTATTTTGTTTGTGTCATGTTTTGTTTCAACGTGGGCTGAACGAGGTCTAGCATGGACGCTACTTCCCCCTGCATCGCGCATTTTCAGTTTGGTCAACTTGCGTAGTATAGATTTGATGTATTTAAATTTGATATGTTCCATTTTATATTGGGCTGTAGGACAAGTTGTTAGATTTGAGCCAATGTTAATTTTGTAATTATGGGCTAAGTAGCCCAATACATTCGTAACTTTTTAAAAAAAAAAGACAAAAAAAAAAAAAAAAAAAGAAAAAAAGAGAGAAAAAGAAAAGCAGTAAAAGAGAGAAAAAGTGAGCTTGTTTAGTTTTGGATGACACATTATCACACACCTTACTTGTTTTTTATTATTTTTGCATTTAGTTTTTTCATCTTTAAAAAGATAATAAATAAATAAATAAATTAGACAAATAAAAAAACCTTTCAAAAAAAAACCTTTTGAAAAAAAAAAGCAATCAAACAAATTTTGCAAACGCAATTGTTTTTTTTATTTGCCCTTTTTCTTTTACCAAAAAAAAAACAAAAAAAACAAAAAACCAAAAAAACAAAAAACTCTTAAATTATCTTGGTTTAATTTAGATATATGCGTAGTGCTTTTACCTTTAATAGCGTGCGATTTAAAAATAATTTCAACTATTTAACGTTAAACTTCAATAAAGAATGTAGAAATAAAAGTAGGCAAAACAAATTGTAGGACTTCCTTTAGGTGCTTATGGCAAATTGAATTTAATTCTAATGTTAACAAATAACTTAGAAAAGAAAATGGTAAAATTAAATCATAAGACTTCCCTTACATATTTAGGATAAATGGAATCTAATTTGACTTTAACAAACAACCTAGGAAAATAAAAAGAGTAGACTTTAGGGCATCTGTTAAGTTTCACATCACCTTTAGGCTAATTACGTTTAGGTCGAATAATTAAAACAAGTTATAAACCTCACACTCTTAAGATAGGTACCGAAAGGGCGTCGTGGGGGTGTTAGTCCTTCCCCACGCATAATCAACTCCCGAGCCCTTCCCCAAGCGGCATAGATTAATTTTAAGTTTAGGTGGCCAACCGCACCCCAAAAACGGTTGGTGGCGACTCCGTATTTTTCACCATTCAAATGGAGGTTGGGGGGGAGTCGCTCCCCAAAAGTGGTTTCCCTCCTGGACAAAATCCGGTGATGACAACAACAAATGCAACTAGTGCCCTAATGCCAATGCATGCACTTCCTACCACAGGACTAGACTACCCCAAGTACACCTTAGAGGCTCAAAGAGGACCGTGTTGATCAGGCACATTCCTCCAGGCTCCTCCAAAGGACTCAAGATAACCAAATCTACCCACTACCCTAGGCCAGCTAGACCATGCTCTGATACCATATTGTCATGCCCCGGATTTCCAACCCGAGGAAACCGGTTCATGACTCCCCTTTACCCACCCGGTGGACAAGGGGTTGGAATTAATTCCACACAGGACTTAATGCACAACCACTGTCATCACTAGTTTTCGTCTGGGCCCATTTGGGGTGAGCTCAAACTAAACCAATGGTGAGAAAATTTAGAGTCACCACCAACTATTTTTGGGGTATAATTGGATACGCTCTACCTTGAGTAGTAAAATGTGGTCTGCATCATGAAAGAAGGGTTCAGGAGTTGGTTATGTGTAGGGAAGGATTAGCACCCATACAACGCCCTTTCGGTATCTATGTTCGGAGGAGGAGGTTTTCTATTTGTTTCTACTGTTGTGATCGGTGATGGTCCCTTGGAGCCTAGAGGGGGGTGAATAGGCTCTTATTTAAACTCTTTCTAATCTCTTAAGACACAAACACTTATCCAATTAAGTGATAGAATCACTGCGGAAGATAACCAGATGGTGGAAGTATTTTGTTTTATTATCAAAAGATAAATACAACAAAATAGAAGCAAGACTCTCTTACACTCTGTTTACAAAGGGATTCACACACTAGCCTATTTCTATCTTTTGAACTCTTGTGCATACATAGGGTTGATCTTGGCTTGCTTACGCACAATTACACAAATGTACGAGTATGAATATTTATACAAACATTCCTAAGAAACAACCTTGGAACTTGTAGTTCCGGAATGCGTTCAGCACTAACTATTCCTCAGTAATCTCTCTGCCTGGACTGCTGCGGTTTGTGGAGCTCAAGATCTTGGGTTTGAAGAGTATAAGTGCCTTTGTGAGTTCCCAAATATCATTGAGGTTGTATCCACATATCCGGGTGATCCACGTGTAAGATTCTTCAGCTCTTAACAAGTTTGTCTTTCATCGGGACACCACGAGCTGATAACTTTAAATGCGGTAGTTTGAAGTAGCATCTTCTTGGTCCGGTGTAATTTTCCTTACTCCGTTGCTAATGAAGCTTGGAACCTTACTCCGTGTCAGTGGTTGCTTACTCCGTATCTATTAGGTACTGGAATCCTTAGTTTGTGTCAGCGCTTCCTTATTCCGCATGTAAGTTCCTTACTCCGTATGTGAGTTCCTTACTCCATATGTAAGTTCCTTACTCCGTATGTGAGTTCCTTACTCCGTATGTAAGTTCCTTACTCCGTATGTAAGTTCCTTACTCCGTATGTAAGTTCCTTACTCCGTATGAGTGAGTGGCCCGGATTCCTTACTCCGCATCTAGTTTCCTTACTCCGTGCGAATAAAGACTCAGGTCCTTATTTTGTATCAATACTTCCTTACTCTGTATGTATGAAAGACTCGGATGCCTTACTCCGTGTCTTCTTTAGTTCGCTTGAGGGGAAGACTTAATTTTTTTTTTAACTCCATGTCAAACCTTTTACTTCGTGCGACCTTGTAGACCAAGACTCTTACTCCGCATCAGTTTGACTTAGTCCGTTTGAGGCATTAGGAACAGATTCCGTAATCCGTAGCTTTTAAGTTCTTAGTCCGCACGAATGTTCCTTATTCCGTATGTATTGGTGACTTGGTTATTTACCAAGTGTTTGACGACACTCACTCTTGTCCGGATCAGGATTATGTATCCTGTCCTTAGCTTTGCTCTCACGAGTGTATCTCCGGATTAATAACATATCTTCTGCAACGATCAAAGAAATACAAAAGATCTCAGATCAAATTACATAAGGCTTTATCAGCATTATCCAAATTCTGGCTTGATCCAACAATCTCCCGCAATTATGGATATGCCCAAACCCTTTGTAATCTGATCTGGTAAGCAGTGCAAAAAGATAACATACAAAATACGCATCACAACCAATTTCATACATCAGCAACAGAATACAATACAACCTTTATACAAGATTTTCATTAAGGTACATAAGGCTTACTATACTTGAAGATCATAGTTGCTGCTTTCTCTCTAAGCTCCATTGTCTGCTTCATCGTATAAGTGGTGTGTTGGCTCCAACATTTGTCCACAGTTAAGAATGACTTGATGAAGTAACGAGACAAAGGCCCCGCAGCTATCTCCATCCCATTTGTTGTGGCACTTGCTTCTTGCCCCCGAATGTCGCCTTGACTTCTCAGTTGGACTCAAAGGTGTGATGCCCAACTCTTCATATAATCCAGCTTTCTTCACAGCTTCAGTCAGCCTGAGACATAGTGGTTCCCATTGATTCTTTCTTACATAATGCTCCATAATCTGATCAGAATCAATCAGAATCATTTGTTTGGACTGAATCATGAAGACAGCCATCATGAAATATGGCGACATGATCCGGTACGGAATGAGGATAGTTGAGAGAGTTTTCCATGGCTTGCTATCCTCAGCGATTCCGTTGATGAAAGACCGAATGAGATCTACACCTGGGAAGATAGCCTTCATTCCAAGACGGAGAACTTCAAACAAGTGCCCATCCTTGTATAGAGAGGGAAACAGCCTCATCTCCATTTTAGCAGCCCTAGAGAAGTTGTCAATGTCTTCTGTTGTAAAGAGTCCTTTTTCCGAACAAAGGGTCTGAATGTTGTCCGGGGAAAAAGGGTACAGGTCAGAGAGACATCTTCTCTCGGCAGAAGACACAGCATAGGACTTCATTGCCTTACGCACGCTTCCATCCGCATCAGAAGGGTCACACGCCGCGTATGATGGGAGGAAGGTGTCAGCTGCGGATGGAGAGGATGGAGGAAGAGCTGCACTCGAGGAGCTTGGCTGAGAGAAGCGGCTACGTTTGGGAATTTGGACTCCCCGAAGCAATGAAGAGGCAGGCCGCTTCTCAGCACGAGTGGATGGTTGTGGTGCAGGAGGAACAGAAGGATCAGATGACACTTTCTCCCCCGGTTTGGCAGATCGCCGGGAAGCAATGGGAGGGCGAGCCATCGTGTGCGCCAGGTCCGTGAAGGAGGTAGACAAGGAATGGACGGACGAGGCAATGAGATCCATCTTCTGTTCCATGGAAGTGGAGGAATCAGTGAGAGCGGAGAGGAGTTGGGCGCCAAGTGCATCAACCTTGGCGGCGATGGCAGAAATTTGGGCGCTATGAGCTTGAGCGTGTCGGTCCAGCTGGGTGGAGAGCATAGTGTCGGAGTGGACCGTGCCAAAAGAAGCACGCCCAAGGACCAACTCGGGAGCTTTGGAAGACTCCCCCGCATGAACAAGAGCAGGAGTGCGCTGGGCAGAGGAGTCCGCAGGAGTATCAGCAGCAGCAGCTGTCACGCCCCGGATTTCCAACCCGAGGAGACCGGAACGTGACCCTCCCTTTACCCAAGTTGGATAGAGGGGTTAGAATACAACATACACCTCACACTTTATATTCAGAGAACAATCTTATATTTATTGAGTCCAAACATAGCAAATACGTCCAAAACAAACTTTTATTACATTGAACTCCACATTACAATATCTCCCCACTGGGGTTACAAAGCTTACATAAAGAAAAGCAGCATAACTCGAAATAATAATAAGCAAGCCACAAGCAGGACTTCCACCTTGGTGTTCCCACCTAACGCCTGTAGGTTCCTGTAAAGAAAACAACATGGTAGGAGGGGTGAGCAACCACGCCTCGTAGGGATCATGTCTCCCCAACCCATCCCATGCACCTAATATCTACATGCCTTGTGTACAAGTGCTGTGTCGTGATACAATTATTCCACCAGATATAATTACAGGCTATAACAGCAAATACAATCATACACAAGCTGGTACATAAACACTCCCGGGCTTCCACAGCCACCGGGTTCCAAGAACAGTCCCGGGCTTCCACAGCCACCGGGTTCCAAGAACAGTCCCGGGCTTCCACAACCACCGGGTTCGAAGAACACAGCACACATAGCCACACTTAGTCACACAGATATAACATCAAACACTTAGCATGAAAAGCCTCACAGGTATAAAACCAAACAATTGGTGTACATAAATTCACAGGCTCATAAACCCAGCTGCACAGGCATTTTCTCAAACATGTAGCAGGCATGTCACACAGGCATTTTATCGAACACTTTTCATGCATCACACGAACACCAGAAACACACCAAAATCGCCATCGAAGGCCAACATCCATATAGGAGATCACACCTATATGGATTACATATATATATAAACAGGTTTAACTCCATAATCTGCCCTAGAACCCTAGGACAGAGGAGGATTTAGGAAGAACAGAACCCCTACCTTGTGTGTTCTCCTGCTCCCGCTTCCACGCAAGACTCCGACCACCCACGCAAGACGCTTCGGCAGCCACCAGAAGCTCTCGTTCCCTCTCTCTCTCTCTCTCTCTCTGCGACGGCTGGTGGAGCAACAAACCCTAACCCTAAAACAGAGGGGCTTCTCCTCCTTATATAGACAACACAACATCAAAACGACGTAGTTTTGATTAAGTGAATCCCAGCATCAAAACGACGTAGTTTTGATGGAACAAGCTATGACCTTCCCGCATCCATACACACCAAAATATTCACAATTCCAACATGGTCCTTTGAGAAAAGATGATTAGAATGACAAAACCAAGGTAACCATGCAAAAACATGCCTACACGCCAATTTGCACGCCAATTCCCCAATTGGCGTGCAGCTCCAAATGCACTCAAACTTCACCACAAGCCTCCTTGCATCTTGTAGAGGCCTAAGAAGCAAAAATATGCTTGCACGTAAAATGGGTGAATTCACGTGCAGCTCCAAATGCTCTGAAATTTCTGTGGTAGATAGAGGACCTCATTCTAAGAAACTTTTGTTCTTGCACGCCAATTGTTTGGGGTCATCTACTAGGTCAAAATAGCTCTCCAAAACCTGGCAAAAACACCTTAAAAGCGCCTTGTATATGCATAGCATCTTCCTAGGGCATAAAGGTACGTTACCACTTGTCACCTGCACCTCCCAAAAGTCCCCTCTTGGGCTCATCTCTTACCTCAAACTAGTGCACTAACCTCCAAGGTGTTTGTGGTTAACTTCTTACACACAGTTTACACACGGGTCATTACATCCTCTCCCCCTTAAGACTTTTCGTCCTCGAAAAGAAATGACATACGAGGAAAACAAACACAAGCTACCCATTTGCCACCCGGCAAGCCACAACACCCAAATGGGTCATACACCGCACACAGCACATAACAGCACATCACAAGGTAGCACCATAATCCATAACAACACATGCATCACAATAATGCATATAACATATATCCGCATGTCACAAATACACATCACAAATATGAACACATGTCTAAAAGACAAAACAAATACACTAAATCATTCACAACTAATACAAGAAAACACATCACTATCCCTTCACTATCCCTTGGCCAACAGCCACCAACAGCCGTCTCCCACGCTTAAGATTGTTCGTCCTCGAATAATGCTAGGTGCTGCTCACGCATCACGGACTCACATTCCCATGTCTCCTCCTCAATGCCACGGTGCTGCCACAACACGCGAACCAAAGGAATAGCACGACCACGCAAAAGCTTCTCTCGCCGATCTAGGATACGGATAGGGGCCTCAACAACGGACATGTCATCCGCAATGTCCAATGTCCCCCAATCAAAAGGGTACCTCTAACCACCGATGGTCCTGCTCCACCCTCAGCTGGTGGGGGTGGTAGCTCAGCCTCCTCCGGGTACGTCGCCTCCAGCGCAAACACCCTCCCTTGGCCTGTGCCACTGGTCGGCTCACTCACTGGGCGCTTCCCGCCAAGGCTGCCTCCGCCTTCGGTCCATCGCCGCTCCGGCCTCCCCTGGGGTCGGGTCCGATTCGATCCTGCCCGACTAGCCGGCCACCGATGAGCTGGTCTCTCGCTGGTGCACGGAAACCGGCATCACTCCTTGTGCTGGATGTCATGCCTCCAACTCCCCTGTTGCCACTCCGGCAAACCCGGCTCGAGATGGCCCTCTCGTCCACAACTATGGCATTTCCGGTCCCTCTTTGGACACTCCTTCCTCAAGTGGCCTTGCTCCCCACACGGTGACAACCGCCGGGGAGACCTCCTGTTGGATCGCCTTGTCTGCCACCGCCAAAGCTAGACCTCCCTGGGTTCACCAATGTCTGTCCCCTGCTGCGGAAGGAACCGCTATCTCTCTCCTCGGTCTTAGGCCTCTTGGACCCCGAATCGCGTTCGGACCCACCTTGCAACTGGCGACCCTGATGGACCCGCCTCCTATCCTCCGGCTCCCTCTCGCCTATACGTCTTGTCTCAACAACCTCAGGATAGGTCCTCAAACGCAGATTGCCACCCTCTGCCAGGGGCTGGCCTAAGACCCAGAGTGAACTTGTGGGCCTCAGGTCCTCCTTTGCCACTGTCTCGGGGGCAAACCTACTCAGGCTCCGGAACTCCCGCTCATACTCGGGCACCGTCTTTGATCCTTGCTTCAGGCTGCCAAATTCCTCTCTCTTCTGCCATCTCAAGGATTCCGGGAAGAACTCATCATGGAAGAGCTGTAGAAACTCCTCCCAAAGCATGAACTGCACCGCACGGCTCCCTGCGACACTCAACCACCACTCCAGAGCATCCCCTTCCATTCCTGGCCGAATGGCCGGTCTCACCTTATCCTCCTCCCGGGGGTAGGAGAAAGGAAAACACATGCTCGATCCGCCTCGGCCCGGACTCGGCCTAACACCTGGGTCCTCCTCCCCTTTAAATCGTGGAGGTTGTTCCTTTCGGAACCGTGTCACCACATCATCCTCTGCACGAGTCGGTATACCACGCGGAGAACCCTTACGCTCCCGAGGTAGCTCCCCCGCTGGTGGTGGCGGTGGGGGTGGCACCACCTGCTGTGCTGCCATCTCACGGCGCACCTCCTCCCGGACTTCTTGCCGGATACCCTCCCTCAGCTCTTGGACTTCCAACCGGATGCCTTCTCGCACTGCGCCAAAGCAACGGTGCATGTCCTCCAACGGACCGTCCCGCACCCAGGCCCTCATGGGCAGATGACTCATCGACCACTACCCCGGACGCACGCGTCACTCTCCTCGGTGGCATTCTTACTACATGAAGTAAGAAGCACAAACGTCAGAACGCGTTCGACCACTAACAAGTTGACTACCTCTACCCCATTATCAAGTCAAGCAGTACATGGCATCACACACATTTTAACCATTGCATCAATCAATATCGCACACAAAGACGGTTCACATTGTAGTCATACCCAAGGCATTCCAAGAATATTCAGAGTTGCACAGTTCACACATAATCATGTTATTCACATCCTTCACACATGGCAACAAATGCAACTAGTGCCTTAATGCCAATGCATGCAAATCCTACCTCAGGTCTGGACTACCCCGAATACACCTTAGAGGCTCCAAGAGGACCGTGTTGATCAAGCACGTCCCTCCAGGTTCCTCCAAAGGACTCAGGATAACCAGATCCGCCCACTACCCTAGGCCAACTAGACCATGCTCTGATACCATATTGTCACGCCCCGGATTTCCAACCCGAGGAGACCGGAACGTGACCCTCCCTTTACCCAAGTTGGATAGAGGGGTTAGAATACAACATACACCTCACACTTTATATTCAGAGAACAATCTTATATTTATTGAGTCCAAACATAGCAAATACGTCCAAAACATACTTTTATTACATTGAACTCCACATTACAATATCTCCCCACTGGGGTTACAAAGCTTACATAAAGAGAAGCAGCATAACTCGAAATAATAATAAGCAAGCCACAAGCAGGACTTCCACCTTGGTGTTCCCACCTAACGCCTGTAGGTTCCTGTAAAGAAAACAACATGGTAGGAGGGGTGAGCAACCACAGCTCAGTAGGGATCATATCTCCCCAACCTATCCCATGCACCTAATATCTACATGCCTTGTGTACAAGTGCTGTGTCGTGATACAATTATTCCACCAGATATAGTTACAGGCTATAACAGCAAATACAATCATACACAAGCTGGTACATAAACACTCCCGGGCTTCCACAACCACCGGGTTCCAAGAACATCCCGGGCTTCCACGGCCACCGGGTTCCAAGAACGCCCGGGCTTCCACGGCCACCGGGTTCCAAGAACACAAGACACATAGCCACACTTAGTCACACAGACATAACATCAAACACTTAGCATGAAAAGCCTCATAGGTATAAAACCAAACAATTGGTGTACATAAATTCACAGGCTCATAAACCCAGCCGCACAGGCATTTTCTCAAACATGTAGCAGGCATGTCACACAGGCATTTTATCGAACACTTTTCATGCATCACACAAACACCAGAAACACACCAAAATCGCCATCGAAGGCCAACATCCATATAGGAGATCACACCTATATGGATTACATATATATATATAAACAGGTTTAACTCCATAATCTGCCCTAGAACCCTAGGACAGAGGAGGATTTAGGAAGAACAGAACCCCTACCTCAAGTAAAACGCAACAACACAGCAATGTCCCGATCCCACGTCGAACGCCGTCCACCCACGAAGCACCGACCACCCACGCAAGACGCCCGGCAGCAACCAGGAGCTCTCCTTCCCTCTCTCTCTCTCTCTGCGACGGCTGGTGGAGCAACAAACCCTAACCCTAAAACAGAGGGGCTTCTCCTCCTTATATAGACAACACAACATCAAAACGACGTAGTTTTGATTAAGTGAATCCCAGCATCAAAACGACGTAGTTTTGATGGAACAAGCTATGACCTTCCCACATCCATACACACCAAAATATTCACAATTCCAACATGGTCCTTTGAGAAAAGATGATTAGAATGACAAAACCAAGGTAACCATGCAAAAACATGCCTGCATGCCAATTTGCACGCCAATTCCCCAATTGGCGTGCAGCTCCAAATGCACTCAAACTTCACCACAAGCCTCCTTGCATCTTGTAGAGGCCTAAGAAGCAAAAATATGCTTGCACGTAAAATGGGTGAATTCACGTGCAGCTCCAAATGCTCTGAAATTTCTGTGGTAGATAGAGGACCTCATTCTAAGAAACTTTTGTTCTTGCACGCCAATTGTTTGGGGTCATCTACTAGGTCAAAATAGCTCTCCAAAACCTGGCAAAATAGCCTAAAAGCGCCTGTATATGCATAGCATCTTCCTAGGGCGTAAAGGTACGTTACCACTTGTCACCTGCACCTCCCAAAAGTCCCCTCTTGGGCTCATCTCTTACCTCAAACTAGTGCACTAACCTCCAAGGTGTTTGTGGTTAACTTCTTACACACAGTTTACACACGGGTCATTACAGCAGCAGAAGGGGCATCCGGAGCATCAGAGGCATCCGGAGCAGCAGACCCACTTTGACCAGATAGGTCAACAACGGGAATGGCGGCAGCAGGAGAAGAAGGTCCCGCCTTAGCAGGGCAAGAACTCCGTACGGCATGGACCGGGCTGGAAGGGGTAGGGAACGGCACATCTGGAATGGAGGCCGGCGTAAGAAAGCCTTGGTCCAAGTTCCAGATGATCATGGTCTCCGGGGATTGGGTATGGCGCGTGTAAAACACCTGGAGATCGATGTCAGGAATGGAGGCAGTGTGGGCAAGGCTGAAACGGAGCCATAGGTCCGTTAAGGAGTCGGCAGAGAGATGGTCAAGGTAATCTTGGGGTTGAGGCAGGGGAGGCAAAGGGGCTTCTGGAGTAGATGCCGGGACATCAGCAATGATGGTAGCAACAGCGGTATCAACCGCGGCAGCAATGGCGGAAGTGGAGGGTGTGGGGACATCAGCAGCAGAAGGGGCTAAGGAAACAGCTTTAGGGGCACTGCACTGAGATGGCCCCGCAACCTCGGACGGTTCGGCACATACGCTGTGCTGGGAGGCCCGAGAAAGGGAGGGTGCTGCAACGGACCGAATCCGGGAGGATCGGGGAGCAGAACTAACGTCAGGGGCTTGGCTGTCGGAGGGGTCACCAACAGAATTGCCTTGTTGTTCCGAGGCAGGGAGAATGCGGAGAGCTGCAGAGGGACGGCGGGCCGTCATGTTCCCATCTGGCGTAAGATAGCGAAGGTAATATGCCGAAGGAAATGGAACAGCGTCATAGCGGGCGAAATGGTCCGGATTAAGTGCGGGAAGACGATGCTTAGTATGCTCCCAAAAGAATGGTTCTTGGGACCATTCTGCAGCAATCAGAACAAAAACGTCCCCCAGTGTCACGCCCCAATTTCCTTCCACTTGGAATGAGTAGTGACTGCCCATGCCCGCACCCGAAGGGACAAGGGGTTGGTGCAAGCACCTTAAAAGGACTTCGAGCACGGGTGCTGTCCCAAACCTGCACAATCAGGCTAACATGCCAAGGGGCATGCTCCTGCTCCCAAACCATGCACACAAACACAAATTGAATAACAACATCTCATTTTATTTCATTTCAAAGACTAAATGTTCATTACAACCCAGGTCGGGGAAAAACCCCTATGAAGCCATCAATAAAACCAAACCAAAATCCAAACACATAAAACCAGGAGTACAACAAAGGAAATAATATAAAACTTTCAGCCTCAGGGGCCTAGCTCCTCGGCCTTCACCTACCGCCTGCTAAACCCTTGCAAAAGAACAGTTTATAGGAGGGGTGAGCAAACCACGGCTCGGTAGGGATCCCGTCTCCCCGGACCCGTCCCGTTGTACAACATGCATGATATGTGTATGCTTGTGCTCGTGTCGTGCCTAAGGCTAACACAGCAAACATCACCCGGTAAACACTCTTTACCCGAACCCGCACCGAAGGGCAGAGGACACCCCGCCACCACGGCGACATGACATACCACATTCAGGCGAATGTTGCATGGACACCAATGCAACATTTTCCACCCGAGTCGATATGGTCAACCACCTCCTCGGGCGCCACATCTACCCTCAGGAATGGGTGTAGACTTAGCCCACCGTCGTGAGTGCTACATCGAGACTCAGGACCACGTCCTGGCCAAATCTCAAAGGGGTCCAGCTATTGTGCCTGGCCCATATCTCGCTCAATCTCAAACAGATCAACGAACAAGACAAGCATTACATCTCAATATGTAAACTCGACAAAGCATTTACACTTTATCTCGAAGGACCAACATGGTCGGATACAAGTCACACACATCAGCCTCATAGGCTAAAAATCAAATACAAATCAAACACCGGTACACACCAGTCACACAGGTATATCATCAAGCACTCATATACAAGGTCTCACAGGCATTATATTGAATACATGGCATGCAGGCCTCACAGACATTTTATCAAACACATGGTGTGCAGACCTCTTAGACATTTCATCAAACACATAGTGTGCATAAACAAACCCAGGAAAATCCTCAGGCCAAATTCAACATCAAATCAACAGAACATGCCACCGAAGGCCAACATCCATATAGGAGATCACACCTATATGGATTTACATATATATATATAGGTGAATATCCTAAAACGAGAGGAGAGCTTGGAAGGACATGAATCCCTACCTCAGGCTTTTGTCCTAACCTCCACGCTAGACGGCTCCCAACGACGCGAACCACCACGGCAACAGCCCGGAGACCCTCTCTCTCTCTCTCTCTCTCTCTCTCTCTCTCTCTCTCTGGGCGGCAAGTGCAGCAAGGAAGAACACAAGAACCCTAAACTCAAACTCAAGCCCTCCTTATATAGACACTACCCACATCAAAACGACGTAGTTTTGATTAAGTAAACCCAGGATCAAAACGACGTAGTTTTGATCACACAAGTTAGCACCTTTCCGCACCCATATAGGCCAAAATACTCAGAATTTCAACATGGTCCTTTGGAGAAAGATCATTAGAATGTCAAAACCAAGGGAACCATGCAAAAATATGGTGCACGCCAATTTGCACGTGAATTCCCAATTCACGTGCAACTCCAAATGGACTCCAAATGCTCTCAAACTTCACCCCTAGCCTCCTTGCATCATTTAGAAGACAACCACACTTGCACGTGAATTGGACCCATATCACGTGCACCTCACATACACGTCCGTTTGGCCTGAAACTCTTGTGGTAGATAGAGGACATCATTCTAAGCATCTTTCCTTTTGCACGTGAATTCATTTGAGCCCATTCACTAGGTCAAAATCTAGAAAAACTCTACTCAGAAGGCAAAACTGTGACTAACTGTGACTAACTCAAGGTACGGGTCCTTACATCCTCTCCCCCTTAAGACTTTTCGTCCTCGAAAAGAAAAGGTGGAATGAAAGAAAACAATCACAACCAAAGCATAGGCCTCTAACACCCTCTAGCACAAATTAATACACAACAAATCACAAATTATTTCACACATTTATACACTCCATATGGTCATAACTAGTTGGGCAAGTACCTGATTATGTTGAAGTTTGATGCTTGCCCTCCTCCCCTCCTTCGAGTTGTTCGTCCTCGAGCAGTTAGGATAATGAGCATGCATCTCGGTCTCACGTTCCCCAGGTCTCTTCCTCCGGCCCTCGGTGTTGCCACAACACCCGAACCAACGGAATAGTCTTACCTCGCAGCCGCTTCTCGCGCCTATCTACAATACGGATGGGGGCCTCGACAACGGACACATCCTCTCCAAGATCCAGGGTACCCCAATCTAGCACATGTGTGGGATCTGGATGATATTTCCGCAACCGGGATACATGGAAAACATTATGAACTTTGCTCAAACTAGGTGGTAATGCCAACCTATACGCAACAGGTCCAACTCGCTCAAAATATCGAACGGTCCAATGTACCGAGGGGACAACTTGGACCCAGTCCCAAATCTCTTATGCCCTCTCCGTGGAGAAACACGAAGGAATACGTGGTCTCCCACCAAAAACTCCAACGGTCGGCGTCGGCGATCCGCATAAGACTTGTCTGCGCTCCGAGGTAAGAAGGCGTTGCCGAATCAGTGAACTTTTGCCGTAGCCTCCTGGACCAATTGAGGTCCTAACATAGCTGCCTCTCCGTCTCGCCCAACATAATGGAGACCGACACGGTCGGCCATACAATGCCTCAAACGGGGCCATCCCAATCGAAGACCGGTAACCGTTATTATAGGCAAACTCCACCAAGAGGAAGGTGGGAAGCCCATGATCCTCCAAAATCGAGTACACAAGCCCTCAACAAGTCTTCCAATGTTTGAATGGTCCTCTCGGACTGACCATCGGTCTCGGGATGGAATGCGGTACTCAAATTAAGTCGGGTTCCCAACGCTTCCTGCAGACCTCCCCAAAACCGGGATGTAAACCGCGCATCCCTGTCCGAAACAATAGACAAGGGCACTCCGTGCAAGCGGACAATCTCATCAACATACAGTGGCTTAACGTGCCGATAGAGTCGCGCTCTCGAATTGCCAAGAAATGGGCTGACTTAGTTAAGCGGTCCACTATGACCCAAATCATGTCCTTTCTCCCGAAGTGGTAGGAAGTCCCGTCACGAAGTCCATGGTAATATGCTCCCACTTCCACTTAGCTACAGGTAAAGGCCGCAATTGACCAGCGGGTCGTTGGTGTTCTGCCTTCACTTGGCGACAGGTAAGGCACACTGGAAACAAATTCTGCTACGCTCCGTTTCAGCCCCGGCCACCGAAGCGTGCGCGAACGGCATGATACATCGTAGTTCCTCCTGGATGTACAGCCAAACGGGAATGATGAAATTCCCTCGGCACATCCTCACGCAAGGGAGGTGGTACTATCGACGCCCCCGAAATTTCAGCTCATGCTCAACTCCTTCTGTCCGGTCCTCGACAGCTCTCCGGCCTCTATCTGGGCCCGGATCACCTCACGATCCACGTCGCCTAATCGTCCCTCACGGACACGCCGATACAACTCTGGTATCACGGTGAGAGGACACAGGATAGCTCCCTCACCTGCTGAAGGTTGCACCTGAAGCACCGCCAACCGCTCCATCATTTTCCATTCTCTCATGGAAACCTCAGCTTTCCGTTTTCTACTTAGCGCATCAGCCACTAAATTTCCTTTCCCAGGCGTGTAGGAGAGCGTGAAGTCAAACATTTGCAGGTACTCGACCCACCTCCGTTGTCGCAAATTTAGGTCTCGCTGGGTGAAGATATACTGTAGGCTTTTGTGGTCGGTATATACCACAAATTTCTCTCCCAACAAGGTAATGTCGCCAAGACTTCAGGGCAAAAATAATCGGCGCTAACTCTAGGTCGTGTGTTGGGTAGTTTTGCTCATGGGACTTCACTGTCGCGAGCCATACGCTATGACTTGGCGCTCTTGCATCAGAACACACCCGGTCCAACGCGAGACGCATCACAATACACCTCGAATGGCACTCCCTCCTGCGGTAGACTCAACACCGGTGCGGTAGTTAGGCGAGTCTTCAACTCCTCGAATGCCTGCCGGCACTTGTCCGTCCACTCGAATTTGGCTCCCTTCCGTGTAAGAGCTGTCATAGGTGCCGCCAACCGAGAAAACCCTTCCACAAAACGCCGGTAATACCCCTGCTAGACCCAAGAAACTCCGGATCTCAAAAACATTTGTGGGCCTCTTCCAAGATGCTACGGACTCAATCTTGGTTGGGTCCACTCTAACTCCTTCGGCAGATACTACATGCCCAAGAAAATGCACCTCTCGCATCCGAAGTCACACTTGCTAAATGTAGCATACAAGTGATGATCTCGTAGTGCCTGCAGCACCACGCCCAAGTGCTCCTCATGCTCGGCTTGGGTTTTGGAGTACACAAGGATGTCGTCAATGAATACCACCACAAAGGAATCCAGGTATGGGGCAAATACCTGATTCATTAGGTGCATGAACACAAGCAGTGCGTTCGTGAGCCCAAAAGGCATCACTAACCATTCATAGTGTCCGTATCCGCACCTGAACGCCGTCTTAGGGATGTCCTCGCTCCTAACCCTCAATTGGTGATATCCCGAACGCAGATCGATTTTTGAGAACCACCGTGCTCCACTCACTGGTCGAATAAGTCATCAATCCGCGGCAAAGGGTACTTGTTCTTTACCGTTGCTTGATTCGACTTCCGATAATCAATGCAAAGTCACAACGAACCATCAGCCTTCTTAGCAAACAAGACCGGTGCACCCCAAGGTGAGGTACTAGGACGGATAAAACCTTTATCTCCCGGTTCCTTTATCTGGCTTGAAGCTCCCGCAACTCGGCAGGTCCCATCCGGTATGCTACTTGTGAGATGGGTCCCACCCCCTGGCAACAGTTCAATCGTGAACTCGATACTTCGTGTGGAGGCAACTCCAACAACTCCCCAGGAAAGACATCCTGGAAATTCTCGACTACATCCTGGCCACACCCTTTTCTCTAAGTTACCTTCCTCCTCAAAGGTTAGGGTGGCAAGCCTATGGGTAATATTGCCCCATAGCTCCCTCGTCGGTCCAGCTCTCCCCAAAGATCCCTATCCCATTCACCCACTAGGGTACAGGAAGATCCTGTGGGTGTAGTAAACGATACTCATCGCCTATAGCAGTCAATCTTAGCCTGAAAGGCCATCAACCGGTCCATCCCCAGAATCAAACTAAAGGTCCTCATGGGCATTACGTACAAATCAAATGAGAGGTCAACCTCTCCTATCGTAAGCGCACACTCTCGACACATTTGGTGGATCAACTCCACTCCTCCCATTGGGGACTCGACCCTCGAGGTCTATCAGCCTCCACACAATCAAGTCCAAGGCTCTTCACCAAGGACTTAGCAATCGGGGAGCACGAAGCTCCGGTATCAAACAATGCGGCAACAACGGTGCGGGATATTAGAATAGTACCTCGAACCACCGAAGGTCCAGCTCCACCTTCCTCGGAGGGTGATGGTAAATCCTCCATTTCAGTGGTGCCGAGGTAAGCGCGAACACTCTGCCTTGGCTTGCCCCACCACCGGCCTCACTTGCCTTCCCTTTTGCTCCTGCTGCAGTCCACCTGGGACGCCCCTCCGATCCTCCTTGTGGTTGCCTCTCCCCCTATGGCCTAGTGTGACCGGAACCAGCCCGACCGGCCTGCCACGAATGTGCTGGCTTAGGGGTGGGGCCTGAAATTGGGTCCCACCCCTGCTCCCTTGTGCTAAGCTTCCAGCTCCCCGGCTGTTCCCCTTGCCGAAACACACCTTGCCGATGTGTCCCACCTTCCCACAGCTATGACACGTCAAGTGCCGCTTGGGGCACTCACGTTTGACGTGCCCTGATAGGCCACAACAGGTACACCCGCTTGGGAAGTTCCCAGCAGACACTCCCCTGTCCTCCAAAGTAACGGGATCCGGGCGGAGCCATTGAAGCTTGGCCCCTATCCTTGGGAAAAGTCCCACCGCCGGGCTCAACCTTTCGCCTCTTGGCTTCACCGTGCTTGTCGTGCGCGCTCTGCCCCATCCGCTCCTGGTGAGCCTGTCTTCCCTCCTCTAATCCTCTCTCAACAATCTTGGCGGTGTCCACGACTTCAAGATAGGTCTTCGGCCGCAACATCTCCACCCTTTGCTTAAGGGCAGGTTTGAGACCCATGGTAAACTTATGGGCCTTCAGGTCCTCCCTTGATATTGCTTCGGAGCAAACCGACTCAGCCCCCGGAAATCTCGCTCATACTCTTCATCGAGCGCGATCCCCTGCTTCAAGCCGCCGAACTCCTCCCGTTGCCACCGCAATGACTCTGGAAAGAACTCCTCATGGAACACTGGAGGAACTCATTCCAGGCCATGGTCTCCATGTCCCGGCTTCCTGAGATGCTAAGCCACCATTCCAAGGCTTCCTCCTCCAACCGCCGGACTGCTAGTCTCACTTTGTCTTCCTCCCGAGGTCGAAGAAAGGAGAACACATGCTCGATCTGCCGCAGCCAGGTGCTCTGCTCCTAGAGGTTCAGCTCCTCCCTTGAACCTCGGTGGATGTTCCTTTCGGAACTGCGTCAACACGTCTCCCTCTTCCCGCCTCACCGGCACTTCTTGCCTACACGGAGGTTCTGCCTCACGGGGTGGAGGGGGTGGCACTGCCTGTCGTGCCATCATCTCCTGACGCACCTTGTTTAGGATCTCTCCCCTGAGGTCCTCACGCATGCCTTGCACGTTCTCACTTAGGGCCCGGACTTGGGCCATGATCCGCTCCAGGGGATCATCGCCCTCTACACGCTGTCCTCTTCCCTCTCCAAAGACGGGCGAAGATTCATCTTCTACAGCTGGAGTAGCTCGGGTTACTCTCCTAGGAGGCATAGTCTACATAATTTAAACCAAACTAGGATCAGCTTCTCTCAAGCTCTACACACCCTCATCCCCATGGGCCATGAGGTACTCAAGCAACATTTTACATTTAAACACACAGGTAAATCACAGAAGTACACAGCAGCAATTCATAGCAACAAGCTTCACAGAAAATCACCGAATTTCACAGCAACAAGTTTCAGCAACATAGCATGTCCAATCACAATACTCATACTGAAATTAAACTAGTGCCCTAATGCCAATGCATGTATGCACCCTCAACCCAAATGCAAGTGCCCTACTCCTTGGTCTAACTACCCCTGAGTACACCCCCAGAAAACCAGGATAGGTCCACGTTGATCAGGCGTGTCCTATACCGCCTCCCAAGAGTCTCGAAGCAGCCAGGCCTCCCCACTATCCTAGGTCCACTAGACCATGAACTATCGCTCTGATACCATATTGTCACGCCCCAATTTCCTTCCACTTGGAATGAGTAGTGACTGCCCATGCCCGCACCCGAAGGGACAAGGGGTTGGTGCAAGCACCTTAAAAGGACTTCTAGCACGGGTGCTGTCCCAAACCTGCACAATCAGGCTAACATGCCAAGGGGCATGCTCCTGCTCCCAAACCATGCACACAAACACAAATTGAATAACAACATCTCATTTTATTTCATTTCAAAGACTAAATGTTCATTACAACCCAGTCGGGGAAAAACCCCTATGAAGCCATCAATAAAACCAAACCAAAATCCAAACACATAAAACCAGAGTACAACAAAGGAAATAATATAAAACTTTCAGCCTCGGGGGCCTAGCTCCTCGGCCTTCACCTACCGCCGCTAAACCCCTACAAAAGAACAGTTTATAGGAGGGGTGAGCAAACCACGGCTCAGTAGGGATCCCGTCTCCCCAGACCCGTCCCGTCGTACAACATGCATGATATGTGTATGCTTGTGCTCGTGTCGTGCCTAAGGCTAACGCAGCAAACATCACCCAAGTAAACACTCTTTTACGAACCCGCCCGAAGGGCGAGAGGACACCCCGCCACCACGGCGACATGACATACCACATTCAGGCGAATGTTACATGGACACCAATGCAACATTTTCCACCCGAGTCGGATATGGTCAACCACCTCCTCGGGCGCCATATCTACCCTCAGGAATGGGTGTAGACTTAGCCCACCGTCGTGAGTGCTACACCGAGACTCAGGACCACGTCCTGGCCAAATCTCAAAGGGGTCCAGCTATTGTGCCTGGCCCATATCTCGGCTCAGTCTCAAACAGATCAACGAACGACATAGCATTACATCTCAACATGTAAACTCAAGACAAAGCATTTACACTTTATCTCGAAGGACCAACATGGTCAGATACAAGTCACACACATCAGCCTCATAGGCTAAAAATCAAATACAAATCAAACACAGTACACACCAGTCACACAGGTATATCATCAAACACTCATATACAAGGTCTCACAGGCATTATATTGAATACATGGCATGCAGGCCTCACGGACATTTTATCAAACACATGGTGTGCAGACCTCTTAGACATTTCATCAAACACATAGTGTGCATAAACAAACCCAGAAAATCCTCAGGCCAAATTCAACATCAAATCAACAGAACATGCCACCGAAGGCCAACATCCATATAGGAGATCACACCTATATGGATTTACATATATATATATAGGTGAATATCCTAAAACAGAGGAGAGCTTGGAAGGACATGAATCCCTACCTCAGGCTTTTGTCCTAACCTCCACGCTAGACGGCTCCCAACGACGCGAACCACCACGGCAACGGCCCTGGAGACCCTCTCTCTCTCTCTCTCTCTCTCTCTCTCGGCAAGCTGCAGCAAGGAAGAACACAAGAACCCTAAACTCAAACTCAAGCCCTCCTTATATAGACACTACCCACATCAAAACGACGTAGTTTTGATTAAGTAAACCCAGGATCAAAACGACGTAGTTTTGATCACACAAGTTAGCACCTTTCCGCACCCATATAGGCCAAAATACTCGGAATTTCAACATGGTCCTTTGGAGAAAGATCATTAGAATGTCAAAACCAAGGGAACCATGCAAAAATATGGTTGCACGCCAATTTGCACGTGAATTCCCAATTCACGTGCAACTCCAAATGGACTCCAAATGCTCTCAAACTTCACCCCTAGCCTCCTTGCATCATTTAGAAGACAACCACACTTGCACGTGAATTGGACCCATATCACGTGCACCTCACATACACGTCCGTTTGGCCTGAAACTTCTGTGGTAGATAGAGGACATCATTCTAAGCATCTTTCCTTCTGCACGTGAATTCATTTGAGCCCATTCACTAGGTCAAAATCTAGAAAAACTCTACTCAGAAGGCAAAACTGTGACTAACTGTGACTAACTCAAGGTACGGGTCCTTACACCCAGTCCATCGAAAGACCTTCGAAAATGCCGTACATGGCCAGAAGAAGATCGTAAGGAACCGAGTCCAGAGCAGAAGTGCGAGCCAGTAAACATCGACTCAGTATGGTCGCCATACAGCAATAGCGACCTTGGAAGGATTTCACCTTGTATTCCTTGCCTTTTTGGGTGCAACCCATAGAAGCCGCCATTGGATCAGCATCAGGGCGTTGTGGTTCACCGGGGGGAAGATGAAGAGCAGCGCGGAGTACGGCGGGAGTGATGAGGATGGATTCACCGCGAACATAGGAGATGATTGAGTCGGTGGTACAGCGGATCCGTTGGTAATACTCAAGAATGTCATCTATAAGAAGATCGACAGGATTGGAGATCAAGTTGAGTATATGCGAGGCTTCAAGTAGAGGGCGAAGATGGAAAAACCAGTCCGGCGGGTTGGAGATAGCACTCCAATCGACCAGATGGCCGGGATTAACGCCGGAAAGAGAGATTATGGGTGCCATTGTAGATGAAGGTTGAAGGTCGAGAGGAAAGGTGAGGTTTTGGGTATTGAAGGAGCAACGAGAGGTTTAGGGATTTGAAATGAGCAATACTTGTGCTTTGCAGGAATGACCTGAATATATAAGACCGAGTCCGTGAATGTCAGCAGGTCTAGGAAGTTGGTGAGTGAAACAGTGAACCGCTTGACAGGCTGATGTCATTAGTCTTGATATCGGTGCGCCTCCGAATGAAACGATGTCGTGGAGACAGCATGACCAAGTAAAGATAACAGCTGTTCGCCTTCCGGAGAAGTGTGTGCATCCCGAGATATGCATTTAATGAATCATCATGATTCCTCCTCAAAAGCACGCGATATAAAAGAAGACATGGATTATCGCAATTTGACAGTGTTTGGAGTCCGGAGGAATGAACCGACAATCATCCGGAATTAACGATAGTCGAGTGACGAGTATCCGGATGAAAAGTAGACCGTTTCCGTAGTAACAAAGTGCGGTGAGAGAGAAGTAGATTCCTTTGCTTATCAATAAGTCGAAGAGAAGAGAAGTACCACAACACTTCAAATCCAAGACTATGGACTAGATTTACCAATAAGGTTGCAATGAAAATCTGAACCTGTAGCTTAAAACAAGATAAACTAAAAATACAAAAGCTTAACAGGTAAGGATTAGTACGGATAAAAGAAAATAGTCTGTGAAGAACGACATAATCCGAACTAATGAGAAACAGAACTTATGCATGACAAAGAATGTAATAGACATATACATACGAGAGAATGATTATATTACTGAATTAGGGCATATGTCAGATAAAAATACACAAGTTCATATAGGTCAACATAGCGAAACCGTCTTGCTGAATGACGTAGCTAAGATTAATTAAAAATCATATGATTTGATCAAACTAGGATTCATGAGCGAAAAATGAGGAAGCGGACACATGTCAAATGCAAGCAATTGATTATCCGATTAAAATGCATGGTTGAAGAAAAGAAAAACATCCAGGCATGCCTCAATTCCGTTTCTACAACGCATGTCCAGTCAAATCTGGAAGTGAAAGTTTAGAGGGGAGAGTATCCGAGACATATTAGGGGGTCATTACTGAGGTAATAGATGAAGCTTAAGCTCCCTCGTAGATCATTTGATCCTCTCATTGAAAGACTCCCCCTCAAATAGACAGCCAGGAAACAGGTCATGAGACATATACGGGGGTATTACTTGAATAATGTATAAAGCATTTTCTCCCCCGTAGATTGTGCAATCCTCTCGGGTGACCTTTCCGTCATATAGAAATTCAGCACCTCCTTTTTTTTTTTTGGAAACTATACTTCCGAAGCTGATCAGACTGCGATTGAGTATTCATCCACCAGGCATTCCAAGCTAACCCATTTCATTTCTTCAATTATACATGTTAATAGAGTAATCTAAATAAACAGGCTTTTGTCATGTGGTGATCAGTGGAAATTAAGATCATGAAACCCGAATGAGGTTATTCATATAAACTTTAATCATGTTAGCTTAAACGACTTCAGTCGGAAAACGCAAGCATCCTCCCATTATGAAATTGATAATAATATCAAAAGCATGAAGCCGTTAATCAGTAAGTATGATCAGCATTAAAAACAGTATGTATCATCTACTTCCACTAAAAGCACAATGCATGTTCTGATAGTAAGTATACTGTTGAGTAATTTAAATGTGAAACTATGCAGAAAAGTCAAGCATACCTAATCGGATAAGTAGTTCAAAGACTCTTGCATCAGGTAGGGGCTTTGTAAGTATGTTTGCCAGTTGATCTTCAGTAGCAACATGTTCCAGGGAAATATGATTTTTGAGAACATGGTCGCGTATGAAGTGATACCTGACCTCAATATGCTTCGTCTTAGGGTGCATGACAGGATTGTTGCTGATAGCAATTGCATTAGTGTTGTCGCAGTAGAGTGGAATAGGTGACATGTTGAAACCGTAGTCAGTAAGTTGACTTTGCATCCAGAGTAGCTGTGCGCAGCAACTCCCAGCAGCTATATATTCCGCCTCAGCAGTAGAGGTTGATATGGAATTCTGCTTCTTACTGAACCATGAAATTAATCTATTTCCAAGAAATTGACACGTACCACTTGTGCTCTTCCTGTCGATGCGACATCCAGCAAAGTCGGCATCGAGTATCCGGATAAGGTGAAATTGGACTCCTTTGGGTACCAGAGTCATAAATTCATCTTTCCCTTGAGATACCTTAATATCCGTTTAACATGAAGCATATGTGACTCCTTGGGATTCGCCTGATATCGTGCACAGATGCAAGTTGCAAACATAATGTCTGGGCGACTTGCTGTAAGATACAACAAGGATCCTATCATCCCTCTGTAGTCAGTCACATTTACTGATATGCCATCCACATCAGGATCTAACTTGGCACTGACAGGCATGGGAGTTTTGACGGGAGATGAACCTTCCATACCAAACTTCTTAATAAGATCATGAGTGTACTTAGCTTGATTAATGAAGATTCCTTCCTTCAATTGTTTAACTTCTATTCCGAGGAAGTAGGACAGTTCTCCCATCATGCTCATCTCAAACTTGCCTATTATCAACTTAGCAAACTCTTCACAAAGCTTCGGATTCGTTGATCCGAAAATGATATCATCCACGTATATCTGTACGATTAGAGTGTGTCCTTTCTCTTTTCGTAGAAATAAGGTAGTGTCTATCTTCCCTTTTTGGAAGTTGTGAGCAAGTAGGAATTCCGACAGTGTGTCGTACCAGGCTCTTGGAGCTTGCTTCAAACCATATAAAGCTTTCCGAAGTTTGTAGACTAGATGTCCTGCTTTAGGTTCAATGAAACCGGGAGGTTGTTCTACGTAAACCTCCTCTTGAAGATCTCCATTCAGGAATGCGCTCTTGACGTCCATTTGATAAACTATGAAGTTTTCATATGAAGCATACGCCAGAAACATTCGGATTGCCTCAAATCTTGCTACTGGAGCAAAGGTCTCATCATAGTCTATTCCTTCTTCTTGATGATATCCTTTGGCTACTAGTCTGGCTTTGTTCCGGATTACTATTCTATCCGTATCAAGCTTGTTCCGGAACACCCATTTAACTCCAATGACTTGCTGAGACTTAGGCCTCGGTACTAAAGTCCACACATTATTTCTCTTAAATTGATTCAGCTCTTCTTGCATGGCTTCTATCCAATTCGAATCCTGAAGAGCTTCATCTACCACTTTTGGTTCTATTTGAGATAGAAAACATGAGTAAAGACTCATGTTGGAGGTGGCTGCTCTTGTTCTTACACCAACAGTAGGATCACCAATCACTTGATCTGAGGGATGGTTTCGGGTCCATCTGTAATTCTATGCATGTGATAGATGATCTTGAACAATTTGAAGCTCTGCCAGATTAGGTGGTTTAGGTGTATCTGCTGGTTAAGCTTCGTCCGGACTAAATGTTTCCATATTAGAAGGTACGGTAGAACTAGGTGGTTCTTCAATACTGTTTCTTTCAGTGTTAACTGGTCCGGACGGACTTGAAGGTGCTCCGGAATTTTGGGTTTCCGTAGGAGTATGTCCAGAGCTTAATGGTAGTCCTGAGTCCGAGTCATCCGTAGCATCATCCATATAATTTCTTTGTGCCTCGCTGATGCCACGTGGTTGGTCAGAATGTGTAACAGGAACATTCATAAACTTTGAATAATCGATGTTGCTGTCCAGGACCTGCACATTAGAACTTGAAGAAACAACTTTTGACCAATCAGGATTAGCTTCATCAAAAGTCACATGGATAGATTCTTCAACTTTAAAAAGTTTTCTATTGAAGACCCGATAAGCCTTGCTTTGTAATGAGTACCCGACAAAAATCCCATCATCAGATTTTGGTTCAAATTTATTCCGGGTCTCTTTGCCATTTATCAATATGTAGCAAGTACACCCAAAAGCTCTGAAATGTAAAATTGAAGGTTTTTGTCCTCTCCACATCTCATAGGGTGTTTTCATGGTAGATTTATTTATTAGAGTTCTGTTCTGAACATAGCAGGTAGTGGATACAGCTTCAGCCCATAGACTGAGAGGAAGCGTTGCCCCTGCTAACATTGATCTACCAGTGATAACGTGCATTTATGCTGTTATCCTAGACCTTATATAGGGTGTTTTAGCGTGTATTTTGTACCTATTTGCATGATATTTTACACATATTTGCTCTAACCCCTAGGAAGACCCTGTTTGGTGTATAGTGGTACTTTTTGAGTGTTTTTGGCAGGTTTTGGAGCAACCTTTTCCCACACACTTTGGCTAGATCACTCCATACACTCAAGAGGAAGCTATAGGAAGAAGATAGAAACAAAATGAAGGAAAATCAAGGTGCACGTGAAAAGGCTTTCTCACGTGCATTCTCACGTGCAAGGATTTTATTGCATGGATGCCTCCTACAACTCAAGAGGAAGCTTTGGAGCAAATTTGAGTCGAATTAGAGCTGCACGTAAAATGGGTCTTCTCACGTTCATTCTCGCGTGCAGGCATTTTTGAGCTCCAAATGACGTGTTTTGTTGTTTTAATCATTTTCCTCTAAAGAACTGGGGTCAAATTTGGTGTAGTTTGAGTTTTATTTCGCCTAGAACGTCGAATAGTGTCACTAACCAAAACGACGTCGTTTTGGCTGCGACCACATTTATAATTAGGGCACACTTTTTGTAACCCTAATTTGGCCCACTAAATCCTATAAATAGGGGGCTTGGGAGGCATTGTAAATCATCTAGAGTGGGAGAATCTGATCTGAGTTCTGAAAAGAGCTATAGCCGTTGCTAAAAGATCGGATTGTCCTTGGCAAGGAGTGATTTTGGGCAGCAGACGCCGGAGTCTTTGGAGGCTGGAGTCCTGGTTCATCTTGGGGTCTTCCTTTATTGTCCTGGTACTGTAATCATGTTCTTTCTTGAAATTGTTATTGCTTTTGTCATGATTATGGAGTAGTTTTGTTAGTCTAGGGGAGCAATGTAGCCCCCAATAAATTGTATTCAGTTTGGTTATGGTTGTCCAATAAAATAGAATTCAGTTCTTGTTTAATTCACTTGCTTGTATGGAAATGCCTAGTTTATGCATAATTAGGTAATCTTAGCCCTTGTCTAGGGTGGAACACTAGTGAATTAGATTTAATATTGCATGATGGACCAAGTCTGCAACTATTAGATTGTTTATCTACCTTGATCACTTTTATTCACATGGACCAAATGGGATAAAAGCCTTAAATCTATCTTAGCATGGACCAAATGTAAGATAGGTAGGAGATAATCAACATGAACATGAACTAGAACATAAATCAAGAACAAGAGCCATAACCAGACTATTACAATCGATTGAATGGTAAACATTGTGACCCTAGATCCTTAATCACTGAAATTTCTATACCAATAGCTTGCCAACATTCTGATTTAATCATTTTTCGTTCAAACTATTTGTAGAACATAAATCAATTATCCAGACATAAAATCAACTTATTAGCTTAGTGCTTGCTGCTTAACAGCATTAGCTACCTCCCTGTGGGTTCGACAACCGGAGTCTTAATACTCCATTTTATTACTTGACCAGTGCACTTGCTGCAAAACCTATAGACACAATTTATACGGGTCAACCAGCCTCAACTAAGGTACAATTCTTGCGCTCAGCTACCCCATTTTGTTGTGGAGTTCTAGGCGCAGAGAAGTCATGCTGTATGCCCTGTTCAGAACAATATGATCTCATTTCTGAAAAATCAAATTTTGTACCATGATCACTCCTGATGCACTTTATGCTCAGTCCTTGTGAGTTGCTTATCCAGTTGAAAAGATCTACAAGATGCTCAAAAGTTTGATCCTTTGATTTCAGGAACATCACCCATGTGTATCTGGTGAAATCATCGATAACCACAAAGGGTATATCTCGCACCAGCAAGCGAAGGAACAGAAATAGGACCACAGAGGTCCATATGAAGAAGTTGCAGAGGAGCAGTTATCGAATTAACTGATTTACTCTTAAAGCTATGTTTGGTCTGTTTGCCGAGTTGGCATTCTCGACAGAGAGTGTCTCTGGAGTATTTGAGTTTAGGTAGACCAGTGACAAGATCAAGTGATGCTAACTTAGACAATGTCTTAAAGTTTAAATGTACGCATCGCTTGTGCCATAGCCAACTATCTTCATCTGAAGCTTTAGTGAGGAAGCATACAGGGTCAGAAGAATTATTTCTTAAGACCACTGAGTATATGTCCCCATCTCTTGATCCGGATAACTTAACATCTCCGGATAAGTTTTCTCTTACTGTACAGGTGTTGGACATAAAGGAAACAGTAAATCCTTTGTCACATAAATTACTGACACTTAGCAAATTATGCTTTAAACCTTCGACTAGTGCAACTCTAGTGATTGATACACAGCCGTTAGTTAAAGTGCCATACCCGACAGTCTTACCTTTGCAGTTGTCACCATATGAAACGAATGGACCTCATTTGTCATTTACTTCAACAAGTAGAGTCTGATCACCCGTCATATGTCCGGAGCATCCACTATCGAGGATCCACTTGCTTTGATTGATTTTTAACTTCAAGTGATCCGACAATGCATTCCAGAGATGCTCCTGAAAGACAACAGTTTACACTTTTGGTGCCCAAACTTGTTTCGGGTGGTTAGAGAGAGCAGCAGTAATGTCAACAGTTCCGGATTTGATTTTGTTGGGACTTTTAGCTCTTCAAGTTGACTTTAACTTGTTAGTTTTAGTTGCCTCTTTTATTTGGGTTTTCTTGGGAGAGATACTCCTTTGAGGTTTAGATTTTGTTTTGCTCATAGAACCCTTTTTATTTAACTGATCTTTATTGATATGAATTTGATTACAAAGCCAGTTATCAGATAAACTCCAATATTCATAGTGATAATGACCTATTTCCCTACGGGATGGAATAGACACTATAATGCGGAGTACAAAACAGGGATACAGGTCTCTTAGATTTTACTGGACTTTCTACTCTGTTCCCTGTGGCCTAATCCATTGTGTTTGGGTGACGCGCTCTTGGCCCTAGATGCGTCAGCCTTAGCCTTTTGTTTCTTTTTTGGTGCTACAGTTTTGGCTTTAACTGCAGCAGCCTTCCCTTCATCTTTAGTTACGGGTGCAACGCTTGGGAAGAGCGATGAACGGCCTCGACTCCACAATCATAAACTATGGTGCCACCTGAAATGAAACCATCCAACGGTTTAGATGTACTAATAGGATATAAGTTGGTTAGTTTTGGAGTGAAATCCGGAGGACACTCAGTAGCTTGAGCTATGGAAGTTGATGGTTCGGAACCTAGGCCAGGTTTGGGGTATAAGTTGGTTAGTTTTAGCCACTTACGATTTATTTCCCTTTCCTGTTCCAGTTCATTTTCGAATCCTTTCACAATAACTTTTAGGCCCATTAGGTTGGTATTTAACAGATGATTTTCAGCTCTTAGATCATGATACCAAGCCTCTTTTCCTCTGAAGTCGGCTATGTCCTTTTCAAGTCTAGTGATAGTAAATTCAAGGCGTTTATTCTGACTTTCCACATCTTTGTACATTTGAGTAGTTATTAGTCTCTCATTCTTTTCATGATCACATTCAATAATAAGATATTCTAATTTACTCATGAGTTCAGAGATAGAAGGTACCTCATTATTTGCCATGAGGCAGATGTTCGGCTTAGGAGTTGGCTCATCATCCGAGGATTCCTCCTCTTCTTCCGAGCCACTGATGTACTTTGTCACGAACGCCTTCCTCTTGTTCTTGCTGTTGTCTGAGGTGGAGCGGCGAGGAGTTACCTTGTCACTTTTCTCGGCCACTTTTGATTTGGATCTGCAGTCCTTGGCCCAATGACCGGTTTTCCCACAGTTGTAGCATTCCTGGGAACTGGACTCCGGTCTCTCCTTCCTTTGGAAAGATGATGATGAGCGTCTCCTGAATCCTTTTCTGCTTTTCCGTAGGAACCGCTCAAAGGATTTGACGAGAAGAGCTATCTCCTCCTCCTCGTCAGAATTAGAATTCTCGGACGCGTCCGTATCATCATTCCTCAGTATGTTTAAACATTTCGTAGCTTTGAGAGCTACCCCCTTTTCTTTCCGAGCTATTTTCTCATCCCGGTTAGAGTACATAAACCTGACTTCGTGAGTCCGCAGCTCTCTATATAGTTCTTCAAGGGGAACATACTGCCAGTTTTTGTCTGATTGCATCTGGAGTTGTTTGGAGTAGTATCGATCCGGCAAGGAACGAAAGAACTTTTCATTGATCTGAGATTGAGAATAATGCTCATTGACAGTCTTCGGCTCAAGAATGAGCTTGCCAAATCTCCGGTAGATGCTTTCGAGTGATTCGCCTGGTTTATGATTGAAACTCTCAAAGTTCTGCCTAGAGTACAGATAACATTCTACATCTGGGACTGACTCCCCTCATAGAGGATTGTCATTTATCCCAGACAGCTTTTGCTATTGTGCAGCCCTGGACGTCCGTGAAAGCCTCGGAATCCAAAGACGATGTAACGTAAGCCAGAGCCTTTTCGCTAGCGCACTGCCAGGCTCTTTCATCGTTGGTAAGTTCGGCATCCGTCTTTGGCCTTCTAACTCCATGTTCTCCGATTGTCATCGGAATTGGAATCTCCTGATAAAGACAGGGCCACATGAGATGGTCATGGCATACCATGAACATCTTCATGCGAGCTTTCCACTGGGAGAAAAGCTCAGGTGTGAATTTGGGCGGTTTTGTCAGAGTAAAACCAGAACTCCGTGGTTGAGCAGTGGAGGCAGCAGGAGGTTGAGGTGGGTCGACGTTTTCACTGCTGCTTCGATTCAGGATGGGCTCTTGTGCACCTCCGGAGTTAAGGCAAGTGTTGAATAGCATACTGCTTTCTTCGACCATTGCTGAGAGCGAAAGAGTGGGATCTCTATTTAGAACAAATAGAACTTGCTTTGATACCACTTGATGGTCCCTTGGAGCCTAGAGGGGGGTGAATAGGCTCTTATTTAAACTCTTTCTAGTCTCTTAAGACACAAACACTTATCCAGTTAAGTGATAGAATCACTGTGGAAGATAACCAGATAGTGGAAGTATTTTGTTTTATTATCAAAAGATAAATACAACAAAATAGAAGCAAGACTCTCTTACACCTGTTTACAAAGGGATTCACACACTAGCCTATTTCTATCTTTTGAACTCTTGTGCATACACAGGGTTGATCTTGGCTTGCTTACGCACAATTACACAAATGTACGAGTATAAATATTTATACAAACATTCCTAAGAGACAACCTTGGAACTTGTAGTTCCGGAATGCGTTCAACACTAACTATTCCTCGGTAATCTCTCTGCCTTGACTGCTGCGGTTTGTGGAGCTCAAGATCTTGGGTTTGAAGAGTATAAGTGCCTTTGTGAGTTCCCAAGTATCATTGAGGTTGTGTCCACATATCCGGGTGATCCACTTGTAAGATTCTTCAGGTTCTCAACGAGTTTGTCTTTCACCGGGACACCACGAGCTGATAACTTTAAATGCAGTAGTTTGAACTAGCATCTTCTTGGTCCGGTGTAATTTTCCTTACTCCGTTGCTAATGAAGCTTGGTACCTTACTCCGTGTCAGTGGTTGCTTACTTCGTATCTATTAGGTACTGGAATCCTTAGTCCATGTCAGCGCTTCCTTATTCCACATGTAAGTTCCTTACTCCGTATGTAAGTTCCTTACTCCGTATGTGAGTTCCTTACTCCGTATGTGAGTTCCTTACTCCGTATGTAAGTTCCTTACTCCGTATGTAAGTTCCTTACTCCGTATGAGTGAGTGGCCCGGATTCCTTACTCCGTATGAGTGAGTGGCCCGGATTCCTTACTCCGCATCTAGTTTCCTTACTCCGTGCGAATAAAGACTCGAGTCCTTATTCCGCATCAATACTTCCTTACTCCATATGTATGAAAGACTCGGATGCCTTACTCCGTGTCTTCTTTAGTTCGCTTAAGGGGAAGACTTAATTTTTTTTTTAACTCCATGTCAAACCTTTTACTTCGTGTGACCTTGTAGACCAAGACTCTTACTCCGCATCAGTTTAACTTAGTCCGTTTGAGGCATTAGGAACAGATTCCGTAATCCGTAGCTTTTAAGTTCTTAGTCCGCACGAATGTTCCTTATTCCGTATGTATTGGTGACTTGTTATTTACCAAGTGTTTGACGACACTCATTCTTGTCTGGATCAAGATTATGTATCCTGTCCTTAGCTTTGCTCTCACGAGTGTATCTCCGGATGAATAACATATCTTCTGCAACGATCAAAGAAACACAAAAGATCTCAGATCAAATTACATAAGGCTTTATCAGCATTATCCAAATTCTGGGCTTGATCCAACAATCGGGTTGGGTTTCCTAGAAAGTCTATGCTATTTATTTGGCTAAATTATTTGTTAAAGTTATGGTTAAAATTGATTTACCTTACATTTCTAAAGGGAATCCTAAAAGTTTTGGTTTTTTGTTGGAAGTGAAAATGAAACCCTAATTTTTTTATTTTATTTTGTTTTTTTTTTTGTTTTTTTGTTTTTGTTTTTGTTTTTTTAAAACGATTTGTTTTGTTTTGTTTTGTTTGGAAAACATGTTGTTTTGTTTTGCTTTGTTACTGTTTTTGTTTTGTGTGTGTTTTTTTTGTTAAAAAAACATTTTGTTTTGTTTTGTTTTTTTTCTTTTTTCTGGTTTTTTTTTTTTGAAAACTTTTCTTTTTTTTTTTTTGTTTTGAAAACCCAAAGTCATAAATACGTATCAAAGTAATGAACACATACATTAAAATAAGCAAATGTGGAGTTTGTGTGATTATGGCATCCACAAATAAATAAAAATAAAAGCACTTTTTCTTTTTTTTTTCTTTTTTTTCTTCATTTTTTTTTATGCCTCTCCTTGTGCTCTCTATTTTTTTTGTTTTCACTACATTTTACATATTACAACGTACAACATGCAAAGAAAGAAAATACAACAGAAAATACTAAAAATTACATCAAGTATAGAAAAATGAAAACCAGGAAAATACTAAAATTACATCAAATATAAATACAAATAAGCTAAAAAATAGAGCAGCAATTGTAAATTACACTGACTTTGGCTTGAATAGGGCTTTAACATGGGACATCCGTTTGAAATATTCTGTTTAAACTATCTTGTCCACGTCGATAATCGCCTACTCGAAGATAGAACCAACAAATCTGATAGTGAGATTTGTAAAAGAGATTTCTTGGTATTTGGAGATTGGAGTGATGTATTTTTTGGGTTTAAGATTTTTTTGTGGCTTGAAATAAGGAGAGTGGGTGTAAGAAATAGGGGAATGAAAAAGGATTGTTTTTTTTTGTTTTTGTGCTAGAAACGTAAGAAAAAAAGGGGGCAGACTGGAGTTGTTTTTTTGTTTTTCTTTTGCTGGGAAAAAGAGAGCTGAAACGAAATAATAGGGAAAAAGGAGTTGGAAAGGATGGGCGATTTTGATTTTCAGAATGGCAAAAAGCTATCCGGGCATTCTCTTTTTTGGGATTAGGGAGCTGGGTGTGAAGATGGCAGAAGAGCTTTTTTGTTCTTTTTTTTTTTTTTGAGAATGTCCTCTCTCTCTGGGCGTAATCTGGGTGTTCTCTTTTTTCTCCTCCTTTTTTTTTTCGTATCAGGGACTTTCTTTTAAAGGGCTTGGCTCAATTTGGCTGGATCGTCATTATTATGCATTTTTAATTGTAAGATTCTGATTTTTGTCTGGTGGTTGGACGACCTGTGCGTAAAATGGGGCAGCCTGTGATTGTTTCTTCGTTTCTTTTTGTGAGCACATGCGCCTGACAGGCGTTAAAAGCATCTCTGACAATTGCGAACTAATAAAAATGTGTCCCGTGAATAATGTGGGATAGCGACCGCGGAGATAAGGCCAAATAACGAAGGTCAGAGGTCAAAGGGTCGGAGTGTCGATAGGGTCGAAGGTTGGTGGGTCGAAGGTCGGTGGGTCGGAGTGTCGGCAGGTCGAAGTGTCGGCAGGGTCGAAGGTCGGTGGGTCGAAGGTTAACGGTCAACGGGTCGAAGTGTCGGCAGGTCGAAGACAGGCTTCGAGTCTACGAGTCTTCAAGTTTTTTTTAACTTCTAATTACCTTTTTACCCCCACCCAAAATGTAAAAATGGACGAACTTTCGGGGATTGTTTAGGAAGAACTGTATTTACCCTTGATGGTGGGGGAGCTTTACGGACCTGTTTAATGAGATACATGGCATGGGAGGATATATATATAAAATGTGCAAATGGTTAGTATGTCCAACCCGGACAAAATGGGGTCCAACAACCACAATAAATTTACACAGAAACAAAATCATATTATTAATAATTTCAAACCACAATTAAATGTTTACAATTCTTCCCCACTGGGGTTACATCATTTTCCACTGGGATTGCAAAACATCATAACACAGAATAAGATTTAAACAAAGCAACATGGCAGAGTTGTCTTCCACTTTGGTATTCCTATCTAACGCATGTAGGTCCTTGAAAAGAAAAGAAACACAGTAGGAGGGGTGAGCAACCACAGCTCAGTAGGAATCATGTCTCCATAACCCATCCCATGCTCCTACACCTACATGTCAATGTGTACTGGTGCAGTGTCATGATACAAGTATGAACAGGTTTTATTCAACCTAAATAAATATGTTAGCATACAAACCACTAGGGCAAACACAACTATTTCCACAGGCACACAGGCTCCACAACCACACAGGCCCACGTCCACAACCTCACAGGCCCACAATCAGCCACACAAGCTCACAGTCAGCCACTCAAGCTCACAACCAGCCACATAGGCTCATAACCAACCACACAAGCTCACAACCAGCCACACAGGCTCCACAATCAGCCACACAGGCATGTAATCAAACACATAACATACATCTCAACCACACAGGCATAAAATCAAACACATAGCATGCATCTCGGCCACACAAGCATATAATCAAACACATAACATGCGTCTCAGCCACACAGGCATAAAATCAAAAATATTCCCCCCCCCCCCCTCGAAACCACAAGGTTCCCCCACGTGAACCTACAGCGGAACGAAGCCTAACGAACAACACAAACATTCCCAACGGTCTCTAAGACCCACTGCCACGCAACGAACCCCAAGAGTTCACACCAAACAAATTATGCCATTGAAGGCCAACATCCATATAGGAGATGACACCTATATGGATTTACATATATATAATATAACAACGACAATACTCTACAAAATCATTCACCACAAGGCCTAACCCTAGAATGGGTACTAGAAGAGACAGAACCCCTACCTCAAAAGGTTCCTCCTTGCTCTTGCTCCCACGCTAAAGGCTGTCCACCCACGCGAATCACCACAGCAGCAACGATTAGGAACTCTCTCTCTCTCTCTCTCTCTCTGCGACAGTTGCGGCGGCTGGCGGAAAGAAACCCTAAACCTAAAACAAAGAGACCTCCACCTCCTTATATAGACACCTCACTTATCAAAACGACGTAGTTTTGATAAGTGAAACCCAACATTAAAACGACGTAGTTTTGAGAAATGAAATCCCACCATCAAAACGACGTGGTTTTGATAAAGGGAACTCCACAACCTTCCCGCATCCACACAGGACAAAATATCCACAATTTAAGCCAATGTGTGTGGGAATAAAACTCCCTAAAACCCAACAATTGCCACCCCAAAAGGCAAAACTATGACTAACTCCACATCCCAAAAACGGGTCATTACAGGGCCTTGGATGCCCTTTCAATTCTTATTAGGCCTTAGATGCCTTTTGAAAATTGTTCATATTTCACCAGCCTGAGAAGCCCATTTTCATTATTGGGGACAGACCCAACCACAACATCCTACTTTGCTTCAGCGCTAGGTAAGTCAGGTAAATGGTCTAACCCATCCAAAATGATTTCCTTTTGTCTTTGTACACTGTTTGTTTACAAACAATGCACGGGGCAGCTGTTGGACCTCATTTTGTCCGGCTTGGATATACATATTCTTTTTCATGTTTATATTTCTTTCCTATTTGTCGTTCATTTTCTGTAGATAAATAAATAAAGAGGCATGGCCATTTAGACAAAAGGTGTGAAAGAGACAGTCGCAGGTGATAGAAAATCAAATTTGAAGATCAATGCCTTCAACCACGCTCAATTCTAAGGTCAAACGACAAAGTTATAGTTAAAACAGCATTCAGACTGCTAACAATGATCAAACAATAATTGACTTTTAAAACGACACTTCGTATCAGGTCACAAACCTTACTGTAAAAAAAAAAAACACTCTCTCTTCCTTCCTCTCCACTCTCCTTTTCTAAAACACAATCAAAAACCTCATTTTTCATCCCAAAAAAACCCATGAAAATTCCCAAACAAAATCCTCCTTTCTCTCTCTCATTTTTCAATCTTGAAACAAAAAAACCAAAAAATCATTACATATCTCCCTTCCTTTAAAGCCACAAATTAAACCCTATCATCTCCAACCTCTCCCAAGTTTCGGTCCATCTCCGTCGTCGATTTCAAATTTCGGCCAAACTCTGGTGCGTTGCACAAGGCGAGCTCACAGTTTTCCACCGGACTCGAAGGTTCTTTCAACACAACCGACGCCAATAGGATAGCTCGGACGTGGTGCCACTACCAAGATCGATAAAGTCGGTTCCGCTACCCTTTTATTATTGTTTGTTTTGTGCTATATTGCTAAATTTTGTTATTTGTGTTTCCTTTTTCCTTTTTTCATTCAGGCGATGTAATATTTTTTTTATTTTTTTATTTTGTTTATTTATTTTATTGTATGTAATTGTAATATTTAAAAAGCAAAAAACAAAAAGAGAAAACAAAGAAAAAAGAAGAAGAGATTGTATTTAGTATTTCGGTACACACACCACACAGTAGTTTAATTTTTGGGTTTAGTTATTTATTTATGTTGCATGCTTTTTTATTGCTGTGGTAAAAAAATGTAAAAAAATGTTTTCTTTTTAATTCAAATCAATACAAAAATAATATGGTGATAAGGTTTTATTAGGCATATTTTCAAAACAAAAAAACAATACAATACAACAAGGTGTAAAAACGTTTTTATTCAAATAATAATATAGTGATAGAAATATATTTTTCTAAGTTTTGTTTGGTATGTTTTCCAATAAAAAAGGAAACAAAAAACAAAAGATCTGAAAACATTTTTTAAATTCAAATAAATATAATATAGTAATATAGATATTTTTCTTAGTTTTATTAGGTATGCTTTCCAATAAAAAAACAAAAAAAAACAAAAGATGTAAAAATATTTTTTTTAATTCAAATAAATATAATATAGTAATATAGATATTTTTCTTTGTGTTATTAGGTTAGCTTTCTGAAAAAACAAAAACAAAAAAACAAAAAATATAAAAAATGTTTTTTTAATTCACATAAATAGAATATAGTTATATAGATATTTTTCTTTGTGTTATGAGGTTAGTTTTCCAAAAAACAAAAACAAAAAAACAAAAGATGTAATTTTTTTTAATTCACATAAATATAGTATAGTAATATTGATATATTTCTTGGTTTTATTAGGTTAGTTTTCTAAAAAAAACAAAAAACAAAACAAAAAACAAAAAAAGCAAAAAAAAATTAGGAAAAATGTTTGTATTATTATTATTATAATACAAGGTGACTCTTCCAAGCCAAGGTCTACTAGTCTCGATGACGTGCATGGAGTGGTACTACAAGTGACTGGGAGTAGGTTTGGTAACTCCCATACCATCGAAGGAGGGCAAACCAGTTGAGTTTTCTGGAGGATAGATCGTTAATGCTCGAGTAATATCATGGAGACTCATGGTTTTTAATAATTTCCCTTTTTGGTGAAAACTTTGTTTTGTAAATCATGGAAACTTCTTATCTTATGCTTTGAAAAGATGCTAGGCACCTCCTCTTTGATAATAAATGTTTTAAAATGGTTTTTAACATTTCATAACATATGTATGCAATAGTTGTCCATAACTTGTCCACTCTCATGGTACGTGTATGAAGCTTAACAGGGGCATATGAAACAAGGGAGATTGAACCAATAACCTAAGCCTGAGAAGGGTCCAAGCAACTTATCATTCTAAAAGCTCGGTGCAAAAGATCGGGAAGTTCAAGAAAAGCAATTTTGGGGAGCTCTATTCCCACCGAGAGGGACATCCGCAAAGGGCTTGATTGACTGTTAGGTAAACTTCCTTCTGTCAATAAATATAACTTTTCTTTGAACTACTTGAGAATACATTTGATCATTTAAAGTGAGAGAGGCCATCTTTTGTGCTAACCTCGTAATAATACCCTTGCTACCCCTTTTGAGCCTATAATGAAATTTTTCTTCAAATTACCTGATCCATAGTTCACCCCACATTGGGGCAGTTTTTCAAAGTCAAATCCCTTAAGAGAGGCCGTTCTGTACATATGCTGGGGCAGTTAATGCCTTATAGAGTCTCTCATTGGGATAACTCATGTCAAACTAGGGCAACCTTTGGGGAGAAAGAAAAAAAAAAGAGAAAAAAAAACAAACAAAGAGGAAAATTCAATGGGGGCATTTTGGGGCATGAGAAAAAAAGTGGAACTCAATAAACAAGGAAAAAGGAGAGGAAACAACAAAGAAAAGGAAATCGGGGCATTTTGGATTTGAACCCATACTGGGACAGTTCAGGAAGGAATAAATCGACTATCGGAGCAATTTTCAAGAAAAATCAGTCTCATGAGTCTCCTGATAGGGATAGAGCCTTACACTAGGGCAATCTAGTCCCTCTCCATCAAAACAAAAACAAAAACAAAAACAAAAAACAAAAATAAAAAAGAGTGGCAAAAAAAAATCAGCTTCTAAAAAGTTCAGTCTGAGCTATGGATCATATCCAACCTAGAATAGGTTTGAGCCTAGTATATCCCTTCTTGATAAACCCTTAAACCTCAAGCCTTCGTTACGGTCCTAGAAAAGTCCTCTCTGATTGAATGATCAAAGTTATTTTTCAAGTACTCAACTGAGGGTGGAAACCTTCACTACAAGAGGCGGACTTGGTGAAAACCCGAAAAGGCATCAAGGGGAAAATACAAAGCCATCTACAAGACAGAAGGGACAACAGAATCCATATAAGGCGGGCGTAGTGAAAACCCGAAAGGGCACTGCGAGTAAAATTCAAAGCCATGAAAGCAGCAAATGTTCAAAGGCACTAGATCCAATCGAAGCCAAAGCTACAACCTTTAATGGTGAAGCCCGAAACCATAAAAGCAAGCAGATTCCAGACCAATGCAAAGCTCCAAACAACAACTCCAGAAGATAGAGTCCTTTCAACCACAAGCTCAAGGCAAAACTTCACACAGTGACCTCTCAAGGTATCTCCCGAAAATGCGAGACCATCCAGCCTCAATCTTAAAAAACCTTTCAATCTCAAAGATCCTCAAAACCATCAAGTACCAACATTTCTAAACCATGAGGATAAAACCCCCAAAGCGTCAAGGCTATCATCCGACCTTAACCTCCAGAACCTTGAAAATCATGGAGTGCCCATACTATAACCTCAGCATGACCCTCAAAGTCAGCGAATACCAAGATCCACAATCCATAAACAAGAAAAAAACCCTCAAAGCCGTTGGGTATTAACATTTCCAATCTCCAAGACCATCCAATCCAGTCTCGGAAACCTTCAAAACCACAAAGTGCTAGTGCCTCTAACCCCAAAACCATTGAGCAAATACTTCCAAATTTTGCAAATTAAACCCACAAGCCATCAAGAACCATTACCTAGTCCTAGCTAATCAAGTTCAAGTCAACTTCGTGGACAGATCCCTAGAGGCTCATACCACTGCCATGAGAGGACAACAAGTTATGAATGCATTGCATAACCATGTTTTGGAATTTATTTTAAACAAAATCATCTTTGAAAATGTGTTTTGAAAAGAAAAAAAACATCTTTCGTACATAAAATGTTTATCCCCAGCAAGATCTCTCATGATATTACTCAGCAAAGGAGCTCTGTCATTCAGGAAGACAGTGCTCAAGTCAAGCTCTTCAACTCGGGGAAGTTAAGTCTAGAAAACTCCCTAGCTAAAGAAGAAACATAGTTCCCCAACATGACTGGAATGATCCCCAGCAAAACAACTTCTCAACAACATTGTGATATTTCCCCAGTGAATACCCAGCGGATTAAGCTCCCCACTAAGCCAAGAAAAGAATTTCATACATACACTCATGTATTTTGCATTCATCCATACATGCATCAGGTGCATTTCTCTCATTTAGGTTTTGTGAGTTGTTCTCAAAAGCCTCAAACTTTAGAAACCATTAACCAATCCAGGATTTCCAAGCCCAACAATCCCCTATGGCATCTCCATCAAACTCCAATAAGTGTTTTCCAACAAGATTCTCAGGTTCTAGCCTTTTCCATTCCTAAGCTTCTAGGCTTTTAATTTCCAGTATCTTTGCATCGTAGGTGATAATCCTCCAGCCTCTGCAATGCATTGTAGGTAGTAACCTCCCTGCCTCTGCAAAGTCTTCCAGGTTTTCCTAAGCTTCTAGGCTTTTAATTTCCAGTATCTTTGCATCGTAGGCGGTAATCCTCCAGCCTCTGCAACGCATTGTAGGCAAGTAATCCTCCTGCCTCTGCGAAGTCTTCCAGGTTTTCCTAACCTTCTAGGGTTTTAATTTCCAGTATCTTTGCATCATAGGCGGTAATCCTCCAGCCTCTGCAACGTATTGTAGGCAAGTAATCCTCCTGCCTCTGTGAAGTCTTTCAAGTTCTAGCTTTTGCATTCCTAAGCTTCTAGGCTTTTTAATTTCCAGTATCCTTGCATCGTAGGCGGTAATCCTCCGTCATCTGCAGCGCATTGTAGGCAAGTAATCCTCCTGCCTCTGCGAAATCTCTCGAGTTCTAGCCTTTTATGTTTCTGTCAGCTCTAGTCATTTAATTTGATATCTTTTCTTTTCGAATCAACCCCCTTAAGTTTTCCATCACCCCATGTCTCTTTTAATTCGCAATCCACTAAGCTTCTAGGCTTTTATTCCAGTAAATCCCAAGATCCAACAAGCACTCCGATTCCAAGCAAAACCATCCCTTGGCCACAGGTAAGCCAGGTAAGCAGTCCAACCCGTCTAAAACAAGTCCGTCCTATCTTTGTGCACCGTTTGTACACAAACGATACACAAAGAGGGGTAGCTATTGGACCCTAATTTGTCCGGGTTGGACACATTTCATCAAACTCAATTTTCTTTCATGCCATCTCGATTTATTGAAATTTCGTAGGACGATAAAGTCATGAAAACTGCTGGTTCTGGGCGATAAAAAATCAAATTTGAGGATCAACGCCTTCGACCAGGCTCGATTTCGAGGTCAAACGAATAAGGTGAGGTCAAAACAGCGTTCAGGCCGCCATTAGGGGTCAAAACGATAATTGACTTTTCAAATGGCACTTTGGATCAGGTCATGAACCTCATAATCCTATTCTACTCGTCGTTCTGAGAATTTTGACATATATATTGTATATATTTGCTCCCGGGGGTGTTTTTCATTGAAAATCAAATACGTTGTTTCGGTAATAAATAACTTCAGTACAGACATTCCGTAAAAAACATGATCGTTTTCCAATAAAATTGACACGGGGTCGCTCGTCACGACGCCCCGAGTCAAGAAACAATTTTTTCGAAATGTTTTAAAGTCCGGTTTGTCCTGCCGATCCCGAAAACCAAAGGATGTCAGTTAAAAACCCAAAAAACAAAATTAGGTTCTACTTTTTTTTCTCTCCTTACCGCCCACTCCAAGCTAGGTGTCAACTTTCCATTGGTTGAAAATAAATACCATAAAAAAAATAAAAACCAAAACAAAAAACAACAAAGTAGAATAAAAAAATAAATTGTTACAATGCACTCTCTCTCTCTCACGCGCAACCTTATCACCTTCACCTACCTTCCTCATCCATTTCTCTCCTCTCTCCTTCCTCGTTCGTCTTCTTCGCCAAAGCTGCGCCCAGGCCGCTGTGATCTCGGAGGACCACCCCGCGCTAGCCAAACCACCTCGCCGGAGGACCACCAGGCGGACGACCAGCTCCACGCCAGCCTATCCCTCCAAACCCAGCCCTCACAACCTAACCATGGTTCACCAATGGGTTGCCCTCCCCTCTCTCGGCCTTAACCCCTCACCCAGCAGCGTTAACCCATGGCCGATTCAATGGCGCCTCCTTTCAAACCCTAATCGCCTCGCCTATAAAACCGCTCTCTTCTCCCTCTCTGCTTCCTCTGGCTGGCCAAAAAGAAAAAAACGCAATCTTCTTCCTCTCTGCTCTTCTCCCCTGAAGAAATCAAACCACACCTTTCTCTTCTCCCTTGAAAATCCAAAGCTAGCCACCCTCCCTGGAAACAAAGTCGATTCCCATCGCTTCCTTCACTCTTTCGTCTTCCCATATCCTCTCTGGCCAGCCCCGAAAGAGAATTCTGATCTTCACAACCATAGGCCCCCATCTCTCTCGTTTCCTCCTCCCCGAAAAATCCAGACCTCTCCCGGCCCTCTTTGGCGCACACCAAACCCTTTCTTTCCTCCATCACCAAAACCAAACAACCCCCCCTAGTTCCCCTTTGTCGACACACCCCTTGCCGGTCGCAGGGGAGTTGGACTGGATCGCCGGTCGTCCTACAGACCTCACGATGAGGATTTATGAGACCGTTCCGGTGTACTGCAATAGTCGATCGGAGGTTGGTCAGGGGTAACACCAAAGGCATTCAGAGGGTACGGGAGGCAGCCAGGTTGCCATCGCCACTATTCGCTGCTGCCATTGATTGGTCGATAGTCAACACGGAGGGCATCCACGTCACGCACGGAAGAGCGGACATCGCATCAAGGAGGAAACACATCTTTGGCAGTGCTTCCTTTTCCTGGTAACATTTTGGCTAGATGAGTTCTCCTCTCTGCTCGTTCTTTTTGTTTTGCTACCTGAGTCCTCATGGATTTAACTATACGTTGCGTGAGTTTCTGTCTGATGGAAGGCTAGTTAATCCGTGTGTGTGTGCCTGGTATTGAGTTTCTCTCTTGTCGTCTATGCTCTTTGATTTATATTTGTGCTATCCATTTACTTCTGTTTGTGTTGCTTTCTCACGGTGATGGGTGCATAAAAAAAAAGAGATGTGATAAACGGGTGAACATATGATCTGGGTTATGTTTCATTCATTTTAATCTGGTTTTCAAAAGCATATGAATGTGCTGATCTGGCTTTCAAAATGTATGAATCCAGTGGTGGTTTTTAAAACGTGAGTGTGTTTGGACGTGTGAGTCCTCTGACTTTCAAAGACGTGAGTGTGTTGTTTTTTTTAGTTGAGTGCTCTGTTTATTTCAAAAATGTGAGTCCTCTGGTTTTCAAACTCTAATCTGGTTTCCGAACGTGGGTATGCGCTTTGCTTGGAATCTGTTTTGTTGTTTAAAAAAAAACATGAACGCTTTGCTCTTTCTTTTACTTTCTGGGCTATTTCTTTCAACGTGTGGGTGCATTGGCGTGGACTTTATTTTCTTCCTGGACGTCATTTGGCTATTTGAATCTGTGTTTTATTGTGTGTCTTCCGAGATCATTATGGCTCTTTCTCGTTGTTGTTTTCTCACTATATTTCCATTTTTTTTTTTTTTTTTTTTTTTGTGTTTTTCTTCTTCTTTTGTTTGTGTCATGTTTTGTTTCAACGTGGGCTGAACGAGGTTTGGCATGGACGCCACTTCCCCCTGCATCACGCATTTTCAGTTTGGTCAACTTGCGTAGTATAGATTTGATGTATTTAAATTTGATATGTTCTGCTTTATATTGGGCTGTAGGACAAGTTGTTAGATTTGAGCCAATGTTAATTTTGTAATTATGGGCTAAGTAGCCCAATGCATTTGTAACTTTTTTAAAAAAGAAAAAAAAAGAAAAGAAAAAAGAAAAGAAAAAAAAGAGAAAAAAAGAAAAGCAGTAAAAGAGAGAAAAAGTGAGCTTGTTTAGTTTTGGATGACACATTATCACACACCTCACTTGTTTTTTATTATTTTTGCATTTAGTTTTTTCATGTTTAAAAAATTAATAAATAAATAAATAAATTAGACAAATAAAAAAACCTTTCAGAAAAAAAACCTTTTTTAAAAAAAAGCAATCAAACAAATTTTGCAAACGCAATTGTTTTTTATTTGGCCTTTTTCTTTTACCAAAAAAAAACAAGAAAACAAAAAAACAAAACAAAACAAAAAACTCTTAAACTATCTTGGTTTAATTTAGATATATGCTTAGTGCTTTTTACCTTTAATAGTGTGCGATTTAAAAATAATTTCAACTATTTAACGTTAAACTTCAACAAAGAATGTAGAAATAAAAGTAGGCAAAACAAATTGTAGGACTTCCTTTAGGTGCTTAGGGCAAATTGAATTTAATTCTAATGTTAACAAATAACTTAGAAAAGAAAATGGTAAAATTAAATCATAGGACTTCCCTTACATATTTAGGATAAATGGAATCTAATTTGACTTTAACAAACAACCTAGGAAAATAAAAAGAGTAGACTTTAGGGCATCTGTTAAGTTTCACATCACCTTTAGGCTAATTACGTTTAGGTCGAATAATTAAAACAAGTTATAAACCTCCCACTCTTAAGATAGGTACCGAAAGGGCATCGTGGGGGTGTTAGTCCTTCCCCACGCGTAATCAACTCCCGAGCCCTTCCCCAAGCGGCACAGATTAATTTTAAGTTTAGGTGGCCAACCGCACCCCAAAAACGGTTGGTGGCGACTCCGTATTTTTCACCACTCAGATGGAGGTTGGAGGGGAGTCGCTCCCCAAAAGTGGTTTCCCTCCCGGACAAAATCCGATGATGACAACAACAAATGCAACTAGTGCCCTAATGCCAATGCATGCAATTCCTACCACAGGACTGGACTACCCCAAGTACACCTTAGAGGCTCAAAGAGGACCGTGTTGATCAGGCACGTCCCTCCAGGCTCCTCCAAAGGACTCAAGATAACCAAATCTGCCCACTACCCTAGGTCAACTAGACCATGCTCTGATACCATATTGTCATGCCCCGGATTTCCAACTCGAGGAAACCGGTTCGTGACTCCCCTTTACCCACCCGGTGGACAAGGGGTTGGAATTAATTCCACATAGGACTTAATGCACAACCACTGTCATCACTAGTTTTCGTCCGGGCCCATTTGGGGTGAGCTCAAACTAAACCAATGGTGAGAAAATTTAGAGTCACCACCAACTATTTTTGGGGTATAATTGGATACGCTCTACCTTGAGTAGTAAAATGTGGTCTGCATCATCAAAGAAGGTTTCGGGAGTTGGTTATGTGTAGGGAAGGATTAGAACCCATACAGCGCCCTTTCGGTATCTATGTTCGGAGGAAGAGGTTTTCTATTTGTTTCTACTGTTGTGATCGGGTTGGGTTTCCTTGAAAGTCTATGCTATTTATTTGGCTAAATTATTTGTTAAAGTTATGGTTAAAATTGATTTACCCTAAATTTCTAAAGGGAATCCTTAAAGTGTTGGTTTTTCATTGGAAGTGAAAATGAAATCCTAAATTTTTTATTTTTTATTTTTTTTGTTTTTATTTTTTTGTTTTTGTTTTTGTTTTTTTAAAACGATTTGTTTTGTTTTGTTTTTTTTTGGAAAACGTGTTGTTTTTTGTTTTGCTTCGTTTCTGTTTTTGGTTTGTGTGTGTTTTTTTTGTTAAAAAAACATTTTCTTTTGTTTTGTTTTTTTTCTTTTTTCTCGTTTTTTTTTTTTGAAAACTTTTCCTTTTTTTTGTTTTGAAAACCCAAAGTCATAAATACGTATCAAAGTAATGAACACATACATTAAAATAAACAAATGTGGAGTTTGTGTGATTATGACATCCACAAATAAATAAAAATAAAGTACTCTTTCTTTTTTTTCTTTTTTTTCTTGATCTTTTTTTTATGCCTCTCCCTGTGCACTCTGTTTTTTTTCACTATATTTTGCATATTACAACGTGCAACATGCAAAGAAAGAAAATACAACAGAAAATACTAAAAATTACATCAAGTATAGAGAAATGAAAACCAGGAAAATACTAAAATTACATCAAATATAAATAAAAATAAGCTAAAAAATAGAGCAAGCAATTGTAAATTACACTGACTTTGGCTTGAATAGGGCTTTAACATGGGACATCTGTTTGAAATATTCTGTTTAAACTATCTTGTCCGCGTCGATAATCGCCTACTCGAAGATAGAACCAAAAAATCTGGTAATGAGATTTGTAAAAGAGATTTCTTGGTATTTGGAGATTGGAGTGACGTATTTTTTGGGTTTAAGATTTTTTGGTGGCTGGAAATAAGGAGAGTGGGTGTAAGAAATAGGGGAATGAAAAAGGATTGTTTTTTTTTTGTTCTTGTGCTAGAAACGTAAGAAAAAAAGGGGGCAGACTGGAGTTGTTTTTTTCTTTTTCTTTTGCTGGGAAAAAGAGAGCTGAAACGAAATAATAGGGAAAAAGGAGTTGGAAAGGATGGGCGATTTTGATTTTCAGAATGGCAAAAAGCTATCCGGGCATTCTCTTTTTTGGGATTAGGGAGCTGGGTGTGAAGATGGCAGAAGAGCTTTTTTTGTTTTTTTTTTTTTTTTGCAGAACGTCCTCTCTCTCTGGGCGTAATCTGGGTGTTCTCTTTTTTCTCCTCCTTTTTTTTCGTATCAGGGACTTTCTTTTAAAGGGCTTTGGCTCAATTTGGCTGGATTGTCATTATTATGCATTTTTAATTATAAGATTCTAACTTTTGTCTGGCAGTTGGACGACCTGTGTGTAAAATGGAGCAGCCTGTGATCGTTTCTTCGTTTCTTTTTGTGAGCACATGCGCCTGACAGGCGTTAAAAGCATCTCTGACAATTGCCAACTAATAAAAATGCATCCCATGAATAATGTGGGAGAGCGACCGCGGAGATAAGGCCAAATAGCGAAGGTCAGAGGTCAAAGGGTCGGAGTGTCGACAGGGTCGAAGGTTGGTGGGTCGAAGGTCGGTGGGTCGGAGTGTCCGCAGGGTCGAAGGTCGGTGGGTCGAAGGTTAACGGTCAACGGGTCGAAGTGTCTGCAGGTCGAAGACAGGCTTCGAGTCTACGAGTCTTCAAGTTTTTTTTTTTAACTTTTAATTACCTTTTTACCCCCACCCAAAATGTAAAAATGGACGAACTTTCGGGGATTGTTTAGGAAGACCTGTATTTGCCTAAATAGATATTTTGGAGGATTTCGCATAGTCACTTTTTCAGGCAATTTGACCAGGGGCTTTGACCGTCTTTTGGTGAGTTTGACTTTTTCCAATGATAATTGTTTCGGCCATAACTTCTTCGTTTTACGTCGAAAGTAAGTGTGGTCAAGTGCGTTAGTCTCCAAATTTCACCCTCTATCACCTGTTATTGGCCTTGGGGCACTTTAGGGACTTGCAACAGCGGTCTCAATTTTTGGCTTCCCTGTTCTTGTCATAGCGTATCCATCACGTGCAAATTGGAATTTAACATCGGCACAAAAACCTGGGCGTGACTCCTTGATGGTGGGGGAGCTTTACGGACCTGTTTAATGAGATACATGGCATGGGAGGATATATATATATATATATATAAAATGTGCAAATGGTTAGTATGTCCAACCCGGACAAAATGGGGTCCAACAACCACAATAAATTTACACAGAAACAAAATCATATTATTAATAATTTCAAACCACAATTAAATGTTTACAATTCTTCCCCACTGGGGTTACATCATTTTCCACTGGGATTGCAAAACATCATAACACAGAATAAGATTTAAACAAAGCAACATGGCAGAGTTGTCTTCCACTTTGGTATTCCTACCTAACGCCTGTAGGTCCCTGAAAAGAAAAGAAACATAGTAGGAGGGGTGAGCAACCACAGCTCAGTAGGAATCATGTCTCCCTAACCCATCCCATGCTCCTAGCACCTACATGTCAACGTGTACTGGTGCAGTGTCATGATACAAGTATGAACAGGTTTTATTCAACCTAAATAAATATGTTAGCATACAAACCACTAGGGTAAACACAACTATTTCCACAGGCACACAGGCTCCACAGCCACATAGGCCCACGTCCATAACCACACAGGCTCCACGGCCACACAGGCCCACAATTAGCCACACAAGCTCACAGTCAGCCACTCAGGCTCACAACCAGCCACACAAGCTCACAACCAACCACACAAGCTCACAACCAGCCACACAGGCATGTAATCAAACACATAACATGCATCTCAACCACACAGGTATAAAATCAAACATATAGCATGCATCTCAGCCACACAAGCATATAATCAAACACATAACATGCGTCTCAGCCACACAGGCATAAAATCAAATATATTCCCCCCCCCCCCCCGAAACCACAAGGTTCCCCCACGTGAACCTACAGTGGAACGAAGCCTAACGAATAACACAAACATTCCCAACGGCCTCTAAGACCCACTGGCACGCAACGAACCCCAACAGTTCACACCAAACAAATTATGCCATTGAAGGCCAACATCCATATAGGAGATCACACCTATATGGATTTACATATATATAATATAACAACGACATTACTCTACAAAATCATTCACCACAGGGCCTAACCCCAGAATGGGTACTAGAAGAGACAGAACCCCTACCTCAAAAGGTTCCTCCTTGCTCTGGCTCCCACACTAGACGCTGTCCACCCACGCGAATCACCACAGCAACAACGATTAGGAACTCTCTCTCTCTCTCTCTCTCTGTGACAGCTGCGGTGGCTGGTGAAAAGAAACCCTAAACCTAAAACAAAGAGACTTCCACCTCCTTATATAGACACCTCACTTATCAAAATGACGTAGTTTCGGTAAGTGAAACCCAACATTAAAACAACGTAGTTTTGAGAAATGAAATCCCACCATCAAAACGACGTGGTTTTGATAAAGGGAACATGCCACAACCTTCCCGCATCCACACAGGACAAAATACCCACAATTTAAGCCAATGTGTATGGAAATAAAACTCCCTAAAACCCAACAATTGCCACCCCAAAAGGCAAAACTGTGACTAACTCCACATCCCAAAAACGGGTCATTACAGGGCCTTGGATGCCCTTTCAATTCTTATTAGGCCTTAGATGCCTTTTGAAAATTGTTCATATTTCACCAGCCTGAGAAGCCCATTTTCATTATTGGGGACAGACCTAACCACAACATCTTACTTTGCTTCAGCGCTAGGTAAGTCAGGTAAATGGTCTAACCCATCCAAAATGATTTCCTTTTGTCTTTGTACACTGTTTGTTTAGAAACAATGCACGGGGTAGCTGTTGGACCTCATTTTGTCCGGCTTGGATATATATATTCTTTTTCATGTTTATTTTTCTTTCCTATCTGTCCTTCATTTTCTGTAGATAAATAAATAAAGAGGCATGGCCATTTAGACAAAAGGTGTGAAAGAGACAGTCGCAGGTGATAGAAAATCAAATTTGAAGATCAATGCCTTCAACCACGCTCAATTCTAAGGTCAAACGACAAAGTTATAGTCAAAACAGCATTCGGATTGCTAACAATGGTCAAACAATAATTGACTTTTAAAACAACACTTCGTATCAGGTCATAAACCTTACTATCAAAAAAAGAACCCACTCTCTCTTCCTTCCTCTCCACTCTCCTTTTCTAAAACACAATCAAAAACCTCATTTTTTATCCCAAAAAAATCCATGAAAATTCCCAAAAAAAATCCTCCTTTCTCTCATTTTTCAATCTTCAAACAAAAAAACCAAAAAATCATTATATATCTCCCTTCCTTTAAAGCCACAAATTAAACCCAATCATCTCCAACCTCTCCCAAGTTTTGGTCCATCTCCGTCGTCGATTTCAAATTTCGGCCAAACTCCGGTGCGTTGCACAAAGCGAGCTCACAGTTTTCCACCGGACTCGGAGGTTCTTTCAACACAACCAATGCCAATAGGATAGCTCGGACGTGGTGCCGCTACCCTTTTATTATTGTTTGTTTTGTGCTATATTGTTAAATTTTGTTATTTGTGTTTCTTTTTTCCTTTTTTCATTCAGGCGATGTAATATTTTTTTATTTTTTTATTTTTTTTATTTTGTTTATTTATTTTATTGTATGTAATTGTAATATTTAAAAAGCAAAAAACAAAAAGAGAAAAAAAAGAAAAAAAAGAAGAGATTGTATTTAGCATTTCGGTACACACACCACACAGTAGTTTAATTTTTGGGTTTAGTTATTTATTTATGATGCATGTTTTTTTATTGCTGTGGTAAAAAAAATATAAAAAAATGTTTTCTTTTTAATTCAAATCAATACAAAAATAATATGGTGATAAGGTTTTATTAGGCATATTTTCAAAACAAAAAAAAAACAATACAATACAACAAGGTGTAAAAACGTTTTTATTCAAATAATGATATAGTGATAGAAATATATTTTTCTTAGTTTTGTTTGGTATGTTTTCCAATAAAAAAGGAAACAAAAAACAAAAGATCTAAAAACATTTTTTTAATTCAAATAAATATAATATAGTAATATAGATATTTTTCTTAGTTTTATTAGGTATGCTTTCCAATAAAAAAACAAAAAAAAACAAAAGATGTAAAAATATTTTTTTTTAATTCAAATAAATATAATATAGTAATATAGATATTTTTCTTTGTGTTATTAGGTTAGCTTTCTGAAAAAACAAAACCAAAAAAACAAAAAAGGTAAAAAATGTTTTTTTTAATTCACATAAATAGAATATAGTTATATAGATATTTTTCTTTGTGTTATGAGGTTAGTTTTCCAAAAAACAAAAACAAAAAAACAAAAGATGTAATTTTCTTAATTCACATAAATATAGTATAGTAATATTGATATTTTTCTTGGTGTTATTAGGTTAGTTTTCTAAAAAAACAAAAAAAACAAAAAACACAAAAAGCAAAAAAAAAATTAGTAAAAATGTTTGTATTATTATTATTATTAGTATCTTTTATTATTATTATTATTATTATTATTATTATTATTATTATTATAAAGGTATTATTATTATTATTGTTATTGTTATTGTTATTACTATTATTATTTTTGAAATATAAAAAAAAAGAGATGGTGATAAAAATAGTTTTCTTGGCTATGTTTTCTAGCACCAAAAGTAAAACAAACAAATAAAAACAAAACAAAAAAAAATAATAACCAAAAGGTTTAGTTAAAAGGAAATAAAAGAAAATGGATAAACCTGTCCTTTTGTGTTTTCTTACAACTACAACAACACAAAAATTAAATTCCCCCACTCACATGTATCCTTTAGAATTACCCATCCGTAGGTTCACTTTAGATTAGGAAATCGAATTTCATGTCAAAACTTTACAAATAACTAAATAAAATAAAAAAACAAAAACAAAAACACAAAAAAAACTAAAAAAACAAAAAACTCTAGGTCCTATTATAGCCTTAGACTTGCCAAAAAAAAAAAAGAGAAACCTCCTAAGATAGGTACCGAAAGGGCATTGTAGGGGTGCTAATCCTTCCCTATACGTAACCAACTCTCGAACTCTTATCTGGTTACGTAGACCACATCTTTACTACTCAAGGTAGAGGGTATCCAATTGTACCCCAAAAATAGTCAGTGACGACTCTATTTCTCACCATTGGTTTTGGTTGAGCCCACCCCAAACATGCCCAGACGAAAACCAGTGATGACAATGCTGATAAAACCCTATGTAATTTGGTTTCAGATCTTTCAATGAAAATTCTAACATGTTGCAGAAGATAAGCATTAATCTGGATCTTTACTAGTGTGTACAAAGTTAAGGATAGGATCCATAATCCTAATCCGGACCAACGTGAGTGTTGTCAATCAACCTGGTAAATAACCAAGTCATTAGAAGATACGGAGTAAGGATTATTAGTGCGAACTAAGCACTTAAAGATATGGACTAAGGAATTCGGGTCTTACACTCAAATGGACTAAGAATCCTAGTTTACAACTCGCTTGGAGTAAGAGAGAAATATGTGGAATAAAGAGTTAAGTCTTTCACTCACGCGGACAATGGACAAGAAGATGCAGAGTAAGGAATTCGAATCTTTCATTCACGCGGAGTAAGGAAGGACTTGTGTGGAATAAAGACCCGAGTCTTTTGTTCACACTGAGTAAAGAAAAGAAAAACGGAGTAAGGAATCCAAACCGTTACTCAAGCGGAGTAAGGATGTACTGACATGAAGTAAGCCATCCAAACCTTATACTCGCACGAGTAAGGAAGCGCTAACACGGAGTAAGCCATCCGAATCTTTCATTCTCATGGAGTAAGAAAGCGCTGACATAGAATAAGGATTCAAGTATCAAATTGACGTGGAGTAACCAACAATTAACACGGAGTAAGGATCCAAGCTTCATTAACACGGAGTAAGGAACCTTACAACGGATTAAGACGACACTGCTCCAATTAATCAGCTCTGCATTAGAAGTCATCAGCTCACTGTTTCTCGATGTAAGAAAGACCCGTTGAATATCTAAATTATCGTACATGTGGATCACACGGAGGTGTGAACAAAGCCTTAAATGCAATTGGGATCAAACGAAGAAATTCAATAGGTTTACAGTCTTAATATTTTGAGCTCCACATCCACAACAATTAAAGTAGAGGTATTTTCCGAGAAGATCTTTAATGGTACACGGTGCTCGAAAAATCCTGTTCCAAGAATATTTCCTAGGGATGTCTATGTATACTAAGTCTTGTATATTTTCATAAATGTTCATACTAATAGACATATTTTTAGCCTCCCTAAAAAAGTTGGCTAGTGTCATTAAACCTCTCTTCAAGATAATTAACTCCCTTAGTTGGCACTAAACTAAACAACAGCAAGCAAGGGGTCAAACTCACAGGGATTAACCTAGTTTCCTAATTCTCCAATCAAAACACCCAACTACTCTTGTTCTATAAAATGTCTTGGCAAAATTGATTTTTTTTTAAAACTAAAGATCTAATTTTTATTGATTTTCTGAATAAGCAAAGACAACAGAATTGTTTCGGAATTAAAACTCAAGGACTAAAGGCATCTAAGGTCACAATTTCACCTCCCTACACTATTACTATTGATTTTAAGGTTCTTGGGGTTATTTAAATGATAACATGCTATTCTTGAGCCAAGGTACTGCAAATGGTCATTGACAGTCCTTCTATGTGTTTTATGCTTGATTAATCATCATAGCAGCAACAAACAAAACCTATTTATCATACTTCTGAAAAGATAATGGTCACACCAATGACAAATATGCTATGAATCCAAGTTCTGCTCCAGACTAGGGCTAAGAAACCTAGGTGTATACAACCTAGATATAGAAGATGAAGAACAAATGCATAAAACATGCAATTCTCAATTAAACAAACCCAATATTCATAAAATCAATACAATAGCATAGGGGGCTACATTGCTCTCCTAGATTAAGAAAACTACTAACACATGTTTGTAAAAAGGCAATAAGAACTACAAGTCATCATCTCAGAACCAGGTGCAAAAGATCTCTAACTCCAGGTCTTGTCCAGTCATCCAAGACGTCTCTCTAGGGCCTACCTCTCCAGAATGTGAAGTCTCCAAGATGTGCCGCTTCTTAATGTAAAAAAAAGTGTTGTGCCTCCCCTATTTATAGAGGAGGCTACTATGTAATGTGTGCCCTAGCTGCCAGCTGTCGTCATTTATCAAAACGGCATAGTTTTGATAAGTGACGGAGATTCTACCTTTCAGCCATTATACAATCCAAACCAAGCACAATATGGACTAAGTTCTTTAGGAAAAGATCATCCGCATACAAAAATAAAGGTCCCTATCCAAAAATATTGTTGCGCGTGACAATGCACGTGACAATTACATATCACGTGCAAGCTTTAAATGCTCTGAAATTCATCCCCAAGCTTCCTTGCATCATATAAAAGGTTCCCATGCAATAATATGCCTGAACGTGATATTGGCCCATATCACGTACACATCAAAAGCGCCTCCTTTTGAGCTAATTTTTGTCACAAGTTCTCTCATTGATATACAAAATGATTTAGTTAATGTGCGTGAGAAGAAATCACCTAAAAACCTGCCAAAACAACTCAAAAATGTATGTATAGAGGCAACAATATCTTCCTAAGGGTTAGAGCAAATATATAGAAAATACAGTGCAATTAGGCTCTAATTATGCTCTTAAACACCCTAAATATACAATAAAATAATGGTATAAATGCACGTTATCAAACACACCACACTTGAACTATTGCTTGTCCTCAAGCAAAAATATACAAGCATGCAAAAAGAAAACAAACACAGTCAAACAGGAAGATAACTAAAAAAATAATTAAGGAGAATCATGGTTTCCTAAGCATGCAACTCGATGAAATGAGAATTTAAGTAACTGAATGAATTGTTGAGAGTTGGCATGTTATTCCCAATGTGAGTTGTAGAGAGTTGGCATAGCTTATTGTGTTGTCATTGTTGTCAACCACAGTAGTGTCAACCGCAATCCTTGTTGTCAACCTTAATTGAAGATAGAGGTAGACATCCATTCAAGTCCAAATTATACTATATGAAAGAGGAGGACTAGAGAAGCAGATATCATCTGCACGACTGACAGTTCATCCAGCCATGCACATATAATTTTGAAGCAATTTAGAGATTTTGAGCTCCAAATGGTACCAAATTTTACCCATGGATAGAAGACTTCAAGATCTACAAGTTTTCTTTTGACCTTGAGTCGTTTTGAGCTCTGTATAAAAAGTTATGGTCCATATACATGTGAATGACTGACAATTTCTCTAACTGTGCACATATAATCATAGGACTATGTAGACTTTTTGAGCTCCAATTTGCACCAAATTTTACCCATGGATAGATAACTTCAAGGTCTACAAGTTTGCTTTTGACTTCGAGTCGTTTTGAGCTCTATACATAAAGTTATGGGCCATATACATCTGAACAGTTGATAGTACACCCAATCGTGCAGCTCTTTTAAGCTCTAAATGGCACCAAATTTTAGATAGAGGGCTTCAATATCTATAACTTTGCTTTTGACAACAAGTGAATCCGAGCATTATAGAAGAAGTTATGGACAATTTACTCACATGAGAAGTGCAAATATAATCATGGGGACGTACAGACTTTGTTAGCTCCAAAATTCACCATATTTTACCAATACATAGAGGACTTCAATGTCTACAACTTTACTTTTGACCTCAAGTGAATTTGAGCCCTATAGAGGGAGTTATGGTCAAAATACCAACATCAACACATGCAGATCAGAGTTCACCAAATGAATGGCTGAGATTTGTCGACTTAGGTGAGCTTCATCCAATGGCTAAGACTATTTCACTTAAATGAGATTGATCCAATGGCTAAGATAAAGTAGAGAAAGAGATCAATGGCTGAGGCTTGGTTGCTGCAATTAGGTTAACATCCTCATTAAGTTGGCTAATCCAATGGTTGGGATCAGTAGAGTGAAATCAATGGCTAGCGTTTAATAGAGAATGATGTAGGGTTTTTGTCTTACATACCAGGGGTTGTGGAGGCTGTGATACTATGAAGAGAAGTGTGAGGGAGAAGAGAGAACTAGAGAGGAAGAGAACATCAGAGGAGATAAACGAGTAGCTCTTGGTGTTTACAAAATCCATCTTGACGAGCTTGTTAACTGTGATATCAAAGAGAAGATCATGAACCAGTCCGTTGATGTACTCTGATTAGAGAATAGTGTAGAAACTCATCTGTGTGGGTTAGTACTATTCTCTTTGTAACCATTCTTATTATTATCGTTGTAAAACCATAACTAGTGAGGTTATTGGTGATTATCGTTGTTAAAATTGGGTAGTGAACCCTAAAACTTGTAAGGTGGTGAACCTTGGATAGTAGTGTGCTATTCAGAATTGCTAGTGGAGATTCTGTGATCAGCTATTTGTTGGTCACGCCATGGATGTAGCTCTACACATTATAGGGTGAACCACATAATTGCTGTGTGTTTTTATCTTTGTTGTTTTCTTTATTAGTTTGAAGAGATTATCACAGGAAAAAGAAAAAGGGGTAAAATTACATTGATACACTAATTCACCCCCCCCCCCTCTCAGTGTGTGTCTGGGAATTTCACATAAATGCACGTTATCAAACACACCACACTTGAACCATTGCTTGTCTTCAAGCAAAAACATACAAGCATGCAAAAAGAAAACAAACACACAGTCAAACAGGAAGATAACTAAAATAAGAATCAAGGAGAATCATGGTTTCCTAAGCATGCAACTCTATCATGATGAAATGGGAATTTAAGTAACTGAATGAATTATAAGTTAGCTCAGTCATGCCCATACCTCTAAATCGAACAACCATGCAACATCATCACTGAAAACTTAGATATCAGCAAGCATTCCGTAATAGAATAGCACAAAACTTCTCTTAAAGTTCTCACCAATGGTAAAACTACCTCACTCAAATATAAACTCTCTTTTCTCCCAATCATACGCTTATTAATAGTACCTAGCAATTGACAAAAGGGTGGTGAACTCCTCTCAACCTTCTCCATTGGCTATTGATTAAGTTCTTGCCAAGCAAACATGAGAGTTCCTTATTGTGCTCATCTAAGAAAACACACCTTCTATTCTAGTGTGTTTGGAAACTCACACACTATTCTATACTCAATGAACTCACACTCTACTCTAAAACTGATGAAAACACACCTTGAGCCAAAGATTTGAGCTTAACACTCTAAACAAACACATATATAAGCCATTGTGGCTTTTATTCTGAAAAACTTTTTTTTTCACACTTCTTTTAAATAATAACCTTACAAGGTTACATTTTATGCTCTCCTTTGATGGATTATTCACTCTTTTCTTTAAAACTCACCTTGCTTAACACATAAATAAGGCTGGTTTTTCTAATGCATACCCCTCGTTCATTTTGCTAAGTAGGGACAGAAATACACTGAGTGTCTCACATCCCATTATCCAATTAAGTGATGGGCTTTTTAACATTTTGAATCACAACCTTCTACAACAAATGACTTAGGCCTTGTATCACTAGCAACAAACACCAAACACCGAGCACTAATAAGTAATCAACTTGTTTACTTAACTCCTACCATTAAATAACCAATATTGAAAGTAAAGATTGTTCGACCCCATTTTGTCCAGGTTGGACATAAATATTCATTTTCAGCTTTATGTTATTCCATATCTATCATTTACTTTGTATAGATAAGTAAAAAGGTGTGACTGTTAATTTGAAGGGTGCGGCATTAATTATTAAAACAAAACAAAACCAAAAAAATAAAAAAAAATTATTTTTAGGGCTGGATGTGCGTCTATAGTTTATTTTTCAAACATCATTTTCTGCACCAAAATAAAAAATCCCAACGGTCACAGCACTGTTCCAACGGTTATGCACTGTTCCAATGGTCACGACACTATTCCAACGGCTATATTCTCCACCAACGGCTACTTTTCCACCCTATAAATACACCCTCATTCCTCTCATTCACTCACACAACTTCCACTCTACCACTTTTCAAACTCTTTTCTTCAATTCTCCATGTTTTTGCCACCTTATCTGCAAAAATGGCTGACTGAATGACGTGCGTGCTGACGGTGCTGGTGGTTGCTTGCACTATTGTGTATCCTATGTTGGGCGGTATTTTCATACCTTTCCTTGCTTTCATCATCTTATTGTATGTAGTGGCAATGGCCATAAAAGTATATTTTAGGTTGAATCATGTAATATCTCCACCGCAGAGTCCTAAATAAATTGCAGCTTGCATGTTTGTGTTATATGTGGGTGTATATATATACATATATAAGTTAAATAAATAAAACTTTCTGAATGACTAGTTGCGGCCGACATAGTCTTAAAAAAAATAATGCGTGAATCGTACTCAGGGAAATGTTCATGCTACTGTTCACGAAAAGTACCAAAGTACTGTTCATACACAGTACCCGAGTACTCTTCATGAACAGTAACTGTACCGCTTATTTGACTTTTTATTAAAAATTTATAATAATAATGATAATAAAGAAAAAAAGAAAACAATGAGAAGTCCTACATTGAAGGTTTTGCAAAATTGCCTCCCCATGACTCCTATATAAAGAGGTCCTCTCCTCTTTCTACAAATACACCATCAATTACACAAAACTCAAAAAAAAAAAGAGTAAAGTGTAAACTTAACTGCGATTCTAAAAAAGAACTACGGTTATAGTCAAACTAATTTTCTTTTTTTCCTTTTTTTTTGCAGAAAAAGGAGGCATTCAGGAGAAAGGTGCTCTTGGCCTACATTATTCCAGGTTTTTATTCCTTTTCTTCTTTAGCTTTAAATATTATTTTGTGTAGTAAATTAGTAGTTAGTTTGTAATTAAATTTAGCATAATTAGTGATGGTCCCTTGGAGCCTAGAGGGGGGTGAATAGGCTCTTATCGAAACTCTTTTCTTTCTCTTAAGACACAAACACTTATCTAGTTAAGTGATAGAATCACTGCGGAAGATAACCAAATAGTGGAAGTATTTTGTTTTATTATTACAAGATAAATACAACAAAATAGAAGCAAGACTCTCTTACACTGTTTACAAATGAACTCACACACTAGCCAAATTCTATCTCCAAAAATGAAAATGCTTGTGCATACACAGGATTAGTCTTTTCTTGACAAATGCACATACGCTCACTCTTACACAAATGTACAAGTATGAATATTTATACAAAACATTCCTAAGAGACAACCTTGGAACTTGTACTTCCGGAATGCGTTCAGCACTAACTATCCCTCGGTAATCTCTCTGCCTTGACTGCTGCGGTTTGTGGAGCTCAAGATCTTGGGTTTGAAGAGTATAAGTGCGTTTGTGAGTTCCCAAATACAATTAAGGTTGTGTCCACATATCCGGATGATCCACGTGTAAGATTCTTCAGGTTCTCAATAAATTTGTCTTACAACGGGACGCCACGAGCTGATAACTTTAAATATGGTTGAGTTGAAGCAGTATCTTCTTGGTCCGGTGTAATTTTCCTTACTCCGTAGCTAATGAGGCTTGGAACCTTACTCCGTGTCAGTGATTGCTTACTCCGTATCTATTTGGTACTGGAATCCTTAGTCTGTGTCAGCGCTTCGTTACTCCGCATGTAGGTTCCTTACTCCGTATGTAAATTCCTTACTCCGTATGTAAGTTCCTTACTCCGCGCGAGTCTTGAAAAGTTGGATGACTTATTCCGTATCAGTGCTTCCTTACTCCGCATGTAAGTTCCTTACTCCGTATGTAAATTCCTTACTTCGTATGTAAGTTCCTTACTCCGGGCGAGTCTAAGGGATCGAAGTGCTTACTCCGTACTAGCGCTTCCTTACTCCGTATGAGTAAGTTGTCCGGATTCCTTACTCCGCATGTAACTTCCTTACTCCGTGTCTAATAAAGACTCGGGTCCTTATTCCGCATTTGTACTTCCTTACTCCGCATGTATGGAAGACTCGGATGCCTTACTCCGTGTCTTCTTTTACTTCGTGCGACCTTGTAAACCAAGACTCTTACTTAGCGTCAATTTGACTTAGTCCGCACGAATGTTCCTTGTTCCGTATGTATTGGTGACTTGGTTATTTACCAAGTGTTTGACGACACTCACTCTTGTCCGGATCAGGATTATGTATCCTATCCTTAGCTTTGCTCTCACGAGTGTATCTTCCGGATTAATAACATATCTTCTGCAACGATCAAAGAAACACAAAAGATCTCAGATCAAATTACATAAGGCTTTATCAGCATTATCCAAATTCTGGGCTTGATCCAACAATCTCCCCCAATTATGGATATGCCCAAACCCTTTGTAATCTGATCTGGTAAGCAGTGCAAAAAGATCACAACCAATTTCATTTATCAGCAACTAAGTACAATTCAGCCTTAATACAAGATTTTCACTAAGGTACATAAGGCTTACTATACTTGAAGATCATAGTTGCTGCCTTCTCTCTAAGCTCCATTGTCTGCTTCATCGTATAAGTAGTGTGTTGGCACCACGATTTGTCCACAGTCAAAAATGACTTGATGAAGTAACGAGACAAAGGCCCCCAGCCTATCTCCATCCGGCTATTGTGGCACTTGCTTCTTGCCCCGGAATATCGCCTTGACTTCTCAGTTGGACCCAAGGGTGTGATGCCCAACTCTTCATATAAACCGGCTTTCTTCACGGCTTGGTCGCCTGAGACACAGTGGTTCCCATTGATTCTTTCTTACAAAGTGCTCCACTATCTGATGAGAATCAATGAGAATTATTTGCTTGGACTGAATCATGAAGACAGCCATCATGAAGTGTGGCGACATGACCCGGTACGGAATGAGGATAGTTGAGAGAGTTTTCCATGGCTTGCTATCCTCAGCAGTTCCATCGATGAAGGACTGAATTAGATCCACACTGGGAAGATAGCCTTCATTCCAACACGGCAGAACTTCAAACAAGTGCCCGTCCTTGTATAGAGATGGAAACAGCCTCATCTCTATTTTAGCAGCCCTCGAGAAGTTGTCAATGTCTTCTGTAGTAAAGAGTCCTTTCTTCGAACAAAGAGTCTGAATGTCGTCCGGGGAGAAAGGGTACATTTCAGAAAGACATCTTCTCTCAGCAGAAGACGCTGCATATGACTTCATTGCTTTGCGAACACTTCCATCCGCATCAGAAGGGTCAAATGCCGCATATGATGGGAGGATGGTGTCGGCTGCGGATGAGGAGGATGGAGGAGGAGCTGGAGCTGCAGTAGAGGAGCTTGGTTGAGAGAAGCGACTTTGTTTGGGAATTCTAACTCCCTGAAGCATTGAAGTGGCTGGCCGCTTCTCAGTCCGAGTAGATGGTTGTGGTGCAGAAGGAGCAGACGGATCAGATGACACTTTCTCCCCCGGTTTGGCAGATCGCCGAGAAGCAACGGGAGGACGAGCCATCGTGTGCGCCAGGTCCGCGAAGGAGGTAGACAATGAATGGACGGACGAGGCGACAAGATCCATTTTTTGCTCCATTGAGGTGGAGGAGTCAGTGAGAGCGGAGAGGAGTTGGGCGCCGAGGGCATCAACCTTGGCGGCGATGGCGGAAATTTGGGCGCTTTGAGCCTGGGCGTGTCGGTCCAGCTGGGCGGAGAGCACAGCGTCGGAGTGAACCGTGCCAAAAGAGGCACGCCCAAGGACCAACTCCGGAGCTTTGGAGGACTCCCCCGCATGAACAGGAGCAGGAGTGCGTTGGGCAGAGGAGTCTGCAGGAGTATCGGCAGCAACAGAAGCATCCGGAGCATCAGAGGCATCCAGAGCATCGGAGGCATCCGGAGCAATGGACCCGCTTTGACCAGATAAGTCAACCACGGGAATCGCGGCAGCAGGAGAAGAGGGTCCAGCCTTAGCAGGGGAAGGACTCCGTGCAGCAGGGACTGGGCCGGAGGGTGTAGGGAATGGCACATCGGGAATAGCGGCCGGCGTAAGAAAGCCTTGGTCCAAGTTTCAGATGATCATGGTCTCCGGGGATTGGGTATTGCGTGTGTAAAACACCCGGAGATCGGTGTCAGGAATGGAGGAGGTGTGGGCTAGGCTGAAACGGAGCCAAAGGTCCGTTAAGGTGTCGGTGGTGAGATGGGCAAGATAATCTCGGGGTTGAGGTAGGGGAGGCAAAGGGCTTCCGGAGAAGAGGCCGGGACATCAGCGGTGGCGGCCGCAACAACAGTATCAACCGCGGCAGCAACAGCGGAGGAGGAGGGAGTGGGGACATCCGCAACAGAGGGGGCTGAGGAAACAGCTTTAGGAGCACTGCGCTAAGATGGCCCCTCAACCTCGGACGGTTCAGCACGGACGCTGGGCTGGGAGGCCCGAGAATGAGAGGGTGCTGCAACGGACCGAATCCGGGAGGATCGGGGTGCAGAACTGACGTCAGGGGCTTGGCTGTCGGAGGGGTCACCAACAGAACTGCCTTGTTGTTCCGAGGCAGGAAGTATGTGGAGAGCTGCAGATGGTCGGCGGGCGGTCATATTCCCATCCGGCGTAAGATAACGAAGGTAATAAGCCGGAGGAAATGGAACAGCATCATATCGAGCGAAATGGTCCGGATTAAGATGCCGGAAGACAATGCTGAGGATGCGCTCGAAGGAATGGTTCTTGGAACCATTCTGCAGCAACCGAAACAAGAACATCCCCCAATCCATCGGAAGACCTTCAAAAATGCCATACATGGCCAGGAGAAGGTCGTACGGAATGGAGTCGAGGGCTGATGTGCGAGCCAGTAAGCATCGACTCAAGATGGTCGCCATACATCGATAGCGACCTTGGAAGGATTTCACCTTGTATTCCTTGCCTTTTTGTGGGCAACCCATAGAAGCCGCCATTGGATCGGCATCTGGGCGCTGTGGTTCACCAAGAGGTAGGTGGAGAGCAGCGCGGAGAACAGCCGGAGTGATGATGATGGATTCACCGCGGACATAAGAGGTTATGGAATCGGTGGTGCAGCGAATCCGTTGGTAATACTCAAGAACATCGTCGATAAGAAGATCGACGGGATTGGAGATCAGGTTGAGTATATGCGAGGCTTCAAGGAGAGGGCGAAGCTGGAAAAACCAATCCGGAGGATAGAAACAGCATTCCAATCAACCAGATGGCCAGGATTAACGCCAGAAAGAGAGATTCTGGGTGCCATTACAGATTAAATTTGAAGGACAAGATGAAAGGTGAGGTCTTGGCAGTGGAAGGAGCAACGAGAGGTTTAGGGATTTGAAATGAGCAATACTCGTGCTTCGCAGGAATGATCAGAACATATAAGACCGAGTCCGCAAATGTCAGCGGGCCTAGGAATGTGCGAGTGAGATAGGGACCCGCTTGACAGGCTAATGTCATGAGTCTGGATATCGATGCGCCTCCGAATGAAACGATGTCGTGGAGACCGCATGACTAAGTAAGTGTAACAGCTGGTTGCCATCCAGAGAAGTATGTGTGCATCCCGAGATTTGCATTTAATGAATCATCATGATTCCTCCTCAAAAGCACGCGACATATAGGAAGACTTGGATCGTCGCGATTAGACTGTGTCAGGAGTCCGGAGGAATGAACCGACACTCATCCGGAGTAAATAATAGTCGAGGAAGAGTATCCGGATGAAAAGTAGACCGTGTCCGTAGTAGACAGAGTTCGGCGAGAGAGTGAAGTAGATTCCTTTGCTGTCAATAAGTCGAAGAGAAGAGAAGTACCACAACACTTCAAATCCAAGACTTTGGACTAGATTGATCGATACAGTTGCAAAGAGAATCTGAACCTGTAGCTAAACAAAGAAATGAACTGAAAATACAAAAGCTTAACAGGCAAGGATTAGTACGGATTAGGGAAAATAATCAGTGAAAAACGACATAATCCGAACTAATGAGAAACAGAACTTATGCATTACTAAGCATACGAGAGACATATACATACGTGAAAACGATCAATATTACTGAATCAGGGCATATGTCAGATAACAATACACAAGTTCATATAGGTCAACATAGCGAAACCGTCTTGCTGAACAACGTAGCTAAGATTAATTAAAGATCATATGATTTGGCCAATTTAGGATTCATGAGTGAAAAATAGGAAGCGAACACATGTCAAAAGTAAGCAATTGATTATCCGATTAAAATGCATGGTTGAAGAAAGAAAATACATTCAAGCATGCCACTTTTCTGATCCTAAACAGCATGTCCAGTCAGATCCGAAAGTAAAAGTTTAGAGGAGGGAGTATCCGAGACATATTAGGGGTTCATTATTGCTCCCCCGTAGATCATTTAATCCTCTCAATGAAAAGCTCCCCCTCAAATAGACAGCCAGGAAAGAGGTCATGATACATATACGGGGGTATTATCTTGAATAATATATAAAGCATTTTCTCCCCCGTAGATTTTGCAATCCTCTCGGTTGACATTTCCGGTTTGTAGAATTCAGCACTGTCTATCTTTTTAGGAAACTATACTTCAGAAGCTGACCAGAATGCGATTGAGTGTTCATCCACCAGGCATTCCGAGCTAACCCATTTCATTTCTTCAACTATACATGTTAATAGAGTAATCTAAATGAACATGCTATTGTCATGTGGTGATTAGTGGAAGTTAAGATCATGAAACCCGAAAGAGGTAAATCATATAAACTTTAATCATGTTAGCTTAAATGACTTCAGTCAGGAAACGCAAGCATCCTCCCATACATGAAGTTGATATTAATATCAGAAGCATGAGGCCTTAAACCAGTAAGTATAATTGGCATTAAAGTCAGTATGTATCTTCTACTTACAATAAAAGCACAATGCATGTTCTGATAGTAAATATACTGTTGGGTAAATTAAATGTGAAACTATGCAGAAAAGTCGAGCATACCTAAACGGAAGAGTAGTTCAGAGAATCTTGCATCAGGTAGGGGCTTTGTAAAAATGTCGGCCAGTTGATCTTCAGTAGCAACGTGTTCCAGTGAGATGTGACTTTTAAGAACATGATCACGTATGAAGTGATACCTGACTTAAATATGCTTAGTCTTAGGATGCATGACAGGATTGTTGCTGATAGCAATAGCGCTAGTGTTGTCGCAGTAGAGTGGAATAGATGACATGTTGAAACCGTAGTCAGTAAGTTGACTTTGCATCCAGAGTAGCTGTGCGCAGCAACTCCCAAGCAGCCTATATATTCCGCTTCAAGCAGTAGAGGTTGATACGGAATTCTGGCTTCTTGAACCATGAAATTAATCTATTTCCAAGAAACCGACATGTACCACTTGTGCTCTTCCTGTCAATGCGACATCCAAGCAAAGTCGGCATCGAGTATCCAGGATAAGGTGAAGTTGGACTCTTTGGGTACCAGAGTCCCAAATTCATCGTTCCCTTGAGATACCTTAATATCCGTTTAACATGAAGCATATGTGACTCCTTGGGATTCGCCTGGTATCGTGCACAGATGCAAGTTGCAAACATAATGTCTGGGCGACTTGCTGTAAGATACAACAAGGATCCGATCATCCCTCTATAGTCAGTCACATTTACTGATATGCCGTCAACATCCGGATCTAACTTGGCACTGACAGGCATGGGAGTTTTGACGGGAGATGAACCTTCCATACCAAACTTCTTAATAAGATCGCGAGTGTACTTAGCTTGGTTAATGAAGATTCCTTCCTTTAATTGTTTAACTTCTATTCCAAGGAAGTAGGACAGTTCTCCCATCATGCTCATCTCAAACTTGCCTGTCATCAACTTAGCAAACTCTTCACAAAGCTTCGGATTCGTTGATCCGAAAATGATATCATCCACGTATATTTGTACGATTAGAGTGTGTCCGTTCTCTTTTCGTAGAAATAGGGTGGTGTCTATCTTCCCTTTTTGGAAGTTGTGAGCAAGTAGAAATTCTGACAATGTGTCGTACCAGGCTCTTGGAGCTTGCTTCAAACCATATAAAGCTTTCCGAAGCTTGTAGACAAGATGTCCTGCCTTAGGTTCAATGAAACCGGGAGGTTGTTCAACGTACACCTCCTCTTGAAGATCTCCATTCAGGAATGCGCTCTTGACGTCTATTTGATAAACTATGAAGTTTTCATATGAAGCATATGCCAGAAACATTCGGATTGCCTCAAGTCTTGCTACCGAAGCAAAGGTCTCATCATAATATATTCCTTCTTCTTGACGATATCCTTTGGCTACCAGTCTGGCTTTGTTCCAGATTACTATTCCATCTGTATCAAGCTTGTTCCGGAACACCCATTTAACGCCAATGACTTGCTGAGACTTAGGCCTTGGTACTAAGGTCCACACATTATTTCTCTTAAATTGATTCAGCTCTCCTTGCATGGCTTCTATCCAATTCGAATCCTGAAGAGCTTCATGTACCACCTTTGGTTCTATTTGAGATAGAAAACACGAGTAAAGACTCATGTTGGAGGTGGCTGCTCTTGTTCTTACACCAACAGTAGGATCACCAATCACTTGGTCTGAGGGATGGTTTCGAGTCCATCTGTAATTCTGTGCATGTGATGGATGATCTTGAACAATTTAAAGCTCTTCCAGATTAGGTGGTTCAATTGTATCCGCCGGTTGAGCTTCGTCCGGACTACATGTTTCCATATTGAGAGGTACGGATGAACTAGATGGTTCTTCAACACTGTTTCTTTCAGTGTTAACTAGTCCGGACGGACTTGAAGGTGCTCCGAAATTTTGGGTATCCGTAGAAATATATCCGGAGCTAAATGGTAGTCCGGAGTCCGAGTCATCCGTAGCATCATCCATATAATTTCTTTGTGCTTCGCTGATGCCACGTGGTTGGTCAAGATGTGTAACAGGAACATTCATAAACTTCGAATAATCGACGTTGCTGTCCGGGACCTGCACATTAGAATTAGAAGAACCGACTTTTGACCAATCAAGGTTAGTTTCATCAAAGGTCACATGGATAGATTCTTCAACTTTAAAAAGTTTTCTATTGAAGACCCGATAAGCTTTGCTATGAAGTGAGTACCCGACAAAGATCCCATCATCAGATTTTGGTTCAAATTTATTCCGGGGTTCTTTGTTGTTGTTCAGTATATAGCAAGTACACCCAAAGGCTCTGAAATGTGAAATTGAAGGCTTTCGTCCTCTCCACATCTCATAGGGTGTTTTCATGGTAGATTTATTTATTAGAGTTCGTTTCGAACATAGCGGCGGTGGACACAGCTTCACCCATAGAGCGAGAGGAAGCGTTGCCCCTGCTAACATAGATCTGCCAGCCTCGACTAAAGTGCGATTCTTGCGTTCAGCTACCCCATTTTGTTGAGGAGTTCTGGGCGCAGAGAAGTCATGCTGTATGCCCTGTTCAGAACAATATGATCTCATTTCTGAAAAATCAAATTCTGTACCATGATCACTCCATATGCACTTTATGCTCAGTCCTTGTGATTTGCTTATCCAGTTGAAAAGATCTACAAGATGCTCAAAAGTTTGATCCTTTGATTTCAGGAACATCACCCATGTGTATCTGGTGAAATCATCGATAACCACTAGGGTATATCTCGCCCTGACTAGTGATGGAACAGATATAGGGCCACATAGGTCCATATGAAGAAGTTGTAGAGGAGCAGTTATTGAATTAACTGATTTGCTCTTAAAACTATGTTTAGTCTGTTTGCCCAGTTGGCATTCTCGACAGAGAGAGTCGCTGGAGAACTTGAGTTTGGGTAGACAAGTGACAAGATCAAGTGACGCTAATTTAGACAAAGTCTTGAAGTTTAAATGTGCGCATCGCTTGTGCCATAGCCAACTATCTTCATCTGATGCTTTAGTGAGGAAGCATACAGGGTCAGAAGAATTATTTCTTAAGACCACTGAGTATATGTCCCCATCTCTTGATCCGGATAACTTAACATCTCCTGGATAAGTTTTCTCTTCTTGTACAGGTGTTGGACAAAAAAGGAAACAATGAAATCCTTTGTCACATAAATTATCGACACTTAGCAAATTATGCTTTAAACCTTCGACTAGTGCAACTCTAGTGATTGATACACGGCCGTTAGTTAAAGTGCCATACCCGACGTCTTACCTTTCTTTGTTGTCGCCATATGAAACGGATGGACCTTGTTTATCATTAACTTCTACAAGTAGAGTCTGATCACCCGTCATATGTCCGGAGCATCCGTTGTCAAGGATCCACTTGATTTTATTGATCTTTAACTTCAAGTGATCCGGCAATGCATTCCAGAGATGCTCCTGAAAGACAACAGTTTACACTTGATTCGGGCGGTTAGAGAGAGCAGCAGTATTGTCAACATTTACGGATTTGATTTTGCTAGGACTTTTAGCTCTCCAAGTTGACTTTAGCTTGTTAGTTTCAGCTACCTCTTTTATTTGGGTTTTCTTGGGAGAGACTCTTTCGAGGTTTAGATTTTGTTTTGCTCGAAGAACCCTTTTTGTTTAACTGATCTTTATTGATATGAAACTGATTACAAAGCCAGTTATCAGATAAACTCCAACATTCATAGTAATAATGACCTATTTCCCTACAGATGGAACAGACACTATAATGTGAAGTACAAACAGGGGATACAGGTCTCTTAGATTTCTAAGACTTTCTACTCTGTTCCTCGTGGCCTAATCCATTGGGTTTGGGTGACGCGCTCTTGGCCCTAGATGCATCGGCCTTAGCCTTGTCTTTCTTTTTGGGTGCTACAATTTTGGCTTTAACTGCGCAGCCTTCCCTTCATCTTTAGTTACGGGTGTTCTTGCTTCGGGAAGTGTAGTAATGACCTCGACTCCTGATCATAAACTATGGTGCCACCTGAAATGAAACCATCCAACGGTTTAGATGTACTAACAGGATATAAGTTGGTTAGTTTAGGAGTGAAATCCAGAGGACACTCGGTAGCTTGAGCTATGGATGTTGATGACTACGAACCTAGGCCAGGTTTGACTCGGATGTCGTCAGGATCAGTCCTAAAGGTAGAGGCTATTTCCCCGGATTTTAGCCACTTACGATTTATTTCCTTTTCCTGTTCCAGTTCATTTTCGAGTCTTTTTACTATAACTTTTAGGCCTGAGAGATTGGTATTTAACAAATGATTTTCAGCTCTTAGATCATGATACTAAGCTTCTTTTCCTCTGAAGTCAGTGATGTCCTTTTCGAGTCTATTAATAGTGAATTCAAGACGTTTATTCTGACTTTCCATATCTTTGTACATTTGAGTAATTATTAGTCTCTCATTCTTTTCATGATCACATGCAGTAGTAAGAGATTCTAATTTACTCAGGAGCTCAGAGATAGAAGGTACCTCAGTATTTGCCATGAGGCAGACGTTCGGCTTAGTGGTTGGCTCATCATCCGAGGATTCCTCCTCTTCTTCCGAGCCACTCATGTATTTTGTCATGAGCGCCTTCCTCTTGTTCTTGCTGTTGTCTAAGGTGGAGCGGCGAGGAGTTACCTTGTCACTTTTCTCGGCCACTTTTGATTTGGACCTGCATTCCTTGGCCCAGTGACCGGTTTTCCCACAATTGAAGCATTCCTGGGAACTGGACTCCGGTCGCTCCTTCCTTTGGAAAGATGATGATGAGCGTCTCCTGAACCCTTTTCTACTTTTCCGTAGGAATCGCTCAAAGGATTTGACAAGAAGTGCTATCTCCTCCTCCTCGTCAGAATCAGAATTCTCGGACACGTCTGTATCATCATTCCTCAGTATGTTTAGACATTCTGTAGCTTTGAGAGCTACCCCTTTTCTTTCTGAGCTATTTTCTCATCCCGGTCAGAGTACTTAAACCTGACTTCGTGAGTCCGCAGCTCTCCATATAGTTCTTCAAGGGGAACATACTGCCAGTTCTTGTCTGATTGCATCTGGAGTTGTTTGGAGTAGTAGCGATCATTGATCTGGGATTGAGAATAGTGCTCATTGACAGTCTTCAGCTCAAGAATGAGCTTGCCGAATCTCCGGTAGATGCTTTCGAGTGATTCGCCCGGTTTATGATTGAAACTCTCAAAGTTCGTCTCGAGAGTACGATCACGTTTCGCATCCTGGGACCGACTCCCCTCATAGAGGATTGTCGGTTTGTCCCAAACGACTTTTCTTGTTGTGCAGCCCTGGACGTCCGTGAAAGCCTCGGAATCCAAAGACAATGTAACATAAGCCGAGCCTTTTCACTAGCGCCTGCCAGGCTCTTTCATCGTTGGTAAGTTCAAGATCTGTCTTTGGCCTCCTAACTCCATGTTCTCCGATAGTCATCGGAATTGGAATCTCCTGATGAAGACATGGCCACATAAGATGATCATGGCATACCATAAACATCTTCATGCGAGCTTTCCACTGGGAGAAAAGCTCAGGTGTGAATTTGGGCAGTTTCGTTAAAGTAAAGCCAGAACTCCGTGGTTGAGAAGCGGCGGCAGTAGCAGGTTGAGGTGGGTCGACATTTTCACTGCTGCTTCGATTCGAGATGGGCTCCTGTGCACCTCCGGAGTTAAGGTGAGTGTTGAATAGCATACTGCTTTCTTCGGCCATTTTTGAGATTGAAAGAGTGGGATCTCTACTTAGAACAAATAGAACTTGCTCTGATACCACTTGATGGTCCCTTGGAGCCTAGAGGGGGGTGAATAGGCTCTTATCGAAACTCTTTTCTTTCTCTTAAGACACAAACACTTATCTAGTTAAGTGATAGAATCATCTGGGAAGATAACCAGGATAGTGGAAGTATTTTGTTTTATTATCACAAGATAAATACAACAAAATAGAAGCAAGACTCTCTTACACTCTGTTTACAAATGAACTCACACACTAGCCAAATTTTATCTCCAAAAATGAAAACGCTTGTGCATACACAGGATTAGTCTTTTCTTGACAAATGCACATACGCTCACTCTTACACAAATGTACAAGTATGAATATTTATACAAAACATTCCTAAGAGACAACCTTGGAACTTGTAGTTCCGGAATGCGTTCAGCAATAACTATCCCTCGGTAATCTCTCTGCCTTGACTGCTGCGGTTTGTGGAGCTCAAGATCTTGGGTTTGAAGAGTATAAGTACGTTTGTGAGTTCCCAAATACAATTAAGGTTGTGTCCACATATCCGGATGATCCACGTGTAAGATTCTTCAGGTTCTCAATAAATTTGTCTTACATGGGGACGCCACGAGCTGATAACTTTAAATACGGTTGAGTTGAAGCAGTATCTTCTTGGTCCGGTGTAATTTTCCTTACTCCGTAGCTAATGAGGCTCGGAACCTTACTCCGTGTCAGTGATTGCTTACTCCGTATCTATTTGGTACTGGAATCCTTAGTCCGTGTCAGCGCTTCCTTACTCCGCATGTAGGTTCCTTACTCCGTATGTAAATTCCTTACTCCGTATGTAAGTTCCTTACTCCGCGCGAGTCTTGAAAAGTTGGATGACTTATTCCGTATCAGTGCTTCCTTACTCCGTATGTAAATTCCTTACTCCGTATGTAAGTTCCTTACTCCAGGCGAGTCTAAGGGATCGAAGTGCTTACTCCGTACTAGTGCTTCCTTACTCCGTATGAGTAAGTTGTCCGGATTCCTTACTCCGCATCTAATTTCCTTACTCCGTGTCTAATAAAGACTCGGGTCCTTATTCCGCATTTTTACTTCCTTACTCCGCATGTATGGAAGACTCAGATGCCTTACTCCGTGTCTTCTTTTACTTCGTGCGACCTTGTAAACCAAGACTCTTACTTAGCGTCAATTTGACTTAGTCCGCACGAATGTTCCTTGTTCCGTATGTATTGGTGACTTGGTTATTTACCAAGTGTTTGACGACACTCACTCTTGTCCGGATCAGGATTATGTATCCTGTCCTTAGCTTTGCTCTCACGAGTGTATCTTCCGGATTAATAACATATCTTCTGCAACGATCAAAGAAACACAAAAGATCTCAGATCAAATTACATAAGGCTTTATCAGCATTATCCAAATTCTGGGCATCATCCAACAATTAGCATAATTTTAATTAGTTAAATTTAGCATTAGTTAGTTAGTTAGTTAGTTTTTAAATTTAGTATAATTAGTATACTTAAATTAGCATAATTAGTTAGCTAGTTTCTAATTAGAATAATTTAGCATAATTTAATTAGCATAATAAGTTTGTAATTAAACTTAGTAATTGGCTTTTAACTTTTTAGATAATTAACATGTAAATAGTAATTAAAGTCTAGTAATTAATCAATTAACGTGTAATGAACTAAATAACATTAGGAATTGGGTAAATTAGTAATTAACTTTTATAATTAATTTCCATATTCAAAATTTAGTTTAAACAACTAGACTAAATTAAATAATTAGTAATTAGATTATGATAATTAAATTTAGTAATTAATTTTTAACTTTTAATTTAATAATTAGCATGTGAGTAGTAATTAAGACTGTTAATTAATTGATTAGCATGTAACGAATTAAAATAATATTTTGAGAATTAGATAATTAATATGTAATTAGTACTTAGATTAGATGTGAATTTTTTAAGTTAAAAACAAATAGAAACCTTCTCCTTCTAAGATAGGTACCGAAAGGGCGTTGTATGGGTGCTAAAACCTTTCTAACACGTAACCAACTCCCGAATTTACCTCTGGTAACGCAGACCACATTTGAACTACTCAAGGTAGAGGGTATCCAACTGTACCCCAAAAACAGTTGGTGCCAACTCTGTATGTTTTATCATTTGGTTTTGGCCCAAACGAAAACGAGTGATAATAGCTAGCAACTCTGTTGGGGACTTGTATAATAGTAGAGGGTTGGCCTAGAATTAAGAGTAGGAGGTTGCTTTTGTTTTTTATTTAATTGAATATATCTGTGCTTGCCTAACTATTAATTATGAATTATATACTTTGTAATGTCATGATAGTTATAATTTACTGTTTTCCTTAACTGTTGCGTCCATGCATAACCCTATACTCGGGTTTATTTCACCATTTAGGTTAGCGAGGCTTAGTAAGGTCCCTTGCGCATTGATCATTATTCGCAAAGGGGCCCCGAACTCCTCACTCAAGCTTGAGGTCCTTTTTAAGGCTCGTCCTTTTAAGGGCCCCTTATGGTAAATCCCATGGTGTATGGAGCCCTCTACGAGAGGAAGCTTGATGACCAATAAATAAGATAGGATTAGTAAGGCCCACTAGGGGCATTAAACCCACATGTTGTTTGATTATTCCATGCCATGCTATCCTCTGTTTTGCAGGGTAGTTATTAAATTTATCTCTTATACAAATTACTTGCTTTAATACTTACTTTTGTTTCTTGTACAGATTACCGTGATATTTTACACTGTTATCCTAACATGTCATTATGCATAATATAACATTCACATTGGCATATGGCAAGTTTCAGTCATCTCCTAAAAGGCCTTCATGACAAGAAGGCCGTCACAGTGGTGGCCCAATGCCACCGGGTCAGCCTTTATAGCAGCTTAACCTATGTGGCACCTAGTTCCCACCCATACGAAGGAAGGCTAGGTCAGCCTAACTCATCGCATTTGGATCGGACAACAATTGTGTAAGGAAGCGCTTAGCAGAAGAAAGATTGAACGAAGGTAACAAATGATTATATTGATTGTTTGAAAGCTTTACAACATCACTCCCTTACATATAGATGTTAGCACTTTTCTGGCATTGACACCAGGAGACATCATTTTAGATTGAGAAGTTAAATCTCTACAACTCACTCTATAAACTAAGTTATAACACTTTACATGGGCGAAATATCCCAAAATAGCCTAAGTGCGCTAGGATAAGCCTCGGTCTGTGACATTCTCCTCCACCCGATTTCGTAGCGTCCTCATTGCGTCTTCGGCTTCCTCGAACCTGTCGAACTGCTGGATGTAGCATTCGGCCTCTTCCCGATACGCTTCAATCTCCTTGGAGAATTGCCCTAGATCCTCTTCCTTCTCCCAGCTTGCCTTTTCAACCGGTCTATTCTTCCATTGGACATAGTACTCCACCTGGCTTGGATCTACGTCCCTTCTTGGCATGACTCTACGAGAGTGGATTTTCTCTATCTCTTTGTCATAGGTCTTGCCCGTTGATGGTGTTGGTGTCCGCACCGCCCGCTATCCGCTCGTATCTTCCAAGTCTTCATGGTGAAGCTTGAGCAAACTAACGTGGAACAACAGATGCCTTTGCAAGCTAGTCGGGAGGTCCAGTTTGTATGAGAACTTCGCAACTCACTTAAAAACTTTGAAAGGCCCCTAATAACAACACACCAAACTTTTATGTAACTGTCTAAGTGCTTTGGTTTGAAATGCCCCTCAATGGCCTAACTATTAATCTTAAAAGACTCAAAAATAAGCTTGGAAAGAAAAGGAAATAAATCATAAGTGGCTAAAATCGGGGGAAATATGTTATTCCCAATGTGAGTTGTCGAGAGTTGGCATAGTTGATTGTGTTGTCATTGTTGTCAACCACAGTGGTGTCAGCCATAATCCTTGTTGTCAACCTTAAATGAAGATAGATGTAGACATCCATTCAAGACCAAATTGCACCATATGAAAGAGGAGGTTCAAAGAAGCAGATTTTATCTGCACGGCTGACAATTCACCCAGCCATGCACATATAATTATGAAGCAATATAGATATTTTGAACTCCAAATGGTGCCTCATTTTACACATGGATAGAAGACTTCAAGATCTACAAGTTTGCTTTTGACCTCGAATCGTTTTGAGGTCTGTACAAAAAGTTATGGTCCATATACATGTGAACGGCTGATAGTTTCTCCAACCGTGCACATATAATCATAGGACCATGCAAACTTTTTGATCTCTTATTTGCACAAAATTTTACCCATGGATAGATAACTTCAAGGTCTATAAGTTTGCTTTTGACTTCGAGTCGTTTTGAGCTCTATACATAAAGTTATGGGTCATATACATTTGCATGGTAGACAGTACACCCAGCCGTGTAGCTATTTTTAGCTCCAAGTGACACTAAATTTTACCAGTAGATAGAGGGCTTCAATATCTACAACTTTACTTTTGACCACAAGTGAATCCGAGCACTATAGAAGAAGTTATGGATAATATACTCACACGAGAAGTGCAAATATAATCATAGGGACGTGCAGACTTTTTTAGCTCCACAATTCACCATATTTTACCAGTAGATAGAGGACTTCAATATCTACAACTTTAGTTTTGACCTCAAGTGAATTGGAGAACTATAGTGGGAGTTATGGTCAAAATACCAACATCAGCACATGTAGATCAGAGTTCACCAGATGAATGACTAAGATTTGTTGACTTAGATGAGCTTAATCCAATGGCTAAGACTATTTCACTTAAATGAGATTGATCCAATGGCTGAGATAAAGTAGAGAAAGAGATCAATGGCTGAGGCTTGGCTGCTGCAATTAGGTTAACATCTTATTTGAGCTGGCTAATCCAATGCTAATCCTATGGTTGGCTAATCCAAGGGCCAGAGTTTAATAAAGGAAGATGTGGGGTTTTGGATTAAGATACCAGGGTTGTGGCGGCTGTGTTATGTGTGAGGGAGAAGAGAGAACTGGAGAGGAAGAGAAGATCAGAGGAGATAGAGGAGTAGCTCTTAGTGTTTATAGAATCCATCTTGACGAGCTTGTTGACTGTGACATCAAAGAGAAGATCACGAGCCAGTCCGTTGATGTACTCTGATAAGAGAATAGTATAGAAACACATCTGTGTGGGTTAGTACTGTTCTCTATGTATCCATTCTTATTATTATCTTTGTAAAACCATAACCAGTGAGGTTATTGGTGATTATTGTTGTTGTTGAAATTGGGTAGTGAACCCAAAGGGTAGTGAACCCTAAAACTTGTAAGGTGGTGAACCTTGGATAGCAGTGTGCTATTCAGAATTGCTAGTGGAGATTCTGTGATCATCTGTTTGCTGGTCACACCGTGGACGTAGCTCTACACATTATAGGGTGAATCACGTAATTGATGTGTGTTGTTATCTTTGTTGTTTTCTTTATTCGATATACAAACAGAATTTGGTATAGTTTGAAGAGATTATCACGAGAAAAAGAAAAAGGGTTAAAATTACATTAATACACTGATTCACCCCCCCCCCCTCTCAGTGCGTGTCTGGGAATTTCAATTGGTATCAGAGCAGGGTTAAACTTGATAGGCTTAACAACCTAGTTTAGATCTGCACAAGGGGTGTTTGTTTTTATTCCTATAAAATGGATTTTGCTGGTATGAGTGTGAGAACAGCTGTACCGAGTTTTGATGGTACAAACTATCAGAGATGGGAAGGTAGGATGTTGAAATATCTTGCTGCTCAAGGTATTTTTGTTTCTCAAGCAATAACCACCAAGTATACTTGTCAAAAGAGCCCTGATATCTGGAATGATGCTGATCGAAGAAGTTATGAGGCTGATGCTAAGGCACAACACTTTATTGTGACTGCCTTATCTGAGAATGAATATTCAAGGGTGTTATAGTGTGACACAGCTTTTGATATGTGGAACAAGCTGAAGAGTGTTCATGAAGGTGACACTAAGGTTAGAGAGGCTAAGTTACAGGTATACAAAGCTCAATATAAAGCTTTGAGGATGACTGAAAACAATCAACTAGAAGACTTCTTTAACAGGGTGCATGACATAATCAACCTGTGTATAGGGCATGGTTATGAGATTAGTGACTCTGAAATTGTAAAGAAAATTTTGAGATCATTGCCGGCTGTGTACAATCCCAAGGTGTCAGCTATAGAAGAAAGTGGACAATATGAGACCATGACATTGGATGGATTGAGAAGCACTTTAGTTGCATATGAGATGAGGGTAGCAGGCTATGGTGAACCTTCAAAGAAAAAGAAAGAAGAGCCATCAGAAATAGCTTTTCATGCCAAAAAGGGAAAAGCTAAGCTTATCCAAGAAGAGGTATCTACTAGTGGAGATGACACTGAAAGAGAAGAGGAGTTGCTACAGGCTTTGCTATCTAGAAAATTCAGAAAGAAGACAAGTCTGAGAAGCAAAGGAAAGGATAAGTCTACCGTCACATGCTTCAATTGTGGAGGCCGAGGACATTTTGCTCAAGAATGTCCAAGTGAGAAGATGGATACAAAGGAGAAAAATGTTAATGATGATCAGTATAGGAAAAAGAAGCCATATTTCCAGAAAAAGAGCAAACAAACAACAGAGCAGAAGCTGAACAAACTAAGAAACTATCTTAGTGCTGTTTTGGATGATTCAAGTTCATCTGAGGAGGAGGCATCAGATGCTATTGAAGAATAAGTATTAATGGTGTCCATGCAGCAACAGAGTCAGGAAGAAGATGAACCTTCACAAGAGGAAGATTGTGAAGAGGAAGAACCAGAATATGACTGTTGGATCAAACCCATAATTTGGATAATGTTGTTAAAAAAACCCTATGTAATTTGATTTGAGATGTTTCATGTTCATTCTAAACTTGCAGAAGATAAAATCCTAAACTGGACTTACACTCAGAGAGCAAAGCAAAGGACAGGATATATAATCCTGATCCGGATTATCATGAATGTCGTCAAACACTTGGTAAATAACCAAGTCTTTATCCGGAGTAAGGACCCTTCGTACGGACTAATCACTTGACAAAACGACTAAGGAATCTGCGCTTTTATTCTTAATTGGACTAAGTCAATTTATGCGGAATGAGAATCCAAGTCTACAACTCGTACGGAGCAAGAGAGATTTATTGCGGAGAAAGAAATTAAGTCTTTCGCTCCAGCTGTCTAAGGAAAAGAAGATACGGACTAAGGAATCTGAGTCTTTCATTCGAGTGGAGTAAGAAATGACTAATGCGGAGTAAGGACAACTAATACGGAATAAGGAATCCAAACCATTACTCAAGCGGAGTAAGGAAGCGCTGATGCGGAATAAGGATTCCGCATATCTACTTCATGCGGAGTAAGGAAGCACTGACACGGAGTAAGGATTTCAGGACTTCATTTACACGGAGTAAGCAACAACTGACACGGAGTAAGGATCTGAGCCTCGTTGATATGGAGTAAGGAAATCTACACCGAACTAAGAAGACGCTACTATAACTTATCCATACCGCATTTATGTTATCAGGTCACTGTGTTCTGATGTAAGACAAACTCATTGAAGTCCTAAACTGTTCTACACATAGAACACTCGGAGATGTGGATGCAGTCCCAAATGCAATTGGAATCAAGCGAACTAATTCAATACACTTATGCTTACAATATTTCAAGCTCCACATCCGTAGAAGTTATAGTAGAAGCATTTTCCAAGAAGAACTTAATGTTTACACAGTGCTCGGAAAATACAGTTCCAAGATAGATTCCTAGGATGTTTATATATATCTGTAGTGTTGTATATCTAGTGTGCGTGCATACATTGTAAGAACTGATACGCGCGAGCACATGTGCAAAATAGAGATAAACTAGCCAGTGTGTGTGTGATTTGAAAAAGAGAGTACTGTTGTAATCAGCTGTAATTGCTGCGCTTTTTGTTGTAATTATCTTCAAATAATAAAACAAAATACTTCCACTATCTGGTTATCTTCCGCATTGAATATTTCTTTTAACCAGAATTAGTGTTGTGCCTGAGTGAGAAAGAATTTTAATTAAGAGCCTATTCACCCCCCTCTAGGCTCCCAGGGACCAACAAGTGGTATCAGAGCAAGTTCTACCTGCTCAAAGTAGAGTTCTCTCTCTCTCTCTCTCTTTCAATGGCCGAAGAAAGCAGCATGTTATTCAACACTCGCCTCAACTCTGGAGGAGCTCAAGAGCCCATCCCTAATCGAAGCAGCAGTGAAAATATTGATCCACCATAACCTACTGTTGCCACTGCTCCTCAACTACAGAGTTCTGGCTACACTCTGAGCAAACCGCCAAAGTTCACACCAGAGCTTTTCTCCCAGTGGAAAGCTCGCATGAAGATATTCATAACATGTCATGATCATCTAATGTGGCCATGTCTTCATCTGAAACTTCCCATTCGATGACCATCGAAGAAAATAGAGTAAGAAGACCAAAGACAGATGCTGAATTCACAAACGACGAAAGAGCCTGGCAATATGCCAGTGAAAAGGCTCTAGCCTATGTGACATCATCTTTGGATTCTGAAGCCTTCACGAACATCCAGGGCTGCACAACAACGAAAGCTGTTTGGGATAAATTGACTATCCTATATGAAGGAAGTCAGTCTCAGATTCAGAACGTTATCTGTTCTCTTAGACAGCATTTTGAGAGCTTTAATCATAAACCTGGCGAATCCCTGGAGAGCATTTATCGGCGATTTAGCAAGCTCATTTTGGATCTGAAAACGTTCAATGAGCATTACACTCAGTTTCAAATAAATGACAAGTTCTTTCGCTCCTTGTCGGATTGCTATTACTCTAAACAGCTCTAAATGCAATCCAAAGACAATTGGTAGTATGCTCCCCTTGAAGAACTATATAAAGAGCTACGGACTCACGAAGTCAGGTTTAAATACACTGACCGAGATGAGAAAATAGCTCGGAAAGAAAAGGGGGTAGCTTTCAAAGCTATGGAAAATCCGGGCATACTGAGTGAGGATGATACGGAAGAGTCAAGTAACTCTTGTTGAACCCCATTTTGAGCGAGTTAAATCACAATCATACTCGGCGAAAGACCACAAGACGAAACACCACTTTGGGAAACCTTTACATGTCCCAAGGTAAGCACAAGTGATAGAGGATGAAATTTGGAGAACAACGCACTTGACCACACTTGATTCTGAGAAGAAATGAAGAAATTATGACAAAAGTACTAAGTTTTGTATGAAGTTGAATTGGACAGCCAGTGTGCAGCCTGCTATTTTTCCGATAACTTCCCCGATACGTGTTGTAATCCAACAAACTCAATTGCATTGAGTAGATAACATCTTTATCTATCATTTCCAATTGGTTTGAGATTTTTTTGGGCTATATTCAATTAATTATGATTTTTCGAAGTTGGCAACCAAATCTGGTACAAATTTGGGAGAGACAGCCGGTGTACAGCGCACTATTTTGCCAATAACTCCTTCAATACTAGTTTGAATTGAACAAAGTCACTTGAATTGGTTAGATAATAACTTTATCTATCATTTCCAACTGGTTTGAGATTATTCCAGGCTGTATTCAATTAGTTATGATTTTTTGAAGTTGGTGATCAAGTTTGGGTGGAATAGCCGGTATGCAGCGCACTATTTTGCCAATAACTTCCTCAATACTTGTTGTAATTGAACAAAGTCAATTTAATTGGTTAGATAACATCCTTATCTATCATCTCCAACTGGTTTTAGGATCATCCGAGTTCTGTGCAATTAACTATGAATTTTTGAATCTGACGGGCAGAATGCTCCCACTATCATGTACCTCTGTGCGGTGTTTCCCAATTTTCTCTTAAATGGTTGATCCTTTTTGAGTGATTCCAATTTCTGGAGATAGATGACAGAATTTCAAGAAAACCATTCATTACATGGGGTTTTATTTGAATCATCCAAATTCTGGGCTTGATCTAACATTAATGCCTTCAATAAATGTGGCTGGTGACTGTACTGCACGAACATGTGGGTACGAAGTCTCCTTTGACGGTCCCGACCTCTATCGCCAGCTCAAGGACAGTCAAGAGCTGGATAATGTGGAGATGACTCACCTTCCACTCACCACTCGTCAAGATTTTTAGACAGAGCTATGTCTTCCCATCATGCAGGGTCAACTAATTGATGATGATACTTCACTTAAGCTCATTCAAGGATGTCAACTATCTTGACATTTCGCCCATGGGCCGAGGTCAAGTATGTGCTCATACCTTTCCTAACAACATCTCCTCACTGGTTTCTCATTCAACTTGACCTCATGGAGTAGCACATCTATATCCTTGATTCCCTGCACTCCACTCTGATCAAGATCAGACGGGAACAGCTTCGAACCTTTAATGTCGTCCTCACTTGCGTATCTTAACACTCTGACACCTTATGTGGTGGGCGTCCTCTACCGAAGCCGATGAATATAACGCGCGTGAAAGATGTTCCTACTCAGACAAATGCTCATAGGTGTGGTTTCTTTGTCTGCCACTAACTTTGCATCTTGACCACTACGGGTTTGCTTGCACTGAAAGCTGAATTTGACCATCTGTGCCACAATGTCTCCACTCTCAAACTGACTCCGGCACAGTTCCTACGTCAGCAGATCGCCCTCTTTCTATATGCTCAGATTGTTGAGTATAATTCTCTTTTTAACTAGTGGTTAATTGTATTTCATTACCTACATTGTACACCTATTTACCCTTCTAGTTCCTGTTATGTGTACATACTTAATGCTACTCTTCTCATTCTTTGTATCCTTGCCTACTTCTCTATGTTCTGATACTATTGCTTTTTATATGATTCTGGTGTTTGTTCCTCACCCAAGAAAGGGGGAGTAATCTCAGTGGGAGTAATGTTGTAGGGGGAGCGTTTCTTCAAAGGAAGGCGGGACGGATGTATGACTACGGGGGAGGGTAATGTTTATTGCAACTGCCCAAACCATACTGGATGCACTTAGAGTCATAGACTTCATATTTTATAACCATTGTCAGTTTACATTAAATAGGGGGAGATTGTTGGGTATCATAGGATTTGGTGAAGCTGCCAATAATATTTCTAAGTCTACAGACTCGAAGATCCGAAGGTATCAAGGTCGTAGAATCGAAGTTCGTAGAAGAGTAAAACTGTCACTAGTCTGAATGATAGACTTAAAGAGTTGAAGAGTCATAACTTAAAAGTGAGAGAACATAAGTTGACTTGAAGACCTGAAGAATGCACGGCTGAAGAGTCCCCAAAGATGTCATAATAACAATTGACAGAACATAAATTAATAAGTAGACTCGCAAACTCAAAGGGTCGAAGAGTTGAAGACACAAGTAGAATCTATTGGTTACAAAACCTGAGGAGACTCGCAGACTCAAAGGTCGAAGGTCAAAGAACCTAGGTCTCACAACTACAGAGACTAACAGAAGAAATTATAACTAAGACTCGAAGAGTCGTAGACAGTTAATTAAATGGAATTGTCATCCCATAAATAAGACCAAGACCCGTAGACCTCAAAGGCAGAGTCGTAGCTGAAGAGTCAAAGCCGTAGAAGTCGAAGACTCAGAGAAATAGAAACTTAGTTTGCAATCATCCAACAACAACAAGCTAAGCATTAGACAGTGAGAATCAGAGACTCAAAGAGTCATAGACTCGCAGGGTCAAAGATACTTTTTAGCCTTCCAAAGCAAACTGAGTAACTCGAAGGAACAAAGTCAAAGACTGGCACCTAAGACAACAGGCATAGGCTATGCATGCGCAATATAAGAGTCACTCGAAGAGTCACAGCAAGGGTCGGAGACTCGAAGAGTCGAAGACTCACTTAACATAGAGTCAAAGACTCGTAGCTAGTAGTAACTGATCATTACGCTCGTTGAGAAAACACTCTAAGCACCTCAGTAAAAAGTTGTAGACTCGTACAGTCGAAGACCGTATTATAGAGTGAGCCTATCTGAGAACTACTAGGCTAGAAGACTCGAAGAAAACGAAAATCAGAGTCAAAGACTCGCAGGAGGTAACACTGTCGTAGCCTGAATATCATTGTACACTAAAAAGAGGCTCGACCCAAATCTTCGAGGTAAATCTTTGACTCATAATACTTTCGAGGAATAAACCTTTGAGGCAAACTCACTACCCTAAGCATCTTACTTAGTGATATCTTCAACTAGGGTTTGTACAGTAAGCTTGCGTCGTCCAGAGCAGTTGAGCGCATTCATTATCATATTAATGACTGTCAACCACCATCAACGAATGAACGGCTATGATCGACTGTACCAATATGGGCATGCAAATACGCAACATGGGCAACAGATCTGCAGACTGATAGCAGATCAACCATCCCCTGTACTTTCAAATTTAAAGTGGTGGGAAGTCAGAATGTCGGGATGGACGACAAGGCACACATACACTATAACCTTAAAATATATCTCTCTCACACGCTTAACGATGATAAGAGTCAAACCCTCACAAAAAGCAAGGAACACAGAACACAAGATATAAATTCTGCCACGTATTAAAGAAATAACTCTTGCAGAATCCAAGAGAGTTCCAACGCTAGAGAGAGAGGCTCTGAGAGCAAAGTTAACGAAGTGATGTGCACCATGTTGATCAAAGAACAAGAACATCCTTGAATGATTCATCATATAATCTTGTCCAAACAGATCCAACACAATCATCCTGTCTCTACTGTGTTGTTTTTCCACAATTGAAATCTATCTTAGAACATTCCAAACAGAGTCAATCTCTTCATATTGACATCCGTAAGAATATTCACTAAATATCTGAGGTCTATTCCATCTATGCATTAACTCTCATCTCAGATTCGTTAGATAGTCCATAATCACTCTTATACCGTATTGTCATCTTCTCAATTAATATTTATAGCATAGTCATCTCTTAAATATTCATTTCCCAGCTTAGAGTCTTAGCTTTTACGAAAATAGTTTATTCACCCCCCCCCCCTTTAGACTCACTTTGGAACCTACAAGATCTAAGGTGAACCTAAAAAGGATTATCTTAAAAGAAATTCTAAAGGATTAATCCAAGTGTTGGAAAATTAATTTTTTTTAGAATTTTTTTTTTAGTTTTAGTACAAACCATTTCCTTTTTATTTTTATTTATTTTTTTTCTATTTTAGAAGGTAAAAACACTTTTTGGGGATTTTTGAAAAAGGAACTTGCCATTTTAAAGAAAGGAAACAAATTTTCTCTATTTTTATTTATTATTATTTTTCAAGGACATTTTAAAAGTAATTTTGAGAAAATACAAATAAAAATGTTTATGTGTGGAAGTTGTCACACCCCCGAATTCTAAGAAACTCGGAACCAAGAACATGAAATTCCCTTAGACGCACCCAAAGGGTCAAGGGGTTAGAGACAAGCACTAATAAAGACTACACCACAGGTCTTATCTCAATCATATAACCCTGTACAGTCATACATCAAAAGTATCCCTATACTTTCCCACACATCATGCATATATATATGTTAACACACAAACATCACACCATAGTAACAGGTCACATACAATTGGTCACAGACCCATGTCTGAGATAAACCAAAGAGTCAATACATAACAGTACTGAAACATACATCAGAGTAGTGGCCACATCCTCTTGGAAGAAAGTTCTCCGCTAGTTTCGGGTCTCACCTGAAAAGGGTAAACAACAAAGTAGGGGTGAGCTATAAGCTCAGCAGGTGACCCCATAACTCCACATCACCCCATTATGCAAAATAGATAAGCCTATACTATATGCTTAGTGCACTCGTGTTGTGTATTGTGCACAACCATCAGGACTCAACCTGCATACAACATTAGGACGTAGTCTATCCACATTAGGACAACTTATGTACGATCCTCCATATGATCCCAGCTCTGGGCACTCAGCTCTAGCACTATGAGAACAACTCAATTTAGGCCACACCCTGTCACCACGAGTTCAACAGCTCAACATAACATGGTATGCCCTGTTGGACCCCATTTTGTCCGGGTAGGACAGACTAACCCCATTTGTATATATTTGTCTTCCAATGCTATATACCTTGTTGAACTGGTCCTCAAGGATTCCCCACTACCAAGGAATGGTTTGGCGTTGATGTTAACCCCAATTTTTGCACACGATGGATACATTGACATGAATAGGGAAGCCCGAAATTGATAACCTCTATTGCAAGCCCCGAAAGTGCCCCAAGACCAGAATCAAGTGATAGAGAAGGAAATTTGGAGATCAACGCACTTGACCTAGCTAAATTCCGATGTAAAATGAAGAAGTTATGGTCAAGACAATATGCGTCGGAAAAAGTCAAAATTACCAAAAGATGGTCAATGCTCCTGCTTAAAGGGCCTAAAAATGTGAACATGCGAGATTCTCTAAAATGACTATTTAGGCGAATACGGAGCTTCCCAAACAATCCCCCAAAGTTTGTCCATTTTGGCATTTTGGGTGGGGGTAAAAAGGTAATTAAAAGTTTAAAAAAAAAAGAAAAAGAAAAGGATCATCAAAGTTAAATCTAGAACATTATGGTCAAATCCGGAACATCAAAGTCAAATCTGAGCCTTCAATCGTCCGAACTAAGCTTCCACTGACATGGAGTAAGGATCCGAGCCTTCATTCATCCAGACTAAGCTTCCATTGACACAGAGTAAGGATCCAAGCCTTCATTGATCCGGACTAAGCTTCAACTGACACGGAGTAAGGATCCGAGCCTTTATTGATCCGGACTAAGCTTCCACTGACACGGAGTAAGGATCCGAGCCTTTATTTATCCGGACTAAGCTTCCACTGACACGGAGTAAGGATCCGAGCCTTCATTGATCCGAACTAAGCTTCCACTGAGACGGAGTAAGGATCCGTGTCTTCCAATCATTCGGATTAAGCTCCAGTCGTCCGGAATAGCCTTCCATTGATCCAGATCCAAGCCTCCACTGGCCTTTGATCCTACCAACCTTTGACCTTCGTTGATTGGCCTATCCACGGGCTCGCTCACTGTTTCTTCACGAAAGGTGTTTGTATTAGCTGTATAGATGCTTTTTACTGCCTGTTGGTCACATGTGCTCATATGAAACCTAAAGGGCAATCATAGGTCGTCAATCCACCTGACATCAGATGGAATCTAGAAATAAAAAATGTTGGCATGAATAATACATCAATAAATGCAGCAATAATGAGGCTACGTCCAAAGGTATTAAGAAGGGGGTCCTTCCCCTCACGCCCAGAGTCTTCACTCCCAGAGACTTACATGCCCAAGCTCTTTCCCTTTACATAGACTTACACCCAGAGAGGAACACCCAGATTTTCAACCAACTCTCTCCTTTTCCCAAAAAAAAAATCAAAAATCAAAAAAATCTCCTTCCCTTATTCTTTCTTTCTCTCTCTCTACAAGTTCCCTTTCCAAAAAAAAAAAAAAAACTCCAGTTCTGTCCACCCTCTTTCCTACGTTTCTATCCATAAAAAACAATTCTTTTTCATCCCCCATCTCTTACGCCCACTCTCCTTATTTCCAACCGCAAAAAAATCTTAATCTCGAAAAAACATATCACTCCAGTCTCTAAATACGAATTCAGTTCGAGTTTGACAAATCTCGCTGCCAAATTTGTTGGTTCTATTTTCAAGCAGGCGACTATCGGTGCGGACAAGAGAGATCAAACGGAAGTTCAGTGTTGAAGCCTAGTCAAGCCAAAGTCAATTCAATTTGAATTTGTTTCTTTATTTTTTAGCTTATTTGTATTTATATTTGATATAATTTTTAGTATTTTTCTGGTTTTCATTTTTTAGCTTATGTATATTTATATTTGATGTAATATTTAGTATTTTTCGTTGTATTTTCTTTTCTATGTTGTATGTTGCAATATAAAAAGTATAGTAAAGAGAAAACAAAAGAGAGAGCAAAGAGAGACATAAAAAAGGAGGAGATAAAGAAAAGAAACAAAAAGAGTGAGTTGTTATTTGATTTGTAGATGTCACAATCACACACATAACTTTATATGCTATTGTTTAACTTGTGTTACTATATAGCCTTTCAAACAAAATAGAAGAACAACACATTTTCAAGAGAAAGGGAACATATGTTAGTTCATGGTTTTAGTTCTTTAAAAAAAACAAAACAAAAAAAAATGAAAAAATGGTTTCCAACCAAAAACTAAAAAGCATTTCAATTTTTAGGACTTCAATTTAAAACAAAAATAAATAAATAAATAAATAAAACAAAAAAGAAACAATAATAACAAAAAAATCAAAAAATCAAAAAAAAAAAGGAAAAAACCAAAACCTTAGATTTCATTTTCCACTTTAAACAAAAAAAACAAAGCAAAAAAAACAAAACAAAACTTTTAGGATTCCCTTTAGAAATTTAGGATAAATTAATTTTAACCATAATTTTGACAAATAACCTAGCTAAATAAAAAATATAGACTTTCTATGAAAACTGTAAGACCCGCAAAATTTTTAGCTATTTAAGTTCTTCCTTAAAGAGTAATAATAATAAAATAATAATAATGTTATTGTTAACAATAGTTAGAAAGGATATTTTGGATATTATCACGATAAAAATAAGCATCCAATATGGTCATTCAAATAGCATGTGACTAATAAGTAGTCGTTAGAATAGTAACTAGCCGTTATGAATAGTATCCGTTTGGACTTCCATAAATAGGTATGAGCATGAGATTTTATTTATAAGAGAGTATAGAAGTAAGAAGAAGAATAATAAGAGTTATGGCATCAAGTTCTCAAGTACCGCCATCCGAGAATAGTGTACGAGATGAAGATCGGCGAGCAATACGACTTGAAGTTACAAAGCTATGCTTTGCTATAGATGAGCTAAATGCTCGTGTCCAATGGCTGCAATATAATGCGACGAGACACAGGGAGAAGTTTGAGGTTATTCGTGCGACAACCACGACAATGTTAGCCGAAGGGTTGTGCGACTCTCTTGCCGAAGCACAACACGTCCTACGCACATACGCTAATATAATTCAAGAAATTTTACGAAGGCCATAGAATATGATATTAATGTTTATGTTTAGGATTATAATATTTTATGCTATAATGTTATCTTACTTTATTGTTTATTGATTATGCAATTATATTATTTTATCCGCGTAAATATTAAATATGTTATAAAAAAATAAAATAATTTCTTATATGTCATAAAACGTTTAGATGCTATATATTATGTCATTTAGTTTCTTAAACCAAATTACTATGGGTAAGTAAGTATTACAAGCCGTAACTTTACCAAAAGTATAAAACATAGGTAAGGCCCAAAAATTTGAATGAGGCAGATTCTGGAGGTCCCATTCAAAAATTCATAACTTGAGTTATACAGATCCAATTGACATGAAACCAACTCCCATGTGTTCATTTATAACTTAGCTAAAACGTGTAGAAATTTCAGAATTTAATATGAAGCCAATCAATTCCAGAATTTAAAATACTACACATAGGTTCAGTATGAACGGGTAAACATTTTAGTATGACTTAAAATTCAATAACTTTTGTTATACATATTTAAAAATTATAAAATAGATACCCATTTGTAGATATTTAAGTCAGTAATGCAATACAATTGGCCGTTTGTCAAAAACTATAAAATTAAAAATGTTATAATTGAATTAGTAGGGAGTACACCAATGTGGACTTTCGCTGCCAAAGGAACCTTCTAGGTTTAAAAGTCTTAAAACATTTTTTTAATGGTAGGAGGAGATAACCATGTTTTTAATAAGAGATAATATGAAGAAAATAAAGTATTATATATATTTTAAATAATTTAATTTAATGCCAAAGTCAAATTTGTACACTATTTTTCATACTATTACACCTACCATCCTTGCCTATATAAGGAGTGTCTTGCCTCTCCTCTTAATGCACAAATCCCTCAAGCCCCACCACGAAATTTCCCTCTCAAAACACTCCCTTAAGCCCTCTTAACACCCCAAATACTCTACTCAAATCCTCTTTTGCTTTTGGTACTGACCAAGCGTCGAAGTTCTACGAAAGGTAATACTTAAGATTTTAAAATTTTGAAGTTACTTCCTTATTTATTATGTAGATCTATATGGTTAGTTTTACCACCTCATATATACTATATTCATGGTTGGTTTTACCACCTTACATATGTTATTTATATGATTGGTTGTAACACCTCGTATATACATACATGGTCGACCTTGCCACCTCATATATGTTTATATATACATGTGTAATGATTTTAAATTATAGTATTTTATCATAGCATATATTGTCATTCTATAATTCAAGTGAAAAGATGAGAATATTAACTTATGTTTTTATTTTTATTTTTACGGTTCTAGATAGCGGAGGATCGTAAGAAACGACTTCCAAAATGAATTCCCCCGACAATCGCCCTTCTTCTTCTGCAACCCCAATTGTTAATGCTTCAACCTCACAGCTATCCCCATCCTTATCTCCTCCTGATCTTCCCTTTAGACCCGTGTCTAATATCCCCTCATGGTTAAGGTGGAAGACACGTAGGAAAAATAAGCTTATCGCACGTCTTTTCCGTTCACCCAATACAAGAAGTAAATCTTATTCAAAAACTCTCAAAGCATATAACCTAGTTAGTGCACAACTCAAGGCTTACGATGCATGGGATCGAAATAGGAGATGGAACAGCAATAGAAGTGGGAACCCAAATTAATATTCAACCCCACAAGCACGGTATGCCTATTAAAAGATATAAGTTAAAGTATGATATATATATATATATAAAGGAGATATGTGTGATATTGAACTTTTCAAGCATTAATGCTAATTTAGTGTTTTGATATTTTTTTTTAAGGTTTAGAACGCGGAGAACGACAAGCGGATAGTAAGGGTTTCTTATCCCTTTTTTTTTCATTATAGTCTATATTTCGGAAGGGTTTTTCTCATCCCCTTTTTCTTTTTCATTATAATCTATATTTCATTATTATTGTAAGGGTTTCTTATCCCTTTTTATTCATTATAGTCTATATTTCGGAAGGGTTTTTCTCATCCCCTTTTTCTTTTTCATTATAATCTATATTTCATTATTATTGTAAGGGTTTCTTATCCTCTTTTTCTTTTTCATTATAGTCTATATTTCGTAAGGGTTTTTTCTCATCCCCCTTTTCTTTTTCATTATAATCTATATTTCATTATTATTATAAGGGATTTTTCTCTTCCTCTTTATCTTGTTTTATTTGGAATTATTATTGTAAGAGTTTTATGTTTCTTATTTTTCTAATTCCATTTTATTGTTGAGAAGATTAGATTAGTCTCTTTTTAATCTCTCTCTCGGTAATCTATGCTATTGATTGGGGTAGATAACCATCTTGATATTCGTGGTTATCCTTGTTAACTTTGAATGTTTTATTGAAATTCTATGTGATGCCTCATGTTATGTATGTTAAAGAGTGTTAAACCTCTTATTAAGAGTTTATGATGGTGGTTCCGAAAAACCCCCCAAATGCAAAATCACTTGAGAGTAATGATATGTTATGTTATGATATGGTATCTGGGTAGTTAACCTGGATCATGATGTTATGATACGATGTTCAAACATAATCTTCCATGTTATGATTTCCTTGTGAAATGTTGATCATGTATGATGTGCAAATATTATATGGTATTTCCTATGTTCGATATCTTCATGATTTTCCTTACCCACTTATGTTTACCCTTACTGGGCTATTTGAGCTCACCCTTTTTTTTACGATTTCTTTTCCAACCCCAGGAAATTAAGGGATGGAGAAACTAGGATAAGGAGTCGAGAAGTGCTTGGAAATAAAGTTGTGTGAAATTTTAAAGATTTATTAAGTTGTTTGCTCGTGTGCTTTGTTATGTGTCACGCCCCGGATTTCCAACCCGAGGAAACCGGCACGTGACTCCCCTTTTACCCACACGGAGGGCAAAGGGGTTAGGATACAAACCAAGAATTTTACATTTCAAACATCCACAACACATTCAAGAAAGTAATGTTCATAAAAATAATCCAAACCAGTTTGTTACAACAGAATTCTTTCCCATCCCATCCCCACTGGGGTTACATCAGTTCCCATAAAAGAAAACAACATAAATGGAAGAGAGTAAAACGGATAAGGTCTTCCACCTGGGTGTATCCACCTAACGCCTGTAAGTCCCTGGAAAACAAGCAAACACAGTAGGAGGGGTGAGCAACCACAGCTCAGTAGGGATCAAGTCTCCCCAACCCTTCCCATGCTCCTAGCGGCTACATGCATGTGCACAGGTGTAGTGACGTGTTACAACAATCTCAACAAACAATATCAAACCACATCGGTAGTCACAATTATCCACCACACAAAACACAAGTGATTTAACCGCCTCTTCAGGCCAAGTTATTTAACCGTCTCTTCAGGCCAAGTGATTTAACCGCCTCTTCAGGCCCCTGGTTTAACCGCCTCTTAGGCAAAGTAGTTTAACCGCCTCTTCAGGCCGGATACCACAATCAGGCACACAACTTATACCACAGTCACACAAACATAAAACCAAACACTTGGTGTGCACCCGCTCACCAGTGCACAAACCCAACCATTCAGGCAATAGAACACACACCCAAGATACATACATACACTAAATCACAAGTCCAGCCACACGGACATATTATCAAACACGTAATGGGCATATACATACAGCTATATTCACACAGGCATTTCATCGAACACATAGCTTGTAATCCACAGAATCACACCAACATGCCATCGAAGGCCAACATCCATATAGGAGATCACACCTATATGGATAACATATTTATATATAACAGTTATAACCGAATTCGCCCTGGAACCCTAGGACAGAGAAGGACTTAGGAAGAACAGAACCCCTACCTCAAGGAAAACGCAACAACACAAGAACGGTCCGATCCCAAGCCGAACGCCGTCCACCCACGAAGCACCGACCACCCACGCAAGACGCCCAGGCGGCAACCAGGAGCTCTCCTTCCTCTCTTTTTCTCTCTGCGACGGCTGGTGAAGCAACAAACCCTAAACCTAAAACAGAGGGACTCCTCCTCCTTATATAGACAACACAACATCAAAACGACGTAGTTTTGATTAAGTGAATCCCAGGATCAAAACGACGTAGTTTTGATCACACAAGTTACCACCTTTCCGCACCCATATAGGCCAAAATACTCGAATTTCAACATGGTCCTTTGGAGAAAGTTCCTTAGAATGACAAAACCAAGGGAACCATGCAAAAATATGGCTGCACGCCAATTTGCACGTGAATTCCCAATTCACGTGCAACTCCATATGAACTCCAAATGCTATCAAACTTCACCCCTAGTCTCCTTGCATCATTTGGAAGACAATTACACTTGCACGTGAATTGGACCCATATCACGTGCACCTCACATATATGTCCATTTGGCCTGAAACTTCGTGGTAGATAGAGGACATCATTCTAAGCATCTTTTCTTTTGCACGTGAATTCATTGGAGTCCATTTACTAGGTCAAAATCTAGAAAAACTCTACTCAGGAGGCAAAACCGACTAACTCAAGGTACGGGTCCTTACATCCTCTCCCCCTTAAGACTTTTCGTCCTCGAAAAGAAATGACACAAGAGGAAAACAACACAAGCTACCCATTTGCCACACGGCGAGCCACAACACCCAAATGGGTCATACACCACACACAAGACAACGGCACATAACAAGTACCACCATAATCCATAACCACAATAATGCACATAACACATGTCCACATGGCACGAATACACATCTCAAGGCACATCACAAATAAGAACACATGTCTTTAAAGGACAATACAAATACATCAACTAATACAAGAAAACACATCACAAGAAAACATCACTATCCATCCCTTGGCCAACGACCACCTCCCACGCTTAAGATTGTTCGTCCTCGAACAAGTCCGGGTCTTGCTCACGCATCACGGACTCACGTTCCCAGGTCTCCTCCTCAATGCCACGGTGCTGCCACAGCACGCAAACCAAAGGAATAGCACGACCACGCAAAAGCTTTTCTCGTCGATCTAGGATACGGATAGGGGCCTCAATGACGGACATGTCATCCTCGATGTCCAACGTCCCCCAATCAATCACATGAGTGGGGTCGGGGTGATACTTCCGCAATCGGGACACGTGAAACATGTTGTGCACTCGACTCGCCCGCGGTGGTAACGCTAACCGGTAGGCCACAGGCCCTACACGATCCGGGAATCTCAAAAGGACCAATAAACCGCGGAGATAGCTTGGAACCTCGCCCAAACCGTCGATGACCACGTCGTGGAGAGACACGAAGGAACACATGATCACCAACAGAAAACGCCAAAGGTCGCCGCCGCTGATCCGCATAAGATTTCGCCGACTCGAGCCGACAACAAACGCCGACGAATCAACTTGACCTTCTCGGTAGCCTCTTGAACCAAGCTGCGGTCCCAAGAGAGCTGTCTCCCCCACCTCGGTCCAACACAAAGGTGATCGACACGGCCGTCCATACAACGCCTCAAAAGGAGCCATCCCAATGGATGCTTGATAATCGTTGTTGTAGGCAAACTCCACCAAAGGAAGGTGAGGTGCCCACGAACCCCCAAAATCTAGCACACAAGCCCTCAACATGTCCTCCAAAGTCTGATTCGTCCTCTCTGTCTGGCCGTCAGTCTCAGGGTGAAAGGCTGTACTCAAGTGAAGCTTGGTCCCCATAGCCTCCTGCAAACCTGCCCAAAAACGGGAAGTGAACCTCGAATCCCGGTCTGAGACAACCGACGATGGTACGCCATGCAGTCTCACAATCTCGTTCATGTATAGCTGACTCAAGGTCCCAATAGAGTCCCGCTCGCGAACAGCCAGGAAATGAGCCGACTTTGTGAGTCGATCCACAATCACCCAAATCATATCCCTCCTCCCAGTGGTGGGTGGAAGACCGATCACAAAATCCATCGCTATATGGTCCCACTTCCACTCCGCTATGGGCAAGGGCCGTAACATGCCCGCCGGCCGCCGATGCTCGGCCTTCACCTGCCGACACGTGAGGCACCGCGAAACAAAGGCAGCCACATCGCGTTTCATCCCAGGCCACCAAAAATGTGCCCGAAGCGCATGGTACATCTTCGTACCCCCCTGGATGCACAAGCAACTCTAGGCCGGTGAAACTCCCTCATCACCTCATCCCTGAGGGAAGAAGCTACTACCAACCGCCCCTGAAATGACAACTCATGCTCGGGACCCTCCGTCCAGTCCCCGAGATAGCTCCCCGGCCTCAATACGGGCACGGAGAACCTCACACTCAATGTCACCCAGTTGTTCCTCCCGGACGCGCTGGTACAACTCAGGCACCACCACCAAAGGACTCGGGACCGTCCCACCATCACGAACAACAAGCCGCAGCCGCAACATTGCCAATTGCTCCATCGGCTTCCACTCTCTCACGGCCACCTCGGCTTTCCCTTTTCCGCTCAATGCATCGGCCACAACATTACCCTTGCCCGGGGTATAGGCAAGAGTAAAATCAAAGGTCCGCAAATACTCCACCCATCTCCTTTGCCTCAAATTCAAGTCCTTCGAGTAAAGATGTAGCGAAGGCTCTTGTGATCCGAGAACACCACAAACTTTTCCCCCAAGAGGTAGTCTTGCCAACTCTTCAGGGCGAAGATGACAGCAGCTAACTCAAGGTCATGAGTAGGATAATTCTGCTCATGAGGCTTCAGCTGCCTTGACCCATAAGCTACCACACTGTGCTCCTGCATAAGCACACACCCCAAACCAACCCTGGACGCATCACAGTACACTTCATATGGAATATCCTCCCGAGGTAACCTCAACACAGGTGCAGTGGTCAAACGGGTTTTGAGAGTCTCAAACGCCTGCTGACACTTGTCAGTCCAATCAAACTTCACGCCCTTCCGAGTCAACGCTGTCATAGGAGCCGCCAAACGGGAGAACCCCTCCACAAAACGACGATAGTACCCCGCCAAACCAAGAAAACTACGGATCTCAAAAACGTTGGTTGGTCTCGCCCACGATGCCACGGCCTCAATCTTGGCCGGGTCCACCCTAACTCCCTCACTGACACCACATGGCCAAGAAAGTGAACCTCCTCGCAGCCAAAACTCACACTTGCTAAACTTAGCAAATCTGCTGGTCCCTCAAGGTTTGCAACACTTGTTGCCAAGTGCTCCACATGTTCCCTCTCGGTCTTGGAATACACCAAGATATCGTCGATAAACACCACCACGAACGAGTCTAGGTATGGAGCAAAGACTTGGTTCATCAAATGCATGAACATCGCTGGCGCATTAGTGAGCCCGAAAGGCATCACTACCCACTCATAATGCCCATACCGCACCGAAAAGCCGTCTTAGGGATGTCCTCCTCCCTAACCCTGAGCCGGTGATATCCCGACCGTAAATCTATTTTGGAAAACCCTGGGCCCCACTCAATTGGTCAAACAGGTCATCTATCCGAGGCAACGGGTACTTGTTCTTCGCCGTCACCGAATTCGGCTTCCTGTAGTCGATGCAGAGACGTAGTGTGCCATCAGCCTTCTTAGCAAAGAGCACCGGAGCACCCCAAGGTGAGGTACTTGGTCTAATATACCCCTGGCCCACCAACTCCTCGATTTGCCTCTGAAGCTCCCTCAGCTCGGCTGGCCCCATACGATACGCTACTTGGGAAATTGGACCCGTCCCCGGCACCAACTCAATGGTGAACTCCACACTCCTCTTAGGTGGCAAACTCCTCAACTGCTCAGGAAAAACATCCTGAAATTGGTCCACAACAGCGGGCCACACCCTCCTTTCCACCTTACCCTTCTCAGTAAAGGTCAGGGCTGCCAACCTGTGGGTAATGGCACCCCACTGGTCCAACACTGGCCCGGCCCGACTCGCCTCACAGTCCCACTCCCCCTGCAGGGTGCAAGAGGTCCCTGTAGGTGTCATGAAGGACACACGCCGCCGATAACAATCTATCTTGGCCTGGAAAGCCATAAGCCAATCCATACCCAAGATCAGGTCAAACGTCCTCAAAGGCATCACATGCAAGTCAAAACTCAGCTCCACCTCGCCTATGGTTAACACACAGTCACGACACACTCGCCGTACCTCAATCATGCCTCCCACCGGAGACTCCACAACTAGGGGCCTCGCGGCCTCCACACAGGCTAACCCCAAGCTGTCTACTACAAGCTCAAGAACAAACGAACATGATGCACCCGTATCGAAAAGAACAGAAGCTAATGTACGGGAGACCAAGAGGGTACCTCTAACCACCGATGGCCCTGCTCCACCCTCAGTGGTGGGGGTGGTAGCTCGGCCTCCTCCTGGTACGTCGCCTCTAGCGCAAACACCCTTCCTTGGCCTGCGCCCCGGTTGGCTCACTCACCTGGACGCTTCCCGCTAAGGTTGCCTCCGGCCTCGGTCTCTTGCCGCTCCGGCCTCCCCTGGGGTCGGGTCCGACCGGATCCTGCCTGGCTGGCCCGCCACCGACGAGCCGGTCTCTCGGTGGTGCACGAAGCTAGCATCACTCCTCACGCCGGATGCCATGCTCCCCGCTCCCCTGTTGCCACTCCCTGCAAACCCGGCGCAAGTGGCCTTCTCGTCCCGCGGTTGTTGCATCGCCGGTCCTTCTTGGGGCACTCCCCTTTGAAGTGACCCCTGCTCTCCACAACAGTGGCATCCGCTCGGTAGACTCCCCACTGGACCACCCTGTCTTCCGCCGCCAAAGGTGAACCTCCCAGGGTTCACGGATGTCCGACCCCGACCGCGAAAAGAATCGCTATCCCTCTCCTCCGTCTTGAGCCTCTTGGACCCTACATCTCGATCAGGCCCACTCTGCAATCGGCGCCCCCGATGGGCCTGCCTCCCATCATCCAGTTCTCTCTCGGCTATACGGGCCGTCTCCACGGCCTCAGGATAGGTCCTCAAGCGTAGAATCGCCACCCTCTCCCTAAGGGCTGGCCTGAGACCCAAGGTGAACTTGTGGGCCTTCAGGTCCTCCCTTACCACGGTCTCAGGAGCAAACCTACTCAATCTCCGGAACTCCCGCTCATACTCAGGTACCGTCTTGGATCCCCCGCTTCAAGCTGCCAAATTCTTCCCTCTTCGCCATCTCACCGATTCCTGGGAAGAACTCATCTTGGAAGAGTTGCAAGAACTCCTCCCAAAACATGAGTTGTCCGCACGGCTCCCCGCAACACTCGTCCACCACTCCAAAGCGTCCCCCTCTAGCCGCCGAATTGCCGGCCGCACTTTATCCTCCTCCCCGGGGCAGGAGAAAGGAGAACACATGCTCAATCCGCCTCAACCACCGCTCGCCTACCACCGGATCTTCTCCCCCCTTAAATCGCGGAGGTTGTTCCTTTCGGAACCGTGTCACCACGTCATCCTCTGCACGGGTCGGTACACCACCCAGCGAACTCTCACGCTCACGAGGCGGCTCTCCTACTGGTGGTGGTGGTGGTGGCACCACCGCCGTGCCGCCATCTCACGGCGCACCTCCTCCCGAACATCCCGCCGGAGTCCCTCCCGTAGCTCTCGTACCTCCAACCGGATGCTTTCTTGTAGCTGTGCCAGTAACAACGCATGCCCTCCAATGGATGGTCCCGCACCCGGACCCTCATGGGCAGATGACTCATCAGCCACTGCCCCGGACGCACGTGTCACTCTTCACGGCGGCATTCTTACTACACGAAGTAAGAAGCACAACGTCAAAACAATTTTTTTTTTTATAATCTATCGCGTCACTACCTCTACCCCACTGATCAACACATGACATTACAAACATACATTGCATCAATCACATTTCACAGTTCACATCAAGTACACATTGCCAAACAAATCGAGTTGCACATTTCACCTAATCATGTGATCTTATCCACGGTTTAGCATACATTCACAACAAATGCAACTAGTGCCCTAATGCCAATGCATGCAAATCCTATCACAAGACTGGACTACCCTAAGTACACCTTGGAGGCTCAAAGAGGACCATGTTGATCAGGCATGTCCCTCCAGGCTCCTCCAAAGGACTCAAGATAACCAAGTCCGCCCATTACCCTAGGCCAACTAGACCATGCTCTGATACCATATTGTCACGCCCCGGATTTCCAACCCGAGGAAACCGGCACGTGACTCCCCTTTTACCCACACAGAGGGCAAAGGGGTTAGGATACAAACCAAGAATTTTACATTTCAAACATCCACAACACATTCAAGAAAGTAATGTTCATAAAAATAATCCAAACCAGTTTGTTACAACAGAATTCTTTCCCATCCCATCCCCACTGGGGTTACATCAGTTCCCATAAAAGAAAACAACATAAATGGAAGAGAGTAAAATGGATAAGGTCTTCCACCTGGGTGTATCCACCTAACGCCTGTAAGTCCCTGGAAAACAAGCAAACACGGTAGGAGGGGTGAGCAACCACGGCTCGGTAGGGATCAAGTCTCCCCAACCCTTCCCATGCTCCTAGCGGCTACATGCATGTGCACAGGTGTAGTGACGTGTTACAACAATCTCAACAAACAATATCAAACCACATCAGTAGTCACAATTATCCACCACACAAAACACAAGTGATTTAACCGCCTCTTCAGGCCAAGTTATTTAACCGCCTCTTCAGGCCAAGTGATTTAACCGCCTCTTCAGGCCACTGGTTTAACCGCCTCTTAGGCAAAGTAGTTTAACCGCCTCTTCAGGCCAGATACCACAGTCAGGCACACAACTTATACCACAGTCACACAAACATAAAACCAAACACTTGGTGTGCACCCGCTCACCAGGTGCACAAACCCAACCATTCAGGCAATAGAACACACACCCAGGATACATACATACACTAAATCACAAGTCCAGCCACACGGACATATTATCAAACACGTAATGGGCATATACATACAGCTATATTCACACAGGCATTTCATCGAACACATAGCTTGTAATCCACGAGAATCACACCAACATGCCATCGAAGGCCAACATCCATATAGGAGATCACACCTATATGGATAACATATTTATATATAACAGTTATAACCGAACTGCCCTGGAACCCTAGGACAGAGAAGGACTTAGGAAGAACAGAACCCCTACCTCAAGGAAAACGCAACAACACAAAGAACGGTCCGATCCCAAGCCGAACGCCGTCCACCCACGAAGCACCGACCACCCACGCAAGACGCCCGGCAAGCAACCAGGAGCTCTCCTTCCTCTCTTTCTCTCTCTGCGACGGTGGTGAAGCCGCAAACCCTAAACCTAAAACAGAGGGACTCCTCCTCCTTATATAGACAACACAACATCAAAACGACGTAGTTTTGATTAAGTGAATCCCAGGATCAAAACGACGTAGTTTTGATCACACAAGTTACCACCTTTCCGCACCCATATAGGCCAAAATACTCAGAATTTCAACATGGTCCTTTGGAGAAAGTTCCTTAGAATGACAAAACCAAGGGAACCATGCAAAAATATGGCTGCACGCCAATTTGCACGTGAATTCCCAATTCACGTGCAACTCCATATGAACTCCAAATGCTCTCAAACTTCACCCCTAGTCTCCTTGCATCATTTGGAAGACAATTACACTTGCACGTGAATTGGACCCATATCACGTGCACCTCACATATATGTCCATTTGGCCTGAAACTTCTGTGGTAGATAGAGGACATCATTCTAAGCATCTTTTCTTTTGCACGTGAATTCATTGGAGTCCATTTACTAGGTCAAAATCTAGAAAAACTCTACTCAGGAGGCAAAACTGACTAACTCAAGGTACGGGTCCTTACATTATGTAATAATGGGTTATGGACACTTAGTCTCTAAACCCCTAAACCTTAAAGATCTTGGATTGAAATTTGTAATAATGAATGATTTGTTTGATTAATTAAGTAATAGTTTGAAATTGATATAAAATTTGTATATTTAATTTCCGCTAACGCACCCAGTTTGGAGGTCCTGAATTTGGGGGCGTTACAGTTGGTATCAGAGCGATGGTTTATTATAGGTTAGAGACTGAGTCTTAGAAATATGAAGTGTGATACATAAGTTAAAGGTCTTAGAATGATAATTTCGTATAAAGCATAGGAATAAACTATAGCACGCTACAAGAAAACAAAATCAATAAAACTTTAAGTAAACGCATGAGATTATTGTTAGGAAATTATATTTCGTTTATTGATGAACTAACGGGTATTTTGTGTATATATTTCAAAAGAAGCAGACATGGAGAAATCTAGTAATTGACACGGTGAAAGGTATGTTATCAAGTCTTCAACGTGATTTTAGGATAACACACTCGTGAAAGGTACGTCATTCGGCACGCTACAAAATAAAATAATAGTAGTGTATATCGCACACAAACACACAACTTATTTTATTTCATAAGGAACTATTACATAAAGAAAATTACACCAACATTGCGATAATATAGAACAGATAGATTGTCATCAGGAACGGTATGAAAATTGGACTAAACACCTCGTCCATGAAAAATAAGAACGTTACAACAATAACAAGAACGGTAAACAAGATCTTGACAAGTGGAAACATTTTGTAGAGAAGGGAAGGAGTGGTTGTTCGCCGGATTCGAAGCTCATTGTAAGAGAAGCAAGCTCACCGGAGAAGCGATAACAATCGGCAACCAGTTCGTTAGAGTGTTAGAGGGCGAGAAAATCAAGTCGTCAAGGTTGGGAAGCACCTCACCATTAGGGTCTTCGATGCCAACGAGAAGGATTCGAAGTCGGTGATGGTCGCTGCAGTCCGGCGAAGCTAGTGTCGCACGAGATGGTGCGGAACGACGCAGCCAAGGCACGCCTATAATGGAGAACGTGTGGTGAGGAATAAAGGCATGGACGTGTGGTTGGAAACAAAAAGGGAGGGAAAGCAAACCTATAACTAATGTGTGGTATGTCGAATTCGGTATATGTAATTAGGCGCGAATCAGCCAAGCAGGCCTTGTAAGTGGCAAATCATCAACCACTACTCCAGCAGGAAACACATAGGAACCGAACCAAGACGTTCAGAATATTCAAACAAGGTGACACCATTAGGCCACCTCCCAAGCAGTATACAAGTAAGTAGCCCGATTTAACGTAAGGATTATAATGCTCGGTTAAAGAAGCAAATAAATGATGACCCCTTAATTTAAGTAGTTATCTTATGAAATCTCATTATTATCACATGCCATGTTTAACTTATGTTGTCATTTTAAGTTAAGTAACCCTTATATTTTTATATACCACGGTTATTTTATTTTTATTATATATACTCCTTTCTTTAATGCCCAAGTAAATACCTATCATCTTGTTCCATGCTTTAAGTTAAGAATCCTAGCTTCAATATTGCGGCACGCTGAAGCTACATAGGTATAGATTTACTACACGTTAACGCCATATCATGCATGCCTTATACCGCACGCCAAAGGCACTCACCCATGCTCTTGCTATATGTAGAAGTTAATGCACCTATGCTTCTAAGACACGGTCAAGTTATCTTTTAGCTTGCTTTTTCTTACACGCTAAGTTTACCCACCCCAACGAATAGCACTATAAATGGAAGTATGCGCCATTTCCATAGTTCTAGACCTAGACAACAATTTCTATTTAGTTGAAAAATGGCTTCCTACTATAAACTACCACGAAACTCAAGGTTCCAACGAGTTGGTGTTCTTGGAGGAAAAACCATTGGGAAGAAAGAGTGTTATAAGATCGCAACCATAGAACTCGGTGAGGAACTTGTCTCTAAAGGGTTAGACGTTGTCTGCAATTGCGAAATTATTGGACTTCTGGAGCTTTTGTCTCAAGTCGTTCGCTCAGCGGGAGGACATATATCTACACATTCAGAGCATGGAAACGCGATCTCCGAACTTCATCAACGAAAGGAAGAAGTCGCTAGACTCTCTGATTGCTTCATTATACTTCCTGGAGACCTTGGAGCTATGGAGGAATTCATGGAAATCGTCACTGGGCTCAACTAGGTATCCATGATAAACCCATAGGCTTACTTAACATAGGTGGATTTTTCGATCCCTTTATAGCCCAAATCGACATCGCCATCGAAGAAGGTTTTATTAAACCATCACAAAAGAAGATCATCATCGTAAGTAGCAGCGCAAAGGATCTACTAAGGAAAATGGAGGCATATAAGTCAACACGTGAAGGTGCTATTTCAAAGGACCTTTGGGAAGCTGACGCTGGATCATCGAATCTAGACAACATCTAGAAAACCGCTTAGCCCTATCATAATTTGAAATTTGTATGGTGTATTTTATTTCACGTATTTTATTTGTTTTAAATAAACTATGCTTTTAACCCTATGTCATCGTATAACCCTAGAATTTTTTAAGAGCGATATCATAAACAAAATAAATGGAAAGTAATCATATTGGTGATAATGTCTAGGACACATTTTATAATGTGAAACCGCAAATCTTAGTCAATATTTTATATCTATAGAAAGTGATTGATATGACTTTGATTGATGATAGAACAAGCCTATTTTGACATTTGAGAACCTATATCGATTATAATATCATTATCATTATTGAGGTAGCCGTACTCTAAGCAAGTGCTATATATAAAATATAAACAGAAGGAGAAGATAATCTTTGTAGGAAGCAGTGCAACGATATGGCATCATCCAACTCTCATGTGTATATACTCGAATCTAGCACCACGCGAGATGAAGATCGACGAAGGGTGCGGGCTGAGATTACAAGACTACTCTTTACCGTAGATGAACTGACAGCTCGTAATCATTGGCTATTATTAGACCAAACAAGGATGAGGGAAAAGGCTAATCTCATCCGTGCAGCCACATCGGCAATGTTAGCAGAAGGACAATGTGGCTCTGCTGCAGAAGCTCGCTTAACCCTCAGGGTTTATGCAGATACAATTCGAGAAATATTGAATAGACCGTAGAAAGTAATTATAATTTTCTCCTTGGGACCATGTGCTTTTGAGCTAACGAAGGTATGAAATAATTTCGAGCACGAAATTTCTTTAAGGAGGGTAGGATGTAAGACCCGCAAAATTTTTAGTTATTTAAGTTCTTCCTTAAAGAGTAATAATAATAAAATAATAATAATGTTATTGTTAACAATAGTTAGAAAGGATATTTTGGATATTATCACGATAAAAATAAGCATCCAATATGGTCATTCAAATAGCATGTGACTAATAAGTAGTCGTTAGAATAGTAACTAGCCGTTATGAATAGTATCCGTTTGGACTTCCATAAATAGGTATGAGCATGAGATTTTATTTATAAGAGAGTATAGAAGTAAGAAGAAGAATAATAAGAGTTATGGCATCAAGTTCTCAAGTACTGCCATCCGAGAATAGTGTACGAGATGAAGATCGGCGAGCAATACGACTTGAAGTTACAAAGCTATGCTTTGCTATAGATGAGCTAAATGCTCGTGTCCAATGGCTGCAATATAATGCGACGAGACACAGGGAGAAGTTTGAGGTTATTCGTGCGACAACCACGACAATGTTAACCGAAGGGTTGTGCGGCTCTCTTGCCGAAGCACAACACGTCCTACGCACATACGCTAATATAATTCAAGAAATTTTACGAAGGCCATAGAATATGATATTAATGTTTATGTTTAGGATTATAATATTTTATGCTATAATGTTATCTTACTTTATTGTTTATTGATTATGCAATTATATTATTTTATCCGCGTAAATATTAAATATGTTATAAAAAAAAAAATAATTTCTTATATGTCATAAAACGTTTAGATGCTATATATTATGTCATTTAGTTTCTTAAACCAAATTACTATAGGTAAGTAAGTATTACAAGCCGTAACTTTACCAAAAGTATAAAACATAGGTAAGGCCCAAAAATTTGAATGAGGCAGATTCTGGAGGTCCCATTCAAAAATTCATAACTTGAGTTATACAGATCCAATTGATATGAAACCAAAGCCCATGTGTTCATTTATAACTTAGCTAAAACGTGTAGAAATTTCAGAATTTAATATGAAGCCAATCAATTCCAGAATTTAAAATACTACACATAGGTTCAGTATGAACGGGTAAACATTTTAGTATGACTTAAAATTCAATAACTTTTGTTATACATATTTAAAAATTATAAAATAGATACCCATTTGTAGATATTTAAGTCAGTAATGCAATACAATTGGCCGTTTGTCAAAAACTATAAAATTAAAAATGTTATAATTGAATTAGTAGGGAGTACACCAATGTGGACTTTTGCTGCCAAAGGAACCTTCTAGGTTTAAAAGTCTTAAAAACATTTTTTTAATGGTAGGAGGAGATAACCACGTTTTTAATAAGAGATAATATGAAGAAAATAAAGTATTATATATATTTTAAATAATTTAATTTAATGCCAAAGTCAAATTTGTACACTATTTTTCATACTATTACACCTACCATCCTTGTCTTGCCTCTCCTCTTAATGCACAAATCCCTCAAGCCACACCACGAAATTTCCCTCTCAAAACACTCCCTTAAGCCCTCTTAACACCCCAAATACTCTACTCAAATCCTCTTTTGCTTTTGGTACTGACCAAGCGTCGAAGTTCTACGAAAGGTAATACTTAAGATTTTAAAATTTTGAAGTTACTTCCTTATTTATTATGTAGATCTATATGGTTAGTTTTACCACCTCATATATACTATATTCATGGTTGGTTTTACCACCTTACATATGTTATTTATATGATTGGTTGTAACACCTCGTATATACATACATGGTCGGCCTTGCCACCTCATATATATTTATATATACATGTGTAATGATTTTAAATTATAGTATTTTATCATAGCATATATTGTCATTCTATAATTCAAGTGAAAAGATGAGAATATTAACTTATGTTTTTATTTTTATTTTTACGGTTCTAGATAGCGGAGGATCGTAAGAAACGACTTCCAAAATGAATTCCCCCGACAATCGCCCTTCTTCTTCTGCAACCCCAATTGTTAATGCTTCAACCTCACAGCTATCCCCATCCTTATCTCCTCCTGATCTTCCCTTTAGACCCGTGTCTAATATCCCCTCATGGTTAAGGTGGAAGACACGTAGGAAAAATAAGCTTATCGCACGTCTTTTCCGTTCACCCAATACAAGAAGTAAATCTTATTCAAAAACTCTCAAAGCATATAACCTAGTTAGTGCACAACTCAAGGCTTACGATGCATGGGATCGAAATAGGAGATGGAACAGCAATAGAAGTGGGAACCCAAATTAATATTCAACCCCACAAGCACGGTATGCCTATTAAAAGATATAAGTTAAAGTATGATATATATATATATATATATATAAAGGAGATATGTGTGATATTGAACTTTTCAAGCATTAATGCTAATTTAGTGTTTTGATATTTTTTTTTAAGGTTTAGAACGCGGAGAACGACAAGCGGATAGTAAGGGTTTCTTATCCCTTTTTTTTTCATTATAGTCTATATTTCGGAAGGGTTTTTCTCATCCCCTTTTTCTTTTTCATTATAATCTATATTTCATTATTATTGTAAGGGTTTCTTATCCCTTTTTATTCATTATAGTCTATATTTCGGAAGGGTTTTTCTCATCCCCTTTTTCTTTTTCATTATAATCTATATTTCATTATTATTGTAAGGGTTTCTTATCCTCTTTTTCTTTTTCATTATAGTCTATATTTCGTAAGGGTTTTTTCTCATCCCCCTTTTCTTTTTCATTATAATCTATATTTCATTATTATTATAAGGGATTTTTCTCTTCCTCTTTATCTTGTTTTATTTGGAATTATTATTGTAAGAGTTTTATGTTTCTTATTTTTCTAATTCCATTTTATTGTTGAGAAGATTAGATTAGTCTCTTTTTAATCTCTCTCTCGGTAATCTATGCTATTGATTGGGGTAGATAACCATCTTGATATTCGTGGTTATCCTTGTTAACTTTGAATGTTTTATTGAAATTCTATGTGATGCCTCATGTTATGTATGTTAAAGTTGTTATAACCTCTTATGTTTGGACAAAGTAAGTTTATGATGGGTGGTTCCAGAAAGACCTCCAATGCATTGGGTAAAGAACATCACTAGAGAGTGTCAATCTAGTTGATAATATGTTATGTTATGATATGGTATCTGGGTAGTTAACCTGGATCATGATGTTATGATACGATGTTCAAACATAATCTTCCATGTTATGATTTCCTTGTGAAATGTTGATCATGTATGATGTGCAAATATTATATGGTATTTCCTATGTTCGATATCTTCATGATTTTCCTTACCCACTTATGTTTACCCTTACTGGGCTATTTGAGCTCACCCTTTTTTTTATGATTTCTTTTCCAACCCCAGGAAATTAAGGGATGGAGAAACTAGGATAAGGAGTCGAGAAGTGCTTGGAAATAAAGTTGTGTGAAATTTTAAAGATTTATTAAGTTGTTTGCTCGTGTGCTTTGTTATGTAATAATGGGTTATGGACACTTAGTCTCTAAACCCCTAAACCTTAAAGATCTTGGATTGAAATTTGTAATAATGAATGATTTGTTTGATTAATTAAGTAATAGTTTGAAATTGATATAAAATTTGTATATTTAATTTCCGCTAACGCACCCAGTTTGGAGGTCCTGAATTTGGGGGCGTTACAAAAACCATAGTGCCTCAACCCAATCACAACAGAAAAAATAAATAGAAAACCTCCTCCTCCGAAAATAGATACTGAAAGGGCGCTGTAGGGGTGCTAATCCTTCTCTACACGTAACCAACTCCCGAACACTTCTCTAATAACGCAGACTACACCTTAAACTACTCAAAGTAAAGGGTATCCAACTGTACCCCAAAAACAATTGGTGGCGACTCTAAATTTCTCACCATTGGTTTAGTTTGAGCCCACCGCAAACAGGCCTCGATGAAAACCAGTGATGACATGTCCAATCAAGGTCGTTATCCACCTACCTTAGTGAAACATATCTCACGGACCACATTGTCTGATAATCATGCCATATCATACTTTTAAAACATGTTATATGTTGTTCCCATGATACTTTGGTTGTCATTGTTATCAACAGAATGTGAAAGCAGGAGGACGCGGAGTTGAAGATCCGTAGTGGGTTAGATAACTTTGTAGAGTGATCTCTTAGAGTGAGCTCGTAGAGGGAGTCTAACCATGTACTTACAGAGTCAAAGATCTGGGTCAAAGATCTGGAGACTCCTAGACTTACAAGGTTGAAGATTAGATGACTCGAAGATATGCAGAGTCGAAGATCATCAGATCATCAGGCTCGAAGCATCACCTAAAGAACACAGGGTCGTGGACTCGTAGATCCACAGGGTCAAAGATTCGAAGACCCAAGGTATAATCAGGTCCACAGTAGTGTCTCGGAGACTCGAAGACTTGAAGACTCAAAGACTTGCAGGCTCAAAGACCCATCAGGTGTAGAGTGGCAACATTGTAGAGTCGAAGCTCGCAGGGTCAAAGATTGGGAGACCCGTTGCCAAGAACAGAGACCTGTTGATATGAACAAATGATTAGCCAAGGTAAAATGAGGTTGTCACTAGCTTAAAAGTGGAGACATGAAGACTCAAAGACTTGTAGAGTGAAAGTTAGTTGATCACTTATTTTAACCTAGATTCGAAGCCGAAGAGTAGAAGAATTAAAAGATCAATTCGAAGATCCAAGGCTTGAAGATTCGGACTCGAAGATTCGAAGGTGAAGACTCGGAGGTAGTAGCATGTGTACCTAAAGAGGTAACAACAAAGCTATGAGGCATACATCTTCGAGGTTGTGGCTAGTCGAAGGAGCAAAATGCGCTAAAGGACGCTGTTTAAGTAAGTTATCACTCAGGCAATGTTTTCGAGCATGCTAAGTACTGGAAAACACATGGACATCATCTGAGGCTGGCTTAACCTATTTCAATGATAAAGATCAAAAGGTGAAACATGCTTAACCCTAGAAGAAGGGTTTCTTACTATGGCCATCCTATAAAAGCAAGGTAGATGTGATATTCCCAAGATCCAAGCAAGATCGTCTAGGTATATATGTGTGTATATAGAGAGTGGGGGTGAATTTGTATACTTAAAACTATTTCCTATAATTTTAAAAGTAGTATGATACTCAGAGGTATTCTACAGATGTGGTTATTCTTTATATGGTATTTCATTGTCTTATGCAATATCAAATAACAGCAGGTATGTATAGGAAGTAAAAGACAAAAACACACGATTTATATGGTTCGATCAATAGGATCTACTCCATCGTGGTGAGGGTGTACTAATAGACAAATTTTTAATCACTCTAAAAGAGTTGGCTAATGTCGTAAAACCTTTCTTCAAGGTTGCATGAATCCCTAAAGACCAAAGCCAGCCTTAGATTGCCAGTTGGGCTTGTGCTTAGGCTGTATAGTGAAGTCCTAAAGTCTAAAGCCCAATAAGTTCTTAAAAGGCCTGCAAATTGGTCAATGAAGGCCAAACTATTACTCCCGCACCATGGTTTGCAAACAACAAACAAAAATAAAATAAATGCCAAAGAAAAGCAATTGGGTTGCCTCCCAACAAGCTCTTTATTTAAAGTCTGTAGCTAGACTGAAAGATATGATCATGAAAGCTCCAAAGAGAGGGAATCAACAATTTCCCTCTGTGTTGGGTCATAATAAGGTTTTAGTCTATTGCCATTAACCCGAAATTTCTTGCCATCTTCAGCTTGGAGCTCAAAGCTCCCATATGGCTTCTTATTAGTTATCACAAATGACCCCATCCATTTTGATCTTAACTTATCGGGAAACAACCTCAATCTAGTGTTGAACAATAAAATCTTTTGTCTCAGGTTTAAGAGTTCTTTGTTTAATTGCCTATCATGACATATCTTTGTTCTTGCTTTATAAATTTTTGCACTTTCATAGGCATCCATTCTAAATTCTTTTAACTCAACTAATTGAGTCATCCTTAGCTCTTTAGTTTCTTATGGATTAAAATTTAATTTTCTCAAGGCCTATTGAGCCTTGTGTTTTAATTCCATAGGCAAATGACAAGACTTCCCATGAAGGATTCTGTAAGGAGACATTCCAATGGGAGTCTTGTAGGCTGTCCTATAAGCCCATAAGGCTTCGTCAAGTCTTTGAGACCAATCTTTTCTATTCCTCTAATAGTTTTCTCAAGAATAGAAGTCTTGTTGGACACTTCAGCTTGCCCATTAGCTTGTGGGTGATAAGCCAAGGACTTCCTATGGTTGACTCCATATTTTTTCAACAATTTGTTAAACAATTTATTACAAAAATAACTACCCTCATCACTAATGATAGCCCTTGGTGTCCCAAAATGGCTAAAGATGTTTCTGGTAAGGAATTTAGTCACCACCCTAGCTTCATTCACTCTTGTTGGTATTGCCTTAACTCACTTGGACACATAATCCACAACCAACAAAATGTATGAATACCTATTAGAAATGGGGAATGGCCCCATAAAGTCTATGCCCCAAATATCAAAAATTTCAACTGGTAGGATTCCAGTTAAGGGCATCTCATTCGTCCGAGACATTCCACCTACCCTTTGGCATCTATCATAGGTTTTAATAAAGACATAGGTGTCTTTAACCATGTTGGGCCAGTAAAAAGGATGCATGACAGTGATTTTAATAAAGACATAGGTGTCCACTTACCCTTTGGCATCTATCATAGGTTTTAATAAAGACATAGGTGTCTTTAACCATGATTTTAGCCACTGTTCTTCGCATTCCAAAGTGGCCCCCATAATCTGATGCATGACAGTGATGCAAGATATCATCCATTTCCTCCTCTGGGACACACTTTCTAATTATTTGATGAGTACACCGCCTATAAAGGATAGGATCATCCCAAATATACTTCTTTGCATCTACTATGAACCTCTTTCGATGGTGGCAATCAAAGTTCTTAGGTATAAACTCAGTGGCTAAATAGTTTGCTATATCAGCAAACCAAGGAAGCTGGCTAACTTGAAGCACTGCCTCATCAGGAAAGTCATTAGAGATAGGTAAAGACTTAGGTGCATTTTTAATTCAAGAAAGGTGATCTATAACAGTGTTTAAGGTTCCTTTAGTGTCTCTAATCTCTAAATCAAACTCCTGTAAGAAGAGAACCCATCTCAGCAAACGTGGCTTAGCTTCCTTCTTAACTAACAAATACTTAAGAGCTGCATGGTCAGTATAAACAACAACCTTAGACCCAAAGAGGTAAGATCTAAACTTGTTGCGGCCATACACTACAGCTAGCAACTCTTTCTCTGTAGTGGTATAGTTCTATTGGGAATTATCTAGAGTCTTACTACCATAGTAAATCACCCTAAAAATTTTCACTCTCCTCTGCCATAGAACAACCCCCACGGCATAGTCACTCACATCACACATAAGCTCAAATGGTTGTTCCCAATCCGGAGTAACTATAAAAGGGGCTGTGACCAGCTTGTGCTTAAGGGCCTCAAAAGATATTAAACATTCATCACTAAAGTCAAATCTTGTGGCCTTTTCCAATAACACACTTAGGGGTTTAGCTATTTTTGAGAAGTCCTTAATAAATTTCCTATAGAACCTAGCATGTCCTAAGAAACTTCTCACCACTTTCTCATTGGTTGAAGGTGGCAGGGTTTCAATGGTAGATATCTTAGCTCTATCCACCTCCAAACCTTTAGCGGACACCTTGTGCCCAAGGACTATGCCCTCATTTACCATAAAATGGCATTTCTCCCGATTGAGGACAAGTTCTTTCTCTTCACATCTCTCTAGGACAGTATCTAAGTTTTTTAAGCATTGTTGGTAAGAGAAACCAAATACAAAGAAATCATCCATAAATACTTTCATTATCTCCTCCACCAGGCCCTAAAAATGGCCCTCATCAACCTTTGAAAAGTCACAGGTGCATTACACAACCCAAATGAAATCCTCTTAAATGCAAAGGTGCCAAAAGGGCAAGTGAACGTTGTTTTCTCCTGGTCCTCGGGTTTAATCATAATTTGATTGTACCCGAAATACCCATCTAGGAAGCAGTAATGGCTATACCCAGCAAACCTATCAAGCATTTGATTAATAAAAGGAAGGGGAAAGTGGTGCTTCCTAGTGGCCTTATTTAGCTTCCTATAGTCACACAGATTCTCCACCCCGTTACAGTCCAAGATGGAGTCAATTCATTCTTTTCATTTCTTATGACTGTCATGGCCCCTTTCTTAGGCACAACATGCAAAGGACTAACCCATTCACTGTCAAATATAGCATAAATGATCCCATCATTTTTCCATTTTAGAACTTCTTTCCTAACAACTTTTTTCATTACTAGGATCAGTCTTCATTGTCTTTCAACAGTGGGGTGAAAATTATCATTCATGAGGATTTTATGCATGCACAGCCCTGGACTAATGCCCATGATATCTTCAATATTCCAACTAAGTGCCTTTTTATGTTTTCTTAGAATTTCTAGCAATTGTTCACATTACAAAGCATTTAAATTTGAAGGTACAATTACTGGAAATCTATTTGTGGAGTCTAGAAATTCATACCTTAAGTGTCCAGGAAACTTCTTCAATTCTGGCTCTAGAGTTGTGACCGAAGAATTTTATGGCTTACTGCAGTGCATAGGTCAAGTAATAAAGAGAGGTATATCTTGACCTCAGTGTATCGTTCCCACGTGGAATAACTATATTACCTAATAAGCATTAAGATTGGCAAACTCCAAATATATATGGGAAATTGTTTCTTTTTGACCAAGCATTAAAATAAATTGAACTAAACAATTTAAGCTAATAATTTGATTAAAGGAAAAATTTAACATCGCAACAATAATGATATGAAAGTCTAGGGATGAAGCCAATAGAACCGGATTTCTCTATGCCTTACTAATAAATTACCTTCCTATATGTTCACGTTGAGATTAATCTCACCTTTAAATGTAATATCCTTTTCGCATAATACACACTTTAAGGTTGATTTAATAAAGTTAAATGAGTTTGTTCATTCCTCACTCTTCTTTGTGTTCCAGCTGTTCAGTAACTGGTTCCTGTGATTCCATGTTGACTTGGGGTGGCAACTCTTTCCCACTTCTCAATGTGACTGCCTAGCAATATTCCTTTGGATTTACTTCAGTATTACTGGGGAAAGACCCTTTTTGATGTGCATTCACTGTGTTAGCAAGTTGCCCCATTTGTTGGTCCAACCCTTTCACGGCAGTACTCAAATCACTCATCCATGCTTTCATCTCATTGAGTTTAACATCTGTGTTCTCAAGTTAGGAGTGAGTTTACTATGCAAATTTATAAAAAAAACTGCTTTATCTCATCCTCTGAAGCCTTCTCTTTTACTGGCTATTGTTGGTGTTGCTATTGTGGCTGAAACTGTTGAGGTTGAGCTTGCTGTTGTACAAACCCTAATGGTGTTGGAGGAAATGGCTGAGGGTTTAAAGTATTCTTATGATTTGACCACAAAAAGTTCTCATGATTCCTGTTGCTTGGATGATACGTTTGAGGAGGTGGGCCACCATGAAAATTCTGCTTCTGATAATACCCCTTGCCTCCCACATATAAAGCCACCTCAACTGGAACCATAGTAGAAGAATTAGACCCTGAAGCTGTACTATCAATAGGACCTCCCGTTCTCACTACTATAGTTGTCATGTGTTGTGTAAGAAGATCCACTTTATTTTTGAGTTCACCCAGCTGATTATTAGTCATTGCAGCTACGCTCTTGCTAGGAACAGGGCCTCTCTTATTTGGCCATTGATAATTGTTAAGATCCATTCTCTCTAATAGCTCCTTTGCTTTTGTTGGCTCTTTCAACATAAAAGCCCCTCCTACAGTTGCATCGACATTGCCCTTCATTTGACGTGTTAAACCCACAAAGAAAAACTAAATCTAAAACTATTCTGGCAATCCATCAAGTGGCCATCAGTGTACTAAATCCATGAATCTTTCCCAAGCTTCATAAGGAGATTCAGTATCTTTTTGCCTGAATACCCCAATCTCTCCTCTCAACTGTATCAGCTTAGCTGGGGGAAAGAACTTGGATAAGAATTTGTCTGCAAGATTAGCCCATGTGTGTATGTTGCCTGGTTGTAGTGAGTGTAACCATTGCTCAGTTCTATCCTTAAGGGAAAAAGGGAAGAGTTTAAGCCTTAGAGCATCTTCAGAAACACCATTCATTCTTAAAGTATTATATATTTCCAAAAAATGGTGTAAATGGCTATGCGGATCCTCAACAGCCATGCCTATATACTGCTGCTGACTGACCATGTGGATTAAGGCGTGCTTCAACTCAAAGTTAGCTGCTTGCACTGGCTGCCTATGAATGCCTGAGTAATGATCATAGATGGATGGTCTAGCAAAATCCAGCAGGTTACGTGGTTGAGTGTCCCAATTGTGAGTCTTCCCATTATGATCCTGCCCTTCTACCATATTGTCTAAAACAGGTGGAGTAGAGATGCCAATAGAATTGACTACTGATTAATCACGCCGCCTCTATCGCAACCTTGCTCTCAATGTCCTCTCTAGTTCTGAATTAAATGTCACTAAACCTCGCAACCGAGATCGGTGCATACACTAAATGAAGCACTGGAGCGAATGAAAATAACTGCAACAACAAAGCAAAGAAAACAAAAGAAACTCGATGATACCGCTCAATAAAAGAAATAAAAAAATGCAAAACATAATATAAACATCCCAAAGCACAAATATTATTCTTAGTTTTAATGTTATTAAGATTAACACAATTATTCCCAGGCAACGGCGCCAAAAACTTGACCGATGAATTTTACAGCTTACTGCAGTGCACAGGTCAAGTAATAAAGAGAGGTATATCTTGACTTCAGTGTATCGTTCCCACGAGGAATAACTATATTACCTAATAAGCACTAAGATTGGCAAACTCCAAATATGTTTGGGAAATCGTTTCTTTTTTACCAAGCAAGAAAATAAATTGAACTAAACAATTTAGACTAATAATCTGATTAAAGGAAAAATATAACAGCGCAACAACAATGATATGAAAGTCTAGGGATGAAGCTAATAGAACTGGATTTCTCAATGCCTTACCAATAAATTTCCTTCCTATATGTTCACGTTGGGATTAATCTCACCTTTAAATGTAATATCCTTTTCCCGTAATACGCACGTTAAGGTTGATTTAATAAAGTTAAATGGTTTTGTTCATTCCTCACTCTTCTTTATTATGCCTTAGCTATAATTCCGCTAATCACACTAAAATCAGTTCTCTCCATCACTCTTTGTAAGAGAAAAGCATTACGCAACCAACCAAAGCAAATCCAAATATATAAACATTTAGATGATAATTAACCTTTCAAACCATGGCATAGAATAATCCAGTCCTAAGACTTCCTTCCTAGAATGGAGGTTTCGCCTATCATGTTTGTCATATGAACAATCAAAACAAGCATATATTCCATTAAACAGATTTAAGAAATCAAAGCAAAAACTTCAACTAGCATAAATTGTTCTTACAATCAATCAATGTTTTTCCTCCCAAGTAAAGAAAACAACCGTTCAACATAAAAGAGAGAATCGTCTGCCGTCACCCACAAACATAAGGTTTTTGGTGCTTAAATAATAGGGTTTTAAACATTAAAGCCCGAGTCGAACACAAGTAGCCCACGTCGACCAAATAACACATAACATCAACCACATCGATCAGCTTCTTGGGTCAACTAGTAGGCACGTCGATCACTTAGTTCGCATTCAGTCCCTTTGGTATCTATCTGCATCGATCACTAATATCGCGTCAATCATCGTTACATCGATCACTTCTTAGCATTCAATATCTACATTGAGCTACATCGATCAAAACGTCACGTCAACCATGCAGAAATACTTCACACATCGACCATACATTGATCCAACTCTCCTCTACGTCGATCGACTGCTGTCAAAAAGAGAGAAAACACTACAACAAACTTCAAAACTAGGTTAGGGGTAAAATGGGAAACAAAGTTCCCAAATCATGCAAATAAAAGGGTAACACAAAGGTAAAATAGTATAAAACACATGCAAAATAGAGATAAGACGCAATCCTATCAAGTTATTGACTCGTCATGCTCCTTTTTAGCTTGTTCCTCCTCTTTAGTGATCACGTCCTCAGTCTCTTGCTGCTGGATCTCTAATGTGCAAATCACTTCATCTGCTTGTTGTTCGATCTGCTCACTCATGAAGTCTTTAACTAAGTCCTCAAAGTCTTTGATCCAGAGACAGCTTTCCTCCTCTTGTCCTTGCAAAGGTCTTTCCATATGGAAGACTAAGGTATCTTCGTTTATCCCCAAGGTTAACTTGCCTTGAGCTACATCGATTAAAGCACACCCTGTCCTCAAGAAAGGTCTTCCTAGGAGTAACTAAACTCTCATGGTTTCTTCCATCTCTAATACCACGAAATCCGCTGGAAAAATAAATGAGCCCACCTTCACCAGCACATACTCTATGATTCCCTCAGGGCTTCCAGTGGATCGGTCAGCAAATTGTAGTGAGATAGAAATGGGCTTCGTCCATGTTAACCTAAGCTGTTTGTAGAGGGCAAAGGAGATTAAATTGATGCTGGCCCCCAAATCACACAGGACCTGCTGTTGTGGTGCATCTCTTATTATAGACAGAGGAGTGAAACTAGCCGTATCTTTATGCTTTATGGGTAACTTCTTCTGAACCACGTTGCTAACCTCATTAGTTACACCAATGATCTCATGGTCTCCGTACTTCCTCTTCTTCATCATAAAATCCTTTAAAACTTTCTTGCATCTGGGCATTTGTTCAAAGGCTTCAATGAAAGGAATGTTTATTTCCAACTTCTTGAAGATATTCAAGAAGCATTCATTTTCTTCTTCCACCCTTTGATTCCTTATCCGCTGAGGAAATGGCATCGTAGGCTACTTCTCTTAGCCTTTGTTCTTTACCTTGTTGAATCTTAGTTGGTTGTTGTTCATGGTTAACTCCCAACTATTTCTCTTCTTCATCAGCTCTTCCCTAATTCTCAGCTACTAGAGGCTTGGGTGATGCTTCTCGTATAACCTTCTTTTTAGGCTCATAAGTTTCCTTTAATGTCTTACCACTTCTGAAAGTGATAGCCTTGCAACTTTCCTTGGGATTAACTTTAGTGTCACTTGGAAAGGATTTTGAAGAAACTCCTTGATTAGCATTTTGCGCCACACTCACCAATAACTTCTTTATGTTTTAAATAAAGCTCTCCATACTTCCTACCCTTTCCTTCAAATCTCCCACCTCTCTTCTGGTCATCTCATCCTTAGTCTGATAATTTCTTCCTCTCTATTGCTGGGGATGAGGCTGCTGTTACTGCTCAAAACCCGGAGGTGGTTGCAAATAATTATCCATAGCATACAAATTCTGCTTCATCCCTAGAGGGACATATTTATACTGATTTGAAGCTTCACCTCCTCTATTCTGGCTCTAATTAAAGGCATTTTTCTGGTAACCTTGGTTGGGATGTTGTTACTGATAGGCTTGACCTTGGTTCTGTTGGTAGAAGGGTTACTTCTGATACATCCACTTTCCTCTAACAAAGTTCGCTTCTTCAACTCCACTCCATCCTTGATCTACTACTGGTGGAGCTTGCTGTGGTCCTCCAACTTTAAGAGCCAATACTTCCATGCTTTTTGATAGAGCCTAGATTTACTCTTGCATGTCATTGGAAGAATTATCAATTGAAGTTATCTTCTCCTTTGGCTTGGAAGTCCGCACATTAGACCACCGCCAATCAGCCAAGGACGTCTCTAAGAGTTCACTGCTATATCAGGTTCTAAATTCATTAGACATCCTCCCGCATTGTATTCACCTTATCTTGTGAGGGAGACCCAAGACAGTGTAAACGATTCAATTTGAATCCATTGGGGTCTTCCATGGTCAGGGTATCTTCTTACCAAGTCTTTAAATCTCCCAAGCTTCATGGAGAGTCTCCATCTCGGTTGGGATGTTGTCACCGATAGCTTGACCTTGGTTGTTGGTGAAGGGTTACTTCGATACATCCACTTTCCTCTAACAAAGTTCGCTTCTTAACTCCACCCATCCTTGATCTATATTGGTGGAGCTTGTTGTGGTCCTCCAACTTTAAGAGCCAATACTTCCATGCTTTTTGATAGAGCCTAGATTTACTCTTGCATGTCATTGGAAGAATTATCAATTGAAGTTATCTTCTCCTTTGGCTTGGAAGTCCGACATTAGACCACCGCCAATCAGCCAAGGACAGTCTCTCTAAGAGTTCAGACTGCTATATCAGGTTCTAAATTCATTAGACATCCTCCCCATTTGTATTCACCTTATCTTGTGAGGGAGACCGAAGACAGTGTAGAACGATTCAATTTGAATCCATTGGGGTCTTCCATGGTCAGGGTATCTTCTTACCAAGTCTTTAAATCTCTCCCAAGCTTCATGGAGAGTCTCCATCTCGGTTGGGATGTTGTCACTGATAGGCTTGACCTTGGTTCTGTTGGTAGAAGGGTTACTTCTGATACATCCACTTTCCTCTAACAAAGTTCGCTTCTTCAACTCCACTCCATCCTTGATCTACTATTGGTGGAGCTTGTTGTGGTCCTCCAACTTTAAGAGCCAATACTTCCATGCTTTTTGATAGAGCCTAGATTTACTCTTGCATGTCATTGGAAGAATTATCAATTGAAGTTATCTTCTCCTTTGGCTTGGAAGTCCGCACATTAGACCACTGCCAATCAGCCAAGGACAGTCTCTCTAAGAGTTCAGCTGCTATATCAGGTTCTAAATTCATTAGACATCCTCCCGCAGCTGTATTCACCTTATCTTGTGAGGGAGACTGAAGACAGTGTAGAACGATTCAATTTGAATCCATTGGGGTCTTCCATGGTCAGGGTATCTTCTTACCAAGTCTTTAAATCTCTCCCAAGCTTCATGGAGAGTCTCCATCTCGGTTGGGATGTTGTCACCGATAGGCTTGACCTTGGTTGTTGGTAGAAGGGTTACTTCTGATACATCCACTTTCCTCTAACAAAGTTCGCTTCTTCAACTCCACTCCATCCTTGATCTACTATTGGTGGAGCTTGTTGTGGTCCTCCAACTTTAAGAGCCAATACTTCCATGCTTTTTGATAGAGCCTAGATTTACTCTTGCATGTCATTGGAAGAATTATCAATTGAAGTTATCTTCTCCTTTGGCTTGGAAGTCCGCACATTAGACCACTGCCAATCAGCCAAGGACAGTCTCTCTAAGAGTTCAGCTGCTATATCAGGTTCTAAATTCATTAGACATCCTCCCGCAGCTGTATTCACCTTATCTTGTGAGGGAGACTGAAGACAGTGTAGAACGATTCAATTTGAATCCATTGGGGTCTTCCATGGTCAGGGTATCTTCTTACCAAGTCTTTAAATCTCTCCCAAGCTTCATGGAGAGTCTCCATCTCGGTTGGGATGTTGTCACTGATAGGCTTGACCTTGGTTCTGTTGGTAGAAGGGTTACTTCTGATACATCCACTTTCCTCTAACAAAGTTCGCTTCTTCAACTCCACTCCATCCTTGATCTACTATTGGTGGAGCTTGCTGTGGTCCTCCAACTTTAAGAGCCAATACTTCCATGCTTTTTGATAGAGCCTAGATTTACTCTTGCATGTCATTGGAAGAATTATCAATTGAAGTTATCTTCTCCTTTGGCTTGGAAGTCCGCACATTAGACCACTGCCAATCAGCCAAGGACAGTCTCTCTAAGAGTTCAGCTGCTATATCAGGTTCTAAATTCATTAGACATCCTCCCGCAACTGTATTCACCTTATCTTGTGAGGGAGACTGAAGACAGTGTAGAACGATTCAATTTGAATCCATTGGGGTCTTCCATGGTCAGGGTATCTTCTTACCAAGTCTTTAAATCTCTCCCAAGCTTCATGGAGAGTCTCCATCTCGTGTTTCTTGAATCTGATGATTTCCCCTCTAAGCTAAATCACCTTGGAAGGAGGGAAATACTTAGACATGAATTTAGTCTGCATCTCCTCCCAAGTATTTGTAGAACCCGCTGGTAAGCTATTGAACCTTCCAAGAGCTCTATCCCTTAAGGAAAAGAGAAAAAGTTTTAACTTTATTGCTTCCTCCAACACATTGTTGAGCTTTATTGTGTCACACATCTAAAAGAACCTCATTAAGTGCTGACGTGGGTCATCCACTGCTGTTCCTCCAAATACATTGTTGCTCACCATGTTTATCAATGCTAGTTTCAGCTCCGAACTATTTGCTTAGACTCTTGTTTGCCTAATCCCAGAATAGTGATCTGACATAGTTGGCCTCGCATAGTCCAAGAAGGTCTTGGGCCTAAATCTATTACTCTCTTCTTCTGAATATTGGCCATTATAATTGGCCCCTCCTTGCTGTGCACTACCATCAGGTCTTGTATCCTCCATAATGTCAAGAATTGTATCCTCTAAGCCTTGCAGTGCTTCTTCAGCTTTCCTCACGGCTTCCCTAGATGCCCTACAATAATCTCTAATTATCCGTTCAGGTTCTAGATTAAATGCCACAAGTTCCCGTCGTCACATATGCAACTAGAAATTTCCTTAAGCACCTAATGAGTGTTCCTGTAAAATAACAACAACACACCCAGCAGCTCCGAACAATACAAATAAGTAAATAACAAAAAAAAAAAGAAAACAAAAGAAAAGACAGAATAAAGCACCAAGATCATAATTCAAACAATTTCACTCAATGTTGATTCTAAAAACTAGTTAACCGTTGAATCCCCGACAATAATGCCAATTTGATATATAGATTTTTAACCACTCTAAAAGAGTTGCCTAATGTCATAAAACCTTTCTTTAAGATAATAAATTCTCTAAATTTGCACTAAACAGAATAGCAGCAAGCAACGGGTCAAACTCACAGGGATGAACCTATAGGAATTAGCCTAATTTTCTAGTTCTTAAATCAAAACACCCAACTACTCTTGTTCTATAAAATGTCTTGGTAAAATTTTCTTCTTTTTAAAACTAAAGGTCTAATTTTTATTTGATTTTATGAATAAGCAAAGATAGCATAATTGTTTTTGGAATTAAAACTCAAGGATTAAGGACATCTAGGGTCACAATTTCACCTCCCTACGTTGTTTCTACTGATTTTAAGGTTCTTGGGGTTATTTAAATGATAACATGTTATACATGAGCCAAGGTACTGCAAATGGTCATTGATAGACCTTCTAAGCATTTTATGTCTAAATGGTCATTATGGTAGCAACAAGCAAAGCCTATTCATTATATTCCTGAAAGGATAATGATCACACCAATCCCAAATATGCTATGAATCCAAGGTCTACCCCATACTAGGGCTAAGAAACTTAGGTGTATACAGCCTAGATATAGAAGATGAAGAACAGATTCATAAACATGCAATTCTCAATTAAACAAACCCAATATTTATAGAATCAGTACAGCAGCATAGGGGGCTACATTGCTCCCCTAGATTAAGAAGACTACTTACACATGTTTGTGAAAAAGCATAAAGAAATACAAATCATCATTTCAGAACTAGGTGCAGAAGAACCTCAACTCCAAATTTTCTCCAGTCGTCCATGACATCTCTTTAGGGCCTGCCTATCCAAAACATGAGCCTCCTCTTTCTCCAGACATGAACTCCAATCCCTATGCGTGCTACTCAATCCAGAACGTGACTTCTCACCCCCAAAACGTGATATGCCTCCTTTATAGAGGAATGTGTGCCCTAGCCTCCTGCCGTCATCATTTACCAAAACGACATAGTTTTGATAAATGACAGTGTTTCTTCCTTCTAGCCATTATACAACTCAAAGCAAACATAATATGGACCAGGTTCTTTAGACAAAAATCATCAATATACAAAAAGAAACGTCCCTGTGCAAAGACATTATTGCACGTGATAATGAATGTGACATTGCACGTGACAATTCTATATCACATTCAAGCTCCAAATGCTCTAAAATTCATCTCGAAGCTTCCTTGCATCATGTAGAAGGCTTCCATGCTATAGTACACTTATACATGACATTGGCCATATCACATGCACATCAAAAACGCCTCTTTTTGAGCTCATTTTTTGTCATAAGTTCCCTCATTGGCAGATAAAATGGTTTAACTGATGTACATGAGAAGAAATCACCTAAAAACTTGCCAAAACAACTCAAAAACACTTGTACATGGGCAACAGTATCTTCCTAAAGGTTAGAGCAAATATATATAAAATTAAGTGCAATTAGGCTTTAATCATGCTCTTAATCACCCTAAATATACAGTAGAATAAATGGCATAAATACACGTTATTATGTACCTAAACCAAGTCCAATCCACTATATGCTTTCAATACAGTAGGGTCTAGCCCTTGTTACAATAGAATCAACTCTCTTTTCTCTTAAATGCAAATACAAAAAAACAGTATTACTTCAGTACTTCCTCATTGTGAAGAATTATCTAGCACAATCTGCTCGTGTATAGTTAATCATTTGCATAGCTTGATCTTCAACCACCCCTTTGCCAAACTCATAAATTGTTTGTGAATGTATGAGGAACGAAGTCAGATTAACTCACTATTATCTTGCTTATAATCTTCCTCTCTCTCTCTCTCTCACTCTCTCTCTATGTATTCAATACGAACTACTCTACGTTGTCTTTTTGTATAGCACAAGACACCTTTCTTGTGTTCTATAATATTCTAACGCTTTTGAAGTATGACATTTGTCATCACCAGTTTCCGTTGGATCAAGCCCAGAATTTAGATGATGCAGATAAAACCCTATATAATTTGATCTGAGACTTTGGTTGTTTTATCTTAAGTTGTTGCAGAAGATATGATCTTAATCCAGACCTACACTCGTGAGAGCAAAGCTAAGGACAAGATACATAATCCTGATCCGAACAAGAGTGAGTGTCATCAAAACACTTGGTAAATAACCAAGTCTCTCCTTCATACGGAATAAGGATCATTCATGTGGACTAAACACTTAATGCTATGGACTAAGGAAACAGCGCCTAACGCATTAAATGGACCAAGTCAAATAGATGCAGAGTAAGAATCCTTGTCTACAAGTCGCACGGAGTAAGACATAGTTATCGCGGAGTAAAAGGCTAAGTCTTCCACTCAAGCGGACTAAGGAAAACAAGACACGGAGTAAGAAATCTGAGTCTTCCATACATGCGGAGTAAAGAACGACTTGTGCAGAATAAGGACCCGAGTCTTTATTCACACGAAGTAAGAAAACTAGATGCGAAATAAGGAATCCAAACTACTCAATCATGCGGAGTAAGGATGTGCTGATATGGAGTAAGCCATCCGTTCCTTGAACTCATGCGAAGTAAGGAACTCTCGCGGAGTAAGGAAGCGCTGATGCGGAGTAAGCACTCTAACCCTTTCATTCATACGAAGTAAGGAAGCACTGACACGGAATAAGGATTCCAATACTGAATTGATACGGAGTAAGCTATCACTGACACGGAGTAAGGATCCGAGCTTAGTTAACACGGAGTAAGGAACCTTACACCGAATTAAGAAGACGTTGCTTCAACTTATCTCCCCGCATTCAAAGTCACCAGCTCGTTGCTTCCCGATGTAAGACAAACACGTTGAGAACCTAAAGCATCTTACACGTGGATCACCCGGATATGTGGACATAACTTTAGCCGAACTTGGGAACTCATAAAGGTACTTATGCTTTGCAAACCCAAGACCTTGAGCACCATATCCGCAGCATTCAAGGCCGAGAGATTTCCGAGGAGTAGTTAGTGTACACATAGTCCGAAATAACAAGTTCCAAGATTATCTCTCAAGGATATTTCTATATATATTGTAACACTTGTACATTATAAGTGGTTGAATGTGTTGATCGTTCGTAAGTTTGAAATAAGTGTGTATGTACTAGAGCTCATTGAGATCATAGAGGCTAGTGTGTGAGTCATTTTGTAAATAGAGTGTAAGAGTGTCTTGCAGTAGATCTAAAGGTTTTACAAGCTTTAATCTGCTTCTGTTTTATTGTACTTATCATTTGATAGTAAAACAAAATACTTCGACTATCTGGTTATCTTCCGCATTGATTCTATCTCTTAACCAGATAAGTGCAGTGCTATAGAGTAAGAAAAGAGTTTTCGATAAGAGCCTATTCACCCCCCCCCCCCCCCCCCACCAGGCTCCCAGAGACCAATAAGTGGTATTAGAGCAAGTTCTACCTGCTCAACGTAGAGATCTCACTCTTTCTCTCTCTCAAAAATGGCCAAAAAAAGAAGCAAGTTGTTCAATACTCGATTCAACTCCGGAGGTGCTGAGGAGCCCATCCCTAATCGAAACAGCAGTGAAAATGTCGATCCACCTCAACCTACTGCTACCGCTGCTCCACCACAACGGAGTTCCAGTTTCACTCTGACTAAACCGCCAAAGTTCACACCTGAGCTTTTCTCCCAGTGGAAAGCTCGCATGAGGATATTCATGGTCTGCCATGATCATCTCATGTGGCCGTGTCTTCATCAGGAGATACCGATTCCGATGACTATCGGAGAACATGGAGTTATGCTGAACTTACACATGATGAAAGAGCCTGGCAGTGTGCTAGCGAAAAGGCTCTGGAATATGTCACATCGTCTTTGGACTTCGAAGCTTTCACGGATGTCCAGGGCTGCACAACAGCGAAAGTTGTATGGGATAAGCTGACAATCCACTATGAGGAAAGTCAGTCCCAAATGCAGAACATCATCTGTGCTCTCAAGTAGAACTTCGAGAGCTTTAATTACAAACCTGGCGAATCCCTCGAAAGCATCTATTGGAGATTTGGCAAGCACATCTTTGAGCTTAAAACTGTCAATGAGCACTACTCTCAATCCCAAATAATTGACAAGTTTTTTCGCTCCTTACCGGATTGCTACTACTCCAAACAGCTCCAGATGCAAGCCGACAAGAACTGGCAGTATATTCCCCTTAAAGAACTATACGAAGAGCTACGGACTCATGAGGTTAGGTTCAAATATTCTAACCGGGATGAGAAAATAGCTCGGAAAGAAAAGGGGGGAGCTTTCAAAGCTACGGAATGCTTCAGCATACAACGAAATGATGATACGGAAGAGTCAGAGAACTCTGACTCGGACGCTGAAGAAGAAATAGCTCTTCTGGTCAAATCCTTCGAGCGATTCCTACGGAAAAGCAGAAAAGGATTCAGAAGAGGCTCCTCATCATCATCCAGAAGGAAGGAGCGATTGGAGTCAAGTTCCCAAGAATGCTACAATTGTGGGAAACCTAGTCACTGGGCCAAGCATTGTAAATCCAAATCTAAAATGGACGATAAAAGTGACAAGGTTACTCCCCGATGCTCCACCTCAGCCAACAGCAAGAACAAGAGGAAGGCATTCATCACAAAGTACGTCAATGGCTCGGAAGAAGAGGAGGAATCCTCCGATGATGAGCCAACCCCAAAGCCGAACGTCTGCCTCATGGCAAATATTAAGGTACCTTCCTTTTGGATCAAACCGAGAATTTGGATAATGCGGAACAAACCCTACGTAATTTGACTCGAGATGTTTCATGTTTACCATTAAGTCTGTACAGATGAGTTAACTCTAAATCCAGACCTACTCATGTGAGGACAAAGCTAAGGACAAGATACATAATCCTGATCCGGATCATCATGAGTGTCGTCATTCACTTAGTATATAACCAAGTCATCATCCGGAGTAAGGACCCTTCGTGCTGATTAAACACTTGACAAAACGACTAGGAACCCGCGTCTAACACTCAACTAGATTATTTCAATTAATGCGGAGTAAGTTCCTGAGTCTACATCTTGCACAGAGTAAAAGAGACTTGTGAGAGAGAAAGAATCGAAGTTGCCACTCCAACTGGACTAAGGAAAAGAAGACACGGACGAAGAAATCTGAGTCTGTCATTTGAGCGGAGTAAGGGCAACTGTTGCGGAGTAAGGACATCAAATGCGAAATAAGGAATCCGAACCATTACTCATGCGGAATAAGGAAGCGCTGATGCGGAGTAAGCTCTCCGAACCACTACTCATGCAGAGTAAGGAAGCGCTGACACGGAATAAGGATTCCAGGACTTCATTCATACGGAGTAAGCAATCACTGATACGGAGTAAGATCCGAGCTTCGTTCATGCGGAGTAAGGAACCTTGTAATAGACCAAGAAGACGCTGCTTCATCTCTCCAAGCCGCAATTAATGCTAGCAGCTCGCTACATCCCGATGTAAGACAAACTCATTGAATACCTAAATTGTTTGACATGTGGAACACACGGAGATGTGGACGCAGTCTCAAATGCAATTGGAATCAAGCAAAGAATTCATTACAACTTATGCTTCCAATATTTTGAGCTCCACATCCATAGCAGTTAAAGCTTCAGCATTTTCTGATGAAGAACTTCAATGCTCCACACTGCTCGGAAAATGCAGTTCCAAGATAGATTTCTAGGATGTCTATATATATGCCTGAAGCAATATAAATTAAAAGAGCGCGTGCTTACTTGTAATATATACACTCATAAGTGTATATCTTGTAAAGAGCCAAACACAGAGATTCACTGCCAAGTGTGTGTAACTATAACAGAGTGTTGTGTTGTAATCAGCTAAAACACTGTTTTGCTTTGTTGTAATTATCTTCAGATAATAAAGCAACATACTTCCACTACCTGGTTAATCTTCTGCACTGATCTTATCCGTTTAACCAGAGTGAGTGTCTAAGCCATTAAGAGAGAGAAAGAATTTTCAAAGAGCCTATTCACCCCCCCCCCTTTAGGCTTTCCGGGACCAACAAGTGGTATCAGAGCAAGTTCTACCTGCTCGTAGAGATCCCTCACTCCCTCTCAACTTAACAATGGCCGAAGAAAGCAGCATGCTATTCAATACCCGCCTTAACTCCGGGGGAGCTCAAGAGCCCCTTCCCAACCGAAGCAGTAGTGAAAATGTTGATCCACCTCAACCTGCTGCTGCCGCTGCTCCTCAACGACGGAGTTCAGGCTACACTTTAAGCAAACCGCCAAAGTTCACACCAGATCTTTTCTCCCAGTGGGAAGCTCGAATGAAGATGTTCATGACCTGTCATGATCATCTAATGTGGCCTTGTCTTCATCAAGAGCTTCCTATTCCGATGACCATCGGAGAAAATGGGGTCAAGAGGCCAAAGACTGATGCTGAACTCACTCACGATGAAAGAGCCTGGCAATACGCCAGTGAAAAGGCTCTAGCTTATGTTACATTGTCCTTGGATTCAGAGGCTTTCACGGACGTCCAGGGCTGCACGACAGCAAAAGCTGTGTAGGACAAATTGACTATTCTATATGAAGGAAGTCAGTCCCAGATGCAGAACGTCATTTGCGCTCTCAGACAGAACTTTGAGAGCTTCAACCACAAACCTGGCGAATCCCTGGAGTGCATCTATCGGTAATTCAGCAAGCTCATTTTGGAATTGAAAACTGTCAACGAGCACTACACTCAGTTCCAAATAAATGACAAGTTCTTTCGTTCCTTGCCGGATCGCTATTACTCCAAGCAGCTCCAGATGCAATCCAAAGACAACTGGCAGTATGCTCCCCTTGAAGAGCTATATGGAGAGCTACGGACTCATGAGGTCAGATTCAAATACATTGACCGAGACGAGAAGATAGCTCGGAAAGAAAAGGGGGTAGCTCTTAAGGCTACGGCTGGACCAAGCATGCTGACGGAGGATGATACGGAAGAGTCAGAAAACTCTGACTCGGACATGGAAGAAGAAATAACACTCCTGGTGAAATCCTTCACACGATTTCTGTGGAAAAGCAGAAAAGGATTCAGAAGAGGTTCTTCCTCATCCTCAAGAAGGAAGGAGCGGTCAGAGTCGACATCCCAAGACTGCTACAATTGCGGGAAACCTGGTCATTGGGCCAAGGACTGTAGATCCAAACCCAAGATGGCCGACAAGGATGACAAGGTTAAACCCCGACGCTCCACCTCAGACAATAGCAAAATGAAGAGGAAGGCGTTCGTCTCAAAATACAATAGTGGCTCGGAAGAAGAAGAGGAATCTCCAGGCGACGAACCAACGGAAAAGGCGAACGTCTGCCTCATGGCAAATGCTGAGGTACCTTCTATCTCTGAGCTCTTGAGTAAACTAGAATCTCTTACTAAGGAACGTGATGATGAAAAGAATGAGAGATTAATAATTACTCAAATGTATCAAAATATGAGTGGTCAGACTAAATGCCTAGAACTTACTGTTTCTAAACTTGAAAAGGACATAGCTGACTACCGAAGCAGGGAGGTTTGGTATCACGACCTAAGAGCTGAGAATCACCTGCTGAATACCAACCTCACAGGCATGAATGTAAATCTTAGAAGACTCGAGATTGAACTTGAGAAGGAAAAGGAAATAAATCATAAATGGCTAAATACGGAGAAATAGCCTCTACATTTAGAACTAATCCTGATAATATCCGAGTCAAACCTAGCTTAGGATCCGAATCCACTTCCACTGCTCCAGCTACTGAGTGCCCTCCAGACTACACTCCAAAACTAACCAACCTATATCCTGTTAGTACATCTAAACCGTTGGATGGTTTTGTTCCAGGTGGCACCATAGTCTATGATTGTGGAACAGAGGCTGTTACTGCTAATCCCGAAGTAGTAGCACCCGTACCAAACGATGACGGGAAGGCTACTGCAGTTAAAGCCGAAACTGCAGCACCCATAAACAAAGGAAAGGCTAAGGCTGACGCATCCAGGGCCAAGAGCGCGTCACCCGTTCGCAAAGGATTAGGCCATAGGGAACAGAGTAGAAAACCTGTAAAACCTAAGAAACTTGTATCCCCTGTTATAACTCCTCATCACAGTGTCTGTTCGATATGTCGCGAAATAGGTCATTATCACTATGAGTGTTGGAGTCTATCTGATAACTGGTTATGTAATCACTCTTCAATCAATAAAAATCCGGTTGTCAAAAAGGGTTCTTCTTGGAAAGCTAAATCTAAAACTCCTTGGAGTATTTCACCTAAGAAAACCCAAGTTGAAGAAGCAACTAAGACGGAAAAAGCTAAGTCAACTTGGAGAGTTAAAGTTCCTAGCAACATAAAATCCAGAATAGTTAACACTATTATTGCTTCTCTTAACCGCCCAAAACAAGTTTGGGCACCAAAAATGTAATCTGTTGTCTTGCAGGAGCATCTATGGAATTCACTGCCATCTCACTTGAAGTCAAAGATCAATCAAAGCAAGTGGATACTCGATACCGGATGCTCCGGACATATAACGGGTGATAAGTCTCTGCTCGTAGATGTTACTGACAAACGAGGCCCATCCGTAACATATGGGGACAACAGTAAAGGTAAGACTGTGGGGTATGGCACTTTAACCAACGGCTGTGTATCAATTACTAAGGTTGCATTAGTCGAAGGTTTGAAGCATAATTTGCTGAGTGTTAGTAATTTATGTGACAAAGGATTCATAGTTTCCTTTTTGTCAAACACCTGCACAGTTAGAGATAACTTATCTGGAGATATTAAGTTATCCGGATCAAGAGATGGGGACATATATTCTGTGGTTTTGAGAAATAATTCTTCTGACCCTGTATGCTTCCTCACTACAGCATCACATGAAGATAGTTGGCTATGGCACAAGCGTTGCGCACATTTAAATTTTAAGACCTTGTCTAAATTAGTGTCGCTTGATTTGTTCATTGCTTTGCCTAAACACAAATACTCCAGAGACACTCTCTGTCGAGAATGCCAACTTGGCAAACAGACCAAACATAGTTTTAAGAGCAAATCAGTTAATTCAATAACTGCTCCTTTACAACTTCTTCACATGGACCTATGTGGTCCCATTTCTGTTTCTTCACTTGCTGGTGCGAGATACACCCTAGTGGTTATCGATGACTTCACCAGATACACATGGGTGTTGTTCCTGAAATCTAAGGATCAAACCTTTGAACACCTTGTCGATCTCTTCAACTGGATAAGCAATTCACAAGGACTGAGCATTAAATGCATCAGGAGTGATCATGGTACAGAATTTGATTTCTCAGAAATGAGGTTATATTGTTATGAATAGGGCATTCAGTACGACTTCTCTGCGCCCAGAACTCCACAACAAAATGGGGTAGCTAAGCGCAAGAATTGCACTTTAGTCGAGGCTGGCAGATCAATGTCAGCAGGGGCAAAGCTTCCTCTCAGTCTATGGGCTGAAGCAGTGTCTACTGCCTGCTATGTTCAGAACAGAACTCTTATAAATAAATTTACCATGAAAACACCTTATGAGATGTGGAAGGGCAGAAAGCCTTCTATTTCACACTTCAAAACTTTTGGGTGTACTTGCTACGTACTGAACAATGGAAAAGAATCCCGGAATAAATTTGAACCTAAATCTGATGATGGGATATTTGTTGGATACTTATTACATAGCAAGGCTTATCGGATTTTCAATAGAAAACTTTTCAAAGTTGAAGAATCTATCCATGTGACTTTTGATGAAGCTAACACGGATTGGTCAAAAGTTGGTTCTTCAAGTTCTAATGTGCAGCATCAAGACGACAACATTGACTACTCAAAGTTTATAAATGTTCCTGTCACTTCTACTGACCAACCATGTGGCACCAATGAAGAACGAAGAAATGATGCAGATGATGCTACGGATGAATTGGACTCGGGATTTCCACATAACTCCGGATATATTCCTTCAGATATTCAAAATACCGGAGTACCTTCCAGTCCATCTGGACCAGTTGATACGAAAATGAACAGTAATGGAGAACCTCAAAATACTCCAGAACCTGTTAATTTGAATAATGCTGGCTCGGAAGAAGCTCAATCAGTGGACGACCAAGGACCACCTAATCTGACAGAGCTTCAAATCATTGAGTATTCACCACCACTTGCGCAAAACTATAGGTGGACTCAAAGCCACCCTCAAGAACAAGTGATTGGTGATCCTACTGTTGGTGTTAGAACAAGAGCAGCCACCTCCAACATATGCCTCTACTCTTGCGTTTTGTCGCAGATAGAGCCAAAAGTGGTGGAAGAAGCTCTTCAAGATTCAAATTGGATAGACGCCATGCAGGAAGAGTTAAATCAGTTCAAAAGGAATGATGTGTGGACTCTTGTACCAAGGCCAAAGTCTCAACAAGTCATTGGAGTTAAATGGGTGTTCCAGAACAAACTTGATATGGACGGAATCATAATCCGGAACAAAGCCCGACTGGTAGCCAAGGGTTATCGTCAAGAAGAAGGAATAGACTATGACGAAACTTTTGCTCCAATAGCCCGACTTGAGGCAATCAGAATATTCTTGGCATACGCTTCATACGAAAACTTCAAAGTTTATCAAATGGATGTCAAGAGTGCATTTCTAAATGGAGATCTTCAAGAGGAGGTATATGTTGAACAACCTCCAGGCTTCATTGAACCAAAGGCTGGACATCTGGTCTACAAACTAAGGAAAGCCTTGTATGGATTGAACCAAGCTCCAAGAGCCTGGTACGACACACTTTCAGAATTCTTACTAGCTCACAACTTCCAAAAAGGGAAGATTGACACCACGCTATTCTTACGGAAAGAGAAGACACATACTCTAATCGTACAGATCTACATGGATGATATCATTTTCGGATCAACTAATCCGAAACTTTGTGATGAGTTCGCCAAGTTGATGACTGGCAAGTTTGAGATGAGTATGATGGGAGAACTGTCCTACTTCCTTGGGATCGAGGTCAAACAACTAAAGGAAGGGATCTTCATCAACCAAGCTAAGTACACTCGTGAGTTAATCAAGAAATTTGGTATAGAAGGTTCATCTCCTGTCAAAACTCCAATGCCAGTTAGTGCCAAGTTAGCCCCAGATGTTGATGGCAAATCAGTGAATGTGACTGAGTATAGAGGGATGATTGGATCCTTGCTGTATCTTACAGCAAGTCGCCCGGACATAATGTTTGCAACTTGCATCTGCGCAAGATATCAGGCGAATCCCAAAGAGTCACATATGCTTCATGTAAAACGGATATTAAGGTATCTCAAAAGGATGATGAATTTGGGACTCTGGTACCCAAAAGAGTCTAACTTCGCCTTATCCGGATATTCTGATGCTGATTTTGCCGGGTGTCGCATAGACAGGAAAAGCACCAGTGGTACATGTCAATTCCTTGGAAACAGATTGATCTCTTGGTTCAGTAAGAAGCACAATTCCGTATCAACCTCTACTGCTGAAGTGGAATATATAGCTGCTAGGAGTTGATGCGTACAGCTTCTCTGGATGCAAAGTCAACTTACTGACTACGGCTTCAACATGACATCTGTCCACTCTACAGTGACAATACCAATGCTATTGCTATCAGCAATAATCCCGTCATGCATCCAAAGACAAAACATATTGAGGTCAGGCATCATTTCATTCGCGATCATGTTCTTAAAAAGCACATATCCCTAGAACATGTTGCTACTGAAGATCAACTGGCGGATATACTTACAAAGCCCCTACCTGATGTAAGATTTTCTGAACTTCTTCTTAAATTAGGTATGCTTGACTTTTCTGCATAGCTTCTCACCTGTTATCCATCAGTAGTTATTTTCAGAACATGCATTGTTGTACTTCATGGTTAGTGATAGATACTGAACTTCATGTTTAACCATCTTACTTTAGTTGTGTAAATGTTCTGATATTTCTCACTAAGTTCATATTGGGAGGATGCTTGCTTATCCGGACTGACAGTGAATCAAGCAAACATAATTAAATTTATATGACACAAATCCTACTCTGATGTCATGAATTCAACTACATCTTCCATCACATATCTTATGATTTCATGACTAATTGAAATATCTAAGATGCATGGTTGAGGAATGATTTGGGATAGCTCGGACTGAAAGTGGAAATTCACTGTCTGCTGATCAGCTGCTTGAGTGGAGTAAATCAAGGATAGGCAGCAGTTTCTCTCGTTTCATCATAAAACAGGAAACGTCTTAACAAGCTCTAAAAGTCCACGGGGGAGAAATTGTCTCTCTATTATCTAGTAATACCCCCGGATTCATATTTCATGACCTCTTTCCTGACTGTCTATCTGAGGGGGAGTCATCCTCGAGAAGATCGCATCAAAATGATTCTCTGATCTCAGGGGGAGAGAATACTTCATTGAATCTTAAGTAAGGCCCCCTGTTTCAGCAAAAGGCATGACTATAGGGCGAGATAATGCTTATTATTAAGTAATGCCTCTCTGATATGTCTCAGATGTTCCGCCCTATAACTCTCACTCATAAAGTTGATTGGATTTGCACTGTTGAATCGGAATTGCGGATTGCTTGGCTGTTATCTTCCTCTTCCTTGCATTTTAGGCATGACAGTCGGTTGTAACATCATACATCATGTGCTCTTCCTTCCATTTTCACTCATACATTCTCTGATGGATGAAGTCATATAAATCAAATTGATCTTTGCTCTCATTTTCAGTATGAAGGATTGGCTATGTTGACCTATTGGATTTTTGTGTTAATTATCCCACACATACATTGATTTCAGTATGATGACTTTCACTTCTTATGTATGTGTCTAGCACTTAACTTCTTATGCATAAGTTCTGTTTCTTCTTAGTACGGATTGTGTGTTATACTCTTATATTGTTTATCCGGACTAACCCGAACCTGACGAGACTTGCTCTTCAAAGCATCTATTTGTTAAGTCACAGGTTCAGATTCTCTTTGCATTTCATTGCTCTATCCTGTCAGATGTCTCGGATTTCTGAGGTGTTGTGGTACTTCATACTCCCTCGACATCAAGACCGCAAAGGAATCATCTCTTTTCAACACTATTATACTGATACAGTTAGTCAGTCTCATCCGGATGATCTTTATATGGATTACCCAGCTCCGGATGAAAGTCGGTTTATTTCCTCCTGACTCTTCGAATTCTCAATTCGCGATAAACCAAGTAATTATCTTACATCGCTTATTTTTGAGGAGGGATAATGATGGTTCATTTAATGCACGCATTGAGCCCGATCTTTTCAAAAATCTGGAAGTATGCCTACAGCTGTCATCTTTGAATGGTTAGCACAGCCGCCACGTCATAAGTCTATTCGACGGCGCTAATCCATCACTTCTAATGACATAAGGAAGTCGAGTGGCTCACTATTCATTTCGCTTAAACTCGAGACCCACTCGCTTCCACGGAAAGGATCCTATTTATACCACACTATCGGCGTCGGTCGAGGTTATCACTACCAACTCTCAAAACCCTAAACCCTCGCTGCACCTATTCTGGCAAAGCTCTTCTCTCCTTCTCCCTTACTCTTTCACTCTCAATGGCATCCTAAGCTCTCTATGGTGTTGTTCCTGGCCATCTTGTTGATTGGTCCGGAATCTCTGATCCTCCAGCATGGCTCCACGAGGTTCGCCAGTTACTCGAGCATAGCAACCTTTTCGCGCTTGTTTCTTCCCCGGCCGATCTTCTAGTGTCGGACGTCCTGGCCTTCCATCATCACTCCACCTCCATTGAGGAGTTCATCCTTTCTGTGGTTCGAGGGGAAACTATCAAGATCACACCTCAGGTGATCCAGGATGTTTTCAACCTTCCTGCTGGCGATGACATCCGACCAAACGCTGTTGCCATGGCTGCTTCCATGGGGTGTCCTAATAAGGTGAAGGAGTACAAAATGAAGTCTTTCCATGGTCCTCATCGCTGTATGGCCAACATACTCAGCCGGTGTCTTTTGGCTCGCTCCACGGCTCTCGACTCGGTTCCGTACGATCTCCTGCTGGCGATGTATGCGGTTTTTGAGTCACTGCCACTTGATTGGGGCAACTTTCTCTTCCGGGTGTTGCAGAATGGGAAATGGAACTCGTCTTTTGGATGGATTCTGTCCCAAATCTTCCAACATCTTCACCCCGCGCACTTCCAGGGTGAACTGGTGATTCCCTTCCCGGCGTCCTATTACTTCCGCCATCTTATTGCCGACGGGACCCTCACCGTTCGCCGCCCTCCAGTCTCCCGTGCCCTTGTTGTCGCTATAGAACAGCAAGCGAGTTCTGTTGGTGAACCTGTTGCCAGCTCGGGCCACGAAGTTAGTTCTACTCTCCGGTGAGTTCACTCCCGCATCCGGTCTGTTGCCGCTCCGACACGCTCCTGCAGTTCGTTGCACAGCGTTCGGGCTGACCCGTCTACTGCTGCAGGGCCCTCTCAGCCGCCCTTCCATGAGGTTACCACATCCGCCTCTCTTGCTGATGTCCCTGCCTCTCTTCCTGCTGTTGCTGCTGCTGCTGCTCCTGATGCTGCTGCTGATGCTCCCGCACCCATCTCTCCGGTCACAGCGGTTGTTGCTGCTGTTCTTCCGGACCTTCCATCTTCTCCTGTGGAAGCCTCTCCCGCTCACTCTCCGGCCCTCCAGGACTATCTTGACCATCTCTCCACCGACATACTGAATGACTGCTGGCTGCGCTTCAGCCTCGCCATTACTGCTGACATCCCAGAACCTACCCTCCGGGTGTTTTATGCTCAACACACCCAGACCCCCAGAGGAAATGCTTACTTGGAACTGCAACCACGGCTTTGTGATGCCGTCGCTCCTCAAGGCTGCACCTCTTGCAGCTGCCTCTTCCGGTCCTGCCCATGACGCACAGACACCTGTCCCTGCTGAGGCTGGTCCCTCTTATCCTGCGGATATCCCTATTATTGACCTCTTCGGTCAAAGTGGATCTGCCACACCTCCTGCTGCTGCTGCTGTACAACCACCGTCCTCTCCTGCTGCCGCCGACTCTGCCCTGCCCACACCTGCCCCTCTTCATGCGGGCGAGTCTTCGAAAGCTCCCGCCTTTGGTCTTGGGCGTGCCTCTTTTGCCATGATTTTATCTGAGGCTGCTTTCTCCGCCCAACTCGATTGCCTTGCTGAGGACAGTTGTCTTCAGACCCAGGCCCTTTCCGACCATGTCCGGGCCATGGGTGCCGAGCTTCTTTCTGTCTTCTCCTCTACCTCTCTCTCCATGGATCAGAAGCTAGAGCGGCTTGTCGCGTCTTTCTCTGACTTGTCCACCTCCATTGCGGACTTAACGCAAGTCGTGGCCAGTCCCTCCCGCTCTCGCCGATCTGCCAAACTGGGGGAGAAATCATCTGATCCTTCCCCACTTTCCACTACTGGCGTTGCCTCTCGCAAACGGTGTGTACCTGCTCTTCCTCCGGGCCTTCCAGTGCCTAAACGCAGCTGTTTCTCCACTGGCCAGACCAGCTCTCCCACTCCTGCTGTTCCATCTAGTGCCATCTCCTTCCTCCCATCATACGCGGACTTGCATCCGGATGATGCTGATGGGAGCATCTTGCTGCGGCCAAGGCCTATGCCTTCCCCACTGCCGAGCACCGATGTGTGTCTGCCTCGTCCCCCTTCGAACCTCAAGATATCGGGACCATACTGTCTGAGGAGGGACAATTTTCCACTGACGACATCGACAACTATGCTCTGGCGGTAAAGATGGAGTTGAGGCTATTCCCCTCTTTACTTGAGGAAGGCCTTGATTTTGATGTTCTTCCTTGCTGGGTCGAAAACAAGTTTCCTACTGTGGATGTTATTCTATCCTATATCAATGGTACAGCAGAGAACAGCCGACCATGGACCTCTCTGTCCATCGTTTTCATCCCCTTCCGGGTTGACTCCCCATATTTCATGCTGACTGTTTTCCTGATCAAAGAGAAGAAAATCTTGCTTCTGGACTCTCATCAGGTTGTTGACCGCCTGATTAGAAAGAATCAGATGAGGAGTCTCGTTCGAACTTTGTCGGATGCAATCAGACAGAGTTCTCTCTATGAAGACTTGAATCTACCGCCTCTTGGTCAGGATGAAGTACTCATGGGGACGATCCGGAACAAGAAGAATGTGCCCCAGCAACCCGATGGAAACAGTTGTGGAGCCTTTGTCTGCTACTTCTTGAAATCTGTTATGTCCTTCGATGATGACTGGAAAAATATCATCGAGTTCTCCAAGAAGTAGACAATGGCACTATGAGAGCATGCAGCAAGGATGATCTTCAAATATAGTAAGCCGTATGTACCATAATTTATATCTGTACTAAGGCTTAATGTATTCCTGCTGTAACTGAGTGGAAATGTTCTCTTTAATCCTTACCTCTGTGTTATTTCTTGCTACCTTAACGGATCAGATTACAAAGGGTTTGGCATATCCATATTGGGGGAGACTGTTGGATCAAACCGAGAATTTGGATAATGCGGAATGAACCCAATGTAATTTGACTCGAGATGTTTCATGTTTACCATTAAGTCTGTGCAGATGAGTTAACTCATAATCCTGATCCGGATCATCATGAGTGTCATCATTCACTTAGTATATAACCATGTCATCATCCGGAGTAAGGACCCTTCGTGCTGATTAAACACTTGACAAAATGACTAGGAACCCGCGTCTAACACTCAACTAGATTATGTCAATTAATGCGGAGTAAGTTCCTGAGTCTACATCTTGCACGGAGTAAAAGAGACTTGTGAGAGAGAAAGAATCGAAGTTACCACTCCAACTGGACTAAAGAAAAGAAGACACGGACGAAGAAATCCGAGTCTGTCATTCGAGCGGAGTAAGGGCAACTGTTGCGGAGTAAGGATATCAAATGCGGAATAAGGAATCTGAACCATTACTCATGCGGAGTAAGGAAGCGCTGATGTGGAGTAAGCTCTTCGAACCACTACTCATGCGGACTAAGGAAGCGCTGACACGGAATAAGGATTCCAGGACTTCATTCATATGGAGTAAGCAATCACTAATACGGAGTAAGGATCCGAGCATCGTTCATGCGGAGTAAGGAACCTTGCAACGGACCAAGAAGACGCTGCTTCATCTCTCCAAGCCGCAATTAATGCTAGCAGCTCGCTACGTCCCGATGTAAGACAAACTCATTGAATACCTAAATTGTCTGACATGTGGAACACACGGAGATGTGGACGCAGTCTCAAATGCAATTGGAATCAAGCAAAGAATTCATTACAACTTATGCTTCCAATATTTTGAGCTCCACATCCACAATAGTTAAAGCTTCAGCATTTTCCGATGAAGAACTTCAATGCTCCACACTGCTCGGAAAATGCAGTTCCAAGATAGATTTCTAGGATGTCTATATATATGCCTAAAGCAATATAAATTAAAAGAGCGCGTGCTTACTTGTAATATATACACTCATAAGTGTATATCTTGTAAAGAGCCAAACACAGAGATTCACTGCCAAGTGTGTGTAACTATAACAGAGTGTTGTGTTGTAATCAGCTAAAACGCTGTTTTGCTTTGTTGTAATTATCTTCAGACAATAAAGCAACATACTTCCACTACCTGGTTAATCTTCCGCACTGATCTTATCCGTTTAACCAGAGTGAGTGTCTAAGCCATTAAGAGAGAGAAAGAATTTTCAAAGAGCCTATTCACCCCCCCCCCCTTTAGGCTCTCCAGGACCAACACTTCCACCTCTGAGCTCATGAGTAAATTAGAATCTCTTACTGCTGAACGTGATCATGAAAAAAATGAGAGACTAATAATTACTTAATGTACAAAGATATGGAAAGTCAAAATAAATGTCTTGAATTTACTGTTGCTAGACTTAAAAAAGACATCGTTGACTTCAGAGGTAAAGAAGCTTGGTATCATGACTTAAGAGCAGAAAATCATTTGCTAAATACAAACCTAATTGGCCTAAAAGTTATTTTAAAAAGACTCGAGAATGAACTTGAAACGGGAAAGGAAATAAATCGTAAGTGGATAAAATCTAGGGAAATAGCCTCTACATTTAGGACTGATCCAGATGACATCCGAGTTAAACCTGGCCTTGGCTCCGAACCATCAACCTCCACACAAGCTACTGAGTGTCCTCTAGATTTTATTTCGAAACTATCCAACCTATATCCTGTTAGTATATCTAAACTGTTGGATGGTTTCATTTCAGGTGGCACCATAGTCTATGATTGTGGAAGTGAGGCTGTTACTGCTGTTCCTGAAGTAGTAGCACCCATACCTAACGATGAAGGGAAGGCTGCTGCAGTTATAGCCAAAACTGCAGCACCCAGTAAGAAAGGAAAGGCAAAGGCTGACGCATCTAGGGCCAAGAGCGCATCACCCAATCGCAAAGGATTAGGCCATAGGGAACAGAGTAGAAAACCTGTAAAACCTAAGAAACCTGTATCCCCTGTTTGTGCTCTGCATCATAGTGTCTGTTCCATTTGTAGATAAATAGGTCATTATCACTATGAATGTTGGAGCTTATCTGATAAATGACTTTGTAATCAAGTTCGTATTAATAAATATCAGTTCATCAAAAAGGGTTCTTCGAGCAAATCAAAATCAAAATCTCAAAGGAGTGTCTCTCCCAAGAAAACCCAAATGAAAGAAGCAATTGACACTAACAAAGTTAAGTCAACTTGGAAAGCTAAAGTTCCTAACAAAGTAAAATCCGGAACTGTTGACACTGCTGTTGTTTCTCCTAACCGCCTGGAACAAGTTTGGGCACCAAAAGTGTAAACTATTGTCTTGCAGGAGCATCTCTGGAATGCATTGCCGGATCACTTGAAGTTAAAGATCAATCAACGCAAGTGGATCTTTGATAGTGAATGCTTAGGACATATGACGGGTTATCAGTCTCTGCTCGTTGAAGTTACTGACAAACGAGGCCCATTTGTATCATACGGGGACAACAGCAAAGGTAAGACTGTGGGGTATGACACTTTAACCAACGACTGTGTATCAATCACTAAAGTTGCACTAGTCGAAGGTTTGAAGCATAATTTGCTGAGCGTCAATAATTTATGTGACAAAGGGTTTACTGTTTCCTTTATGTCTAACACCTGCACAGTTAGGGAAAACTTATCCGGATTAAGAGATGGGGACATATACTCAGTGGTCCTAAGAAATAATTCTTCTGACCCTGTATGCTTCCTCACTAAAGCATCTGACGAAGAAAGTTGGCTATGGCACAAGTGTTATGCACATTTAAATTTTAAGACTTTGTCTAAATTAGCGTCGCTTGACTTAGTAAATGGTCTGCCCAAACATAAATACTCCAGAGACTCTCTCTGTCGAGAATGCCAACTTGGCAAGCAGACCAAGCACAGCTTTAAGAGCAAATCAGTTAATTCAATAACTGCTCCGCTGCAACTTCTTCTCATGGACCTCTATGGTCCAATTTCTATTGCTTCTCTTGCCGGTGCAAGATATACCCTTGTGGTTATCGATGACTTCACTAGGTATACATGGGTGATGTTCCTGAAAACAAAGGATCAAACCTTTGAACATCTAGTAGATCTCTTCAACTGGATAAGCAATTCACAAGGACTGAGCATCAAATGCATCAGGAGTGATCATGGTATAGAATTTGACTTTTTCGATATGAGATCCTATTATTCTGAACTCGGCATTTAGCATTACTTTTCTACGCCTAGGACTCCACAACAAAATGGAGTTGCTGAGCGTAAGAATCGCACGTTAGTCGAAGCTGGTAGATTAATGTTAGCAGGGGCAAAGCTTCCTCTCAGTCTATGGGCTGAAGCTATGTCCACTGCATGCTATGTTCAGAACAGAACTTTTATCAATAAGGTTACCATGAAAACACCCTATGAGATGTGGAGAGGCAGGAAGCCATCAATCTCTCATTTCAGAGCCTTTGGGTGTGTTTGCTATGTGTTAAACAACGGCAAAGAGGCCCAGAGTAAATTTGAGCCAAAATCCGATGATGGGATCTTTGTCGGATATTCTTTACATAGCAAGGCTTATCGTATTTTCAATAGAAAATGTCTAACAGTTGAAGAATCTATCCATGTAAGGACCCGTACCTTGAGTTAGTCAGTTTTACCTCCGGAGTAGAGTTTTTCTAGATTTTGACCTAGTAAATGGACTCCAATGAATTCACGTGCAAAAGGAAAGATGCTTAGAATGGTGTCCTCTATCTACCACAGAAGTTTCAGGCCAAATGGACATGTATGTGAGGTGCACGTGATATGGGTCCAATTCACGTGCAAGTGTAATTGTCTTCTAAATGATGCAAGGAGGCTAGGGGTGAAGTTTGAGAGCATTTGGAGTCCATATGGAGGTGCACGTGAATTGGGAATTCACGTGCAAATTGGCGTGCAGCCATATTTTTGCATGGTTCCCTTGGTTTTGTCATTCTAAGGAACTTTCTCCAAAGGACCATGTTGAAATTCTGAGTATTTTGGCCTATATGGGTGCGGAAAGGTGGTAACTTGTGTGATCAAAACTACGTCGTTTTGATCCTGAGATTCACTTAATCAAAACTACGTCGTTTTGATGTTGTGTTGTCTATATAAGGAGGAGGAGTCCCTCTGTTTTAGGTTTAGGGTTTGTTGCTTCACCAGCCGTCGCAGAGAGAGAGAGAGGGAAGGAGAGCTCCTTGTTTGCCGCGGGCGTCTTGCGTGGGTGGTCGGTGACTCGTGGGTGGACGGCGTTCGGCTTGGGATCAGACCGTTCTTGTGTTGTTGCGTTTTCCTTGAGGTAGGGGTTCTGTTCTTCCTAAATCCTCCTCCTGTCCTAGGGTCCTAGGGCGGAATATGAGATATCTGTTATATTATTTATATGTAAATTCATATAGGTGTGACCTCCTATATGAATGTTGGCCTTCGTGGCATGTTGGTGTGATTCCGTGGATTACATGCTTTGTGTTCGATGAAATGCCTGTGTGAATATAGCTGTATGCATATGCCCATTACGTGTTTGGTAATATGCCTGTGTGGCTGGATTTGTGGTTTAGTGTATGTGTCTTGTGTGTTTGCTCTATTTTCCTGAATGGTTGGGTTTGTGCGCTTGTGAACGGGTGCACACCAAGTGTTTGGTGGTATGCTCGAGTGACCATGTGTGTTGTGTGCTTGATTGTGGTATCAGGCCTGAAGAGGCGGTTAAAGAACTTTGCCTGAGAGGCGGTTAAATCACTTGGCCTGAAGAGGCGGTTAAATCACTTGGCCTGAAGAGGCGGTTAAATAACTTGGCCTGAAGAGGCGGTTAAATCACTTGTGTTTTGTGTGGTGGATAATTGTGACGACCGATGTGGTTTGTTATTGTTTGTTGAGATTGTTGTAACACGTCACGCCCTGTGCACATGCATGTAGCCGCTAGGAGCATGGGAAGGGTTGGGGAGACTTGATCCCTACCGAGCCGTGGTTGCTCACCCCTCCTACCGTGTTTGCTTGTTTTCCAAGGGACTTACAGGCGTTAGGTGGATACACCAAGGTGGAAGACCTTATCCATTTTACTCTTCCATTTATGTTGTTTTCTTTTATGGGAACCGATGTAACCCTGTGGGGATGGGATTGGAAAGAATTCTGTTGTAATAAACTGGTTTGGAATATTTTTATGAATATTACTTTCTTGAATGGGTTGTGGATGTTTGAAATGTAAAATTCTTGGTTTGTATCCTAACCCCTTTGCCCTCCGTGTGGGTAAAAGGGGAGTCACGTGCCGGTTTCCTCGGGTTGGAAATCCGGGGCGTGACAATATGGTATCAAAGCATGGTCTAGTTGGCCTAGGGTAGTGGGCGGACTTGGTTATCCTAAGTCCTTTGGAGGAGCCTGGAGGGACATGCCTGATCAACATGGTCCTCTTTGAGCCTCCAAGGTGTACTTAGGGTAGTCCAGTCTTGTGATAGGATTTGCATGCATTGGCATTAGGGCACTAGTTGCATTTCTTGTGAAGGTATGCTAAAGCGTGGATAAGATCACATGATTAAGTGAAATGTGCAACTCGATTTGTTTGGCAATGTGTCCTGGATCGTGAACTGTGAAATGTGATTGATGTAATGTATGTGTGTAATGTCATGTGTTAGTGAAATTGATAATGGGGTAGAGGTAGTCAATTTGTTAGTAGTCAAACGCGTCCTGACGTTTGTGCATCTTACTTCATGTAGTAAGAATGCCACCGAGGAGAGTGACACGTGCGTCCGGGGCATGGGCGATGAGTCATCTGCCCATGAGGGTCCGGGTGCGGGACCATCCATTGGAGGGCATGCGTTGCTACCGGCACAGCTACAAGAAGGCATCCGGCTGGAGGTACGAGAGCTACGGGAGGGACTCCGGCAAGACGTTCGGGAGGAGGTGCGCCGTGAGATGGCAAGACACGGCGGTGGTGCCACCACCACCACCACCACCGTAGGAGAGCCGCCTCGTGAGCGTGAGAGTTCGCCGGGTGGTGTACCGACCCGTGCGAGAGGATGACGTGGTGACACGGTTCCGAAAGGAACAACCTCCGCGATTTAAGGGGGGGGAAGATCCTGTGGTAGGCGAGCAGTGGTTGAGGCAGATTGAGCATGTGTTCTCCTTTCTCCTGCCCCGGGAGGAGGATAAAGTGCGGACCGGCAATTCGGCGGCTAGAGGGGGACGCTTTGGAGTGGTGGACGAGTGTTGCGGGGAGCCGTGCGGTGCAACTCATGTTTTGGGAGGAATTCTTGCAACTCTTCCAAGATGAGTTCTTCCCGGAATCGGTGAGATGGCGGAAGAGGGAAGAATTTGGCAGCTTGAAGCAGGGATCCAAGACGGTACCTGAGTATGAGCGGGAGTTCCGGAGATTGAGTAGGTTTGCTCCTGAGATCGTGGTAAGGGAGGACCTGAAGGCCCACAAGTTCACCTTGGGTCTCAGGCCAGCCCTTAGGGAGAGGGTGGCGATTCTACGCTTGAGGACCTATGCCGAGGCCGTGGAGACGGCCCGAATAGCCGAGAGAGAGCCGGATGATGGGAGGCAGGCCCATCGGGGGCGCCGGTTGCAGAGTGGGCCTGATCGAGATGCAGGGTCCAAGAGGCTCAAGACGGAGGAGAGGGATAGCAGTTCTTTTCGCGGTCGGGGTCGGACATCCGTGAACCCTGGGAGGTTCACCTTTGGCGGCGGAAGACAGGGGGGGTCCATCTGGGAGTCTACCGAGCGGATGCCACCTTGTGGAGAGCAGGGTCACTTCAAAGGGGAGTGCCCCAAGAAGGACCGGCGATGCAACAACCGTGGACGAGAGGGTCATTTGCGTCGGGTTTGCAGGAGTGGCAACAGGGGAATAGGGGGCGCGGCATCCGGCGTGAGGAGTGATGCTAGCTTCCGTGCACCAGTGAGAGACCGGCTCGTCGGTGGCAGCCGCCAGGCAGGATCTAGTCGGACCCGACCCCGGGGGAGGCCGGAGCGGCAGCAGACCGAGGCCGGAGGCAACCTTAGCGGGAAGCGTCCAGTGGATCGAGCCGACCGGTGGCACGGGCCAAGGGAGGGTGTTTGCGCTGGAGGCGACATACCAGGAGGAGGCTGAGTTACCACCCCCACCAGCTGAGGGTGGAGCAGGACCATCGGTGGTTAGAGGTACCCTCTTGATCTCCCGTACATTAGCTTCTGTTCTTTTCGATACGGGTGCATCATGTTCGTTTGTTGCTGAGCTTGTAATAGACGGCTTGGGGTTAGCTTGTGTGGAGGCCGCGAGGCCCCTAGTTGTGGAGTCTCCGGTAGGAGGCATGATTGAGGTACGGCAAGTGTGTCGTGGACCGTGTGTTAACCATAGGCGAGGTGGAGCCGAGTTTTGACTTGCATGTGATGCCTTTGAGAACGTTTGACCCGATCTTGGGTATGGATTGGCTTATGGCTTTCCAGGCCAAGATAGATTGTTATCGGCGGCGTGTGACCTTCGTGACACCTGCGGGGACCTCTTGCACCCTGCAGGGGGAGTGGGATTGTGAGGCGAGTCGGGCCGGGCCGGTGTTGGACCAGTGGGGTGCCATTACCCACAGGTTAGCAGCCCTGACCTTTGCCGAGGAGGGTAAGGTGGAAAAGAGGGTGTGGCCCGTTGTTGTGGACCAATTTCGGGATGTTTTTCCTGAGCGGTTGAGGAGTTTGCCACCTAAGAGGAGTGTGGAGTTCACCATTGAGTTGGTACCGGGGACGGGTCCGATTTCCCAAGTAGCGTATCGTATGGGGCCAGCAGAGTTGAGGGAGCTTCAGGAGGCAAATCGAGGAGTTGGTGGGCCAGGGGGTATATCGGACCGAGTACCTCACCTTGGGGTGCTCCGGTGCTCTTTGCTAAGAAGGCCGATGGCACGCTTCGTCTCTGCATCGACTACAGGAAGCCGAATTCAGTGGATCGTGAAGAACAAGTACCCGTTGCCTCGGATAGATGACCTGTTTGACCAATTGAGTGGGGCCCAAGTGGTTTTCCAAGATAGATTTACGGTCGGGGTATCACCGGCTCGGGGTTAGGGAGGAGGACATCCCTAAGACGGCTTTTCGGTGCAGGTATGGGCATTATGAGTGGGTAGTGATGCCTTTCGGGCTCACTAATGCACCAGCGTGTTCATGCATTTGATGAACCAAGTCTTTGCTCCATACCTAGACTCGTTCGTGGTGGTGTTTATCGACGATATCTTGGTGTATTCCAAGACCGAGAAGGAACATGTGGAGCACTTGGCAACAGATGTTGCAAACCTTGAGGGACCAGCACTGTTTGCTAAGTTTAGCAAGTGTGAGTTTTGGCTGCAGGAGGTTCACTTTCTTGGCCATGTGGTGTCACCGAGGGAGTTAGGGTGGACCCGGCCAAGATTGAGGCCGTGGCATCGTGGGCGAGGCCAACCAACGTTTTTGAGATCCGTAGTTTTCTTGGTTTGGCGGGGTACTATCGTCGTTTTGTAGAGGGGCTCTCCCGTTTGGCGGCTCCTATGACGGCGTTGACTCGGAAGGGCGTGAAGTTTGATTGGACCGACAAGTGTCGGCGGCGTTTGAGACTCTCAAAACCCGTTTGACCACCGCCCTGTGTTGAGGTTGCCTAGGGAGGATATTCCATATGAGGTGTATTGTGATGCGTCCAGGGTTGGTTTGGGGTGTGTGCTTATGCAGGAGCACGGTGTGGTAGCTTATGGGTCGAGGCATTGAAGCCTCATGAGCAGAATTATCCTACTCATGACCTTGAGTTAGCGGCCGTCATCTTCGCCCTGAAGAGTTGGCAGCACTACCTCTTGGGAGAAAAGTTTGTGGTGTTCTCGGATCACAAGAGCCTTCAGTACATCTTTACTCGAAGGACTTGAATTTGAGGCAAAGGAGATGGGTGGAGTATTTGCAGACCTTTGATTTTACTCTTGCCTATACCCCGGGCAAGGGAAATGTTGTGGGCGATGCGTTGAGCCGAAAAGGGAAAGCCGAGGTGGTCGTGAGAGAGTGGAAGCCGATGGAGCGGTTGGCGACGTTACGTTCTGCGGCACCGTTGTTCATGATGGTGGGACAGTCCCGAGTCCTTTGGTGGTAGTGCTTGAGTTGTACCGGCGCGTCCGGGAGGGACAGCTGGGTGACATTGAGTGTGAGGTTCTCCGTGCCCGTATTGAGGCCGGGGAGCTATCCGGGGACCGGACAGAGGGTCCCGAGCATGAGTTGTCATTTCGGGGGCGGTTGGTCGTGGCTTCTTCCCTCGGGGATGAGGTGATGAGGGAGTTTCACCGGCCTAGAGTTGCTTGTGCATCCAGGGGGGTACGAAGATGTACCATGCGCTTCGGGGACATTTTTGGTGGCCAAGGGATGAAACGCGATGTAGCTGCCTTTGTTTCGCGGTGCCTCACGTGTCGGCAGGTGAAGGCCGAGCATCGGCGGCCGGCGGGCATGTTACGGCCCTTGCCCATAGCGGAGTGGAAGTGGGACCATATAGCGATGGATTTTGTGGATCGGTCTTCCACCCACCACCGGGCGGAAAGATATGATTTGGGTGATTGTGGATCGACTCACAAAGTCGGCCCATTTCCTTGCTGTTCGCGAGCGGGACTCTATTGGGACCTTGAGTCAGCCGTACATGAACGAGATTGTGAGACCGCATGGCGTACCATCATCGGTTGTCTCGGACCGGGATTCGAGGTTCACTTCTCGTTTCTGGGCAGGTTTGCAGGAGGCTATGGGGACCAAGCTTCATCCGAGTACAGCCTTTCACCCTGAGACCGACGGTCGACCGAGCGGACAAATCAGACCATGGAGGACATGTTGAGGGCTTGTGTGCTAGATTTTGGGGGTTCGTGGGCAACTCACCTTCCTTTGGTGGAGTTTGCCTACAACAACGTTATCAGGCATCCATTGGGATGGCTCCTTTTGAGGCGTTGTATGGACGGCCGTGTCGATCCCCTTTGTGTTGGACCGAGGTGGGGGAGACAGCTCTCTTGGGACCGCAGTTGGTTCAAGAGGCTACCGAGAAGGTCAAGTTGATCCGTCGGCGTTTGTTGTCGGCTCGAGTCGGCGAAATCTTATGCGAATCAGCGGCGGCGCCCTTTGGAGTTTTCTGTTGGTGATCATGTGTTCCTTCGTGTCTCTCCACGTCGTGGTCATCGACGGTTTGGGCGGGGTTCCAAGCTCTCTCCGCGGTTTATTGGTCCTTTTGAGATTCTGGATCGTGTAGGGCCTGTGGCCTACCGGTTAGCGTTACCACCGCGGGCCGAGTCGAGTGCACAACGTATTTCACGTGTCCCGGTTGCGGAAGTATCACCCTGACCCCACTCATGTGATTGATTGGGGGACGTTGGACATCGAGGATGACATGTCCGTCATTGAGGCCCCTATCCGTATCCTAGATCGGCGAGAGAAGCTATTGCGTGGTCGTGCTTATTCCTTTGGTTCGCGTGCTGTGGCAACACCGTGGTATTGAGGAGGAGACATGGGAACGTGAGTCCGTGATGCGTGCGCAAGACCTGGACTTGTTCGAGGACGAACAATCTTAAGCGTGGGAGGTGGTCGTTGGCCAAGGGATAGTGTTGTGTTTTCTTGTGATGTGTTTTCTTGTAGTAGTTGATGTATTTGTTTTGTCTTTTAAAGACATGTGCTTAATGTGATGTGCTTTGAGATGTGTATTTGTGCCATGTGGAAGTGTTGTGTGCATTATTGTGGTTATGGATTATGGTGGTACTTGTTATGTCTTTGTTGTCTTGTGTGTGGTGTATGACCCATTAGGGTGTTGTGGCTCGCCGTGTGGCAATGGGTAGCTTGTGTTCGTTTTTCCTCTTATGTCATTTCTTTTCGAGGACGAAAAGTCTGAAGGGGGAGAGGATGTAAGGACCCGTACCTTGAGTTAGTCGGTTTACCTCCAGGAGTAGAGTTTTTCTAGATTTTGACCTAGTAAATGGACTCCAATGAATTCACGTGCAAAAGGAAAGATGCTTAGAATGGTGTCCTCTATCTACCACGAAGTTTCAGGCCAAATGGACATGTATGTGAGGTGCACGTGATATGGGTCCAATTCACGTGCAAGTGTAATTGTCTTCTAAATGATGCAAGGAGGCTAGGGGTGAAGTTTGAGAGCATTTGGAGTCCATATGGAGGTGCACGTGAATTGGGAATTCACGTGCAAATTGGCGTGCAGCCATATTTTTGCATGGTTCCCTTGGTTTTGTCATTCTAAGGAACTTTCTCCAAAGGACCATGTTGAAATTCTGAGTATTTTGGCCTATATGGGTGCGGAAAGGTGGTAACTTGTGTGATCAAAACTACGTCGTTTTGATCCTGAGATTCACTTAATCAAAACTACGTCGTTTTGATGTTGTGTTGTCTATATAAGGAGGAGGAGTCCCTCTGTTTTAGGTTTAGGGTTTGTTGCTTCACCAGCCGTCGCAGAGAGAGAGAGAGGGAAGGAGAGCTCCTGGTTCTTGCCGGGCGTCTTGCGTGGGTGGTCGGTGACTCGTGGGTGGACGGCGTTCGGCTTGGGATCGATGTTCTTGTGTTGTTGCGTTTTCCTTGAGGTAGGGGTTCTGTTCTTCCTAAATCCTCCTCTGTCCTAGGGTCCTAGGGCGAGAATATGAGATATCTGTTATATTATTTATATGTAAATTCATATAGGTGTGACCTCCTATATGAATGTTGGCCTTCAGTGGCATGTTGGTGTGATTCTGTGGATTACATGCTTTGTGTTCGATGAAATGCCTGTGTGAATATAGCTGTATGCATATGCCCATTACGTGTTTGGTAATATGCCTGTGTGGCCGGATTTGTGGTTTAGTGTATGTGTCTTGTGTGTTTGCTCTATTTTCCTGAATGGTTGGGTTTGTGCGCTTGTGAACGGGTGCACACCAAGTGTTTGGTGGTATGCTCGAGTGACCATGTGTGTTGTGTGCTTGATCGTGGTATCAGGCCTGAAGAGGCGGTTAAAGAACTTTGCCTGAGAGGCGGTTAAATCACTTGGCCTGAAGAGGCGGTTAAATCACTTGGCCTGAAGAGGCGGTTAAATAACTTGGCCTGAAGAGGCGGTTAAATCACTTGTGTTTTGTGTGGTGGATAATTGTGACGACCGATGTGGTTTGTTATTGTTTGTTGAGATTGTTGTAACACGTCACCGCACCTGTGCACATGCATGTAGCCGCTAGGAGCATGGGAAGGGTTGGGGAGACTTGATCCCTACTGAGCTGTGGTTGCTCACCCCTCCTACTGTGTTTGCTTGTTTTCCAGGGACTTACAGGCGTTAGGTGGATACACCAAGGTGGAAGACCTTATCCATTTTACTCTTCCATTTATGTTGTTTTCTTTTATGGGAACCGATGTAACCCAGGTGGGGATGGGATTGGAAAGAATTCTGTTGTAATAAACTGGTTTGGAATATTTTTATGAATATTACTTTCTTGAATGGGTTGTGGATGTTTGAAATGTAAAATTCTTGGTTTGTATCCTAACCCCTTTGCCCTCCGTGTGGGTAAAAGGGGAGTCACGTGCCGGTTTCCTCGGGTTGGAAATCCGGGGCGTGACAATCCATGTTGATTTTGATGAATCTAACCTTGACTGGTCGAGTGTAGGATCTTCAAATTCAATTGCGTAGGATCATATGGACAATACGATTGATTATTCTCAGTTCAGACATGTTCCTGCTGTAACTCCTAATGAATCACCTAATACTGCTGAAGCAAGAAGAAATCCTACTGATGATGCTTCAGAAGACTCGGACTCAGGACTTCCACTTAACTTCGGACAAATTGTTACGAACATCCATAACTTCGGTGAACCTTCAAGTCCATCTGGACCTGTTCATACTGAAAGTCACAGTGCCAAAGAACTTCTAAGTTCTTCTGGAACTGTTCATCATATAGATACAACTGGTCCGGAAGAAGCTCAACCAGCCAATGTACAAGATCCACCTGATTTGGCAGAGCTTCAAATCATTAACTACTCACCGCCACTTGCGCAGAACTATAGTTGGACTTGGAACCACCCATCAGATCAGTTCAAGTGATTGGTGATCCTACTATTGGAGTAAGAACGAGGGCAGCCACTTCCAATCTGTGCCTCTACTCGTATTTTCTATCAAAGATAAAGCCAAAGGTGGTGGATGAAGCCCTTTAGGATTCAAACTGGATAGACACTATGCAAGAAAAGCTTAATCAGTTCAAGAGGAATGAAGTGCGGACTTTAGTACCAAGGCCGAAGTCGCAACAAGTCATTAGAGTTCAATGGGTGTTTCGGAACAAATTAGATACTAATGGAATAGTAATCCGGAATAAAGCTCGACTGATAGCCAAAGGATACCGTCAAGAAGAAGGCATTGACTATGACAAAACCTTTGCTCCAGTAGCTAGACTTGAGGCGATCCGAATGTTCCTGGCGTATGCATTATATAAAAACTTCAAGCTTTATCAAATGGATGTCAAGAGTGCATTTCTTAGTGGAGAACTTCAAGAGGAGGTTTATGTTGAACAACCTTCGGGCTTCGTTGAACTCAAGGCTGAACATATGGTATATAAACTTCGGAAAGCCTTGTACGGATTGAAGCAAGATCTAAGAGCTTGGTATGACACATTATCAGAATTCTTGCTCAAACATAAGTTAAGAAAAGGGAAGATAGACACCACACTATTTCTATGAAAAGAGAAAGTTCATTCTCTGATCATACAAATCTATGTGGATGACATCATTTTCGGATCATCAAATCCAAAGCTTTGTGAAGAGTTTGCAAAGTTCATAATGATGTTTATAATTTTTTTGTCATCTAATGTTATTAGTATTTTTTATCTAATGTTGCTTGTAATTTGTTTAGTTGTCTAATGCTAGTTGTTTTGGGCTGTCTAATATTGTTTGTAATTTCTTTTTGTATAATGTTCTTTTAAGGGTTCTTGATTTATATTATTATTAAAGAGTCTCATGTTTTGATTTATTCTTGGGTGCAGTTTTCCCAAACTTGTGTTGGCTAAGGAACATTTGTTCAATTCAGAAAGAGCAAAAAGGTTGGAGGAAAAGATTGCTTAAATAAAAAAAAATCAGCTCCATACGTCAAAGTTGAATGGAATAAATGGTGTGAAGAGGAAATATCTACCTGTGAGTATTACATTTTAATATCAACATTACTTTTTTTGTTGTCTAATGTTTTTTTGTATTTTTTTATTTAATGTTGTTTCTAATTTGTTTGGCTGTCTAATATTGTTTTTTGTCTAATGTTGTTTGTTTTGGGTTGTGTAATGCTATTTGTAATTTATTTGGCTAGTTAATACTTATTTTATATTTTTATTGTCTAATGTTATTTGTTTTAGGCTGTTTAATGTTGTTTGTAAATTTTTTCGTTGTCCAATGTTATTTGTAATTTTCTTTTGTCTAACACTGGTTATAATTTTTTTGTCTAATGTTGTCTGTATTCTTTTATCTAATATTGTTTGTAATTTGTTTTGTTGTCTAATACTTTTTTTAATCGTCTAACGCCACTTGTTTTGGGCTATCTAATGTTTTTATTTTTTTTGTTTAATATTGTCTAATGCACTAAATTGAAACACTTGCATTGACAGATTGTTGAGGTTAAAGAGCTAGAATCTATTCAAAAACACTAGAAACAGTGAGTTTTTGTTGGCTTGAGTTTTTTTTGCTTATTTCCATTAATGGTGTTTATTTTTATTTTTTTTCCCTATTATGCATTTGTTGTATTTTTTTCATGGAATTTCTTTGAAGGCGGTCAACATCATCTGTTTTGTTTTTTTATATGAAGGCATTGGTTGTTGGTGTCACAAAGAGGACCTCAAGGCATTCCATTACAATTGTTGTAAGTATTATTATATATTATGCTGGTAAGATCTAATTTTAGAGTTGGTCTTTTTATTTTTCCCGTTACGCCTTCATGGTAATTTTTTTGTTATGGGTTTTCCCTGCAAGTTCAGGTAGTTTTTATGCTATTGCGACATCTTCTATTCTTGTCTAGGTTTTTTCCCTTTTGTTTTAGATTTATTTTATATTGATGCTGCATCTATTCTATTTTTTCTGAATTTATTATCTATTGTTCTGGCAGTTCAGGTAGTTTTTATGGTATTGTGACATCCTCTATTCTATTCTAAGTTTTTTCCCCTTGGTTCTAGATTTATTCTATACTGCTGCTGTATCTTTTATTCTGTTATATTTTTTTGTTCTGAATTTAATATTTGTTCTGGCCTCTGACTAACTTTGATGAACCAATGGAGACAAAGCTGAAACTGTCATTCCAATTCCAAGTTTCTCCAATTGAACTAGAAGTCCAACGTGTTATTCATCCTTTGGAATAAAATAAGCCTGCTGAAGAATAAATAACAAGGAATTAAAAATGGATCCAAACAAGTTTTCTTGTGTCTTTACAGTGAGGGAAGCAAATAGTGGGCCATGCTTTAAACCAATTCCCCCAGGTCACAAAATAGGACTCACCAATGGGACCTTCACTTAATGCTAGGGTAATTCTACATTTTTTTGCGTGAACTCTGTTGCAGGTTAATTCTGCATTTTATCTTTGACAGCAATTAATTCTTTTGCTTGTTAATGTGGTGTTGTAATTAATTAGAAAAAAAAAGTTAATGTGTTGTTCTATTGATCTGTTGCAGGTGAGATTATGAGAACAAACTTTGCCAGGCCTAATTAAGAGAGAAGATTCATATGGATGCTAGAATTATTGCAATTAAGAGCTTTGAAGACATTATTGTGCAGTTTGTTAGTGCTAGGTCTTATAATAGGAGAGTTGTATTAAAATTTGGTTATTTTTTAGTAAGATATTGCCTATTTTAAAGGTTTGTGATTGTGTTTATTATTTTAAAATATAATTTTATTTATTTTCAGTCACTGTTTTTTAATATAATCATTTGAAAAATTATTAGTTATTATTTTAAATGAGCTTTAAATGAGCTTAAAACGAGTCGAGTTGTATGTTTTAAAGCTTATAGAATTATTTAGTCAAGTTTGAGCTCGAGCTTAAGTTCAGTTATAATGTGTTGGTTCTAACTCGAGCTCGAGTCGAGTCGAGCTAATCGAGGGCTCGACTCGGCTTGAGTTGTCACGCCCCGGATTTCCAACCCGAGGAAACCGGTACGTGACTCCCCTTTTACCCACACGGAGGGCAAAGGGGTTAGGATACAAACCAAGAATTTTACATTTCAAACATCCACAACCCATTCAAGAAAGTAATATTCATAAAAATATTCCAAACCAGTTTATTACAACAGAATTCTTTCCAATCCCATCCCCACTGGGGTTACATCAGTTCCCATAAAAGAAAACAACATAAATGGAAGAGTAAAATGGATAAGGTCTTCCACCTTGGTGTATCCACCTAACGCCTGTAAGCCCCTAGAAAACAAGCAAACACAGTAGGAGGGGTGAGCAACCACAGCTCAGTAGGGATCAAGTCTCCCCAACCCTTCCCATGCTCCTAGCGGCTACATGCATGTGCACAGGTGCAGTGACGTGTTACAACAATCTCAACAAACAATAACAAACCACATCGGTCGTCACAATTATCCACCACACAAAACACAAGTGATTTAACCGCCTCTTCAGGCCAAGTTATTTAACCGCCTCTTCAGGCCAAGTGATTTAACCGCCTCTTCAGGCCAAGTGATTTAACCGCCTCTCAGGCAAAGTTCTTTAACCGCCTCTTCAGGCCGGATACCACAGTCAAGCACACAACACACATGGTCACTCGAGCATACCACCAAACACTTGGTGTGCACCCGTTCACAAGCGCACAAACCCAACCATTCAGGAAAATAGAGCAAACACACAAGACACATACACTAAACCACAAATCCAGCCACACAGGCATATTACCAAACACGTAATGGGCATATGCATACAGCTATATTCACACAGGCATTTCATCGAACACATAGCATGTAATCCACGGAATCACACCAACATGCCACTGAAGGCCAACATTCATATAGGAGGTCACACCTATATGAATTTACATATAAATAATATAACGAGATATCTCATATTCTGCCCTAGGACCCTAGGACAGAGGAGGATTTAGGAAGAACGAACCCCTACCTCAAGGAAAACGCAACAACACAAAGAACGGTCTGATCCCAAGCCGAACGCCGTCCACCCACGAAGCACCGACCACCCACGCAAGACGCCCGGCGGCAACCAGGAGCTCCCCTTCCCTCTCTTTCTCTCTGCGACGGCCGGTGAAGCAACAAACCCTAAACCTAAAACAGAGGGACTCCTCCTCCTTATATAGACAACACAACATCAAAACGACGTAGTTTTGATTAAGTGAATCCCAGGATCAAAACGACGTAGTTTTGATCACACAAGTTACCACCTTTCCGCACCCATATAGGCCAAAATACTCGAATTTCAACATGGTCCTTTGGAGAAAGTTCCTTAGAATGACAAAACCAAGGGAACCATGCAAAAATATGCCTGCACGCCAATTTGCACGCCAATTCCCCAATTGGCGTGCAGCTCCAAATGCACCCAAACTTTACCCCAAGTCTCCTTGCATCTTGTAGAGGCCTGAGAAGCAAAAATATGCTTGCACGTGAAATGGGTGAATTCACGTGCAGCTCCAAATGCTCTGAAATTTCTGTGGTAGATAGAGGACCTCATTCTAAGAAACTTTTGTTCTTGCACGCCAATTGTTTGAGGCCATCTACTAGGTCAAAAGTGAGCTCCAAGATCAGCCAAAACGACTTAAACCTTTGTAAACGCATAGCATCTTCCTAGGGCATAAATGTACGCTATCGCTTGACACATGCACCTCTCAAAAGTCCCCTCTTGGGCTCATCTCTTACCTTAAACTTGTGTACCAACATCCAAGGTGTTTGTGGTTAACTCCTTACACACGGGTTACACACGGGTCATTACATCCTCTCCCCCTTAAGACTTTTCGTCCTCGAAAAGAAATGACATACGAGGAAAACAAACACAAGCTACCCATTTGCCACACGGCGAGCTACAACACCCAAATGGGTCATACACCACACAAGGCACAACGGCACATAACAGTACCACCATAATCCATAACCACAATGATGCACATAACACGTGTCCACATGGCACGAATACACATCCCAAGGCACATCACAAACAAGAACACATGTCTTTAAAAGACTACAAATACATCAACGAATACAAGAAAACACATCACAAGAAAATATCACTATCCATCCCTTGGCCAACAGCCACCTCCCACGCTTAAGATTGTTGGTCCTCGAACAAGTCCGGGTGCCGCTCACGCATCACGGACTCACGTTCCCATGTCTCCTCCTCAATACCACGGTGCTGCCACAGCACGCGAACCAAAGGAATAGCACGACCACGCAAAAGCTTCTCTCGCCGATCGAGGATACGAATAGGGGCCTCAATGACGGACATGTCATCCTCAATGTCCAACGTTCCCCAATCAATCACGTGAGTGGGGTCAGGGTGATACTTCCGCATGGCGGGACACGTGAAACACGTTGTGCACTCGACTCGGCCCGCGGTGGTAACGCTAACCGGTAGGCCACAAGCCCTACACGATCCGGGAATCTCAAAAGGACCAATAAACCGCGGAGATAGCTTGGAACCTCGCCCAAACCGTCGATGTCCACGACGTGGAGAGACACGAAGGAACACATGATCACCAACGAGAAAACTCCAAAGGTCGCCGTCGCTGATCCGCATAAGATTTTGCCGACTCCGAGCTGCCAACAAACGCCGACGAATCAACTTGACCTTCTCGGTAGCCTCTTGAACCAAGCTGCGGTCCCAAGAGAGCTGTCTCCCCCACCTCGGTCCAACACAAAGGGGATCGACACGGCCGTCCATACAACGCCTCAAAAGGAGCCATCCCAATGGATGCCTGATAACGTTGTTGTAGGCAAACTCCACCAAAGGAAGGTGAGTAGCCCACGAACCCCCAAAATCTAGCACACAAGCCCTCAACATGTCCTCCATGGTCCGATTCGTCCGCTCGGTCCGACCGTCGGTCTCAGGGTGAAAGGCTGTACTCGGATGAAGCTTGGTCCCCATAGCCTCCTGCAAACCTGCCCCGAAACGAGAAGTGAACCTCGAATCCCGGTCCGAGACAACCGATGATGGTACGCCATGCGGTCTCACAATCTCGTTCATGTACGGTGACTCAAGGTCCCAATAGAGTCCCGCTCGCGAACAGCAAGGAAATGGGCCGACTTTGTGAGTCGATCCACAATCACCCAAATCATATCTTTCCGCCCAGTGGTGGGTGGAAGACCAATCACAAAATCCATCGCTATATGGTCCCACTTCCACTCCGCTATGGGCAAGGGCCGTAACATGCCCGCCGGCCGCCGATGCCTCGCCTTACCCTGCGACACGTGAGGCACCGCGAAACAAAGGCAGCTACATCGCGTTTCATCCCTGGCCACCAAAAATGTCCCCGAAGCGCATGGTACATCTTCGTACCCCCCTGGATGCACAGCAACTCTAGACCGGTGAAACTCCCTCATCACCTCATCCCTGAGGGAAGAAGCCACGACCAACCGCCCCTGAAATGACAACTCATGCTCGGGACCCTCTGTCCAGTCCCCGAGATAGCTCCCCGGCCTCAATACGGGCACGGAGAACCTCACACTCAATGTCACCCAGCTGTCCCTCCCGGACGCGCTGGTACAACTCAGGCACTACCACCAAAGGACTCAGGACTGTCCCACCATCATGAACAACGGGGCCGCAGCGTAACGTCGCCAACCGCTGCTCCATCGGCTTCCACTCTCTCATAGCCACCTCAGCTTTCCCTTTTCGGCTCAACGCATCGGCCACAACATTTCCCTTGCCCGGGGTATAGGCAAGAGTAAAATCAAAGGTCTGCAAATACTCCACCCATCTCCTTTGCCTCAAATTCAAGTCCTTTCGAGTAAAGATGTCCCGAAGGCTCTTGTGATCCGAGAACACCACAAACTTTTCTCCCAAGAGGTAGTGCTGCCAACTCTTCAGGGCGAAGATGACAGCCGCTAACTCAAGGTCATGAGTAGGATAATTCTGCTCATGAGGCTTCACTGCCTCGACCCATAAGCTACCACACCTGTGCTCCCGCATAAGCACACACCCCAAACCAACCCTGGACGCATCACAATACACCTCATATGGAATATCCTCCCTAGGCAACCTCAACACAGGTGCGGTGGTCAAACGGGTTTTGAGAGTCTCAAACGCCCGCCGACACTTGTCGGTCCAATCAAACTTCACGCCCTTCCGAGTCAACGCTGTCATAGGAGCCGCCAAACGGGAGAACCCCTCTACAAAACGACGATAGTACCCCGCCAAACCAAGAAAACTACGGATCTCAAAAACGTTGGTTGGCCTCGCCCACGATGCCACGGCCTCAATCTTGGCCGGGTCCACCCTAACTCCCTCAGTGACACCACATGGCCAAGAAAGTGAACCTCCTGCAGCCAAAACTCACACTTGCTAAACTTAGCAAAGCAGTGCTGGTCCCTCAAGGTTTGCAACACTTGTTGCCAAGTGCTCCACATGTTCCCTCTCGGTCTTGGAATACACCAAGATATCGTCGATAAACACCACCACGAACGAGTCTAGGTATGGAGCAAAGACCTGGTTCATCAAATGCATGAACACCGCTGGTGCATTAGTGAGCCCGAAAGGCATCACTACCCACTCATAATGCCCATACCGCACCGAAAAGCCGTCTTAGGGATGTCCTCCTCCCGAACCCTGAGCTGGTGATACCCCGACCGTAAATCTATCTTGGAAAACCACTTGGGCCCCACTCAATTGGTCAAACAGGTCATCTATCCGAGGCAACGGGTACTTGTTCTTCACGATCACCGAATTCAGCTTCCTGTAGTCGATGCAGAGACGAAGCGTGCCATCGGCCTTCTTAGCAAAGAGCACCGGAGCACCCCAAGGTGAGGTACTCGGTCCGATATACCCCTGGCCCACCAACTCCTCGATTTGCCTCGAAGCTCCCTCAACTCTGCTGGCCCCATACGATACGCTACTTGGGAAATCGGACCCGTCCCCGGTACCAACTCAATGGTGAACTCCACACTCCTCTTAGGTGGCAAACTCCTCAACCTGCTCAGGAAAAACATCCTGAAATTGGTCCACAACACGGGCCACACCCTCTTTTCCACCTTACCCTCCTCAACAAAGGTCGGGCTGCTAACCTGTGGGTAATGGCACCCCACCTGGTCCAACACCTGGCCCGGCCCGACTCGCCTCACAATCCCACTCCCCCTGCAGGGTGCAAGAGGTCCCTGCGGGTGTCACGAAGGTCACACGCCGCCGATAACAATCTATCTTGGCCTGGAAAGCCATAAGCCAATCCATACCCAAGATCGGATCAAACGTTCTCAAAGGCATCACATGCAAGTCAAAACTCGGCTCCACCTCGCCTATGGTTAACACACAGTCACGACACACTCGCCGTACCTCAATCATGCCTCCTACCGGAGACTCCACAACTAGGGGCCTCGCGGCCTCCACACAAGCTAACCCCAAGCCGTCTATTACAAGCTCAGCAACAAACGAACATGATGCACCCGTATCGAAAAGAACAGAAGCTAGTGTACGGGAGATCAAGAGGGTACCTCTAACCACCGATGGTCCTGCTCCACCCTCAGCTGGTGGGGGTGGTAACTCAGCCTCCTCCTGGTATGTCGCCTCCAGCGCAAACACCCTCCCTTGGCCCGTGCCACTGGTCGGCTCGATCCACCGGACGCTTCCCGCTAAGGTTGCCTCCGGCCTCGGTCTGCTGCCGCTCCGGCCTCCCCCTGGGGTCGGGTCCGACTAGATCCTGCCTGGCTGGCCCGCCACCGACGAGCCGGTCTCTCACTGGTGCACGGAAGCTAGCATCATCCTCCTCACGCCGGATGCCGCGCCCCCTATTCCCCCGTTGCCACTCCTGCAAACCCGACGCAAATGACCCTCTCGTCCACGGTTGTTGCATCGCCAGTCCTTCTTGGGGCACTCCCCTTTGAAGTGACCCTGCTCTCCACAAGAGTGGCATCCGCTCGGTAGACTCCCGAGATGGACCCCCCCGTCTTCCGCCGCCAAAGGTGAACCTCCCAGGGTTCACGGATGTCCGACCCCGACTGCGAAAAGAACTGCTATCCCTCTCCTCCGTCTTGAGCCTCTTGGACCCCGCATCTCGATCAGGCCCACTCTGCAACCGGCGCCCCCGATGGGCCTGCCTCCCATCATCCGGCTCTCTCTCGGCTATTCGGGCCGTCTCCACGGCCTCAGGATAGGTCCTCAAGCGTAGAATCGCCACCCTCTCCCTAAGGGCTGGCCTGAGACCCAAGGTGAACTTGTGGGCCTTCAGGTCCTCCCTTACCCGTCTCAGGAGCAAACCTACTCAATCTCCGGAACTCCCGCTCATACTCAGGTACCGTCTTGGATCCCTGCTTCAAGCTGCCAAATTCTTCCCTCTTTGCCATCTCACCGATTCTGGGAAGAACTCATCTTGGAAGAGTTGCAAGAATTCCTCCCAAAACATGAGTTGCACCGCACGGCTCCCCGCAACACTCGTCCACCACTCCAAAGCGTCCCCCTCTAGCCGCCGAATTGCCGGTCGCACTTTATCCTCCTCCCGGGGCAGGAGAAAGGAGAACACATGCTCAATCTGCCTCAACCACCGCTCGCCTACCACAGGATCTTCCCCCCCCTTAAATCGCGGAGGTTGTTCCTTTCGGAACCATGTCACCACGTCATCCTCTGCACGGGTCGGTACACCACCCAGCGAACTCTCACGCTCACGAGGCAGCTCTCTCCTGGTGGTGGTGGTGGTGGCACCACCTGTTGTCTTGCCATCTCACGGCGCACCTCCTCCCGAACGTCTTGCCGGAGTCCCTCCCGTAGCTCTCGTACCTCCAGCCGGATGCCTTCTTGTAGCCGTGCCAGGTAGCAACGCATGCCCTCCAACGGATGGTCCCGCACCCGGACCCTCATGGGCAGATGACTCATCGGCCCTCGCCCGGACGCACGTGTCACTCTCCTCGGTGGCATTCTTACTACATGAAGTAAGATGCACAAACGTCAGGACGCGTTTGACTACTAACAAATTGACTACCTCTACCCCATTATCAATTTCACTAACACATGACATTACACACATACATTGCATCAATCACATTTCACAGTTCACGATCCAGTACACATTGCCAAACAAATCAGAGTTGCACATTTCACTTAATCATGTGATCTTATCCACGCTTTAGCATACATTCACAACAAATGCAACTAGTGCCCTAATGCCAATGCATGCAAATCCTATCACAAGACTGGACTACCCTAAGTACACCTTGGAGGCTCAAAGAGGACCATGTTGATCAGGCATGTCCCTCCAGGCTCCTCCAAAGGACTTAGGATAACCAAGTCCGCCCACTACCCTAGGCCAACTAGACCATGCTCTGATACCATATTGTCACGCCCCGGATTTCCAACCCGAGGAAACCGGTACGTGACTCCCCTTTACCCACACGGAGGGCAAAGGGGTTAGGATACAAACCAAGAATTTTACATTTCAAACATCCACAACCCATTCAAGAAAGTAATATTCATAAAAATATTCCAAACCAGTTTATTACAACAGAATTCTTTCCAATCCCATCCCCACTGGGGTTACATCAGTTCCCATAAAAGAAAACAACATAAATGGAAGAGTAAAATGGATAAGGTCTTCCACCTTGGTGTATCCACCTAACGCCTGTAAGCCCCTGGAAAACAAGCAAACACGGTAGGAGGGGTGAGCAACCACGGCTCGGTAGGGATCAAGTCTCCCCAACCCTTCCCATGCTCCTAGCGGCTACATGCATGTGCACAGGTGCGGTGACGTGTTACAACAATCTCAACAAACAATAACAAACCACATTAGTCGTCACAATTATCCACCACACAAAACACAAGTGATTTAACCGCCTCTTCAGGCCAAGTTATTTAACCGCCTCTTCAGGCCAAGTGATTTAACCGCCTCTTCAGGCCAAGTGATTTAACCGCCTCTCAAGGCAAAGTTCTTTAACCGCCTCTTCAGGCCAGATACCACAGTCAAGCACACAACACACATGGTCACTCGAGCATACCACCAAACACTTGGTGTGCACCCGTTCACAAGCGCACAAACCCAACCATTCAGGAAAATAGAGCAAACACACAAGACACATACACTAAACCACAAATCCAGCCACACAGGCATATTACCAAACACGTAATGGGCATATGCATACAGCTATATTCACAAAGGCATTTCATCGAACACATAGCATGTAATCCACGAATCACACCAACATGCCACTGAAGGCCAACATTCATATAGGAGGTCACACCTATATGAATTTACATATAAATAATATAACAGATATCTCATATTCTGCCCTAGGACCCTAGGACAGAGGAGGATTTAGGAAGAACAGAACCCCTACCTCAAGGAAAACGCAACAACACACGAACGGTCCGATCCCAAGCCGAACGCCGTCCACCCACGAAGCACCGACCACCCACGCAAGACGCCCGGCAGCAACCAGGAGCTCCCCTTCCCTCTCTTTCTCTCTCTGCGACGGCTGGTGAAGCAACAAACCCTAAACCTAAAACAGAGGGACTCCTCCTCCTTATATAGACAACACAACATCAAAACGACGTAGTTTTGATTAAGTGAATCCCAGGATCAAAACGACGTAGTTTTGATCACACAAGTTACCACCTTTCCGCACCCATATAGGCCAAAATACTCGGAATTTCAACATGGTCCTTTGGAGAAAGTTCCTTAGAATGACAAAACCAAGGGAACCATGCAAAAATATGCTTGCACGCCAATTTGCACGCCAATTCCCCAATTGGCGTGCAGCTCCAAATGCACCCAAACTTTACCCCAAGTCTCCTTGCATCTTGTAGAGGCCTGAGAAGCAAAAATATGCTTGCACGTGAAATGGGTGAATTCACGTGCAGCTCCAAATGCTCTGAAATTTCTGTGGTAGATAGAGGACCTCATTCTAAGAAACTTTTGTTCTTGCACGCCAATTGTTTGAGGCCATCTACTAGGTCAAAAGTGAGCTCCAAGATCAGCCAAAACGACTTAAAACCGCCTGAGAACGCATAGCATCTTCCTAGGGCATAAATGTACGCTATCGCTTGACACATGCACCTCTCAAAAGTCCCCTCTTGGGCTCATCTCTTACCTTAAACTTGTGTACCAACATCCAAGGTGTTTGTGGTTAACTCCTTACACACGGGTTACACACGGGTCATTACATGAGTAATCACCTTACACGAACTCGAGCTCGAGTTCGAGCTTGACAAAATATTTAATGAGCCGAGCCAAGCTAGAGGTTTCAGAGTTCGACTCGAGTTCGAGTTTGGCTCGATTATTTTATTCCTTAAATGAGCCGAGTCGAGTTCACCTAAGCTCGGCTCGGTTCAGCTCATTTATAGGGCTATCAGTAAGTTGATTTTGCATCCATAAGAGTTGCAAGCAGCAACTTCCTGCAGCTATATATTCTGCCTTAGCAGTAAATGGTGATATGAAATTCTGCTTCTTACTGAACTAGGAGATAAGTCTGTTTCTAAGAAATTGGCATATACCACTAGTGCTCTTCCTGCCTATGCGATACCCAGCAAAATCAGCATCTGAATATTCGGATAAAGAGAAGTTGGACTCCTTTGGATACCGGAGTCCCAAATTCATTATCCCTTTAAGGTACTGTAATATCCGTTTGACATGAAGCATGCGTGACTCTTTAGGATCCACCTTATATCTTGCACATATGCAAGTTACAAGCATGATATCTGGGTGACTTGCTATTAGGTACTGCAATGATCCTATCATACCTTTGTATTCAGTCACATTTACTGATTTGCTGCTAGGATCAGGATCTAACTTAGCATTGACTGGCATAGGAGTTTTCATGGAAGATGAATCTTGCATACCAAACTTCTTGAGTAAGTCCCTTGTGTAGTTAGCTTAGTTAATGAAGATTCCTTCCTTCATTTGTTTGATTTCAATTCCGAGGATGTAGGAAAGTTCTCCCATCATGCTCATTTCGAACTTGCCAGTCATTAACTTTGCAAATTCTTCACATAGCTTCGGATTTGATGATCCTCCTCATTAGGATGACCTCAATGTTCACGCTGGTTAAGCTTCTTCGAATCCACACATTTCTGTATTGTCAGGTCTGGAAGAACCTTGAGGTTCTTCGACATTGAGACTTCTTGTAGAGACCTGTGTTTAGGTTGATTTGTGAGATAGTCGTTATTTGGTATTGTGCTTGGTGATACGAGCATTTTGGCTGTAGTTGGGTCCAATTTGGAGTTTGGGGCCCCAAAAGGGCAGTTGTGTAATTTTGGGTGGTTATTAATTAAAGAATTAACATGAAAATATAAATAGAAAGAAAGAAGAATAGATAGCAAAAGAGGTTATTTGCGTTCAAATTGGTGAGAGCGTGAAGAGAGAGAGAGAGAGAGAGAGAGAGAGTGGAGCATGGAAGCTTGGATTGGAGCTTGGAGCTTGGCTTTTGGGTTGATTCCGTTGTGAATCTTTACCTGGTAGGTGTTCCTAACCTTCTGTTTCCTTTCTGTTCTTGAGCCTGTATGATTTGGGTATAAATCATAAGAGTTAGCATGAACCCTCGGTTTTAGGGAAATCCAATTCTGGAATTGGATGTGGTAATTTAAGCATGTAAAGTGTAAGTATGATATGAGATATAGTATTGTGATTGTGTATCTGGAATTTGGGGGATTTATACTTGTGTATTTCATGGGGGTTTAGAAGTCAACCATGGGGAACCTATATCTAAATCTAGATTGGAATTTTTATCTGTTTATATATGTATATGTATGTATCTGTGGCTGTTATGCGATTTAGAGGCGCTTAGGACAGGTTATGTGGTATATAAATTGTAGTTTATTAAGTACAAATTGGGTTTGCAGGTGTCTAGGAGTCGCTGGGTCGATTTTAGACGAAGAACAAGCTGGAACGACGATAAATAGTGCTGCTTGGTGTGTTGGTGAGTTTGGGAGCCAAAAGATTATAGGATCGAAGGTCACAGAGGCGAAGGTCGCAGAGTCGAAGGTTTGAGGGTCGAAGGGTTGCAAGGTTGAGGGTCGAAGATCGAGGGTCGCAGGGTCGAAGGTCGAAGGTCAGCAGCTCTGAGCCATAGATCTTCATAGCAGAGTCCTACGGATCTTTGAGGCAGTCCTACGAGTCTTTGAGGCAGAGAGATACGAGTCTATGTTCTAGAAATCTTCAAGGCTACGACTGCGAGTCTGCGAGGCAGATCTTCGAGGCAGAATCCTACGGATCTTCGAGGTAGTCCTACGAGTCTCCGAGGCCGATCTTCGAGGCCGTGTTTCCAGTGATCTTCAAGGGAGATCTTTGAGGGAGATCTTTGAGGCTGTGTTTCTACAAGTCTTCGAGGCTGAGTTCTACGAGTCTTTGAGGTTGGGCTTCGAGCTTCGAGGTTGGGTTTTTAAAGAGCCTTCGGGGCTAGTCCGTTTAGTAATTCTCATGCTTTTTTAGAGATATAGAATGTTGTTGTTTGCTTTTCATAAAATATTGTGTATAAGGTTAGGTTGATTTGATTGGTTGGTCAACCGAGGTCCCATATAGGGCTGGCTATGAGCCGAGGTCCCCTATATGGCTGGTTTATAGTGGAAGGTCCCACAAGTGGCTACTTGTATGCTATGGTCCCATTATGGCAGGCAGGCTGTAAGAGCCTTGCCCTATGCTGATTAGCTGAGATGTAAAGTCTGTGTGACAGGTTTGTATAAGAGTCTGTGTGACTTGGTATTATGAAAGTCTGTGTGACTTAATTGTGTGAACCTCGCATGTCTATGTTTTGTGGACGATGTGTGTGTGTGTTTATGCTTTTATTTGTTTTGTATAGAACGCTCTGTGAATTATTGTGTGCTTAGACATTCACTTGCACATGTATACACGGGTAGTGTGTTGTAGGTCACTTACTGAGCCCTTGTGGTCACTCTACGTTGCTGTCTTGATTTTCAGGTTCAGGCAGAAGGTAGCTTTGGGGTTCATCATCGACCAGATCGAGCAGACCTGACCATTTTGATGTATGGGACTATGTCCATCATGCTAATTTTGTATTCTGACTGTGTTGCTTCCCGAACATGGGTCCGTGGATGTTTGTACTATATCTTATGATATTATATGATATGATGTGATGATGTTTTCAGTTAGTTGCATGATTTCGTGAGTACAGGAATACCCTTGTATGACTATACAGGTGCATTTGGGCAGCACTCACTGTGGCCCTTTTTGGTGCTAGACACTAACCCCTTGCCCACGGGTGCGGGTATGAGGTAGTCATGTTCCCGGTTTTGGGCCTCCTGGAGCTGTGGGCGTGACAAGTTGGTATTAGAGCATGGTCTAGTTGGACCTAGGTTAGGGGTGGTTGATTACTGCTTAGGATTTGGGAAATTATGGGGAGGGCGCTTGATCAACGCAGTCCTTACATGTGTTCTGAGTTCTGAGGGGTTAGTCAAATCATGTTAGGTACATTGGGTTGGGTGCATACATGTTGCATGGTTAATTGTGCATTGATAAAAACTAGACATTTTGTGTTGCACTCTGATGATGTTGTTCTTGTGTGTAAAGATGATGTTGTTGTTGTGTGTGAAATTGGTTTGTGGTGTGGTGTCCTTGTCATTGGTGCATGTGTTGGGAAATGGGGGTAACATGGACCCCAGTGCTCATTGGATAAGATGTGTTGTAAGGGCTTTGGACCCCATTGTTTGTTGTGGACCGATGGGTCATAGTTTCTGGTCGTTGATTGCTGGTATTGTTGTGTTGGTTGTGTGGATATAGACGATGCCACCTAAGAGGAGTTCTTGGGGCCGGGGCCAGACAAAGGAGCCCACTGCTCAGTCAAAGCCACAGAGACATCAGATTCTCCATGGGCCGTTAGACCCAGCCATTGTTGCTCAGATTGGGGCAAATATTGTGGGAGGGCTTCAGGGTGTTATCCGAGGTGTAGCTCGAGGGATAGTCCGAGAGGAGATTCGAGAGGAACTTTGAGAGGAGCTCCGAGCAGGGCTACGGGAGGAGCTGAGGACGCAAAGGGCGCAGCGACCTCCACCTCCACCTCCGCCACCAGGCCGTCACCTCAGCACTCCCTACATTCACATCATCGAGATGAGGTTCAGAGGGAGGAGCGCCAGTTTCAGGTTGGGCCCTCCACAGTGCAAATTGATTGGGTGGGTCGATTTAGGAAGGAGGGGTTGACCAAGTTTGAGGCCAACACTAGTCCAAAAGAGGCAGAGGAAAGGGTAAAGTGGACTAAGGACATTTTTGAGCTGATACAGGTACCAGTAGAGGCTAGGGTTCGTCTAGCCACTCACTATTTGGTTGGAGGGGCTCGTAGATGGTGGGAGGCCGTGAGAGCTGTTCACGGTACACCAATGGCTTGGGAGGGTTTTATGGACCTCTATTACACCGAGTATTTTCCTCGTACCATATAGAGGATGCAATGGTGGGATTACCATGCTTTGGAGTAGGGGAGCAGGATAGTAACGGAGTATGTCCGAGCTTTCATAGCCTTAGGGACGTTTGCTCCTGATGCTTGGATGATAGAGGCCTTCAAGACCCAGGACTTTCTTGAGGGTCTGTAACCAGCTCTCAGAAGGAGACTAGACATGCTAGAGTTAACCACGTATACAGACACAGTCAACAAAGCCTTGATTGCAGAACGAGAGCTGGATCAGGCTAGGCTGAGGAAAGGAGGAGCAGCAGGACCCAGTCAAAGGAGGCCGAGAGAGGAGTAGGCAGGAGAGGGTGGGAGAGGACCGGTGCCTAGATTTACTACACAGACTAGTGTTTCTAGAGGTAGTTCCATCACTGGGTTTATCGGGAATTACTGTGCTTGTGGGATTAGAGGCCACAATGAGAGAGACTGTCGGAAGAGGGGCAGTGGCGCACTTAGATGTTTCAGGTGCAGAGGAGTCGGGCATGTGGCAGGGGCGTGTCCCTCATCCAGCTCAGCGAGTGTTGTAGGGCCACAACACTGTCGTGACCAGGGGCGGAGGAGTGGGGCACCATACCATTGGCGGAGTCAGTCAGTACAGATTGCGTAAGGGTGGTCAGCGGCATAGCAGCCTAAGAGGGAGGCACAAGTTCAGAGGGGTCAGACTGAGAGGGCTCCAGTTGGGCAGGCTAGCAGCAGTGCCCAGAGAGGGAGGGCATATGCCATCACCGACAGAGAGGCAGATACTCCACTTATCGATGAGGCAGGACCGTCCATGGTGAGAGGTATAATTCTGGTCTCTTGTACTGTTTATACTGTATTGATTGATATTGGTGGTACACACTCTTTCATTACACAATCCTGTTATGCACCCAAAGACGAAGCACATTGAAGTCAGGTATCACTTCATCCAAGATCATGTTCTCAAAAATCACATATCTCTCGAACATGCTGCTACAGATGATCAACTCGCAGACATACTCACCAAGCCCCTACCTGATGCAAGATTTTTCGAACTACTCCTCAAATTAGGTGTAAAGACTCGTATTTGGGTAGTGTTGAGAGATAGCCATTCTATAGGAATGCAAATATCTGGATGGTAGTGTAGTCGTCGATGTGAGCATTTTGACAGTACTTGGGCCCGATTCCGGGTCGGGGCCTCGAGTGGCCCAATTGCTGACTTTTCGGGGATTATTGGTTGACTTTGCATTTGAGCGGTCATTTGAGTGTGATAATATCTGAATAGTGTTGTGCTCGTCAGTTAGTCTATAGCAGTTAGTTCAGATTTCATAGTCCGAATTAGTTAGTAGCTTCAATGAGCAACAGTGTTTCCGCAGCATCAATCCGCAACAGTGTTTCTGTAGCATCAATCTGCAGCTTCCATCCACAGCAGTATTCCAGAGTAGTACAACTGCACTGCACTACACTGGACTATTTACATTATAACCTTTAAGTCTCTCCACACTTAAGTTACAATGTAAATAGCGAAATACCCCCCTTTCGGATTCAAAGAAAAATACTAGAAAATTAAATTCCCACTCCTTCAAAATGTGAAAATTGGGATTTAATGGGAAATCTCAGAAAAATCCAGTTTTTCGTAGAGGTGAATTTTTGGAAAGTGAGGTTAGACATCTTAGAAAAATCCCCAAAAATCAGATTATCTTAGTTATGATATGGAGACCCAATGTCGGGACTTTTTATTTCAAGAAAACAACTTGTATGGGTATCTCCTTCCTTGGTTAAGTAATGATGATTGATTTGTGAAGACTGGCTTCAGTTATAAAGGGAGTATGGTGAACCTTAATGCCATATTGGTGTTGGTATGTTGGTTTGAGAAATTGGGGCTTGGGCTATATGACTTGTTGGTTTCTCACCGTGAGGCTAAGGCCTGTATTGAGCCGTTGAGCTTGTGGAGCTAGGGTTGAGTGCCCTGAGCTGAGATCCCGTTGAGGATTATCTTAAGCCGTTGAGCTCGTGGAGCTAGGGCTGAGTGCCCTGAGTTGAGATCCCATTGAGGATTGTGTTGAGCCGTTGAGCTCGTGGAGCTAAGGCTAAGTGCCCTGAATTGAGATCCCATTGAGGATTGTGTTGAGCCGTTGAGCTCGTGGAGCTAGGGCTGAGTGCCCTGAGCTGGGATCCCGTGGAGGATCGTGGACAAGCTGTCCTGTGTGGGCAGGCTAGGTCCTGATGTTTGTTTGCAGGCTGAGTGCTGATGATTGTGCACACTACACGATGCACGAGTACACTGAGCATATAGTATAGACTTGTATGTTTGAATGATGTGGAGTTTTGGGGTCACCTACTGAACTTGTCGCTCACCCCTACTTGTTGTTTCCCTTTTTCAGGTGTGACCCGAGACTAGTGGAGGACTTTCTTCCAGGAGGACGCGCCCACTACTTTGATATATGATGCAGTGTTGTATTTTGTATTGTTGTGTATTGTATCCCAGACATGGGTCCGTTGACAGTTGTATTTGCATACTGTTTGTGATGTGATGTATGTATCATTGTTTAACTTATTGTATGCATGATGATATATGGGAAAGTACAGGGTTACCCTTGATGTATGAACGTACAAGGTTGCACGATTGAGACAGCACCCGCGGTGTAGTCTCTATTGATGCTAGTCACCTACCCCTTGATCTTTCGGGTGCGGGCAAGAGGAAGTCATGTTCATGGTTCTAGGTTCGGTTGGTATTAGAGCATAGTCTAGCGGACCTAGGTTAGTGAGTGTCACGCCCAGAATTTCCAACCCGAGGAAATCGGTTGGTGACTCCCCTTTACCCACCCGGTGGGCAAGGGGTTGGGATAAGATTCCACTTGGGACACCACTTCATTCCCAATAAATATTTATTAACAAATCATATATCTTTTTCACATACAAACCACAGTAAACATCCATGAAGGCAAACCACAAATCTTTATTCAACTCAATAATCCTTTACATCATTTCCCCGTTGGGGTTACAGTAGTCCCACAAAATAACTAAACACAAATAACATTTAAGCAAAGCTACAAAGTAGGTCTGTCCTCCACCTTGGTGTTCCCACCTAACGCATGTAGGTTCCTGAAAAGTAAATAAAGCACAATGGGAGGGGTGAGGAACCACAGCTCAGTAGGGATCATGTCTCCCTAACCCATCCCATGCTCCTAACATCTACATGTTGACGTACACGAGTGCAGTGTCGTGACAATAAGATACAGGCAGGTTATGTTCCACAGTTAAGTATCAACGCACAAGTCACAGAGTAGGTACAACAAGTGCCACAACCATACAGGCTAACGTAACCGCAACCACACAGGCTAATATATCCAGCCACGGGCTTCCACAGCCATTGGGCTCCATAACCAAACACGGGCTTCGATAGCCACCATGTTTCGGAGTCAACAACGGGCTTCCACAACCACCGTGTTCCAAAATCAGCCATGGGCTTCCACAGCCATCGGGCAAAATAACCACACACATTACATCAGCCACACTGATATAACATCAAACACTTAGCATGCATAGCCACACAGGCATAAAACCAAACACATAACATGCATCGGTCACACATGCATAATATCGAGCACTTAACTTGCATAGCCACACAGGCATAATACACCAAACAATATGCCATTGAAGGCCAACATCCATATAGGAGATCACACCTATATGAATTTACATAGAGATATATAACCAAACAGCTATAGAATGCCTACCACAAGGCCAAAACCCTGGGATAGGTTCAAGGAGGAACAGAACCCCTACGTCTGGAAGATCCTCCCACGCTAGATGTCGTCCACCCATGCTAGACACTCTAGCAGCAACCTGGAGCTCTCCTTGTCTCTCTCTCTCTCTCTCTCTGCGACAGCTACAGTGGCTAACCAAAAGAAGAACCCTAAACCTAAGAGACCTCCACTTCTTTATATAGACACCTCATCATCAAAACGACGTCGTTTTGATTAAGTGAATCTCTGTATCAAAACGACGTAGTTTTGATGGAATAGGCTACAACCTTCCCACACCCACACAAGACAAAATACCCACAATTCCAACATGCCCCTTTAGGAAAAGATTATTAGAATCCCAAAATCAAGGTAATAGTGCAAAAACATGGCTACACGCCATATTGCACGTCATATCCCCATATCACGTGCAGCTCCAAATGACGTGAAATTCCATCCCAAGCTTCCATGAGTCATGTAGAAGGCAGGCATGCAATAAAAACCTTACACGTGCCCCATATCACGTGCACTCTATTTTTGCCTCCCTAGGCTGCCCTCTTTCATCAAAAGTTCCCTATTTGGTAAATAAAATGATTTGGCTGAAGTCCATGAGTAGAAGTTCCCCAAAAACTAGAAAATTGCCACTCAAAAGGCAAAACTATGACTAACTCCTCACATCTCAAAACACGGGTCATTACTTCCTCTCCCCCTTAAGACTTTTCGTCCTCGAAAAGAAACATGCAAGGAAAAACAAACACAAGCTACCTATTTGCAAAATGGCAAGCCACAACACCCAAATGGGTCATACACTGCACATAGCATGACATACGTCCGCAAACTCACAAAGCACCACCACAATTCATAACCACATGCATCACAAAGCACATACCACATACCCATATATCACAAATACAGGTCTCAATCATAAACACATGTCTAAAAGACAATACAATTACACCAAATCATAAACAACTAATACAAGAAAGTACATCACGACAACCACCTACCACCCTTAAGATTGTTCGTCCTCAAACAACTCTGGGTGCTGCTTATGCATCATGGACTCACGTTCCCAGGTCTCCTCCTCATTGTTGCGGTGCTATCATAGCACACGAACCAAAGGAATAGCACGACCACGCAAAAGCTTCTCCCGCCGATCTAGTATACGAATAGGGGCCATAACAACGGACATGTCATCCTCACTGTCCAATGCCCCCCAATCGATCACATGAGTGGGGTCAGGATGATACTTCCTCAACTGGGATACATGGAACACATTGTGCACCTGACTCAATCGCAGTGGTAATGCTAACCGGTAGGCCACTGGCCCCACACGAGCCATAACCACAAAAGGACCGATAAACCGCAGATATAGCTTGGAACCTTGCCCAAACCGCTGATGTCCAAGATGGGGAGAAACATGGAGAAACACATGATCTCCCATAGAAAACTCTAAAGGTCGCCACCGCTGATCGGCATAAGACTTCTGGCAACTCTGGGCTGATAACAAGTGCTGACGAATCAACTTGACCTTCTCAGTAGCCTCTTGAACCAACTGTGGTCCCAAGAGAGCTGCCTCTCCTACCTCAGTCCAACACAAAGGTGATCGACATGGCCTGCAATACAACGCCTCAAAAGGAGCCATCCCAATGGAGGCCTGATAACTGTTGTTGTAGGCAAACTCCACCAAAGGAAGGTGAGTTGCCCACGAACCCCCAAAATCTAGCACACAAGCCCTCAATATGTACTCCAATGTCTGATTCGTCCTCTCTGTCTAACCATCAATCTTAGGGTGAAAGGCTGTACTCAAGTGCAGTTTTGTCCCCATAGCCTCCTGCAAGCCTGCCCATAAACGGGAAGTAAACCGCGAATATCTGTCAGACACAATCGATGATGGTACTCCATGCAGTCTCACAATCTCGTTCACATACAGCTAGCTCAACGTCCCGATGGAATCCCACTCTCGAACAGCAAGAAAATGGGCCGACTTGGTTAGCCGATCCACAATCACCCAAATCATGTCTTTCCTCCCAGTGGTGGGTGGAAGACCAGTCACAAAGTCCATCGCTATGTGGTCCCACTTCCACTCCGCTATTGGCAATGGTTGCAACATACCTGCTGGCCGCTGGTGCTCAGCCTTCACCTGCTGACACGTGAGGCACCTCGAAACAAAAGTAGCTACATCACGTTTCATCCCAGGCCACCAAAAATGTCCCCGAAGTGCATGGTACATCTTCGTACCCCCAGGATGCACAGCAACTCTAGACTGATGAAACTCCCTCATCACCTCATCTTTAAGAGAAGAAGCCACTACTAGCCTCCCCTGAAAAGACAACTCATGCTCAGGACCCTCTGCCCAATCCTCAGATAGCTCACCAGCCTCAATACAGGCTGGAAGAACCTCACACTTAATATCCCCCAATTCTCCCTCCTGAACTCGCTGGTACAGCTCAGGCATAACAACAATAGGACTCAGGACTGTCCCACCATCACGAGCAATAGGCTGCAACTGCAACATCGCCAACTGCTCCATCAGCTTCCACTCTCTCACTACCACCTCATCTTTTCCTTTCCTGCTTAACGCGTCAGCTACAACATTGCCCTTGCCCGGGGTATAGGCAAGAGTAAAGTCAAAGGTCTGCAAATACTCCACCCATCTCCTCTACCTCAAATTCAAGTCCCCCTGAGTAAAGATGTACTGAAGGCTCTTATGATCTGAGAACACTACAAACTTTTCCCCCAAGAGATAATGTTGCCAACTCTTCAAGGCAAAGATGATAGCCGCCAACTCAAGATCGTGAGTAGGGTAATTCTGCTCATGAGGTTTCAACTGCCTCGACCCATAAGCTACTACATTGTGCTCCTGCATAAGCACACACCCCGAACCAATCCTGGATGCATCACAATATACCTCATATGGGACGTCCTCCCTAGGTAATCTCAACACAGGTGCAGTGGTCAAACAGGTTTTGAGAGGCTCAAACGCATGCTGACACTTGTCAGTCCACTCAAACTTCACTCCCTTCTAGGTCAACGCCGTCATAGGGGCTGCCAAATGGGAGAATCCCTCTACATAACGACGGTAGTACCCCACCAAGCCAAGGAAACTACGAACCTCAAAGACATTGGTTGGCCTCTCCCATGATGACAAAGCCTCAATCTTAGTTGGGTCCACCCTCACACCCTCAGCTAACACTACGTGGCCAAGTAAATGAACCTCCTGCATCCAAAACTCACATTTGCTAAACTTAGCAAACAACTGTTGGTCCCTCAAGGTTTGTAACACGGTTGCCAAGTACTACACATGCTCCCTCTCAGTCTTGGAATACACCAAGATATCGTCTATAAACACCATAACAAAAGAATCCAAATATGGAGCAAAGACCTGGTTCATCAAATGCATGAACACTGCTGGTGCGTTAGTGAGCCAAAAAGGCATCACTACCCACTCATAATGTCCATACCGACACCGAAAGGCAGTCTTAAGGATGTTTTCATCCCTAACCCTCAACTAGTGGTACCCCGACCGCAAATCTATCTTGGAAAACCACTGGGCTCCACTCAACTGGTCAAACAAGTTATCTATCCGAGGCAATGGATACTTGTTCTTCACAGTCACCAAATTCAGCTTCCTGTAGTTAATACAGAGGTGAAGCGTGCCATCTACCTTCTTTGCAAAGAGCACCGGAGCACCCCAGGGTGAGGTACTCGGTCTGATATATCCCTGGTTCACCAACTCCTCTATCTACCTCTGAAGCTCCCTCAACTCAGCTGGTACCATACGATAAGCCACTTGGGAGATCAGACCAGTCCCCGGTACCAACTCAATGGTGAACTCCACACTCCTCTTAGGTGGTAAACTCCTCAACTCTTCAGGAAAGACATCCTGGAATTGGTCAACAACCGCTGGTCACACCCTTTTCTCCACTTTGCCTTCCTCAGCAAAGGTTCGAGTTGCCAACCTATGGGTGATGGCACCCCACTGGTCCTTCACTGGCCCAGCTTGACTCGCCTCACAATCCCACTCCCCCTGTAGGGTGCAAGAAACCCCCGCAGGTGACACGAATGATACACGCCGCCGATAACAATCTATCTTGGCTTCGAAAGCCACAAGCCAATCCATACCCAAGATCAGGTCAAACGTCCTCAATGGCATCACATACAAATTAAAACTAAGCTCTACATCTCCTATGGTTAACACACACTCACGGCAAACACGTCGCACCTCAATCATACCTCCCACCAGAGACTCCACAACTAGGGGTCTCTCTGCCTCAACACATACTAACCCCAAGCCATCAATCACAAGCTCAGCAACAAATGAACATGATGCACCCGTATCAAAAACAACAGACGCAAGCGTACAAGAGATCAAAAGGGTACCTATAACTACCGAAGGTCCTGCCCCACCCTCCGCTGGTGGAGGTGGTAGCTCAGCCTCCTCCTGGTGTGTTGCATTCAGCGCAAACACCCTCCCTTGGCCCGTGCCACTAGTCTGCTCACCTACTGGATGGTCCCCGCCATAGTTGCCTCTAGCTTCAGTCTGTTGCTGCTCCTGCCTCCCCTGAGGTCGGGTCTAACTGGATCCTGCTTGACTAGCCTGCCACTGACGAGCTGGTCTCTCTGTTGGTGCATGAAAACTGGCATCACTCCTCATGCTGGATGCCATGCCTCCTGCTCCCTTGTTGTTGCTCCTGCAAACCCGGCTCAAATGGCCCTCTTGTCCACAACTGTTGCATCGCCAGTCCTTCTTCGGACACTCCCTCCTAAACTGGCCTTGTTCCCCATAACAATGACATCCGCTGGAGACCTCCTGCTGAACCTCCCTGCCTACTACCACCAAATGTGAACCTCCCTGCGTTCACAGATGGCTGTCCCCGGCTGCGGAAGGAACTGCTATCTCTCTCCTCAGTCTTGGGCCTCTTGGACCCTGAATCACGTTCGGACCCACCCTACAACTGGCAACCCTGATGGGCCTGCCTCCCATCATCCAACTCCTTCTCAGCTATACGAGCTGTCTCCATAACCTCAGCATAGGTCGTCAAACGCAGAATCGCCACCCTCTGCCTAAGGGCTGGCCTGAGACCCAAGGTGAACTTGTGGGCCTTCAGGTCCTCCTTAGCCACAGTCTCAGGAGCAAATCTACTCAAGCTCCGGAACTCCTTCTCATTCTCGGGCACCCTCTTTGATCCTTGCTTTAGGCTGCCAAATTCCTCCCTCTTCTGCTATCGCAAGGACTCAGGGAAAAACTCATAGTGGAAAAGTTGCAAGAACTCCTCCCACAGTATGAACTGCACTGCACGGCTCCCCGCGACACTCTGCCACCACTCCAAAGCATTCCCCTCCAGCTGCCGAATGGCCAGTCTCACCTTATCCTCCTCCCGGGGTAGGAGAAAGGAAAACACATGCTCGATCTGCCTCAACCAATGCTCAGCCACCATAGGATCCACTTCTCCTTTGAACCTTGGAGGTTGTTCCTTTCGGAACCTCGTCACCACATCTTCCTCTGCACGAATCGGTACGCCACCACGCAAACTTTCACGCTCACGAGGTAACTCCCCCACTGGTGGTGGTGGTAGTGGCACCACCTGCTGTGCTGCCATCTCACGCGCACCTCCTCCCGAACCTCTTACCGGATACCCTCCCTCAGCACTCGGACTTCCAGTCGGATACCCTCTCGCAGCTGTGCCAATAACAGCGCATGTCCTCCAACGGGCTGCCCCGCACCCAGGCCCTCATGGGCAGATGACTCATTAGCCACTGCCCCGGATGCACATGTCACTCTCCTCGGTGGCATTCTTACTACACGGAGTAAGGAACACAAACGTCAAAATGAATTCGAGTCTATCGCGTGTCACTACCTCTACCCCACTTATCAATTCTACTATCATATGGCAGTACACACATACATTGCATCAATCCATATTGCACACAGCTTAATTCACATTTCACACAGCTCAATCAAACAAGGAGTTTTCATGCTCAAGGTATTCCAAGAAAATTCAGAGTTGCACATTTCACACTTAATTACGTTATTCACGCTTTTTTTTTCACAGTTTAGCACACATAAACAACAAATGCAACTAGTGCCCTAATGCCAATGCATGCAAATCCTACCTCAGGTTTGGACTACCCCAAGTACACCTTAGAGGCTCAAAGAGGACCGTGTTGATCAAGCACGTCCCTCCAGGCTCCTCCAAAGGACTCTAGATAACCAGATCCACCCACTACCCTAGGCCAACTCGATCATGCTTTGATACCATATTGTCACGCCCTAAATTTCCAACCCGAGGAAATCGGTTCGTGACTCCCCTTTACCCACCCGGTGGGCAAGGGGTTGGGATAAGATTCCACTTGGGACACCACTTCATTCCCAATAGATATTTATTAAAAAATCATATAACTTTTTCACATACAAACCACAGTAAACATCCATGAAGGCAAACCATAAATCTTTATTCAACTCAATAATCCTTTACATCATTTCCCCATTGGGGTTACAGTAGTCCAACAAAATAACAAAACACAAATAACATTTAAGCAAAGCTACAAAGTAGGTCTGTCCTCCACCTTGGTGTTCCCACCTAACACCTGTAGGTTCCTGAAAAGTAAACAAAACACAATGGGAGGGGTGAGCAACCACAGCTCAGTAGGGATCATGTCTCCCAAACCAATCCCATGCTCCTAACATCTACATGTTGACGTGCACGAGTGCAGTGTCGTGACAATAAGATACAAGCAAGTTATGTTCCACAGTTAAGTATCAACACACAAGTCACAGAGTAGGTAAAACCAGTGCCACAGCCATACAGGCTAACGTAACCACAGCCACACAGGCTAATATATCCAGCCACGGGCTTCCACAGCCAACAGGCTCCATAACCAAACATGGGCTTCCACAGCCACCATGTTTCGGACTCAACCACGGGCTTCCAGAGCCACCGTGTTCCAGAGTCAACCATGGGCTTCCACAGCCACCATGTTCCAAAATCAGCCACGAGCTTCCACAGCCACCGGGCAAAATAACCACACACATTACATCAGCCACACATGTATAACATCAAAGACTTAACATGCATAGCCACACAGGCATAATAAACCAAACAATATGCCATTGAAGGCCAACATCCATATAGGAGATCACACCTATATGGATTTACATATAGATATATAACCAAACAGCCACAGAATGCCTACCACAAGGCCAAAACCCTAGGATAGGTTCAAGGAGGAACAAAACCCCTACGTCTGGAAGATCCTCCCACGCTAGATGTCGTCCACCCATGCTAGACACTCCAGCTGCAACCAGGAGCTCTCCTTCTCTCTCTCTCTCTCTCTCTCTCTCTCTCTCTCTCTCTCTCTCTCTCTCTCTCTCTCTGCGACAGCTACAGTGGCTAACCAAAAGAAGAACCCTAAACCTAAGAGACCTCCACCTCTTTATATAAACACCTCATCATCAAAACGACGTCGTTTTGATTAAGCGAATCCAGCATCAAAACGATGTAGTTTTGATGGAACAGGCTACAACCTTCCTGCACCCACACAAGACAAAATGCCCACAATTCCAACATGCCCCTTTAAGAAAAGATGATTAGAATCACAAAACCAAGGTGATGGTGTAAAAACATGGCTGCACGCCATAATGCACGTCATATCCCCATATCACGTGCAGGTCCAAATGATGTGAAATTCTACCCCAAGCTTCCTTCAGTCACGTAGAAGGCAGGCATGCAATAAAAACCTTGCACGTCATAATGCCCCATATCACGTGCACTCTATTTTTGCCTCCCTAGGCTGCCCTCTTTCGTCAAAAGTTCCCTATTTTGTAAATAAAATGATTTGGCTAAAGTCCATGAGTAGAAGTTCCCCAAAAACTAGAAAATTGCCACTCAAAAGGCAAAACTGTGACTAACTCCTCACATCTCAAAACACGGGTCATTACAGTGAGGGGTGGTTAATTGATTCCATGTGCCTTGAAAATTGTAGGGAAGGTGCCTGATCAACGCAGTCCTTACATGTATTCCAGGTTATGTTGGATGCATATCTAGTGGTATGATTGTGTGCATATAGGGCACTAGATTGTCTTTGTGTGTGATGTGATTGCATTTGGTGCCTAAATGGCATGTGGCCGTCAGAGCCAAGACTTGGTTTTGTGTGCCCGAAGGGGTGACACGATGCTATATACATGGTTGTGGACCTACGGGTCGTGTGGTGAGAACCTACGAGTTGATTTGTGCCTTTGGTGGCTGCTTGTGCTAGCAGTGCTACTGTTGATTGTTTGTTGTTTATTGTTGTGGCTACTGTGATGGCGCCACCAAGGAGAGTTGTTTGAGACCAGGGCCCGGCAGAGGAGCCCTAAATAGAGTCAGGGCACCAAGGGCAGTAGACTCCACCACAGAGTTTGCCGGCTTCCGTTATGGGACCTAACTTGACTCAGTTGTTGCTTTAGTTACAGGAGGCCATATAGGGTATGCAGGGCTTGATGAGGGAGAAGACTAGGGAGGTGGATGAGCTGAAGAGGCAGAAGCAGTCTCAGCAGTAGGAGGCGAGGGTGTTACAAGATGTGCACTAGCAGGAGGTCGTGATAGAGCCAGCACGATGAGGAGTGGACTAGGTTGCACAGTTTTTGAAACAAGCACCCAAGACTTTTGAGGATGGTTCACGGCCAGAGGCAGCCGAGCACTGGATTAGGTGGATAGAGGACATCTTTGAGATGATTGCGGTGCCAGATGAGGAGCAGGTGCGAGTGGCGACACACTATCTGTTGGGTATCCCACGTAGGTGGTGGGAGTCCACTAGAGCTGTCCATGGCAGTCAGATGAGCTGGAGAGAGTTTATGGAGCGTTTCTTTGGGGAGTATTTTCCCAGCTCGTTGTAGTATGCACGATGGAGAGAGTATTATCAGCTTCAGCAGGGTAGCCAAACTGTGGGTGAGTATGTGCAAGCCTTCATAGATTTAGGGCGGTTTGCCCTTGAGGCTTGGGAAAAGGAAATCCGTTAGACGCAGGATTTTATTTAGGGCTTGAGGCCATCTTTGAAAAACAAGCTAGAACCGATGCAGTTGACCAGTTACAAGGATGCGGTCGACAAGGCACTTATTATTTAGAGATGTCAAGATCAGGCGAGAGCCGAGAGACCGGGAGGTTCTGCAGGTCCGTGCAAGAAGAGGCAGAGTAGGGAGAGCAGTGCTGCTTAGCCTGAGAGGAGGCAGGTGTAGAGGGTCGCCAGCCAGGCGGTGGGACCCTATGAGAGTTCAGCCAGCCGGAGGTCAGGTACTTGTTAGAGCTATGGTTTGACCGGACACTTGTCGAGAGACTGCCCAAGGAAAAGGATGACATGTTACCGATGTGGGAAGGTTGGGCATGGAGCTAAGGAATGTTCCACCTTTAGCTCAACCAGCAGTGTAGGTCCTCATTCGAAAGAGCAGGGACAGAGGAGTGGGGCTCCATCTCAGAGGTCGGTGCCGCCAACACAGAACACGCAGACGCGACCTGCAATGCAGCAGCCTCAGCGGGAGGCGCAGTGTTAGGTTGATCAGCAGAGCAAAGCTGATAATGTGCATTTATGCCGTTATTCTAGTGTATATTTAGGGTATTCAAGAGCATGACTAGAGTTTAATTTACCCATATTTCATAGATATTTGCTCTAACCCCTTAAGAAGACACTGCTTGTTCTAGATGTGTATTTTTGAGTTGTTTTGGCAGGTTTTTAAGTGATTCCTTCTCAAACAAATCAGCTACATCATCTTGTATACTAAAGAGGAAGCTTGTCACAAAATATGAGCTCAAAAGGAGGCATTTTGAAGGCTACAAGCGACAAGGCAGTAAGAGGCTTCTTCACACACTCAGTGCTGAGCAAGCACATTTTGATTTATTTGACTATGAAGATGGCCTTACCAATATGACGTACATAAGGGAAAGTTGCTCCAAATGATGTCCTTGACCTCCCATAAAAATTTCAGAGCAAAAGGACAACAATAGATTTTGCACGTGATATTCGGATTTGATTTTTTTTGACCTAGTAGGAGGCTTCTTATGATCTCACGTGCAGAAGAAAAGTTGCTCTAAATGATGTCATCTACTTCTCACAAAAATTTCAGACCATTTGGAGGTGCTCGTGAAAATGACCTTTGTCACGGGCAAGGATATTTTTGCATGGAAGGCTTCTATCTCATGTGATAAAGTGCTAGGTGAAGTTTCAGAGCAAATGGAGGTACCCGTGAAAATGACCTTTGTCACGGGCAAGAATGTTTTTGCACAGTCACCTTTGTTTTGTTATGCTGATGATCTTTTCCTAAAGAACCTAGTCTATATTGTGCTTGGTTTGCGTTGTATAATGGCTGAAAGGTAAAATCACCGTCACTTATCAAAACTACGCCGTTTTGATTAATGACGATAGCTGGCGGCTAGGGCACACATTGCATAGCAGGTTCCTTTATAAATAGGGGCGCAACAGGCCCTAACAAGATATCTTGAGAGGAGGGCACATTTTTAGAGAGAGAAAGAGAAGGCTCACGTTCTTGGAGCTGTCGGCCTTAAGAGTTTGACGGCTGGAGAAGATCCAGAGTTGAAGTTCTGCTGCTCTTGGTTCTAAGATGATGTTCTTTATTTGTTTATGCTTTGTCAAGAACATATGTGAGTAGTTTCCTTTATCTAGGGGAGCAATGCAGCCCCCTAAGTTGTTAAACTGATTATTTGAATATTGGGTTTGTTTAATTGAGATTGCGTGTTTTATGAATCTGTTCTTCATCTTTTAATATCTGGGCTGTACACCTAGGTTTTCGTAGCCTTAGTCTGAGGCTGACTTTTGGTTCATAACATATTTGTGATTGGTGTGACCATTATCCTATCATGAGTATGATAATTAGGCTTTGTTTGTTGCTGCCATGATGACCATTCAGGCAAACAACACTTAGAAAGTCTGTCAATGACCATTTGCAGAACCTTGGCTCATGTATAGCACACTATCATTTAAATAATCCCAAGAACCTTAAAATCAGTAGAAACAGCGTAGGGAGGTGAAATTGTGATCCTGGATGCTTTAATCTTTGAGTTTTAACATTAAATTCAATTCTGCTGTCCTTGTTTATTCAGAAAACCAAATAAAAATTAGATCTTTAGTTTAAAAAAGAAAACTTTTTGCCAAGACATTTTATAGAACAAGAGTAATTGGGTGTTTTGATTTAAGAACTAGAAAACTAGGCTAATCCCTGTGGGTTCGACCCCTTGCTTGCTGCTATTCTTTTAGTGCAAACTTAGGGAATTTATCATCTTGAAGAGAGATTTAACGACATTAGCTAGCTCTTTTAGAGAGGCTAAAAATCTGTCTGTCAAAAGCCCCAATGGGCCAGGCTAGTAGCAGTATGCCACGAAGGGGGACATTTGCCCTTACTAGCAGAGAGGCAGAGGTTTCACCAGTGGACGAGGCAAGACTAGGACCTTCAGTGGTGAGAGGTACCATCATCATTTCTTATACTATCTGTTCAGTTTTGATTCATACTGGTGCTACTCATTCTTTTATTTCGTATGCTATGGTTGTTGGATTGGAGTTAGACCAGGAAACAGTTAGTCAGTCTTTGATGGTTGCTTCACCTTTGGGTGGAATTGTGATACTTGAGAGTATCTGTCATGTTTGTCGGGTAACACTTGGGGGTGTTATCCTGTTATGTGATTTGTATATTATGGAGTTAGACGATTTTATTGTTATCTTAGGTATGGATTGGTTGGTTTCCGTTGAGACCAAGATTGATTGTTTTAGATGGCGTATGACGTTTCTCACACCAGAGGGCACGACGGGTGTCTTTGTGGGTGAGTGGACTGAGGAGGCATGCAAGTTGGGACCTTTGAGGCATGGGTGGGGTGATGTGACCCACCAGTTAGCCATCTTGATGTTGGTTGACAGGAGGAGAGAGGAGAATGCTGGTTTGCCACCCATTATACATCAGTTCTTGGATGTATTTCCTGAGGACTTAGTTTGCCACCTGTGAGGGAGGTAGAGTTTTCGATTGAGTTATTGCCGGGGACAACACCTATTAGGTTGGCGTTCTACTGGATGGCGCCGACAGAGCTTAGAGAGCTCAAAAAGCAGATAAATAATCTTCTGGCACGAGGCTTTATCAGGCGGAGTAGCTCACCGTGGGGCGCTCCAGTGTTATTCGACAAGAAGGCAGATGGTTCGCTTCAGATGTGTATAGACTACCGGAAGCTGAACCAGGTGATTGTGAAGAACAGGTATCCATTGCTGAGGATCGATGATCTGTTCGATCAGTTTCGAGGTGCGAGATGGTTTTCCAAGATAGACTTGAGATCTGGAAACCATCAGTTGAGGGTTAAGGAGATAGATATCCCTAAGACCGCATTCAGTTGTCGTTATGGGCATTATGAGTGGCTTGTGATGCCGTTTGGGCTCACGAATGCTCTAGCAGTGTTTATGGGATTGATGAACTAGGTGTTTGCTCCGTATTTATATATGTTTGTTGTGGTGTTTATCAATGATATTTTGGTCTATTCAGCGAGAGCACCGGTTGTACGCGAACTTCACAAAATGTGACTTCTGGTTACAATAGGTGAACTTCTTGGGACATGTGGTATCTTTGCAGGGTTTCACAGTAGATCTTGCGAAGATCGAGGCAGTTATGTTGTGGAAAAGGCCCATGAATGTGTTTGAGGTTCATAGCTTCCTTGGTTTGGTAGGCTATTATCGGAGGTTTGTGGAGGATTTTTCCAGGTTGGCAGCTCCGATGACAAACTTGATCAGGAAGGAAGTTCCTTTTGTTGGGTCTGATACTTGTTAGAGTACTTTCATGGAGTTGAAGGCACGATTGACCTCAGTACCTATCCTGATTCTTCCACATGAGGGTCTGTCTTTCGAGGTGTATTGTGATGCTTCCATGGTGGGACTTGGTTATGTGTTGATTCAGGGTTGGCAGGTGATCGTAGCAGTCCCAGAGTTGCAGCGCCGGATCTTAGAGGATCAATTGGGGTACGTTGACTATGAGGTCATCAGGGACAGGATTCAGACAGGGCAGACATCTCTTTAATTGGACTGAGGATGCAGAGCATGTACTGTGGTATAAGGGTAGACTGATAGTTCCCACTTCTCTTCAGGAGGAGGTTCTTCGTGAATTTCATCAGTCACGGTTAGCTGTACATCCTGGTGGGACCAAGATATACCATGCCATGAGGAGGCAGTATTGGTGGCCAGACCTAAAGAAGGTCGTTGCTAATTATGTGAGGAGGTGTTTGACCTATCAGCAGGTCAAGGCACAACACTTGAGATTAGTTGGTGAGTTGCAGTCATTGTCGGTCCCTTGGAGCCTAGAGGGGGGTAAATAGGCTCTTATCGAAACTCTTTTTGTAACTTTCTAGCACAACACTTATCTGGTAAAGAGATAGAAACAATGCGGAAGATAACCAGATAGTGGAAGTATTTTGTTTTATTATCTGTATGATAAGTACAACAAAATGAAATCAGTCTAAAGCACAAGCTTCTAGACCTACTTAATAACTCTTTAGCACTCAGTTTACAAGTACGCACACACTAGCCTCTATGATCTCTATGAGCTTTTAGTACATACACACAACTGTGTTCTTTTCACTTATTGCCCTATTTCTATAAATATACAAGTGTTGCTATTTATAGTGACATCCACAAGAGACAACCTTGGAACTTGTTATTCCGGATATTGTGCACATTTACTTTCTCCCGGAAATCTCTCTGCCAAAATTGTTGCGGATGTGGTCTTCAAGATCTTGGGTTTGTAACGCTTAAGATTCTTTGTAAGTTCCCAAGTGTAGTTAAAGCTATGTCCACATATCCGAATGATCCACGTGTAAGGTGGTTTAGATTTTCAACAAGTTTGTCTTACATCGGGAAGTAGTGAGCCGGTGACTTTGAATACGAAGAAATAAGTTGAAGTAGCGTCTTCTTGAATCCGGTGTAAGGTTCCTTACTCCGTGCAAAACTAAGCTCGGATCCTTACTCCGTAATACTGATGGCTTACTCCGTATCAATTTGGTACTAGAATCCTTATTCTGTGTAAGCGCTTCCTTACTCCGTATGAAAGAGAAGGTCAGAGTGCTTACTCCACATCAGCACTTCCTTACTGCACATCTAGTGTCCTTACTCTGCATGAGTTAAAGGAACGGATGGCTTACTCCGTATCAGCACATCCTTACTCCGTATGAGTGAGTGGTTCGGATTCTTTACTCCGCATATAATTTCCTTACTCCATGCGAATAAAGACTCAAGTCCTTATTCCGTAGAAGTGCTTCCTTACTCTGCATCTATGAAAGACTCGGATTCCTTACTCCGTGTCTTCTTTACTTTAGTCTGATTGAGTGGAAGACTTATCTTTTTAACTCCGTGTTGACTCTCTTACTCCGTGCGACTTTGTAGACTAAGATTCTTACTCCGCATCTTTTAGACTTAGTCCGTTGAAGTATTAAGTGCGGATTTCTTAGTCCGTAGCTTTTAGGTTCTTTGTCTGCACGAATGATCCTTATTCCATATGAGGTAAAGACTTGGTTATATACCAAGTGTTTGACAACATTCATTTTCACCTGGATCAGGATTATGTATCCCGTCCTTAGCTTTGCTCACATGAGTGTAGATCCGAATGAAGGTCATATCTTCTGCAATGACTTAAGATAAAACAACAAAGGTCTCAAATCAAATTACATAGGGCTTTATCAGCATTATCCAAATTCTGGGCTTGATCCAACAATCTCCCCCAATTATGGATATGCCCAAACCCTTTGTAATCTGATATGGTAAGCAACGCAAAGAGATAACAAACAGAAAAGGAATTACACCCATTTTCATTGATCAGCAGTAGAGTACAATTCGGCCTTTATACAAAATTTTCATTAAGGTACATAAGGCTTACTATACTTGAAGATCATCGTTGCAACCTTCTCTCTAAGCTCCATTGTCTGCTCCATTGTGTAGGCTTGGATGTTGTTCCAGTTTTTATCAACCTTGACAATGGATTTGATGAAGAAACAAACAAAGGCTCCGCAACTATCTCTATCAGGCTGTTGTGGCACTAGCTTCTTGCCCCGGACTGTCGCCTTCAGCTTTTCAGTTGGACCCAACTGAGTTAGGCCTCTTTCTTTATAAAGCCCCGATTGGTTTACGGCTTCCGTCAGATGAAGATGCAGTGGCTCAAATTGATTCTTTCTAATATTTTGCTCCATAACTTGATGGGAATCAATTAGGATCAGCTGCTCGGACGGAATCATAAAGGCAACCAGCATTAAGTGCGGCGTCATGACTCGGTACGGAATAAGAACTGATTGAAGACTCTTCCAGGGAGTGCTATCCTCAGCAGTTCCGTTGATGAAGGTCTGAATATCAGCTAAGTCTGGAAGATACCCTTCATTCCAACAAGGCAAGATATCGAACATGTGCCTGTCCTTGTACAGGGACGAAAACAGCCTCATCTCCATCTTAACTGCCCAAGAGAAGTTGTCTATGTCTTCTGTGGTGAGCAAACCCGTCTCAGGACGAATAGTCCTTATGTCTTGAGGAGAGAAGGGGTATAACTCGGATAAACATCTTCTCTCAGCATTTGATATGGCATACCTGTCCATAGCATTAAAAACACTTCCATCCTCATCAAGGGGATCAAGATCCGCGTATGATGGGAGGAAGGTGTCAGCCGCTGCAGATGGAGTGGACGAAGGAGGAGCTGCACTAGAGGAGCTGGGCTGAGAGAAGCAGCTGCATTTGGGGCTGGTAACTCCCGAAAGTAGTGAAGATGCAGACTACTTTTTGTCAACACGAGAGGAAGAAGGTGCAGAAGGATCAGATGACATTTTCTCCCCCGGTTGGGCAAATCGGCAAGGGACGGGAGGAGGACGAGCCATCGTGTGAGCTAAGTCCGCAAAAGAGGTGGATAGGGAATGGATGGACGAGGCGACAAGGTCCATCTTTTGCTCGATGGAGGTAGAAGAGTCGGTTAAGGCGGAGAGGAGTTGGGCACCGAGGGCATCAACCTTAGCGGCGATGGCAGAAATTTGGGCGATTTGGGCTTGGGCGTGACGGTCCAACTAAGCAGACAGAATAGCATCGGAGTGAACCGTGCCAAATGAGGCATGTCCAAGCGCCAACTCCGAAGCTTTGGAGGACTCCCCGGCTGGAATAAGTGCAGGGGTGCACTGGGCAGAGGAGTCTGCATGAGTGGAGGGGACGTCGGCAGCAGCAGCAGAGGGGGCATCCGGAGCTTCAGAAGCTTTCGGAGCAGCAAAGCCATTATGACCAGAGAGGTCAACAACAGGGATGACATCTGTAGGAGAAGCAGACCCAGCCTCAGCAGGGGAGGGAACCTGTGTGTCATGGGCCTTTCCGGAGGAGACAGCGAAGGGAACGTTCGGAATGTGAGCAAGCGTAAGAAAGCCATGGTCCAGATTCCAGACGATCATATCCTCCAGGGTGTGGGTGTGTTTGGCATAGAACACCTTGAGGTCGTTATAGGGGATGGAGGCTGTGCAGGCGAGGCTAAAACGGAACCATAGGTCCGTTAGGGTGTCGGCAGAGAGATGGTCAAGGTAGTCTTGGGGTTGAGGTAGAGGAAGCAGAGGAGCTTCCAGAAGAGATTCCGGGACATCAGCAACGGCAGTATCAACTGCTGCAGCAACAGCGGAAGTGGAGGGAGTGGGGACATCCACAGCAGATGGTGCTGGGGAAACAGCCTTTGGTAAACTGGGCTGAGATGGTCCAGCAACCTCAGAAGGATCTACACGGACGCTGTGCTGGGAGGCTTGAGAGACGGAAGGGGTAGCAATGGACCGAATTCGGGAGGACCGGTGAGCAGAGCTGACTTCGGGGGCACGACTATCGGAGGGGTCACCAACTGAGCTGCCTTGTTGTTTCGAGGCAGGAAGAAGGCGGAGAGCAGCAGAGGGACGACGAGCTATCATGTTCCCATAAGGCGTAAGGTGGCGAAGATAATAAGCCTGAGGGAAAGGAACGGCATCATATCTGGCAAAATGGTCTGGATGTAGATGCCTGAAGACAGCACTAAGTATTCGCCCAAAAGAATGGTTCTTTGGACCGTTCTTCAATAGTCGGAACAAGAAAGTCACCCAGTCCATCGGGAGACGCTCAAAGACGCCGTAAATAGCCAATAGAAGGTCGTACGGGACAGAATCCAAAGCAGTGGCACGTGCCAGGAGGCAGCGGCTCAAAATGGTCGCCATACATCGGTAACGACCTTGAAAAGACTTCATTTTGTACTCCTTCCCCTTATAGGAGTAACCCATGGAAACAGTCATTGTCTCAGCATCCGAGCGCTGAGGATCACCAGGAGGGAGGTTGAGAGCGGCGCGGAGGACGTCAGGGGTGATCAAGATGGATTCACCGCGGACGTCGGAGAAAATGGAGTAAGTGGTGCAGTGGATCCGTTGGTAGAACTCACGGATGTCTTCAATTAGAAGGTCGACAGGGTTGGAGACCAGGTTCAGGATGTGAGAGGCTTCTAGGAGTGGGCGGAGTTCCAAAAACCAAGCCGGAGGATCGGAGATAGCATGCCGATCAACCAGATGGTTGGGATTAATGCCGGAAGGAGAAGTTTTGGGTGCCATTTGAGGGAAAGATTGAGAGGAGAAGGAGGTGAGGTCTTTGGGATTAAAGAAGCGATGAGGGTTTTAGGGATTTGGAAGATGTAAAACTCGCGCTGCGCAGGAATGTCCAGGATATATAAGACCGAGTCCGTGAATGTCAACGGGTCTCGGGATTAAGCGAGTGGAACAGTGAACCGCTTGACATGCTGATGTCATGAGTCTTGAGAGTAGCGCGCCTTCGGATATAGAGATGATGTGGAGACGGCATGACCAGAGAATGATAATAGCTGTTTGCCTTCTTTGGGAAGTGTGTGCATCCCGAGACATGCATTTAATGGACCATCATTATTCCTCCTCAAAAGCACGCGATATATAATAAGACATGATTTAGCGTGATTTGAGAGTTCCAAGAGTCCGGAGGAATGAACTGACAATCATCCGGAGTATACGATATTCGAGATAAGATCATCCGGATGAAAAGTAGACCTTGTCTGGAGAAACAAAGTGCGGTAAAAGAGAAGTAGATTCCTTTGCTGTCGCTAAGTCGAAGAGAAGAGAAGTACCACAACACTTCAAATCCGAGACTATAGACAAGACATATCGATAAAGGTGCAAAGAGAATCTGAACCTGTAGCTTCACGAAACTAAACTAAAATAATAGGAAGCTGTATAGGAAAGAATTAGTACGGATATGAACAAATAGTCAAGTGAAGAGCAAAAGAATCCAAACTAATGAGGAACAGAACTTAATGCATTAAAAATGAATGTAATAGACACATACAGATAAAAGAATGATCAGTGTTACTGAATCAAGGCATATGTCAGATAATAAACACACAAGTTCATATTGGTCAACATAGCGAAACCGTCCTGCTGAACGACGTAGCTAAGATAATTAAAAATCATATGATTTGTCCAACTTAGGATTCATGAGTGAAACTGGATAAATGAACACATGTCAAAAGCAAGCAAATGATTAATCGATTAAAATGCACGGTTGAAGGAAGAAAAACATCCTTGCATGCCACAATTCTGATTCAACAATGCATGTCCAGTTAGATCCGGAAGTGAAAGTTTAAAGGAAAGAGCATCCGAGACATATTACGGGATTATTACAAAGGTTGCTCCCCCTTAGATCATGTGATCCTCTTAATGATAGACTCCCCCTCAGATAAACAGCCAGGAAAGAGGTCAGGAGACATATACGGGGGTATTACTTGGATAATAAATAAAGCATTTTCTCCCCCTTAGATCATGCAATCCTCTTGTTGGCATTACCTGTTAAAGAATTTAGATTTCAAAACAACACTGTCTATCCATTAGGAAACTACACTTCAGGAGCTAATCAGACTGCGACTGTGAGTACCATCACTAAGCATTCCGAGCTAACCCATTTCATTTCTTCAACCATACAAGTTAATAGAGCAATCAATATGAAACAACATTCTTCATGTGGTGATGAGTGGAGATTAAAATCATGAAATCTTAAAGAGGTTATTCATATATGTTTTAATTATGTTGGCTTTAACGACTTCAGTTGGGAAACGCAAACATCCTCCCAATGTGAAATATGAGACTAAAATCAGAGTCATGATGCAAGTTAATCAGTAAGAATGATCAGCATTAAGTTTAGTATATGTCAATTACTGTCTAAAAGAAATACAATGCATGTTCTAGGAAACAAAACTGTTGGATAAAGTAAATCAGAAGCTATGTAGAAAAGTCAAGCATACCTAATTTAAGGAGTAGTTCAGAGAATCTTGCATCAGGTAGGGGTTTTGTAAGTATGTCTGCCAGTTGATCCTCAGTAGCAACATGTTCCAGGGATATGTGCTTTTTGAGAACATGGTCGCGAATGAAGTGATACCTTACCTCAATGTGCTTGGTCTTTGGGTGCATGACAGGATTGTTGCTTATAGCAATTGCACTGGTGTTGTCGCAGTAGAGTGGAATGGATGTCATGTTAAACCGTAGTCAGTAAGTTGACTTTGCATCTAGAGTAGATGTGCGCAGCAACTCCCAACAGCTATATATTCCGCCTCAGCAGTAGAGGTTGATACGAAATTGTACTTCTTACTGAACCATGAAATTAATTTGTTTCTAAGAAACTGACACATACCACTTGTCATGATCACTGGGCGCAGAGAAGTCGTGCTAAATGCCCTGTTCGGAACAATATGACCTTATATCTGAAAAATCAAATTCTGTACCATGATCACTCCTGATGCATTTAATGCTCAGTCCTTGTGAGTTGCTTATCCAGTTAAAAAGGTCTACAAGATGCTCAAAAGTTTGATCCTTAGATCTCAGGAACATCACCCATGTGTACCTGGTGAAATCATCGATAACCACAAGAGTATATCTCGCACCAGCTAGTGAAGAAACAGAAATGGGACTGCAGAGGTCCATATGAAGAAGTTGTAAGGGGACAGTTATCGAATTAACTATTTTGCTCTTAAAACTATGTTTGGTCTGTTTGCCAAGTTGACATTCTCGGCAGAGAGTGTCTCTGGAATATTTGTGTTTAGGCAGACCAGTAACCAAATCGAGCGATGCTAATTTAGACAGAGTCTTAAAATTTAAATGCGCGCGCTGCTTGTGCCATAGCCAACTTTCTTCATTTGATGCTGTAGTGAGGAAGTATACAGGGTCAGAAGAATTATTTCTTAAGACCACTGAGTATATGTCCCCATCTCTTGATCCGGATAACATAACATCTCCGGATAAGTTTTCGCTCACTTTGCAGGTGTTGGACATAATGGAAACAGTAAATCCTTTGTCACATAAATTACTGACACTTAGCAAATTATGCTTCAGACCTTCGACTAGTGTAACTCTAGTGATTGATACACAACCGTTGGTTAAAGTGCCACACCCGACAGTCTTACCTTTGCTGTTGTCACCATATGATACGGATGGACCTCGTTTGTCATTAACTTCAACAAGTAGAGTCTGATCACCCGTCATATGTACGGAGCATCCACTATCGAGGATCCACTTGCTTTGATTGATCTTTAACTTCAAGTGATCCGGCAATGCATTCCAGAGATGCTCCTGAAAGACAACAGTTTACACTTTTGGTGCCCAACTTGTTTCGGGCGGTTAGAAAAAACAGCAGTAGTGTCAACAGTTCCGGATTTAACTTTGCTAGGAATTTTAGCTTTCCAGGTTGACTTTAATTTGTTAGTTTCAGCTGCTTATTTTACTTGGGTTTTCTTGGGAGAGACACTCCTTTGATATTTAGATTTTGATTTGCTCGAAGAACCCTTCTTGATGGACTGATATTTATTAATACGAACTTGATTACAAAGCCAGTTATCAGATAAACTACAACATTCTAGTGATAATGACCTATCTCCCTACAGATGGGACAGACACTATGGTGCGGAGTACAAACAGGGGATACAGGTCTCTTAGATTTTATAGACGTTATACTCTGTTCCCTATGGCGTAGTCCATTGCATTTGGGTGATGCGCTCTAGGCCCTAGTTGTGTTAGCCTTAGCCTTTCCTTTCTTTTTGGGTGCTACAGTTTTGGCTTGAACTGCAGCAGCCTTCCCTTCATCATTAGTTATGGGTGCTATTGCTTCGGGAACTGCAGTAACAGCCTCAGCTCCACAATCATAAACTATGGTACCACCTAAAATGAAACCATCCAATGGTTTAAATGTACTAACAGGATAAAGGTTGGTTAGTTTCGGAATGAAATCCGGAGGACACTCAGTAGTCTGTGTGGAGGTCGATGGTTCGGAGCCTAGGCCAGGTTTGACTCAGATGTTTCCTGGAACAGTTCTAAAAGTAGAGGCTATTTCCCCGGATTTTAGCCACTTACGATTTATTTCCTTTTCCTGTTCCAGTTCATTTTTGAGACATTTCACAATCACTTTTAGGCCAGTTAGGTTGGTATTTAGCAGATGATTTTTAGCTCTTAGATCATGATACCAAGCCTCTTTACTCCTGAAGTCAGTTATGTCCTTTTCTAATCTAGCAACAATAATCTTAGGACGTTTGTTCTAACTTTCCATATCTTTGTACATTTGTGTAATTATTAGTCTCTCATTCTTTTCATGATCATGTTCAATAGTAAGAGATTCTAATTTACTCATAAGCTCAGAGATCGAAGGTACCTCAGCATTTGCCATGAGGCAGACGTTCGGCTTGGGACTTGGCTCATCATCCAAGGATTCCTCCTCTTCTTGCGAGCCACTGACGTATTTTGTGACGAACACCTTCCTCTTGTTCTTGCTGTTGTCTGAGGTGGAGCAGCAAGGAGTTACCTTGTCACTTTTCTCGGCCACTTTAAATTTGGATTTGCAGTCCTTGGCCCAGTGACCGGTCACTCCTTCCTTCAGAAAGATGATGAGGAGCCACTTCTAAATCCTTTTCTACTTTTCTGTAGGAATCGCTCAAAGGATTTGACAAGGAGAGCTATTTCCTCTTCCTCGTCAGAGTCAGAATTCTCGAACTCGTCCGTATCATCATTCCTCAGTATGCTGAGACATTCCGTAGCTTTGAGAGCTACCCCCTTTTCTTTCCGAGCTATTTTCTCGTCTCGGTCGGAGTATTTAAACCTGACCTCGTGAGTCCATAGCTCTTCATAAAGTTCTTCAAGGGGAATATACTGCCAGTTCTTGTCGGATTGCATCTGGAGTTGTTTGGAGTAGTAGCGATTCGGCAAGGAGCGAAAGAACTTGTCATTGATCTGAGATTGAGAATAATGCTCATTGACAGTTTTCAGCTCCAGGATGAGCATGCCGAATCTCTGATAGATGCTCTCGAGTGATTCGCCTGGTTTGTGATTGAAACTCTCAAAGTTCTGTCTGAGAGTACAAATAACATTCTGCATTTGGGACTGACTTCCCTCATAGAGGATTGTCAGTTAATCCCAGAGAGCTTTCGCTGTCGTGCAGCCCTGGACGTCCGTAAAAGCCTCGAAATCCAAAGATGATGTAACATATGTCAGAGCCTTTTCGTTAGCACACTGCCAGGCTCTTTCATCATTGGTGAGTTCGGCATCAGTCTTTGGTCTTCTAACTCCATGTTCTCTGATAGTCATTGGAGTGGGTATCTCCTGATGAAGACATAGCCACATGAGATGATCATGGCAAACCATGAACATTCTCATGCGAGCTTTCCACTGGGAGAAAAGCTCGGGTGTGAACTTGGGTGGCTTTGTCAGAGTGAAGCTAGAACTCTGTGGTTGGGAAGCTGCGGTAGTAGCAGGTTGAGGTGGATTGACATTTTCACTGCTACTACGATTTGGAAGGGGCTCTTGTGCACCTCCGGAGTTAAGGCGAGTGTTGAATAGCATACTGCTTTCTTCGTCCATTGGTAAGAGTGAAAGAGTGGGATCTCTACTTAGAACAAATAGAACTTGCTCTGATACCACTTGTTGGTCCCTTGGAGCCTAGAGGGGGGTGAATAGGCTCTTATCGAAACTCTTTTTGTAACTCTCTAGCACAACACTTATCTGGTTAAGAGATAGAAACAATGTGGAAGATAACAAGATAGTGGAAGTATTTTGTTTTATTATTTGTATGATAAGTACAACAAAATGAAAGCGGTCTAAAGCACAAGCTTCTAGACCTACTTAACAACTCTTTAGCACTCAGTTTACAAGTACGCACACACTAGCCTTTATGATCTCTATGAGCTTTTAGTACATACACACAACTGTGTTCTTTTCAATTATTGCCCTATTTCTATAAATATACAAGTGTTGCTATTTATAGTGACATCCACAAGCTTCAACCTTGGAACTTGTTGTTCGGATATTGTGCACATTTACTTTCTCTTGGAAATCTCTCTGCCAAAATTGTTGCGGATGTGGTCTTCAAGATCTTGGGTTTGTAACGCTTAAGATTCTTTGTAAGTTCCCAAGTGTAGTTAAAGCTGTGTCCACATATCCGGATGATCCACGTGTAAGGTGCTTTAGATTTCCAACAAGTTTGTCCTACATCGGGAAGTAACGAGCCGGTGACTTTGAATACGAAGAAATAAGTTAAAGTAGCGTCTTCTTGAATCCGGTGTAAGGTTCCTTACTCCGTGCAAAACTAAGCTCGGATCCTTACTTCGTAATACTGATTGCTTACTCCATATCAATTTGGTACTGGAATCCTTATTCCGTGTAAGCGCTTCCTTACTCTGTATGAAAGAGAAGGTCGGAGTGCTTACTCCGTATCAGTACTTCCTTACTCCGCATCTAGTATCCTTACTCCGCATGAGTGAAAGGAACGGATGGCTTACTCCGTATCAGCACATCCTTACTCCGCATGAGTGAGTGGTTCGGATTTCTTACTCCACATCTAATTTCCTTACTCTGTGCGAATAAAGACTCAAGTCCTTATTCCGTAGAAGTGCTTCCTTACTCCGCATCTATGAAAGACTCGAATTCCTTACTCCGTGTCTTCTTTACTTTAGTCCGGTTGAGTGGAAGACTTATCTTTTTAACTCCGTATTGACTCTCTTACTCCGTGCGACTTTGTAGACTAAGATTCTTACTCCGCATCTTTTAGACTTAGTCCGTTGAAGTATTATGTGCGGATTTCTTAGTCTGTAGCTTTTAGGCTCTTTGTCCGCACGAATGATCCTTATTCCGTATGAGGTAAAGACTTGGTTATATACCAAGTGTTTGATGACACTCATTCTCACCTGGATTAGGATTATGTATCCCATCCTTAGCTTTGCTCACACGAGTGTAGATCCAGATGAAGGTCATATCTTTTGCAATGACTTAAGATAAAACAACAAAGGTCTTAAATCAAATTACATAGGGCTTTATCAGCATTATCCAAATTCTGGGCTTGATCCAACAGTCATTACTAGTGACAGAGTAGAAATGGGACCACGTAACCATGAATTTTGTCATTAGACTTCCTCGTTGCAGGGGACACGACACTATATGGGTTATTGTGGACCGATTAACCAAATCGGCGCATTTTATTCCAATTCGAGAGACAGACCCAGTGAGGACTTTGGGACAGAGGTATCTTGATGTGATTGTGCGGTTGCATGGAGTCCCATTGTCTATTGTATCTAATCAAGATGCGAGGTTCACCTCTCAGTTTTGGAGATAGTTGTAGCGAGGCTTGGGTACCAAGGTGAACCTAAGTACAGCTTTTCATCCGCAGACGAATGGTCAGTCGGAGCGGACGATTCAGACGCTCGAGGATATGTTACGTGCCTGTGTCCATGATTTTGGAGGTTGTTGGGAGATTCACCTTCCTTTGGTGGAGTTCTCTTACAACAATAGTTATCAAGCCACGATTGGGATGGCTCCGTATGAGGCGCTATATGGGCAGCCTTGTAGGTCACCTTTGTGCTGGGCACAGATGGGAGAGACAGTAGTTCTAGGTCCTGATATGGTTTGAGAGACCACAGAGATTGTGCAACTAATTCAACAATGTATGTTGACAGCGCAGAGTAGGCAGAAGTCTTATGCGGATCAGAGGCGTCGACCTTTGTAGTTTGAGGTGGGTGATCGCATATTTTTGCGGATTTTGCCGCGTCGAGGGCATCAGAGGTTTGGGCGTGGATCCACTCTCCTCTCGTTTTGTGGGGTCATTTGAGATTGTTGCCAGCATAGGCGCGGTGGCTTACCGATTAGCTTTGCCACCGGAGTTGGCGCGAGTACATGATGTGTTCCATGTGTCTTAGTTGAGATGGTATCACTCAAATCCTTCTCATGTGTTGGACTATCGCGAGATAGACTTGACTGATTATGGCGCTGTTGTTGAGATGCCGAGACAGATTTTGGACAGGCAGGAGCAGGTCTTGTGGGGCAAGACGATCCCACTGGTCCGGGTGTTATGGCGACACCGAGGCATGGAGAAGCAGACTTGGGAGAAAGAGAGCCAGATGCGGGTTCTTCATTGTGAGTTGTTCGGGGACGATCAGTCCTGAGGTGGGAAGGATGTAAGGACCTTCCCTGAGGTATGAGTTATGTTTTATGCATTTGTTTCGCTTATGTTTTGTATGTGGAGAGATATGGTTATTGTTTGTTGGCATCTTATTTGGCTTGTTGTGAGTTGCATTGCACATGTGTGGTTGGCGATCATGTGTTTGTGTCTGGTTGTTGTGCGGTGCTTGAGCTTGAATTTTGTTATGTCCTTTGGGCATGTGTTTTATTTTTGAGGACGAAAAGTGCTAAGGTGGGGAGGATGTAAAGACTCGTATTTGGGTAGTGTTAAGAGATAGCCATTCTATGGGAATGAAAATATCTAGACGGTAGTGTAGTCGTCGATGTGAGCATTTTGACAGTACTTGGGCCCGATTCCGGGTCGGGGCCCCAAGTGGCCCGATTGTTGACTTTTCAGGGATTGTTGATTGACTTTGCATTTGAGCGGTCATTTGAGTCTGATAATATCTGAATAGTGTTGTGCTCGTCATTTCGAGCGTTTTGACAGTAATTGGGCTCAATTTGAAGTTCGTGACCTCGGGAGGTCAATTATTGCTGGGAGGCCAATTATTGGTAGCAGTATATAAATAATTAAGAAACTACCTTATCCCTTTAATTGCTTGGTGCATGTGCATTTGAGCAAGAGAGAGAGAGAGAGAGAGAGAGAGAAGGTGAAGAGCTTCCTTTGGTGATTTGGGGCGATTGGAGTTCGCCGATCGCAAATAATCTTTCTAGGTAGGTGTCCTTGAACCTCTTATCTCGATCATGTCTTTGAATATGCACGAATTTATCATGATTTGTGAAATTGAGTATGAACCATAGGTTTTGGGGAAAACCCAATTTTGGGTTAGATCTAATGGTTTAGCATAAGATCTATGGTTAAGAACTGATTTATATCAATTTATATATGTAATTTTGTAGTCTGTTGAGTAAAACGTGTGTTTGTGCGTGCCTGGGGGTCGCTGGGTTGATTCCAGAAAAAGAATAGGCAAAAAGGACAATGAACACTACCCTGGGCAAACGTTAGGGTTGAAGTTTATAGTCAGCAGCTACAGTCAGTAGCTTCGTAGTCAGCAGCTTTGTAGTCAGCAGCTTCGGAGTCAATAGCTTCGTAGTCAGCAGCTTCGTAGTCCACAACTTAGTCTGGATCAGTTAGTTTGGATCTGTTAGCCCGGATTTGTTAGTCGGATCAGTTAGTCCAGAGCAGTAAGTCCGGATTTGTTAGTCCGAATTAGTTAGTAGCTTCAATCTGCAACAGTGTTTCCGCAACATCAATCCGCAACAGTGTTTCTGCAACATCAATCCGCAGTTTCAATCCGCAGTAGTGTTCCGCAGTAGTGTAACTGAACTGCACGGGACTAGACTATTTACATTGTAACATTTAAGTCTCTCCACACTTAAGTTACATTGTAAATAGCGAAATACCCCCCTTTCGGATTCGAAGAAAAATACTAGAAAATTAAATTCTCACTCCTTGAAAATGTGAAAATTGGGATTTAGTGTAAAATCTCAGGAAAATTCAGTTTTTCATAGAGGTAAATTTTTGGAAAGTGGGGTTAGACATCTCAGAAAAATCCCTAAAAATCAGATTATCTTAGTTATGATATGGAGACCCAATGCTGGGACTTTTTACTTTAAGAAAACAACTTCTATGGGTATCTCCTTCCTTGGTTAAGGGATGATGATCGATTTCTGAAGACTGGCTTCAGTTATAAAGGGAGTATGGTGAACCTTAATGCCATATTGGTGTTGGTATGTTGGTTTGAGGAATTGGGGCTTAGGCTCTATGACTTGTTGGGTTCTCACAGTGAGGCTAAGGCCTGTATTGAGTCGTTGAGCTTGTGGAGCTAGGGCTGAGTGCCCTGAGTTGAGATCCCGTTGAGGATTGTGTTGAGGTGAGCCGTTGAGCTCGTGGAGCTAGGGCTGAGTGACCTGAGCTGGGATCCCGTGGATGATTATGGACAAGCTGTCCTGTGTGGGCAAGCTGGGTCCTAATGTTTGTTTGCAAGCTGAGTCCTGATGATTGTGCACACTACACGGTGCACAAGTATACTGAGAATACAGTATAGACTTCTATGTTTGCATGATGCGGAGTTTTGGGGTCACCTACTGAGCTTGTCGCTCACCCCTACTTGTTGTTTCCCTTTTTCAGGTGTGACCTGAGACTAGTGGAGGACTTTCTTCCAGGAGGACGTGCCCACTACTCTGATATATGATACAATGTTGTATTCTGTATTGTTGTGTATTGTATCCCGGACATGGGTCCATGGACAGTTGTATTTGTATACTATTTGTGATGTGATGTCTGTATGACTGTTTGATTTATTGTATGCATGATGATATATGGGAAAGTACAGGGTTACCCTTGATGTATAACTATATAGGGTTGCATGATTGAGATAGCACCCGCGGTGTAGTCTCTATTGGTGCTAGTCACCAACCCCTTGACCCTTCGGGTGCGGGCAAGGGGAAGTCATGTTTCTGGTTCCGGGTTCCCTGGAATTTGGGGGCGTGACATTAAGTATGCTTGACCTATCTGCAAAGCTTCTAATTTATCATTCCAACAGTATTTCTTTCAGAACATGCATTGCGTTTTATGATGAGCGTTAGACACTTACTATACTTCATGTTGATCATCTTTACTCATGTCATGCATTATGTTTCTGGTAATTTTCTCATATTTTCATATGGGAGGATGCTTGTGTTTCTCGACTGAAGTCGCTTAAGCTAACTGTCATCACCCGGTGTCGTCCGGGCTCGTGACTGGCTTGAGATTACTCCTTTGGATGGAGATTTGGTCATTGAGCCATCATTGCCATAGCTCACACAAAACCAAAAAGAGAGATAGAAAAAGTAGAGTCGCCACCAAACAAAGATGAAGGTGTGTTTGGCCACCTAGGAGGGTCTACGGTTCCAGAGAATAGGTTCGGGAGTCGGTTACGTGTGGGGAAGGAAGAAAAGCTCTTGCACCCCCACAACGCCCAAAATTGGTACCTAGTCTTTGTCTATGGGTGTCTGCTTATTTTAATTTCCCTTTCGTTTCTTTTTATTTCATTGTAGAAACTATGGCTGGTTGGCTTAGAAAATGAATGTCATTCTTTTGTTTTATCGAGGAAAACAGAAAGAAAGCCAGTAGCATGAAGAGCACAGCATGGAGCTCGGATTCATTACCACAGTTGATGTTGGCCAGGTGGTGAAGATATAAGCAATAGGACTTAATCTCACAGCCACAGAAGCCTGGGTTTATTTAAAGAGAATTTGGGGTTTTTTAAAAAATGAGAAAGTACAGGGCCTGGTATTCTGAAGAGCACACTGTGAAGGTCAGATTCACTCCCAGACTCAATATTGTTAGCCAAGTGGTGAGGATATGAGCATAAAAAGCTCAATCCCACGACCACCGGGCCTTTGAAAACGTTTTGTTGTATTTTTGAATAAAAAGGTGAGATTTTGGTGTAGTGATGATGATGAATGTAAGATAAGAGGGGAATAAAACCTGGAAATCAAGCTTGATGTTCCTGCTAGCTTCACTCCTCTTTGACTGCTTGAGGGACGTGGAGACAAAATCCAGCAAGGATGGTGGAGGACGTTTTCTTCAGCTCCGTCTAGCAAAGTCTGCTGAATCTTTGGGCCTTCTCCCTCAAAGCTCTCTATGTTGTTAGTCTCCAAAAAATATCAGTCCTCCCTCCTAGAAATGGGTAATGCCTCCTTTTTATAGAGTTTGAAGAGGGAACAGACGCCCAACTTGGAACTTGGCGAATTAAATGATGTGTTCTTTGGAGTTCTCATGCGTTGACAACAAGTTTCAAGAACGACATATGCATTTACGAGGTTGAAATGAGCTCCCAGGTATTAAACATGTGTTTCGACCGTTTAAGAAATCAATTCCGTAGCGTTTGCTTTACTGTGCACTTAAAAGAAAGGCGAAAACAGCATTGTTTGGAGTTTTTCAGCCGAAGCCTGTAAGGTCGAAGGTCACGTGGCTGCCTCGCGGGGTCGAAGGTCGCCGCTGGGGGCTGCTTCAAAGGTTGCAGGGTCAAAGGCTGAGAGCTGCTTCGAAAGATCGGAGGCTGTAGCTGAAGATTGCTTCGAAGGATTGAAGGTCGCTGAAGGTTGCCTTGAAGGGTTGAAGACTGTAGCCTGCCTCGAAGGGTCAAAGGTCGTAGGCTGTCTCGAAAGGTTGAAGATCGAAGGGCGCTTCGAGGGTCGAAGGCTGTAGGTGCCTTGCAGGGTCGAAGACTGTAGCCTGTCTCGAAGGGTCGAAGGTCGTAGGCTGTCTCGAAGGGTCGAAGGTTGAGACTACGAGACTACAGGGCTTCGGGTGTGAGTACTGCGAGTCTTCGAGGCTGACTGCTGCGAGTCTGTGATTGCGAGTTGTTTGTGTACGAATGATGTGCAAAGATAAGACCGTATCCATTTTGACCAGTTGATTCTCCTCTCAGGGATTGATATTTTGCGGTTTTGGTGTGGTTTGGTATGCGGGTGAGCGTGGCTTCGGATATTTGGCATGCGGGTGAGCGTGGCTTCGGATAATTGGCATGCGGGTGAGCATGGCTTTGGGTAATTGGCATGCGGGTGTAATGACCCGTGTGTAACCCGTGTGTAAGGAGTTAACCACAAACACCTTGGATGTTGGTACACAAGTTTAAGGTAAGAGATGAGCCCAAGAGGGGACTTTTGAGAGGTGCATGTGTCAAGCGATAGCGTACATTTATGCCCTAGGAAGATCTTATGCGTTCTAAAGCGGTTTTAGGCTATTTTGGCTGATCTTGGAGCTCACTTTTGACCTAGTAGATGGCCTCAAACAATTGGCGTGCAAGAACAAAAGTTTCTTAGAATGAGGTCCTCTATCTACCACAGAAATTTCAGAGCATTTGGAGCTGCACGTGAATTCACCCATTTCACGTGCAAGCATATTTTTGCTTCTCAGGCCTCTACAAGATGCAAGGAGACTTGGGGTAAAGTTTGGGTGCATTTGGAGCTGCACGCCAATTGGGGAATTGGCGTGCAAATTGGCGTGCAAGCATATTTTTGCATGGTTCCCTTGGTTTTGTCATTCTAAGGAACTTTCTCCAAAGGACCATGTTGAAATTCGAGTATTTTGGCCTATATGGGTGCGGAAAGGTGGTAACTTGTGTGATCAAAACTACGTCGTTTTGATCCTGGGATTCACTTAATCAAAACTACGTCGTTTTGATGTTGTGTTGTCTATATAAGGAGGAGGAGTCCCTCTGTTTTAGGTTTAGGGTTTGTTGCTTCACCAGCCGTCGCGAGAGAGAAAGAGAGGGAAGGGGAGCTCCTGGTTGCTGCCGGGCGTCTTGCGTGGGTGGTCGGTGCTTCGTGGGTGGACGGCGTTCGGCTTGGGATCGGACCGTTCTTTGTGTTGTTGCGTTTTCCTTGAGGTAGGGGTTCTGTTCTTCCTAAATCCTCCTCTGTCCTAGGGTCCTAGGGCGAATATGAGATATCTGTTATATTATTTATATGTAAATTCATATAGGTGTGACCTCCTATATGAATGTTGGCCTTCAGTGGCATGTTGGTGTGATTCCGTGGATTACATGCTATGTGTTCGATGAAATGCCTGTGTGAATATAGTTGTATGCATATGCCCATTACGTGTTTGGTAATATGCCTGTGTGGCTGGATTTGTGGTTTAGTGTATCTTGTGTGTTTGCTCTATTTTCCTGAATGGTTGGGTTTGTGCGCTTGTGAACGGGTGCACACCAAGTGTTTGGTGGTATGCTTGGGTGACCATGTGTGTTGTGTGCTTGATTGTGGTATCCGGCCTGAAGAGGCGGTTAAAGAACTTTGCCTGAGAGGCGGTTAAATCACTTGGCCTGAAGAGGCGGTTAAATAACTTGGCCTGAAGAGGCGGTTAAATCACTTGTGTTTTGTGTGGTGGATAATTGTGACGACCGATGTGGTTTGTTATTGTTTGTTGAGATTGATGTAACACGTCACCGCACCCGTGCACATGCATGTAGCCGCTAGGAGCATGGGAAGGGTTGGGGAGACTTGATCCCTACCGAGCCGTGGTTGCTCACCCCTCCTATGTGTTTGCTTGTTTTCCAGGGACTTACAGGCGTTAGGTGGATACACCAAGGTGGAAGACTTTATCCATTTTACTCTTCCATTTATGTTGTTTTCTTTTATGGGAACCGATGTAACCCCGTGGGGATGGGATTGTAAAGAATTCTGTTATAATAAACTGGTTTGGAATATTTTTATGAATATTACTTTCTTGAATGGGTTGTGGATGTTTGAAATGTAAAATTCTTGGTTTGTATCCTAACCCCTTTGCCCTCCGTGTGGGTAAAAGGGGGTCACGTGCCGGTTTCCTCGGGTTGGAAATCCGGGGCGTGACAATATGGTATCGAGCATGGTCTAGTTGGCCTAGGGTAGTGGGCGGACTTGGTTATCCTAAGTCCTTTGGAGGAGCCTGGAGGGACATGCCCGATCAACATGGTCCTCTTTGAGCCTCCAAGGTGTACTTAGGGTAGTCCAGTCTTGTGATAGGATTTGCATGCATTGGCATTAGGGCACTAGTTGCATTTCTTGTGAATGTATGCTAAACCGTGGATAAGATCACATGATTAAGTGAAATGTGCAACTCGATTTGTTTGGCAATGTGTCCTGGATCGTGAACCGTGAAATGTGATTGATGCAATGTATGTGTGTAATGTCATGTGTTAGTGAAATTGATAATGGGGTAGAGGTAGTCAATTTGTTAGTAGTCAAACGCGTCCTGACGTTTGTGCATCTTACTTCATGTAGTAAGAATGCCACCGAGGAGAGTGACACGTGCGTCCGGGGCAATGGGCGATGAGTCATCTGCCCATGAGGGTCCGGGTGCGGGACCATCCGTTGGAGGGCATGCGTTGCTACCGGCACGCCTACAAGAAGGCATCCGGCCGGAGGTACGAGAGCTACGGGAGGGACTCCGGCAAGACGTTCGGGAGGAGGTGCGCCGTGAGATGGCGGCACAGCGGTGGTGCCACCACCACCACCACCGGTAGGAGAGCCGCCTCGTGAGCGTGAGAGTTCGCTGGGTGGTGTACCGACCCGTGCGAGAGGATGACGTGGTGACACGGTTCCGAAAGGAACAACCTCCGCGATTTAAGGGGGGGGAAGATCCTGTGGTAGGCGAGCAGTGGTTGAGGCAGATTGAGCATGTGTTCTCCTTTTCTCCTGCCCCGGGAGGAGGATAAAGTGCGACCGGCAATTCGGCGGCTAGAGGGGGGACGCTTTGGAGTGGTGGACGAGTGTTGCGGGGAGCCGTGCGGTGCAACTCATGTTTTGGGAGGAATTCTTGCAACTCTTCCAAGATGAGTTCTTCCCGAATCGGTGAGATGGCGGAAGAGGGAAGAATTTGGCAGCTTGAAGCAGGGATCCAAGACGGTACCTGAGTATGAGCGGGAGTTCCGGAGATTGAGTAGGTTTGCTCCCGAGACGTGGTAAGGGAGGACCTGAAGGCCCACAAGTTCACCTTGGGTCTCAGGCCAGCCCTTAGGGAGAGGGTGGCGATTCTACGCTTGAGGACCTATGCCGAGGCCGTGGAGACGGCCCGAATAGCCGAGAGAGAGCCGGATGATGGGAGGCAGGCCCATCGGGGGCGCCATTGCGAGTGGGCCTGATCGAGATGCAGGGTCCAAGAGGCTCAAGACGGAGGAGAGGGATAGCAGTTCTTTTCGCAGTCGGGGTCGGACATCCGTGAACCCTGGGAGGTTCACCTTTGGCGGCGGAAGACAGGGGGGTCCATCTGGGGAGTCTACCGAGCGGATGCCACCTCTCTTGTGGAGAGCAGGGTCACTTCAAAGGGGAGTGCCCCAAGAAGGACCGGCGATGCAACAACCGTGGACGAGAGGGTCATTTGCGTCGGGTTTGCAGGAGTGGCAACAGGGGAATAGGGGGCGCGGCATCCGGCGTGAGGAGTGATGCTAGCTTCCGTGCACCAGCGAGAGACCGGCTCGTCGGTGGCAAGCCGGCCAGCAGGATCTAGTCGGACCCGACCCCCGGGGGGAGGCCGGAGCGGCAGCAGACCGAGGCCGGAGGCAACCTTAGCGGGAAGCGTCCAGTGGATCGAGCCGACCAGGTGGCACGGGCCAAGGGAGGGTGTTTGCGCTGGAGGCGACATACCAGGAGGAGGCCGAGTTACCACCCCCACCACTGAGGGTGGAGCAGGACCATCGGTGGTTAGAGGTACCCTCTTGATCTCCCGTACATTAGCTTCGTTCTTTTCGATACGGGTGCATCATGTTCGTTTGTCGCCGAGCTTGTAATAGACGGCTTGGGGTTAGCTTGTGTGGAGGCCGCGAGGCCCCTAGTTGTGGAGTCTCCTGGTAGGAGGCATGATTGAGGTACGGCGAGTGTGTCGTGATTGTGTGTTAACCATAGGCGAGGTGGAGCTGAGTTTTGACTTGCATGTGATGCTTGCAGGAGGTTCACTTTCTTGGCCATGTGGTGTCACCGAGGGAGTTAGGGTGGACCCGGCCAAGATTGAGGCCGTGGCATCGTGGGCGAGGCCAACCAACGTTTTTGAGATCCGTAGTTTTCTTGGTTTGGCGGGGTACTATCGTCGTTTTGTAGAGGGGTTCTCCCGTTTGGCGGCTCCTATGACGGCGTTGACTCGGAAGGGCGTGAAGTTTGATTGGACCGACAAGTGTCGCAGGCGTTTGAGACTCTCAAAACCCGTTTGACCACCGCACCTGTGTTGAGGTTGCCTAGGGAGGATATTCCATATGAGGTGTATTGTGATGCGTCCAGGGTTGGTTTGGGGTGTGTGCTTATGCAGGAGCACGGTGTGGTAGCTTATGGGTCGAGGCAGTGAAGCCTCATGAGCAGATTATCCTACTCATGACCTTGAGTTAGCGGCCGTCATCTTCGCCCTGAAGAGTTGGCAGCACTACCTCTTGGGAGAAAAGTTTGTGGTGTTCTCGGATCACAAGAGCCTTCAGGTACATCTTTACTCGAAGGACTTGAATTTGAGGCAAAGGAGATGGGTGGAGTATTTGCAGACCTTTGATTTTACTCTTGCCTATACCCCGGGCAAGGGAAATGTTGTGGCCGATGCGTTGAGCGAGAAAAGGGAAAGCCGAGGTGGCCGTGAGAGAGTGGAAGGCGATGGAGCGGTTGGCGACGTTACGGCTGCGGCCTGTTGTTCAGGATGGTGGGACGATCCCTGAGTCCTTTGGTGGTAGTGCTGAGTTGTACCAGCGCGTCCGGGAGGGACAGCTGGGTGACATTGAGTGTGAGGTTCTCCGTGCCCGTATTGAGGCCGGGGAGCTATCTGGGGGACTGGACAGAGGGTCCTGAGCATGAGTTGTCATTTCAGGGGCGGTTGGTCGTGGCTTCTTCCCTCGGGGATGAGGTGATGAGGGAGTTTCACCGGTCTAGAGTTCTTGTGCACCCAGGGGGTACGAAGATGTACCATGCGCTTCGGGGACATTTTTGGTGGCCAGGGATGAAACGCGATGTAGCTGCCTTTGTTTCGCGGTGCCTCACGTGTCGGCAGGTGAAGGCCGAGCATCGGCGGCCGGCGGGCATGTTACGGCCCTTGCCCATAGCGGAGTGGAAGTGGGACCATATAGCGATGGATTTTGTGATCGGTCTTCCACCCACCACCTGGGCGGAAAGATATGATTTGGGTGATTGTGGATCGACTCACAAAGTCGGCCCATTTCCTTGTCGTTCGCGAGCGGGACTCTATTGGGACCTTGAGTCACTGTACATGAACGAGATTGTGAGACCGCATGGCGTACCATCATCGGTTGTCTCGGACCGGGATTCGAGGTTCACTTCTCGTTTCGGGCAGGTTTGCAGGAGGCTATGGGGACCAAGCTTCATCCGAGTACAGCCTTTCACCCTGAGACCGACGGTCGACCGAGCGGACGAATCGGACCATGGAGGACATGTTGAGGGCTTGTGTGCTAGATTTTGGGGGTTCGTGGGCAACTCACCTTCCTTTGGTGGAGTTTGCCTACAACAACGCTTATCAGGCATCCATTGGGATGGCTCCTTTTGAGGCGTTGTATGGACGGCCGTGTCGATCCCCTTTGTGTTGGACCGAGGTGGGGGAGACAGCTCTCTTGGGACCGCAGTTGGTTCAAGAGGCTACCGAGAAGGTCAAGTTGATTCGTCGGCGTTTGTTGGCGGCTCGGAGTCGGCAGAAATCTTATGCGGATCAGCGACGGCGACCTTTGGAGTTTTTCGTTGGTGATCATGTGTTCCTTCGTGTCTCTCCACGTCGTGGACATCGACGGTTTGGGCGAGGTTCCAAGCTATCTCCGCGGTTTATTGGTCCTTTTGAGATTCTTGGATCGTGTAGGGCTTGTGGCCTACCGGTTAGCGTTACCACCGCGGGCCGAGTCGAGTGCACAACGTGTTTCACGTGTCCCGGTTGCGGAAGTATCACCCTGACCCCACTCACGTGATTGATTGGGGAACGTTGGACATTGAGGATGACATGTCCGTCATTGAGGCCCCTATTCGTATCCTCGATCGGCGAGAGAAGCTTTTGCGTGGTCGTGCTATTCCTTTGGTTCGCGTGCTGTGGCAGCACCGTGGTATTGAGGAGGAGACATGGGAACGTGAGTCCGTGATGCGTGAGCAGCACCCAGACTTGTTCGAGGACGAACAATCTTAAGCGTGGGAGGTGGCTGTTGGCCAAGGGATGGATAGTGATATTTTCTTGTGATGTGTTTTCTTGTATTCGTTGATGTATTTGTAGTCTTTTAAAGACATGTGTTCTTGTTTGTGATGTGCCTTGGGATGTGTATTCGTGCCATGTGGACACGTGTTATGTGCATCATTGTGGTTATGGATTATGGTGGTACTTGTTATGTGCCGTTGTCTTGTGTGTGGTGTATGACCCATTTGGGTGTTGTAGCTCGCCGTGTGGCAAATGGGTAGCTTGTGTTTGTTTTCCTCGTATGTCATTTCTTTTCGAGGACGAAAAGTCTTAAGGGGGGAGAGGATGTAATGACCCTTGTGTAACCCGTGTGTAAGGAGTTAACCACAAACACCTTGGATGTTGGTACACAAGTTTAAGGTAAGAGATGAGCCCAAGAGGGGACTTTTGAGAGGTGCATGTGTCAAGCGATAGCGTACATTTATGCCCTAGGAAGATGCTATGCGTTTCTAGGCGGTTTAAGTGTTTTGGCTGATCTTGGAGCTCACTTTTGACCTAGTAGATGGCCTCAAACAATTGGCGTGCAAGAACAAAAGTTTCTTAGAATGAGGTCCTCTATCTACCACAGAAATTTCAGAGCATTTGGAGCTGCACGTGAATTCACCCATTTCACGTGCAAGCATATTTTTGCTTCTCAGGCCTCTACAAGATGCAAGGAGACTTGGGGTAAAGTTTGGGTGCATTTGGAGCTGCACGCCAATTGGGGAATTGGCGTGCAAATTGGCGTGCAAGGCATATTTTTGCATGGTTCCCTTGGTTTTGTCATTCTAAGGAACTTTCTCCAAAGGACCATGTTGAAATTCTGAGTATTTTGGCCTATATGGGTGCGGAAAGGTGGTAACTTGTGTGATCAAAACTACGTCGTTTTGATCCTGGGATTCACTTAATCAAAACTACGTCGTTTTGATGTTGTGTTGTCTATATAAGGAGGAGGAGTCCCTCTGTTTTAGGTTTAGGGTTTGTTGCTTCACCAGGCCGTCGCAGAGAGAGAAAGAGAGGGAAGGGGAGCTCCTGGTTGCTGCTTTGGGCGTCTTGCGTGGGTGGTCGGTGCTTCGTGGGTGGACGGCGTTCGGCTTGGGATCAGACCGTTCTTTGTGTTGTTGCGTTTTCCTTGAGGTAGGGGTTCTGTTCTTCCTAAATCCTCCTCTGTCCTAGGGTCCTAGGGCGAGAATATGAGATATCTGTTATATTATTTATATGTAAATTCATATAGGTGTGACCTCCTATATGAATGTTGGCCTTCAATGGCATGTTGGTGTGATTCGTGGATTACATGCTATGTGTTCGATGAAATGCCTGTGTGAATATAGCCGTATGCATATGCCCATTACGTGTTTGGTAATATGCCTGTGTGGCCGGATTTGTGGTTTAGTGTATGCTGTGTGTTTGCTCTATTTTCCTGAATGGTTGGGTTTGTGCGCTTGTGAACGGGTGCACACCAAGTGTTTGGTGGTATGCTTGGGTGACCATGTGTGTTGTGTGCTTGATTGTGGTATCCGGCCTGAAGAGGCGGTTAAAGAACTTTGCCTGAGAGGCGGTTAAATCACTTGGCCTGAAGAGGCGGTTAAATAACTTGGCCTGAAGAGGCGGTTAAATCACTTGTGTTTTGTGTGGTGGATAATTGTGACGACCGATGTGGTTTGTTATTGTTTGTTGAGATTGATGTAACACGTCACCGCACCTGTGCACATGCATGTAGCCGCTAGGAGCATGGGAAGGGTTGGGGAGACTTGATCCCTACCGAGCCGTGGTTGCTCACCCCTCTCCTATTGTGTTTGCTTGTTTTCCAGGGGACTTACAGGCGTTAGGTGGATACACCAAGGTGGAAGACTTTATCCATTTTACTCTTCCATTTATGTTGTTTTCTTTTATGGGAACTGATGTAACCCCAGTGGGGATGGGATTGTAAAGAATTCTGTTATAATAAACTGGTTTGGAATATTTTTATGAATATTACTTTCTTGAATGGGTTGTGGATGTTTGAAATGTAAAATTCTTGGTTTGTATCCTAACCCCTTTGCCCTCCGTGTGGGTAAAAGGGGGGTCACGTGCCGGTTTCCTCGGGTTGGAAATCCGGGGCGTGACAGCGGGTGAGCATGGCTTTGGTTGTTTGACATACAGGTGAGCATGACTTTGATGGTTTGGCATGCGGGTGAGCATGGCTTTGGATATTTGGCATGCGGGTGAGCATGGCTTTGGTTGTTTGGCATACGAGTGAGCATGGCTTTGATGGTTTGGCATGCGGGTGAGCATGGCTTTGGATAATTGGCATGCGGGTGAGCATGGCTTTGGATAATTGGCATGCCAGGGGAGCATGGCTTTGGATGTTTGGCATGCGGGTGAGCATGGCTTTGGTTGTTTGGCATACGGGTGAGCATGGCTTTGATGGTTTGGCATGCGGGTGAGCATGGATTTGATGGTTTGGCATGCGGGTGAGCATGACTTTGGTGGTTTGGCATGCAGGTGAGCATGGCTTTAGATGTGAAACTTTCTTTACTTCTTGAGTTCTATGGCTTATCCATTGGGAGCCTGGGACGCGATGCTGCGACAACAGTCCTGCAGTTGGACGGGAGCAAACATGCCATATGTAGGAATGATGCATGAGGTGCACAAAACCTTTTGAGAATGTGCATGAGGTGTATACAATACAGGGCACAGATGATCTTAAGGAGATTCTGGTGTCGTTTCTTCGGAAAAGTACGCTGCCAAATGACTTGGTGTTCTCTTCTCCTACTGGCGAGCAAACTATTAAGCATTCTAAGTCATAGCTTCCTTTACGCAAAGGTCTAGGGCTTTTGTTGTCGCCTCATGCAAACCTCACAGACAAGCAAGGTTTAAGAAACTCAAACGGGGAAATGCTCGATTTTAAAATGATTTTAAAAAAAAGCCAAAACCATATTTATTTGACAAGACATTTTGCACTTACAATTACATCATTACATATGGCACAAGGTGTTTACCATCATGCAAAGTTAAACTAAACTCCTTTTGTAGAACAAGGACAATAGCTTCAAAAGACATGTCTTGCAAAGTTGATCAGAGTATGCTTAAGATTTGACCAGTCCTTTGGTTCACAGCCCTGTCCCTGGTTTGAAGTAGTGTGATGATATTCCCGCGACTGTCTGCTTGGGGAGTTCAAGAGTTGTACTCCACCTTGGTTCTCTTAGAAGATCGGGGATCTTGATGTCGCTGTACTTTTTGTTGGCTTTGTATTTTTCCCTTGGCGCCCTTTCGGGTTTTCACCAAGTCCGCCTTTTCTTTCTTTTTATTGAGCTTTGTGTTTTACCCTTGGTGCCCTTTCAGGTTTTCACCAAGTCCGCTCTTGGGCTACAAGATTCGTTTGTTGGGTCATACTCAAACTTGATTGCCATATGCCCATGGTGAGAGCAAGATTTGGGCCATTCATGTGAAGGACCCAAACATGAGGTTTTGACTCAGCTGGGGGCAAATGATTTTGAAATGGGAAGTTAAGCATAAAACTTCTTTACAGCGTCGCTGTTTATAGGATTTCGCAGCTCAACTCCGTCCATTTCTGTGAGGATTAAGGCCCCTACTGAGAATGCTCTTTTTACCACATAGGGACCTTCATAGTTCGGAGTCCACTTGCCACGGTGATCATGTTGTATCGGCAGTATCTTCTTCAAGACCAAGTCCCCTTCTTTGAAGGTTCGGGGTAACACTTTTTTGTTGAAGCTGACCATCATCCTTTGTTGATACAACTGGCCTCGACCGACTACGGCGAGATGTTTCCCTTCGATTAGATTCAGCTGCTCAAAACGGTCTCTGACCCATTCAGCTTCATCCAGCTGAGTATCCCTAAGAATTCTGAGTGACGGGATTTCCACCTCAATGGGTAGGACTGCTTCCATACCATAGGCTAGGGAAAAAGGAGTTGCCCAGTTGATGTTCGCACAGAAGTCCTGTAAGCATGTAGTGCATATGGAAGTTTCTCGTGCCAATCCTTGTATGTCTCGGTCATTTTGCGAATGATGTTCTTGATGTTTTTATTTGCTGCCTCAACCGCTCCATTCATCTTGGGACGATATGGGGTAGAATTGCGGTGTTATCTACCAAGGTGTCGATGTGAGGTAGTGGAAAGTTGTTTTTTGGGCAAGCCTTGTTGAGGTCGCGGTAGTCTACGCACATACGGACCTTCCCACCCTTCTTTGGGACGGGCACGATGTTAGCGACCCATTCTGGGTATCGAGCTACACTAAGAAATCCAACATCCCATTGTTTCTGAACATCTTCTCTGACCTTCAGTATCATTGCTGGTCTCATTCGTCGTAACTTCTGTTGTACGGGCGTGCATTCTGGATTCAGTGGCAGCTGGTGCTGCACTATGTCAGTATTTAGTCCCAGCATATCCTTGTAAGACCACGCAAAAACATCGATATAGGATTTTAGGAGATCGACCAATCGGCCCTTGACATCCTCATTGATTAGAGATCCTAATCGCAGTTCTTTTGGCTCAGTAGGTGTACCAAAGTTGACGGTCTCGATCGGAACTTCGATAGGAACAATGGGTTTATCCTCCTTTTTCAACAGGCGTATGATATCCTCCGGAGGCTCAAAGTCTTCTTCGACATCAGCTTCCTCTGCTCCAAATACTGCTTGCTCCCAATCTGGATTATGGTCAAACCTTAAGCAACTCGTTTCTTCTTTACTTAACAGATCCTTTTTAACTTGATTGCACCTGTTGGTAAAAGTTTCAATAGTTTAACAAAGTATGATGATGCACATGTCATGCAATGTAAGAAGATACGTTTTTGGAAAGAGTCTTATTTCATAAATATTCCGAAAAGGTTACAACCGTTGTTGGGAATTTGAAAATATAATAAAAACAGAATATTCCCCAGCAAAGCTTCTTTGATCATTACTTGGCCGGGAGGTCCACAATACTCCAATTGTTCAGCTGGTGCCCTGGGGGTCCTTGGCATACCCGCCCCATCTGTTCTTGCTCTCTACAGCTAGCCCTCAGCATGGCTATGGTGCATTCTTTCCTATGATGGATAAAACCGGCGTTCTGGAATATAGCCCCAAGGGGTGGGAACGTCATCCTTTGCTCTTGGAGAGGCCTCTTCTCTAGTCTGGCTAAGCGGGACTCCCTTTTCCTCGCGGCTTCCCTTGATTTGTCAGCTTTGGTAGACTTGTAGCCCAATCCGTCTATTGCCAGTTCCGTGACATGTTTGTATTGCATTAAGAAGGCTGTGGCCAAGTCATTCCAAGTGCGGATACGGCTTCCTTCTAACTGAATGTACCATCATAATGGCCCTCCGGTTAAGCTTTCTTGGAAGCAGTGCATTAGCAGTTGGTCATTGTTGGTATGTGCGGCCAACTTGCGACAATACATTATCAAATGGGTCCTTGGACATTGGGTACCATTGAATTTCTCAAAATCCGGCATTTTGAACTTTAGAGGTAGCACGACCCCCCGCACCAAGCATAAATCGTAGGCATTAGTTGTCCTATAACTTTCTGCCCCTTCAACAGCCTTGAACCTTGCTTTTATTTGTTTCCAGCTTGGTTGTTGGTTGGTTTCCTTGGGAACGGGTAAGTCCCTTACTCCCACGGGATGTTCTGAGATTGGTGTTCCCGCATTTGGCAGTGTAGTCGGAACTTGGCGAGAACTACCTGGGACCACGTTAGGTTGTGCATAGGCCTGGGATTCTGTTTGAGTTTGCACAAACCCTTGCAGTGGGTTCGGCGTTTGTCCCTGATTCGCTACTCCTTCTGCTGGGGCAGCTTCCCTTACGGTTGCTACTTTGGTCCGTAAGTCCATCATGGTTTTTAACTGAAGCTGAACCTCGTGGAGACTGCCCCCCATCTCTTGTTGAGCTTGCTCGAGCCCTGAAATTTGGTCCTCTGTATGGTCTCCCATGCCCTGGTCTGACATAGCTTGATTATGGGTTGATCTCAAGTTATAGGAATGCCTAATCTTGTTTGATCTGGAAATGCTTATTTGTTAAGCTTTCTGTTGTTCTCTTTTTCGGACTTTGCTTTTTACCATGAATGTATGAATGCATGTAGTGAATGCATGCAACGAATGGTTAATGATGGAAATGGCAAAAAACAATTTATTGATTGATGAAACCAAATACATTATTGGTGGAAAGAAGATTGAAGTACAACAAGGATAGTCTTATGTTTATGCGACTAGATGAATTGGAACAAGCCTTGATCATTTCAAACTAATTTCCGATTCCGGATTACTCCTCCAATTGGTGAATTCTTTTACCCAGCTTTTCGACAATCTCCTCTTGTTCTTGAACCTTCTGCCGCAAGTTCTCGAGTTCATTTTGTAAGACCCGCAAAATTTTTAGCTACTTAAGTTCTTACTTAAAGAGTAATAATAATAAAATAATAATGTTATTGTTAACAATAGTTAGAAAGGATATTTTAGATATTATCACGATAAAAATAAGCACCCAATATAGTCATTCAACTAGCATGTGATAAGTAGCCGTTATGAATAGTATCCGTCCGTTATGAATAGTATCCGTTTGGACTTCCATAAATAGGTATGAGCATGAGATTTTATTTATAAGAGAGTATAGAAGTAAGAAGAATAATAATACGAGTTATGGCATCAAGTTCTCAAGCACGCCATCCGAGAATAGTGTCCGCGATGAAGATCGGCGAGCAATACGACTTGAAGTTACAAAGCTATGCTTTCTTGTAGATGAGCTAAATGCTCGTGTCCAATGGCTGCAATATAATGCGACGAGACACAGAGAGAAGTTTGAGGTTATTCGTGCGACAACCACGACAATGTTAGCCGAAGGGTTGTGCGACTCGCTTGCCGAAGCACAACACGTCCTACGCACATACGCTAATACAATTCAAGAAATTTTACGAAGACCATAGAATATGATATTAATGTTTATATTTAGGTTTATAATATTTTATGCTATGATGTTATCTTACTTTATTGTTTATTGATTATGCAATTATATTATTTTATCCGCGTGAATATTAAATACATTATAAAAATAAAATAATTTCTTATATGTCATAAAACGTTTAGATGCGATATATTATGTCATTTAGTTTCTTAAACCAAATTACTATGGGTAAGTAAGTATTACAAGCCTTAACTTTACCAAAAGTATAAAACATAGGTAAGGCCCAAAAATTTGAATGAGGCAGATTCTGGAGGTCACATTCAAAAATCCATAACTTGAATTATACAGATCCAATTGACATGAAACCAAAGCCCATTTGTTCATTTATGACTTAGCTAAAACGTGTAGAAATTTCAGAATTTAATATGAAGCCAATCAATTCCAGAATTTAAAATACTACACATAGGTTCAGTATGAACGGGTAAACATTTTAGTACGACTTTAAAATTCAATAACTTTTGTTATACATATTTAAAAATTATAAAATTGATACCCATTTGTAGATATTTGAGTTAGTAATGCAATACCATTGGCCATTTGTCAAAAACTACAAAATTAAAAACGTTATAATTGAATTAGTAGGGAGTACACCAATGTGGACTTTTGATGCCAAAGGAACCTTCTAGGTTGAAAAGTCTTAAAACATTTTTTAAATGGTAGGAGAAGATACCCACGTTTTAAGAGAGGATAATAGGAATAAAATAAAGTATTTTATATATTTTACATAATTTAATTTGATGCCAAAGTCAAATTCATACACTACTTTCACACTACACACCTACCACCATCCTTGCCTATATAAGGAGTGTCTTGCCTCTCCTCTTAAGCACAAATCCCTCAAGCCACACCATGAAATTTCCCTCTCAAAACACTCCCTTAAGCCCTCTTAACATCCCAAATACTCTACTCAAATCCTCTTTTGCTTTTGGTACTTACCAAGCGTCGAAGTTCTACAAAAGGTAATACTTAAGATTTCGAAATTATGAAGTCACTTCTTATTTATTATGTAGATTCTTATGGTTGGTTTTACCACCTCATATATACTATATTCATGGTTGGTTTTACCACCTTACATATGTTATTTATATGATTAGTTGTACCACCTCGTATATACATACATGGTTGGCCTTGCCACCTCATATACATACCTGTGTAATTATTTTAAATTATAGTATTTTATCATAGCGTTGTTATTCTATAATTCAAGTGAAAAGATAAGAATATTAACTTATGTTTTTATTTTTATTTTTAAGGTTCTAGATAGCGGAAGATTGTAAGGAACGACTTCCAAAATGAATTCCCCCGACAATCGCCCTTCTTCTTCTGCAACCCCAATTGTTAATGCTTCAACCTCACAGCTATCCCCATCCTTATCTCCTCCTGATCGTCCCTTTAGACCAGGTGTCTAATATCCCCTCATGGTTAAGGTGGAAGACACATAGGAAAAATAAGCTTATCGAACGTCTTTTCCGTTCACCCAATACAAGAAGTAAATCTTATTCAAAAACTCTCAAGGCATATAACCTAGTTAGTGCACAACTCAAGGCTTATGATGCATGGGATCGAAATAGGATATGGAACAGCAATAGAAGTGGGAACCCAAATTAATATTCAACCCCACAAGCACGGTATGCCTATTAAAAGATATAAATTAAAGTATGATATATATATATATGTATATATATATATATATATATATATAAAAGGAGATATGTGTGATATTGAACTTTTCAAGCATTAATGCTAATTTAGTGTTTTGATATTTTTAAGGTTTAGAACGCGGAGAACGACAAGTGATTGTAAGGGTTTCTTCTCATCCCCTTTTTCTTTTTCATTATAATCTATATTTCATTATTATTGTAAGGGACTTTTCTTTTCCTCTTTATCTTATTTTATTTGGCATTATTATTGTAAGAGCTTTATGTTTCTTATTCTTCTATTTCCATTTTATTGTTGAGAACATTAGTCTCTTTTTAATCTCTCTCTTGATAATCTATGCTATTGATTGGGGTAGATAACCATTTTGATATTCGTGGTTATCCTTGTTAACCTTGAATGTTTTATTGGAATTCTATGATATGCCTCATGTTATGTATGCTAAAGTTGTTATAATCTCTTATGTTTGGACAAAGTAAGTTTATGATGGGTGGTTCCCGAAAGACCTCCAATGCATTGGGTAAAGAACATCACTGGAGAGTGTCAATCCAGTTGATAATATGTTATGTTCTGATATGGTATCTGGGTAGTTAACCTGGATCATGATGTTATGATACGATGTTCAAACATAATCTTCCATGTTATAATTTCCTTGTGAAATGTTGATCATGTATGATGTGTAAATATTATATGGTATTTCCTATGTTCGATATCTTCATGATTTTCCTTACCCACTTATGTTTACCCTTGCTGGGCTATTTGAGCTCACCCTTTTTATGATTTCTTTTCCAACCCCAGGTAATTAAGGGATGAAGAAACTAGGATAAGGAGTCGAGAAGTGCTTGGAAATAAAGTTGTGTGAAAATTTAAAGATTTATTAAGTTGTTTGCTCGTGTGTTTTGTTATGTAATAATGGGTTATGGATACTTAGTCTCTAAACCCCTAAACCTTAAAGATCTTGGATTGAAATTTGTAATAATGAATGGTTTGTTTGATTAAATAAGTAATAGTTTGAAATTGATATAAAATTTGTATATTTATTTTCCGCTAACGCACCCGGTTTGGAGGTTTCAAATTTGGGGGCGTTACACATTTTCCTTTTGAAGGAGCAACAGTCTTGGATCTTGGTGGACCTCCGCATAAGCTATGTACTGCTGCCGCCAGGGAGGGAATGATGGATGAACTTCGGGGTAATAAGAATTACTGCTGACTTTCCGAGGTGCATGCCATGCTAGATACCCCCGAAAAGCTTTGCGTCGAGTCTCGAGGTCAATGTATGTGAAGTCAAAAGCTTCTATCTCATGCAACACAGGAATGATCTGATGACCCCTAAGTTGTCTTCCTGCCTGAAGAGGGGCATATGCGGTAGCTCCCCACGGACCAAGTAATGGGACCCAGTTACATGGCCCACATCTATAAATTATGTCGACTTTGGGCATCCATGGAGCATTCCATACAATTTGATTATCAGTTGAGGTTTGCAGCTTATTGATCCAATCCTCCTCTGTTTCAGGTAACTCCCATTCCTGTGGAATGAATTCGGGTAATGCACTATGTGGAAATGCCGCCACTTCTTCGAGTAGTGCGTCTATGCTTGGGAAGTGACTTTTCAACCATGCGCAGAGGAGTGGAAGGCATCGTTTGAAATGACCCTGCCCCGAAATTCGTACGTGTGATAATGATCTGATTGTCTCAGCAAGGATGCAGGAACCGGATCGGCCACTCCTAATGTTTGCATCACAAGTTCGCATACAAATCCGTCAATGTAACCCAAGAACTTGGGAAATACAATTAATCCATACATGGCTAGTGTGAATAAAGAGTAGAGTTCTATGCCCGATGCTCGAGATATTTTGTCTCGGATCACGGGCCATGGGACGACCTCGAGTCCACCCCAGCGGTACACGATCTGGGCTACCTCGTCTTCTGTCATTCCCAAGAACTGTGATAGGGTCTACATGCAGGAAACTTGTATGGTTGGTAGAAAGATTTCCGAGCCTCCGTTGATTGGTCGTCCCAAGAGGGCTTGATACTCCTCCACAGTAGGAGTCAAATCCTGTTCGTTGAAAGCGAAGCACCTCCGCCTTGGATCCCAGAAATATGCTGCCGCCTTTAACATAGGCTCGTCAACAGGTACTCGCGTTAGATGTAACAAGTCCCCGAATTTTTTAATGTAGGCAGCCTGTATGTGGAAAGGCCATCGTGCCCATATATCATCAAGTTCCTCTCGGTGGGCCGTTTGGACACGCATCTGGACTTCAGGGGCCAGTATGGTTTGCTCGGCACTTTCTCCTGAAAAGTCTCCAAAGTTTTGTTAAATTGCTGAAGCTGCATGTGCGACCTCTGTCATGTCTTCCTTGTCTTCACAATTAGCTAGGAGATGATCAAAGCTTGCCATGCTTCCTATAATGAATGTTAAGGCTTATGCATATGAGATGGGAAACAGACAAGAACAGATTTTATTGATGTAAATAAGACAAAGCCGCTTATGGGTACAAGCTATTCAAATGTAGATGCAGCTACATGATGCAAGAAAAGTTTTGGGTTCCTTTAGAGAGGCAATCCCGCTTAATGCCTTCCTTTCCTTGATGAGCTTGATGGATTACTAGGCTTTCCTTTCCCGGATTCACGCATTGTCATTATCTTCTTGGTCGGAAGAGTACCGACAAGTTCTTTCTGCTGTAGGAGGTGCTCCGCTTCTAGTTTCTCCCGCCAAGAAACATAGGACGGGACAACATCGGGGTAATAGGGGAGGAAGCCGATCTTCCTAGGCTGTAACGCGGCGTTGAACATCCGATCGGCAACTGATTCAGTCCTTCCTGTGCCATGGTTAATCTCACATCTTTCCATTCCGTAGAGAACTAGGACAATTTGGTTATTTCCCAGCTGCCTTGCCACTTGAAGAGGGGCGTAGGCAGTTCCGCCCCACGGTCCAAGGAGTGGGACCCAGTTATACCTTCCGCAGCTATAGGTTATATGTTTTCTTGGCATCCAAGGTGCCATCCAGACAACATTTGCCTCACTCAGGCAATTCAGCAACCTTTTCCATCCATTGAGATTATTGGGTAAGAGCCACGAGCTTCTTAGAATGTCTAGTGTGACGGTAGGGGGCCATGAGTAAACAGCCCTGAATCGCGGGGTAACACAGTGGAGATGGCTTTTGAGCCATGTGTACAAGAGAGGGAGGCACCCCATGAAGCAACCACCTCCTGTAGTCCGGATAAATGATAGAGATCTGATGGTTTCGGCGAGTATGACCGGAATAGGGTCAGCACCACTGGTCACTTGTGCCACTAGCTCAAAAATGGTCCCGTCAATGTAGCTAGTCACCCGTGGAAAGACCACCAACCCGTCAATAGCAAGGGTGATGAGCGAATGGGCCTTATCCTCATTTGCACCTTTCAGTTGGCCTCTGGCAAACTCCCATGGAATGATTTCTTTGCCATCTACTTTGATCACAGGGTCGATGATCTTTTTGTCCTTGCCCAAGCATTTGAAACCCATGAAATGTGCTAACCCCCGTCTGCAAGACTTCTGTGGGTTGGGTTGGAAAACAATGTCGTCTTCTTCAAAGGGGATGCGGAGGATTCTTCGATATTATTCCAAAGTTGGCACCAGGTCGATGTCATTAAAGGTGAAGCACCTCCGTCTCGGGTCCATGAAGTGGATCGCTGCTTTGATCATATTCTCATCAATTGGAAGTTGTGACAGGAGCAGGAGATCACCAAACTATTGGGTGTAAGCTATGTGTCTCACGCTAGGCCATTCACTCCATGTGGCTCGGAGGTCTTTGGGGAGTTTGACCCGAGTGTCCATGATGATTTGATCGTCCATAGGGTACGTCTTGGGTGAGAAGTCTCCTAATTGTCGCTGGATCTGAATGGAGGCATGCTCCACTTCTTCCACGTCCTCAGGGTCTCTGGCGCCCCTCAAAAGGTTCCCAAAACTTGCCATGTTCCTATATGTATGCATGGGATGTCATGATATGCATCAAGCAAAATGAGTGAGGGTTAGGGTAAATTAAAGCAAAATGTGGTAAAAGTGCATGAGTTAGCAAACAAGGTGCAAACAAGGTCACAACAACGTTAAAGCACACACATGAAGGTCCAAACCCCTGATGGGCATCTACACATACACCTATCTTATTCGTTCGTTCCCAAACTATCTCCTGAGAGAAGCTCCGTACCCCTAGAGGCATTGACGGAGGGGGGCCTTCAAAAGGACCCCGCTTGGGTGAGGAGTTCAGGCACCTTACGTGAGATAGAACCCACGGGGCATCCCTATTAAACCTCGCTAATCCTAGGTAAAAGTAGAAAACCCGGGTATAGGGTTAAAGGGAGAGAAAAATGCATGTATGCACAAGCAATGCAGTCTATAAAAAAAATAAAGAAGACAAAAGGGGAAATAAACAAGCAAACACTCCACAAACAAAAGACCATGGCTAGACTCTCTCAAATGTCCCTAGCGGAGTCGCCAGCTGTCATCACCCAGTGTCGTCCGGGCTCGTGACTGACTTGAGATTACTCCTTTGGATGGAGATTTGGTCATTGAGCCATCATTGCCATAACTCACACAAAACCAAAAAGAGAGATAGAAAAAGTAAAGTCACCACCAAACAAAGATGAAGGTGTGTTTGGCCACCTAGGAGGGTCTACGGTTCCAGAGAATAGGTTCGGGAGTCGGTTACGTGTGGGGAAGGAAGAAAAGCTCTTGCACCCCCACAACGCCCAAAATTGGTACCTAGTCTTTGTCTATGGGTATCTGCTTATTTTAATTTCCCTTTCATTTCTTTTTATTTCATTGTAGAAACTATGGCTGGTTGGCTTAGAAAATGAATGTTATTCTTTTGTTTTATCGAGGAAAATAGAAAGAAAGCCAGTAGCATGAAGAGCACAGCATGGAGCTCAGATTCATTACCACAGTTGATATTGGCCAGGTGGTGAAGATATAAGCAATAGGACTTAATCTCACAGCCACAGAAGCCTTGGTTTATTTAAAGAGAATTTGGGGTTTTTTAAAAAATGAGAAAGTACAGGGCCTGGTAATGTGAAGAGCACACTGTGAAGCTCAGATTCACTCCTAGACTCAATATTGTTGGCCAAGTGGCGAGGATATGAGCATAAAAAGCTCAATCCCACGGCCACCGGGCCTTTGAAAACGTTTTGTTGTATTTTTGAATAAAAAGGTGAGATTTTGGTGTAGTGATGATGATGAATGTAAGATAAGAGGGGAATAAAACCTAGAAATCAAGCTTGATTTTCCTGCTAGCTTCACTCCTCTTTGACTGCTTGAGGGACGTGGAGACAAAATCCAGCAAGGATGGTGGAGGACGTCTTCTTCAGCTCCGTCCAGCAAAGTCTACTAAATCTTTGGGCCTTCTCCCTCAAAGCTCTCTATGTTGTTAGTCTCCAAAAAACATCAGTCCTCCCTCTTAAAAATGGGTAATCCCTCCTTTTTATAGAGTTTGAAGAGAGAATAGCCGCCCAACTTGGAACTTGGCGAATTAAATGATGTGTTCTTTGGAGTTCCCATGCGTTGACAGCAAGTTTCAAGAACGACATATGCATTTACGGGGTTGAAACGAGCTCCCAGGTATTAAACACGTGTTTCGACCATTTAAAAAATCAATTCCGTAGCGTTTGCTTTACTGTGCACTTAAAGGAAAGGCAAAAACAGCGTCGTTTGGAGTTTTTCAGCCAAAACCTGTAAGGTTGATGGTCGCGTGGCTGCCTCGCGGGGTTGAAGGTCGCCACTGGGGGTGCTTCGAAGGTTGCAAGGTCGAAGGCTGAAAGCTACTTCGAAAGATCGGAGGCTGTAGCTGAAGATTGCTTCGAAGGATTGAAGGTCGCTGAAGGTTGCCTTAAAGGGTTGAAGACTGTAGCCTGCCTCGAAGGATCGAAGGTCGTAGGCTGTCTCGAAGGGTTGAAGATCGAAGGGCGCTTTGAGGGTCGAAGGCTGTAGGTGCCTTGCAGGGTCGAAGACTGTAGGCTGTCTCGAAGGGTCGAAGGTCGTAGGCTGTCTCGAAGGGTCGAAGGTTGAGACTACGAGACTACGGGGCTTCGGGTGTGAGTACTGCGAGTCTTCGAGGCTGACTGCTGCGAGTCTGTGATTGCGAGGCTTTGACTACGAGGTTGACTGCGAGGATTCGAGGCTGGGTGCTGCGGGTGCAGGCTGGGACTGCGAGCTTTGGGGCTGAGCTAGACTACGGGGCTTCGAGGCAAGGTTGCGCTACAAGGTTGAGACTGCGAGCTTCGAGGCTGGGAGCTTCGAGTCTCAGCTGCGAGGCTTCGAGGCTGACTGCGAGTCTGTGCTACAGGGCTTCGAGGCTTACTGCGGGTCTATGTCTGTGAGTCTTCGAGGCTGAGCTGGACTACGAGTCTACAAGGCTGGGAGCCTCGAGTCTCAGCTGCGGGCCTGTGCTACAGGGCTTCGAGGCAAGGTTGCACTACAAGGCTGAGACTGCGAGCTTCGAGGCTGAGCTGGACTACGGGGCTTCAAGGCAAGGCTGCGGGTCTGTGCTACAGGGCTTCGAGGCTGACTGCGGGTCTGTATCAACGAGTCTTTGAGGCTGAGCTTGACTACTAGTCTACGAGGCTGGGAGCTTCGAGTCTCAGCTGCGGGTCCATGCTACAGGGCTTCGAGGCAAGGTTGCGCTACAAGGCTGAGACTGCGAGCTTTGTGGCTGAGTTGGACTACGGGGCTTCGAGGCAAGGCTGCGGGTCTGTGCTATAGGGCTTTGAGGCAAGGTTGCACTACAAGGCTGAGACTGCGAGCTTCGAGGCTGGGAGCTTCGAGTCTCAGCTGCGAGGCTTCGAGGCTGATTGTGAATCTATGCTACAGGGCTTCGAGGCTGACTGTGGGTCTGTGTTTGCGAGTGTTCGAGGCTGAGCTGGACTACGAGTCTACGAGGCTAGGAGCTTTGAGTCTCAGCTGCGGGTTTGTGCTACAGGACTTCGAGGCAAGGTTGCGCTACAAGGCTGAGACTGCGAGCTTCGAGGCTGAGCTGGACTACGGGGCTTTGAGGCTGACTGCGGGTCTGTGTCTGCGAGTCTTCGAGGCTGAGCTGGACTACGAGTCTACGAGGTTGGGAGCTTCGAGTCTCAGCTGCGGGTCCGTGCTACAGGGCTTCGAGGCAAGGTTGCGCTACAAGGCTGAGACTGCGAGCTTCGAGGCTGAGTTGGACTACGGGGCTTCGAGGCAAGGCTGTGGGTCTGTGCTATAGGGCTTTGAGGCAAGGTTGCACTACAAGGCTGAGACTACGAGCTTCGAGGCTGGGAGCTTCGAGTCTCAACTGCGAGGCTTCGAGGCTAACTGTGGGTCTGTGTCTGCGAGTCTTCGAGGCTGAGCTGGACTACGAGTCTACGAGGCTGGGAGCTTCGAGTCTCAGCTGTGGGTCTGTGCTACAGGACTTCGAGGCAAGGTTGCGCTACAAGGCTGAGACTGCGAGCTTTGAGGCTGAGCTGGACTACGGGGCTTCGAGGCAAGGCTGCGGGTCTGTGCTACAGGGCTTCGAGGCAAGGTTGCGCTACAAGTCTACGAGGCTGGGAGCTTCGAGTGAGTACTGCGAGTGCAGGCTTGAATATGAGTGTTACGAGCGCAGGCTTGGACTACGAGGCTTCGAGGCAGCAGTCATAAATTCGCCTAAACTGTTTCTAGGGCATTGACCGTCTTTCCACACGTTTGACTTTCGATGCCTAAGACTTTTTAGTCATAACTTCTTCGTTTCAAGTCGGATTTGAGCATGGTCAAGTGCGTTGGTTTCCAAATTTAGTCCTCTGTCCTTTGTTGTTGACCTTGGGGCATTTTGAGATCTTTCATTTTTGGATTTCTTGGCTGTGGTCTTGCCCGGTCAAAATGGGGTCCAACACTAACATAATTAAAGATATATGAATAAAACCTCCTTAGGATTTGATGATTCAAATTTCCATCTCTCACCACATGTCAAATGCTTTTACATATTGATTGCAATATTAACATGCCTAGTTGAAGAAATTATATGGGTTAGCTCGGAATGCCTGGTGGATAAAATCGCAGTTGCAGTCTGATCAGCTTTTAAAGTGCAGTTTCCTCACGGATAGATAGCAATTTCTCAAGATCTGAATATTAATCAGGAAATGTCCATCGAGAGGATTACATGGTGTAAGGGGGAGAAAATGCTTTATCTATTACACAAGTAATACCCCCCTTATATGTCTTGTGACCTCTTTCCTGGCTGTCTATCTGAGGGGGAGTCTTTCTCGAGAGAATCGCATGATCTAAGGGGGAGCAAAAGCTTCATCTATTACTTCCGTAATAATGCCCTAATATGTCTTAATTGCTCTACCCAATAACTCTCACTTCTGGATCTAACTGGACATGCATTATTGAATCAGAATTGTGGCATGATTGGATGTTTTTGTTTCTTCAACTGTGCATTTTAATATGATAATTAATTGATTGCTATTGGCATGTGTTCTTTAATCTATTTTCACTCATGAATATTAATTTGGGCAAATCATATAAATTTAATTCATCTTAGCTACGTCGTTCAGCATGACAGTTTCGCTATGTTAACCAATATGAACTTATGTGTTTCTTATCTAACATATGCTTTGATTTCAGTAAAAATGATCCTTAACTCGTATGTATGTGTCTCGCTTCATTTTTAATGCATAAGTTCTGATTTTTCATTAGTTCGGATTATGCTGACTTTTCTGTATCTGTTTATATCCGTACGAATCCCAACCTATAAAGCCTTCTGTTCTTTTAGTTTATTTTTCTGAAGCTACAAGTTCAGATTCTCTTTGCATTTACAACGACAAATATCTTGTCTGATGTCTCGGATTTGAAGTGTTGTAGTACTTCTTTTCTATTCGACTTCAAGACAGCAAAGTAATTTATTTTTTCTCTTACAACACATATTGTTACGGACATGGTCTGTTGTTCATCCGGATACTCTTCAATGGATTATCTTTTAGTCCGGATGATAGTCGGTTCAATTCCACCTGACTCTTGGAACACTCAACTTGCGATAAACAAAGTATTATCTTACATCGTGTGTTTTTTAGGAGGGATAATGATTGTTCATTAAATGCATGTCTCGAGACGGGCAATTTCCAGAAGAAGGCAAACAGCTATCATAAATGCTAGGTTATGCTGCCTTCACGTCATCTCTTTAGTCGGAGGTGCGCACCTATCAAGGCTAATGACATCAGATTGTCAGGCAGTTCATTGTCCACTTCGCTTAAACCCTAGACCCACGGACATCCACTGACCCACCATATATATCTTAAGCCTTCACGGAAAGAGTGATTTATCACTCTCCAATTTCACAATCGCTCTTCTCTTCTCCAACCCTAAAGTTCTTTTCCCCTCTCTACATTCATCTCCAATGGCACCCAAAACTGCTCTTTCTAGCATTAATCCCGGCCATCTGGTTGATTGGCCCTCTGTGACCAATCCTCCGGCGTGGTTTCTGGAATGTCACCCTCTCTTTGAAGCCAGCCATATCTTAAACCTAGTCTCCATACCCGTCAATCTCGTTATCGACGATATTGTTGAGTTCTACCGGCGCATCCGATGTACCCCTGACTCCATCCATTCCACCGTCTGGGGTGCATCCATAGTCATCACCCCCAACGTTCTTCGCACTGCTCTCAATCTCCCCTCCGGTCCTCATCAGCGCCCAGACCCAAAGCAAATGGCAGCTTCCATGGGCTCCACATATAAAGGGAAGGAATACAAGATGAAGTCCATCCAGGGTCGCTACAGATGTATGGTGACCATCTTGAGCCGATGTCTTCTGGCTCGCACCATAGCCCTAGACTCCGTCCCATACAACCTGCTACTGGCCATGTACGGAGTCTTTGAGGGTCTCCCGATGGATTGGGGGACTTTCTTGTTCCCACTACTGGGAAACAACCCGAAGAATCAATCCTTTGGGTGGATACTTAGCATCATTTTCTAGCACCTACATCTGTCCCACTTCAACGGACATGGCATCATCCCCTTTCCCCAAGCCTTCTACCTTCACCATCTTACGCCTGATGGAAATCTGACTGCCCACCGGCCCTCTAAAACTATCTGCCTCCTCCCAGCTCCGGAACAAGAGGGTAGCTCGGTTGGTGACCCAACCGATAGCTCTGCCCCTGAGGTCAGCTCTGCCCACTGATCCTCATGGATTCGGTCCGTAGCTACACCCTCCATCTCCCAAGGCTTCCAGAACAGCATTCACGCTGACCCATTCGAGGTTGCAGGGCCGTCTCAACCAGTTTTACCTCCGGCTGTTTCTCCAGCACCTTCTGTTGTTGATGTCCCCGCACCCGATTCTCCCATTGTTGTTGCTGCTAGTGATACTGCTGTTGCTGCGGCAATGGTTGATGTCCCTACCTCTCCTCCGGAAGCACCTTTGCCCCCGCTTCCTCAACCTTGAGGCTACCTCGACCATCTCCCTACCGACACCTTAACGGACCTATGGTTCCGTTTCAGCCTCGCCTGCACAGCCACCATCCTCGACAATGACCTCCAGGTGTGTTACACTCGCCACTCCAAAACCCCGGAGGAAATGATCATCTGGAACCTGGATCACTACTTCCTTACGCCGGCCTCCATTCCTGACGTCTCTTTTGCTGTTACCTCCGGACTTGCCCATGACGCACGGGTTCCTTCCCCTACTGAGGCCAGACCTTCTTCTCCTGCTGCCGCCATCCCCATTGTTGACCTCTCTGGTCAAAGCGGATCTGCTGCTCTGGATGCCTCCGATGCTCTGGATTCCCCCTCTGCTACTGTTGCTGACCAACCCCTCTCTCCAGCTGCTGACTCCTCTGCCCAACGCACTCCCGCACCTCTTCATGCAGGGGAGCCCTCCAAAGCCTCGGAGTTCGCGCTTGGGCGTGCCTGTTTTGGCACAGTTCACTCTGATGCTGTGCTGTCTGCCCAGCTGGATCGTCATGCTCAAGCCCAGAGCGCCCAAATTGCCGCCATCGTCGTCAAGGTTGATGCTCTCGACGCCCAACTCCTCTCCACCCTAACTGACTCCTCCACTTCCATCGAGCAGAAAATGGATCTTGTCACCTCTTCTGTGCACTCACTCTCTACATCTTTTGTGGATTTAGTGCATACGATGGCTCGTACTCCTACCACTCCTCGACGATCTGCCAAAACGGGGGAGAAAGTGTCATCTGATCCTCTTGCATTTTCCTCAACTCATGCTGGTAAGCGGCCTGCATCTACACTGCTTCTAGGAGTATTTATCCCCAAACACAGCCGCTTCTCTCAGCCCAGCTTCTCCAGTGCAGCTCCCCCTTCGTCCTCTCCATCTGCGGCTATCACCTTCCTCCCATCATACGCAGACTATGATCCACATGATGCGGATGGAAGTGTTTTCAATGAAATGATGAAGTATGCCGCATCTACTACCGAGCGAAGATGTCTATCAGAAATGTACCCCTTCTCCCCTGAAGATATTCAGACTCTATGTTCTGAGAAGGGCCTGTTTACCACAGAAGACAGAGAATTTCTCTCGGGCAGTAAAGATGGAGATGAGGCTGTTTTTGTCTCTATACAAGGATGGACACTTGTCTGACGTCTTGCCATGTTGGTTTGAGGGCTATCTTCCTAAAGTAGCCCACATGCGGACCTACATAGACAAAACTGCTGAGGATAGCAAGCCATGGAAAATTTTTTCCTCAATCCTCATTCCGTACCGGGTCAAGACGCCGCATTTCATGCTAATTGTTTTTCTGATTCCGTCAAAGCAAATACTCCTAATTGACTCTCACCAAGTTGTGGATAAAAGTGTTAGAAAAGATCAACTGGAGCCACTGCGTCTTCGATTGACAGAAGCAGTAAAGTAATCCGGGCTTTATGAAGACATGGGCCAAACTCCTTTGGCTCCTGATGAAAAGTTGAAGGCGGCGGTCTGGAGCAAGAAGCAAGTGCCTCAACAGCTTGATGGAGATAGCTGCGGAGCCTTTGTCTGTTTCTTCATCAAATCCTTCATAGGAGTGGATGAAGACTGGAGCAACATCAACGAATACACGTTGGTGCTGACAATGGAGCTTCAAGAGAAGGCAGCAACAATGATCTTCAAGTATAGTAAGCCTTATGTACCTTAATGTAAAATTCATGTATCAAGGCTGAATTGTACTTTGTTGCTGATCTAAGAAAAATGGGAGTTATCTTTATTTTGTATGCTATCTTTTGCTTCACTTACCAGATTACATTACAAAGGTTTTTTTTGGCATATCCATAATTGGGGGAGATTGTTGGATCAAGCCCAGAATTTGGATGATGCGGAGAAAACCCTATGTAATTTGATTTGAGACATTGCATTTTTTCTTACGTTGTTGCAGAAGATATGATCTTAATCTGGACGTTCACTCGTGAGAGCAAAGCTGAGGACAAGATACATAATCCTGATACGGACAAACATAAGTGTCGTCAAACACTTGGTAAATAACTAAGTCTACAGTTCATATGGAATAAACACTTAAAGCAACGGACTAAGGAATCTGCGTCTAACACCTTAATGGACTATGTCAAATAGATGCAGAGTAAGAATCCTAGTCTACATCTAGCACGGAGTAAGAGACAGTTATCGCAGAATAAAAAGCTAATTCTTCCACTCTAGAGGAATAAGGATAAGAAGACATGGAGTAAAGAATTCGAGTCTTCCATACATGCGGAGTAAGGAACGACTTGTGTGGAATAAGGACCCAAGTCCTATATTCGCACGGAGTAAGGAAAATAGATGTGGAGTAAGGAATTTGAACCTTTTACTCATGCGGAGTAAGGATGTGCTAATATGGAGTAAGCCATCTGGCCTTTTACCGCATACGGAGTAAGGAACTCATGCAGAGTAAGGAAACACTGATACAGAGTAAGCTCTCCGGACTTCTCGTTCATACAGAGTAAGAAAGCACTGACATGGAATAAGGATTCCAGTATTAAACTGACACGGAGTAAGAATCCGAGCTTCATTAACACGGAGTAAGGAACTTTATGACGGATTAAGAAGACACTACTTCAACTTATCATCTTCGCATTCAAGTTGTTAGCTCACTGCGTCCCAATGTAAAACAAACTCATTGATAACCTAAAGCATCTTACACGTGGATCACACAGATATGTGGACATAACTCTAACTACACTTGGGAACTCACAAAGACACTTATGCTTTACAAACCCAAGATCTTGAACTCCACATCCATAGAAATCAAGGTAGAGAGATTTCCGAGGAACAGTCAATACTGCACGTTGCTCGGAAGAACAAGTTTCGAAGATGTTTTTGATGGATGGTTATATATAGTAAGGGCATCTCCAATAGCAAGACCTATATTTCAATAGCTAAAATAATAAATAGCTGAATAAAAATTACTTTTGCTAAGAGTATCTCCAATGGATCATTTTAAAATTTATTGCTTACTTATTTTTTTACTTATTTACCCTTTGCCAGCACCCTGCGATACCCCCCCTTCGCTCCTCCTACGCTGCACGAGATTCCCCCCCGTCCCTCCCCTGCATGATATTCCCCCCCCCCCTCCCCCTTCATGAGATTTCCCCCTCCCCCCCAGCACCGCCGCACGATATTCCCCCCCCCCCCCTCCTACACGATAGTCCCCCCCCCTCCCCTTCTTGCACGAGAGTCCCCCACCGCACGAGCTTCCGGCGAATGTTTATGAAAATATTGAGTATCAAGAAACCAAAAACAAAATAATGGTAGGGAGGGACGGCAGGGTGAGGCAGAGCGGCAGGTGCAACGGCAAGGAGGGACGGCAGGTCGCTACGATGAATTGGGGCAGCGCAGTGCATAACCCCCGATTTGGAGAAGAAGAGGGACGGAGTGGAAGGATACATTTGGGAAAAAAAGAAAAACGTATTGTGTTTTTGACGTGTCACAGCAAAACGTTTAGGTATATTTACCTGAAACTATTGCTAAAGTTAAATTAAGCTAATACAATAGCTAAGCTATTGGAGTAGATTTATTAGGTAAATATACCTTTACCTAAGCATATAGCTGCCTATTAGAGATGCCCTAACAATTGTATATTTTATATGTGCACGAAAAGAAGTATATGTGCGTAAGTGCAATAGTGTAAGAACAAAAGAGAAAGCGCACGTACATGTACTAGAGCTCATAGAGATAATACTGGCTAGTGTGTGAGTAACTGTAAAGAGTGTAAGAGTTTCGTTCAATAGATCAAAAAGCTTTACAAGCTTTAATCTGCTATATTTTGCTGTAATTATCTCTTGATAATAAAACAAAATTCTTCCACTATCTGGCTATCTTCCGCATTGATTACATCTCTTAACCAAATAAGTGTTGTGCTAGAGGCGAGCGAATATTTTTCGATTAGAGCCTATTCACCCCCCTCTAGGCTCCCAGGAACCAACAACCACTACAACAAAAACAGTAAAAAACGACGCTTTTAAAAGTGACGTCCATCGCCCTGTCGTTAAAAAAATTTCAACAAAAGACGACGCTTTTAAAAGCGTCGTTAAATGTATTTTTAATGACACTTTTAAAAGTGTCATTGTAAGTAAAAGACAACGCTTTTAAAAGCGTCGTTAAAAATACATTTAATGACGCTTTTAAAAACGTCATTAATATGTTAAATGACAATACTTTTAAAAGCGCCGTTCTTTGTTTTAAAAATTAAAAAAAATATGCATTTATTTTTTTTCAATTTGATTTTAATATAAGATGCTCCATGACAAATAACCAATTAAATCAACACCCTTAACAATAGTAACAGTTTACATAGGAACAATATCAAATTTAACAACCATAAGTCCAAAATTTGGCTCAGCCAGAAACTAACATTACCTTATTCAATTCAGATTATAATGTTTGAAATGTCTTATGTTACATGCCTCAGCAATGATACAACATATATAGCACGGCATTGTAAATTTTTTTATTGCAAATACAATTTAATGTCATTGGCCATGGCTCTTTATAATGTCAAAGGTCTGACATGGCTGATAGCCTCGCCTCTCCAGAAGATCTACTGAAATGCAGTGACTTATTACAACATCCATCCAAGGATGATTTCGGTGACTTGCTATAGATGAGCAACTTCAAATGACTGGTCGAAACCCACATAATTGTACCTGCTTTTCATGCAAAAAAATATATTAAAAATTATAGAGAAATAAACAAGCATTATTGCATATCACTTATAGTAACTACTAGGAGTCGCTTGCAAAACCCGCGCGTGAGGTGCGTTCCCTCAATAAGTTGCTTTCTTGGGTGGATGAGAAAAGAAAGAGCGCAAAGTTAAAAGAATTTATCAAAAAAGAGGCGCTTAAGCAAAAAAAAAGGCGCACAGCTTAAAAATAAAGAGCGGTGGAATTGAATTAAGGACGCTTTCAAAAAAGCATCGTTACTCGTAACTGTAACGACATGTTAAGTAAAGTGTCATTAAAAACCATCAATGTTAACGACGCTTTCTAGTAGTGTCGTTAAATTAAGTCTTTTGATGACAGTTTTAGAGAAAGCGTTGTCGTTTCTTTTATATAATGACACTTGTAGAAAGCGTCATTAAAAGCCTTAAAAAAAGCATCGTCGTAGCTTATTTTTCTAGTAGTGAACTAGGATTTCTTATTCTGCATCTATTTGACTTAGTCCATTAAGGTCTTAGTGTTGGATCAAGCCCAGAATTTGGATGATGCAAATAAAATCCTATGTAATTTGATCTGAGACTTTGGTTGTTTTATCTTTAGTTGTTGTAAAAGATATGATCTTAATCCGGACCTACACTCATGAGAGCAAAGCTAAGGACAGGATACATAATCCTGATCCGAACAAGAGTGAGTGTCGTCAAACACTTGGTAAACAACTAAGTTTATACTTCTACGGAATAAGGATCATTCGTGCGGACTAATCACTTAAAGCTACGAACTAAGGAATATGCGCTAAACACCTTAAATGGACTAAGTCAAATATTTACGAAGTAAGAATCCTAGTCTACAAGTTGCACTGAGTAAGATAAAGTCTTCGCGGAGTTAAAAAAGCTAAGTCTTCCACTCAAGCGGATTAAGGAAACTAGACACGGAATAAGGATTCGAGTCTTACATAGATGCGGAGTAAGGAAGTACTTGTGCAGAATAAGGACCTAAGTCCCTTGTTCGAACAGAGTAAGGAAACTAGATGCGGAGTAAAGAATCCGAACCAATTACTCATGTAGAGTAAGGATGTGCTGATACGAAGTAAGCCATCTGATCCTTTCAACTCATGTGGAGTAAGGAAGCGCTGATACGGAGTAAGCTCTCTGGACTTCTCATTCATACGGAGTAAGGAAGCGCTGATACGGAATAAGGATTCCAGTACTAAACAACACGGAGTAAGCAACCAATGATACAGAATAAGGATCCGAGCTTCATTAACACAGAGTAAGGAACTTTACGTCGGATTAAGTAGATGCTGCTTTAACTTATCTCTTCCCATTCAAAGTCACCAGCTCGCTGTGTCCCGATGTAAGACAAACTCATTGATAATCTAAAGCATCTTACACATGGATCACATGAATATGTGGACGCAACTTTAACTGCACTTGGGTACTCACAAGACACTTATGTTTTACAAACCCAAGACCTTGAGCTCCACATCTGCAGCATTCAAGGCAGAGAGATTTCCGAAGAACAGTTAATGCTGCACATAGTCTGGAGAACAAGTTCCAAGATTGTCTCTCAAGGATGTTTCTATATATATTGTAACACTTGTACATTATTTAAGAGCGTTGATAGAGTTGATAATTCGTGAGTTTGAAATAAGTGTGTATGTACAAGAGCTCATTGAGATCATAGAGGCTAGAGTGTGAGTCTTTTATAAACAGACTGTAAGAGAGTTGTAAGAGTAGATTAAAAGGCTTTACAAGCTTTAATCTGCTTCTATTTTGTTGTATTTATCAGTTGATAATAAAACAAAATGCTTCCACTACTAGTTATCTTCCGCATTGATTATTTCTTTTAGCCAGTTAGGTGTTGTGCCAAAGAGTAACAAAAGAGTTTTCGATAAGAGCCTATTCACCCCCCTCTAGGCTCCTAGGGACCAAGAAGTGGTATCAGAGCAAGTTCTACCTGCTCAAAGTAGAGATCCCACTCTTTCTCTCTCAACAATGGCCGAAGAAAGCAGCATGCTATTCAACACTCGCTTTAACTCCGGAGGTGTACAAGAGCCCCTCTCTAATCGAAGTAACAGTGAAAATGTCGATCCACCTCAACCTGCTGCTGCCGCTGCTCCTCAACCACGGAGTTCTGGTTTCACTCTGACCAAACCGCCAAAATTCACACCTAAGCTTTTCTCCCAGTGGAAAGCTCGCATGAGGTTAGGTTCAAATATTCTGACCGGGATGAGAAAATAGCTCGGAAAGAAAAGGGGGTAGCTTTCAAAGCTACAAAATGCTTCAACATACAACGAGATGATGATACAGAAGAGTCAAAGAACTCTGACTGAGACGTTGAAGAAGAAATAGCTCTTCTGGTCAAATCCGAGCGATTCTTACAGAAAAGCAGAAAAAGATTCAGAAGAGGCTCCTCATCATCATCCAGAAGGAAGGAGCGATCGGAGTCGAGTTCCCAAGAATGCTACAACTGTGGGAAACCCAGTCAGTGGGCCAAGGATTGTAAATCCAAATCTAAGATGGCCGAGAAGAGTGACAAGGTTACTCCCCAACGCTCCACCTCAAATAACAACAAGAACAAGAAGAAGGCGTTTGTCAAAAAGTACATCAGTGGCTCGGAAGAAGAGGAGGAATCCTCTGATGATGAGCCAACCCCGAAGCCGAACATCTGACTCATGGCAAATACTGAGATACCTTCTATCTCTGAGCTCTTGAGTAAATTAGAATCTCTTACTGCAGAACACGATCATGAAAAGAATGAGAGACTAATAATTACTCAAATGTACAAAGATATGGAAAATCAGGCTAAACGTCTAGAATTCACTATTGTAAGACTTGAAAAAGACATAGCTAACTGATAACGTGCATTTATGCCGTTATTCTATGCCATGTTTAGGATGTTTTAGAGTGTGTTTAAGGCTTATTTGCATGGTAATTTGCATAACATTTGCTCTAACCCTTAGGAAGACATTGTTTTGTGTATAATGGTACTTTTTTGAGTGATTTGGACAGGTTTTGGAGGAGATTTGTCTCACACACATTTGCTAGATCACTTTGTAAACTCAAGAAGAAGCTGTGGGAAGAAAATGGACTCAAAAGGAGGCAAATTCAGGTTGCCCGCGACAATGGTCATTGTCACGGGCAGGTATCAAAGTTCATGGAAGCCTTCTACATGCTACAAGGAAGCTGTGGAGCAAATTTGAGCTGAATTGGAAGTGCCTGCAACAATAGCTTTGTCGCGTGCATTATCGCGGGCAAGTGTATTTTTGCTCTAGAAGGTTGGTTTTGTTATCCTGATCATTTTTACTTAAAAGACTTGGTTCAAATTTGATATGGATTGAGTTTTATTGAGCTTGGAACGAAGAAAGCGGTCACTTACCAAGACTACGTCGTTTTGGTAGCGACAGCAGCTGTCAACTAGGGCACACCTTATGTAAACCATGCAGCCCTATAAATAGGGAGGGGAATTCGAGGAGAAAAACATCCATTGCTGGAGATCAACGCATCAATTCTTGGAGGCTGAGACACAGACAGAGGATAGAGAGAGACGTTCTTGGAGATAAAAGCAGCTGTTGAGTTTGACGGCAAGGGGTTGCTGGCAAAAAAGGAGAAGTGTTGGGGCTGTTAATCATATCTATTTCTCTCTCTCTACTGGTATTGTAATCATGTGTTATTCTGGGTTTATTGTGATTGTGAGAATGATTATGGGGTAAAACCTTATTTCTAGGGGGGCAATGTAGCCCCCAAGGTCTTGTAATGTTCTGGATTATGGAATTTTGCTTCATGTTATATGAAATTCTGGGTTTTTTATTAGTTCATTAATGTTTTAATGCAAAGTATGATGTATGCATTAGACTATCTCAACCCTTGTCTAGGGTAGAATTTGATGAACTAGATTTGACATTACATGATGGACCAAATCTGTATTTGTTGAATTGGTTGTTTTCCTTTGAACACTTTTATTCTCATGGACCAAATGGTTTAAAAGACTTAAACTTCCCTTTTCATGGACCAAGTGTTAGGGCAATGGGTGATGACCATTATAAACTTGGAATTATCAAATGTTTTTAAGCAAGTACCATAACCAGAATATTATCAGGCATTGGGTGGTGAAATTATGACCCTAGATCCTTTAATTCATTGCTATCTTCGAATTGCGTAACAATCTCAATAGTTTCTGCATTTTGCATGTTTAAGACTTATACTTTAATTTAAAACTCAAAACTCTATCGTCCAGACATAAATTCAACTTGTTAGCTTAGTGCTTGCTGCTTAACAGCATTAGCTTCCTCCCTGTGGGTTCGACAACCGGAGTCTTAATACTCCATTTTATTACTTGACTAGTGCACTTGCTGCAAAACTTATAGACACAATTTATTTAGGTCACTGACTTTAGGACTAAAGAGGTTTGGTATCACAATCTTAGAGCTGAAAATCATTTGTTAAATACCAACCTAACCGGCCTAACTATAAATCTTAAAAGACTCGAAAATGAACTGGAAAAAGAAAACGAAATAAATCATAAGTGGCTAAATTCGAGGGAAATAGCTTCTACGTTTAGGACTAATCCGGATGACATTCGAGTTAAACTTGGCCTTGGCTCCGAACCATCAACCTCCACACATGCTGCTAAGTGTCCTTCGGATTTCATTCCGAAACTAACCAACCTATATCCTGTTAGTACATCTAAACCATTGGATGGTTTCATTTCAGGTGGCACCATAGTCTATGATTGTGGAAGAGAGGCTGTTACTGCTGTTCCCGAAATAGTAACACCCGTATCTAACGAGGAAGGGAAGGTTGCTGCAGTTAAAGCCGAAACTGTAGCACCCAGAAAGAAAGGAAAGGCTAAGGCTGACGCATCTAGGGCCAAGAGCGCATTACCCAATTGCAAAGGATCAGGCCATAGGGATCAGTGTAGAAAACCTGTCAAATCTTAGAAACCTGTATCCCCTGTTTGTCCTCCGCATCATAGTGTCTGTTCCACCTGTAGAGAAATAGGTCATTATCACTTTGAATGTTGGAGTTTATCTGATGATTGGCTTTGTAATCAAGCTCATATTAATAAAGATCAGTTCATCAAAAAGGATTTTCGAGCAAATCAAAATCTAAATTACAAAGGAGTAACTCTCCCAAGAAAACCCAAATAAAAGAAGCAACTGACACTAAAAAAGTAAAGTCAACTTGGAAAGCTAAAGTTCCTAACAAAGTAAAATCCAGAACTATTGACACTGCTATTGTTTCTCCTAACCGCCTGAAACAAGTTTGGGTACCAAAAGTGTAAAATGTTGTCTTGCAGGAGCATCTCTGGAATGCATTGCCGGATCACTTGAAGTTAAAGATCAATCAAATCAAGTGGATCCTCGATAGTGGATGCTCCAGACATATGACGGGTGATCAGTCTCTGCTAGTTGAAGTTACTGACAAACGAGGCCCATCCGTATCATATGGCGACAACAGCAAAGGTAAGACTGTGGGGTATGGCACTTTAACCAACTGCTGTGTATCAATTACTAAAGTTGCACTAGTCGAAGGTTTAAAGTATAATCTGCTGAGTGTCAGTAATTTATGTGATAAAGGGTTCACTGTTTCCTTTATGTCCAACAACTGCATAGTTGGGGAAAACTTATCTGGAGATGTTAAGTTATACAGATTAAGAGATGGGGACATATATTCAGTGGTCTTAAGAAATAATTCTTCTGACCCTATATGTGTTGGATCAAGCCCAGAATTTGGATAATGCTGATAAAGCCTTATGTAATTTGATCTGAGATCTTTTGTGTTTCTTTGATTGTTGCAGAAGATATGTTATTAATCCGGAGATACACTCGTGAGAGCAAAGCTAAGGACAGGATACATAATCCTGATCCGGACAAGAGTGAGTGTCGTCAAACACTTGGTAGATAACCAAGTCACCAATACATACGAAATAAGGAACATTCGTGCGGACTAAGAACTTAAAAGCTACGGATTACGGAATCTGTTCCTAATGCCTCAAACGGACTAAGTCAAACTGATGCGGAGTAAGAGTCTTAGTCTACAAGGTCGCACGAAGTAAAAGGTTTGACATGGAGTTAAAAAGTTAAGTCTTCCCCTCAAGCGAACTAAAGAAAAAGAGACACGGAGTAAGGCATCCGAATCTTTCATACATATGGAGTAAGGAAGTATTGATGCGGAATAAGGACCTGAGTCTTTATTCGCACGGAGTAAGGAAACTAGATGCGGAGTAAGGAATCTGGGCCACTCACTCATACGGAGTAAGGATGGCTAGTACGGAGTAAGCCATCCGGTCCTTTAAACTCATACGGAGTAAGGAACTTACATATGGAGTAAGGAACTTACATACGGAGTAAGGAACTTACATGCGGAATAAGGAAGCGCTGATACGGAATAAGCACTCCGACCTTCTCATTCACACGGAGTAAGGAAGCACTGACACGGACTAAGGATTCCAGCACCAAATAGATATGGAGTAAGCAACCACTGACACGGAGTAAGGTTCCGAGCTTCATTAGCAACGGAGTAAGGAATATTACACCGGATCAAGAAGATGCTACTTCAAACTACCACATTTAAAGTTATCAGCTCGTGGTGTCCCGATATAAGACAAACTCGTTGAAAACCTGAAGAATCTTACATGTGGGTCACCCGGATATGTGGACACAACCTTAATTATATTTGGGAACTCACAAAGGCACTTATACTCTTCAAACCCAAGTTCTTGAGCTCCACAAACCGCAGTAGTCAAGGCAGAGAGATTACCGAGGAATAGTTAGTGCTGAACGCATTCCGGAACTACAAGTTCCAAGGTTGTCTTTTAGGAATGTTTGTATAAATATTCATACTTGTACATTTGTGTGTGTGAGCGAACGAGCCTGAATTAACCCTGTGTATGCACAAGAGCTCAAAGATATAATCTAAGCTAGTGTGTGAATCCTTTTGTAAACAGTGTAGGAGAGTCTTGCTTCTATTTTGTTGTAATTATCTCTTGATAATAAAACAAAATACTTCCACTATCTGGTTATCTTCCACAGTGATTCTATCACTTAACTAGATAAGTGTGGTGTCTTAAGAGATTAGAAAGAGTTTCGATAAGAGCCTATTCACCCACCTCTAGGCTCCAAGGGACCATCAAGTGGTATCAGAGCAAGTCTATTTGTTCAAAAGTAGAGATCCCACTCTTTTACTCTAAGCAATGGCCGAAGAAAGCAGTATGCTATTCAACACTCACCTTAACTCCGGAGGTGCACAAGAGCCCATCCCGAATCGAAGCAGCAGTGAAAACGTCGACCCACCTCAACCTGCTGCTGCCGCCGCTCCTCTACCACGGAGTTCTAGTTTTACTCTGACAAAACCGCCCAAATTCACACCTGAGCTTTTCTCCCAGTGGAAAGCTCGCATGAAGATGTTTATGGTTTGCCATGATCATCTCATGTGGCCATGTCTTCATCAGGAGATTCCAATTCCGATGACTATCGGAGAACATGGAGTTAGGAGGCCAAAGACGGATGCCGAACTTACCAACGATGAAAGAGCCTGGCAGTGCGCTAGTGAAAAGGCTCTGGCTTATGTTACATCATCTTTGGATTCCGAGGCTTTCACGGACGTCCAGGGTTGCACGTCAGCAAAAGATGTCTGGGATAAACTGACAATCCTCTATAAGGGAGTCAGTCCCAGATGCAAAATGTGATATGTGCTCTTAGACAGAATTTTGAGAGTTTCAATCAGAAACCTGGTGAATCCCTTGAAAGCATCTATCAGAGATTCGGCAAGCTCATTCTAGAGCTAAAAACTGTCAATGAGCACTACACTCAGTCTCAAATCAATGACAAGTTCTTTCGATCCTTGCCGGATCGCTACTAGTCCAAGCAGCTCCAGATGCAAGCTGACAAAAATTGGCCGTTTACTGCCCTTGAGGAAATATATGGAGAGCTTCGGACTCATGAGGTCAGATTCAGATACACTGACCGTGATGAGAAAATAGCTCGGAAAGAAAAAGGGGTAGCTCTCAAAGCTACGGAATGCTCCAAGAATCATCAAGAGGATGATACGGATGAGTCAGAGAATTCTGACTCAGACGCAGAAGAGGAAATAGCTCTTCTTGTCAAATCCTTTGAACGATTCCTTCGGAAAAGTAGAAAAGGATTAGAAGAGGCTCCTCATCATCCAGAAGGAAGGAACGATCGTAGTCGAGCTCTCAAGAATGCTTTAATTGTGGGAAACCTGGTCACCGGGCCAAGGAATGCAGATCCAAATCTAAGACGGCAGAGAAAAGTGACAAGGTTACTCCTCGACGTACCACCTCAGACAACAGCAAGAACAAGAGGAAGGCGTTCGTAACAAAGTACATCAGTGGCTCGGAAGAAGAGGAGGAATCCTCGGATGATGAGCCAACTCCTAAGCCGAACGTCTGCCTCATGGAAAATACTGAGGTACCTTCTATCTCTGAGCTCATGAGTAAATAAGAATCTCTTACTACTGTATGTGATCATGAAAAGAATGAGAGACTAATAATTACTCAAATGAACAAAGATATGGAAAGTCAGAATAAACGTCTTGAATTTACTATTACTAGACTTAGAAAGGACATAGCTGACTTCAGGGGAAAAGAAGCTTGGTATCACGATCTAAGAGCTGAAAATCATCTGCTAAATACCAATCTTTCAAGCCTAAAAGTTATAGTAAAAAGACTCGAGAATGAAATTGAACAGGAAAGGGAAATAAATCGTAAGTGGCTTAAATCCGGGGAAATAGCCTCTACATTTAGGACTGATTCGGATAATATTCGAGTTAAACCTGGCCTAAGCTACGAATCATCAACCTCCAATGCTCAAGCCACTGAGTGTCCTCCGGATTTCACTCCAAAACTAACCAACTTATATCCTGTTAGTACATCTAAACCGTTGGATGGTTTCATTTCAGGTGGCACCATAGTTTATGACTGTGGAGTGGAGGCTGTTACTGCACTTCCCGAAGTAGTAGCACCCGTAACTAACGATGAAGGGAAGGCTGCTGCAGTTAAAGCCAAAACTGTAGCACCCAAAAAGAAAGGAAAGGCTAAGGATGACACATCTAGGGCCAAGAGCGCATCACCCAAACGCAATGGATTAGGCCACAGGGAACAGAGTAGAATGTCTGTAAAATCTAAGAGACCTGTATCCCCTGTTTGTATTTCGCATTATAGTGTCTGTTCCATTTGTAGGGAAATGGGTCATTATCACTATGAATGTTGGAGTTTATCTGATAACTGGCTTTGTAATCAAATTCGTACCAATAAAGATCAGTTTAATAAAAAGGTTTGTTCGAGGAAAACAAAATCTAAACCACAAAGGAGTGTCTCTCCCAAGAAAACCCAAATAAAAGAGGCAGCTGAAACTAACAAGTTAAAGTCAACTTGGAGAGCTAAAAGTCCTAGCAAAATCAAATCCGGAACTGTTGACATTACTGCTGCTCTCTCTAACCGCCCGAAACAAGTTTGGGCACCAAAAGTGTAAATTGTTGTCTTTCAGGAGCATCTCTGGAATGCATTGCCGGATCACTTGAAGTTAAAGATCAATCAAAGCAAGTGGATCCTCGATAGTGGATGCTCCGGACATATGACGGGTGATCAGACTCTGCTTGTAGAAGTTAATGTAAAACGAGGTCCATCCGTTTCATATGGTGACAACAGCAAAGGTAAGACTATCTGGTATGACACTTTAACTAACGGCTGTGTATCAATCACTAGAGTTGCACTAGTCAAAGGTTTAAAGCATAATTTGCTAAGTGTCAGTAATTTATGTGACAAAAGATTTACTATTTCCTTTATGTCCAACACCTGTACAGTAAGAGAAAACTTATCCGAAGATGTTAAGTTGTCCGGATCAAGAGATGGGGACATATACTCAGTGGTCTTAAGAAATAATTCTTCTGACCCTGTATGCTTCCTCACTAAAGCTTCAGATGAAGATAGTTGGTTATGGCACAAGCGATGCGCACATTTAAACTTTAAGACATTGTCTAAATTAACATCACTTGATCTTGTCACTGGTCTACCTAAACTCAAATTCTCCAGAGATACTCTCTGTCGAGAATGCCAACTGGGCAAACAGACCAAACATAGCTTTAAGAGCAAATTAGTTAATTCAATAACTGCTCCTCTACAACTTCTTCATATGGACCTCTGTGGTCCTATTTCTGTTCCTTCTCTGGCTGGTGCGAGATATACCCTTGTGGTTATCGATGATTTCACCAGATACACATGGGTGATGTTCCTGAAATCAAAGGATCAAACTTTTGAGCATCTTGTAGATCTTTTCAACTGGATAAGCAACTCACAAGGACTGAGCATAAAGTGCATCAGGAGTGATCATGGTACAGAATTTGATTTTTCAGAAATGAGATCATATTGTTCTGAACAGGGCATATAGCATGACTTCTCTGCGCCCCAGAACTCCACAACAAAATGGGGTAGCTGAGCGCAAGAATCGTACCTTAGTTGAGGCTGGTAGATCTATGTTAGCAGGGGCAACGCTTCCTCTCAGTCTATGGGCTAAAGCAGTGTCCACTGCCTGCTATGTTCAGAACAGAACTCTAATAAATAAATCTACCATGAAAACACGCTATGAGATGTGGAGAGGACGAAAACCCTCAATTTCACATTTCAGAGCTTTTGGGTGTACGTGCTATATATTGATAAATGGCAAAGAGACCCGGAATAAATTTGAACCAAAATCTGATGATGGGATTTTTGTCGGTACTCATTACATAGCAAGGCTTATCGGGTCTTCAATAGAAAATTTTTTAAAGTTGAAGAATCTATCCATGTGACTTTTGATGAAGCTAATCTTGATTGGTCAAAAGTTGCTTCTTCAAGTTCTAATGTGCAGGTCCTGGACAACAACATCGATTATTCGAAGTTTATGAATGTTCCTGTTACACATTCTGACCAACCACATGGCATCAGCGAGGCACAAAGAAATTATATGGATGATGCTACGGATGACTCGGACTCAGGACTACCATTAAGCTCCAGACATACTCCTACGGATACCCAAAATTCCGGAGCACCTTCAAGTCCGTCCAGACCAGTTAACACTGAAAGAAACAGTGTTGAAGAACCACCTAGTTTTACCGTACCTTCTAATTCGGAAACATCTAGTCCGAACGAAGCTCAACCAGCAGATACACCTGAACCACCTAATCTGGCAGAGCTTCAAATTGTTCAAGATCATCCATCCCATGCACAGACTTACAGATGGACCAGAAACCATCCCTCAGATCAAGTGATTGGTGATCCTACTGTTGGTGTAAGAACAAGAGCAGCCACCTCCAACATGAGTCTTTACTCGTGTTTTCTATCTCAAATAGAACCAAAGGTGGTAGATGAAGCTCTTCAGGATTCGAATTGGATAGAAGTCATGCAAGAAGAGCTGAATCAATTTAAGAGAAATAATGTGTGGACTTTAGTACCAAGGCCTAAGTCTCAGCAAGTCATTGGAGTTAAATGGGTGTTCCGGAACAAGCTTGATACGGATGGAATAGTAATCCGGAACAAAGCCAGATTGTTAGCCAAAGGATATCGTCAAGAAGAAGGAATAGACTATGATGAGACCTTTGCTCCAGTAGCAAGACTTGAGGCAATCCGAATGTTTCTAGCGTATACTTCATATGAAAACTTCATAGTTTATCATATGGATGTCAAGAGCGCATTCCTGAATGGAGATCTTCAAGAGGAGGTTTACGTAGAACAACCTCCCGGTTTCATTGAACCTAAAGCAGGACATCTAGTCTACAAACTTCGGAAAGCTTTATATGGTTTGAAGCAAGCTCCAAGAGCCTGGTACGACACACTGTCAGAATTCCTACTTGCTCACAACTTCCAAAAACGAAAGATAGACACCACCTTATTTTTACGAAAAGAGAAAGGACACACTCTAATCGTACAGATATATGTGGATGATATCATTTTTGGATCAACGAATCCGAAGCTTTGTGAAGAGTTTGCTAAGTTGATGACAGGCAAGTTTGAGATGAGCATGATGGGAGAACTGTCCTACTTCCTCGGAATAGAAGTTAAACAATTGAAGGAAGGAATCTTCATTAATCAAGCAAAGTACACTCGCGATCTCATTAAGAAGTTTGGTATGGAAGGTTCATCTCCCGTCTAAACTCCCATGCCTGTCAGTGCCAAGTTAGATCCTGATGTAGACGGCATATCAGTAAATGTGACTGACTACAGAGGGATGATAGGATCCTTCTTGTATCTTACGACAAGTCACCCGGACATTATGTTTGCAACTTGCATCTCGTGCACGATATCAGGCGAATCCCAAGGAGTCACATATGCTTCATGTTAAACGGATATTAAGGTATCTCAAAGGAACGATGAATTTGGGACTCGGTACCCAAAGGAGTCCAACTTCACCTTATCCGGATACTCGATGCCGACTTCACTGGATGTCGCATCGACAGGAAGAGCACAAGTGGTACATGTCGGTTTCTTGGAAATAGATTAATTTCATGGTTCAGAAGAAGCGAATTCCGTATCAACCTCTACTGCTGAGGTGGAATATATAGCTCGTTGGGAGTTCGTTGCGCACGCCTACTTTGGATGCAAAGTCAACTTACTGACGACGGTTTCAACATGTCATCTATTCCACTCTACTGCGACAACACTAGTGCAATTTCTATCAGCAACAATCCTGTCATGCACCCTAAGATGAAGCATATTGAGGTTAGGTATCACTTCATACGCGACCATGTTCTCAAAAATCACATTTCCCTGGAACATGTTGCTACTGAAGATCAACTGGCAGACATACTTACAAAGCCCCTACCTGATGCAAGATTCTATGAACTACTCATCCGATTAGGTATGCTTGACTTCTCTGCATAGTTTCACATTTAACTTACCCAACAGTATACTTACTATTAGAACATGCATTGTGCTTTTAGTAAAAGTAGAAGATACATACTGATTTTAATGCTGATCATACTTATTAATTAACGGCTTCATGCTTCTGATATTAATATCAACTTCATAGTGGGAGGATGCTTACGTTTCCCGACTAAAGTCGTTTAAGCAAACATGATTAAAGTTTATATGATTAACCTCATTCTGGTTTCATGATCTTAATTTCCACTGATCACCACATGACAAAAGCCTGTTCATTTAGATTACTCTATTAACATGTATAGTTGAAGAAATGAAATGGGTTAGCTTGGAATGCCTGGTGGATGAATACTCAATCGCAGATCGATCACTTGAAGTATAGTTTCCTAAAAAGATAGACAGTGCTAAATTTCTATAAGCCGGAAAGGTCTACCGAGAGGATTGCACAATCTACGGGGGAGAAAATGCTTTATAAATTATTCGAGTAATACCCCCCGTATATGTCTCATGACCTCTTTCCTGGCTGTCTATTTGAGGGGGAGCCTTTTATTGAGAGGATCAAATGATCTACGGGGAAGCTTAAGCTTCATCTATTACCTCAGTAATGACCCCCTAATATGTCTCGGATACTCTCTCCTCTAAACCTTTACTTCCGGATCTGACTAGACATGCGGTTTTGGAACAGAATAGTGGCATGCTTGAATGTATTTTTTTTTCTTCAACCATGCATTTTAATCGGGTAATCAACAGCTTACTTTTGACATGTGTCCACTTCCTCATTTTTCACTCATGAATCCTAATTTGGCCAAATCATATGATTTTTAATTAATCTTAGCTACGTCGTTCAGCAGGACGGTTTCGCTATGTTGACCTATATGAACTTTTGTATTTATTATCTGACATATGTCCTGATTCAGTCACATTGATCATTCTCTCGTCTGTATATGTCTATTTCATTCTTTGTAACGCATGAGTTCTGCTTCTCTTTAGTTCGGATTATGTAGCTCTTTACTAACTATTTTCTCTTATCCGTACTAATCCGTGCCTGTTCAGCTTTTGTATTTTTAGTTTATTTTTTTAGGCTACAGGTTCAGATTTTCTTTGCAACCTTATCGGTAAATCTAGTCCATAGTCTTGGATTTGAAGTGTTGTGGTACTTCTCTTCTCTTCGACTTATTGACAGCAAAGGAATCTACTTCTCTCTCACCGCACTTTATTACTACAGACACGGTCTACTTTTCATCCGGATACTCTTCACTCGACTATCGTTGATTCCGGATGATTGTCGGTTCCTTCCTCCGGACTCCTAACACTGTCAAATTGCGATAATCCATGTCTTCTTTTATATCGCGTGCTTTTGAGGAGGAATCATGATGATTCGTTAAATGCATATCTCGGGATGCACACACTTCTCCGGAAGGCGAACAGCTGTTACCCTTATTTGGTCATGCCGCCTCCATGTCATCTTTTAATTCGGAGGCGCATCGATATCAAGACTAATGACATCAGCCTGTCAAGCGGTTCACTGTTTCACTCGCCAAACTCCTAGACCCGCTGACATTTACGGACTCGGACTTATATATTCTGGTCATTCCTGCGAAGCACGAGCGTTACCCGTTTGCTCCTTCAATCCCCAAGACCTCACCTTTCCTCTTGCCCTTCAACTTTCATCTACAATGGCACCCAGAACCTCTCTTTCCGGCGTTAATCCCGGCCATCTGGTTGATTGGAGCGTTGTCTCCAACCCTCCAGACTGGTTTTTCGATATTCACCCTCTTCTAGAAGCCTCTCACCTACTGGACCTGATCTCCAATCCTGTCGATCTGCTTATAGATGACATTCTCGAGTTTTACCAACGGATTCGCTGTACCACCGACTCCATCATCTCCTATGTTCGCGGTGAATCCATCCTCCTTACCCCCGCCGTTCTCCGCGCTGCTCTCCATCTACCCCCCGGTGAACCACAGCACCCCAATGCCGATCCCATGGCAGCTTCAATGGGTTGCACCTACAAAGGCAAGGAATACAAGGTGAAGTCCTTCCAAGGTCGCTATCACTGTATGGCGACCATCTTGAGTCGATGTTTACTGGCTCGCACATCCGCCCTGGACTCCGTTCCGTACGACCTTCTTCTGGCCATGTACGACGTTTTCGAAGGTTTTCCAATGGACTGGGGGAAATTTTTGTTCCGACTGCTGCAGACTGGACCCAAGAACCGTTCTTTCGGGCGCATACTTAGCATTGTCTTCCGGCATCTTCATCCGGACCATTTCGCCCGCTCTGATGCTGTTTCAATCCCTCCGGCTTATTACCTTTGCTATCTTACGCCTGATGGGAATATGACAGCCTGTCGTCCCTCTGTAGCTCTTCGCCCCCTCCCTGCCGCGGAACAACAAGGCGGTTCACAGTGACCCCTCCGCGGCCATGCCCCGCAGGTCGGCTCGCTCACCGGTCCTCCCGAATTCCGTCCGTTGCTGCACCCTCCGTTTCTCGGGCTTCCCAGCACAGCGTCTGTGCCGACCCTTCCGAGGTTGCGGGGCCCTCTCAGTGCAGCGTCCCTAAAGCTGTTTCCTCAGCCCCTTCTGCTGCGGATGTCCCCACTCCCTCCACTTCCGCCATTGCTGTCGCGGTTGATACCGCTATTGCTGCCGTTACTGCTGATGTCCCGGCATCTACTTCGGAAGCTCCTTTGCCTCCCCTACCTCAACCCCGAGATTATCTTGACCATCTCTCCACCGACACCTTAACGGACCTATGGCTCCGTTTCAGCCTTGCCCACACTACCTCCATTCTTGACACCAATCTCCGGGTGTTTTACACGCGCCATACCCAATCCCCGGAGACCATGATCATCAGGAACTTGGACCACGGCTTTCTTACGCCGGCCTCCATTCCAGATGTGTCGTTCCCTACCCCCTCCAGCCCGGTCCATGCCGCATGGAGTCCTTCCCCTGCTAAGGCTGGCCCCTCTTCTCCTGCTGCGGCGATTCCCGCGGTTGACCTATTTGGTCAAAGCGGGTCAGCTGCTCCGGATGCCCCTTCTCGTCGTCGTCGACGATACTCCTGTGGACTCCTCTGCCCAGCGCACTCCTGCTCCTGTTCATGCGGGGGAGTCCTCCAAAGCTCCGGAGTTGGTCCTTGGGCGTGCTTCTTTTGGCATGGTCCACTCCGATGCTATACTCTCCGCCCAGCTGGACCGACACGCTCAAGCTCATAGCGCCAAAATATCCGCCATCGCCGCCAAGGTTAATGCACTTGGCGCCCAACTCCTCTCCGCTCTCACTGATTCCTTAACTTCCATGGAACAGAAGATGGATCTCGTCGCCTCGTCCGTCCATTCCTTGTCTACCTCCTTCGCGGACCTGGCGCACACGATGGCTCGCGCTCCCGTTGCTTCCCGGCGATCTGCCAAACCGGGGGAGAGAGTGTCATCTAATCCTTCTGCTCCTCCTGCACCACAACCATCCACTCGTGCTGAGAAACGGCCTGCCTCTACATTGCTTCAGGGAGTTCAAATTCCCAAACGTAGCCGCTTCTCTCAGCCAAGCTCCTCGACTGCAGCTCCTCCTCCATCCTCTCCACCCGCAGCTGACACCTTCCTCCCATCATACGCGGCGTGTGACCCTTCTGATGCGGATGGAAGCGTGCGTAAGGCAATGAAGTCCTATGCTGCGTCTTCTGCTGAGAAAAGATGTCTCTCTGACATGTACCCTTTCTCCCCGGCCGACATTCAGACTCTTTGTTCGGAGAGAGGACTCTTTACAACAGAAGACATTGACAACTTCTCTAGGGCTGCTAAAATGGAGATGAGGCTATTTCCATCTCTATACAAGGATGGGCACTTGTTTGAAGTTCTGCCGTGCTGGGATAAAGGCTATCTTGCCAGTGTAGATCTCATTCAGTCCTTCATCGATGGAACTGCTGAGGATAGAAAGCCATGGAAAACTCTCTCAACTATCCTCATTCCGTACCGGATCATGTCGCCACATTTCATGATGGCTGTCTTCATGATTCAGTCCAAACAAATGATTCTGATTGATTCTCATCAGATTGTGGAGCATTATGTAAGAAAGAATCAATGGGAACCACCGTGTCTCAGGCCGATCAAGCTGTGAAGAAAGCTGGATTATATGAAGAGTTGGGCATCACACCCTTGAGTCCAACTGAGAAGCTGAAGGCGACATTCCGGGGCAAGAAGCAAGTGCCACAACAGCCGGATGGAGATAGCTGCGGGGCCTTTGTCTGTTACTTCATCAAGTCATTCTTAACTGTGGACAAATCTTGGAGCCAACACACCACTTATACGATGAAGCAGACAATGGAGCTTAGAGAGAAAGCAACAACTATGATCTTCAAGTATAGTAAGCCTTATGTACCTTAATGCAAATCTTGTATAAAGGCTGAATTGTATTCTGTTGCTGATGAATGAAATTGGTTGTGATGCGTATTCTGTATGTTATCTTTTTGCACTGCTTACCATATCAGATTACAAAGGGTTTGGGCATATCCATAATTGGGGGAGATTGTTGGATCAAACCCAGAATTTGGATAATGCTGATAAAGCCTTATGTAATTTGATCTGAGATCTTTTGTGTTTCTTTGATTGTTACAGAAGATATGTTATTAATCCGGAGATACACTCGTGAGAGCAAAGCTAAGGACAGGATACATAATCCTGATCCGGACAAGAGTGAGTGTCGTCAAACACTTGGTAAATAACCAAGTCACCAATACATACGGAATAAGGAACATTCGTGCGGACTAAGAACTTAAAAGCTACGGATTACGGAATCTGTTCCTAATGCCTCAAACGGACTAAGTCAAACTGATGCAGAGTAAGAGTCTTGGTCTACAAGGTCGCACGAAGTAAAAGGTTTGACATGGAGTTAAAAAGTTAAGTCTTCCCCTCAAGCGAACTAAAGTAAAAGAGACACGGAGTAAGGTATCCGAGTCTTTCATACATACGGAGTAAGGAAGTATTGATGCGGAATAAGGACCCGAGTCTTTATTCGCACGGAGTAAGGAAACTAGATGCAGAGTAAGGAATACGGGCCACTCACTTATACGGAGTAAGGATGGCTAGTACGGAGTAAGCCATCCGGTCCTTTAAACTCATACGGAGTAAGGAACTTACATACGGAGTAAGAAACTTACATGCGGAATAAGGAAGCGCTGATACGGAATAAGCACTCCGACCTTCTCATTCACATGGAGTAAGGAAGCGCTGACACGGACTAAGGATTCCAGTACCAAATAGATACGGAGTAAGCAACCACTGATACGGAGTAAGGTTCCGAGCTTCATTAGAAACGGAGTAAGGAATATTACACCGGATCAAGAAGATGCTACTTCAAACTACCGCATTTAAAGTTATCAGCTCGTCGTGTCCCGATGTAAAACAAACTCGTTGAAAACCTGAAGAATCTTACACGTGGATCACCCGGATATGTGGACACAACCTTAATTTTATTTGGGAACTCACAAAGGCACTTATACTCTTCAAACCCAAGTTCTTGAGCTCCACAAACCACAGCAGTCAAGGCAGAGAGATTACCGAGGAATAGTTAGTACTGAACACATTCCGGAACTACAAGTTCCAAGGTTGTCTCTTAGGAATGTTTGTATAAATATTCATACTTGTACATTTGTGTGTGTGAGCGAACGAGCCTGAATTAACCCTGTGTATGCACAAGAGCTCAAAGATATAATCTAGGCTAGTGTGTGAATCCTTTTGTAAACAGAGTGTAAAAGAGTCTTGCTTCTATTTTGTTGTAATTATCTCTTGATAATAAAACAAAATACTTCCACTATCTGGTTATCTTCCGCAGTGATTTTATCACTTAACTAGATAAGTGTGGTGTCTTAAGACATTAGAAAGAGTTTCGATAAGAGCCTATTCACCCCACTCTAGGCTCCAAGGGACCATCAATATGCTTCCACATTAAAGCATCAGATGAAGAAAGTTGGCTATGGCACAAGCGTTGCGCACATTTAAATTTTAAGACTTTGTCTAAATTAGTATCGCTTGACTTAGTAAATGGTCTATCCAAATATAAATTCCCCAGACACACTCTCTGTCGAGAATGCTAACTCAGGAAGCAGACCAAGCACAACTTTAAGAGTAAATCAGTTAATTCAATAACTGCTCTACTGCAACTTCTTCACATGGATCTTTGTGGTCCCATTTTTGTTGCTTCTCTTGCCAGTGCGAGATATACCTTTGTGGTTGTCGATGACTTCACCAGGTATACATGGGTGATGTTCCGGAAATCAAAGGATCAAACCTTTGAACATCTAGTAGATCTCTTCAACTGGATAAGCAATTCACAAGGACTGAGCATGAAATGCATCAGGAATGATCATGGTACGGAAATCGACTTTTCTAATATGAGATCCTATTGTTCTGAACAGGGCATTCAACATGACTTTCCTGCGCCCAGGACTCCACAACAAAATGGAGTTGCTGAGCGTAAGAATTGCACGTTAGTCGAAGCTGGTAGATCAATTTTAGCAGGGGCAAAGCTTCCTCTCAATCTATGGGATGAAGCTATGTCCACTACATGCTATGTTCAGAACAGAACTCTTATCAATAAGGTTACCATGAAAACACCCTATGAGATGTTGAGAGGCAAGAAGCCATTAATATCTCATTTCAAAGCTTTTGGGTGTGCTTGCTATGTGTTAAACAACGGCAAAGAGGCCCGGAGTAAATTTGAGCCAAAATCCGATGATGGATCTTTGTCGGATATTCTTTACACAACAAGGCTTATCGTATTTTCAACAGAAAACGTCTAACAGTTGAAGAATCTATCCATGTAGATTTTGATTAATCTAACCTTGATTGGTCAAGTGTAGGATCTTCAAATCCGATTGTGCAGGATCATATGGACACGATTGACTATTCTTAATTTAGACATGTACCTGCTACAACCCCTGGTGAATCACCTAGTATCAGTGAAGCAACACGAAATGCTACTAATGATGCTTCAGAAGATTCAGATTCAGGACTTCCACTCAACTCCGGATAAATTGTTTCGGATATTCATAACACCGGAGAACCTTCAAGTCCGTCTAGACCAGTTAATACTGAAAGTCATAGTGCCGAAGAACCTCCAAGTTCTTCCGGAACTGTTCATCATACGGATACAATTGGCCTGGAAGAAGCTCAACCAGCTGATATACAAGATTCACCCGATCTGGCAGAGCTTCAAATCATTAACTACTCACCACCACTAACGCAAAACTATAGGTGGACTCGGAACCACCCATCGGATCAAATTGGTGATCCTACTATTGGAGTAAGATTGAGGGCAGCCACTTCCAATTTGTGCCTCTACTCGTGTTTTCTATCACAGATAGAGCCAAAGGTGGTGGATGAAGCACTTTAGGATTCAAACTGGATAGACGCTATGCAAGAAGAGCTTAATCAGTTCAAGAGGAGCGAAGTATGGACTTTAGTATCAAGGCCGAGGTCGTAACAAGTCATTGGAGTTAAATGGGTGTTCCGGAACAAATTAGATATTGATGGAATAGTAATCTGGAACAAAGCACGACTGGTAGCCAAAGGATATCGTCAAGAAGAACATTGATTATGATGAAACCTTTGCTCCAGTAGCAAGACTTGAGGCAATCTGAATGTTCCTGGCGTATGCTTCATATGAAAACTTCACAGTTTATCAAATGGACGTCAAGAATGCTTTTCTTAGTGGAGATCTTCAAGAGGAGGTTTATGTTAAACAACCTCCAGGCTTCGTTGAACACAAGGCTGAACATATGGTATATAAACTACGGATTGAAGCAAGCTCCAAGAGCGTTGTCACGCCCCAATTTCCTTTCACTTGGAAATGGGTAGTGACTACCCATGCTCGCAGCCGAAGGGTCAAGGGGTTAGTGTGAGCACCTAAAAAGGACTTATGACACGGGTGCTGTCCCAAACTTGTACAACCAGGCTAACATGCCACAGCGCATGCTCCTGCTCCCAAACCATGCACACAACCACAAATCAAACAATAACCATATCACAATTTATTACATTTCAAAGGGGCTCAAAGTTCATTACAACTCAATTGGGGAAAAACTCCCATCAAACCACAATGTGCTATTTACAAATAATCCAAACCATAAAACAGAAATCCACAAACAAAAACAATGAAACTAACATAAAGTCTTCAGCCTCAGTGGCCTACCACTACAACTCTTTCACCTACCGCCTGCTAAACCTTGCAAAAGAACAATTTATAGGAGGGATTAGCAAACCATAGCTCAGTAGGGTTCCAGTCTCCCCAGGCCCGTCCCACTCTACAATATGCATGACAAGTGTATGCTTGTGTTCGTGTAGTGCCTAAAGCTAAAGCAGCAAACATCACCCAGTAACACACCATTTACCTAAGCCCACACTGGATATCAGAGGACACCCCGCCACCACGGCGACATGACATACCACATCCAGGCGAATGTTGCATGGTCACCAATGCAACATTTTCCACCCGAGTCAGATATGGCCATCACCTCCTCGGACGCCATACCTATCCTTATGAATGGGTGTAGACTTAGCCCACCGTCGTGAGTGCTACACCGAGACTCAGGACCGCAGTCTTGGCCAAATCTCAAAGGCGTCCAGTTATTGTGCCTGGCCCATAACTCAGCTCAACCCACATGTATTTGGGTACTCAATCTCAATCAACAATTCAATCAGTTTCAGCAGTACAACTCAGCAACACATCTCAACTAAATACAACTCAGTAGTACAACACAACAAGTATATCTCAAACATATGATTGTAATTCAGCATTCTCAACACATTCCAGTCCTCAAAACTCAGGTTATCAATTATCTCCTCATCAAATCTCAAACAAGATTCACACAGCCAACATAGTCAGTTACAGATAACATACACCAGTTACACGGGCTTAAAACCAAACACGCAACATACATCAGGCACACATGTGTATTATCAAACACATAATGGGCATAGCCACACAGGCATACTATCAAACACATAATAGGCATAGACAACCCAACGATTTCTAGCCCGATCCCAAACATCAGAATCACAACCAATATGCAATGAAGGCCAACATCCATATAGGAGATCACACCTATATGAATTTACATATATATAAGCATGTATAGACCACAAATACCCTAGGACAAAGAAGGATTAGGAAGAATAGAATCCCTACCTTGCAAGTGTCCTTCTGCTCTTGCCTCCATGCTAGACACCGTCCACCCACGCGAACCACCACGGCATCGATCTGGATCTCCTCTCTCTCTCCCTCTCTCTGTGGCTGCAGCGGCTGACAAACCCTAAACCTAAAACAAAAGGGATCCATATCCTTATATAGACACCTCACTATCAAAACGATGTAGTTTCGATTAAGTGAAACCCAGCATCAAAACGACATAGTTTTGATCGCACAAGCTACAACCTTCCCACATCCATACAAGACAAAATACTCATAATTCCAACATGGCCTTTTGGGAAAAGATTATTAGAATCACAAAACTAAGGTGATGGTGCAAAAATATGGCTGCACGCCATAATGCACGTCATATCCCCATATGACGTGCAGCTCCAAATGATGTGAAATTCAACCCCAACTTCCTTGCATCATGTAGAAGGCAAGCATGCAATAAAAACCTTGCACGTCATAATGCTCCATATGATGTGCACTCTATTTTCTGCCTCCCTAGGCTGCCCTCTTTCATCAAAAGTGCCCTATTTGGTAAATACAATGATTTGGCTGAAGTCCATGAGTAGAAGTTCCCCAAAAACTAGAAAATTACCACTCAAAAGGCAAAACTGTGACTAACTCCACACATCCCAAAACACGGGTCCTTACATCCTCTCCCCCTTAAAGACTTTTCGTCCTCGAAAAGAAAATGTGGAATGAAAGAAAACAACAACCACAACCAATGAATAGACCTCTAATACAAATTAATACACTCCACATGGTTATGCAATGATGCCAAAATGCAACGATGTCAAAAGAAATACTCTCAGGTCACATAACCAGTTGGACAAGTACCTGATTATGTTGATGTTTGATGTTTGCCTTTCTCCCCTCCTTCAAGGTTGTTCGTCCTCGAACAGATCAGGGTAGTGAGCACGCATCTCAGCCTCACGTTCGCAAGTCTCTTCCTCCATACCTCGGTGTTTCCACAACACCCAAACCAACGGAATAGTCTTACCTCGTAGCTGCTTCTCTCGCCTATCCAAAATACGGATTGGTGCCTCAACAACCGACTCATCCTCCTCAATATCCAGAGTACTCCAATCTAACACATGTGTGGGATCTGGATGATATTTCCGCAACTGGGATATATGGAAAACATCATGAACTCTGCTCAAACTGGGAGGTAATGCCAACCTATAAGCAACGGGTCCAACTCTGCTCAAAATCTCAAACGGTCCAATGTATCGAGGAGACAACTTGGACCCCTTTCCAAATCTTTTATGCCCCCCCTGTGGAGAAACACGAAGGAATACGTGGTCTCCCACCAAAAACTCCAACGGTCGGCGTCGACGATCCGCATAAGGCTTTTGTCTGCTCTGAGTTGTAAGAAGGTGTTGCCTAATCAGCTGCCTCTCCAGCTTCTGCCCAACATAATGGGGACCGACAGGGGTTGTAGGTCCCAAAGTGAGTCTTGAGGGGGGGGGGGAGTGAATAGACTTTCTTCGTTTGCGGAAGCTAGGCTATTAGCTGGTTTTGGATTCCTCTACAGATCACTATGATGGAAGTATTTATGGAGAAGATGACAAGAGTTTTGTGAGCGATAACGTGAGTGATGATAAACTATCAGACAAAACTGAGAAGAGAGTAAATGCTCTTTTCTCCATAGATCTCAATTATGAAAGTGATGGTTTATGATAGATCGATGTGTGGAAAACAACACAGAGATTAGACTTAATGGAAGTGCTAGATCTTTGATGAACAAAAGATTCTTGAATAATCAGATGGATTACTCTCTTGTTCTTGATTCACTGCGGCGCACAGCACTTTTTCAATTTCTCTCCAAGTCTCTCTCTATCTTGTGTTGGAAAACCTTATCTTCTTTGTTCTGCCAAGGATTATTTTTCACTAAGTCCGTCAGAACCAATATCTTGTGTTCTGTGTGTTTTCTTCTTTTGAGAGAGAGGTTAAACTCTTGATTTTGTCGTTAAGTGCGTGAGAGATATATTTTTAAGATTAAAGTGCTCGTGCGCCATGATGTCCATCCCGACAGACTGACTTCCCGCCACTGAAAATGCGGAATGTCAGGGGATGGGTTGATCTGCTTTGATTTGCAGATCAGATGCCCATACTGCGTATTTGGCATGTAGTCGATCTTGGTCGTTCATCCGTGGATGGTAGTTGGCAGCAATTAATGTGTCATTAATGCGCTCAACTGCTCGGGACGGCGCACTCTTGCTGTACAAATCCTAGCTGACAATATCGCTAATATCGCTAAGTGGTTATGTTTAGGGTTGTAAGTTTTCCTCGGAGGTAGATCTCTCATAGGTTCGGTGACTCGAAGATTTCAGTTAGAACCTGTTGAAAGTGGCGAAAGTTTGCTTCAGGCTTTACCGCGTTTCTGCGAGTCTACGACTCATATCTTCCAAGTCTCCGAGGCTAGAGTTTAGGTTGGATTAGTCTTTTGTATCACTTTATTAACTGAAGTCTACGACTCTGTGAGTCTACGACTCCACGAGTTTGCGACTCTTCGAATGGCGCTTAGAGTGACTTCTTCGAGTTTAGCTAATCAACCTGTTATTGTAGCTACGAGTCTACGGCTCTAGTTCTGCGGGTCTATGATCTTCGGGTCTCTTAATTTACTATATTTGACTAAGTGGTCTGAAAATCTTCGACTCTACGAGTCTTCAACTTCGCTTTTCTTCCTTAGTATTTCAGAGGCTCATAAACTGAGTTCCTGTATAGCTACAACCTTTTAGCTACAACTCTCCGTCATCGATCTCCGAGTCTGGAAGTGTTGGCAATTTCTCTATAGTGAGTGTCCCTTGAGTCTACGAGTCTATGACTCTACGACCCTTGAGTTACAGTTTCATTTGTTTCCTAGTCTTTATAGCATCGACTCTTTGACCTTCAACCTACGAGTCTACGAGTCCAGTTTTCTTTACACTGTTCGAAGGCTTCGACTCTGCGACTTTCGATCTACGAGTCTACGAGTCCTATTTTCTTAACAGTGTTCGAAGGTTTCGACCCTACGACTCTACGAGTCTTTGAGTCTAGTGACGATTGAAGTACTGTTAATTGACTTAAGTATTTATGGGGACTCTACGAGTCTACGAGTCTACGAGTCTAAGAGTCATTTAGCTTTGGTTACTGTTCTTAACACTTCTTCGACTCTATGAGTCTCTGAGCTTATTGATACTTACAGTAACACTCTCTTTTCCGTACTATGACTCTACGACCTTCGACCCTGGATCTACGAGTCGCAATGTTCGCATCCTTTGTTTCGCCTTGAGTCTCCAGACTCTAGGAGTCTACGAGTCTCTTGTCAATATGTCCTATGACAGTTTCACTTCTACGAATTTCGACTCTTCGCCCCTACGACCTTCGGTTCTTTGAGTCTCCAGACTTAGACTATATTGTCGCAGCTTCATCAAATCCTATATTTCCAACAATCTCCCCCTATTTAATGTAAGCTGATAACAGGTAAATACATGAAGTCTGAGACTACGAATTTGATGGGCAATTTTAGGTTAATCAGAGGATGTCTTTGCATATAAAGAATTTGAAGGAGTTCAACAGTTCAAAGAGACACACTTCTCTCCCCCGTAGGCATGAAAGCTGCGTTAGCTGGCTCCTATCAGAGATAACTCCCCCTACGAGCTTGCTCCCCCTGAGAGAGAAACACTCCCCCTTTCTGGGGTGAGGAACAAGCACCAGAACATAAACCGTAGGGGAGCAAGGAAATAAAGCACAGAACAGCAGGCAACATAGCAAAGACATACAGAAAAGATAACTGACAAAGAGTAAGTACACAGAAAAGTGAAAGGCAAGAAATGTAGTGTACAAGGAATTAGAGTACAGGACAGTTATGGGTTAAATGCAGAGTACAAGACACTCTGTGTAAAGAGAAAAACAGCAGCTTGCTCACGCAGGAGTTGAGCAGGAGTCAAGTGTAACGAGGCCACTCGACTGCTCACATGATCAAATTCAAGTGGGAGAGCTAGAAACCCGTTGGTAGTCAGGATGCAAATGTAATGGCAAACATAGAAGCCACAGCTATGAGCATCATCCTGAGCAAGAACGCCTTGTTTAACTCGTATAATTTCCATCGGTTTGGAGAGATGATAACCACCACATCCATGTGAGTATCCCTGCATGACACGGGTGAGAGTGCGATTGAATTCACGCAGTTGTTCATGCCAATAGAGTAGTAAGGTACTAGGTTTGGAGTCAAAGATGACGATCTGTTGGTTCTTGAAATCAATGTCGAGAAGAAACCAGTGTGGGGATGTGGACAAGTAGGGAATAAGCACATGATCTACCTCATTCTAGGGACAGAAGGAGTTTGCATATCGGCGACCTTGTATAATCTCGATCATTGCTGAATCCTCGAGCAGCTAAGCCTGCATGATCGGCAAACAGAGTTCCACCCTGGTATCTCTGCGAATGTGGAGAGGTAGCTTCTCGAGAAAAGACTTCTGGCGAAGATGAACTGAGTCATCTCTATGTTATCCATTTCTTCACCGTCATGGAGTAGTCGACAAAGATCAGATCCGGTGAAGAAGGCTTCATAGCCGCAGGTCCTCGCAGTGGTATCCCCAGCAATATAGGTGTTGAACGCAACCAGTTCAGCTGAGGTGCCTCCAGTAGTTACTATGCAAGGTGGGGCTAAAGGTTGGTCAGTAGTGGTAGCGGTTGGTTTGGTAAGTGAAGCAAGCATGGTGTACTCAGCTGTACTTGGATGTGAAGTTGAGGGGCCTGGCTGAGTGGAAGAGGATGGTTGGTAGGGAGCAGTCAGCTGCTTCTTCATGCAGGTTGCAATGAGAACATCATCATCATCATCAGAATCTAAGATGACTGTGGTTCTGTGTGCTCGCTTTCTCCCTCGCATGTAAGTAGCAGTAGGTTGAGAGTGACTCGGAGACGGTATGGCTGGCTGTGGAGTATCAACTGGTTCAAGTGCAGGTCGGTCGAATGCCTGTGGGAGTGTGTTTTTGACAGTTAGAGATATTTCACCACTGGCAAGACAATGACATTCGGACAGAATAGCTCCCAAAGTTGTACTGAGTCCTTTGTATTGTCTCTGGTAAACTCCCTTGAGGTCTTCACAGTGCTCCTCCAGATGTCTAAATCCATCTGTGGCCGCACTTGTGAGTGATGTCACTTCTTGCTGCACCTTATCGAGGGTACGGTCTAATGATTCAACTTGCATTCGTACCTCTTCCATGCTGGACTCCATAGTAGCCAGTCGTTCTTCAAAGGCTTGAGAAACTGATGTCTTAAGGATACCAGAGGAGATTAGTTTCTCAATGACCTTGCTGGCCAGAAGATCTGCTTCTTCAGCCGTCAGAGAACGTGAGTGGGATGCAGCTGGTACTGGAATAGCCATCGGAATATTGGCTGCGAACTCTTCACTCACCTGAGTGGCCACCTGAGGAATGACATGTACAGATGGTGTGGCCATCGCAGTCCCTTCCATAGTCTCACGAACTTGTGGGACAGATCCGCCATCGGAGTCACTGGCTGCAGCACCAGGAGTGTCTTCTTCTTCTGCTACCTCTTCTACCACAATGCCTACCACCTCAGCATCATGTGGAGTAGTTGTGACAGGTGAGTCCACCATGATGGGAGATGGGGCAACCATTGATACGGCTTCCACTGGGTCTCTACTTACAAGACCCTGCTCGACTAACCAATTAATCAGATGGTCTCTATCTACCATTTGTTTACCAAAAGCGATCCATGCTTTTCGTAGATCAGCGGGGGTCATATGAGCCTTGGCATATTCCATATAAAACTCTTCTAGCTCAGATTCCCCAAGGGTGCTCAACAGTACAGGTGTAGTACCCCTATCCTCTGGGGTTTCCTGTGCTGGTGTCTGCCCTCCAACTGCAAGTTCTCTTACTTCTGCAGTATCCTTGGGATGCTCGACAGTAGGGGTCTCCTCAGGTGTAGAATCAGTGGGGAGATGAGTTCGGGCAATGTTCTCCGCCACTTCAGTTATATGTAGTGTTGCGGCGGATGCAGAGGAGCCCCTAGAAGTCTGTGAGACACGAACCGGCTGTCGTGGTATGCGAGCTGGGGCTCGTACAGAGCTGGTAGTGTCTCCTGCACAACTTCTTGCACCTGACTCAGTCCTCCTCATCGACTTGATCTCCAGCCGACCATCCTTATAAATACTTTTAAATATGTATTTGGTCGGCAGTGGCACTGAGGGCCTATTGCAGAATACGTCAGGGTGCAGAAACCTAAGGACATTGGTGAGAAGAAGTCCAAAGTGTCCCTTCTTGCTTTTGATCATGGAGTGTATCTGTGTTCCCCAGTCTACTCATCTTCCCTGTAGAACACTGCACATGATCTTCATCTGCTCATGACTTGCAGAGTCATGAGCCGTCTTTTTACACAGTAGGCACTGTCCTGTGACTATAAGAGTCGCCAGTGCCTGACCGGAAAAACCCATCTTCAGGGCTCCCCGACCTTGCTTTCCGGGATTGGAGTACCCAAGAAAGGACTAACACTCTTCTCTGGAAAGACTAGGAAGAGGATCAAAGGTACCTTTTGGGAGTGGGAGTGCATCTCGGATTGTTTCGGCAGAGATACGAACCTCCACTCCGTGTACAGTTCCCACCAAGTCGTCTCCAGCGAATGCCACGGTCTCGTACAATTTCGAGACATCTTCTATCAGTAAGTCTTGCACCCCCTGAGCAGACGGATGCAATACCGATTTCATCGAGGCGGTTTTTAAACTCGTCCAGCCAGCTGACTTTGGCGTCGCCTATGGCTTTCCAGTCGATGATGAATCCCGGGACGATGTTGCGTTTGTCATCGGCCATCGATGAGCTTGGTCCTGCCATTGAGCTTGTAGAGAGAGAAAGAGACACTCGTAGAGAGATATTGTAAGGTTCGAAGTTGGTCAGGGGAGAGAGAAAGAGAGAAAGAGACAGAATCGAAGAGAGAGAGAAAGAGAGAGTTCTAGGGTTAGGGTTCGAGTTTGAAAACGACGAACTTACCTTTGAGCTCCGTTTCTATCAGTGACTTATATGTGAGTTGAGAAGTGTATCGTAGAAGTCACTTACTCTGTCGGTTCGTCCTCATGGTCCGCGTTCTTTTCTCTGACCCGTCATTTGATTATTCGGATCCACCCGATGGAATATTCAAGCAATGAATCCACGTCACCCCTTAAGTCGGTGTAACTCCCATTTTAAGTGCACAGTGACGTGCTAACGTGTCTGCGATGCTTGAATAGTAAGTGACAAACTCCGTCTTGCTTCGATACTTTGGACTACGACTCTACGAAGTTGCATTAGGATGCTTCGAGGCTACGACCCTCGAGGCTTCGAAGCAGTAGTCTTCGATCCCGTAGTTCTTCGATGCAGTTTGCTTCAAGGTCGACTGCGAATTCAGTGAGCGGTGGATTTTTCTGGACTTTTCAACACTTAACAACACACATGAGATGCATATGACAATTCACATCATATTATTCATGATGAACAGTGTTGTGAGTGGAATTGAAATTACATATCCAGAACTTGATTTCTTTCATCCGTAATGCCTGGTTTACATGTATGCCTACTGCATCACTACCATTTAACTCTCCATTTACCTTAGAAATGACTAAGTACTTTATCACACTACATCTTGTGCGAGAAGATGATCACTATGTTAACATAGCGACTAGTAAACCATGATTTATCAATTGTAACAACCCAGCCATGAATTCTGAGTCTCCTCACATATTTAGCAAAACTCAATCGGTGGAGGCCTCACCCTCTCACTCTTGGATCAGCATGTGAGTTTGATTCAGGAACTAGAATTACACTGTTTGTTAAGCTCATGGTCAACCGAATCTTACCACAACCCTGATCCAACAATGATTTTCAGTTCCGCTTAGATGACTTGAGAGACAAGATGGCCCTATTGAGAATCAAAACACACACTCTATCCTTGTCTAATTTACAACATAGTATAGGTAGAGTTTGGAGATTGATCATTTAGATTGTCTGCGTGAGTTGTCTCTTTGCTTTTGTAGAGCACCAATTTTCAGCGCTTATTCATGAGCCTTTTTACAAGGATAGAGCTCAACGCAATCTCTTTTTGAATCACATGATCATACAATTTTACCTCCAGCTATTACTCTAATAGAGACACAAACTGGGAGAATAGTGAGGACTCCCCCTAAGATAGGCAGTCAATCTATTGTCTAGCTTTTGCCTTTTTCACCTTGCCTTTTTCTAGTGAAAGGTAGTGGCTCTTCTTAAGTAGTAGGCTTTTTATGATTCTCAAATACTACAGTCTCAGTCATCCTTTGAGCATTAAATCATTGAGGATCCTTTCCGCGCAAGCCAACAGTACCATGAGATACAACAGTTCCTGCTAGTTAATGAAAGCAATACCACACAGGTGATATTCACTCAGAATAAAATGACTAGTAGTGGGAATATCATTTAATTTAACATAATGGGAATTCCACTCATTTCACTCAAGACTTGAGGATTCATGACAGGTTGCACAAAAGACTTGAACCAGGTTCAGAGGTGGCAAGTTTCATCCATGTGATTTCTCACTTTCCCGTAGTAGATATGCATGAATCACACTCAGCCATTACTAATTTTCATGGAGACATAGACAGTAATTAATAATGTCATACTAATGTTCATGCACAGGTAATTAGGTAGAAATGAAACACAAGACATGCCGTGAGACTTATGAATTTAAATCTAACATGCCAAGTTTTGTCAGAAGTTCATTGAACCTGGCTTCTTGCAGTGGTCTGCTGAATATGTCGGCAAGCTGATCATCAGTGGATATATACTTCAGAGAAATGTCTTTCTTTAGCACATGATCACGTATGAAGTGATGTCTGACCTCAATGTGCTTGGTTTTGGGATGCATAATAGGATTGTTGGAAATTGCAATGGCGCTTGTATTGTCACAATACAAAGGAACGGCCTTCAAGTCAAACCCATAATCTGATAGTTGACTGGCCGTCCAAAGCAATTGAGCACAACAAGTTCCTGCAGCAATATATTCAGCTTCAGCTGTGGAGGTTGAAACTGAATTCTGTTTCGTGCTAAACCAGGATACAAGTCTGTTGCCTAAAATTTGGCATGTTCCACATGTGCTCTTTCTATCAATCCTGCATCCGGCAAAGTCTGCATCTGAATATCCTCTCAATTTGAAATCAGACTCTTTTGGATACCATAGTCCCAAATTCTCAGTTCCCTTCAGATACCGCATGATCCTCTTGACATGTGACAAGTGGGATTCCTTGGGATTAGCTTGGTATCTGGCACAGATACATGTTGCAAACATTATGTCAGGTCTGCTTGCTGTCAGATACAGCAAGGATCCAATCATGCTTCTGTATTCTAAGATATCCACCTCCTTCCCTGCTTCATCCATATCCAGTTTGGCGTTTGTAGGAATGGGAGTTTTCATGTGTGTCACATTAGTCATCTTAAACTTCTTCAGAATCTCCTTTGTATATTTGGTTTGACTGATAAAGATCCCATCCTCTAACTGCTTGACCTCCAATCCAAGGAAGAATGAGAGTTCTCCCATCATACTCATTTCATATTAACTTTTCATTAGATGAGAGAAGTCTTCACATTGCTTTTTGTCCCTTGATCCGAATATGATGTCATCCACATAGATTTGGACTATCAAGGGTGATCCTTTTCCTTCCTTGAGAAACAGTGTGGGGTCAATTTTACCTTTTCTGAACTTATTTTTGATCAGAAACTCTGACAATGTTTCATACCACGCTCTGGGAGCTTATTTTAGTCCATAAAGAGCCTTTTTCAGTTTGTATACCTAGTGCTCTTGGTTTGGCTCTAGAAATCCGGGAGGTTGTTCAACATAGACTTCTTGGAGGTCTCCATTCAAGAAAGCACTATTGATATCCATCTGATAAACTTTGAAGTCCTTGAATGCTGCATATGCTAAGAACATGCGAATGGCCTCCAGTCTAGCAACTGGTGTAAAGGTTTCATCATAGTCGATTCCTTCTTCTTGTATGTATCCTTTTGCAACCAGTCTAGCCTTGTTTCTGATTACAATACCATCAACATCAAGTTTATTTCTGAAAATCCATTTCACGCCAATGACTTGCTGTGATCTGGGCCTGTTGACCAACTCCCATACTTTCTGTCGTTTGAACTGATTTAATTCTTCTTGCATTGCATCAATCCAATGGTGATCCTTGTCACGCCCCGGATTTCCAACCCGAGGAGACCGGAACGTGACCCTCCCTTTACCCGGGTTTGGATAAAAGGGGTAGAATACAACATACACTTCATATTTTATTTTCAAAGATTAAAATCACATAATTATTAAATTCAAACCACATGCCTTTATTATGTTTCAAACTTCATTACAATATCCCCCCGCTGGGGTTACAAGGCCTCAACAAAATTACATAACGCAAAATACATAAAACAAAGCCACAAAAACAGAACTCTTCCACCTTGGTGTTCCCACCTAACGCATGTAGGTTCCTGCAAGAAAATACACCATAGTAGGAGGGGTGAGCATCCACAGCTCAGTAGGGATCATGTCTCCCCAACCCATCCCATGCTCCTAACATCTACATGCCACGTGTACAAGTGCAGTGTCGTGTTACAATAATTTCAACAAACAATAACAAACCACATCTATAGTTACAATTCTCCACCACACAAACTACAAGTGATTTAACCGCCTTTTCTGGCCAATGATTTAACCGCCTCTCAGGTATAGTTTCCACAGTCAGTCTCACTGACGTTAACTCAGCCTCTCAGGCTCCACAGTCAGTCTCACTGACATCAACTCAGCCTCTCAGGCTCCACGGGTACACAAGCATTGCCTCAGCCTCTCAGGCTTCTTAGGCTCCACAGACATAACAACAAACATTTAACATATATCTCAGTTTTTCAGGCATAACAACAAACACTTAACATGCATGTCCACCCTGGTATAACATCAAACACCTAGCATGCATATCCTCACAGACATTACATCAAACACTTTTCAGGCATAACCACACTAGCATAACATCAATCGCATAACATGCATGGCCTCACAGGCATAATATCAAACACCTAGTGTGCAGTGCCACACAGGCCTAATCTCATCCCCATACATGCCACTGAAGGCCAACATCCATATAACAGATCACACCTATATGGATTTACATATAATATATATATATCCAGATTTTGAAATCGACTACCACAAGGCCAAAACCCTGGGATAGGTACAAGGAAGAACAAAACCCCTACCTTGAAAACATCCTCCTGCTCTTGCTCCCGCGCTAGACGCCGCCCTCCCCATGCAAGATGCTCCGACAGCAAGCCAGCAGCTCTCCTACCTTCCCTCTCTCTAGCTCTCTCTCTCTCTCTCTCTCTCTGCGACGGCTGCAATGGCTGAAGAGAACCCTAACCCTAGAACAAGGAGTCTTCACTTCTATATATAGGCATCACAGCATCAAAATGACGTAGTTTTGATTAAGTGAATCCCAGCATCAAAACGACGTAGTTTTGATCACACAAGTTGTAACCTTTCCGCACCCACACACGACAAAATATCCAGAATTCCAACATACCCCTTTGGGAAAAGATGTTTAGAATCACAAAACCAAGGTAACCATGCAAAAATATGGTTGCACGCCATATTGCACGCCATACCCCCAATTGACTTGCAGCTCCAAATGCTGTGAAATTCTACCCCAAGCTTCCTTGCATCATGTAGAAGGCTGATATGCAAACAAATGCTTGCACGCCAATTGGTCCAATTGGCTTTCAGGGCCTTTGGCTCTGAAACTTCTGTGGGAGGTAGAGGACATCATTCTAAGAATCTTTTGGTCTGCACACCAATTCATCTGAGCCCATCTACTAGGTCAAAATCAACCTCCAAAACCGGACAAAACTGCCTAAAAACGCCTGTATATGCAAATAGCATCTTCCTAGGGCATAAAAGCATGTTAGCAAACTCCCTAAAACCCAACAATTTCCACTCACAAGGCATCTTCGGTTAACTTTTTACATGCCGCAAAACACGGGTCATTACATCCTCTCCCCCTTAAGACTTTTCGTCCTCGAAAAGAAACAACATGCAAGGAAAATAACCACATGCGGCCCATTTGCAAGAAAGCGAGCCACAACGCCCAGATGGACTACACAACATAACAGGACATCTCAAACACATTTTGCAATCTCAAAACACATCTCAATAAAAATACCAGTTTACAAGTAGGAATACAAATACACCAAAGCATGAACCACAAGAAAACACATCACTATAGCCACCTCCCCCCCTTAAGATTGTTCATCCTCGAACAACTCTGGGTGCTACTCATGCATCACGGACTCACGTTCCCATGTCTCCTCCTCAATGCCACGGTGCTGCCACAGCACGCAAACCAAAGCAATAGCACGACCACGCAAAAGCTTCTTCCGCCAATCTTGGATACGGATAGGGGCCTCAACAACGGATATGTCATCCTCATTGGCCAATGTCCCCCAATCGATCACATGAGTGAGGTCAGGATGATACTTCCTCAACTGGGACACGTGGAACACATTGTGCACCCGACTCAATCGCGGTGGCAATGCTAACCGGTAAGCTACAGGCCCCACACGAGCTATAACCTCAAATGGACCAATGAACCGGGGAGAGAGTTTGGAACCTCTCCCAAAGCGCCGATGTCTACGTCGTGGAGAGACACGGAGAAACACATGATCGCCCACAGAAAACTCCAAAGGTCGCCGCCGCTGATCCGCATAAGATTTCTGCCGACTCGAACTGATAACAACCGCTGACGGATTAACCGAACCTTCTCAGTAGCCTCGTGAACCATCTGTGGTCCCAAGAGAGCTGTCTCCCCCACTTTGGTCCAACACAAAGGTGATCGACACGGCCGCCCATACAACTCCTCAAAAGGAGCCATCCCAATGGATGCCTGATAACTGTTATTGTAGGCAAACTCCACCAAAGGAAGGTGAGTTGCCCATGAACCCCCAAAATCTAGCACACAAGCCCTCAACATGTCCTCCAAAGTCTGATTCATCCTCTCTGTCTGGCCGTCAGTCTCAGGGTGAAAGGCTGTACTCAAGTGAAGTTTGGTCCCCATAGCCGCCTGCAAACCTGCCCAAAAACGGGAAGTGAACCTCGAATCCCGGTCAGAGACAACCGATGATGGTACGCCACGCAGTCTCACAATCTCGTTCATGTATAGCTGACTCGAGGTCCCAATGGAGTCCCGCTCGCGAACAGCAAGGAAATGGGCCGACTTTGTGAGTCGATCCACAATCACCCAAATCTTATCTTTCCTCCCTATGGTGGGCGGAAGACCCGTCACAAAATCCATCGCTATGTGGTCCCACTTCCACTCCGCTATGGGCAATGGCTGTAACATGCCCGCCGGCCGTTGATGCTCAGCCTTCACCTGCTGACACGTGAGGCACCGCGAAACAAAGGCAGCCACATCGCGTTTCATCCCAGGCCACCAAAAATGTCCCCGAAGCGCATGGTACATCTTCATACCCCCTGGATGCACAACAACTCTAGACTGGTGAAACTCCCTTATGACCTCATCCCTGAGAGAAGAAGCCACTACTAACCGTCCCTGAAAAGACAACTCATGCTCAGGACCCTCTGTCCAGTCCTCAGATAGCTCACCAGCCTCAATACGGGCACGGAGAACCTCACACTCAATGTCACCCAACTGTCCCTCCCGGACGCGCTGGTACAACTCAGGCACAACCACCAAAGGACTCAGGACTGTCCCACCATCACGAACAACAGGCTGCAGCTGCAACATCGCCAACTGCTCCATCAGCTTCCACTCTCTCACGGCCACCTCAGCTTTCCCTTTTCTACTCAACGCGTCAGCCACAACATTACCCTTGCCCGGGGTATAGGCAAGAGTAAAGTCAAAGATCTACAAATACTCCACCCATCTCCTCTGCCTCAAATTCAAGTCCTTCTGAGTAAAGATGTACTGAAGGCTCTTGTGATCTGAGAACACCACGAACTTCTCCCCCAAAAGGTAATGTTACCAACTCTTCAAGGAAAAGATGACAGCCGCCAACTCAAGATCATGAGTAGGATAATTCTGCTCATGAGGCTTCAGCTGCCTCGACCCATAAGCTACCACACTGTGCTCCTGCATAAGCACACACCCCAAACCAACCCTGGACGCATCACAGTACACCTCATATGGGATATCCTCCCGAGGTAACCTCAACACCGGTGCAGTGGTCAAACGGGTTTTGAGAGCCTCAAATGCCTGCTGACACTTATCAGTCCACTCAAACTTCACTCCCTTCCGAGTCAATGCCGTCATAGGAGATGCCAAACGGGAGAACCCCTCTACAAAACGACGATAGTACCCCGCCAAGCCGAGAAAGCTACGGATCTCAAAAACGTTGGTTGGCTACACCCACGATGCCACAGCCTCAATCTTGGCTGGGTCCACCCTAACTCCCTCAGCTGATACTACATGGCCAAGAAAGTGAACCTCCTGCATCCAAAACTCACATTTGCTAAACTTAGCAAACAACTACTGGTCCCGCAAAGTTTGCAACACCATTGCCAAATGCTCCACATGCTCCCTCTCCGTCTTGGAATACACCAAGATATCGTCAATAAAGACCACCACAAAGGAATCCAGATATGGGGCGAAGACCTGGTTCATCAAATGCATAAACACCGTTGGTGCATTAGTGAGCCCGAAAGGCATCACCACCCACTCATAGTGCCCATACCGGCACCGAAAGCAGTCTTAGGGATGTCCTCCTCCCTAACACTTAGCTGGTGATACCCCGATCGCAGATCTATCTTGGAAAACCACTGGGCTCCACTCAACTGGTCGAACAGGTCAAAAGTATGCAAGGGAAATACATGCCGGTCGAAGCTCAGCTCCACACTTCCTATGGTTAACACACAGTCACGGCAAACACGCCGCACCTCAATCATACCCCCCACTGGAGACTCAACAACCAGGGGCTTCGCTGCCTCCACACAAGCTAACCCCAAGCTATCTATCACAAGCTCAGCAACAAAAGAACACGATGCACCCGTATCGAAAAGAACAGAAGCTAATGTACGGGAGATCAAAAGGGTACCTCTAACCACCGATGGTCCTGCTCCACCCTCAGCCGGTGGGGGTGGTAGCTCAGCCTCCTCCTAGTACGTTGCCTCCAGCTCAAACACCCTCCCTTGGCCTGTGCCACTGGTCGGCTCACTCACTGGGCGCTTCCCGCCATGGCTGCCTCCAGCTTCAGTCTGCTGGTGCTCTTGCCTCCCCTGAGGTCGGGTTTGGCTAGATCCCGCCTGGCTAGCCTGCCACTGGCGGGCTGGCCTCTCCGCTGGAGCGTGGAAACTAGCATCACTCCTCATGCTGGATGCCACGCCTCCTGCTCCCCTGTTGCCACTCCTGTTGTAACGCCCCCAAATCTGGACTTCCAGACCGGGTGCGTTGGACAAATAAGATATTACAATTATAATGAATAGTAATCTATTACTCAACATAAATTCGATGGTTTATTTATTACATCAAGACTCATCACAAGATCTTTAAGGTTTAGCGTTTAGAGACTAGGTGTTGATAACCCATTATAGTTTACATGACATATAAATACTACATGCATAATCTTCTTATGATTTTATTCCAAGCATTCTCGACACCATTATCCTAGCATCCTTGCTTTCTCCTAGTTCCCTGGGGTTGGAAGAAAACATAAAGGAAATGAGCTCAAATAGCCCAGTAAGGTTAAAAGTAACGAATAATATATGGAGAATAATCAGCTCATGAAAGAATAAGACTATCTACTTGTCTAGGTTCACCACCTAGATGTCATGCATAACCTGTTATCAACTAGATTGACACTCTCCAGTGATGTTCTTTACCCAATGCATTGGAGGTCTTTCTGGAACCACCTATAAACATATTGCCAAACATAAAACATATCTTCACAAAATTTCAAACAACCACATCAATGGTAAATTTTAACGTAAAGGAAGGTCTTACAATAATAGCCCCGATAAGTAAAAGGGTTATTCACCATTCAATAAATTAGATTACCAACTTTCCAAGAAGTGTCAAGGAAAGTTAATTATTAAATATCGAGATAGAAATATAGAGAAGAAATAGGAAATGAATTTCCACGTCAGAGATTGTGGTAAGGAAAGGGAGAGTGGATCCTTACAATCTTTTTGTCTTTCGCGTTTATAAACCTTGAAACAAAATTTAAAAGTTAATATTTTAGTTTTAATAATAATAGTATATTCATAAGTAATATATTGAGAGACATATATAAGTATATTATGGTAAAAAAACTTTTCATGATAATAATAATAATATATACATATACATTTACATATATAATATACATATATATATATTGAGGGGCAAAGCCATCCATAATATATATATGTATGAGGAGACTAAGTCTTCCATGGAATAATAATAATCTATATATACACATATATGTATCATATACATATATATATTGAGGGGCAAAGCCATCCATAATATATATATATGTATGAGGAGGCTTAGCCTTCCATGGAATAATAATAATCTATATATACACATATACATATTATTTAATAAATATACATATATATATTGAGGGGCAAGGCCATCCATAATATATATATGTATGAGGAGGATTAGCCTTCCAAGAACATGATTAATATATGCTTGAAATATTTACCTTTTGAAACTTCCAACAAGTGAGAGGAAGATTGAGAGAAGAGAAGGCTTGGAGGACTATTGGGGTGTTAATAGAACTTTTTGGGGAGTATTTGGAGGAGTGTTTTGTGGCTTATTGAATGGAAAGAGTGCTTGAGAAGGGAAGTGAGGCATGTTATTTATAGGTATGGTGGTAGGTGTAATAGTGTGAAAAATAGTGTATGAATTTGACTTTGGCATTAAATTAAATTATTTAAAATATATATAATACTTTATTTTCCTCCTATTATCTCTTATTAAAAACGTAGGTATCTCCTCCTACCATTTAAAAATGTTTTAAGACTTTTAAACCTAGAAGGTTCCTTTGGCATCAAAAGTCCACATTGGTGTACTCCCTACTAATTCAATTATAACGTTTTTAATTTTATAGTTTTTAACAAACGGCCAATTGTATTGCATTACTAACTCAAATATCTACAAATGGGTATCAATTTTATAATTTTTGCATGTGTATAACAAAAGTTATTGAATTTTAAAGTCATACTAAAATGTTTACCCGTTCATACTGAACCTATATGTAGTATTTTAACTTCTGGAATTGATTGGCTTCATATTAAATTCTGAAATTTTAACACGTTTTAGCTAAGTCATAAATGAACAAATGGGCTTTGGTTTCATTTAATTGGATATGTATAACTCAAGTTATGAATTTTTGAATGGGACCTCCAGAATCTGCCTCATTCAAATTTTTGGGCCTTACCTATGTTTTATACTTTTGGTAAAGTTAAGGCTTGTAATACTTACTTACCCATAGTAATTTGGTTTAAGAAACTAAATGACATAATATATAGCATCTAAACTTTTTATGACGTATAAGAAATTATTTTATTTTATTTTTTATAACGTATTTAATATTAACGCGGATAAAATAATATAATTACGTAATCAATAAACAATAAAGTAAGATAACATTATATTCCATGACTTCTTACTTTATAAACCTATAAAGTATAATATTATAAAACATTATTACATACTCATACCTATTTATAACAATTCAAACGGATACTATTCATAACGGTTAGTTACTTATTCCAATGGTTAGTTACTATTCTAACTGCTAGTTACTATTCTAACGGCTACTTACTAGTTACATGCTACTTAAATGACTATATTGGGTACTTATTTTTACTGTGATTATATCTAAAATATTCTTTCTAACTATTTTTAGTAATGACATTATTATTACTATTTAAGGAAGAGCTTAAATTTTTGCAGGTCTTACACCTGCACACCCGGCTCAAGTGGCCCTCTCGCCCACAGCTGTTGCACCGCCAGTCCTTCTTGGGACATTCCCTCTTGAAGTGACCTTGCCTCCCACAACAAAGACAACCGCTGGGGTGACCTCCTGCTGAACCTCCCTACCCACTACCGCCAAGGGTGAACCTCCCTGGGTTCACAGATGGTAGACCCCGGCTGCAGAAAGAACCACTATCTCTCTCCTCAGTCTTGGGCCTCTTGGACCCAGAATCGCGTTCAGACCCACCTTGTAACTGGCAACCCTGGTGGACCTGCCTCCCATCATCAGTTCCCTCTCAGCTATGCGTGCTGTCTCAACAACCTCAACATAGGTCCTCAAACGTAGAATCGCCACCCTCTGCCTAAGAGCTGGCCTGAGACCCAAGGTGAACTTGTGGGCTTTCAGGTCCTCCTTTGCCACAGTCTCGGGGGCAAACCTACTTAGGCTCCGGAACTCCCGCTCATACTCGGGCACCGTCTTTGATCCTTGCTTCAGGCTGCCAAATTCTTCTCTCTTCTGCCATCTCAAGGACTTAGGGAAAAACTCATCGTGGAAGAGTTGCAAGAAATCCTCCCACAGCATAAACTGCACCGCACGGCTCCCCGCGACACTCTGCCACCACTCCAGAGCATTCCCCTCTAGCTGCCGAATGGCCAGTCTCACCTTATCCTCCTCCCGGGGTAGGAGAAAGGAAAACAGATGTTTGATCTGCCTCAGCCAGTGCTCAGCTAACACTGGGTCCTCCTCTCCTTTGAATCGCGGAGGTTGTTCCTTTCGGAACCGTGTCACCACGTCATCCTCTGCAGGAATCGGTATACCACTCAACGAACCCTCACGCTCTTGGGGTAGCTCCCCCACTGGTGGTGGTGGTGGTGGCACCACCTGCTGGGCTGCCATCTCGTGGCGCACCTCCTCCCGTACCTCTTGCTTGATACCCTCCCTCAGCTCTAGGACTTCCAGCCGGATTCCTTCTCGCAGCTGCGCCAGCAACAGTGCATGTCCTTCAACGGACTGCCCCGCACCCGGGCCCTCATGGGTAGATAACTCATCAGGCACTACCCCGGATGCACGTGTCACTCTCCTCGGTGGCATTCTTACGACATGAAGTAAGAAGCACAAACATCAGAATGCGTTCGACAATTATCGAGTTTCACTACCTCTACCCCACTATCAAGTCAAGTAGTAAATGGCATCACACACATTTTACACATTGCACCAATCAACATTGCACACAGTTCAAATAAACAAGGACCTTTCCTTGTAGTCATGCTCAAGGTACTTCAAATAAAATCAGAGTTGCACAGTTCACACCTTATCACATTATTCACATTTTTCTTTTATCACAATTACAATGTTAACAGGTATCCTCACCTTCACATACAACAACCAAATGCAACTAGTGCCCTAATGCCAATGCATACAAATCCTACTTCAGGTCTGGACTACCCCAAGTACACCTTAGAGGCTCCAAGAGGACCGTGTTGATCAGGCACGTCCCTCCAGGTTCCTCCAAAGGACTCAAGATAACCAGATCCGCCCACTACCCTAGGCCAACTAGACCATGCTCTGATACCATATTGTCACGCCCCGGATTTCCAACCCGAGGAGACCGGAACGTGACCCTCCCTTTACCTGGGTTTGGATAAAAGGGGTAGAATACAACATACACTTCATATTTTATTTTCAGAGATTAAAATCACATAATTATTAAATTCAAACCACATGCCTTTATTATGTTTCAAACTTCATTACAATATCCCCCCGCTAGGGTTACAAGACCTAAAAAAAATTACATAACGCAAAATACATAAAACAAAGCCACAAAAACAGAACTCTTCCACCTTGGTGTTCCCACCTAACGCCTGTAGGTTCCTGCAAGAAAACACACCATAGTAGGAAGGGTGAGCATCCACAGCTCAGTAGGGATCATGTCTCCCCAACCCATCCCATGCTCCTAACATCTACATGCCACGTGTACAAGTGCAGTGTCGTGTTACAATAATTTCAACAGACAATAACAAACCACATCTATAGTTACAATTCTCCACCACACAAACCACAAGTGGTTTAACCGCCTCTTCTGGCCAATGATTTAACCGCCTCTCAGGCATAGTTTCCACAGTCAATCTCACTGACGTTAACTCAGCCTCTCAGGCTCCACAGTCAGTCTCACTAACATCAACTCAGCCTCTCAGGCTCCACGGGTACACAAGCATTGCCTCAGCCTCTCAGGCTTCTTAGGCTCCACAGACATAACAACAAACATTTAACATATATCTCAGTTTTTCAGGCATAACAACAAACACTTAACATGCATGTCCACCCTGGTATAACATCAAACACCTAGCATGCATATCCTCACAGACATTACATCAAACACTTTTCAGGCATAACCACACTAGCATAACATCAATCGCATAACATGCATGGCCTCACAGGCATAATATCAAACTCCTAGTGTGCAGTGCCACACAGGCCTAATCTCATCCTCATACATGTCATTGAAGGCCAACATCCATATAGTAGATCACACCTATATGGATTTACATATAATATATATATATATCCAGATTTCGAAATCGACTACCACAAGGCCAAAACCCTGGGATAGGTACAAGGAAGAACAAAACCCCTACCTTGAAAACGTCCTCCTGCTCTTGCTCCCGCGCTAGACGCCGCCCTCCCCACGCAAGATGCTCCGGCAGCAAGCCAGCAGCTCTCCTTCCTTCCCTCTCTCTAGCTCTCTCTCTCTCTCTCTCTCTCTGCGACGGCTGCAATGGCTGAAGAGAACCCTAACCCTAGAACAAGGAGTCTTCACTGCTATATATAGGCATCACAGCATCAAAACGACGTAGTTTTGATTAAGTGAATCCCAGCATCAAAATGACGTAGTTTTGATCACACAAGTTGTAACCTTTCCGCACCCACACACGACAAAATATCCACAATTCCAACATACCCCTTTGGGAAAAGATGTTTAGAATCACAAAACCAAGGTAACCATGCAAAAATATGGTTGCACGCCATATTGCACGCCATATCCCCAATTGACTTGCAGCTCCAAATGCTGTGAAATTCTACCCCAAGCTTCCTTGCATCATGTAGAAGGCTGATATGCAGAAAAATGCTTGCACGCCAATTGGTCCAATTGGCTTTCAGGGCCTTTGGCTCTGAAACTTCTGTGGGAGGTAGAGGACATCATTCTAAGAATCTTTTGGTCTGCACGCCAATTCATCTGAGCCCATCTACTAGGTCAAAATCAACCTCCAAAACCGGACAAAACAGCCTAAAAACGCCTGTATATGCAAATAGCATCTTCCTACGACATAAAAGCATGTTAGCAAACTCCCTAAAACCCAACAATTTCCACTCACAAGGCATCTTCGATTAACTTTTTACATGCCACAAAACACGGGTCATTACAATCCTGAACTGCATCGTCAACTGATTTTGGCTCCACTTGTGATAGGAAGCACATATACAGATTTGCATGAAGTGTGGCAGCCCTTGTTTTAACTCGTGCAGCTGGATCTCCAATTATCAGTTTAGAAGGGTGGTCCTTTAACCTTCTTCTTGTCTTTGGAAGGTCTTCTCTTTCTTCATGATGGATGCCCAATTGCTCATTGTCAGGTTCTTGGGCTGGTAAAAGTGGCTAAGTCTGAACAGGTTGAATGTTAGATTCATGGTTTTCTGCTGATTTTTGACTTGGTTCCTCAACAACCAGTTCAGCTCTATCTTCATTAGGTTTGGGTGCATCTTCCCTTGTTTCTGTTGTAGGGGGATTATCTGTGTCTTGGTCTTCTACAATGACAATGTCCTGCACTTCATTTACATTTGTGTCTCCTTTTTGCATTTCATGGTTAGTCTCATCAAAAGAAACATGAATAGACTCTTCAACAACTTTGGTTCTTCTATTAAATACACGATAAGCCTTGCTAGTCATGGAATATCCAATAAGATATCCATCATCTGATTTGGCATCAAGCTTGTTTAAGTAATCCTTGCCATTATTCAGAATGTAGCAAGTACACCCGAAGATCCTTAGGTGACCAATGTTTGGTCTCCTTCCCTTCCATAACTCATAGGGTGTTTTCATGGCTCGTTTGTTAATTAGAGTTCTGTTTTGTATATAACAAGCAGTGGCAACAGCTTCAGCCCATAGGGATTTTGGGAACTGAGCTCCTGTTAACATGGTTCTAGCTGCTTCAACTAATGTTCGATTCTTTCTTTCAGCTACTCCATTTTGTTGTGGAGTTCTTGGTGCTGAGAAATTATGCTGGATACCATGTTCAGTACAAAACTCTAACATATCAGAAAATTCAAATTCCTTGCCATGATCGCTACGAATGTACTTAATAGAGAGACTCTTAACATTTGTGACCCAATTGAAGAGTTCAACAAGATTCTCAAATGTTTCAGTTTTGTTTTTGAGAAACATGACCCATGTGTATCTGGTATAGTCATCTACTACTGCAAGAAAGTATCGTGCACCAGATAGGGAAGACACATTTATTGGTCCACATAGGTCCATGTGCAGAAGTTCGAGTGGTTGTGTGATTGAGGTTTTATCTACACTCTTAAAAGAATGTTTAACCTGCTTACGCAGCTGACAATCCCTACACGGGTGTTCTTTCTCATAAACATGCTTGGGTAAGCCCTCAACCAAGTCCAGAGATGCCAGTTTAGACAGTCTTAAAGTTTAAATGGCCGAATCTCTTGTACCACAACCAACTAATGTCAGGTGAAGCTTTGGACAGAAAACAAATTGGTTCATCAGATTGAGCATTAGCAAAGACCAACTTGTAGACATTACCTTGTCTATGCCCATTTAGTTTCACCTCTTTGGAGACAGGGTCCATAACTGTGCAGGTGTGTTTAGTGAACAAAACTTCATAACCCTTGTCACACAATTGACTTATGCTCAATAGGTTATGTTTAAGACCTTGAACAACAGATACATTCTGAATGGATACAGAACCATTAGAGAGAGTACCCTTACCAACAATCTTACCATTTTTGTTGTCCCCAAAAGTGACAGATGAAGCTGCAACCTCTCTTACCTCATTCAATAGAGCTGCATCATCTGTCATATGCACAGAACAGGCACTATCAAGATACCACTGGCTAGAATTAATCTTTTGTTTAGGGTGGCTGCTTTCAGCTTCAAGTACCTGTTCCTGCACAACGAGCAACTAAGTCTTGGGGGCCCAATTAAGATTGGGCTTTGGGTAAGTGAAAGCTACAGTTGACAATTTAGGTTTCCAATAAGAAGGGGCAGATTTAACTTTCCATGCTAATCTTGGTGATCCTTCATTAGATTCATTTGTAGGGTTAATCTTGAGATTTTCAGCATGTTTTCCTTTCTTATTGTTATCTTTGGTAGCTTTAATAGGCACAGGTTTGACAGCTTTCTTCACAGGCTTGGTCTTTAAGTCTTTTGAATGGGTAACTTTGTGTGTGCCTGGTGTGTTTCTTCCTATCGAGAATCTTGCTGCACTGCAGATTTTTAGTGACATTAAGCTGTTTAAGGTTTACCCTGATTTCTGTGGCAATCTCCTTCATGAGATACTCAGGGTAGAATCTGCACTGATAGGTGAGGTGTCCAACTTCACAGCAGATGGGGCATGTGACAGGTTTAGGTTGAACACTCTGTCTCAAGGGTTATTTTTCACTAAGTCCGTCAGAACCAATATCTTGTGTTCTGTGTGTTTTCTTCTTTTGAGAGAGAGGTTAAACTGATTTTGTTGTTAAGTGCGTGAGAGATATATTTTTAAGATTAAAGTGCTCGTGCGCCATGATGTCCATCCCGACAGACTGACTTCCCGCCACTGAAAATGCGGAATGTCAGGGGATGGGTTGATCTGCTTTGATTTGCGGATCAGATGCCCATACTTGCGTATTTGGCATGCGATCGATCTTGGCCGTTCATCCGTGGATGGTAGTTGGCAGCAATTAATGTGTCATTAATGCGCTCAACCGCTCGGGACGGCCTGATCTCCCCGTACAAACCCTAGCTGACAATATCGCTAATATCGCTAAGTGGTTGTGTTTAGGGTTGTAAGTTTGCCTCGGAGGTAGATGCCTCGTAAGTTCGGGGACTCGAAGATTTCAGTTAGAACCTGTTGAAAGTGGCAAAAGTTTGCTTCAGGCTTTACCGCGTTTCTGCGAGTCTACGACTCATATCTTCGAGTCTCCGAGGCTAGAGTTTAGGCTGGATTAGTCTTTTGTGTCACTCTATTAACTGAAGTCTACGACTTTGTGAGTCTACGACTCTACGAGTCTGTGACTCTTCGAATGGCGCTTAGAGTGACTTCTTCGAGTTCAGCTAATCAACCTGTTATTGTAGCTACGAGTCTACGACTCTAGTTCTGCGGGTCTACGATCTTCGGGTCTCTCAGTTTACTATATTTGACTAAGTGGTCTGAAAATTTTCGACTCTACGAGTCTTCAACTTCGCTTTTCTTCCTTAGTATTTCAGAGGCTCATAAACTGAGTTCCTGTATAGCTACGACCCTTTAGCTACAACTCTCCGTCATCGATCTCCAAGTCTGGAAGCGTTGGCAATTTCTCTATAGTGACTGTCCCTTGAGTCTACGAGTCTACGACTCTACGACCCTTGAGTTACAATTTCATTTGTTTGCCAGTCTTTCTAGCATCGACTCTTTGACCTTCAACCTACAAGTCTACGAGTCCAGTTTTCTTTACACTGTTCGAAGGCTTTGACTCTGTGACTTTCAATCTACGAGTCTACGAGTCTACGAGTCCTATTTTCTTAACAGTGTTCGAAGGTTTTGACCCTACGACTCTACGAGTCTTCGAGTCTAGTGACAATTGAAGTTCTATTAATTGACTTAAGTATTTATAGGGACTCTACGAGTCTACGAGTCATTTAGCTTTGGTTACTATTCTTAACACTTCTTCGACTCTACAAGTCTCCGAGCTTATTGATACATACATTAACACTCTCTTTTCCGTACTATGACTCTACGACCTTTGACCCTGGATCTACGAGTCGCAATGTTCTGTCACTGTTTTACCTTGAGTCTCCAGACTCTACGAGTCTACGAGTCTCTTGTCAATATGTCCTATGACAGTTTCACTTCTACGAATTTCGACTCTTCGACCCTACGACCTTCAGTTCTTCGAGTCTCCAGACTTAGACTATATTTTGGCAGCTTCATCAAATCCTATATTTCCAACAAGGGTCTACCATACAATTCCTCAAACGGGGCCATCCCAATAGAAGACTGGTAGCTGTTATTATAAGCAAACTCTACCAGAGGAAGGTGAGAAGCCCATGATCCTCCAAAATCAAGTACACAAGCTCTCAACAAGTCTTCCAATGTTTGAATGGTCCTCTCTGACTGACCATCAGTCTCAGGATGGAAAGCAGTACTCAAGTTAAGTCGTGTTCCCAATGCTTCTTGCAAACCTCCCCAAAACCGAGATGTAAACCGCACATCCCTGTCTGAAATAATAGACAAAGGCACTCCATGGAATCAGACAATCTCATCAACATACAACTGGCTTAACGTGCCGATAGAGTCTCGCTCCCGAACTGCCAATAAATGGGCCGATTTGGTCAATCGGTTTACAATGACCCAAATCATGTCCTTCCTCCCTGAAGTGGTAAGGAGTCCTGTCACAAAGTCCATGGTAATATGTTCCCACTTCCACTCAGCCACCGACAAAGGCTGCAATTGACCAGCAGATCGTTGGTGCTCTGCCTTCACTTGCTGACAAGTAAGGCACCTGGAAACAAACTCTGCTACACTCCTCTTCAGTCCCGGCCACCAGAACTGTGCTTGCACGGCGTGATATATCTTTGTCCCCCCTGGATGTATAGCCAAATGGGAATGATGAAACTCTCTCATCACATCCTCTCGAAGGGAGGGGCGGTAACATCAGGCGCCCCTGAAATCTGAACTCGTGTTCAGCTCCTTCTGTCCACTCTTCGGATATTTCACCGGCCTCAATCTAGGCCCGGATCACTTCACAGTCCACATTCCCCAACTGTCCATGACGGACACGTTGATTGATAGACAGATTTTAGCCTCTCTAAAAGAGCTAGCTAATGTCGTTAAATCTCTCTTCAAGATAATAAATTCCCTAAGTTTGCACTAAAAGAATAGCAGCAAGCAAGGGGTCGAACCCACAGGGATTAGCCTAGTTTTCTAGTTCTTAAATCAAAACACCCAATTACTCTTGTTCTATAAAATGTCTTGGCAAAAAGTTCTCTTTTTTAAATTAAAGATCTAATTTTTATGTGGTTTTCTAAAATATCAAAGATAGCAAAATTGATTTTAAGGTTAAAACTCAAAGATTAAAGGCATCTAGGATCACAATTTCACCTCCCTACGCTGTTTCTACTGATTTTAAGGTTCTTGGGATTATTTAAATGATAGCATGCCATACATGAGCCAAGGTTCTGAAAATGGTCATTGACAGACCTTCTAAGTGTTGTTTGCCTGAATGGTCATCAAAGCAGCAACAAACAAAGCCTAATTATCATACTCATGATAGGATAATGGTCACACCAATCACAAATATGTTATGAACCAAAGATCAGCCTCAGACTAAGGCTAAGAAAACCCAGGTGTACACCCCAAATATTAAAAGATGAAGAACAGATTCATAAAACATGCAATCTCAATTAAACAAACCCAATATTCAAATAATCAGTTTAACAACTTAGGGGGCTACATTGCTCCCCTAGATTAAAAGACTACTCACGCATGATTACAAGCAAACACAAGCAGGAAAAACTCAACATCTTCTTCTAATCACCCACGCAGCAGAGCTTCAATCCAAGTTTCCAAAATCACGGCTGCTCCTAGGTTTCCTCCAAAAACGTGAAGCCTACAAAAATCTCCAAAAACGTGAAGCCTCCAACATGTTGTGAAAAACCCTCTCCTCTTCCAAGGACGTGTAGACCTCCTTTTATAGCTGCTGGATGGGCCTGAATGCTGTATTATAAAGTGTGCCCTAGCCCATCTGTCACAACTTATCAAAATGACGTAGTTTTGATAAGTGACACTTCCAACATTAAAATCTCTCAATCTAAGCACAATATGAACAAGGTCCTTTAGAAAAGAATGATCAGCATAACAAAACGACTGAATCAGTGCAAAAATATGGCTGCACGTCAATTTGAACGTCATATGCCCAATTAGCGTGCAGCTCCAAATTATGTGAAATTCTTCCCCAAGCTTCCTTGCATCATGTAGAAGGCTAGTATGCAGTAATATGCTTGCACGCCAATTGGTCCAATTGGTGTTCAAGGCCTTTGGCTCTGAAACTTCTGTGGAAGGTAGAGGACATCATTCTGAGAAACTTTAGTTCTGCACGCCAATTCAATTGAGGCCATCTACTTGGTAAAAATTAATCTCTAAAACCTGACAAAACAGCCTAAAAGCGCATGTATATGCAAATAGCATCTTCCTAGGGGTTAGAGCAAATATAAATGAAATATGATATAATAAGGCTCTAATCATGCTCTTAAACACCCCTAAATAGGCAATAGAATAACGGTATAAATACACATTATCAAATACACCACACTTGAACCATTGCTTGTCCTCAAGCATGCAGAAATAAAATAAACACTCAGTCAAACTGGAAGAAAAATAAAATAACAATCAAGGAGAATCATGATTTCTTAAGCATGCACTCTATCATGATGAAATGGGAATTTAAGCAACCAAAATGAGTCATAGCTTAGTTCATTCATATCCATTCCTAAGTCCAAGAACCATGCAATTTCAGCACTGAAAATTCATATATCAACAAGTATTCCATGATAAAATAGCACCTAGTTTCCCTTTAAGTTCTCACCAAGGATAAAGCTTCCTCACTCAAATATAAATTCTCTTTTCTCTCAATCTCAAGCCCAATGACAGTACCTAACAATTAACAAAGGATTGGTAAACTCCTCACTACATTCGCCATCAGCTATTGATTAAGTACTTTCCAAGCAATCATAAGAGTTCCCTATTGTGCTCATCAAAGAAAATACACTCGTTATTCTATTTTATTTGAAACTCACACGCTATTCAAATCTTGATAAACTCACACTCTACTCTAATAACTGATAAAACACACCTTGAGCCTAAGAATTGAGCTCAACACTCTCAAAACAAACAAAACTCAGCCATTGTGGCTACAAAACTAACTAATTACTCATATAAACATCAAGCCATTGTGGCTTTTATTTTGAATCTCTTTTTTTTCTTTTTTTCTTTTTTTTTTTTTTTTTTTTTCACACTTCTTTTAAGTAATAACCTTACAAGGTTACATTTTATGCTCTCCCATGATGGATTATTCACTCTTTTTTATTCATGCTCACTTTTTCTTTTTGCCTTTTTTTTCCACTGCAATGAAATAACAATACTTACAAACACATAGGAAGGCTGGATTTTTCTAATGCATACCCTTTTCACAATGTGCATCACAGCCTTTCTTTTACTTTCCAACACCACAAAATAAAGAAAAAAAATGCATAGACAATCAAAGTGACTTAGAGGCCTTGCACCCTAACTACACACCAAACACTGAGCACTAATAAGTAATCACATGCTTACTTGAATCCTACCATTAAATAACCAATGTTGAAAGCAGAGAAGAGTAAGCAAACTATTACCCATGCCCAAAAATGGCACTCAAGGGCTAAAAAGAAGCTTTTCTCATGTTTTTCTTTTTATTTTCTTTGTCACTCAACTTTAAGGGTCACTAAGGTCTATCTTAGCATGTTATGCTTAGCTAATATTCAAACTTCAGCTCCAAAAACATGGTGATATCATTCAAAAGATAAAGACATGATTAAACCAAATCAGAGCACATTTTAACTACTTTAACACCCTTATCACAACATGATACTAATGTGGCACAAAAAGTAAAATGTTTAGGCCAAAATTGCATACTTAATATCCATGTCTCCACATGCAAATCACTCAAGCAGGCAACTCAAACAATCATGCAATTTTTTTTTTTAGAATGACTAACAAACAATCTAAGAACAAACACCATAAATAAAACATGCAATCACACAACATAAAAGACAAGAAAGTGGCTCAAGTCACTCCCCAATACACCACACTTAAAATATGCTATGTCCTCATGGCATGAAATAGGGAGTAGGAAAATACTTACCTCTCAGTTGGCAAGCTGTAGTAGTAGATAACATTGGCCACTATTCGACATGCATGAGTAACAAAATCAGTTGAGTTTACTCCGCGTACTTCCCAGCTTTCCCTCATTTGCAGAATAGCCATCATATAGTAGCAAACCAAAATCCCACAGCTAAATTGGTCAGGCTGTTGAGGGAGTTCCATTTCGTTGAGGTGAATAAGAGGGAGCTTGTCCTGCAACAATCCTTCTTTTTTCATCGCATCCTTGATTCTTTTTATGAGCCCATGAACAAGCTGTCTTTTTCTTCTGGTGAACCCTTCGCCTTGGCTTGGATCATAAAGCACTGCATGCCGTGCACTCAAATCCACACGCACCAAGACATAGTGACGATCAATGTGCACAGGGATCAGCACCTCGTGCATACCATGCCAAGGACGGTGCCCTTCATTCTGACCATTTATACGCTGGTGCCACACACTTTCAGACAAAGATTGCTCATAAAGCTCGCACAACATAATAGAGGTATACTGGGATAGTGGGTAGTTATGAGGCTCAGCCTCCACTACAAAATGCATAGTCCTGCAAAATAAGTCCACCTCATTTGTGTATAGATATTCATCACCTAAGATCCATTGAAGGACAAACGAGGTGAAGAGGTCCATATCCCTTGCAAAGCGAGCCCTTAACACCTGGGAATTAATGAAGTTCTCAAATTCTGCTTGACTCTCTGCAGATGATAGGGCTGGATCTATGGTTAAGTGTATAGGCTCTCCGAGCAGGTCTTGAGGTGCAGCAGGAATGTATGTCCCCCATGAGACAGGAAGCACCATAGGCACAATAGCCTGAGAATAGGTAGGATCCATAAAGGGCTAAAAAGGTGAATGCCCTGCTGCTGGCTCTGCCTCCTCTGGATAATAAGCTTGCCCGGCTGAAGTTTCTGGTTGTGGTGGGTCTTCCTGGGCATGATAAGAGTCTTCATGGACTGAAGGTGAGTCTTCTTCAGATATCTCCACTACAGGAGAGTGTTTGGATGCTTTCTTCTTGGTCAAGGCCTTCCAAATTTTGCCTAGGAGGCCCTTGACTTCCTTGTTATTCTTCCTTAATGCTTCCACTTCGCGTTGGGTTCTAACATTTGCCTCCCTGAGCTCTTGTGTTTCTTTTCTCCACGCTTCAGTAGATGCAGTAGCAGGAGCTGCAGGGGCTTCCCATGCTCTGGTTCTAGGTCTGGAAGTGGCTTGTTGATCTTGAGTGATAAGGGCCATTAACTCTTCAAACTGGGCACTAGTGATGTGCCCATTGGTGAATGCCCAATTTATAACTTCCACTTCACTCACTACCTGCCCACTTATACCTTGAAAGAAGTTAAAAATATCTTCCTTGTGCATATTGAACTGCATGTACATGGCAGTGAGTCTGAAGAGAGTTTGTTTCCTGTCATCCATTGGAATAGAGGTGTCCCTTGCAAAGTCAGTGGATCTCTCCACATGAACGTTGTGCCTAGATGGCTATGATGGAGGAGGAACATTAGTTGCCCAATGACCTCTTGTACTGACCCCCAAACCTCCTTCAGTATGCAATACTCTTAAAACCCAGCGAGAAGGGAAAGAAATGCTATTCATGGAAGAAGAATTCAAAGTAGGCAGGCTTTGGAATATCAAACACAAAATTCTGCCATTAATCTGTTTTGTTGAATTCTTCTTCCACCACTTAAAAATGGTAGTGGCCCAATCCACATTTAACATATGATCCATACTGTACATGAATTCCAGATGTGGCTTAGGCACACTATCCCTTCCACTAGTCTGAATCAATAAGCACTTTCTTACAAGGTAGGCTAGGCATCTAAATTTTCCCACAAAGCCATTCTTAGTATACTGCCTTCTACTTTCAAATTTTCTAGTATAACTGCAGGCAGTACCAAATTCTCCTAAGCTTAAATGAGGGAAGCTATCAGTGGGTGCAGGGATGTTAAAGCAATTTCTAATCACATCAGGGGTAATTCGGACATAAACCCCCTGCACAATCCCTATCAATTCATCTTCTTCCTCATTCACGTAGACAGATGCATAAAATTCTCGCAGGGCAGGGTCGAAAATGGCACATTGTGTCACGCCCCAATTTCCTTCCACTTGGAAATGAGTAGTGACTGCCCATGCCCGCACCCGAAGGGACAAGGGGTTGGTGCAAGCACCTTAAAAGGACTTCTGGCACGGGTGCTGTCCCAAACCTGCACAACCAGGCTAACATGCCAAGGGACATGCTCCTGCTCCCAAACCATGCACACAAACACAAATTGAATAACATCTCATTTTATTTCATTTCAACGACTAAATGTTTATTACAACCCAGTTGGGGAAAAAACCCCAATGAAGCCACAAATAAAACCAAACCAAATTCCAAACACATAAAACCAGAGTACAACAAAGGAAATAACATAAAACTCCCAGCCTCAGGGGCCTAGCTCCTCAGCCTTCACCTACCGCCTGCTAAACCCTGCAAAAGAACAGTTTATAGGAGGGGTGAGCAAACCATAGCTCAGTAGGGATCCAGTCTCCCCAGACCTGTCCCGCTCTACAGCATGCATGATATGTGTATGCTTGTGTTCATGTCGTGTCTAAGGCTAAAGCAGCAAACATCACCCAGTAAACACTCTTTACCTGAGCCCGCACTGGAGGGCAGAGGACACCCCGCCACCACGGCGACATGACATACCACATCCAAGCGAATGTTGCATGGACACCAATGCAACATTTTCCACCCGAGTCAGATATGGTCAACTACCTCCTCGGGCACCATACCTACCCTCAGGAATGGGTGTAGACTTAGCCCACCGTCGTGATTGCTACACCGAGACTCAAGACCACGTCCTGGCCAAATCTCAAAGGGGTCCAGCTATTGTGCCTGGCCTATATCTCAGCTCAGTCTCAAACAGATCAACAGAACAGCATAGCATTACATCTCAACATGTAAACTCAGCACAGCATTTACACTTTATCTCAGAAGGACCAACATGGTCAGATACAAGCTACACACATCAGCCTCATAGGCTTAAAACCAAATACAAATCAAGCACAGTACACACCAGTCACGTAGGTATATCATCAGACACCCATATACAAGGTCTCACAGGCATTATATTGAATACATGGCATGCAGGCCTCACAGACATTTTATCAAACACATGGTGGGCATAAACAAACCCAGAAAATCCTCAGGCCAAATTCAACATCAAAATCAACAGAACATGCCACTGAAGGCCAACATCCATATAGGAGATCACACCTATATGGATTTACATATATATATATATATAGGTGAATATCCTAGAACAGAGGAGAGTTAGGAAGAACAGGAATCCCTACCTCAGACTTTTGTCCTAACCTCCACGCTAGACACCTTCCAACGACGCGAACCACCACGGCAACTGCCCGGAGATCCTCTCTCTCTCTCTCTCTCTCTCTCTCTCTCTCTGCAGTTGCAGCACAAAGAAGAACACAAGAACCCTAAACTCAAACTCAAGCCCTCATTATATAGACACTACCCACATCAAAACGACATAGTTTTGATTAAGTAAATCCCAGGATCAAAACGACGTAGTTTTGATCACACAAGTTAGCACCTTTCCGCACCCATATAGGCCAAAATACTCAGAATTTCAACATGGTCCTTTGGAGAAAGATCATTAGAATGTCAAAACCAAGGGAACCATGCAAAAATATGGCTGCATGCCAATTTGAACGTGAATTCCCCAATTCACGTGCAACTCCATATGCACTCCAAATGCGCTCAAACTTCACCCCTAGCCTCCTTGCATCATTTAGAAGACAACCACACTTGCACGTGAAATGGACCCATTTCACGTGCACCTCACATACACGTCCGTTTGGCCTGAAACTTCTGTGGTAGATAGAGGACATCATTCTAAGCATCTTTCCTTTTGCACGTGAATTCATTTGAGCCCATTCACTAGGTCAAAATCTAGAAAAACTCTACTCAAAAGGCAAAACTGTGACTAACTCAAGGTACGGGTCCTTACATCCTCTCCCCCTTAAGACTTTTCGTCCTCGAAAAGAAAAGTGGGATGAAAGAAAACAATCACAACCAATGCATAGGCCTCTAACACCCTCTAGCACAAATTAATACACAACAAAATCACAAATTATTTCACACATTTATACACTCCACATGGTCATGTAGCGATGACTAGTTGGGCAAATACCTGATTATGTTGAAGTTTGATGCTTGCCCTCCTCCCCTCCTTCAGAGTTGTTCGTCCTCGAACAGATCAGGATAATGAGCACGCATCTCAGTCTCACGTTCCCAGGTCTCTTCCTCCAGCCCTCGGTGTTGCCACAACACCCGAACCAACGGAATAGTCTTACCTCTCAGCTGTTTCTCGCGCCTATCTACAATACGGATGAGTGCCTCGACAACAGACACATCCTCTCCAAGATCCAGGGTACCCCAATCTAGCATATGTGTGGGATCTGGATGATATTTCTGCAATTGGGATACATGGAAAACATTATGAACTCTGCTCAAACTAGGTGGTAACGCCAACCTATAAGCAACAGGTCCAACTCTGCTCAAAATCTCGAACGGTCCAATGTACCGAGGGGACAACTTGGACCCAGTCCCAAATCTCTTATGCCCTCTCCATGGAGAAACACGAAGGAATACGTGGTCTCCCACCAAAAACTCCAACGGTCGGCGTCGGCGATCCGCATAAGACTTCTGCCGCTCTCCGAGCCGTAAGAAGGCGTTGCCGAATCAGCTGAACTTTTGACGTAGCCTCCTGGACCAATTGAGGTCCTAACATAGCTGCCTCTCCGCCTTTCGCCCAACATAATGGAGACCGACACGGTCGGCCATACAATGCCTCAAACGGGGCCATCCCAATCGAAGACCGGTAACCGTTATTATAGGCAAACTCCACCAGGAGGAAGGTGGGAAGCCCATGATCCTCCAAAATCAAGTACACAAGCCCTCAACAAGTCTTCCAATGTTTGAATGGTCCTCTCGGACTGACCATCGGTCTCAGGATGGAATGCGGTACTGAAATTAAGTCGGGTTCCTAATGCTTCCTGCAGACCTCCCCAAAACCGAGATGTAAACTGCGCATCCCTGTCCGAAACAATAGACAAGGGCACTCCGTGCAAGCGGACAATCTCGTCAACATACAACTGGCTTAACGTGCCGATAGAGTCGCGCTCTCGAATTGCCAAGAAATGGACTGACTTAGTTAAGCGGTCCACTATAACCCAAATCATGTCCTTTCTCCCAGAAGTGGTAGGAAGTCTCGTCACGAAGTCCATGGTAATATGCTCCCACTTCCACTCAGCTATAGGTAAAGGCTGCAATTGACCAGCGGGTCGTTGGTGCTCTGCCTTCACTTGCTGACAGGTAAGGCACCTGGAAACAAACTCTGCTACACTCCGTTTCAGCCCCGGCCACCAGAACTGCGCGCGAACGGCATGATACATCTTAGTTCCTCCTGGATGTACAGCCAAACGGGAATGATGAAATTCCCTCAGCACATCCTCACGCAAGGAAGGTGGTACTATCAGACGCCCCCGAAATTTCAGCTCATGCTCAACTCCTTCGTCCGGTCTTCGACAGCTCTCCGGCCTCTATCTGGGCCCGGATCACCTCACGATCCACGTCTCCTAACTGTCCCTCACGGACACGCCGATACAACCCTGGTATCACGGTGAGAGGACACAGGATAGCTCCCTCACTACCGAAAGCAGGTTGCACGTGAAGCACCGCCAACCGCTCCATCATTTTCCATTCTCTCATGGAAACCTCGCCTTTCCCTTTTCTACTTAGCGCGTCGGCTACTAAATTTCCCTTCCCAGGCGTGTAGGAGAGTGTGAAGTCAAACATTTGCAGGTACTCTACCCACCTTCGTTGTCGCAAATTTAGGTCTCTCTGGGTGAAGATATATCGTAGGCTTTTGTGGTCGGTATATACCACAAATTTCTCTCCCAAGCAGGTAATGTCGCCAAGACTTCAGGGCAAAAATAATCGCTGCTAACTCCAGGTCGTGTGTTGGGTAGTTTTGCTCATGGGACTTCAACTGTCGCGAGCCATATGCTATGACTTGGCGTTCTTGCATCGGAACACACCCCAGTCCAATGCGAGACGCATCACAATACACCTCGAATGGCACTCCCTCCTGCGGTAGGCTCAACACCGGTGCAGGAGTCGGCGAGTCTTCAACACCTCGAATGCTCGCTGGCACTTGTCCGTCCACTCGAATTTGGCTCCCTTCCGTGTAAGAGCGGTCATGGGCGCCGCCAACCGAGAAAACCCTTCCACAAAATGCCGGTAATATCCTGCCAGACCCAAGAAACTCCGGATCTCAAAAACATTTGTGGGCCTCTTCCAAGATGCTACGGACTCAATCTTGGTTGGGTCCACTCTAACTCCTTCGGCAGATACTACATGCCCAAGAAAATACACCTTTTGCATCCAGAAGTCACACTTGCTAAATTTAGCATAAAAGTGATGATCTCGTAGTGCCTGCAGCACCACGGCCAGGTGCTCCTCATGCTCAGCTTGGGTTTTGGAGTACACAAGGATGTCGTCAATAAATACCACCACGAAGGAATCCAGGTATGGGGCAAATACCTGATTCATTAGATGCATGAACACAGCAGGTGCGTTCGTGAGCCCAAAAGGCATCACTAACCATTCATAGTGTCCGTATCTGCACCTGAACGCCGTCTTAGGGATGTCTTTGCTCCTGACCCTCAATTGATGATATCCCGGACGCAGATCGATTTTTGAGAACCACCGTGCTCCACTTAGCTAGTCGAATAAGTCATCAATCCGCGGCAAAGGGTACTTGTTCTTTACCGTTACTTGATTCAGCTTCCGATAATCAATGCAAAGTCGCAACGAACCATCTGCCTGCTTAGCAAACAAGACCGGTGCACCCCAAGGTGAGGTACTAGGACGGATAAAACCTTTTTCTCCCAGTTCCTTTATCCGCCTTGAAGCTCCCGCAACTCAGCAGGTCCCATCCGGTATGCTACTTGTGAGATGGGTCCCACCCCTGGCAACAGTTCAATCGTGAACTCGATACTTCTGTGTGGAGGCAACTCCAACAACTCCCCAGGAAAGACATCCTGGAAATTCTCGACAACATCTGGCCACACCCTTTTCTCTAAGTTACCTTCCTCCTCAAAGGTTAGGGTGGCAAGCCTATGGGTAATATTGCCCCATAGCTCCCCCGTCGGTCTAGCTCTACCAGCATTCCTATCCCATTCACCCACTAGGGTACAGGAAGATCCTGTGGGTGTAGTAAATGATACTCGTCACCTATAACAGTCAATCTTAGCCTGAAAGGCCATCAACCAGTCCATCCCCAGAATCAAACTAAAAGTCCTCATGGGCATTACGTACAAATCAAATGAGAGGTCTACCTCTCCTATCGTAAGCGCACACTCTCGACACATTTGGTGGATCAACTCCACACCTCCCATTGGGGACTCGACCCTCAGAGGTCTATCAGCCTCCACACAATCAAGTCCAAGGCTCTCCACTAAGGACTTAGCAATCAGGGAGCACGAAGCTCCGGTATCAAACAATGCAGCAACAACAGTGCGAGATATTAGAATAGTACCTCGAACCACCGAAGGTCCAGCTCCACCTTCCTCGGAGGGTGAGGGTAAATCCTCCATTTCAGCTGGTGCCGAGGTAAGCGCGAACACTCGCCTTGGCTTGCCCCACCACTAGCCTCACTTGCCTTCCCTTTTGCTCCTGCTGAGTCCACCGGGACGCCCCTCCGATCCTCCTTGTGGTTGCCTCTCCCACCGTGGCCTAGTGTGACCGGAACCAGCCCGACCGGCCTGCCACGAATGTGCCGGCTTACGGGCTAGGGCCTGAAATTGGGTCCCACCCCTGCTCCCTTGTGCTAAGCTTCCAGCTCCCCGGCTGTTCCCCTTGCCGAAACACACCTTGCTGATGTGTCCCACCTTCCCACAGCTATGACACGTCAAGTGCCGCTTGGGGCACTCACGTTTGACGTGCCCCCGACGGCCACAACAGGTACACCCGCTTGGGAAGTTCCCAGCAGCACTCCCGTCCTCCAAAGTAACGGGATCTGGGCGGAGCCATTAAAGCTTGGCCCCCATCCTTGGGAAAAGTCCCACTCCCGAGCTCAACCTTCGCCTCTTGGTTTCACCGTGCTTATCGCGCGCTCTGCCCCATCCGCTCCTGGTGAGCCTGTCTTCCCTCCTCTAATCCTCTCTCAACAATCTTGGCGGTGTCCACGACTTCAGCATAGGTCTTCGGCCGCAACATCTCCACCCTTTGCTTCAGGGCAGGTTTGAGACCCATGGTAAACTTATGGGCCTTCAGGTCCTCCCTTGATATTGCTTCGGAGCAAACCGACTCAGCCCCCGGAAATCTTGCTCATACTCGCTATCGAGCGTGATCCCCGCTTCAGGCCGCCGAACTCCTCCCGCTTCGCCACCGCAATAACTCTGGAAAGAACTCCTCATGGAACAGCTGGAGGAACTCATTCCAGGCCATGGTCTCCATGTCCCGGCTTCCTGAGATGCTAAGCCACCATTCCAAGGCTTCCTCCTCCAACTGCCGGACTGCTAGTCTCACTTTGTCTTCCTCCCGGGGTCGAAGAGAGGAGAACACATGCTCGATCTGCCGCAGCCAGTGCTCTGCTCCTAGAGGTTCAGCTCCTCCCTTGAACCTTGGTGGGTGTTCCTTTCAGAACTGCGTCAACACGTCTCCCTCTTCCCGCCTCACCGGCATTTCCTGCCTACAAGGAGGTTCCGCCTCACGGGGTGGAGGGGGTGGCACTGCCTGTCGTGCCATCATCTCCTGATGCACCTCGTTTAGGATCTCTCCCCTGAGGTCCTCACGCATGCCTTGCACGTTCTCACTTAGGGCCCGGACTTGGGCCATGATCCGCTCCAGGGGATCATCGCCCTCTACATGCTGTCCTCTTTCCTCTCCAGCACGTGCAGAAGATTCATCTTCTACAGCTGGAGTAGCTCGGGTAACTCTCCTAGGAGGCATAATCTACATAATTTAAACCAAACTAGGATCAGCTTCTCTCAAGCTCTACACACCCTCATCCCCATGGGCCATGAGGTACTCAAGCAACATTTTACATTTAAACACACAGGTAAATCACAGAAGCACACAGCAGCAATTCATAGCAACAAGTCTCACAGAAAATCACCGAATTTCACAGCAACAAAATTTTGTTTTTAGCAACAAGTTTCAGCAACATAGCATGTCCAATCACAATACTCATACTGAAATTAAACTAGTGCCCTAATGCCAATGCATGTATGCACCCTCAACCCAAATGCAAATGCCCTACTCCTTGGTCTAACTACCCCTGAGTACACCCCAGAAAACCAGATAGGACCACGTTGATCAGGCGTGTCCTATACCGCCTCCTAAGAGTCTCGAAGCGGCCAGGCCTCCCCACTATCCTAGGTCCACTAGACCATGAACTATCGCTCGATACCATATTGTCACGCCCCAATTTCCTTCCACTTGGAAATGAGTAGTGACTGCCCATGCCCGCACCCGAAGGGACAAGGGGTTGGTGCAAGCACCTTAAAAGGACTTCTGGCACGGGTGCTGTCCCAAACCTACACAACCAGGCTAACATGCCAAGGGGCATGCTCCTGCTCCCAAATCATGCACACAAACACAAATTGAATAACATCTCATTTTATTTCATTTCAACGACTAAATGTTTATTACAACCCAGTTGGGGAAAAAACCCCAATGAAGCCACAAATAAAACCAAACCAAATTCCAAACACATAAAACCAGAGTACAACAAAGGAAATAACATAAAACTCCCAGCCTCAGGGGCCTAGCTCCTTAGCCTTCACCTACCGCCTGCTAAACCCTGCAAAAGTACAGTTTATAGGAGGGGTGAGCAAACCATAGCTCAGTAGGGATCCAGTCTCCCCAGACCCGTCCCGCTCTACAACATGCATGATATGTGTATGCTTGTGTTCGTGTCGTGTCTAAGGCTAAAGCAGCAAACATCACCCAGTAAACACTCTTTACCTGAGCCCGCACTGGAGGGCAGAGGACACCCGCCACCACGGCGACATGACATACCACATCCAGGCGAATGTTGCATGGACACCAATGCAACATTTTCCACCCGAGTCAGATATGGTCAACCACCTCCTCGGGCGCCATACCTACCCTCAGGAATGGGTGTAGACTTAGCCCACCGTCGTGAGTGCTACACCGAGACTCAGGACCACGTCCTGGCCAAATCTCAAAGGGGTCCAGCTATTGTGCCTGGCCCATATCTCGGCTCGGTCTCAAACAGATCAACGAACAGCATAGCATTACATCTCAACATGTAAACTCAGCACAGCATTTATACTTTATCTCAGAAGGACCAACATGGTCAGATACAAGCTACACACATCAGCCTCATAGGCTTAAAATCAAATACAAATCAAACACAGTACACACTAGTCACGTAGGTATATCATCAGACACCCATATACAAGGTCTCACAGGCATTATATTGAATACATGGCATGCAGGCCTCACAGACATTTTATCAAACACATGGTGGGCATAAACAAACCCAGAAAATCCTCAGGCCAAATTCAACATCAAAATCAATAGAACATGCCACTGAAGGCCAACATCCATATAGGAGACCACACCTATATGGATTTACATATATATATATATAGGTGAATATCCTAGAACAGAGGAGAGTTAGGAAGAACAGGAATCCCTACCTCAGACTTTTGTCCTAACCTCCACGCTAGACACCTTCCAACGACGCGAACCACCACGGCAACTGCCCGGAGATCCTCTCTCTCTCTCTCTCTCTCTCTAGTAGCAGCTGCAGCAAAGAAGAACACAAGAACCCTAAACTCAAACTCAAGCCCTCATTATATAGACACTACCCACATCAAAACGGCGTAGTTTTGATTAAGTAAATCGCAGGATCAAAATGACGTAGTTTTGATCACATAAGTTAGCACCTTCCTCACCCATATAGGCCGAAATACTCAGAATTTCAACATGGTCCTTTGGAGAAAGATCATTAGAATGTCAAAACCAAGGGAACCATGCAAAAATATGGCTGCACGCCAATTTGAACATGAATTCCCCAATTCACGTGCAACTCCATATGCACTCCAAATGCGCTCAAACTTCACCCCTAGCCTCCTTGCATCATTTAGAAGACAACCACACTTGCACGTGAAATGGACCCATTTCACGTGCACCTCACATACACGTCCGTTTGGCCTAAAACTTCTGTGCTAGATAGAGGATATCATTCTAAGCATCTTTCCTTTTGCACGTGAATTCATTTGAGCCCATTCACTAGGTCAAAATCTAGAAAAAACTCTACTTAAAAGGCAAAACTGTGACTAACTCAAGGTACGGGTCCTTACACATTGAGCAAAGACTAACCTTTGTAAACCCAAATTTTGAATCTTCAAAGCCACCTCTCTAGCCCAACCCAGCTCTGATTCCTCCAAAGCACGCATATCCAGAGCATGCCCCAAGAGTATCTCCTCTTCAGTACTGCTATCAGCACTAGGTGAGTGCACCTCTTCCTTGCCTGACCTCCTTGTGCGCACCATATTTAAAACAAGAGCAAGAGCAAAGAGCAGAGAGCAGAGCAAAGAACAGTGTATCCCCAATTTCAGATCTGAAATCGTTTTTTGGTGTGGAAGACCTAGATGCAAGCCTCCTTACTTATAGCGTGCAGAAGGACGTGTGCTCCAATTGCAATAATACACGTGCTCCCAAAATTTCAGAGCGTTTGGACCATTTTAGCCCTTGCACGTCATATGGATGAATTGGCGTGCAGGTCAGAATCGTCCCAAATTTTGGTAGTGGGTCCCTCATGAGCTATCAAGCAATAGTCTCTTCTGCACGTGATATTCTTGAAGCTTCTAGGAGGGTCAAAATCGGTATTTTGCATTTTTATCCCTTGAGATGACAACTAGCAATTGGTGTGCAAGAGGTAAAGTGTTTCATGTGATGTTTATCCACTAGCCCAGAAATTTTCAGAGGCAAAAGAGGTGCACGCCAATTGGTCAATTGGCGTTCAATATGGCGTGCACGCCCAAATTAGCCCAAACTTTTCCGCTAAGTTGCTTTTGCAGTATGGATCAATTTCTATGCTTGCACGCCAATTTGTTGGGCTTAAATTCAAGCACTTATGGGCTTCACTTGTTCCTTGCTCTAGGACTTGTTCCTTAAAAATAAATTCAGAAATCCAAGGCCCAATAATTTTGGCTCATCCTGCAAATGGTTAGTCAAGAAAGAAACAAAATCTACCGCACCAGGGTTAGCTTGCAAACAAAATTATTGAATAAAAATAAATAAAATAAAACATTGGGTTGCCTCCCAACCAGCGCTTTATTTAAAGTCTGTAACTAGACTTTAAGATCATGAGGTGGTGAAACAGAGGGAATCAACAATCTCCCTCTGAGTTGGATCAAAGTATGGTTTCAGTCTGTTGCCATTTGTCATCACTGGTTTTCGTCCGGGCCCGTTGGGGGTGAGCTCAAACTAAACCAATGGTGAGAAATTTTAGAGTCGCCACCAACTGTTTTTGGGGTACAGTTGGATACCCTCTACTTTGAGTAGTAAAAAGATGTGGTCTGCTTATCAGAAAAGGGTTTGGGAGTTGGTTACGTGTAGGGAAGGATTAGCGCCCCTACAACGCCCTTTCGGTATCTAATTTGGGTTAAGTTTCCTAAAAATTTACGATTTTTATTTAGCTAAGTTATTTATTAAAGCCATGGTTAAAATGGATTTATCCTAAATTTCTAAAGGGGTTCCTAAAAGTTTTGGGTTTTTGTTTGAAGTGGAGAATGTGATCCTACGGGTTGGTTTTGGTTTTCGGTTTTACTTTTGGAAATTGAAGTCCTAAAAAATGGTTTTTTTTTTCCTTTTTTTTTGTTAGAAAACATACATTGTTTTGTTTTTGGAAGGTAAAACATGTTTTTTTGTTTTAAATGGAATTGGAAAACGTATTGGTCTCATGTTTTTTGTTTTGGAAAGCGTTTTGGAACATTTTTATTGCACAAACATTTTTTTCTTTTTTTGTTTGTTTTTTCAAGGAGACATTTTGAACACATTTTGAAAATTTTTTATAGAAAAACATTTTATAAAAAACGTATTGAAAAAAACATTTTGTGAAAAACATTTTGTTATTTTTTTGTTTTGCAAACCCAAAATCTTAAATCAAAGTCATGAACATATGCATTAAAATAAAAACGTAGAATGTGTGATTATGACATCCACAAAAGAAAAATAAAAGCACTCTTTTTTCCTTTTTCCTTTTTTTTTCATCTCCTCCCTTTTAATGCCTCTCTTTTGCTTCTCTTTTCACTATACTTTAAATATTTACAACGTACAACATAGGAAGAAATACAGGGAAAATACAGTGAAAAATACTAAAAAAAAACAATTACATCAAATATAGATAAGCTAAAAACGAAAACCAGAAAAATGCTAAAAAAATAATTACATCAAATATAAATACAAATAAGCTAAAAAAATAAAAATAAATAAATAAAGAAACAGATGCAAAGTTAACTGACTTTGGCTTTGGATTGGGACTCCGGTAGTAATATCGTTGGCGGGAGGTTGAATCTCCAAAGGCTGGTTAATTGGACTTGGACCGGAGGTTGAACGCCACTGGTTGGAGCTGCAAAACCTGTGTCTCTCTTTTTGTTTTTTTTGTTTTTGATTTTTTGATTTTGGTATTGTTGTTGAAAAGAAAAGAAAACTGAACTGGGGGACTGAAGATGGTGTTTCAGAATTTCTGGGTTTGAAGTGGGAGAGAGTGTATATATGAATGTTGGCAAAGTGAAGAGAGAAGTGAGGAGAAAGAAAAAGAATTCAGAATTTAGGATGGAATGGCAGCAAATCTTCCCTTTTCTGTTCTAGCAAAATGTCCTTTCTCTCTCTCTTTGTTTTCTTTTTTTCTTTGGCGTAATCCTCTCTTTTTTCTGGGACTGAACTCTGCTGCACCCTTTTCTTTTTGTCTCCTCTTTTTTTGAACTCTGGGCGTTTTTTTGATGTCGAGGAGTCTCTCTTTTTTTTTTTGCAGGGAGGAAGCTGGGGCGGAAATCTTTTTTTCTTTTGCGTGGGAATCTCAGGCGTGATCTCTTTTTTTCTTCTCCCTCCTTTTCTTTTTTTGGACGGAAGACTGAGTTTAAAAGGGCTTATAGCAGTTTTGGCTGGACTCATTAATTGCTGCATTAAATGTTTTGTCGAGTGTATTATTAATTCCAGCTTTATTAATTTGCAGATTCGATGCTTTGTCGGGTGGACAGCTTGTGCGGAAAACAGGGCAGCTCGTGATTGCCTTTTGAATTTGTATTTTAGCACATATGACTAATAGGTTGTTGAAAAATGATTCTTTGTCAGATGGCTAGCGCAGAATACGGGTCTCGTGAACAACCCGCGAGAAAAGCCAGCGAGAAACGCCAACCAGCGAAGGTCAAGGGGTCAGAGGATCGAAGTGTCGGCAGGTCGGAGTGTTGGCAGGTCGAAGTGTCGGCAAGGTCGAAGCTTCGGTGGGTCGAAATTTCGGTGGGGTGAAGGTCAACGGTCAACAGGTCAAAATGTCGACAGGTCAAAGGTCAATGGTCAGCGGGTCGAAGGCTTACAGGCGTTGCAGGTCAAGGTTTGAAGGTCGGAGTGTCGGCAGGTCAAAGGTTTATAGGCTTCGAGTGTCCAGGGTCGAATGGTCGAAGGTCGGAGTGTCGCCAGGTCGGCAGCGGGGCTTCGAGGCTTCGAATCTTCGAGGCTTCGAGGTTTCGAGGCTTCGATGCCTCGAGGCTTCGAGGCTTTGGGGCCTCGGGGCTTCAAGGCTTCAAGGCTTCGGGGCTTTGGGGCTTCGATGCTTCGGGGCTTCGAGGCTTCGAAGGTCAATGGGTCGAAGTGTCGGCAGGTCAACGGTCAACGGTCAACCCCGAACTTTTAATTACCTTCTCACCCTTCACCTAAAATGCAAAAATGGACAACTTTCCGGGGATTGTTTGGGAAGATCCATATTCGCCTAAATTGACACTTTGAGGAATTTCGCATGGTCACCTTTTCGGGCGATTTGACCAGAGGCATTGACCGTCTTTTGGCAAGTTTCGACTTTTTCGAACGAAAGTTGTTTTGGCCATAACTTCTTCATTTTAAGTCCGATTTGAGCTCGGTCAAGTGCGTTAATCTCCGATTTTTATCCTCTATCACCTGGTGTTGGTCTTGGGGCGCTTGAAGGACTTGTAGCAGAAGTCGTTAATTTTGGACTCCCCCGTCCGTGTCAATTGTATCCATCTCGTGCAAATTGGGGCTAACATCAATTCCGAACCATTCCTTGGAAGTATGGGATCATTGTGGACCTATTCAACAAGGTATATGACATGGGTAGAAAGGTATATCAAATGGGGTTAGTATGTCCAACTCGGACAAAATAGGATCCAACACCATTCACCCAAAATTTCTTGCCATCTACAGCTTGGAGCTCAAAGCTCCCATATGGCTTCTTATCAACTATCACAAAAGGTCCCATCCACTTGGACCTTAATTTTCCAGGAAATAGCCTTAACCTTGCGTTAAATAAGAGAACTTTCTGCCCCAAGGTTAAAGGTTCATTGGTTAATTGCCTATCATGCCATTTTTTGGTTCTTTCTTTATAAATTTTAGTACTTTCATAGGCATCCATCCTGAACTCATCTAATTCAATTAATTGAGTCATCCTAAGCTCTTTGGCCACTTGTGGATCCAAATTTAACTTCCTCAAGGCCCAGTGAGCCTTTGCTCTAATTCCACAGGTAAGTGATAAGCCTTCCCATAAAGAATACGGTAAGGTGGCATGCCAATGGGAGTTTTATAGGCTGTCCTATATGCCCATAAGGCTTCATCAAGCCTTTGAGACTAGCCTTTCCTATTTGCTCCAACAATTTTCTTTAAAATGGTTTAATCTCTCTGTTGGACACCTCTGCTTGTCCATTAGCTTGTGGGTGGTAAGCTAAAGACTTCCTATGAGTTACCCCATATTTGTTCAACAACTTGTCAAACAATTTATTGCAGAAGTGACTACCCTCGTCACTAATTATAGCCCTTGGTGTCCCAAATCGGCTAAAGATGTTTATGGTAAGGAAGTGAGTCACTACCCTAGCATCATTCACTTTGGTTGGTATAGCTTCTACCCACTTTGACACATAATCCACAGCCAATAGGATATATGAATACCCATCAGAATTGGGGAATGGCCCCATAAAATCAATGCCCTATATATCAAAAATTTCAACTAGAAGAATTCCAATTAATGGCATCTCATTCTTCCTAGACAGACCACCTACCCTTTGACATCTATCACAGGTTTTGAGGTAGACATAGGTGTCTTTCACCATGTGAGGCTAATAGAAGCCACACTGCATGATCTTAGCAATAGTTCTCTGCACCCCAAAGTGGCCCCCATAATGTGATGAATGACAATGGTATATTATGTCATCTATCTCCTCCTCAAGGACACACCTTCTAATTATTTGGTCTGGACACCTCCTATAGAGAATAGGGTCTTCCCAAATGTATTTCTTAGCATCCACTACCAACCTCTTTCGCTGATGGTAGTCCAATTGCTTGGTATAAACCCAGTGGTTAAATAGTTTACTATATCAGCAAACCAAGGAAGCTGGTGCACTTCAAACAACTTCTCATCAGGAAAGTCATATACAATGGGTAGAGACTTAGGTGCATTCTCCACACGGAAGAGGTGGTCAGCCACAGAATTTAGGGCTCCCTTTGTGTCTCTAATTTCAAGATCAAATTCCTGTAAAAGGAGTACCCACCTAATCAAGCGTGGCTTAGCTTCCTTTTTACCAAATAGATATTTCAAAGCTGCATGATCAGTATAAACAATTACTTTAGACCCAAAAAGGTAGGGTCTAAACTTGTTGCAGCCATAAACCACGGCCAGCAATTCTTTTTCAGTGGTGGTGTAGTTCTGTTGAGCATCATCTAAGGTCTTACTAGCATAGTAAATGACCCTAAACACCTTACTCCCACAGCATAATCACTTGTGTCACACATTAGCTCAAAAGGCTGAGCCCAGTCTGGTGTGACTATAACTGGTGCAGTGATTAACTTACCCTTGAGGATGTTAAAAGCTTCTAAGCAATCTGCATTGAACTCAAAGCTTATGTCCTTCTCTAACAGCCTACTCATGGGTTTTGCAATTTTAGAGAAGTCCTTAATGAATCTCCTATAAAAGCCAACATGGCCAAGGAAACTTCTCAACCCTTTTTCATTTGTTGGAGGTGGCAAAGTCTCAATAGTGGAGATTTTTGCCTTGTCCACCTCCAAACCTTGTGAAGACACCTTGTGCCCTAGAACTATCCCCTCAGTTACCATAAATGACATTTTTCCCAATTTAGGACTAGTTCCTTCTCCTCACATCTTTCTAAGACCACATCTAAATTTTTCAAACACTATTGGGAGGAGGAACCAAACACCGAAAAGTCATCCATGAAAACCTCCATGATCTCCTCCACCAGGCCCTGGAAAATGGCCATCATACACCTTTGAAAGGTGACAGGTGCATTGCATAGCCCAAATGGCATCCTCCTAAAAGCAAAGGTGCCAAAGGGGCACGTGAAAGTGGTCTTTTCTTGGTCTTCGAGTTTAACCATGATCTGATTATACCCGAGTATCCATCTAAAAAGCAGTAGTGACTATAGCCAGCTAACCTATCCAACATCTGGTCAATGAAAGGAAGGGGAAAGTGATCCTTCCTGGTGGCCTTATTCAGCTTCCTATAGTCAACACACACTCTCCATCCCGTCACAGTCCGAGATGGGATCAATTCATTCTTCTCATTTTTAATCACTGTCATACCCCCTTTCTTGGGCACAACATGCAACGGACTCACCCACTCACTATCTGAAATAGCATAAATTATTCCCGTATTTTTCTATTTTAGAATTTCTTTTCTTACTACTTCTTTCATGGCAGGGTTTAATCTTTTTTGTCTTTCAGCTGTAGGTTTAAAGTCATCATTCATTAGAATTTTGTGCATACAAATCCCTGGACTTATACTCCTAATGTCTTCAATGTTCCACCCTAGGGCCTTTTTGTGTTTCTTAAGGGTTTCTAGCAGTTGAGTGCACTCTACATCATTTAAATTAGCAGCAACTATAACTGGAAATTTATTTGTAGAGTCTAGAAATTCATACCTTAGGTGTCCAGGCAGTTACTTCAGTTCTGGAGCTGGAGGTATGTCCTCTTCCTTCTCCTCCTTTGCTTGCTCTAGAGAATTTGATGTTTGTTCATCCTCCTCAGCTGTCAAGTCCACTTCTTCATCTTGTTGAGCTTCTATAAGCCGGAGTACTCCATCATTTGCTGTGGTAATATCTTCTTCCAAAAAGTCTTCCACCAACTCCTCAAAATCTTCAACCCATAGGCAGTCCTCCTCCTCTTGACCTTGTAAAGCCTTCCCCATATGGAAGACTAAGGTCTCTTCATTAATTCTCAGAGTCAGTTGCCCTTGAGCCACATCTATCAGTGCACATGCTGTTCTGAGAAACGGTCTTCCAAGGAGGAGCTGAACTCCTCTTTCTTCTTCCATTTCCAAAACTACAAAGTCTACTGGAAAAATGAAGGAGCACACCTTAACTAATACATCTTCAATGATTCCTTCAGGTCTTCCAGTGGACCGGTCTGCAAACTGCAATGAGATGGAAGTTGGCTTCATTCCTGTGAGCCCAAGCTGCTTATATAGAGAAAAGGAGATCAAGTTGATACTAGCCCCTAAATCACAAAGGGCCTGTTGCTGCGGCGCATTTCCAATCACACAAGGGAGGTTAAAACCGCCCAGAACTTTATGCTTGATGGGCAAATTCCTTTGGACAACACTGCTTACCTCGTCTGTGACAGCTACCGTCTCATGGTCCCCATACCTTCTCTTCTTCTTCACAAAATCTTTAATGTATTTTCTATACCTGCGCATCTGCTCCAAAACTTCCACAAATGGGATATTAATTTCAATCCGCTTGAATAAACTCAGGAAGCGCTCATACTCTTCCTCAACCCTTTGATTTCTTAACCGCTGAGGAAATGGCATGGTAGGCTTTAGCTCTTTCAGCCCTTGTTCTTCAACTGGTCTGCCTTTAGTCAACTGCTGGTCCTTCTTTTCTTGCACCTTTTCTTCTTTTTTATCAAATTTTCCTTGGTCATCAGCTTCCAAGGGTCTGCTTTGTTCTTCTGATATGGCCCTCTTCTTAGGCTCTTCAGTGTCACTTGGAAAAGATTTAGATGAAATTCCTTAATTTGCATTCTGTGCCATACTTACGAGCAGCTTTTCCATATTCTTCATTGAAGATTCCATGCTGCCTACCCTCTCCTCCAAATCACCCATCTTTCTTTTAGCTGTCTCATCCTCATTCAAATATGTTCTTCCTCTTTGTTGTTGAGGCTGAGGCTATTGCTGCTCGAATCTTGGAGGTGGATGTAAATAATTGTTAGTAGCATACGGATTTTGCTTCATCCCTGGGGGCACATATTTATACTGAACTGATGTATTTCACCCTCGATTCTGGTTCTTCTGATATGCCTAAGATTGTTGTTGGTTGTGATTGTACCCTTGTCCTTGTTGTTGAGGATAATATTGCTGCTTCTGGTACAAGCCTTTCCCTCCAACATAATTTGCTTCTTCAGCTCCACTCCATCCTTGCTCAACTACTGGTGAGGCTTGTTGTGATCCTCCGACTTTAAGAGCCAACACTTCCATGCTTTTCACTAAAGCCTGGATCTGGTCTTGCATATCGTTGGAAGAATTGTCAACTGAAGCTATTTTCTCCTTTGGCCTTGAAGTCCATACATTCGACCACTACCAATCAGCCAAAGACAGTCTCTCTAAGAGTTCAGCTGCAGCATCAGGCTCTAGATTCATTAAACATCCTCCAGCAGTTGCATTCACCTTATCTTGTGAGTGAGACTGAAGACTAGTATAGAAAGATTCAATTTGAATCCATTGGGGTCTTCCATGGTCAGGGCATCTTCTTATCAAGCCTCATGAAGAGTCTCTATCTCATCTTGCCTGAATCTACTGATTTCCCCTCTGAGCTGGATCACCTTGGAAGGAGGAAAGTATTTAGACATGAATTTAGTATGCATCTCCTCCCAAGTATTTATTGAACCTGCTGGTAAACTGTTAAACCACCCAAGAGCTCTATCCTTTAAGGAGAAAGGGAAAAGCCTTAGCTTTATTGCCTCCTCCGACATATTGTTGATCTTTATGGTGTCACACATCTGGTAGAATCTCATCAAATGCTGGTGTGGATCATCCACTGCTGTTCCTCCAAAAGCGTTGTTGCTCACCATATTAATTAATGTCGGCTTCAGCTCAAAACTATTTGCTTGAACTCTTGTTTGCCTAATCCCAGAATAATGGTCTGACATCATCGGTCTCGCGTAGTCTAAGAAGGTTCTGGGCATAAACCAATTACCCTCTTCTTCTGGATATTGGCCATTGTAATTGGCCCCTCCTTGCGGTGCACCACCATCAGGCCTTAAATCTGCCATCAATTCACCTACTGAATGCTCTAAGCCTTGCAATGCTTCTTTATCCTCTCGTGCTGCTTCCCTAGCTGCCCTACGACGAGCTCTAAACAACCTTTCAGGTTCCCGATTAAATGGTATAAACTCCTCTCTTGGCATGCACAACTAGGAATTCTCGCAAATACGCTGTGAATGTTCCTGTAAGAAAACAAGAACACACCTAGCAGCTCCGAACAATTCAAAAATAAATAAAAACTAAAGAAAAATAAGCACCAAGATCAGAATTCAGACAATTTCACTCAATGTTAATTTTCTAAAGCTAGTCAGCCGCTAAATCCCTAGCAACGACGCCAATTTGACAGACAGATTTTAGCCTCTCTAAAAGAGCTAGCTAATGTCGTTAAATCTCTCTTCAAGATAATAAATTCCCTAAGTTTGCACTAAAAGAATAGCAGTAAGCAAGGGGTCGAACCCACAGGGATTAGCCTAGTTTTCTAGTTCTTAAATCAAAACACCCAATTACTCTTGTTCTATAAAATGTCTTGGCAAAAAGTTCTCTTTTTTAAACTAAAGATCTAATTTTTATGTGGTTTTCTAAAATATCAAAGATAGCAGAATTGATTTTAAGGTTAAAACTCAAAGATTAAAGGCATCTAGGATCACAATTTCACCTCCCTACGTTGTTTCTACTGATTTTAAGGTTCTTGGGATTATTTAAATGATAGCATGCTATACATGAGCCAAGGTTCTGCAAATGGTCATTGATAGACCTTCTAAGTGTTGTTTGCCTGAATGGTCATCAAAGCAGCAACAAACAAAGCCTAATTATCATACTCATGATAGGATAATGGTCACACCAATGACAAATATGTTATGAACCAAAGATCAGCCTCAGACTAAGGCTAAGAAAACCCAGGTGTACACCCCAGATATTAAAAGATGAAGAACAGATTCATAAAACATGCAATCTCAATTAAACAAACCCAATATTCAAATAATCAGTTTAACAACTTAGGGGGCTACATTGCTCCCCTAGATTAAAAGACTACTCGCACATGATTACAAGCAACACAAGCAGGAAAAACTCAACATCTTCTTCTAATCACCCACGCAGCAGAGCTTCAATCCAAGTTTCCAAAATCACGGCTGCTCCCTAGGTTTCCTCCAAAAACGTAAAGCCTGCAAAAATCTCCAAAAACGTGAAGCCTCTAACGTGTTGTGAAAAACCCTCTCCTCTTCCAAGGACGTGTAGACCTCCTTTTATAGTTGCTGGATGGGCCTGAATGCTGTATTATAAAGTGTGCCCTAGCCCATCTGTCACAACTTATCAAAACGACGTAGTTTTGATAAGTGACACTTCCAACATTAAAATCTCTCAATCTAAGCACAATATGAACAAGGTCCTTTAGGAAAGAATGATCAGCATAACAAAATGACTGAATCGGTGCAAAAATATGGTTGCACGTCAATTTGAACGTCATATGCCCAATTGGCGTGCAGCTCCAAATTAGGTGAAATTCTTCCCCAAGCTTCCTTGCATCATGTAGAAGGCTGGTATGCAGTAATATGCTTGCACACCAATTGGTCCAATTGGCGTTCAAGGCCTTTGGCTCTGAAACTTCTGTGGAAGGTTAAGGACATCATTCTGAGAAACTTTAGTTCTACACGCCAATTCATTTGAGGCCATCTACATGGTCAAAATTAATCTCCAAAACCTAACAAAACAGCCTAAAAGCGCATGTATATGCAAATAGCATCTTCCTAGGGGTTAGAGCAAATATAAATGAAATATGATACAATAAGGCTCTAATCATGCTCTTAAACACCCCTAAATAGGTAATAGAATAATGGCATAAATGCACGTTATCATTGATATAACTCTGGCATCACAGTGATAGGACACAGGATTACTTCCCCACTGCTAACATCAGGCTGTGCCTGAAGCACTGCTAACTGCTCCATCATTTTCCATTCTCTCATGGAAACCTCAGCTTTTCCCTTCCTACTCAGTGCATCAGCAACTACATTCCCTTTCCCAGGCGTGTAGGAGAGTGTGAAATCAAACATTTGCAGGTACTCGACCCATCTCCTTTGTCTCAAATTCAGGTCTCTTTGGGTGAAGATATACTGTAGGCTTTTGTGGTCAGTGTATACCACAAATTTCTCCCCCAACAGGTAATGTTGCCAAGACTTTAGGGCAAAAATAACTGCTACTAACTCTAGGTCGTGCGTTGGGTAATTTTGCTCATGGGGCTTCAGCTGTCGCGAGCCATATGCTATGACTTTGTGTTCCTGTATCAGAACACACCCCAGTCCAACTCGAGATGTATCACAATATACCTCGAATGGAACTCCCCCCTGCGGTAGACTCAACACTAGTGCAGTAGTCAAACGAGTCTTCAATTCCTCAAAAGCTTGCTGACACTTGTCTGTCCACTCAAACTTGACTCCCTTCCGCGTAAGAGCTGTCATCGGTGCTGCCAACCGAGAAAACCCTTCCATGAAGCGCCGGTAGTACCCCGTCAGACCTAAGAAACTGCGAATCTCAAAAACATTTGTAGGCCTCTTCCAAGATGATACGGACTCAATCTTGGTTGGGTCCACTCTAACTCCTTCGGCAGATACCACATGTCCAAGAAAATACACCTCTTGCATCCAGAAGTCGCACTTGCTAAATTTAGCATACAATTGATGATCTCGTAGTGTCTGTAACACCACAGTCAGGTGCTACTCATGCTCAGTTCGGGTCTTAGAGTACATGAGAATGTCGTCAATAAATACCACCACGAAGGAATCTAGGTATGGGGCAAACATCTGATTCATCAGATGCATGAACACCGCCAGTGCGTTCGTGAGCCCAAAAGGCATCACTAACCACTCATAGTGTCCGTATCTGCACCTGAATGCTGTCTTAGGGATGTCCTCGCTCTTGACCCTCAATTGATGATATCCCGAATGTAGATCAATCTTTGAGAACCACCGTGCTCCACTCAGCTGGTCAAATAAATCATCGATCGGCGGTAAAGGGTATTTGTTCTTTACCGTCACTTGATTCAACTTCCGGTAATCAATACAAAGTCGCAACGAACCGTCTGCCTTCTTAGCAAACAAAACTGGTGCACCCCAAGGTGAGGTACTTGGGCGGATAAAACCTTTATCTCCTAGTTCCTTTATTTGCTTTTGAAGCTCCCGCAACTCGGCAGGTCCCATCCGGTATGCTACTTGTGAGATGGGTCCCACCCCTGGCAAAAGTTCAATCATGAACTCAATACTTCTGTTTGGAGGCAACTCCAACAACTCCCCAGGAAACACATCCTAGAAATTCTCAGCAACATCTGGCCACACCCTTTTCTTTACGTTACCTTTCTCCTCAAAGGTTAGAGTGGCAAGTCTATGGGTAATATTACCCCATAGCTCCCTCGTCGGTCCAACTCTCCCAGCATTCTTATCCCATTCACCCACTAGGGTACAGGAAGATCCTGTGGGTGAAATAAACGACACTCGTCGTCTATAATAATTAATCTTAGCCTGAAAGGCCATCAACCAGTCCATCCCCAGAATCAAACTAAAAGTTCTCATGGGCATCACGTACAAATCAAATGAGAGTTCAACATCCCCTATTATAAGCACACACTCATGACATACTCGGTAGATTGACTCCACACCTCCCATTGGTGACTCGACCCTTAGAGGTCTATCAGCCCTCAGACAATCAAGTCTAAGGCTCTCAACCAAGGACTCGGCAATCAGGGAGCACGAAGCTTCGGTATCAAATAGTACAGCAACAATAGTGCGAGATATTAAAATAGTACCTCGAACTACCGAAGGTCCGGCTCCACCTTCCTCGGAGGGTGATGGTAAGTCTTCCCTCTCTGCTAGTGCTGAGGTAAGCGCGAACACTCTGCCTTGGCTTGTCCCACCACTGGCCTCATTTGCCTTTCCTTTAGTTCCTTCCTGGAGTCCACTTGGACGACCCTCCGAACCTCCTTGTGGTTACCTCTCCCCCTATGGTCTAGTATAACTGGAACCAGCCTGACTGGCTTGCCACGAATATGCTAGCTTCGGAGCTGGGGCTTGAAATTGTGTCTCAACCCTGCTTCCATGTGCTAAACTTCCAGCTCCCCAACTGTTTCCTCTACTGAAACACACCATACTGTTGTGTCCTATTTTCCCACAGCAATGACACTTCAAGTGCTGCTTGGGGCACTCACGTTTGACGTGCCCTGACTGGCCACAACAGGTACACCCGCTTGGGAAATCCTAGCTGAGCCTCCTTGTCCTCCAAAATAATGGGATCTGGGTGGAGCCATTGAAGCTTGGCCCCTGTCCTTGGGAAGAGTCCCACTCCCAGGCTCAACCCTCTGTCTCTTGGTTTCCCCCTGCTTGTCGCGTGTACTCTTTCCCAGCCGCTCCTGATGAGCCTGTCTTTCCTCTTCTAATCCTCTCTCAACAATCTTTGCTTTGTCCACGACTTCAGCATAAGTCTTCAGTCACAGCATCTCTACCCTTTGCTTCAGGGGAGGTCTGAGTCCCATGGTAAACTTATGGGCCTTCAGGTCCTCCCTTGAGATTGCTTCTGGGGCAAACCGACTCAGCCCTCGGAAATCTCGCTCATACTCTGCCACCGAGCGTGATCCCTGCTTCAGACAGCTAAACTCTTCCCGTTTCTGCCACCGCAACGACTCTGGGAAGAACTCCTCATGGAACAACTGGAGGAACTCATTCCAGGACATGGCCTCCATGTCCTGGCTTCCTGAAATGCTAAGCCACCATTCCAAGGCTTCCTCCTCCAACTGTCGGACTGCTAGCCTCACCTTGTCTTCTTCCTAGGGTCGGAAAAAGGAGAATATATGTTCGATCTGCCGCAGCCAATGCTCTGCTCCTAGAGGTTCAACTCCTCCCTTGAACCTTGGTGGGTGTTCCTTTTGGAACCGTGTCACCACATCTCCCTCTTCCCGCCTCACCGGCACTTCCTGCCTACGCAAAGGTTCTGCCTCACGGGGTGGAGAGGGTGGCACTGCCTGTCGTGCCATCATCTCCTGACATACCTCGTTTAGGATCTCCCCCCTAAGATCCTCACGCATTCCCTGTACGTTCTCACTTAAGGCCCAGACTTGGGCCGTGATCCGTTCCAGGGGATCATCGCCCTCTACTCGCTGTTCTCTCTCCTGTCCAGCACGTGCAGAAGATTCATCTTCTACAGCTGGGGTAGCTCGGGTTACTCTCCTAGGAGGCATAGTCTACATATTAAACAAGACTAGAGTCAGCATCTCTCAGGCTCTATACACCCTCATCCTTATGGGCCATGAGGTACTCAAGCAACTTTTCACATGTAAACATACAGGATAATCACTCAGAATTGCACAGCAACAATTCTCAACAACAATTCGCAGCAACAATTTTCAGCAACACAACATTCCAAATCATAACATTTATATTGAAATAAAACTAGTGCCCTACTGCCAATGCATGTATGCACCCCAACCCGAATGCAAATGTCCTACTCCTTGGTCTAATAACTCCTGAGTACACCCCAGAAAACTAGATAGGACCACGGTGATCAGGTGTGTCCTATACGGCCTCCTGAGAGCCTCAAAAGCAATCATCGCTCCCCACTATCTATCCGAAGTCCACTAGGCCATGAACAGGCTATGATACCATATTCTCACGCCCTAATTTCCTTTCACTTGGAAATGGGTAGTGACTGCTCATGCCCGCACCCGAATGGTCAAGGGGTTGGTGCAAGCACCTAAAAAAGACTTATGACACGGGTGCTGTCCCAAACTTGTACAACCAAGCTAACATGCCACGGGGCATGCTCTTGCTCCCAAACCATGCACACAACCACAAATCAAACAATAACCATATCACAATTTATTACATTTCAAAGGGGCTCAAAGTTCATTACAACTCAATTGGGGAAAAACTCCCATCAAACCACAATGTGCTATTTACAAATAATCCAAACCACAAAATAGAAATCCACAAACAAAAACAATGAAACTAACATAAAGTCTTCAGCCTCAGTGGCCTACCACCACAGCTTTTTCACCTGCCGCCTACTAAACCCTGCAAAAGAACAGTTTATAGGAGGGGTAAGCAAACCATATCTCAGTAGGGTTCCAGTCTCCCCAGGCCCGTCCCACTCTACAATATGCATGACAAGTGTATGCTTGTGCTTTTGTAGTGCCTAAAGCTAAAGCAGCAAACATCACCCAGTAACACACCATTTACCTGAGCCCACACTGGAGGGCAGAAGACACCCCGCCACCACGGCGACATGACATACCACATCCAGGCAAATGTTGCATGGTCACCAATACAACATTTTCCACCCGAGTTAGATAAGGCCATCACCTCCTCAAATGCCATACCTACCCTCATGAATGGGTGCAGACTTAGCCCACCGTCGTGAATGCTACACCGAGACTCAGGACCGCAGTCCTGGCCAAATCTCAAAGGGGTCCAGTTATTGTGCCTGGCCCATAACTCAGCTCAACCCACATGTATTTGGGTACTCAATCTCAATCAACAATTCAATCAGTTTCAGCAGTACAACTCAGTAACACATCTCAACTTAATACAACTCAGTAGTGCAACACAACAAGTATATCTCAACCATATGATTGTAACTCAGCATTCTCAACACATTCCAGTCCTCAAAACTCAGGTTATCAATTATCTCCTCAACAAATCTCAAACAAGATTCACACAGGCGAACATAGTTAGTTACAGACAACATACACCAATTACACGAGCTTAAAACCAAACACGCAACATACATCAGTCATACAGGTATATTATCAAACACATAATAGGCATAGACAACCCAACGATTTCCATCCCAATCCCAAACATCAGAATCACTACCAATATGCCAATGAAGGCCAACATCCATATAGGAGATCACACTTATATGGATTTACATATATATAAGCATGTATAGACCACAAATACCCTAGGACAGAGAAGGATTAGGAAGAACAGAATCCCTACCTTGTAAGTGTCCTTCTGCTCTTGCCACCACGCTAGACACCGTCCACCCACGCGAACCACCACGGCAGTGATCCGGATCTCCTCTCTCTCTCTCTCTCTCTCTCTCTTTCTCTCTGCGGCTACGGCGGCTGACAAACCCTAAACCTAAAACAAGAGGGCTCCTCATCCTTATATAGACACCTCACTATCAAAATGACGTAGTTTTGATTAAGTGAAACCCAGCATCAAAATGACATAGTTTTGATCGCACAAGCTACAACCTTCCCGCATCCATACAAGACAAAATACTCATAATTCTAACATATCCCTTTGGGAAAAGATTATTAAAATCACAAAACCAAGGTAACGGTGCAAAAACATGGCTGCACGCCATAATGCACATCATATCCCCGTATGACATGCAGCTGCAAATGCTGTGAAATTCGACCCCAAGCTTCCTTGCATCATGTAGAAGGCAGGCATGCAATAAAAACCTTGCACGTCGTAATGCCCCATATGATGTGCACTCTATTTTCTGCCTCCCTGGGCTGCCCTCTTTCATCAAAAGTGCCCTATTTGGTAAATATAATGATTTGGCTGAAATCCATGAGTAGAAGTTCCCCAAAAACTAGAAGATTACCACTCAAAAGGCAAAACTGTGACTAACTCCACACATCCCAAAACACGGGTCCTTACAAGCCTGGTATGAGACACTATCATAATTCTTGCTTGAACATAATTTCAGAAAAGGGAAGATAGACACCACATTATTTCTACGGAAAGAGAAATATCATTCTCTGATTGTACAAATCTTTGTGGATGATATCATTTTCGGATCATCAAATCCGAAGCTTTGTGAAGAGTTTGCAAAGTTGATGACTGGCAAATTTGAAATAAGCATGATGGGAGAATTAACGTACTTCCTTGGAATAAAGGTTAAACAAATGAAGGATGGAATCTTCATCAACCAAGCAAAGTATACACGAGACTTAATGAAGAAGTTCGGAATGCAAAACTCAACTCTCGTGAAGACTCCCATGCCAGTCAATGCAAAGTTAGATCCTAATATTCATGGAAAATCAATAAATGTGACTGAATACAGAGGTATGATTGGATCTGTAAGGACCCGTGTTTTGTGTTAGTCGCAGTCTTGCCTTCTGAATGTGAACTTTCTAGATTTTGGACCTAGTAGATGGCCTCAAACAATTGGCGTGCAAAACAAAAGTTGCTTAGAATGAGGTCCTCTACCTACCACAGAAATTTCAGAGCATTTGGAGCTGCACGTAAATTCACCCATTTCACGTGCAAGCATATTTTTGCTTCTCAGGCCTCTACAAGATGCAAGGAGGTTTGGGGTAAAGTTTGAGTGCATTTGGAGCTGCACGCCAATTGGGGAATTGGCATGCAAATGGGCGTGCTGACTTATTTTTGCATGGTTACCTTGGTTTTGTCATTCTAATGATTTTTTTCTAAAGAACCATGTTGAAATTATGAGTATTTTGCCCTGTATGGAAGCGGGAAGGTGGTAATTTGTGTGATCAAAACTACGTCATTTTGATCCTGGGTTTCACTAAATCAAAACTACGTTGTTTTGATGTGTGTGGTGTCTATATAATGGTGTTGAGGCTTAGGTTTAGGGTTTAGGGTTTTCTATTTGCTGTTGCAGCCGCCGTAGAGAGAGAGAGAGGGAGAGAGAGTGAGGGAACCTTCGGATCTTGGCCATAGAGGTCCGCGTTGGTGGCCGGTGTATCGTAAAGGCTAGAACAGAGGACGTTTACAAGGTAGGGACTCCGTTCTTCTCAGTCTTTCTCTGTCCTAGGGTATCTGTCCTACATGCTTAAATATACATATGTAAATCCATATAGGTGTGATCTCCTATATGGATGTTGGCCTTCAATGGCATATTGGTTGATTTGATGCTTGGGAGTGGACTGGAAATTGTTGGGTTGTCTATGCCCACTAGGTGTTTGATAAAATGTTTGTGTGGCTACGCTCACTATGTGCTTGATAATATTCCTGTGTGACTATTGTATGTTGCGTGTTTGGTTTTAAGCCTGTGAGGCTGGCATATGTTGTTTGTAGCCGACTATGTCAGCCGGGTGAACCTTGTTTGTGATATACTCTGTTGAGCCGTACTGCTATTTTATATTAAATTGAGATGTGCTACTAAGCTGTACTTTTGTAACTGATTATATTGTTGTTTGAGATGGATCACCCAAATGTGATGGGATTGAGCTGAGTTATGGGCCAGGCATGATAGCTGGACCCCTTGAGATTTGGCCAGGACCGCGGTCCAGAGTCTCGGTGTAGCACTCACGACGGTGGGCTAAGTCTACACCCATTCCTGAGGGTAGGTATGGGGCCCGAGGAGGTGGTTGACCCTACCTGACTCGGGTGGAAAATGTTGCATTGGTGTCCATGCAACATTCGCCTGGATGTGGTATGTCATGTCACCGTGGTGGCAGGGTGTCCTCCGCCCTCCAGTGTGGGCTCAGGTAAAAGGTGTGTTACTAGGTGATGTTTGCTGCCTTAGCTTTAGACACGACACGAGCACAAGCATACACTTGTCATGCATACTGTTGAGTGGGATGGGTCTGGGGAGATTGGATCCCTACTGAGCTATGGTTTGCTCACCCTTCCCATAAACTGTTCTTTTTGCAGGGTTTGGCGGGCGGTAGGTGAAAGGGCTGGAAGATAGGCCACTGAGGCTGAAGAATATGTTGGTTTTCATTGTTTTGTTATGGATTTCTATTTTATGTGTGAGATTATTTGTAAACAGTATCTTCTGGTTTAAATGGGAACTTTCCCCATTGAGTTGTATTGAACCTTGAGCTCTTTTAAATGTAATGAACTGGGTTGTGGCTGTTATTTAATTATTGTTTGTGTGCATGGTTTGGGAGCAGGAGCATGCCTGTGGCATGTTAGCCTGGTTGTACAAGTTTGGGACAGCACCCGTGTCTTAAGTCCTTTTAGGTGCTTGCACCAACCCCTTGACCCTTCGGGTGCGGGCATGGGCAGTCACTACCCGTTTCCAAGTGAAAGGAAATTAGGGCGTGACAATATGGTATCAAAGCGATAGTTCATGGTCTAGTGGACCTAGGGTAGTGGGGAGGGATGACTGCTTTTGAGACCCTTGGGAGGCAGTGCAGGATACGCCTGATCGCCGTGGTTCTATCTGGTTTTCTGGGGTGTACTCAAGGAGTAGGACATTTGCATTTGGGTTGGGATGTATACATGCATTGGCATTAGGGCACTAGTTTAATTTCAATATGAGTATTATGATTTGACATTGAAATTTGTTGCTGTAAAATTCTGTGATTTCCTGTGAGACTTGTTGCTATGGATTGTTACTATGAATCGCGGCTGTGCAATTTTGTGATTTACCTGTATGTTTACATCAAAAATGTTGCTTGAGTACCTCATGGCCCATGGGGATGAGGGTGTATAGAGCTGAGATGCTGACACTAGTTCTGTTTAAAATAGGTAGACTATGCCTCCTAGGAGAGTAACCCGAGCTACCCCCCAGTGTAGAGGATGAATCTTCTCGCACGTGCCTGGACAGGAGAGAGAGCAACGAGTAGAGGGCGATGATCCCCTGGAGCGGATCATGGCCCAAGTCAGGGCCTTAAGTGAGAATGTTCAGGGAATGCGTGAGGATCTCAGGGGGGAGATCCTAAACGAGGTACGTCGGGAGATGATGGCACGACAGCCAGTGCCACCCTCTTCACCCCATGAGGCAGGACCGTCGCGTAGGCAGGAAGTGCCGGTGAGGCGAGATGAGGACGATGTGGTGACGCGGTTCCGAAACGAACACCCACCAAGGTTCAAGGGAGGAGCTAAACCTCTAGGAGCAGAGCATTGGCTGCGGCAGATCGAACATGTATTCTCCTTCCTCTGACCCCAGGAGGAAGACAAGGTGAGGCTAGCAGTCCGACAGTTGGAGGAGGAGGCATTGGAGTGGTGGCTTAGCATTTCAGGAAGCCGAGACATGGAGACCATGTCCTGGAATGAGTTCCTCCAGGTTGTTTCATGAGGAGTTCTTCCCGCAGTCGTTGCGGTGGCGAAACGGGAAGAGTTCAGCGATCTTAAGCAGGGATCGCGTACGGTGGCGAGTATGAGCGAGATTTTCGAGGGCCGAGTCGGTTTGCCCCAGAAGCAATCTCAAGGGAGGACTTGAAGGCCCATAAGTTTACCATGGGACTCAAACCTGCCCTGAAGCAAAGAGTAGAGATGCTGCGACTGAAGACTTATGTTGAAGTCGTGGACACAGCAAAGATTGTGGAGAGAGGATTAGACGAAGGAAGACAAGCTCACCAGGAGCGGGCGGGACAGAGTATGCACGACAAGCAAAGGGGGAAACCAAGAGGCAAGAGGATTGAGCCTGGGAGTGGGACTCTTCCCAAGGACAGGAGCCAATCTTCAATGGCTCCACCCAGATCCCGTTACTTTGGAGGACAGGGAGGTTCTGCTGGGAACTTCCCAAATGGGTGTACCTGTTGTGGACAGGCAGGGCACGTCAAACGTGAGTGCCCCAAACAGCACTTGAAGTGTCATAGCTGTGGGAAGTTAGGGCACATCAGTAAGGTGTGTTTCAGCAGGCGAAATAGCCGAGGAACTGGAAGTTTTGCACAAGGAAGCAGGGGTGAGACCCCATTTCAAGCCCCAGCTACAAAGCCAGCACATTCGTGGCAAGCCAGTTAGGCTGGTTCCAGTCACACTAGACCACAGGGGGAGAGGCAACCACAAGGAGGTTCGGAGGGGCGTCCCAGTGGACTCCAAGCAGGAACTAAAGGAAAGGCGAGTGAGGCCAGTGGTGGGGCAAGCCAAGGCAGAGTGTTTGCGCTTACCTCAACGCCAGCAGAGATGGAGGATTTACCATCACCCTCTGAGGAAGGTGGAGCCGGACCTTCTGTAGTTCGAGGTACTATTTTAATATCTCGCACTGTTGTTGCGGCTTTGTTTGATACCAGAGCCTCGTGCTCCCTGATTGCTAAGTCCTTGGTTGAGAGCCTTGGACTTGATTGTGTGGAGGCTGATAGACCTCTGAGGGTCGAGTCACCAATGGGAGGTGTGGAGTCGATCCACCGAGTGTGTCGTGAGTGTGCGCTTACGATAGGTGATGTTGAACTCTCTTTTGATCTATACGTGATGCCAATGAGGACCTTTAGTTTGATTTTGGGGATGGACTAGTTGATGGCCTTTCAGGCTAAGATTGATTGTTATAGACGATGAGTGACGTTTACTTCACCCACAGGATCCTCCTGTACCTTAGTGGGTGAATGGGATAGGAATGCAGGGAGAGCTGGACCGATGAGGGAGCTATGGGGCAATATTACCCACAGACTTGCCACTCTAACCTTTGAGGAGGGAGGTAACGTGGAGAAACGGGTGTGGCCGGATGTTGCTGAGAATTTCCAGGATGTTTTTCCTGGGGAGTTGTTGGAGTTGCCTCCGAACGAAGTATCGAGTTCACGATTGAACTTCGCCAGGGGGTAGGACCCATTTCACAAGTGGCATACCGGATGGGACCTGCCGAGTTGCGGGAGCTTCAAAAGCAAATAAAGGAGCTTGGAGATAAAGGTTTTATCCGCCCTAGTACCTCACCTTGGGGTGCACCAGTTTTGTTTGCTAAGAAAGCAGATGGTTCGTTGCGGCTTTGTATTGATTACCGGAAGTTAAATCAAGTGACGGTAAAGAACAAATACCCTTTACCGCGGATTGATGATCTACTTGACCAGCTGAGTGGAGCACGATGGTTGTCAAAGATTGATCTGCGTTCGGGATATCATCAATTGAGGGTCCGGAGTGAGAACATTCCTAAGACAGCATTCAGGTGTAGATACGGCCACTATGAGTGGTTAGTGATGCCTTTTGGGCTCACGAACGCACCAGCAGTGTTTATGCATCTGATGAATCAAGTATTTGCCCCATACCTAGATTCTTTCGTGGTGGTATTTATTGACGACATCCTCGTGTACTCTAAAACCCGAGCTGAGCATGAGGAGCACCTGACCGTGGTGTTGCAGACACTACGAGATCATCAATTGTATGCTAAATTTAGCAAGTGCGACTTCTGGATGCAAGAGGTGCATTTTCTTGGGCATGTAATATCTACCGAAGGAGTTGGAGTGGACCCAACCAAGATTGAGTCCGTATCATCTTGGAAGAGGCTCGCAAATGTTTTTGAGATCCGCAGCTTCTTGGGTCTGGCAGGGTATTACTGGCGTTTCATGGAAGGGTTTTCTCGGTTGGCGGCGCCCATGACAGCCCTTACGCGGAAGGGAGCCAAATTCGAGTGGACGGACAAGTGTCAACAAGCTTTTGAAGAATTGAAGACTCGTCTGACAACTGCACCGGTGTTGAGTCTACCGCAGGAGGGGGTGCCATTTGAAGTGTATTGCGATGCGTCTCGCGTTGGACTGGGGTGTGTCCTGATGCAGGAGCACAAAGTCATAGCATATGGCTCGCGACAGCTGAAGTCCCATGAGCAAAATTATCCAACGCACGACCTGGAGTTAGCAGCAGTTATTTTTGCCCTAAAGTCTTGGCGACATTACCTGTTGGGGGAGAAATTCGTGGTATACACTGACCACAAAAGCCTACAGTATATCTTCACCCAGAGGGACCTAAATTTGAGACAGCGGAGATGGGTAGAGTACCTGCAAATGTTTGACTTCATGCTCTCCTACACGCCTGGGAAAGGGAATTTAGTTGCTGATGCGCTAAGTAGAAAGGGAAAAGCTGAGGTTTCCATGAGAGAATGGAAAATGATGGAACAGTTAGCAGTGCTTCAGGTACAGCCTGATTTTCGCGGTGGGAAAGCAATCCTGTGTCCTATCACTGTGATACCAGAGTTATATCAACGCGTCCGTGATGGACGGTTGGGGGACGTGGATCGTGAAGTGATCCGGGCCCAGGATAGAGGCCGGAGAGTTGTCGAAGACCAGGCACAAGGAGTTGAACATGAGTTGAAATTTCGGGGGCGTCTGATAGTACCGCCTCCCATGTGTGAGGATGTGCTGAGGGAGTTTCATCATTCCCGTTTGGCTGTGCACCCAAGAGGCACAAAAATGTATCATGCTGTTCGAGCACAGTTCTAGTGGCCGGGACTGAAGCGGAGTGTAGCAGAGTTTGTTTCCAGGTGCCTTACTTGTCAACAAGTGAAGGCGGAGCATCAACGACCGGCTGGTCATTTGCAGCCTTTGCCTGTAGCTAAGTGGAAGTGGGAGCATATTACCATGGACTTTGTGACAGGACTTCCTACCACTTCCGAGCAGAAGGATATGATTTGGGTCATCGTAGACCGATTAACTAAATCGGCCCATTTCTTGGCAATTAGGGAGCGAGACCCTATCGGCACATTAAGCCAGTTATATGTTGATGCGATTGTCCGATTGCACGGAGTGCCCTTGTCTATTGTTTCAGACAGGGATGCACGGTTTACATCTCGGTTTTGGGGAGGTTTGCAAGATGCCCTGGGGACACGACTTAATTTGAGTACTGCTTTCCATCCTGAAACTGATGGTCAGTCAGAGAGGACCATTCAAACATTGGAAGACTTGTTGAGAGCTTGTGTACTAGATTTTGGAGGATGATGGGCTTCTCACCTTCCTCTGGTGGAGTTTGCCTATAATAACAACTACCAGTCCTCTATTGGTGTAAGGACCCGTACCTTGAGTTAGTCACAGTTTTGCCTTCTGAGTAGAGTTTTTCTAGATTTTGACCTAGTGAATGGGCTCAAATGAATTCACGTGCAAAAGGAAAGATGCTTAGAATGATGTTCTCTATCTACCACAGAAGTTTCAGGCCAAACGGACGTGTATGTGAGGTGCACGTGAAATGGGTCCAATTCACGTGCAAGTGTGGTTGTCTTCTAAATGATGCAAGGAGGCTAGGGATGAAGTTTGAGCGCATTTGGAGTTCACATGGAGTTGCACGTGAATTGGGGAATTCACGTGCAAATTGGCGTGCAGCCATATTTTTGCATGGTTCCCATGGTTTTGACATTCTAATGATCTTTCTCCAAAGGACCATGTTGAAATTCTGAGTATTTTGGCCTATATAGGTGCGGAAAGGTGCTAACTTGTGTGATCAAAACTACGTCATTTTGATCCTGGGTTTACTTAATCAAAACTACGTCGTTTTGATGTGGGTAGTGTCTATATAATGAGGGCTTGAGTTTGAGTTTAGGGTTCTTGTGTTCTTTGCTGCAGCTGCTGCCAGAGAGAGAGAGAGAGAGAGTGAGAGAGTGAGAGAGAGAGAGAGAGAGAGGATCTCCGGGCAGTTGCCGTGGTGGTTCGCATCGTTGGGAGCTGTCTAGCGTGGAGGTTAGGACAAAAGCCTGAGGTAGGGATTCCTGTTCTTCCTAGCTCTCCTCTGTTCTAGGATATTCACCTATATATATATATATATGTAAATCCATATAGGTGTGATCTCCTTTATGGATGTTGGCCTTCAGTGGCATGATCTGTTGATTTTGATATTGAATTTGGCTTGAGGATTTTCTGGGTTTGTTTATGCCCACCATGTGTTTGATGAAATGTCTGTGAGGCCTGCACACTATGTATTTGATAAAATGTCTGTGAGGCCTGCATGCCATGTATTCAATATAATGCCTGTGAGACCTTGTATACGAGTGTTTGGTGATATACCTGTGTACCTGGTGTGTACTGTGTTTGATTTGTATTTGATTTTAAGCCTATGAGGCTGATGTGTTTGGCTTGTATTTGACCATGTTGGTCCTTCTGAGATAAAGTGTAAATGTTGTGCTGAGTTTACATGTTGAGATGTAATGCTATGCTGTTCCATTGATCTGTTTGAGACTGAGCTGAGATATGGGCCAGGCACAATAGCTGGACCCCTTTGAGATTTGGCCAGGACGTGGTCCTGAGTCTCGGTGTAGCACTCACGACGGTGGGCTAAGTCTACACCCATTCCTGAGGGTAGGTATGGCACCCGAGGAGGTGGTTGACCATATCTGACTCGGGTGGAAAATGTTGCATTGGTGTCCATGCAACATTCACCTGGATGTGGTATGTCATGTCGCCGTGGTGGCGGGGTGTCCTCTGCCCTCCAGTGCGGGCTCAGGTAAAGAGTGTTTACTAGGTGATGTTTGCTGCTTTAGCTTTAGGCACGACACGAGCATTAGCATACACATATCATGCATGTTGTAGAGCGGGACGGGTCTGGGGAGACTGGATCCCTACTGAGCTATGGTTTGCTCACCCCTCCTATAAACTGTTCTTTTGCAGGGTTTAGCAGGCGGTAGGTGAACGCTGAGGAGCTAGGCCCCTGAGGCTGGGAGTTTTATGTTATTTCCTTTGTTGTACTCTGGATTTATGTGTTTGGAATTTGGTTTGGTTTTATTTGTGGCTTCATTGGGGTTTTTCCCCGACTGGGTTGTAATAAACATTTAGCCTTTGCAATGGAATAAAATGAGATGTTGTTATTCAATTTGTGTTTGTGTGCATGGTTTGGGAGCTGGAGCATTCCCCTTGGCATGTTAGCCTGGTTGTGCAGGTTTGGGACAGCACCCGTGCCAGAAGTCCTTTTAAGGTGCTTGCACCAACCCCTTGTCCCTTCGGGTGCGGGCATGGGCAGTCACTACTCACGTGGACTGTGAGGTGATCCGGGCCCAGATAGAGGCCGGAGAGCTGTCAGAGGACTGGACAGAAGGAGTTGAGCATGAGCTGAAATTTCGGGGGCGTCTGATAGTACCACCTCCCTTGCGTGAGGATGTGCTGAGGGAATTTCATCATTCCCGTTTGGCTGTACATCCAGGAGGAACTAAGATGTATCATGCCGTTCACGCACAGTTCTGGTGGCCGGGGCCGAAACGGAGTGTAGCGAGTTTGTTTCCAGGTGCCTTACCTTGCGCAAGTGAAGGCAGAACACCAACGACCCGCCGGTCAATTGCGGCCTTTACCTGTAGCCGAGTGGAAGTGGGAGCATATTACCATGGACTTCGTGACGGGACTTCCTACCACTTGGGAGAAAGGACATGATTTGGGTCATAGTGGACCGCTTAACTAAGTCAGCCCATTTCTTGGCAATTCGAGAGCGCGACTCTATCGGCACGTTAAGCCGGTTGTATGTTGATGAGATTGTCCGCTTGCACGGAGTGCCCTTGTCTATTGTTTCGGACGGGGATGCGTGGTTCACATCCCGGTTTTGGGGAGGTCTGGCAGGAAGCATTGGGAACCCGACTTAATTTGAGTACCGCATTCCATCCCTGAGACCGATGGTCAGTCCGAGAGGACCATTCAAACATTGGAAGACTTGTTGAGGGCTTGTGTACTTGATTTTGGAGGATCATGGGCTTCCCACCTTCCTCCTGGTGGAGTTTGCCTATAATAACGGTTACCGGTCTTCGATTGGGATGGCCCCGTTTGAGGCATTGTATGGCCGACCGTGTCGGTCTCCATTATGTTGGGCGCGAAGCTGGAGAGGCGGCTATGTTAGGACCTCAATTGGTCCAGGAGGCTACGACAAAAGTTCAGCTGATTCGGCAACGCCTTCTTACTCTCGGAGCGAGCGAAGTCTTATGCGGATCGCCGACGCCGACCGTTGGAGTTTTTGGTGGGAGACCACGTATTCCTTCGTGTTTCTCCACAGAGAGGGCATAAGAGATTTGGGACTGGGTCCAAGTTGTCCCCTCGGTACATTGGGCCGTTTGAGATTTTGAGCAGAGTTGGACCTGTTGCTTATAGGTTGGCGTTACCACCTAGTTTGAGCAGAGTTCATAATGTTTTCCATGTATCCCAGTTGCGGAAATATCATCCAGATCCCACACATGTGCTCGATTGGGGTACCCTGGATCTTGGAGAGGATGTGTCTGTTGTCGAGGCACCCATCCGTATTGTAGATAGGCGAGAAGCAGCTGCGAGGTAAGACTATTCCGTTGGTTCGGGTGTTGTGGCAACACCGAGGGCTGGAAGAAGAGACCTGGGAACGTGAGACTGAGATGCGTGCTCATTATCCTGATCTGTTCGGGGACGAACAACTCTGAAGGAGGGGAGGAGGGCAAGCATCAAACTTCAAATCAGGTATTTGCCCAACTAGTCATCACTACATGACCATGTGGAGTGTATAAATGTGTGAAATAATTTGTGATTTGTTGTGTATTAATTTGTGCTAGTGGGTGTTAGAGGCCTATGCTTTGGTTGTGCTTGTTTTCTTTCATTCCACCTTTTTCTTTTCGAGGACAAAAAGTCTTAAGGGGGAGAGGATGTAAGGACCCGTACCTTGAGTTAGTCACAGTTTTGCCTTCTGAGTAGAGTTTTTCTAGATTTTGACCTAGTGAATGGGCTCAAATGAATTCACGTGCAAAAGGAAAGATGCTTAGAATGATGTTCTCTATCTACCACAGAAGTTTCAGGCCAAACGGACGTGTATGTGAGGTGCACATGAAATGGGTCCAATTCACGTGCAAGTGTGGTTGTCTTCTAAATGATGCAAGGAGGCTAGGGGTGAAGTTTGAGCGCATTTGGAGTTCATATGGAGTTGCACGTGAATTGGGGAATTCACGTGCAAATTGGCGTGCAGCCATATTTTTGCATGGTTCCCTTGGTTTTGACATTCTAATGATCTTTCTCCAAAGGACCATGTTGAAATTCTGAGTATTTTGGCCTATATGGGTGCGGAAAGGTGCTAACTTGTGTGATCAAAACTACGTCGTTTTGATCCTGGGTTTACTTAATCAAAACTACGTTGTTTTGATGTGGGTAGTGTCTATATAATGAGGGCTTGAGTTTGAGTTTAGGGTTCTTGTGTTCTTTCTTTGCCGTTGCTGCCCGAGAGAGAGAGAGAGAGAGAGTGAGAGAGAGTGAGAGAGAGAGAGAGAGAGAGGATCTCCGGGCAGTTGCCGTGGTGGTTCGCGTCATTGGGAGCTGTCTAGCGTGGAGGTTAGGACAAAAGCCTGAGGTAGGGATTCCTGTTCTTCCTAGCTCTCCTCTGTTCTAGGATATTCACCTATATATATATATATGTAAATCCATATAGGTGTGATCTCCTATATGGATGTTGGCCTTCAGTGGCATGATCTGTTGATTTTGATATTGAATTTGGCTTGAGGATTTTCTGGGTTTGTTTATGCCCACCATGTGTTTGATGAAATGTCTGTGAGGCCTTGTCACGCCCCGGATTTCCAACCCGAGGAAACAGGCACGTGACTCCCCTTTTACCCACATGGAGGGCAAAGGGGTTAGGATACAAACCAAGAGTTTTACATTTCAAACATCCACAACACATTCAAGAAAGAAATATTCATAAAAATAATCCAAACCAGTTTATTACAACAGAATTCTTTCCAATCCCATCCCCACTGGGGTTACATCAGTTCCCATGAAAGATAGCATGAAATCCACAGAATCACACCAACATGCCACTGAAGGCCAACATCCATATAGGAGATCACACCTATATGGATTACATATTTATATATAACAGTTATAACCAGAAATCTGCCCTGGAACCCTAGGACAGAGAAGGACTTAAGAAGAACAGAACCCCTACCTCAAGGAAAACGCAACAACACAACAACAAAGCCGAACGCCGTCCACCCACGAGTCACCGACCACCCACGCAAGACGCCCGGCAGCAACCAGGAGCTCTCCTTCCCTCTCTCTCTCTCTGCGACGGCTGGTGAAGCAACAAACCCTAAACCTAAAACAGAGGGACTCCTCCTCCTTATATAGACAACACAACATCAAAACGACGTAGTTTTGATTAAGTGAATCTCAGGATCAAAACGACGTAGTTTTGATCACACAAGTTACCACCCTTCCGCACCCATATAGGCCAAAATACTCGGAATTTCAACATGGTCCTTTGGAGAAAGTTCCTTAGAATGACAAAACCAAGGGAACCATGCAAAAATATGGCTGCACGCCAATTTGCACGTGAATTCCCAATTCACGTGCACCTCCATATGGACTCCAAATGCTCTCAAACTTCACCCCTAGCCTCCTTGCATCATTTAGAAGACAATTACACTTGCACGTGAATTGGACCCATATCACGTGCACCTCACACACATGTCCATTTGGCCTGAAACTTCTGTGGTAGATAGAGGACACCATTCTAAGCATCTTTCCTTTTGCACGTGAATTCATTGGAGTCCATTTACTAGGTCAAAATCTAGAAAAACTCTACTCCGGAGGTAAACCGACTAACTCAAGGTACGGGTCCTTACATCCTCTCCCCCTTAAGACTTTTCGTCCTCGAAAAGAAATGACATAAGAGGAAAAACGAACACAAGCTACCCATTGCCACACGGCGAGCCACAACACCCTAATGGGTCATACACCACACACAGCACAACAGCACATAACAGTACCCCTTGGCCAAATACACATCTCAAAGCTCAAAGCACAAATACACATCTCAAAGCACATCACATTAAGCACATGAATTTGGAGCACAAGCCAAATACATCAACTACTACAAGAAAACACAACACTATCCCTTGGCCAACAGCCACCTCCCACGCTTAAGATTGTTCGTCCTCGAACAAGTCTGGGTGCTGCTCACGCATCACGGACTCACGTTCCCATGTCTCCTCCTCAATACCACGGTGTTGCCCAAGCACGCGAACCAAAGGAATAGCACGACCACGCAATAGCTTCTCTCGCCGATCTAGGATACGGATAGGGGCCTCAATGACGGACATGTCATCCTCGATATCCAACGTCCCCCAATCAATCACATGAGTGGGGTCAGGGTGATACTTCCGCAATCGGGACACGTGAAATACGTTGTGCACTCGACTCGGCCCGCGGTGGTAACGCTAACCGGTAGGCCACAGGCCCTACACGATCCAGGAATCTCAAAAGGACCAATAAACCGCGGAGAGAGCTTGGAACCCCGCCCAAACCGTCGATGACCACGACGTGGAGAGACACGAAGGAACACATGATCACCAACGAGAAAACTCCAAAGGGCGCCGCCGCTGATTCGCATAAGATTGCTGCCGACTCGAGCCGACAACAAACGCCGACGGATCAACTTGACCTTCTCGGTAGCCTCTTGAACCAACGTGGCCCCAAGAGAGCTGTCTCCCCCACCTCGGTCCAACACAAAGGTGACCGACACGGCCGTCCGTACAACGCCTCAAAAGGAGCCATCCCAATGGATGCCTGATAATCGTTGTTGTAGGCAAACTCCACCAAAGGAAGGTGAGTTGCCCACGAACCCCCAAAATCTAGCACACAAGCCCTCAACATGTCCTCCAAAGTCCGATTCGTCCTCTCTGTCTGGCCGTCGGTCTCAGGGTGAAAGGCTGTACTCAAGTTAAGCTTGGTCCCCATAGCCTCCTTGCAAACCTGCCCAAAAACGGGAAGTGAACCTCGAATCCCGGTCCGAGACAACCGATGATGGTACGCCATGCAGCCTCACAATCTCGTTCATGTATAGCCGACTCAAGGTCCCAATAGAGTCCCGCTCGCGAACAGCCAGGAAATGGGCCGACTTTGTGAGTCGATCCACAATCACCCAAATCATATCCTTCCTCCCGGTGGTGGGTGGAAGACCGGTCACAAAATCCATCGCTATATGGTCCCACTTCCACTCCGCTATGGGTAAGGGCCGTAACATGCCCGCCGGCCGCCGATGCTCGGCCCTTCACCTGCCGACACGTGAGGCACCGCGAAACAAAGGCAGCCACATCGCGTTTCATGCCAGGCCACCAAAAATGTGCCCGAAGCGCGTGATACATCTTCGTACCCCCTGGATGCACAGGCAACTCTAGACCGGTGAAACTCCCTCGGCACCTCATCCCTGAGGGAAGAGGCTACTACCAACCGCCCCTGAAATGACAATTCATGCTCAGGACCCTCTCGTCCAGTCCCCCGGATAGCTCCCCGGCCTCAATACGGGCACGGAGAACCTCACACTCAATGTCACCCACGTGTTCCTCCCGGACGCGCTGGTACAACTCGGCACAACCACCAAAGGACTCGGGACCGTCCCCACTATCACGAACAACAAGTGCCGCAACCGCAACGTCGCCAACCGCTCCATCGGCTTCCACTCCCTCACGACCACCTCGGCTTTCCCTTTTCTCGCTCAATGCATCGCCCACAACATTACCCTTGCCCGGGGTATAGGCAAGAGTAAAATCAAAGGTCTGCAAATACTCCACCCATCTCCTTTGCCTCGGATTCAAGTCCTTCGAGTAAAGATGTCTTGAAGGCTCTTGTGATCGGAGAACACCACAAACTTTTCCCCCCAAGAGGTAGTGCTGCCAACTCTTCAGGGCGAAGATGACGACCGCTAACTCAAGGTCATGAGTAGGATAATTCTGCTCATGAGGCTTCATTGCCTTGACCCATAAGCTACCACACCGTGCTCCTGCATAAGCACACACCCCAAACCAACCCTGGACGCATCACAATACACTTCATATGGAATATCCTCCCGAGGTAACCTCAACACAGGTGCAGTGGTCAAACGGGTTTTGAGAGTCTCGAACGCCCGGCGACACTTGTCGACCCAATCAAACTTCACGCCCTTCCGAGTCAACGCTGTCATAGGAGCCGCCAAACGGGAGAATCCCTCGACAAAACGACGGTAGTACCCCGCCAAGCCAAGAAAACTACGGATTTCAAAAACGTTGGTTGGCCTCGCCCACGATGCCACGGCCTCAATCTTGGCCGGGTCCACCCTAACTCCCTCACTGACACCACATGGCCAAGAAAGTGAACCTCCTGCAGCCAAAACTCACACTTGCTAAACTTAGCAAACACTGCTGGTCCCTCAGGGTTTGCAACACTTGTTGCCAAGTGCTCCACATGCTCCCTCTCGGTCTTGGAATACACCAAGATATCGTCGATAAACACCACCACGAACGAGTCTAAGTATGGGGCAAAGACTTGGTTCATCAAATGCATGAACACCGCTGGCGCATTAGTGAGCCCGAAAGGCATCACTACCCACTCATAATGCCCATACCGCACCGAAAAGCCGTCTTAGGGATGTCCTCCTCCCTAACCCCGAGCTGGTGATACCCCGACCGTAAATCTATCTTGGAAAACCACCTGGGCCCCACTCAATTGGTCAAATAGGTCGTCTATCCGAGGCAACGGGTACTTGTTCTTCACTGTCACCGAATTCGACCTTCCGTAGTCGATGCAGAGACGAAGCGTGCCATCGGCCTTCTTAGCAAAGAGCACCGGAGCACCCCAAGGTGAGGTACTTGGTCTAATATACCCCTGGCCCACCAACTCCTCGATTTGCCTCTCGAAGCTCCCTCGGCTCGGCTGGCCCCATACGATACGCTACTTGGGAAATCGGACCCGTCCCCGGCACCAACTCAATGGTGAACTCCACACTCCTCTTAGGTGGCAAACTCCTCAACTCTTCAGGAAAAACATCCTGAAATTGACCCACAACACGGGCCACACCCTCTTTTCCACCTTCCCCTCCTCGGCAAAGGTCGGGGCTGCCAACCTTGTGGGTAATGGCACCCCACCGGTCCAACATCGGCCCGGCCCGACTCGCCTCACAATCCCACTCCCCCCGCAGGGTGCAAGAGGTCCCCGCAGGTGTCACGAAGGTCACACGCCGCCGATAACAATCTATCTTGGCCTGGAAAGCCATAAGCCAATCCATACCCAAGATCAGGTCGAACGTCCTCAAAGGCATCACATGCAAGTCAAAACTCGGCTCCACCTCGCCTATGGTTAACACACGGCCACGACACACTCGCCGTACCTCAATCATGCCTCCCACCGGAGACTCCACAACTAGGGGCCTCGCGGCCTCCACACAGGCTAACCCCAAGCCATCTATTACAAGCTCAAGAACAAACGAACATGATGCACCCGTATCGAAAAGAACGAAGCTAAGGTACGGGAGATCAAGAGGGTACCTCTAACCACCGATGGTCCTGCTCCACCCTCGGGTGGTGGGGGTGGTAGCTCGGCCTCCTCCTGGTATGTCGCCTCCGGTGCAAACACCCTCCCTTGGCCCGTGCCACCGGTCGGCTCACTCACCTGGACGCTTCCCGCTAAGGTTGCCTCCGGCCTCGGTCTGCCGCCGCTCCGGCCTCCCCCTGGGGTCGGGTCCGACTAGATCCTGCCTGGGCCGGGCTCCGCCACCGACGAGCCGGTCTCTCAACCGGTGCACGGAAGCTAGCATCACTCCTCACGCCGGATGCCATGCTCCCCGCTCCCCCCGTTGCCACTCCTGCAAACCCGGCGCAAGTGGCCCTCTCGTCCACGGTTGTTGCATCGCCGGTCCTTCTTGGGGCACTCCCCTTTGAAGTGACCCTGCTCTCCCGACAGGTGGCATCGCTCGGTAGACTCCCGGAGGGACCACCCTGTCTTCCGCCGCCAAAGGTGAACCTCCCAGGGTTCACGGATGTCCGACCCCGACCGCGAAAAGAACTGCTATCCCTCTCCTCCGTCTTGAGCCTCTTGGACCCTGCATCTCGATCAGGCCCACTCTGCAACCGGCGCCCCCGATGGGCCTGCCTCCCATCATCCAGTTCTCTCTCGGCTATACGGGCCGTCTCCACGGCCTCAGGATAGGTCCTCAAGCGTAGAATCGCCACCCTCTCCCTAAGGGCTGGCCTGAGACCCAAGGTGAACTTGTGGGCCTTCAGGTCCTCCCTTACCACGGCCTCAGGAGCAAACCTACTCAATCTCCGGAACTCCCGCTCATACTCAGGTACCGTCTTGGATCCCTGCTTCAAGCTGCCAAATTCTTCCCTCTTCTCGCCATCTCACCGATTCCTGGGAAGAACTCATCATGGAAGAGTTGCAAGAACTCCTCCCAAAACATGAGTTGCACCGCACGGCTCCCCGCAACACTCGTCCACCACTCCAAAGCGTCCCCCTCCAGTGCCGAATTGCCGGCCGCACCTTATCCTCCTCCCTGGGCAGGAGAAAGGAGAACACATGCTCAATCCGCCTCAACCACCGCTCGCCTACCACAGGGTCTTCTCCCCCCTTAAATCGCGGAGGTTGTTCCTTTCGGAACCGTGTCACCACGTCATCCTCTCGCACGGGTCGGTACACCACCCAGCGAACTCTCACGCTCACGAGGCAGCTCTCCTCCGTGGTGGTGGTGGTGGTGGCACCACCGTCGTGCCGCCATCTCACGGCGCACCTCCTCCCGAACGTCCTGCCGGAGTCCCTCCCGTAGCTCTCGTACCTCCATCCAGGATGCCTTCTTGTAGCCGTGCCAGGAACAACGCATGCCCTCCAATGGATGGTCCCGCACCCGGACCCTCATGGGCAGATGACTCATCGCCCATCGCCCGGACGCACGTGTCACTCTCCTCGGTGGCATTCTTACTACATGAAGTAAGATGCACAAACGTCGAACGCGTTTGACTATTAACAAGTTGACTACCTTTTCCCCATTATCAAGTCAAGCCGTACATGGCATTACACACATTTTAACCATTGCATCAATCAATATTGCACACAGCACAGTCCACATTAGTCATACCCAAGGCATTCCAAGAATATTCAGAGTTGCACAGTTCACACATAATCATGTTATGCACATCCTTCACACATGACAACAAATGCAACTAGTGCCCTAATGCCAATGCATGCAAATCCTACCACAAGACTGGACTACCCTAAGCACACCTTGGAGGCTCAAAGAGGACCATGTTGATCAGGCATGTCCCTCCAGGCTCCTCCAAAGGACTCAAGATAACTAAGCCCGCCCACTACCCTAGGCCAACTAGACCATGCTCTGATACCATATTGTCACGCCCCGGATTTCCAACCCGAGGAAACAGGCACGTGACTCCCCTTTTACCCACATGGAGGGCAAAGGGGTTAGGATACAAACCAAGAGTTTTACATTTCAAACATCCACAACACATTCAAGAAAGAAATATTCATAAAAATAATCCAAACCAGTTTATTACAACAGAATTCTTTCCAATCCCATCCCCACTGGGGTTACATCAGTTCCCATGAAAGAAAACAACATAAATGGAAGAGAGTAAAATGGTTAAGGTCTTCCACCTTGGTGCATCCACCTAACGCTTGTAAGTCCCTGGAAAACAAGCAAAACACGGTAGGAGGGGTGAGCAACTACGGCTCAGTAGGGATCAAGTCTCCCCAACCCTTCCCATGCTCCTAGCGGCTACATGCATGTGCACAGGTGTAGTGACGTGTTACAACAATCTCAACAAACAATAACAAACCACCCAGTAGTCACAATTATCCACCACACAAAACACAAGTGATTTAACCGCCTCTTCAGGCCAAGTTATTTAACCGCCTCTTCAGGCCAAGTGATTTAACCGCCTCTTCAGGCCCTGGTTTAACCGCCTCTTAGGCAAAGTAGTTTTACCGCCTCTTCAGGCCAGATACCACATCAGGCACACAACTTACACCACGGTCACACAAACATAAAACCAAACACTTGGTGTGCACCCGCTCACAAGTGCACAAACCTGACCATTCAGGCAACAGAACACACACCCAGCGTACATACATACACTAAATCACAAGTCCAGCCACACAGGCATATTATCAAACACGTAATGGGCATATACATACAGCTATATTCACACAGGCATTTCATCGAACACATAGCATGAAATCCACGAGAATCACACCAACATGCCATCAAGGCCAACATCCATATAGGAGATCACACCTATATGGATTACATATTTATATATAACAGTTATAACCAGAAATCTGCCCTGGAACCCTAGGACAGAGAAGGACTTAAGAAGAACAGAACCCCTACCTCAAGGAAAACGCAACAACACAACAACAAAGCCGAACGCCGTCCACCCACGAGTCACCGACCACCCACGCAAGACGCCCGCGCAAGAACCAGGAGCTCTCCTTCCCCTCTCTCTCTCTCTGCGACGGCTGGTGAAGCAACAAACCCTAAACCTAAAACAGAGGGACTCCTCCTCCTTATATAGACAACACAACATCAAAACGACGTAGTTTTGATTAAGTGAATCTCAGGATCAAAACGACGTAGTTTTGATCACACAAGTTACCACCCTTCCGCACCCATATAGGCCAAAATACTCAGAATTTCAACATGGTCCTTTGGAGAAAGTTCCTTAGAATGACAAAACCAAGGGAACCATGCAAAAATATGGCTGCACGCCAATTTGCACGTGAATTCCCAATTCACGTGCACCTCCATATGGACTCCAAATGCTCTCAAACTTCACCCCTAGCCTCCTTGCATCATTTAGAAGACAATTACACTTGCACGTGAATTGGACCCATATCACGTGCACCTCACACACATGTCCATTTGGCCTGAAACTTCTGTGGTAGATAGAGGACACCATTCTAAGCATCTTTCCTTTTGCACGTGAATTCATTGGAGTCCATTTACTAGGTCAAAATCTAGAAAAACTCTACTCCGGAGGTAAAACTGACTAACTCAAGGTACGGGTCCTTACAGGCCTGCACACTATGTATTTGATAAAATGTCTGTGAAGCATGCATGCCATGTATTCAATATAATGCCTGTGAGACCTTGTATACGAGTGTTTGGTGATATACCTGTGTGACTGGTGTGTACTGTGTTTTGTATTTGATTTTAAGCCTATGAGGCTGATGTGTTTGGCTTGTATTTGACCATGTTGGTCCTTCTGAGATAAAGTGTAAATGCTGTGCTGAGTTTACATGTTGAGATGTAATGCTATGCTGTTCCATTGATCCGTTTGAGACCGAAGCCGAGATATGGGCCAGGCACAATAGCTGGACCCCTTTGAGATTTGGCCAGGACGTGGTCCTGAGTCTCGGTGTAGCACTCACGACGGTGGGCTAAGTCTACACCCATTCCTGAGGGTAGGAATGGCGCCCGAGGAGGTGGTTGACCATATCTGACTCGGGTGGAAAATGTTGCATTGGTGTCCATGCAACATTCGCCTGGATGTGGTATGTCATGTCGCCGTGGTGGCGGGGTGTCCTCTGCCCTCTAGTGCGGGCTCAGGTAAAGAGTGTTTACTAGGTGATGTTTGCTGCTTTAGCCTTAGGCACGACACGAGCATAAGCATACACATATCATGCATGTTGTAGAGCGGGACGGGTCTGGGGAGACTGGATCCCTACTAAGCTATGGTTTGCTCACCCCTCCTATAAACTGTTCTTTTGCAGGGTTTAGCAGGTGGTAGGTGAACGCTGAGGAGCTAGGCCCCTGAGGCTGGGAGTTTTATGTTATTTCCTTTGTTGTACTCTGGATTTATGTGTTTGGAATTTGGTTTGGTTTTATTTGTGGCTTCATTGGGGTTTTTCCCCGACTGGGTTGTAATAAACATTTAGCCTTTGCAATGGAATAAAATGAGATGTTGTTATTCAATTTGTGTTTGTGTGCATGGTTTGGGAGCTGGAGCATGCCCCTTGGCATGTTAGCCTGGTTGTGCAGGTTTGGGACAGCACCCGTGCCAGAAGTCCTTTTAAGGTGCTTGCACCAACCCCTTGTCCCTTCGGGTGCGGGCATGGGCAGTCACTACTCATTTCCAAGTGGAAGGAAATTGGGGCGTGACAATTGGGATGGCCCCATTTGAGGCATTGTATGGCCGCCCATGTCGGTCTCCATTATGTTGGGCAGACGTTGGAGAGACAGCTATGTTAGGACCTCAATTGGTCCAGGAGGCTACGGCAAAGGTACAGCTGATTAGGCAACGCCTTCTTACGGCTCAGAGCCGACAAAAGTCTTATGCGGATCGCCGACGCCGACCATTGGAGTTTGTGGTAGGGGACCACGTATTCCTTCGTGTTTCTCCACGGAGAGGGCATAAGAGATTTGGAAAAGGGTCCAAGTTATCTCCACGATACATTGGACCATTTGAGATTTTGAGCAGAGTTGGACCTGTTGCTTATAGGTTGGCATTACCACCTAGTTTGAGCAGCGTTCATGATGTTTTCCATATATCCCAGTTGCGGAAATATCATCCCGATCCCACACATGTGTTGGATTGGAGTACTCTGGATCTTCAGGCAGATGTGTCAGTTGTTGAGGCACCCATCCGTATTTTGGACAGGCGCGAGAAGCAGCTGCGAGGTAAGGTTATTCCGTTGGTTCGGGTGTTGTGGAAACACCGGGGGATGGAGGAAGAGACTTGGGAACACGAGGCTGAGATGCGTGCTCACTACCCTGATTTGTTCGAGGACGAACAACCCTAATGGGGGGAGAACGGCAAACATCAACATAATCAGGTTTTTGCCCAACTGATTAGGTGACCTGAGAGTATTTCTTTTGTGTGTATTTTCATGCAGTGTGTATTAATTTGTGTATTCATTGGTTGTTATTGCTGTTTCCTTCCATGCCACATTTTCTTTTCGAGGACGAAAAGTCTTAAGGGGGAGAGGATGTAAGGACCCGTGTTTTGTGTTAGTCGCAGTCTTGCCTTCTGAATGTGAACTTTCTAGATTTTGGACCTAGTAGATGGCCTCAAACAATTGGCGTGCAAGAACAAAAGTTGCTTAGAATGAGGTCCTCTACCTACCACAGAAATTTCAGAGCATTTGGAGTTGCACGTGAATTCACCCATTTCACGTGCAAGCATATTTTTGCTTCTCAGGCCTCTACAAGATGCAAGGAGGTTTGGGGTAAAGTTTGAGTGCATTTGGAGCTGCACGCAAATTGGGGAATTGGCGTGCAAATTGCCGTGCAGACTTATTTTTGCATGGTTACCTTGGTTTTGTCATTCTAATGATTTTTCCCTAAAGAACCATGTTGAAATTATGAGTATTTTGCCCTGTATGAAAGCGGGAAGGTGGTAATTTGTGTGATCAAAACTACGTCGTTTTGATCCTGGGTTTCACTAAATCAAAACTACGTCGTTTTGATGTGTGTGGTGTCTATATAATGGTGTTGAGGCTTAGGTTTAGGGTTTAGGGTTTTCTATTTGCTGTTGCAGCCGCCGCAGAGAGAGAGTGAGGGAACCTTCGGATCTTGGCCATAGAGGTCCGCGTTGGTGGCCGGTGTATCGTAGAGGCTAGAACAGAGGACGTTTACAAGGTAGGGACTCCGTTCTTCTCAGTCTTTCTCTGTCCTAGGGTATCTGTCCTACATGCTTAAATATATATATGTAAATCCATATAGGTGTGATCTCCTATATGGATGTTGGCCTTCAATGGCATATTGGTTGATTTGATGCTTGGGAGTGGACTGGAAATTGTTGGGTTGTCTATGCCCACTAGGTGTTTGATAAAATGTTTGTGTGGCTACGCTCACTATGTGCTTGATAATATTCCTGTGTGACTATTGTATGTTGCGTGTTTGGTTTTAAGCCTGTGAGGCTGGCATATGTTGTTTGTAGCCGACTATGTCGGCCGGGTGAACCTTGTTTGTGATATACTCGTTGAGCCGCACTCGTTGTTTTATATTAAATTGAGATGTGTTACTAAGTTGTACTTTTGTAATCGATTATATTGTTGTTTGAGATGGATCACCCAAATGTGATGGGATTGAGCTGAGTTATGGGCCAGGCATGATAGCCGGACCCCTTGAGATTTGGCCAGGACCACGGTCCTGAGTCTCGGTGTAGCACTCACGACGGTGGGCTAAGTCTACACCCATTCCTGAGGGTAGGTATGGCGCCCGAGGAGGTGGTTGACCGTATCTGACTCGGGTGGAAAATGTTGCATTGGTGTCCATGCAACATTCGCCTGGATGTGGTATGTCATGTCGCCGTGGTGGCGGGGTGTCCTCTTGCCCTCCAGGTGTGGGCTCAGGTAAAAGGTGTGTTCCTGGGTGATGTTTGCTGCCTTATGTCACGGACCGAGGCTTATCCTAGCATACTTAGGCCTTTTGGGGTATTTCCCCTTTGTAAAGTGTTGTACTTAGCTTATAGAGTAAGTTGTAGAGATTTTTAGATTTCGATCATATATGATGTCTCCTGCGACATAGCCAAAAACGTGTTAACATCATATGTAGGGGAGTGATGTTGTAAAGCTTTCAAGCATTCAATACAATCGTTTGTTGCCTTCTTTAAATCGATCTTCCGCTAAGCGCTTCCTACACATTGCTTTACAACGGATCGATGGGTTCCGATCCAAATGTGACGAGTTAGGCTGACCTAGCGTTCCTTCGTACGGGTGGGAACTAGGTGCCGCACGGGTTAAGAGCTATAAAGGCGACCCCGTGACAAGTGGTATCGAGCACGGTTGGTGCTAAAGTTCGGTGGAACAATCGAAACTTCGAGACGGTGCAAAAATGACAAACGGAGGATCTGTTGTCATTAGTGGTGGCAACCACAAGGCCGCGACAAGGAAACCACGCTAAGGAACGGAGGAGAGACAAGTCCGTTTCGAGGGAAACATGTCCGTGGAGAGTCGGCTAGCCAAATTGGAGTTGGCGTTAGCCGAACGGATGGAGGTGGTCGAGGAGCACCCGAAAGCATCAAAAGCTGGACTCGAGGGTGAGGAAAACTTTGGGAGGATGCAAGGGCTTCTCAACTCCGTCATGGATGACTGAACTCTCGATTCGAGGGCTTGAAGGGTTCTCTCATGTCCCAAATCTTGGCGATGCAAGAGGAAATCAAAGAGATCAAGGCGGATTGGTCTCTATGCAAGATGGCGGTCACCCAAGGTGGCGTTGGCGGCCATTCCAGCTCCAAAATCGACGTGCCAAAGCCTAAGACCTATCTGGGTCAAGGAATGCGAGGAGTTAGACAACTTCCTCTGGACCATGGAGCAAGACTTCGATGCCTTGAACATCATCGACGAGGCAAAGAAGGTGAAGACCGCTCCCTATCTTAGTCGATTCGGCTATGGTGTGGTGGAGGCGACGATATGCCGACAGGAGTGCGGCCTATGCATTATCGACAATTGGGCAGATTTCAAGCGGGAGATCAAGGCCCGGCTTCCCCCCTCCCCCGAATGCGGAAGACGAGTCCCGGGCGAAACCGGCGCCTTACCCACAAAGGCACGGTGCGGGAGTACGTCCGTGAATTTTCCGAGCTGATATTGGAGATCCCGGATATGTCCGCGAAGGATTCACTATTTTCCTTCATGGACGGATTGCAACAATGGGCGAAGCTGGAGTTGCAGCGGAGGAATGGGGGGACTGGCGTCGGCCATGGCGGTGGCCGAATCACTCATCGAATACAAGAAGCCGGAGAAAACCACTAGTTCTTCATCGACTTCCAAGGCGAACAGGTTCCACAAAGAGAAACGTGGGGGAGACAACCGGAGTGAAGGAAAAGGGAGACCCTTCCAACCGTCAAGGACTTTCGCCCAAAACACTTCGCGAATGGTTCAGGACGGGGAGAAGCCAAGGATCTCCTGTTTCCTTTGTGAAGGCCCTCACAAGGCGTTCGAGTGCCCAAAGCGCTCCAAGCTCTCCGCGATGATCAACGAAGACGAAGAGAGGAATGCGAGGGATCCACGACTTGGTTCCTTGCAACTCCTCAAGCAATCAAGGCAAGGTGGGGTGCCACCATCCGGACGACAGAAGAGCCGCATGTACGTGCTCGCTAAGGCCAACAACCTTGAAACTAAGGCCTTGGTGGACACGGGTGCGACCAACACTTCATCAAGGTCGAAGAAGCTCGTAGGCGGGGATAGTCTACAAGGAAGAGAAGGGCTGGGAAGGCGGTGAACTCCAGCGCCGGTCCAATCCATGGCGTGGCTCGAGGCGTCGAGCTAAGTTTGGCGAGTGGAGAGGCAAGGTGAATCTCTCCGTGGTGTCGATGGACGACTATCCCATGGTGTTGGGGATGGAGTTCGTTGACCAGGTGCGGGCAATTCCAATTCCTAGCACCACACAATGTGCATCATGGACGAGGGGAAACGTGCATGGTGAAGGTAATGCGGGAGGAAGAGCTCAAGGCGAAGTCTCTTTCGGCGCTCCAACCTGTCTAAAGGAGTTAGACGACAGGAGCCAACCTTCTTGCCATGGTGAAGGAAGAAGGCCCAAGTGTTGGGGAGGAGCCCCCAACCGAAGTGAAGACGGTCCTTGAGGAATTTGGGGACGTTATGCCACCTGAACTCCCCAAACAACTTCCGCCGAAGCGGGAGGTGGACCACAAGATCGAACTAGAGGCCGGTGCAAGGCCTAGGCTGCGGTGCCCTATCGGATGGCCCACCGGAGTTGGAGGAACTTCGGAAACAATTGAAAGACTTGTTGGATGCCGGGTTCATTCGGCCATCCAAAGCGCCATTTGGAGCACCGGTGTTGTTCCAAAAGAAACACGATGGGTCGATGCGGCTATGCATTGACTATAGGGCGCTAAACAAGATAACGGTGAAAAAGACTACCCCATCCCCTTATATCCGACCTCTTTGATCAACTTGGTGCTGCGAGATGGTTCTCAAAGCTAGACTTGCGGTCGGGAATTGGCAAGTGCGGATGCCAAGGTGATGAGGCAAAGACGGCGTGCGTCACAAGATATGGCTCTTACGAGTTCTTGGTGATGCCCTTTGGCCTCCAAACGCCCCGCCACATTTCGTCGTTGATGAACCGGATCTTCCAACCATACTTGGATAGATTCGTCGTGGTGTACCTTGACGACTTGTCGTCTATAGCAAAACGTTGGAGGAACACAAGGCACACTTACGGCGGGTTTTCCAAATCTTAAGGGAGAACCAACTCTTTGTGAAGAAGGAGAAATGTGACTTTGCGAAGAAGGAGGTGCCCTTCTTGGGTCACATCATTGGCGGCGGCAAACTAAAGATGGACAACAAGAAAGTGTTAGCCATCAAGGAATGGGAGACGCCCAAGAAAGTCCCGGAGATGCGTTCCTTCCTTGGCTTGGTCAACTACTATAGAAGATTCATCCGCGGCTATTCCCACATTGCCGCACCCTTGACGGAACTACTAAAGAAGAACAAGACTTGGGTGTGGGATGATGCTTCCCGAGAGGCTTTGAGAAGTTGAGCGGCGGTGACCAACGGACCGGTGATGGCCCTCCGGACCTATGAAACCTTATGAAGTTCACCCGATGCTTCAGACTTTGCCATCGGTGGAGTTCTTAGCGGAGGGGCATCTCCGTAGCATATGAGAGCCGAAAACTAATGGCACCGAACGGAGGTACGCGGTGCATGAAAAGGAGATGACGGCTGTTATGCATTGCCTTCGGGTGTGGAGGCATTCTTGCTAGGGTCCAAGTTCGTAGTGAAGACGGACAATATTGCTACGAGTTATTTTCTAACTCAACGGAACTTAACTCCAAAGCAACACGTGGCAAGGACTCTACGGAATTCGACTTTTGTGCTCGAGTACAAACCAGAGCACAAATAATGTGGTGGCCGATGCCCTAAGTCGAAAGGCGGAACTCGCACCATTAGCCAACCACAATTCCCCCTGGTGGACAAAGGAAGGAAGGAATGGAGCACGATCCTTAGCCAAGTCCTTGGTGGAATGCGTAAAGCGGGAAGACGCGGCGTTTTGGCTAAGGGATGACTTGCTCCATACTCGAGGGGAACGGGTGTACGTTCCTAAATGGGGAAGTTTGAGGAGAGACATCCTCAAAAGAATGTCACGACTCGCGGTGGGCTGGCCATCCCGGAGTCGATCGTACCTTGGCGTTGGTCGAACGGAGCTATGCGGCCTCAACTTTACGAGGACGTCCAAGTGTACGTGAGGACTTGTCTTGTGTGCCAACAAGACAAGATAGAGAATCGGCAATCGGCGGGACTGTTAGAACCTTTGCCTACTCCGGAAAGACCTTGGGAAAGTGTTTCGATGGACTTCTTGTTTGTCTCCCAAGATCCGAAGGATGCGGTCGATCATTGTGGTGGTCGACCGATTCTCTAAGTATGGAGTTTTCATTCCAGCTCCGAAGGATCGCACGGCGACGACACGGCCCGACTATTCTTCAAGTACGTGGTGAAGATGGGGCTTCCAAAGACAATCGTGAGCGATCGAGACTCACGATTCATCGGGCGGTTTTGGACCGAGCTTTCCGGATAATGGGTTCAGACTTAAACTTTTCAACAAGTTTTCACCCACAAACAGACGGCCAAGCCGAACGTGTCAATGGCTTATCGGAGCGTATCGAGGCACTACGTGAGTGCCAATCAAAGAGATGGGCCAAGTTCTTGGACATAGCCCAATTCTCATATAACTTGCAAGAGCGAGTCCACGAACGAGAGCCCGTTCGAACTCGCAATTGGGCAGCAACCATTGACGCCCACTTCCATCACTCGGGGTATCGGAAAGAGCCCCGCGGCGTTCAAGTTTGCAAAAGGATGGCATAACAGACGGATCGGCCGGGGCATACTTGCACAAGGCGGCGAAGAAGATGAAGAAGTGGGCGGATCAACAAAGGAGGCCCTTGGAATTCCAGGAAGGAGACATGGTGATGCTCAAACTCCTTCCGCGCCAAACCAAAGCACTTAGACAATTGCATAAGGGTTTGGTGCGCCGATATGAGGGGCCTTTCAAAGTCTTAAAGAGTTGGGAAGGTCTCATACAAATTGGACCTCCCGACTAGCTTACAAAGGCATCCGGTGTTCCACGTTGTTTGCTCAAGCCTTACCACGAAGACTTGGAAGATACGAGCGGACAACGGGCGGTGCGGACACCAACAGATCAACGGGCAAGACCTACGATAAAGAGATAGAGAAAATTCACTCTCGTAGAGTCGTGCCAAGAAGGGCGTGATCCAAGCCGGGTGGAGTACTACGTCCAATGGAAGAACAGGCCGGTTGAAGAGTCAGGGGGAGAAGGAAGAGGATCTGGGGCAATTCTCCAAAGAGATTGAAGAATACCGGGAAGAAACCGAACGCTACATCCAGCGGTTCGACAAGTTGAGGAAGCCGAAGACGCAACGAGGACGCTGCGAAATCGGGTGGGGGGAATGTCACGGACCGAGGCTTATCCTAGCTACTTAGGCCATTTTGGGGTATTTCCCCTTTGTAAAGTGTTGTACTTAGCTTATAGAGTAAGTTGTAGAGATTTTAGATTTCGATCATATATGATGTCTCCGGCGACATAGCCAAAAACGTGTTAACATCATATGTAGGGGAGTGATGTTGTAAAGCTTTCAAGCATTCAATACAATCGTTTGTTGCCTTCGTTTAAATCGATCTTCCGCTAAGCGCTTCCCTACACAATTGCTTTACAACGGATCGATGGGTTCCGATCCAAATGTGACGAGTTAGGCGACCTAGCGTTCCTCGTACGGGTGGGAACTAGGTGCCGCACGGGTTAGCTGCATAAAGGCCGACCCCGTGACACTTAGCTTTAGGCACGACACGAGCACAAGCATACACTTGTCATGCATACTGTTGAGTGAGACGGGTCTGGGGAGACTGGATCCCTACTGAGCTATGGTTTGCTCACCCTTCCCATAAACTGTTCTTTTTGCAGGGTTTGGCGGGCGGTAGGTGAAAGGGCTGGAAGATAGGCCACTAAGGCTGAAGACTATGTTGGTTTTCATTGTTTTGTTATGGATTTCTATTTTATGTGTGAGATTATTTGTAAACAGTATCTTCTGGTTTAAATGGGAACTTTCCCCATTGAGTTGTATTAAACCTTGAGCTCTTTTAAATGTAATGAACTGGGTTGTGGTTGTTATTTAATTATTGTTTGTGTGCATGGTTTGGGAGCAGGAGCATGCCTGTGGCATGTTAGCCTGGTTGTACAAGTTTGGGACAGCACCCGTGTCTTAAGTCCTTTTAGGTGCTTGCACCAACCCCTTGACCCTTCGGGTGCGGGCATGGGCAGTCACTACCCGTTTCCAAGTGAAAGGAAATTGGGACGTGACAGGATCCTTGTTGTACCTTACAACAAGTCGCCCGGACATAATGTTTGCAACTTGCATTTGTGCAAGATATCAGGCAATTCCGAAAGAGTCACACATGCTTCATGTAAAACAGATATTGCGGTATCTCAAAGGGACAGGAATTTGGGTCTCTGGTATCCAAAGGAGTCCAACTTCTCTTTATCCGGATATTCAGATGCTGATTTTGTCGAGTGTCGCATTGACAGGAAGAGCACTAATGGTACTTGTTAGTTCCTTGAAAACAGACTCATCTCATGGTTCAGTGAGAAGTAGAATTCCATATCAACCTCTACTGCTGAGGCAGAATATATAGCTTGCTGGGAGTTGCTGCGCACAGCTTCTCTGGAAGCAAAGTTAACTTACTGACTATGGCTTCAACATAACATTTGTTCCATTATACTGCGACAACACCAGTGCAATTGCTATCAGCAACAACCCTGTTATGCACCTGAAAACAAAGCACATTGAAGTCAGGTATCACTTTATCCAAGATCATGTTCTCAAAAAGCACATATCTCTCGAACATGTTGCTACAGATGATTAACTCGTAGACATACTCACCAAGCCCCTACCTGATGTAAGATTTTCTGAACTTCTCTTAAAATTAGGTATGCTTAACCTTACTGCATAGTTCCTTATTTATTCTTCAACAGTATTTCTTTCAGAACATGCATTGTAGTTCATGATGAGCATTAGACACTTACTGTACTTCATACTGAACATGCTTACTACTGATATGCATCATGTTTCTGATAATTTTCTCATATTTTTATTTGGGAGGATGCTTGTGTTTCCTGACTGAAGTCGCCTAAGCTAACATAATTAACGTTATATTAGTACAACCTTTATAGGATTTCATAACTCAAACTTTCATTTATCACCACATGTCCAATGCTTTTTCATATGGATTGCAATAATAACGTGGCTAGTAGAAGAAATGAAATGGGTTAGCTCAGAATGCTAGTGGATGAAATCATAGTTGCAGTCTGATCAGCTTCTGAAGTGGAGTTTCCTGAAGGATAGACAGCAATTTCTCATGATCAAATTTATCAAGCAGGAAATGTCTATCGAGAGGATTGCAAGATATAAGGGGGAGAAAATGCTTTATCTATTACCCAAGTAATACCCCCCTTATATGTCTCATGACCTCTTTCCTAGCTGTCTATCTGAGGGGGAGTTTATCACTGAGAGGATCACACGATCTAAGGGGGAGCTAAAAGCTCTATTTGTTATATTAATAATAACCCCCAAATATGTCTCAGATACTCCTCCCTCTAACTTCTCGCTTCTAGATCTGCTGGACATGCATTTTTGAATCAGACTTGTGCATGTTTGGATGTTTTTATTTCTTCAAATATGCATCTCAATCGGATAATCAATTGATTGCATCTGGCATGTCTTCTTTCTTCCATTTTTACTCATAAATCTTAATCTGAGTAACTTATATACAGTTAATTAATCTTAGCTACGATGTTTAGCATGACGGTTTCACTATGTTGACCAATGTGAACTTATGTGTTTCTTATCTATCATATGCATTGCTTTTAGTAACATGATCGTTAACTCATATGTATGTATCTCACATTCATTTGTAATACATAAGTTTTGTTTGTTATTAGTTCATATCATGCTAACTTTCCGTATTTGTTTCTATCCGTACTAATCTCAACCTGTAAAGCTTTCTGTTCTTTTAGTTTATCTTTATGAAGCTACTGGTTCCGATTCACTTTGCTTCCTCACTGGTATTTCTTGTTAGACGTCTTGGATTTGAAGTGTTGTAGTACTTCTTCTCTCTTCGACTTCAAGACAGCAAAGGAATTACTTTCTCTCTTACAGCACTTTGTTTCTACGAACACAGTCTGTTGATCATCCGGATATTCTTCTAAGTATTATATTTCATCCGAATGATAGTCGGTTCAAATCGTCCAGACTCTTCGAACTCTCAAATCGCGATAAACAACGTCTTATTTTATATCACGTGTTTTTGAGGAGGAATAATGATGGTTTATTCAAATGCAAGTCTCGAGATAGGCAATGTTCCGGAAGAAGGCATACAACTGTCATAAATACTTGATTCTGCGGCCTCCACGTCACTTTTAAATTCGGAGGTGCTCAAGTATCAAGATAAATGACATCAGCTTGTCAGGCGGATCACTATTTATCTCGCTTAATCCCAAGATTTGCTGGCAAACACGGACTCGGTCTTATATATACTGGATTTTCACATGTCGTGCGAGTTTACATTTCCAAATCCCTAAATCCTCGTCGCTCTTCCAATCTCCAAGACCTACCTTCCTTGTCCCTCTCACTCTCAATCGCAATGGCATCCAAGACATCTCTTTCTGGCATTAATCCCGGCCATCTGGTCGATTGACCTGTTGTCTCCAATCCTCCGGCATGGTTTTTGGACCTATGCCCACTCCTGGAAGCCTCCCACATTCTAAACCTGGTCTCAAATCCTGTCGATCTCCTTATCGACGACATCTCTGAGTTCTACCAGCGAGTCCGCTGCACCACCGATTCCATCCTTTCCAACGTCCGGGGTGAATCCATAGCCATCACCCCCAACGACCTCCGTGCCGCTCTTAATCTACCCCCCGGTGAACCTCAACGCCCGGACCCAGAATCGATGGCAGTTTCCATGGGCTGCACTTATAAGGGGAAGGAATACAAGGTGAAGTCCTTCTAGGGTCGCTACCGGTGTATGGCGACCATTCTAAGCCGGTGTCTACTGGCTTACACCACCGCTCTGGACTCTGTTCCGTACAACCTCCTCCTAGCCATGTACGGAGTCTTTGAGGGTCTCCCAATGGACTGGGGGACTTTCTTGTTCCAATTGTTGAAGAACGGTCCAAAGAACCAATCTTTTGAGCGAATTCTCGTATTGTCTTCAGGCATCTGCGTCCGTCCCATTTCAACGGAAACAGCACTATCCCTTTCCCCCAGGCTTACTATGTCCGCCATTTTACGCTTGATGGGAACATGACGGCACACCGGCCTTCTGCTGCTCTCCGCCTCCTTCCTGCCTCGGAACAACAAGGCAGTGCGGTTGGTGACCTAACCGACAGCCATGCCCCTGAAGTCAGCTCTACCCACCGCTCCTCCCGGATTCGGTCCGTCACTGCACCCTCCATCTCCCGAGCCTCCCAGCACAGCATCTGTGCCGAACCGTCCGAGGTTGCAGGGCCCTCTCAGCCAAGTCCTCATCCGGATGATGCACCAGTGCCTTCTCCCGCTTGTCAGGGACCGAGGCTTATCCTAGCATACTTAGGCCATTTTGGGGTATTTCCCCTTTGTAAAGTGTTGTACTTAGCTTATAGAGTAAGTTGTAGAGATTTTAGATTTCGATCATATATGATGTCTCCTAGCGACATAGCCAGAAAAGTGTTAACATCTATATGTAGGGGAGTGATGTTGTAAAGCTTTCAAGCAATCAATACAATCGTTTGCTTTACAACGGATCAACGGGTTCCGATCCAAATGCGACAAGTTAGGCTGACCTAGCGTTCCTTCGTACGGGTGGGAACTAGGTGCCGCACGGGTTAAGCTGCTATAAAGGCTGACCCCGTGACAAGTGGTATCGAGCACGGTTGGTGCTAAGTTCGGTGGAACAATCAAAAACTTCGAGACGGTGTAAAAATGACAAACGGAGGATCTGTTGTCATTAGTGGTGGCGACCACGAAGGCTGCGACACGGAGCACCACGCTAAGGAACGGAGGAGAGATAAGTCCGTTTCGAGGGAAACATGTCCACTGGAGAGTCGGCTAGCCAAATTGGAGTTGGCGTTAGCCGAACAGATGGAGGTGGTCGAGGAGCACACTGAAAGCATCGAAAAGCTGGACTCAGAGGGTGAGGAAAGCTTTGGGAGGATGCAAGGGCTTCTCAACTCCGTCATGGATGACATGAACTCTCGGTTCAACGGCCTGAAGGACACTCTCACGTCCCAAATCCTGGCGATGCAGGAGGAAATCAAAGAGATCAAGGCGGATTGGTCTCTCTGCAAGATGGCGGTCACCCAAGGTGGCGTTGGCGGCCATTCCAGCTCCAAAATCGACGTGTCGAAACCTAAGACCTATGCTGGGTCAAGGAATGCGAGGGAGTTAGACAACTTCCTCTGGACCATGGAGCAGTACTTCGATGCCTTGAACATTGTCAACGAGGCAAAGAAGGTGAAGACCGCTCCACTATACTTAGTCGATTCGGCTATGGTGTGGTGGAGGCGACGATATGCCGACAAGGAGTGCGGCCTATGCATTATCGACAATTGGGCAGATTTCAAGCGGGAGATCAAGGCCCAGTTCTATCCCCAAAACGCAGAAGACGAGTCCTGGGCGAAACTTCGGCGCCTTACCCACAAAGGCACGGTGCGGGAGTACGTCCGTGAATTTTTCGAGCTAATATTGGAGATCCCGAATATGTCCACAAAGGATTCATTATTTTCCTTCATGGACGAATTGCAACAATGGGCGAAGCTAGAGTTGCAGCGGAGGAATGTGCAGGACCTGGCGTCGGCCATGGTGGTGTCACTCATCGAATACAAGAAGCCGGAGAAAACCACCAATTCTTCATCGACTTCCAAGGCGAACAGGTTCCACAAGGAGAAACGTGGGGGAGACAACCAGAGTGAAGGAAAAGGGAGACCCTTCCAACCGTCTAAGGACTTTCGCCCAAAACACTTCGCAAATGGTTCCAAGGACGAGGAGAAGCCAAGGATCTCCTGCTTCCTTTGTGAAGGCCCTCACAAGGCGTTCGAGTGCCCGAAGCGCTCCAAGCTCTCCGCGATGATCAATGAAGACGAAGGAAGGGATGCGAGGGATCCACGACTTGGTTCCTTGCAACTCCTCAATGCAATCAAGGCGAAGGTGGAGGTGCCACCATCCGGACGACAGAAGGGGCGCATGTACGTGCTCGCTTAGGCCAACAACCTTGAAACTAAGGCCTTGGTGGACACGGGTGCGACCAACAACTTCATCAAGGTCGAAGAAGCTTGTAGACTGGGGATAGTCTACAAGGAAGAGAAGGGCGGGCTGAAAGCGGTGAACTCCAGTGCCAGTCCAATCCATGGCGTGGCTCGAGGCGTCGAGCTAAGTATTGGCGAGTGGAGAGGCAAGGTGAATCTCTCCGTGGTGTCGATGGACGACTATCCAATGGTGTTGGGGATGGAGTTCGTTGACCAGGTGCGGGCAATTCGAATTCCTAGCACCAACACAATGTGCATCATGGACGAGGGGAAAACGTGCATGGTGAAGGTAATGCGGGAGGAAGAGCTCAAGGCGAAGTCTTTTTCGGCGCTCCAACTATCTAAAGGAGTTAGGCGACAGGAGCCAACCTTCATTGCTATGGTGAAGGAAGGATGCCCAAGTGTTGGGGAGGAGCCCCCAACGGAAGTGAAGACGGTCCTTGAAGAGTATGGGGACGTTATGCCACCTGAACTCCCCAAACAACTTTCGCCAAAGCGAGAGGTGGACTACAGGATCGAGCTAGAGGCCGGTGCAAGGCCTACTGCTGCGGTGCCCTATCGGATGGCACCACCGGAGTTGGAGGAACTTCGGAGACAATTGAAAGACTTGTTGGATGCCGGGTTCATTCGGCCATCCAAAGCGCCATTTGGAGCACCAGTGTTGTTCCAAAAGAAGCACGACGGGTCGATGCGGCTATGCATTGACTATAGGGCGCTAAACAAGATTACAGTGAAGAACAGCTACCCCATCCCACTAATATCCGACCTGTTTGATCAACTCGGCGCTGCGAGATGGTTCTCAAAGCTAGACTTGCGGTCGGGATATTGGCAAGTGTGGATAGCCGAAGGTGATGAGGCAAAGACAGCATGCGTCACAAGATATGGCTCTTACGAGTTCTTGGTGATGCCCTTTGGCCTCACAAACGCCCCTGCCACATTTTGTACATTGATGAACCGGATCTTCCAACCATACTTGGATAGATTCGTCGTGGTGTACCTTGATGACATTGTCGTCTACAGCAAAACCTTGGAGGAACACAAGGCACATCTACGACGGGTTTTCCAAATCTTAAGGGAGAATCAACTCTTTGTGAAGAAGGAGAAATGTGACTTTGCGAAGAAGGAAGTGCCCTTCTTGGGTCACATTATTGGCGGCGGCAAGTTGAAGATGGATAACAAGAAAGTGTTAGCCATCAAGGAATGGGAGACGCCCAAGAAAGTCCCTGAAATGCGTTCCTTCCTTGGCTTGGTAAACTACTATAGAAGATTCATCCGTGGCTATTCCCACATTGCCGCACCCTTGACGGAACTATTAAAGAAGAACAAGACTTGGGTGTGGGATTATGCTTGCCGAGAGGCATTTGATAAGTTGAAGCAAGCCGTGACAAATGGACCGGTGATGGCACTGCCGGACCATACGAAGCCTTATGAAATTCACACGGATGCTTCAGACTTTGCCATCGGTGGAGTTCTAATGCAGGAGGGGCATCCTGTAGCATATGAAAGCCGGAAACTCAATGGCACCGAACGGAGGTACGTGGTGCATGAAAAGGAGATGACGGCAGTTATACATTGCCTTCGGCTGTGGAGGCATTATTTGCTAGGGTCCAAGTTCGTGGTGAAGACGGATAACATTGCTACGAGTTATTTCCTAACTCAAAGGAACTTAACTCCGAAGCAAGCACGGTGGCAAGGACTCCTAGCGGAATTCGACTTTGTGCTCGAGTACAAACCGGGCACAAATAATGTGGTGGCCGATGCACTAAGTCGAAAGGCGGAACTCGCAGCCATTAGCCAACCACAATTCCCCCTGGTGGACAAACTGAAGGAAAGAATGGAGCACGATCCATTAGCCAAGTCCTTGGTGGAATGCGTCAAAGCTGGGAAGACGCGGCGATTTTGGCTAAGGGACGACTTACTCCATACTCGAGGGGAACGGGTGTACGTTCCCAAATGGGGAAGTTTGAGGAGAGACATCCTCAAAGAATGTCACGACTCGCGGTGGGCTGGCCATCCCGGAGTCGATCGTACCTTGGCGTTGGTGGAACGGAGCTACTATTGGCCTCAACTTTACGAGGACGTCCAAGTGTACGTGAGGACTTGTCTTGTGTGCCAACAAGACAAGATAGAGAATCGGCAATCGGCGGGACTATTAGAACCTTTGCCTACTCCGGAAAGACCTTAGGAAAGTGTTTCGATGGACTTCATTGTTTGTCTCCCAAGATCCGAAGGACGCGGTACGATCATTGTGGTGGTCGACCGATTCTCTAAGTATGGAGTTTTCATTCCAGCTCTGAAGGACTGCACAGCAGACGACACGGCCCGACTATTCTTCAAGTACGTGGTGAAGTACTGGGGCATTCCAAAGACAATCGTGAGCGATCAGGACTCTCGATTTACTGGGCGGTTTTGGACCGAGCTGTTCCGGATAATGGGTTCAGACTTAAACTTTTCAACAAGTTTCCACCCACAAACAGACGGCCAAACTGAACGTGTCAATGGCTTATTGGAGCTATATCTGAGGCACTACGTGAGTGCCAACCAAAGAGATTGGGCCAAGTTGTTGGACATAGCCCAATTCTCATATAACTTGCAGAAGCGAGTCCACGAACGAGAGTCCGTTCGAACTCGCAACTGGGCAGCAACCATTGACGCCCACCTCCATCACTCGAGGGTACACTGGAAAAAGCCCCGCGGCGTTCAAGTTTGCAAAAGGATGGCATGAACAGACGGATCTGGCCAGGGCATACTTGCACAAAGCGGCGAAGAAGATGAAGAAGTGGGCGGATCAACAAAGGAGGCCCTTGGAATTTCAGGAAGGAGACATGGTGATGCTCAAACTCCTTCCGTGCCAAACCAAAGCACTCAGACAATTGCATAAGGGTTTGGTGCGCCGATATGAGGGGCCTTTCAAAGTACTTAAGAGAGTTGGGAAGGTCTCATACAAATTGGACCTCCCGACTAGCTTACAAAGGCATCCGGTGTTCCACGTTAGTTTGCTCAAGCCTTACCACGAAGACTTGGAAGATACGAGCGGACAACGGGCGGTGCGGACACCAACAGCATCAACGGGCAAGACCTACGATAAAGAGATAGAGAAAATTCACTCTCGTAGAGTCGTGCCAAGAAGGGGCGTAGATCCAAGCCGGGTGGAGTACTACGTCCAATGGAAGAACAGGCCGGTTGAAGAGGCAAGCTGGGAGAAGGAAGAGGATCTGGGGCAATTCTCCAAAGAGATTGAAGAGTACCAGGAAGAAACCGAATGCTACATCCAGCAGTTCGACAAGTTCGAGGAAGCCGAAGACGCAACGAGGACGCTGCGAAATCGGGTGGGGGAGAATGTCACGGACCGAGGCTTATCCTAGCATACTTAGGCCATTTTGGGGTATTTCCCCTTTGTAAAGTGTTGTACTTAGCTTATAGAGTAAGTTGTAGAGATTTTAGATTTCGATCATATATGATGTCTCCTGGCGACATAGCCAGAAAAGTGTTAACATCTATATGTAGGGGAGTGATGTTGTAAAGCTTTTAAGCAATCAATACAATCGTTTGCTGCCTTCGTTTAAATCGATCTTCCGCTAAGCGCTTCCCTACACAAATGCTTTACAACGGATCAATGGGTTCCGATCCAAATGCGACAAGTTAGGCTGACCTAGCGTTCCTTCGTACGGGTGGGAACTAGGTGCCGCACGGGTTAAGCTGCTATAAAGGCTGACCCCGTGACACGCTGATGTCCCCACACCTGACTCACCCGCTATTGCTGCCGCTGTTGATGCTGCAGTTGCTACGGAAATGGCAAATGTCCCTCCTTCTCCTCCGGAAGCTCCCTTACCTCCACTTCCTCAACCTCGTGACTACCTCGACCATCTCCCCGCTGACACCTTAATGGACCTATGGTTCCGTTTTAGCTTAGCCTACACCGCCTCCATCCCTGACAACGATGTTTGGGTGTACTATGCTCGACACACCCAAACCCCAGAGGACATGATCATCTGGAACTTGGATCATGGCTTCCTTACGCCAACCTCCATTCCGGATATTCCGTTCGTTGTTACCTTCGGACCAGCCTATGACACACGGGTTCCAAACGTAGTCGCTTCTCTCAGCCCAGCTCCTCCAATGCAGCTCCTCCTTCCACCTCCCCATCCGCGACTGACACCTTCCTCCCATCATATGCGAGATCGTGATCCACTTGATGCGGATGGAAGTGTTTTTCTTGAAATGTCTAAGTATGCCGCATCCAATGCCGAGCGAAGATGTCTATCTGATTTATACCCTTTCTATCCTAAAGATATTAAGACTCTATGTTCCGAGAAGGGCGTCTTCACCACAGAAGACATAGAAAACTTCTCTCGGGCAGTTAAGATGGAGATGAGGTTGTTCTATCTTTATACAAGGACAAACACTTATTTGATGTAGTGCCTTGTTGGTCTGAAGGTTACCTTCCAGAAGTAGCGTTCATCCGAACCTTCATCGACGGAACTGCCGAGGATAGCAAACCCTGGAAGAATCTTTCAACTGTCCTCATTCCGTACCGGAATTTATCGCCGCACTTCATACTGGTTGCTTTCATGATCCACTCCAAGCAATTGATCCTGATTGATTCCCATCAGGTTGTGGATAACAACATTCGAAAGAATCAATGGGAACCTCTGTAATGACCCGTGTTTTGGGAAGAACAAGCTGGAACGAAGATGAACAATACCCTGGGCGAATGCTTGGGTCGAAAGGTGGAAGACTCGAAGATTTGGGTCCTAAGGTCGAACACCAAGGGTCGAAGTTTGAAGGTTTGAGGGTCGAAGGTTTAATCTTCGAGATAGATCTTCGAGGCCGCGTTTCCAGCGAGTCTTCGAGGGAGTGTTTCTACGAGTCTTCGAGGCTTGGTTGTTAGAGAGTGTAATGAGCTCAAGTGGGAGCGTGTAGAGGTTGCGTGTGACCATGACCACGTTCGGATTGTGGGTATTTTGTCCTGTGTGGAAGCGGAGTGGTTAGTTCATGTTTCATTAATCAAAACTACATCGTTTTTATGGTGTGTTTCATTTATCAAAACTACGTCGTTTTGATGGTGGAATTTCATTTATCAAAACTACGTCGTTTTGATGGTGGGATTTCATTTATCAAAACTACGTCATTTTGATAAGTGAGGTCTTTATAATGAGGAGCTCTCTTTGTTTTAGGTTTAGGGTTTTTGTTGTCAACTGCCGCAGCCGTCGCAGAGAGAGAGAGAGAGAGAGAGAGAGAGAGAGAGAGAGGGAAAGAGAGAGTTCTTGAGCGCTGCTGCTAGGGTGACTCGTGTGGGTGCACAACATCTAGCGTGGGAGCGTGAAGGATCCTTGAGGTAGGGGTTCTGTTCCTCCATGAACCTATCCCAGGGTTTTCGCCTTGTGATAGGCAGTCTGTTGTATATTCTGGATATATATATATATATATATATATATATATATATATATATAAATCCATATAGGTGTGATCTCCTATATGGATGCTGGCCTTCAATGCCGTATTTTGCTTGGATATTTGTATATATTCCCGTGATGCTGGGGATTATGCATGTTAAGTGTTTGTTTTTATGTCTGTGTGACTAAGTTTGAGAGCCTGTGAATGTGTGCACGTTATGTGTTCAATGTTATACCTGTGAGACTATGCAAATCATGTGTTTGATGTTATGCATGTGTGGCTTTGTGTGTTGTGTGTTTGTTGGAACCCGGTGGCTATAGAAGCCCGGGACTATTTATGTTAGCCTGTGTGGCTATGGAAATGTTGGCCTGTGTGGCACCTGAGAGGCTGTGGAAATGTTCAGAACTGTAAATATGTTGGCCTGTGTGGCGCCTGAGAGGCTGTGGTAATGTTTGTAACTATGGAAATGTTGGCCTGTGTGGCGCCTGAGAGGCTGTAGATATGTGAGCCTGTGTGGCTGTGGCAATGGTTGTACCTATTCTGTGACTTGTGGATTGATACTTAACTGTGGAATATAACCTACTTTTATCTTGTCACTATACTGCACATGCGCACGTTCTCATGTAGATGCTAGGAACATGGGATGGGTTGGGGAGACATGATCCCTACTGAGCTGTGGTTGCTCACCCCTCCTACTGTGATGTGTTTTCTTTCAGGAACCTATAGGCGTTAAGTGGAAACACCAAGGTGGAAGACGGTTCTATTTTGTGGCTTGTTTAATGTTATTTGTAGTATGTGATTTTTGTGAGACCTTGTAACCCTGATGGGGAGATATTGTAAAGGATTTTATTGTAATAAAGATTTGTTTGGTTTGTGAATGTTACATGTATCTTAATTTTATTAAATGGTGTCCTGTGTGGGAATGTTGTACCCTACCCCTTTATCCTCCTTGTGGGTAAAGGGGAGTCACGAAACGGTTTCCTCGGGTTAAAAATTCGAGGCGTGATAGTATGGTATCCAAGCATGGTCTAGTTGGCCTAGGGTAGTGGGCAGATCTGGTTGTCTTGAGTCCTTTGGAGGAGCCTGGAGGGACGTGCCTGATCAACACGGTCCTCTTGGAGCCTCTAAGGTGTACTTCGGGTAGTCCAGACCTGATGTAAGATTTGCATGCATTGGCATTAGGGCACTAGTTGCATTTGTTGTGATGTGTGAAAAGGTGAATAACTTGATTATGTGTGAACTGTGCAACTCTGAATATTCTTGGAATGCCTTGAGCATGACTACAATGTGGATTGATGCAATGTATGTGTGTAATGCCTTGTGATAGTAGTATTGATAAGTGGGGTAGAGATAGTGACACGCGATAGATTCGAATTCGTTTTGACGTTTATGTTCCTTACTTCGTGTAGTAAGAATGCCACCGAGGAGAGTGACACGTGCGTCGGGGGCAGTGGCTGATGAGTCATCTGCCCATGAGGGTCTGGGTGTGGGGCAGCCCAGCTGGAGGACATGCGCTGTTATTGGCACAGCTGCAAGAGGGTATCCGACTGGAAGTCCGAGAGCTGAGGGAGGGTATCCGGCAAGAGGTTCGGGAGGAGGTGCGCCGTGAGATGGCAGCACAGCAGATGGTGCCACCAGCACCACCACCAGTGGGGGAGTTACTTCGTGAGCGTGAAAGTTCGCGTGGTGGCGTACCGATTCGTGCAGAGGAAGATGCGGTGATGAGGTTCCGAAAGGAACAACCTCCAAGGTTCATGGGAGAAGTGGACTCCGTGGTGGCTGAGCATTGGTTGAGGCAGATCGAGCATGTGTTTTCCTTTCTCCTACCCCGGGAGGAGGATAAGGTGAGACTGGCCATTCGGCAGCTAGAGGGGAATGCCTTGGAGTGGTGGCAGAGTGTCGCGGGAAGCCGTGAAGTGCAGTTCATGTTGTGGGACGAGTTCCTACAACTCTACCATGATGAGTTCTTCCCCGAGTCATTGAGGTGGCAAAAGAGGGAGGAATTCGGCAGCCTGAGGCAGGGGTCGAAGACAGTGCCCGAGTATGAGCTGGAGTTTCGGAGCCTGAGTAGGTTTGCTCTCGAGACCGTGGCTAAGGAAGACTTGAAGGCCCACAAGTTCACTTTGGGCCTTAGGCCAGCCCTTAGGCAGAGGGTGGCGATCTTGCGTTTAAGGACCTATACTGAGGTTGTTAAGACAGCTCGTATAGCTTAGAGGGAGCTGGATGATGGGAGGCAGGCCCATCAGGGTCGCCAGTTACAGGGTGGGTCTGATCGAGATTCCGGGTCCAAGAGGCCCAATACTGAGGAGAGGGTTAGTAGTTCCTTCCGTAGCTGTGGTCAACCATCTGTGAACCTAGGGAGGTTCACCTTTGGCGGCAGTAGGCAGGGAGGTTCAGCAGGAGGTCTCCCCAGCGGTTGTCATTGCTGTGGGGAGCAAGGCCACTTCAAGAGAGATTTTCCTAAGAAGGACTGGCGATGCAACAGCTGTGGACGAGAGGGCCATTTGAGCCGGGTTTGCAGGAGTGGCAATAGAGGAGCAGGAGGCTTGACACCCAGCACGAGGAGTGATGCCAGTTTTCGTGCACCAGCAGAGAGACCAGCTCGTCAGTGGCAGGCTAGTCAGGCAGGATCGAACCAGACCCGACCTCAGGGGAGGCCGGAGTGGCAGCAGATTGAAGCTGGAGGTAGCCATGGCGGGAAGCGTCCAGTGAGTGAGCCAACTAGTGGCACAGGCCAAGGGAGGGTGTTTGCGCTGGATGCGACATACCAGGAGGAGGCTGAGTTACCACCTCCACCGGCGGAGGGTGGAGCAGGACCTTCGGTGGTTAGAGGTACCCTTTTGATCTCTCGTACGCTTGTTTCTTCTCTTTTCAATACGGGTGCATCCTGTTCGTTTGTTACTGAACTTCTTGTTGATGGACTGGGATTAGTATGTGTTGAGGCAGCGAGACCCCTAGTTGTTGAGTCTTCGGTGGGAGGTATGATTGAGGTGCGATGTGTTTGCCGTGACTACGTGTTAACCATAGGAGATGTGGAGCTTAGTTTTAATTTGTATATGATGACATTGAGGACATTTGATCTGATCTTGGGTATGGATTGGCTTATGGCTTTCCAGGCCAAGATAGATTGTTATCGGTGTCGGGTAACATTCGTGTCACCTGTGGGGGTTTTTTGCACCCTGCATGGGGAGTGGGATCGTGAGGCGAGTCGGGCTGGACCGGTGTTGGACCAGTGGGGTGCCATTACCCACAGGTTGGCAGCCTTAACCTTTGCTGAGGAAGGCAAAGTGGGAAAGAGGGTGTGGCCAGCAGTTGTTGACCAATTTCAGGATGTCTTTCCTGAGGAGTTGAGGAGTCTACCAGCTAAAAGGAGTGTGGAGTTCACCATTGAGTTGGTACCGGGGACTGGTCTGATTTCCCAAGTGGCTTATCGTATGGGACCAGCTGAGTTGAGGGAGCTCCAGAAGCAGATAGAGGAGTTGGCGGGCCAGGGGTATATCAGGCCGAGTACCTCACCTTGGGGTGCTCCAGTGCTCCTTGCAAAGAAGGCAGACGGTACGCTTCGTCTTTGCATTGACTATAGGAAGCTTAATTTGGTGACTGTGAAGAACAAGTATCCGTTGCCTCGGATAGATGACCTGTTTGACCAATTGAGTGGGGCCCAATAGTTTTCCAAGATAGATCTGCGAATGGGGTATCACCGGTTAAGGGTTAGAGAGGAGGACATCCTTAAGACTGCTTTTCGGTGTATGTATGGGCACTATGAGTGGGTAGTGATGCCTTTTGGGCTCACTAATGCACCAGCGGTGTTCATGCACTTGATGAACCAGGTCTTTGCTCCATACTTGGATTCTTTTGTTGTGGTGTTTATAGATGATATCTTGGTGTATTCCAAGACTGAGAAGGAACATGTGGAACATTTGGCAACAATGTTGCAAACTTTGAGGGACCAGCGGTTGTTTGCTAAGTTTAGCAAATGTGAGTTTTGGATCCATGAGGTTCATTTTCTTGGCCATGTGGTGTCAGCTGAGGGTGTGAGGGTGGACCCAGCCAAGATTGAGGCTGTGTCATCGTGGGAGAGGCCAACCAATGTCTTCGAGATTCGTAGTTTCCTTGGCTTGGCGGGGTACTACCGTCGTTTTGTGGAGGGATTCTCCCGTTTGGCAGCTCCTACGATGGTGTTGACCCGGAAGGGAGTGAAGTTTGAGTGGACTGAGACGTGTCAGCAGGCGTTTGAGGCTCTCAAAACCCATTTGACCACTGCACCGGTGTTAAGGTTACCTAGGGAAGATGTCCCATATGAGCTATATTGTGACGCGTCCAGGATTGGTTTGGGGTGTGTGCTTATGCAGGAGCACAGTGTTGTAGCTTATGGGTCGAGGCAATTGAAACCTCATGAGCAGAATTACCCGACCCATGATCTTGAGTTGGCGGCTGTCATCTTTGCTCTGAAGAGTTAGCAGCATTATCTCTTGGGGGAAAAGTTTGTGGTGTTCTCAGATCACAAGAGCCTTCAGTATATTTTTACTGAGAAGGACTTGAATCTGAGGCAGAGGAGATGGGTGGAGTATTTGCAGATCTTTGACTTTACTCTTGCCTATACCCCGGGCAAGGGCAATGTCGTGGCTGATGCTTTGAGCAGAAAAGGGGAAGGCTGAGGTGGCTGTGAGAGAATGGAAGCTGATGGAGCAGTTGGCAATGTTGCAGCTGCAGCCTATTGTTCATGATGGGAGGATAGTGTTGAGTCCTATTGTTGTTGTGGCTGAGTTGTACCAGCGAGTCCGGGAGGGACAGTTGGGCGATATTGAGTGTGAGGTTCTCCGTGCCCGTATTGAGGCTAGTGAGCTATCTGAGGACTTGATGGAGGGTCCTGAGCATGAGTTGTCTTTTTAGGGGTGGCTAGTAGTGGCTTCTTCTCTCAGAGATGAGGTGATGAGAGAGTTTCATCAGTCTAGAGTTGTTGTGCATCCTGGGGGTACGAAGATGTACCATGCACTTCGGGGGCATTTTTGGTGGCCTGGGATGAAGTGTGATGTGGCAGCATTTGTTGCAAGGTGCCTTACTTGTCAACAAGTGAAAGCGGAGCATCAGCGACCCAGGGTATGTTGCAACTGTTGCCAATAGCCGAGTGGAAGTGGGACCATATAGCGATGGACTTTGTAACTGGTCTTCCACCTACCACTGGGAGGAAAGACATGCTTTGGGTAATTGAGGATCAACTAACCAAGTCGGCCCATTTTCTTGCCGTTCGAGAGCAGAATTCCATCGGGGCCTTGAGTTAGCTGTATGCGAACGAGATTGTGAGACTGCATGGAGTACCATCATCGATTGTGTCTGACAGAGATTCACGGTTCACTTCCCATTTATGGGCAAGCTTGCAGGAGGCTATGGGGACAAAATTGCACTTAAGTACAGCCCTTCACCCTGAGACTAACGGTCAGACAGAGAAGATGAATCAGACACTAGAGGACATGCTGAGGACTTGTGTGCTAGATTTTGGGGGTTTGTGGGCAACTCACCTTCCTTTAGTAGAGTTTGCCTACAACAACAGTTATCAGGCATCCATTGGGATGGCTCCTTTTGAGGCATTGTATGGTAGGCCGTTTTCGATCACCTTTGTGTTAGACTGAGGTAGGAGAGGCAGCTCTCTTGGGACCACAGCTGGTTCAAGAGGCTACTGAAAAGGTCAAGTTGATTCGTCAGTGCTTGTTATCGGCCCAGAGTCGCCAGAAGTCTTACGCAGATCAGCGGCAGTGACCTTTGGAGTTTTCTATGGGAGATCATATGTTTCTTCGTGTTTCTACACGTCGTGGACATCGACGGTTTGGGAGAGGTTCCAAGCTATCTCCGCGGTTTATCAGTCCTTTTGAGGTTTTGGCTCGTATAGGGCCCATGGCCTACCGGTTAGCATTGCCACCGCGATTGAGTCGGGTGCACAATGTGTTCCTTGTGTCCCAGTTGAGGAAGTATCATCCTGACCTCACTCATGTGATTGATTGGGGGACATTGGATATTAAGGATGACATGTCCGTTGTTGAGGCCCCTATCCATATCCTAGATTGGCGAGAGAAGCTTTTGCGTGGTCGTGCTATCCCTTTGGTTCGCGTGCTGTGGCAGCACCGTGGCATTGAGGAGGAGACATGGGAACGTGAGTCCATGATGCGTGAGCAGCACCCAGAGTTGTTCGAGGACGAACAATCTTAAGGGTGGGAGGCGGCTGTAGTGATGTGCTTTCTTGTGTTAGTTGTTTATGATTTGGTGTATTTGTATCGTTTGTATTGGTTGTTTATGATTTGGTGTATTTGTATTGTCTTTTAAACATGTGTTCATATTTGAGATATGTTTTTGAGATTGAGACTTGTGTTTGTGATATGCGGGTATGTGGCATATGCATTGTGATGCTTGTGGTTATGTATATGCATTGTGATACATGTGGTTATGATTGTGTGGTGCTTTGTGAGCTTGCGGACGTATGTCCTGTTATGCTATGTTTATTATTCCTCGCGGTCCAAGTGGCACGTAGTTTTTTTTCGAGGACGAAAAGTCTTAAGGGGGAGAGGATGTAATGACCCGTGTTTTGGGAAGAACAAGCTGGAACGAAGATAAACAATACCCTAGGCGAATGCTTGGGTCGAAAGGTGGAAGACTCGAAGATTTGGGTCGTAGGGTCGAAGACCGAGGGTCGAAGTTCGAAGGTTTGAGGGTCGAAGGTTTAATCTTCGAGACAGATCTTCGAGGCCGCGTTTCCAGCGAGTTTTCGAGGGAGTGTTTCTACGAGTCTTCGAGGCTTAGTTGTTAGAGAGTGTAATGAGCTCAAGTGGGAGCATGTAGAGGCTGCGTGTGACCATGACCACGTTCGGATTGTGGGTATTTTGTCATTAATCAAAACTACGTCGTTTTGATGGTATGTTTCATTTATCAAAACTACGTCATTTTGATGGTGGAATTTCATTTATCAAAACTACGTCGTTTTGATAGTGGGATTTTATTTATCAAAACTACGTCGTTTTAATAAGTGAGGTCTTTATAAGGATGAGCTCTCTTTGTTTTAGGTTAAGGGTTTTTGTTGTCAACCGCCGCAGCCGTCGCAGAGAGAGAGAGAGAGAGAGAGAGAGAGAGAGAGAGAGAGAGAGAGAGAGAGAGAAGAGAGAGAGAGAGAGAGAGAGGGGAAAGAGAGAGTTCTTGAGCACTACTGCTAAGGTGACTCGCGTGGGTGGACAGCATCTAGCGTGGGAGCGTGAAGGATCCTTGAGGTAGCGGTTCTGTTCCTCCTCGAACCTATCTCAGGGTTTTGGCCTTGTGATAGGCAGTCTGTTGTATATTCTGGATATATATATATGTAAATCATATAGGTGTGATCTCCTATATGGATGTTGGCCTTCAATGCCGTATTTTGCTTGGATATTTGTATATATTCCCGTGAGGCTGGGGATTATGCATGCTAAGTGTTTGTTTTTGTGTCTATGTGACTAAGTTTGAGAGCCTGTGAATGTGTGCAAGCTATGTGTTCGATGTTATACCTGTGAGACTATGCAAATCATGTGTGGCTTTGTGTGTTGTGTGTTTGTTGGAACCCGGTGGCTGTGGAAGCCCGGGACTGTTTATGTTAGCCTGTGTGGCTATGGAAATGTTGGCCTATGTGGCGCCTGAGAGGCTGTAGAAATGTTTGGAACTGTAAATATGTTGGCTTGTGTGGCACCTGAGAGGCTGTGGTAATGTTTGTAACTATGGAAATGTTGGCCTGTGTGGTGCCTGAGAGGCTGTGGATATGTGAGCCTGTGTGGCTGTGGCAATGGTTGTACATGTTCTGTGACTTGTGGATTGATACTTAACCGTGGAATATAACCTACTTTTATCTTGTCACTACACTGCACATGCGCACGTTCTCATGTAGATGCTAGGAACATGGGATGGGTTGGGGAGACATGATCCCTACTGAGCTGTGGTTGCTCACCCCTCCTACTGTGATGTGTTTTCTTTTAGGAACCTACAGGCGTTAGGTGGAAACACCAAGGTAGAAGACGGTTCTGTTTTGTAGCTTGTTTAATGTTATTTGTAGCATGTGATTTTTGTGAGACCTTGTAACCCCGATGGGGAGATATTGTAAAGGATTTTATTGTAATAAAGATTTGTTTGGTTTGTGAATGTTACATGTATCTTAATTTTATTAAATGGTGTCCTATGTAGGAATGTTATACCCTACCCCTTTATCCTCCTTGTGGGTAAAGGGGAGTCACAAACCGGTTTCCTCGGGTTGGAAATCCGGGATGTGACAACCTCTGTGTCTATGACTGACCGAAGCGGTAAAGCAATCTGGACTCTATGAAGAAATAGGCCTGACTCCCATGGCTTCAAATGAAAAGTTGAAGGCATCGGTCCGGAATAAGAAACAAGTGCCACAACAGCCGGATGGAGATAGCTGCGGAGCCTTTATCTGCTTCTTCATCAAATCGCTCATTCAAGTGAATAAGAGCTGGAACAAAATCCACAATTATACACTGGAGCAGACAATGGAGCTAAGAGAGAAAGCAGCAACGATGATCTTCAAGTATAGTAAGCCTTATGTGTCTTAGTGAAAATTTTGTACAAAGCCGGGATTATACTATGTTGTTGCTTAATGGAAATCGAAGTTATTTCTATTCTGTATACTATCTTAGTGCTTCGTTTACCATATTAGATTACAAAGGGTTTTGGCATATCCATAATTGGGGGAGATTGTTGGATCAAGCCCAGAATTTGGATGATGCGAATAAAACCCTATGTAACTTGATTTGAGACTTTGGTTGTTTTATCTTAAGTTGTTACAGAAGATATGATCTTAATCTGGACCTACACTCGTGAGAGCAAAGCTAAGAACAGGATACATAATCCTGATCCGAACAAGAGTGAGTGTCGTCAAACACTTGGTAAATAACCAAGTCTATACTTCTACGGAATAAGGATCATTCGTGTGGACTAATCACTTAAAGCTATGGACTAAGGAATCTACGTTAAATACCTTAAATGGGCTAAGTCAAATATTTATGGAGTAAGAATCCTAGTCTACAAGTTGCACGGAGTAAGATAAAGTCTTCGCGGAGTTAAAAAGCTAAGTCTTCCACTCAAGCGGATTAAGGAAAGTAGACACGGAATAAGGATTCGAGTCTTGCATAGATGCGGAGTAAGGAAGTACTTGTGCGGAATAAGGACCCGAGTTCCTTATTCGAACAGAGTAAAAAAACTAGATGCGGAGTAAGGAATCCAAACCAATTACTCATGCGGAGTAAGGATGTGCTGATGCGAAGTAAGCCATCCGATCCTTTCAACTCATGTCGAGTAAGGAACTCATGTGGAGTAAGGAAGCGCTGATATGGAGCAAGCTCTCTAGACTTCTCGTTTATACGGAGTAAGGAAGCGCTGATACGGAATAAGGATTCCAGTACTAAACTAACACGGAGTAAGCAACTAATGATACGGAATAAGCATCCGAGCTTCATTAACACGGAGTAAGGAACTTTACGTTGGATTAAGTAGACGTTGTTTCAACTTATCTCTTCGCATTCAATGTCACCAGCTCGTGTTGGATCAAACCCAGAATTTGGATAATGCTGATAAAGCCTTATGTAATTTGATCTGAGATCTTTTGTGTTTATTTGATCATTGCAGAAGGTATGTCACTAATCCAAAGATGCACTCGTGAGAGCAAAGCTAAGGACAGGATACATAATCCTGATCCGGACAAGAGTTAGTGTCGTCAAACACTTGGTAAATAACCAAGTAACAAATACATACGGAATAAGGAACAATCCTACGGACTAAGAACTTAAAGAATAAGTGCGGAGTAAGGAAAATAGATGCGGAGTAAAGAAACCAGATGCGGAGTAAGGAATCCGGACTTATTACTCGCCCGGAGTAAGGAACTTACATACGGAGTAAGGAACTTACACACGGAGTAAGGAACTTACATACGGAGTAAGGAACTTACACACGGAGTAAGGAACTTACATACGGAGTAAGGAACTTACACACAGAGTAAGGAACTTACATACGGAGTAAGGAACTTACATGCGGAGTAAGGAGCTTACATACGGAGTAAGGAACTTACATGCGGAGTAAGGAACCTACATGCGGAGTAAGGAACCTACATGCGGAGTAAGGAAGCGCTGACACGGACTAAGGATTCCAAGATCGAATAGATACGGAGTAAGCAACCACCGACACGGAGTAAGGTTCCGAGCTTCATTAACTACGGAGTAAGGAAAATTACACCGGACCAAGAAGACACCTTGCTCCAACAAAACCGCATTTAAAGTTATCGGCTCGTGTTGTCCCGATGTAAGACGAATGCATTTAGAACAAGAAGAATCTTACACGTGGATCATCCGGATATGTGGACACAACCTTAATTGTATCTCGGAACTCACAAAGACACTTATACTCTTCAAATCCAAGATCTTGAGCTCCACAATCCGCAGCGAGTCAAGGCAGGACAGTTACGAGGGATAGTTAGTGCGGAACGCATTCCGGAACTTCAAGTTCCAAGGTTGTCTCTTAGGAATGTTTTGTATAAATATTCATACTTATACTTCATGTAAAGGTGTGCTTAAGGGAAAAGTAAAAAAATAAAAGGAACTTGGCTAGCGTGTGAGTTCATTGTTGTAAACAGAGTGTAAGAGAGTGTTTGCTTCTATTTTGTTGTAATCACCTTGTGATAATAAAACAAAATACTTCCACTATCTGGTTATCTTCCGCAGTGATTCTATCACTTAAACTAGATAAGTCTTTGTGTCTTGAGAGAAAAGAAAGAGTTTGAATAAGAGCCTATTCACCCCCCCCCCCCCTTTAGGCTCCAAGGGACCATCACTCGTTGTGTCCCGATGTAAGACAAACTCATCGATAATCTAAAGCATCTTACACGTGGATCACACAGATATGTGGACGCAACTTTAACTGCACTTGGGTACTCACAAAACACTTATGTTTTACAAACCCAAGACCTTGAGCTCCACATCTGCAGCATTCAAGGTAGAGAGAATTCCAAGGAACAATTAATGCTGCACATAGTGCGAAAGAACAAGTTCCAAGATTGTCTCTTAATGATGTTTCTATATATATTGTAACACTTGTACTTTATTTAAGAGCGTTGATAGAGTTGATAATTCGTCAGTTTGAAATAAGTATGTATGTACAAGAGCTCATTGAGATCATTGAGGCTAGAGTGTGAGTCTTTTGTAAACAGAGTGTAAGAGAGTTGTAAGAGTAGATTGAAAAGCTTTACAAGCTTTAATCTACTTCTATTTTGTTGTATTTATCAATTGATAATAAAACAAATACTTCCACTACTGGTTATATTTCGCACTGATTATTTCTTTTAGCAGTTAAGTGTTGTGCCAAAGAGTAAGAAAAGAGTTTTTAATACGAGTCTATTCACTCCCCTCTAGACTCCCAGGGACCAACAGTTAGATGCAGCTTCCTTAGTTCGTTGCTTTAATTGTTTAGTCCACACGAATGATCCTTATTCCGTATGAAGTGTAAACTTGATTATTTACCAAGTGTTTGACAACACTCACGTTTGTCCGGATCAGGATTATATATCTTGTCTTCAGCTTTGCTCTCACGAGTGAACGTCTGGATTAAGATCATAACTTTTACAACAACTTAAGAATAAACATGCAATGTCTCAAATCAAATTATATAGGGTTTTATCCGGATCATCCAAATTTTGGATTTTATCCAATAATTTTTATTTGATTATTGATAGTGATGATACAAGGTTTGGATCCCTAATAAAAATCTAATTTTCACTTATTGGGAGATGCTGTCGATTTTTTTTAAATTTTTTTTCTATTTATTCAATAAAAAAATCATAAGTTTATTACGTGGGGCCTCATTGTAAAATCCACGGGGGCTGGCCCTGTGATCAAATCTAAGTGTCACCCACACTAAGATATATACCTTATCCCATGTTAAAAATGTGACTGCAAGACCAGGCTTTCTTGGGTTGCTCGTACCCAGCACTTTTCAACGCTGCTGGCAGTGCAGAGAGTAAAAAAAATTAATAAAAAAAAAAATAATAATAATAAATGGATAAAGGATGGCCCATTAATTAATAATGCAAAACTTAGCTTTTATACACAATAATATTACGCTTATTTAAGACACGAATGTAAAATATACATGTGTAGGAATCGTGCTCATCGTACATTTTTTTCTCCCAAAGTTTAATTGTATATGCTATAAACAGGTTAAGAATTTAACTATGGGATCACGACGAGAATTAATCCTGTAATTAACTATTGAAATGAATAAATTATAGGAAGAGAAGAGAGTTTCATCTAAATGTTCTCAAACATAAGCGTGATGATATGCTTTAAAAATGGGATTCGTATTCGTTACAAGTGGGCCAACCTTTCGGGACCATGGAACGTTCATTTCTACAGGTAGTGCTTTATGGATATAAGTAATGTTTGACTGCCAAATTAGACGTGGTTACTAACAATATGCCTTGAATCGGTTGCTGCAATGCTTTAGCATGGGCGGCTTGTCCAGGCACGGGAGGTACACGTCTAGAGAATACTATATATAAACTATGTAGGTCATGATAACCGAGTTATGTAGATAGAAATGTGTAATCTCTTTAATATATATCAACAAAACTCTTTGTTTTTCTGTCGAGTGAACATGGTTAATATATTGTTAATGAACCACTGTGTCTTTTATTTACGCTATCGATTGTCTTTGAATTGTCGATGCTTCTTTATATTATAGCATAAGCGAAATTAAGATGCTAATTCAAATAAATCAATTGAGTAAAGTAAATTAATATGACCTCGATACCCATCGCAAACACAGTTCGTCTTAGGCTCTTCCCAAAATTAGACAAATCCTGCTTCTCGCATGGGAACTTCGTACAGAGTTTCCATTCCTCATGCTAATATATATTCTCTATCTTACGGAAAAAATTATATATATAAACTGATGATGAGTACTGGCCGCCAAATTTAAACAAAATTTGTCAATTTAGTTTTATACACATAAATAATATAATATTTATATCCAGGTTTAATTACATACAAAAACTGACTATCTAGTTTTTATAAAAAGAATTCCATATACAGGTGAACTCCATGCGACGGACTTATAACCTAAAACTCCAAACGATAACCCATATATTTATATCCATACAAAAGGCACAGCAATATTTTGAACCCTTTTGTTGTTTCCTTGTCTTCTTTGTTGGGTTTTGTTTTGAGGTACATGGGGGTCAGAATTTTTGAAACCTGGATGAAACCTCTTGCATAAATATATATGCTATCATATCCCTCACACCAAAACACCCACCCCCGCCCACCGCGCCCCCTCCCCCAAGGATGTTGACCCAAATATAATCTCGATCCCAATGGAACCTTTTTCAAAAAAAGGAAATGATATTCAAAAAGTGATTTGATGTAACTTGTATAACCAAATTAGCTGCCTTAATCTTGGTTACCCATTGCAGACACACAAATAATTGTATCCATTAAATTAAAGTGCTTATTTCTCTAAAAGATGAATTGAACAAAGAATGATTAGAGGTTAGGTTTTCTTATTAATTATCCATTAATAAGAATAGCAATGATAATAATGAAATATTGGTTAGAACAACCAAAAAAAAAAAAAGAAGAAGAAGGTCCCAAATCCAGTATTACATGTCCGTGTTGAAAACTAATGTAATCCGTGAAAGATTAACAAAGGAGAAAACCAGAGAAACAAGAAAAAAGAAACACTCTTTTGTGGTATTCAACACATACCGACTCTGTTTTCTTATTAATCTTATATAGCAAAAGCAAACACGCGTACAGACTCTTCTTACCAAACTAAAGAGATCATGATATCAATCAAATAATAAATCCTAAACTCTTACCTTGCTCAACACGACACAAAAGCGGAAACAAAATCAACAACGAAAAAGAAATAATATGATTCAAATAAAGAAATAAAACAACTAAGCTACAGGTACGCATTGCTGATACGGGTAGAGATCTTCACCACTAGCTTACTTAATTCTATCATTCACCCCCCTAAGCTAGTTTGTATCCTTCATAACTTGCATCCCTATCTATTCCCGCATAATAATAAATTTTTGTCTGCCCAGAGGCTTCATTAGAATATCGCCAGCTATCCACAAGTTCCAATATGTTCAACTAGAATTTTCCCTTCGTCCACGCAATTGCGTATATAGTGAAAGCGTGTATCAATGTGCATACTACGATCGTGATACACCGGATTCTTGCATAAAGAGATAGCTGATTTGTTATCGATGCACAACTTTATCCTTCGTGGTGCTTCATTCATGAGATCACCAATAAGAGACCGTAACCACATTCCTTGACACGCCGCTGTGGCCGCTGCTATGTATTCAGCTTCACAAGAAGAAAGTGCCACAACTGTTTGCTTCTTGGATTGCCAACTGATCAAATTAGCACCCAAGAAAAAAGCCACGCCAGTGGTACTTTTCCTATCATCAATATCGCCTCCCATGTCACTGTCACTATACCCCACCAGATGTAGCTCTACTCCATTCATTCTTTTATAAAAACAACACAGCCGAACAGTTCCTTTGACATATCTTAAGATCTGTTTGACTGCCGCCATATGTTCAACCTTTGGAGTCTCCATATATCTGCTAACAATTCCAACTGAATAGGCTAAATCAGGCCTGGTATTTACAAGATATCGCAGGCTGCCCACCACACTTCTAAACTTGGTCTGATCAATCGGATTTGAAGGACTATGCTTGCTCAATTTTAAACGCGCCTCCATGGGAGATTGAGTGGGATTACAATCTGCCATACCTGTATCTTGAAGAATCCGCCTCGCAAATGCTGCCTGACAGACAGAGATGCCATATGTCGATTGATCCACTTCTATGCCCAAATAATAACTTAATAATCCCAAGTCACTCATTTTAAAACAATGCTTCATTTGCTGTTTGAATTTTTCAATCTCTTCTTGACAGCTCCCAGTGATGATTAAGTCATCCACATATACTCCAACAAGGAGTCGTGTAGTTCCTCTATTTTTCGTGTAAACAGCATACTCAAAAGGACTCCTTTCAAAACCAAGAGAAAGAAGCGTGCTGTCTAACTTGATATTCCAAGCTCTCGGAGCTTGTTTAAGGCCGTACAATGCCTTGTGTAGCTTGAGTACCTTGTGTTCATCTCCTTTTACCACAAAACCAAGGGGTTGTTGGACATATACGTCTTCTATCAGGACACCATTCAAGAAAGCGGACTTTACATCCATGTGATGTAACCACCATCCCTCTTGAGCTGCAAGAGCAATGAATAATCTCACGGTTTCCATTCTTGCAACCGGAGCGAATACTTCCTCATAATCGATTCCATATTTTTGTACATACCCCTTTGCCACTAGTCGTGCCTTATACTTGAGCAAATTCCCATCAGAGTCCTTTTTGATTTTGTAGACCCATTTCAAACCGATGACTTGTTGCTTTGATGGAGGATTTACTAGACTCCATGTATTATTGCTTTGGATAGCATCGATTTCTTCCTGCATGGCGCGTCTCCAGTGTTCATGTGTCACAGCTTCCTGGAAAGTAGTTGGTTCTTCCATGCCTAGAAGACAGAGACCAGAGAGTTCAATTTGTATCGGTTCAGTTGCATCGTACAGGTCCTGTACACTGCACATGCGAATTGGTGTCTTTATATATGATGAGGAATTAGGACTTAACTCTTGTGTGGGTGAAACGACAAAAGGAGATGGAGTTTGAGGGATCACGGATCCATCTGCTTCAGTTTCTTCATTTGTTGACTGTTTTGCGTTGGAGGAAACATATATTGGGTACTGCCGACTCCCTGCACGTCACTAGAGTCTAAGAGGTGTTCTGAATGACCCAAGGAATCCTAATTCCAAGCCTTTTCTTCTTCAAAAACAACATCTCGTGTGACTATTACCTTTTTCATGAGAGGATTATACACACGATAGGCTTTAGTATTATTTTTATATCCAAGGAAAACCATCGGGGAGCTGCAGGCTGCAAATTTTCCATCTTGAGGGCTGATGGGTTTCACATGCACCTTACACCCAAACGTGCGCATGTGATGGACAGTTGGCTTTCGTTGATGCTAGGCTTCATAAGGTGTCATCCTCTCTACACTTTTAGTTGGTGCGCGGTTGAGAATGTATATAGCTGTGGTGACAGCTTCTCCCCAAAAAATCATAGGGACATTCATGCTTCTCATCATGCTGCGGGCCATCGTTGTGACTGTCTGATTTTTCCGCTCGACTACCCCATTTTGTTGTGGTGAGTATGGTGCAGTGAGATATCGTTTGATACCCATCTGTTTGCAGTAATTCATAAAGTCATTAGATTGGAATTCGCCTCCACGATCAGTTAGAAAACCTTTCAGCTTCACACCTTTTTCCACTTCAGCAGCTACTTGAATTTCTTTAAATCTCTGAAATGCTTGGTCTTTACTTTTTAACAGAGAAATCCACATATATCTGTTGTAATCATCAATAATCAAGAGAAAGTATCTATTACCGGATGGTGTGGACGGTGTGATAGGTCCGCATAAATCACCATGGAATAGCTCTAAGGTCATACTTGCTCTGAAATTTGCTTCCTGTGGAAATGGGGTGCGCCGTTGTTTTCCTGCTAGACAACCTTCACATATTTCCTTTACGTGACTAAGAGGTGGAAGTCCTTCAACTAGGCCTTCCTGGCTCAGTTTATGAAGTGCCTGGAAATTCAAATGTCCATATCGAGCATGCCATGTTAAAGCCACATCAACAAGGCATGTGAGTAATGAAACAGATGGTGCAGAGTCAATATTCAGGGTGTATAGCCTATTTTGTGTCCTCTCAACATGAATAATCATTTTTCCTGTGGGATTAAACACTTGTAACCTTCCTTGTTTCATGACAATTTGGCATCCTCGCTCTTCTAGTTGACCCAGGCTAATAATATTACTCGTCAGCTTGGGAATGTAGTACACATTTGTTAGTAGTTGTTCACCTGTTCGTCCTTTGAGTAGAACAGATCCACGACCACCTATGGACACAGTTGATCCGTCACCAAAACTCACTTTCCCTCCAATGGATATGTTCAAATCAGTAAAAAACTTTCTGCAGCCAGTCATGTGGTTGCTGGCACCAGAATCCAGGTACCATATGATATCTTTGTCTCCCTCTTGCTTCATTGTTGCAGTAGCTTGATGTAGTATTCCACCATCTGTATTTGTTGTCTTGGTGGGTATTTCTCGGCTTTCAATCATCAAGAGTGTTGGTTCATCCTTCTCCTTTTCTATCGTGAATGCTTGCTCTTTCTTGGGTTTATTGCATTCCGAGGCAAAATGTCCATACTCGTTGCAGTTGAAGCATCTTACTTTGCTTTTATCAAACTTTCGGTAAGGCTTTCTCACATAGCCATGCCTTTGGTTTGATCCTTCAACCCCCTTTCGCTCCGTAGACAGTGCTTCCCACTTGTGTTCGGGTGAGTAGTATTTGCTCCCCTACTTCCCGATGCTCTCTGCGTCCTTTTTGATTCTCCTCAAATATTCGTAAACGTCCAACAACTTCTGCAACGGACATCTTGGATATGTCTCCCCATTGTTCGATAGTACTAATAAGGGGAAGAAATCTGTCAGGAACAGCACTGAACAACTTTTCAACCACCATGCTTTCTTCCATTTCGACTCCGAGTGATCGGATTTCACCAACTGTAGTGGTGAGGGTTTTAGAGAACTCCAAGATGTTAGACGTCTCTTCCATGATGAGCCGATCAAATTGATGTTTCAAGACCTGTGCTCTTGCTTTTCTAACACGGTCTTCTCCGACGCTCTGCTGTTGGATGGCTTCCCAAGTAGCTTTAGCAGTTTTCTTCTCTGCTATGACCATCATCACTGTGTCTGGTATAGCTTGAGAAATTGCAGCAAAGGCTTTATGATCTTTCTCTTCATCTAAAGCTACATCATCTTCAATTGCCGTCCATACGCCTAGAGCACATAATAAAATTTTCATTTTAACAGCCCACAACCCATAATTGATGTCATTCAGCATTGGATACTGAATTGGAAAACCACTACTTCGCGCCTGTAATGGCGGTGCCACTGTTTTCATCTCGTCGCTCTGAGTTTCAGCCATCAGTATTGGCTCTGATACCAAATGAAAGATTAACAGAGGAGAAAACCAGAGAAACAAGAAAAAAGAAACACTCTTTTGTGGTATTCAACACATACCGACTCTGTTTTCTTATTAATCTTATATAGCAAAAGCAAACACACGTACAGACTCTTCTTACCAAACTAAAGAGATCATGATATCAATCAAATAATAAATCCTAAACTCTTACCTTGCTCAACACGACACAAAAGCGAAAACAAAATCAACAACGAAAAAGAAATAATATGACTCAAATAAAGAAATAAAACAACTAAGGTACGCATTGCTGATCTTCACCACTAGCTTACTTAATTCTATCAATCCGAACCCAGCCCATGTTACTGCACTTTCACGGAGCTGGCCGGTAGTGCCCTTTAATGACACCCCATTTTGACCACTCATTAAATAGATTCATTTAATATACATCTCTATAACTGTACGTGCAATTGTTCTTAAAATCATATATTTCCCAATATTCATAGATTCGTCCATTTCTATCATCCAAACACTAATAAAAATGGAAGCCATCGATCGATTGCTCGACGTCTTATCTAACCGCGTCCATTTAGAAATCAATAATTGATAGAGACAAACATACCAACCTACAAAACAACGAAAAGCGTGTAAAAATAATCAAGGAGGTTCCAATATACAAACCTCGATCACCAGCTTGCTCGATCAGTGCTGCATGCCTCTTCTTTTCTTGCTCCAGTGACTTCTCTCCATGACAAAGAAGGGCAAACATATTCAAATTCTGTCGTCCCTCCAGAGCCTGTTTATGACGGCAGTCACAAGGGCATCACTCTTTTCGCCCCGCACCTCCTCCCTTGCCCTCCTTGCCTCCTCCCTCTCTCTCCACCGCCTTTCTGCAGCCATCCGCTCGCTCTCCAGCGCCTGCATAGCGCTCCACCACTCCGCCTCCCTGCTGGCTCTCACCTTCTCCATTGCCTCGGCCGCCTTGCACCACTGGGCCTCCATCTGCATCTGCTGCCTCATGAGCTCCTCCAGCATCTCCCGCGCCTTATTACTAATCCTAGTACTAGCACTAGTACTACCACTAACATTTTCGTTGGCAGCAGAACTTTTCTTGCTTCTTTTATTTTTCCTAACTCCCCCGTCAATTTCTTGAGCCCCTCCATTTTCTTGGTGATGATCATCTTCCTCCTCTAGCGACAGATGCTTCCTTCTTCTTGACCCACCGCCCCCGCTGTCGGTCTCGCTCCACATCATTCCCTGCATCCTACCAGCAAATATGCCTTGTAGCTCACTGTAAAATGGGAACTGCTGCCTCAATGCTTCCAGCTCCATCGCATCGCTTGCCTATTACAAACGAACAAGGCACGAATTCTAAAATCTCTTAATTCTTGTATAAAATCACCGAACTCTGAACGCAGTACTTAACCAAAAAAAAAAAAAACTCTGAACATAGTACCACACAAAGTTACTATTGTAAGAAAAAGGGTGTTATGAACGTACGTCTATCTATTTATAAAAATAAATAAAATTGTATACACACGTACGAGCACACGCACATATATATATATATATATACACACCTTATAACGGGTGACAAGGTTTTTCCATTTGCATTTGCACTGGTCAGCGCTGCGATTGAAACCCTTGTCCCTCATCCTGGAAGCGATAACTTCCCACAGGAGCTTGTTCCGCTTCGTCTCCATGAAAGTAGGGTCGAGCTCGGCTCTGACCATTAGAAACTCCCTCGTCTCTTGAATACTCCACTGCGGAAACCGGTTATCGCCGGCGGACGTCGTCGTATTGACACTCGTATGACCATGACCACCGCTTCCCATCATCATATGCTGCTGCTGCAGCATGTGCTGATGGTGTTGATGAGGATGATGATGCCCTTCCATTCAAAAACTAATCCGGAAAAAAGAGATTTATTGAATAGTATTCGAAATACGTATTTGATTTTTGTTTCCGGGAGCGCACGGTTGATCGGAAAGAGAAAGAGCGAAAAGGGCGATGTATTTATGGAATGAGGGTGTGAACGGACGCTGTCTAATTGTCAAAAGCGAGAAAGAGAGATTTTTATTGCTTAAGAATGGCGTCAAAGCGAGCATATGCACAGAACCGCTATTTTCTTTCCCCAACTCGTCATCATCATCATTATTTGTATGTACTACTATTATTATTATTATTATTATTGTGCAATAATATTATATAGTAACTATAGTTTCGATTTCTTTTTTTTTCCTTTTTGCAGCTGTAGTTCACTAGTTTGCTTTATAATTCCTTTCGTTTACCATATTGCTTTTGTTTATTGATTTTCAACTTTTCTGATCAGCCTCAGCTGTCTACGCGGAAACTCATCTCCCCTGCTTTCTTCGTATTCTTATTTATTTATTTATTTATTGGATTCCCATTTGTTTTGATTGCGTTTACGTGTCGTCAGCCTTAACGAGTGAAGAACTTTAGGGGGATTCATCCTATGGGGTCAGACACGTCGTGTTATTGTAACAACCGTCTTGCTTTACGTATAGAGTAGTAGAAACCCAGTTACCCTGTTGTGGGTCAAAATAGCCGCAAATAGCAACGTTTATTTATTTATTTATTTCTTATATTAAAAACAACAACAACAACGCGCCATGTGTTGAATTGATACCACGCTTGCAGTTGCGGTACAAAGAGAACACGATTACAATTTTGACAGGTCATCCATGCCGGTTAAATCACAATTTTATATGAAAAATACTAATTGCAACCTCAGATGTGGTCTCGCTGTGCAATTGGATGACGTAATAATTATCATGTCAGTAAAAATACTTAAAATTTACGCGCAGCACACCACATTTGAGAAAGAGAGAAACAGAGCAGTAGAAGGAGGGAAGAGTCTGGAGTCGTGAATCTGAACAGGATAAGAAAGAAATATGACATAAAATCATGTTTTAAATGCGATAGAGTGCTTTTTTTCGATATCCAAAAGTGAAAAAATCTTATAGGTATTTTGGCGTTGTAGCTCTCGTCCATACCTACAAATAAAAAAAAAAAGGGCCTAAATCGAACCACTGTACAAAAAGTTATGACCGTTTGAAGTTTTCGTCAGAAATTACAGTCGAAAGAACTCAAAAACCCATAGATTTGAGCGTGAGAGAGATGATGAATGCCTACTCGAGCCCCTGCTCGACGCCTGCTCAGGGCCTATTCGATGCCTACTCGAGCTTAAGGTTTGAGCAGATATGCTTGAGCCCATGCGCCAGCCTCTGTTTAAGGTGCGGCTCGAGCATGCCTCAAGCAGAGGCTCGAGTAGATATGCTCGAGTTTGTATGCTCGAGACTCTGCTCGAGGCATTCTCGAGTGGAGGTTCAAGCGATGATTTGGAAGCGCGCCGAATCGTGGAAAAAATGCTGAGGTGGCTTATTTCACATCAGCCGGGGACGCAAAAGATATCGCAACGTCAGTTGTACCTAGCACTACTCATTTTATATATTAACTTAAAGCTTTCAAATTTCAATAAGCCCAAAATTGAAATTGTCTCAACATATCTAGCGGGATAATAAATGGAAATCTTAATTAAATTCCTACGTAGGATTGAATTTAGAGGGTTTAACAATCCTCTGTAATATTTTTTAAATACATAAACATTTTTTGTCATTAGTTATTAGGAACAGCCAAATGTGGAATAGCATTTGCATTCCAAATATTGGCATTGTATTAGGGTAACAGGTTTCATCCCATGCTTCATAATCAAAATAATTTTTTTAAAAAACTAAAAATCTAGCACTAATTTATAAGAGCACTAACACCAGAAACTCAATTATTTTCCCTAAATTTATATATTGAAACTGCTTTTTACTTCGTTATATGAATATACATCACAGTAGATTCCTTAACTCACTATCTATATCATTAAAACAATATTTTATACCACTTTTTAAATTTAATAAAAAATTTTAAAATTTAATATGAAATAAAAATAAATATTCTGAGAAACATGAAAGAAAGAGGTGAGAAATTTTTTTTATATATAATTTAATAATTATAATGAGTAAATAGTATTTTCCAATACATTGAGAAATACTATACAAACCCTATGAAGAAAGTTAAATATAAGGTATCTACTGTGTGAATGATCTTATGACTTTTTAACTTTTTTCCTAAATATAAGGAAACAGACTTCTATAGAGAATTTGCTACTAGTGCTCTAATAATTTTAAATATCTATATCTATTTTGGTGTGCTACCTCTCACTCACTCACTCCCTCTCTCTCTCTCTCTCTCTCTCTCTCTCTCTCTCTCTCTCTCTCTCTCTCTCTCTCTCTCTCTCTCTTTATATATATATATATATAATATCATATTTATAAATGTAAAAGGAAAATATCTCTCTCGAAAAGAATTACTCTCAATATGCCTGGAGACAAAAATAAAAGTCAATGATCATGTATTGTAATGACCCATGTTTCGGGTTTTGGTAGTTAACCATGTGATGGAGTGCACATCGAAGGATGTGAATATTAGTACGACAACGTATGCATCAAATAGAGAGTTTTGACTGTGAGTGGGCTCGATTTGGAGTCGGAGTCCCGAAAGGCTAATTTTGGGATTTTGTGGTGTGGTCAGGTGACTTTGTATTTGTGGTATTATTTGGAAAAATAAATCTCAGTACAGTGATGTACTCGTCAAACGTAGCGTTTTGACAGTAATTGAGCTTAATTTGGAGTCGGGAACCTGTGAGGGTAATTTTGATATTTTAATGAATTAAAAGTGAAAACCCAAATCCCTAAGTGTCATATGTGCTTGCCTTTCTAGAGAGAGAAGGAGGATAAGAGAGAGAAAGAGAAGGGATAAAGCGAAATTAACGATCCGGAGCTTAAATCGACCAAAGTCGAGGTAGGAATTCGTTCTTCTCACTCCTATATCGTTGATTATGCTTGTTAAAGTAGCTAAAACATGTGATTTAACTCCCAATTCGTGGAATTGGAAGTATGACCCCTAGAGTTTGAGAAACTCGATTTATGTTGTTTTGGTATGAATTGATGTTGTTTTGGTAGCCTAAGATGGCTAGGATGAGTTAGAAAGCCATTTGGGGGATGAATTAGTGCTTAAAATTTGAGATTTAACGGGTATATTTAGATTTTGGGATGAAATCGGGAAGAACGCAGTTGACAGTTCGCGACTGGGGAACTGCTCGAGGCTAGCTTCGAGCAGAGCTTCAAGCAGAGTGTTGAGCAGAGCATCGAGCAGGGAGCCTCGAGCATGTTGCTCGAGCTTAGAGTGTCAAGCAATGTCGAGAAGAGCGTCAAGCAAGGTGTCTCGAGCAGTTAGACAGTGCAGTTTCCAGTGTATGTTGACTGGGTGACTGGACCCATTCACATTGTAACCATTATGCCTCTCTCCAGTATGTTGACAGTATTACCTCTCTCCATATTTAAGTAATATACTTATGTTACAATATAAATAAGGAAATACCCCCCATTTGGATTAAAAAAAGATACTATAAAATCAAATTTCTACTCCTTCAAAATGTGAAAATTGGGATTTAGTGTAAAATCCCCGAAATATGCAGTTTTTCGTAGTGATGACTTTTTGGAAAGTGGGGTTAGACCTCTCAGAAAAATCCCCAAAAATCAGATCATCTCAGTTATATTATGAGGAGCCAATGCTGGGACTTTTTATTTCAAGAAAATAGCTTCTACAAAAATCCTCTCTCTTGGTCAAGACATGAGGATAGAATTGTGAACTCAAGTGGTCATGTGGGCCTGTGAGGTTACCTTGGTAAGCCGAGGAGGCTACTATTAAGGGACTGGAAAGTGAGAGGTGTTCAGAGCCTAAGAGGCTACTCTACCTGAGAGGTAATATAAGAATATAGCTGAGAGGTAATACATTAATGTACCTGAGAGGTAATGTACCTTAGAGGTAATAGAATATTGTGCCTGAGAGGAAATGTTGTGCCCGAGGGGCAATACGATGCTTGAGAGGCCATGCAATGCCTGAGAGGTAATATAGTAATGCACCTGAGAGGTAATATAGTAATGTATCTGAGATGCAATGTACTTGAGAGGTAATATAAAATATTGTGCCTGAGAGGCAATGCCGTGCCTGAAGGGCAATACTATGCTTGAGAGGTCATACTGTTCCTGAGAGGAAATATTGTGTATGAGAGGTGAGACTGAGCCTAGTGAGGCTTTGTGACAAAACTATTATGGCTGCTTTGATGCTATGGATTGGGTCATGATGGCTAAGGTGTCGAAGGGGTAGTAAGGGTGGTCGACACTGTGAGAGCCTCATGGTATGTTGACTGTTATGGTTATTGTTAGCTTATATACATATGTGTACTGTGTGGGACCTTTGGATCTGTTATGATATGTTATGCTCACTTGTATACTTGTGTGTGAGATTTATGTGACATGTGGGACTCTTATGTCCATGTGAGATGTCAATTGTGCCTGATGGCATATTCAGTGGTTGAGTTTGAGCTGAGTTGTCAAGATCCTTACCGTGCATTGAGGTATTAAACCTCCTGATTATATTTACGTTTTTATTTAGTGCTTGTTGGTATTCTTGGTTGCGAATGATTGGATAAGTTGTTGGTTATTTTATTTGTGGCTGTTGTTTTGTTTATCATGCGAGTGGTAGCAAGGTTATGCATAATTATTCGAGCTTGAGAAGTGTTCTCGTTAAGGATGACGTCTTTTCGGGGACGAAAAGTCCTAAGGTGGGGAGGATGTAAGGACCCGTACCTGTGTGAGGTTGAAAGTTAGGACCATACAGAGTTTGGATTACCTATCTGCCAGCATGGCCTTAGCGTTAGCATAATGGGTTATTATTATTATTATTAATATGGTGATTTTGAATTATTTTAATATGTTGTTATTAAAGTGGTAATATTATTAATATAATTATTTAAGTATTTGAGTGATTATTATTATAATAATCGATGTTAGGATTATTATTATTGATGTAATTATTGGATTTATTATCATTATGGAATTATTAAGAATATAAGTATTTTAATAATTAGACTTTGTTAATATTGTGTTGTTATTATTATTAGTATAATTGTACAAGTAATAATAATAATAATAATAATAATAATGGGTTATCATTATTATTATTATTATTGTTAGCCTCTTAATTAATCAATTATTATTATTATTATTATTATGTTATTGAGATATTGATTATTAGTATTATTTATTATTAGTATTGGATTCTATAATATATTTATGTTAGTATAAAAGGTGGAACCTAGGGCACAAACCTACGTTCCTTCCATTGTACACAGAGTTTGGTAGGGAGGAGCAGTTAGTTGAAGTCATCGTTGTGTTCAATCAATTCTTCGATACTAGATCCAGGTAGGTAATTCTTGAATTCCACTATTGTATAAATACAGGTTTGTTTTTAAGAGTTCGTATTAATCTGTACAGGTTTATATAAGTATATGTGTATATGTGTATTCATATGTATAGACTCTTTAATGTTCCTGCGTGTTCTGGGCTTGGAGAGGGAAGACCACGCTGTCGCCGTCCGTGGAACGATCGCACGCCCGCACGCCCGCACGCTGGTATGAGGAGGACGGAGCAGCGGTGGCCGTGGCTGAGACCGCTGCGACGTGTTGTGCGCTGGCAGCAAGGGAAGGAGAGGGGAGAACGGTTCAGACGTCGCGCGCCGGAGGGAGGTAGAGGGGGACGGTGGCGTGGCTGCTACGTGCTGGAGAGGTATGAGGCGCGGTCATTGCGTAGAGAGAGAGAGAGAGAGAGAGAGAGAGAGAGAGAGAAAGAGAGAGAGAGAGGGAGAGCATGGCCGGCAGCGTCAGCTTCTCCAAGGGCTCTGTGTGCCTGGTGCCGGCGTGTGGGAAAGAGGGGGAAGGGCGCGGCGCGCCCTCCCGTTTCAGCGAGCCAACACCAACCCTAACGGGTTGGTGTGTGTGTTGGGCCGGTCCAATATGGGCCGGACCTCCTTGGCTTCCTTTAAAAAAAAATGATAATAATAATAATAAGAATAATATTAATAATAATAGTAGTAGTAATAGGGGGAGAGCTTTTCACGTATTTCAGGAATTGGGAAGACTGGATGGGCATTGGGCATCCTCGTGGCGGAGAGCAAGCACAAGATGCGCACGTCTGTTGTGTCATGTGATTTGATTACAATATAGATATATATATATATATATATATATATATATATATAATTTGATTTATTTAAATTATTTATCCATCTACATGTAGGTGTACTGTTAGGGGTGTGACGTTACTGGTTTTATGATTAAGAAAGTTTGTATGGTTATTGTATTGAGCACTATATTGGAAATTCTGTTATCAATTATGTGTGGATGTGATAAATTGGTTTTTATTAATTATGTGGGTGGACTCTAGGTAAATTGGTGTTTATTAATGATGGGTGTGGTTTTGTCATGAAACTGGGTGGGTTAACCGCGGGTCCCACATAGGGCTAGCAAGAGGCCGTAGGTCCCTTATATGGCTGGTAACCCAGGTCCCATATGTGGCAGGTTGTCGTTAAGGACACCATGGGTCCCACATATGGCTGTTTAGTAGTGATGTGAATTCCTGGAGTTGGTAGCGGGAATCCCGTGGATGGATGAACAGCCGGTGTGAACCTTTAAATATGGAAATGTGATGTGATGTCTTATTTGTGATTTAATGAAATTTAATTGTGATAGAGTGTGGCACTACACTAGCACAAACATACACTGATCATAAAAACTTAGAAATTTATGTAATAGAGTACTGGAGATGGGGACCACCTACTGGGCATTCGTGCTTACCCTACTTTATTTTTATTTCCTACAGGTTGTAGGGAGTAGCTGGTGGAGCCATAGTGAAGTAGGACAGGACATCCTTGGTGTAGAATTTATTTAGTAGACGATTTGTTTTTATTTAATTTTGTCATTTTCTTTCCCGGACTTGGGTCCGTGGCAGTTGTAGAACCTTGTTGGTGAAACTTATATGAGTTATTCTGTGTGTTGGACATTATGGGAATTGAATCCAATATCGTATTATTTTAATAAATCTTGAATTGAATGCATTGGGAAGTACTATTCTACCCCTGTTGTGGAGTTGTACATGGTTGGGTTGAACACAAATTCCCTCGACCCTTGTGGTGTGGGTGTGGGGAAGTCGCGTTCCTAATTCTGTTGTCTTCAAGATTTGGGGGCGTGACATGAGTTAAGCTCAGTGCAGATATACCCTTACGTGAATGTGATAGGTGGCTAAGGCCCCCCCTGGTTTATGATGTACCCTGTTGGGTGAGGTTAAGGCCTGATGAGCTTGTTGAGTTGATATGATCTTGTGAAGGATCATGGACGTTGTGCCCTGAGGTGATGTGGATCCTATTTAGGGTTGTGGTGAATATGCTGGGTCCTTGTGTGGATAGGATAGGCTATCCTGCTGATGTGATTTGTTGATAATTCTTTTTCGGAATGTGGGGAAATATACCGAGTCCTGATGCGGAGAGGTTGTCCTGGTGTAATGTTGTATGGATGAGATGTTGTGAGGCTTCTGATGACAAGTGGTAGAGACCCCTGAGATGTTATGCTTGTGTGAGAGTCTGTTTGTCCTCAAGAAGGTGTTCCTTGATATCAAAAGTCCTCTCAACCCGAGGTGGTTGAGCGACGTGTCCCGCAGAGCAGCGGTATCAGATTGGAATACCTATCCCTTGGCACTCAGTGATGGCACCAGTACGTAGTGAGAGTTGTCTGGAGAGTTGGAGATTAAAAAGAAGGAATTTGCTCTTTAAGACCCGCAAAATTTTTAGCTATTTAAGTTCTTCCTTAAAGAGTAATAATAATAAAATAATAATAATGTCATTGTTAACAATAGTTAGAAAGGATATTTTAGATATTATCACGATAAAAAATAAGCACCCAATATAGTCATTCAAATAGCATGTGACTAGTAAGTAGCCGTTAGAATAGTAACTGGCCGTTATGAATAGTATCCATTTGGACTTCCATAAATAGATATGAGTATGAGATTTTATTTATAAGAGAGTATAAAAGTAAGAAGAAGAATAATAAGAGTTATGGCATCAAGTTCTCAAGTACTGCCATCCGAGAATAGTGTACGCGATGAAGATCGGCGAGCAATACGACTTGAAGTTACAAAGCTATGCTTTGCTATAGATGAGCTAAATGCTCGTGTCCAATGGCTGCAATATAATGCGACGAGACACAGAGAGAAGTTTGAGGTTATTCGTGCGACAACCACGACAATGTTAGCCGAAGGGTTGTGTAGCTCTCCTGCCGAAGCACAACACGTCCTACGCACATACGCTAATACAATTCAAGAAATTTTACGAAGACCATAGAATATGATATTAATGTTTATATTTAGGTTTATAATATTTTATGCTATAATGTTATCTTACTTTATTGTTTATTGATTATGCAATTATATTATTTTATCCGCGTAAATATTAAATACGTTATAAAAAAATAAAATAATTTCTTATATGTCATAAAAAGTTTAGATGCTATATATTATGTCATTTAGTTTCTTAAGCCAAATTACTATGGGTAACTAAGTATTACAAGCCTTAACTTTACCAAAAGTATAAAACATAGGTAAGACCCAAAAATTTGAATGAGGCAGATTCTGGAGGTCCCATTCAAAAATCCATAACTTGAATTATACAGATCCAATTGACATGAAACCAAAGCCCATTTGTTCATTTATGACTTATCTAAAACGTGTAGAAATTTTAGAATTTAATATGAAGCCAATCAATTCCAGAATTTAAAAAACTACACATAGGTTCAGTATGAATGGGTAAACATTTTAGTATGAATTTAAAATTCAATAACTTTTGTTATACATATTTAAAAATTATAAAATTGATACCCATTTGTAGATATTTGAGTTAGTAATGCAATACAATTGGCCATTTGTCAAAAACTACAAAATTAAAAACGTTATAATTGAATTAGTAGGGAGTACACCAATGTGGACTTTTGATGCCAAAGAAGCCTTCTAGGTTTAAAAGTCTTAAAACATTTTTTTAATGGTAGGAGGAGATAACCACGTTTTTAATAAGAGATAATATGAAGAAAATAAAGTATTATATATATTTTAAATAATTTAATTTAATGCCAAAGTCAAATTTGTACACTATTTTTCACACTATTACACCTACCATCCTTGCCTATATAAGTAGTGTCTTGCCTCTCCTCTTAATGCACAAATCCCTCAAGCCACACCATGAAATTCCCTCTCAAAACACTCCCTTAAGCCCTCTTAACACCCCAAATACTCTACTCAAATCCTCTTTTGCTTTTGGTACTTACCAAGCGTCGAAGTTATACGAAAGGTAATACTTAAGATTTTGAAATTTTGAAGTTACTTCTTATTTATTATGTAGATCTATATGGTTGGTTTTACCACCTCATATATACTATATTCATGGTTGGTTTTACCACCTTACATATGTTATTTATATGATTGGTTGTACCACCTCGTATATATACATACATGGTTGGCCTTGCCACCTCATATATATTTATATATACACGTGTAATGATTTTAAATTATAGTATTTTATCATAGCATATATTGTCATTCTATAATTCAAGTGAAAAGATGAGAATATTAACTTATGTTTTTTATTTTTATTTTTAAGGTTCTAGATAGCGAAAGATCGTAAGGAACGACTTCCAAAATGAATTCCCCCGACAATCACCCTTCTCCGCAACCCCAATTGTTAATGCTTCAACCTCACAAACTATCCCCATCCTTATCTCCTCTTGATCGTCCCTTTAGACCCGTGTCTTATATCCCCTCATGGTTAAGGTGGAAGACACGTAGGAAAAATAAGCTTATCGAACGTCTTTTCCGTTCACCCAATACAAGAAGTAAATCTTATTCAAAAACTCTCAAGGCATATAACCTAGTTAGTGCACAACTCAAGGCTTATGATGCATGGGATCGAAATAGGATATAGAACAGCAATAGAAGTGGGAACCCAAATTAATATTCAACCCCACAAGCACGGTATGCCTATTAAAAGATATAAGTTAAAGTATGATATATATATATATATATATATATATATATATATAAAAGGAGATATGTGTGATATTGAACTTTTCAAGCATTAATACTAATTTAGTGTTTTGATATTTTTAAGGTTTAGAACGCGGAGAACGACAAGCGATTGTAAGGGTTTTTCTTATCCCCTTTTCTTTTGTATTATAGTCTATATTTCGTAAGGGTTTTTCTTACCCCCTTTTTCTTTTTCATTATAATCTATATTTTATTATTATTGTAAGGGACCTTTCTCTTCCTCTTTATCTTGTTTGGAATTATTATTGTAAGAGTTTTATGTTTCTTATTCTTCTAATTCCATTTTATTGTTGAGAAGATTAGATTAGTCTCTTTTTAATCTCTCTCTTGGTAATCTATGCTATTGATTGGGGTAGATAACCATTTTGATATTCGTGGTTATCCTTGTTAACTTTGAATGTTTTATTGAAATTCTATAATATGCCTCATGTTATGTATGTTAAAGTTGTTATAACCTCTTATGTTTGGACAAAGTAAGTTTATGATGGGTGGTTCCAGAAAGACCTCCAATGCATTGGGTAAAGAACATCACTGGAGAGTGTCAATCCAAGTGATAATATGTTATGTTATAATTCGGTATCTGGGTGGTTAACCTAGGTCATGATGTTATGATACGATGTCTAAACATAATCTTCCATGTTATGATTTCCTTGTGAAATGTTGATCATGTATGATGTGTAAATATTATATGGTATTTCCTATGTTCAATATCTTCATGATTTTCCTTACCCACTTATGTTTACCCTTACTGGGCTATTTGAGCTCACCCTTTTTATGATTTATTTTCCAACCCCAGGTAATTAAGGGATGGAGAAACTAGGATAAGGAGTCGAGAAGTGCTTGGAAATAAAGTTATGTGAAATTTTAAAGATTTATTAAGTTGTTTGCTCGTGTGCTTTGTTATGTAATAATGGGTTATGGACACTTAGTCTCTAAACCCCTAAACCTTAAAGATCTTGGATTGAAATTTGTAATAATGAATGGTTTGTTTAATTAAATAAGTAATAGTTTGAAATTTATATAAAATTTGTATATTTATTTTCCGCTAACGCACCCGGTTTGGAGGTTTCAAATTTGGGGGCGTTACATGCTCCCTGATTTTAGTTTGCTTCAGGCTATGTCTTGACGTTTGTTGTTTGTATAGCTATGCTTTGAGCATGTATTGAGTGGAGGGTGTAGAGTGATAGGATCCCTACTAAGCTGTGGTTGCTCATCCCTCCTGTTGTGTTTGTTTTTATTTGTTTCAGGTGCTTACAGGAGCTAAGAGGTTCACCAGAGGTGGAAAACTTGTGTGTATTTGTTTGTTTTGTTGGATTAGAAAAACTATGATGTAACCCCATGGGGGAAAGAACATGTATGTATGTTTGTTTGTATAGTGATTTGAAATGAGATTTCTGTATATGTGTGATTTGGTTTTAGGGATGGCACCCTTGCTAAGGTCCCTTTCTCGGTGTTCTCACTAACCCCTTGTCCATTCGGGTGCGGGCATGGAAATTCACTACCCGATTTCTGCGGGCCGAAAAGCCGGGGCGTGACATGTATTATATAAACGTAAATTATACATGTTAATTTGTGTCATATCTTATTTTTTATTTAATGTGGACTCTACAGTTTCTAAAAGAATAGTTTAATGTTCTACAGTTGAATGTGTTTCACCCTTCGTTTCACAAAAATGCCATTATAGACCCTAAAAATGCCACTATATGATATAATGGCATTTTTGCGAAATAACGGGTGTGTACTGCCGAGACAAACTTGTGTCGTCATTTTTACAAAAATGCTAGCATAGATTACAGTTTTAGCCCGGCATTTTTTAATGCCGGTACAAATTAATCTAAGGTTGCATTTTCAAAAAAGCCACAACAAGATTGATTATGGTGGCATTTTTTTGTTGCCGCTACAGGTCCTTTTATAGTGGTGTTTCCAAAACACCGGGTATTACTTTGGGTGGCATTTGCTTAACACCATTATAAGTTTTAGTGGTATTTTAAAAATGCCGTAATAGTGGGTCATAAATGCTAAATTCACTCCTTATTTACTTTAATTTTACATTTCTAGAATGCTATAGCTCTAATTTTATTTATAGCATTTAGGTGCAATTTTAGGTGGCACCATCTTTGATCAAATGCTATAACTGCGATTTTTAAGTGATACCGTCCAAATATAATATTTACTTTCATTTTATTTAAAAATACTATTAAGGCTTCATATGCTCTTTGTGCAGATATATCAAAAAAGTAATTAATAAAAACCAATGAAGATTTAAACCCAAAAGTATCATGACATTTTACAAAAATATAATACACGCATCCGATTAATGCCAGTGATCATATTTTAAATATTTTATAGGAATATATTACCAAAGAAAGCATGCACATTGCCTTTTTGTAGTAATCCAAATCATCAAAAACAAATGACTACATATCCTTATGGTATCCCCTGTGTCACGGGCCGAGGTTTATCGTAGTACACTTAAGCCATTTTGGGGTATTTCCCCTTTGTAAAGTATTGCAACTTATTTTATAGAGTGAATTGTAGAGATTTCAATTTTCTAGCTAAAATGATGTCTCTTAGTGCCAATGCCAGAAAAGTGTTATCATCTATATGTAGGGGAGTGATGTTGTAAAGTTTTCAAGCAATCAATACAATCGATTTGTTTCCTTCGTTAAATCTTTCTTCTGCTAAGCGCTTCCCTACACAATTATTTTATAACTGATCGATGGGTTCCGATCAAATGCAATGAGTTAGGCTGACCTAGCGTTCCTTCATACAGGTGGGAACTAGGTGCCGCACGGGTTAAACTGCGATAAAGGCTGACCCCGTGACAAGTGATATCAGAGCCAAGTTCGGTGCCAAGTTCGATGTGTTATATCAAGTCCAGAATTTGGATAATGTGGATAAAACCCTATGCAATTTGATTTGAGACATTGCATGTTTATTCTTAAGTCGTTGCAGAAGTTATGTTCGAATTCGGACGTTCACTCATGAGAGCAAAGCTGAGGACATGATACGTAATCCTGATCCAGACAAATGTGAGTGTTATCAAACACTTGGTAAATAACCAAGTCTACACCTCATTTGGAATAAGGATCATTCGCACGGACTAAACATTTAAAGCAACGGACTAAGGAATCTGCGTCTAACACCTTAATGGACTAAAACAAATAGATGCGGAATAAGAAATCCTAGTCAACATCTAGCATGGAGTAGGGAACAGTTATCGCAGAATAAAAAGCTAAGTCTTCCACTCAAGCAGACTAAGGACAAGAAGACACGGAGTAAGGAATTCGAGTCTTCTATACATGCGGAGTAAGGAACGACTTGTGTGGAATAAGGACCCAAGTCTTTTATTCGCACGGAGTAAGGAATATAGATGCGGAGTAAGGAATCCGAACCTTTTACTCATGTAGAGTAAGGACGTGCTGATACAGATTAAGCTATCCAGCTTTTTACCTCATGCGGAGTAAGGAACTCATGTGGAGTAAGGAAACGCTAATACGAAGTAAGCTCTTTGGACTTCTCTTTCATACGGAGTAAGGAAGCGCTGACACAGAATAAGGATTTAGTATCAAACTGACACGGAGTAAGCAACCACTGACACAAAGTAAGGATCCGAGCTTCATTAACACGGAGTAAGGAACTTTACTCTCACGCCCCCAAATTCCTGGGAACCCGGAACCGGGAACATGACTTTCCCTTGCCTGCACCCGAAAGGTCAAGGGGTTGGTGACTAGCACCAATAGAGACTACACCGCGGGTGCTGTCTCAATCATACAACCCTATACTGTCATACATCAAGGGCAATCATGTACTTTCCCATAAATCATCATACATATAATAAATCAAAGTCATACAGACATCACACCACAAACAGTATGCAAATACAACTATCCACGAACTCATGTCCGGGATACAATACAAAACAATACAGAATACAGTACTGTATCATACATCAGAGTAGTGGGCACGTCCTCCTGGAAGAAAGTCCTCCACTAGTCTCGGGTCACACCTGAAAAAGGTAAACAACAAGCAGGGGTGAGCGACAAGCTCAGTAGGTGACCCCAACACTCCACATCATGCAAACATACAAGTCTATACTACATGCTCTGTGTACTCGTGCACTGTGTAGTGTGCACAATCATCAGGACTCAGCCTACAAACAAACATCAGGACTCAGCCTGCCCACACAGGATAGCTTGTCCATGATCCTCCACGGGATCCCAGCTTAGGGCACTCAACCCTAGCTCCATGAGCTCAACGGCTCAACACGATCCTCAACAAGATCCCAGCTCAGGGCACTCAGTCCTACCACAGCGCTATATGCCCGGACATAGTGCCACATAGGCCTGCCATCGGCGCATATGCCTGCCACGACCACAGCGCAATATGCCCGGCCACAGTGCCATGCAGACCTGCCATCGGCGCATATGCCTGCTCCGTCAAGCACATAGCATCATCTGTGCTTCACGGTGAGAACCCAACAAGTCATAGAGCCTAAGCCTCAATTCCTCAAACCAACATACTAACACCAATATGGCATTAAGGTTCACCATACTCCCTTTATAACTGAAGCTAGTCTTCACAAATCGATCATCATTCCTGTTGGATCAAGCCCAGAATTTGGATAATGCTGATAAAGCCCTATGTAATTTGATTGGAGATCTTTTGTGTTTTATCTTTAATCATTGCAGAAGATATGTTATTAATCTGAAGATACACTCGTAAGAGCAAAGCTAAGGACAGGATACATAATCCTGATCCGGATGAGAGTGAGTGTCGTCAAACACTTGGTAAATAACCAAGTCCCCCATACATATGGAGTAAGGAAGTACTGATGCAGAATAAGGACCCGAGTCTTTATTCGCACGGAGTAAGGAAACCAGATGCGGAGTAAGGAATCCGGACCACTCACTCATGCGGAGTAAGGATGTGCTAGTACGGAGTAAGCCATCCGATCCTTTAAACTCGCCGGAGTAAGAAACTCGTACAGAGTAAGGAACTTACATGCGGAGTAAGGAAGCGCTGATACGGAATAAGCACTCCGACCTTCTCATTCACACGGAGTAAGGAAGCGCTGATACGGACTAAGGATTCCAGTACCAAATAGATACGGAGTAAGCAACCACTGACACGGAGTAAGGTTCCGAGCTTCATTAGCAACAGAGTAAGGAAAATTACACCGGACCAAGAAGATGCTACTTCAACTTACCGCATTTAAAGTTATCAGTTCGTGGTGTCCCGATGTAAGACAAACTCGTTGAGAACCTGAAGAATCTTACACGTGGATCACCCAAATATGTGGACACAACTTTAATTATACTTGGGAACTCACAAAGGCACTTATACTCTTCAAACCCAAGATCTTGATCTCCACAAACCACAACAGTCAAGGCAGAGAGATTACCGAGGAATAGTTAGTGCTGAACGCATTCCGGAACTACAAGTTCCAAGGTTGTCTCTTAGGAATGTTTTTATAAATATTCATACTTGTACATTTGAAAAAAAAAGTGCGAGCGAGCCTGAATCAACCCTGTGTATGCACAAGAGTTCAAAGACATAATTGTAGGTTCCGTGCGCAGCGGAAACGTGCCGTTCGGGTCCTAAACGGCCGTATAAAATTATGAAATTTTATACACGGCATCCTGAGAGGTGGAACCTTCATCTAGGGGTGTTTAATTGAAATTTTAAGCAAGCAAAACAGAAAATTACATACCCGTAATTTCCGGCAGTATCTGTGCTCGTCGGTGCAGAAACTTTAAACCAGGAGCTCTCTAGAGCAGTCCACGTGCACCGGCAGTCCATGGACGTCCCGTCCCATGTTCAGGTACTAGCACGAGCATAGAGACTCCTCGGATTCGTCTGTTTGATCAACCTATTGCTCCACCTGTTGCAGCGTACAGCAAAACGGGCTGTTTCCTGCTTAATCTGCAACTTAGAAGCAAGAGGGAGAAAGGGAGAGAGAGGAGAGAAGTGGGAGAATGAGTTCTTTGTTCTTCAAAGCACCCAAAAAATCATCTCCCACATTTTTCCTCTCACTTCCCTTAATAATATATGCCAAAATCCCATTATTAATAAAATAATACTTTTATTTTATTTATTTTGTTTTATTAGCCACCCATTTTCAAACCTAGGATGTAACCTTTTGAAAATAGGCCCTAATAAACCAAAAACATGGGCCACTCATGTTTCCACATGGTGTGACATATGTCCCCTCTCGTCTCATCTCGTGTGGGCCCCACTGGAACCCGAGCGCCGAAAAATCCCAAACCGGACACGTTCGACTGTGGCAATCTCCTGAACTCGGATATGCCCTCGAAATTCCTAAACGATGATCCGAATCACTTATTCTGGCTCGAATAGTGATTTTGAGTCGATCTAGCAATCCAGGCTCTTATTGATTCCGAACTTAAATCAAACTGGACCGATTACTTTGTGTAGTTCCACTGAACTACTGGACCTACCAAATACACTATTGTGTGACCCTCTAGGTTCCTTCCTTAATGGCTATGGTCCCACCATAGTCCGTGAACGTTGTCTAGCAACACGACACGGTGACCAAAAAGGATGAGATATATCATATAAGTCGACAGCCTCCAACAAACGCTCACTGTGTATTTTAATCCTTTTGTCTCGGACATCGCAACAAGCAGAATGCATACCTATGCCATCAGTCCTATTGCTTGTTATAATTTTCTTTGACTTTCTGATGGACTTGTCTGGAACACCATGGCCATGGATTTCAAGTCTGAGACACTACCATCAAGTCAAAGGGCCAGCGATGTCATCTTCCATAACTTGGAAGGGACAAATCCTCTCTTGACCCATCTGTTATTGTCATACCAGTCATGACATACCTAACACAAGCTACCTCGCCACGAGCATCTATGTCATGGTTTTCATCATGTATCAAAGTATCTGATTCGTGGTATACAATAACAATGGTCTCAAGTCAGAGGACCAATACACACGTCTATAGATGAGAACGATCAATGGCATCTTGATGTGCCGTTCTCATTAACGGGTCAATCCTCATGATCTCCCAAACTTGGAGATCACCAAGTGCGAACACTATGAGAAAGTGTCTCAATGCTTATGAGCCCCCAACACCTGATAGTCAAACATCTTCTGTGTCCAATCAGAAAGATGTATCTAGACCATAGGACATATAGTTTAAGATATTGTTATAACATCCAATAGGTTCTCATTATAGCGGGGACTGCTATAACCAATTGATGCGACAATATACTATGGACATTATCGTGTATGTGAACGCGGAAGTATAATGAACATACACTGATAAATATATAAACACATAATGTGTAATACAACTAAATCCCAAGATATACATGTACAATGGTTGGGTCTAGGGCACCCAATCCAACAATAATATAGGCTAGTGTGTGAATCCTTTGGTAAACAGAGTGTAAAAGAGTCTTGCTTCTATTTTGTTGTATTTATCTTTTGATAATAAAACAAAATACTTCCACTATCTGGTTATCTTCCGCAGTGATTCTATCACTTAACTAAATAAGTGTTGTGTCATAAGAGAATCAAAAGAGTTTCGATAAGAGCCTATTCACCCCCCTCTAGGCTCCAATGGACCATCAATTCCTTGACCAAGGAAGGAGATACCCATAGGAGTTGTTTTCTTGAAATAAAAAGTCCCGACATTGGGTCTCCGTATCATAACTATGATAATCTGATTTTTGGGGATTTTTCTAAGATGTCTAACCCCACTTTTCAAAAATTCACCTCTACGAAAAACTCGATTTTTTGATATTTTGCACTAAATCCCAATTTTCACATTTTGAAGGAGTGAGAATTTATTTTTCTAGTATTTTTCTTTGAATCCAAATGGGGATATTTCTTTATTTACATTGTAACTTAAGTATAATACTTAATGGTTACAATGTAAATTGGTCCAGGCACCCTGGCAACATATACTGGTAACTGCACTGTCTAACTGCTCGACACACCTTGCTCGACGCTCTACTCGATGCTTCTCGACACTCTAACCTCGAGCAACATGCTCGAGGCTCTTGCTCGAGGCTCTGCTCGACACTCTGCTAGACGCTAGCCTTGAGTAGTTCCCCAGTCGCGAAATGCCGACTGCGTTCTTCCCCAATTCGTCCCAAAACCCAATTATACTCGTTAAATCTCCAATTTTAAGCAACAATTCATCCCTATTAAGGGTTTCTAACATCATCTAGCCATATTAGGCTACCAAATAACCTAAATCATCTAGGTTTCATGCTCAATTTCCATTTTCCCCAATTCCTAGGGTTCATCACGAATTTTTATGATTTCATCTAATTCTTACATGTTAATCCAATGAAACAACTAGAAAAGGGTGAAGAATCAATGGAACACCTACCTGGAATGATTCTTGACGATCGAACAAGCTTAAAACGCCCCAAAGCGAACTCCAAATTAGATCCCAAGCTTCTCTCTCTCTCTCAGCTCTCCAACACATGAACTAAAACGTAACGTGGAAGCTCTCTTTTCCCCTATTTATATTTCTGTATTTTTCTTTCATTTATAAATCCCAAAAATATTAATTGACCTCCCGAGGTCATGAACTCCAAATTGAGCCCAAGTACAGTCAAAACGCTAAAAATGACGAGTACATCACTATCCAAATATTTTCATACCCAATTGACCGCTCAAATGCAAGGTCAACCAATAAACCTTGAAAAGTCAACAATCAGGTCACTCTGGGCCCCGAACCGGAATTGGGCCCAATTACAGTCAAAATGCTCACATTGACGAACACAATATTGTCCAGATGTTTTTAGCAACAGAGAAAGACTATCTCTCAGCCCTACCCAAATATGGGTTTTTATATTTATGACGGACTAAGAAGACGCTACTTTAACTTAGTATCTTCGCATTCAAAGTAGTCAGCTCACTACGTCCCAATGCAAGACAAACTCATTGATAACCTAAAACATCTTACACGTGGATCACACGGATATGTGGACATAACTTTAATTGCACTTGGGAACTCATAAAGACACTTATGCTTTACAAACCCAAGATTTTGAACTCCACATCCGTAACAATCAAGGCATAGAAATTTCAGAGGAACAGTCAATACTGCATGTTGCTCGGAAGAACAAGTTCCAAAGATGTTTTTCATGGATGGTTATATATAGTAACACTTGTATATTTTATATGTGCGCGAAAAAGAGTACATCTGCGTAAGTGCAATAGTGTAAGCACAAAAGAGAAAGTGCACGTACATGTACTAGAGCTCATAAAGATACTGGCTAGTGTGTAAGTAACTGTAAACAGAGTGTAAGAGATTTGTTCAGTAGATCGAAAAACTTTACAAGTTTTAATTTGCTATATTTTGTTGTAATTATCTCTTGATAATAAAACAAAATACTTCCACTATCGGGTTATCTTCTGCATTGATTACATCTTTTAACCAGATAAGTGTTATGCCAGAGACGAGTGAAAAGTTTTTGATTAGAGCCTATTCACCCCTCTAGGCTCCTAGGGACCAACAAGTGGTATCAGAGCAAGTTCTACCTGCTCAAAGTAGAGATCCCACTCTTTCTCTCTCTCTCTCTCTCTCTCTCTCAAAATGGCTGAAGAAAATAGCATGCTGTTCAATGCTTGCCTTAACTCCAGAGGTACACAAGAGCCCCTCCACAATCGAAGTAGTAGTGAAAATATCGATCCACCTCAACTTGCTGCTGCCGCTGCTCCTCAACCACGGAGTTCTGGTTTCACTCTAACTAAACTGCCAAAGTTCACACCTGAGATTTTCTCCTAGTGGAAAGCTCGCATGAAGATGTTCATGGTATATCATGATCATCTCATGTGGCCGTGTCTTCATTAGGAGCTACCTATTCCAATGACGATCGGAGAAAATGGAGTTAAAAGACCAAAGATGGATGCCGAACTCACCAATGATGAAAGAGCCTGGCAGTGTGCTAGCGAAAAGGCTCTGGCATATGTAACATTGTCTTTGGACTTCGAAGCTTTCACAAAGATCCAGGGATGCATGATAGCAAAAGCTGTCTGGATAAACTGACAATCCTCTATGAGGGAAGTCAGTCCCAAATGCAGAACGTCAACTGTGCTCTCAGGTAGAACTTTGAGTGCTTCAATCATAAACCTGATGAATCCCTTGAAAGCATCTATCGGAGATTCGGCAAGCTCATTCTTGAGTTGAAAACTGTCAATGAGCACTACACTCAATTCCAAATCAATGACAAGTTTTTCCGCTCCTTGCCGGATCGCTACTACTCCAAGCAGCTCCAGATGCAAGCGAACAAAAACTGGCAGTATGCTCCCTTGAAGAACTATATGGAGAGCTACGGACTCATGAGGTCAGATTCAAATATACTAACCGAGATGGGAAAATAGCTCGGAAAGAAAAGGGGGTAGCTTTTAAAGCTACGGAATGTCTCAGCATACAGCAGGATGATGATACGGAAGAGTCAAAGAACTCTGACTCGGACACTGAAGAAGAAATAGCTCTTCTGGTCAAATCCTTTGAGTGATTCCTTCGGAAAAGAAAAAAAGGATTCAGAAGAGGCTCCTCATCATCATCCAGAAGGAAGGAGCGATCGGAGTCGAGTTCCCAAGAATGCTACAACTGTGGCAAACCCGGTCACTGGACTAAGGATTGTAAATCCAAATCAAAGATGGCCGCTAAAAGTGACAAGGTTAAACCCCGACGCTCCACCTCAGAAAATAGAAAGAACAAGAGGAAGGCGTTTGTCACGAAGTACGTCAATGGCTCGGAAGAAGAGGAGGAATCCTCTAATGATAAGCCAACCCTGAAGCCGAACGTCTGCTTCATGGCAAATACTGAGGTACCTTCTATCTCTGAGCTCATGAGTAAATTAGAATCTCTTACTGCTGAACGTGATCATGAAAAGAATGAGAGACTAATAATTACTCAAATATACAAAGACATGGAAACTCAGGCTAAACGTCTTGAATTTACTGTTGCAAGACTTGAAAAAGACATAGCTGACTTTAGAAGTAAAGAGGTTTGGTATCACAATCTGAAAGCTGAAAATCATTTGCTAAATACCAACCTAACTGGCCTAACTGTTAATCTTAAAAGACTAGAGAACGAACTTGAAAAGGAAAAGGAAATGTAGGTCTCGAAGTGAGTCTAGAGGGGGGGTGAATAGACTTTCTTCGTTTGCGGAAGCTAGACTGTTAGCTGGTTTTGGATTCCTCTACAGATCACTATGATGGAAGTATTTATGGAGAAGATGATAGGAGTGTTGTGAGCGATAATGTGAGTGATGATGAACTATCAAACAAAACTGATATGAGAGTAAATGCTCTTATCTCCACAAATCTCAGTTATGAAAGTTGTGGTTTATGATAGATCGATGTGTGGAAAACAACACAGAGATTGGACTTAATGTAAGTGCTAGATCTTTGATGAACAAGAGGTTCGTAAATAATCAGATAGATAGATTGCTCTTGTTTTCGATTCAACGCGGCGCACAACACTTTTTAGAATTCTCTCAGAGTCTTTCCCTCTATCGTTGGAACACACACGTTGTTGGTTCTGCAAAGGATTATTTATTTCAAGTGTGTCAGAACCATTGTCTTGTATTCTGTGTGTTTCCTTCTTTTGAGAGAGAGGTTAAACTCTTGATTTTGTAGTTAAGTGTGTGACAGATATATTTTTAAGATTAAAGTGCTCGTGCGCCATGAAGTCCATCCCGACAGACTGACTTCCTGCCACTGAAAATACGGAATGTTAGGGGATGGGTTGATCTGCTCTGATTTGCATATTAGATGCCCATACTGCGTATTTGACATGCAGTTGATCTTGGCTGTTCATCCGTGGATGGCAGTTGGAAGCAATTAATGTGTCATTAATGCGCTCAACTGCTCGGGATGGTGCAGACTTGCTGTACAAACCCTAGCTGATAATATCGTTAAGTGGCTATGTTTAGGGTTGTAAGTCTGCCTCGGAGGTAGATGCCTCATAGGTTCGTTGACTCGAAGATTTCAGTTAGAACCTGTAGGAAGTTGCGAAGTTTTGCTTCAGGCTTTATAGTATTTCTGTGAGTCTACGATTCATATCTTCGAGTCTTCGAGGCTAGAGTTCAGGTTGGATTAGCCTTTTGTGTCACTCCATTAACTGAAGTCTACGACTATGCGAGTCTATGACTCTACGAGTTTGCGACTCTTCGAATGACGCTTAGAGTGACTTCTTCGTATTCCGTCTAATCTACCTATTATTATAGCTACGAGTCTACGACCCTAGCTCTGTGGGTCTACGACCTTCGGGTCTCTCGGTTTACTATATTTGACTAAGTGGCTCGAAGATCTTTGACTCTACGAGTCTTAAACTTCGCTTTTCTTCTTTAGTCTTTCACAGAGACTCATAAACTGAGTTTCTGTATGGCTACGACCCTTCAGCTACAACTCTCAACCATCGATCTCTAAGTCTGGAAGTGTGGCAATTTCTTTATAATGATTGTATCCCTTGAGTCTATGAGTCTACCACTTTACGACCCTTGAATTACAGTTTCATTTGTTTGCCAGTCTTTATAGCATCGACCCTTTGACCTTTAACCTACGAATCTACGAGTCCTGTTTTCTTAACAGTGTTCGAAGGTTTGGACTCTACGACTTTCAACCTACGAGTCTACGAGTCTTGTTTGCTTAACACTGTTCGAAGGCTTCGATTCTACGACTTCAATCTATGAGTCTGTGAGTCCTGTTTTCTTAACAGTGTTCGAAGGCTTCGACTCTACGACTCTACGAGTCTTCGAGTCTAGTGGTAGTTCAAGTTCTGTTAATTGACTTAAGTATTTTTAGGGACTCTACAGTTCTACGGGCTACGAGTCTATGAGTCATTTAGCATTGGTTACTGTTCTTTAGAATTCTTCGACTCTACGAGTCTCCGAGCTTGTCAATGCTTGCAGTAACTCTCTCTTTTCCGTACTACGACTCTACGACCTTCGACCCTGGATCTACGAGTCACCAGATGTTCTGTCACCATCTTGCTTCGAGTCTCCAGACCCTACGAGTCTGCGAGCCTCCCGCCAACGTGTCCAGTGACAGTTTTACTTCTATGAACTATGACTCTTCGACCCTACGACCCTACGACCTTTGGTTCTTCGAGTCTCCAGACTTAGAGTATAATTTGGCAGCTTCATCAAATCCTGTGTTTCCAACAATCTCCCCCTATTTAATGTAAGCTGACAACGGGTAAATACATGAAGTCTGAGACTACGAGTTTGATGGGCAATTTTAGATTAATCAGAAGATATCTTTGCATATAAAGAATTTGGAGGAGATCAAAACTACAAAAATACACACTCCTCTCCCCCGTAGGCATGAAGGCTGCGTTAGCTGGCTCTTGTCAAAGATAACTCCCCCTACGAGCTTGCTCCCCCTGAGAAACACTCCCCCTTTCCGGGGTAAGGAACAAGCACTAGAACACAAACCTCATGGGAGCAATGGAATAAACCACAGAACAGCAGGCAACAGAGCAAAGACATACATAAAACGTAACTGACAGAAAGTAAGTACACAAAAAAAGTGAAAAACAAGAAATGCTGTGTACAAGGAATTAGAGTACAAGACAGTTATGGGTTAAATTCAGAGTAGAGTACATTCTGTGTAAACAAAAAAACAGCGGCTTGCTCGCGTAGGAGTTGAGCAGGAGTCAAATGTAATGAGGCAGCTCGACTGCTCACATGATCAAATTCAGGCACGAGAGTAGGGAACCCGTTGGTGGTCAGGATGTGAATGTAATGGCAAACATAGAAGCCACAGCTATGAGCATCATCCTGAGCAGGAACGCCTTGCTTGACTCGAGTAATTTCCATCGGTTTGGAGAGATAATAGCCACCACACCCATGCGAATATCCCTGCATGACACGGGTGAGGGTGCGATTGAATTCACGGAGTTGTTCATGCCGATGGATTAGTAAAGTACTAGGTTTGGAGTCGAAGATGACGATCCGTTGGTTCTTGAAGTCAATATCGAGAAGAAACTAGTGCGGGGATGTTGACAAGTAGGGGATGAGCACATGGTCTACCTCATTCGATGGACGGAAGGAGTTCTCATATCTGTGACCCTATATAATCTCGATCATTGCTGCATCATTGAGGAGCTAAGCCTGCATGATCGGTAAACATAGTTCCACCTTGGTATCTCTGCGGATATGGAGAGGTAGCTTCTCTAGGTATGACTTCTGTGCGAAGATGAACTGAGTCATCTCAATATTATCCATTTCTTCACCGTCATGTAGTAGTCAACACAGGTCAGGTCCGGTGAGGAAGGCTTCGTAGCCACATGTCCGCGTAGTGGTATCCCCAGCAACATAGGTATTGAATGCAGCAAGTTCAGCTGAGCTGCCTCCAGTTGTTACAATGCGCGGTGGGGCTAATGGTTGGTCGGTGGTGGTAGCGGCTGGTTTGGTAGGTGAAGCAGGCATGGTGTACTCAGCCGTACTTGGATGGGTAGTGGAGGGACCAGGCTGAGTAGAAGAAGATGGTTGGCAGGGAGCAACTGTGTGCTTCTTCATGCGGGTTGCAATGGGAACATCATCATCATCATCATCAGAATCTGTGATGACAGTGGTTCTGTGTGCGCGCTTTCTCCCCCGCATGTAAGTGGAAGTAGATGGAGGTGGTGAGTGACTCGGGGAAGGCACAGCTTGTCATCACTGGTTTTCGTCCGGACTCGTTTGGGGTGAGCTCAAACTAGACCAATGGTGAGAAAATTTAGAGTCGCCACCAATTGTTTTTGGGGTACAGTTGGATACCCTCTACTTTGAGTAGTTTAAAGGTGTGGTCTGCGTTATCAGAGAAGGGTTCGGGAGTTGGTTACGTGTAGGAAAGGGTTAGCACTCCTACAGCGCCCTTTCGGTATCTATTTTCGAAGGAGGAAGTTTTCTATTTTATTTGCACTGCCACAACTGGGTTAGATTTCCTAAAAAAGTCTATGATTTTTATTTAGCTAAGTTATTTATGAAAATCATGATTAAAATGGATTTACCCTAAATTTCTAAAGGGAATCCTAAAAGTTCTGGTTTTTTGTTTGAAGTGGGGAATGAGATCCTAAGGGTTTGTTTTGGTTTTTGGTTTTGTTTTGGAAATTGAAGTCCTAAAATGGAAATATATTTTTTACTTTCCTTTTTTGGTTTTTGGGTTGGAAAACATTTTTTTTTGTGTTTTGTCAAAAAACGTTTTGTTTTGTTTTGTTTTTGTTAGAAAATTGTTTTATTTGTTTTTGTTTTTGTTTTTTTTAAGGAGACATTTTTGAAAACATTTTAAAAACCTTTTATTGAAAACGTTTTAGAAAATATTTTGTGGAAACATTTTGGTTTTTGGTTTTTTTGTTTGTTCCCCTTTTTTGTTGTGTTTTTTTTAAGAATTGACCATATCAAAACACATGTATATCCGAATAAAACGTGAATTGTGTGATTGTGACATATAATAACATAAAAAAAAACGAAGCCACCCTCTCTCTTTTCCCATTTTTTCCTTTGTTTTCTTTCCTATTTTTGCTCTCTCTTTTTTTCACTACTATTCTTTACATATTACAGCATACAATACATACAGAAAAAAAAACGAACTACAAGGGAAATACAACACAGAACAACAACTGAAAAAAGAAAGAAAATATACAGGAAAAGACTAAGAATTACATCTAATATAAAGATAAATAAGTTAAGAAATAATAAATGACAGAAATCGACTAGGATTATAGAACCGACTTTAGAGCTTCGAACACCGGACTGCTGTTTGGATCTTTGTCTGCACCGACGGTCACCGAGCTCCAATCGCGCAAATGGCAAAATCAGTTGGGATTCTGATTTGGAGATTGCAGTGATGTGTGGAGATGAGAGAAGATGAGAAAAGAAAATTTCTGGGTTCTGGGTAAAACGTGGGAAAGGAGGGTGATGTGTATTTTTGGGATTAAGATTTTTTGTGGCTAGAATTGAGGGGAATGGGCGTAAGGAATAGGGAAATGACAGAGAATTGGATTTTTTTTGTTTGATGTCCTTTTTTTTTGATGAAAACGTAAGAGGAAGGGGGCAGAACTAGTTTTTTTTTTGTTTTTTGTTTTCTGGGAAAAAGGGAGCTGAAACAAGAAAGAGGGAAAGAGGGGCGATTTTGGTTTTGGGAAGGGGTGAGAGTTCGGCGATTTTTTGTGTGTGTCAATCCTTCTCTTCTTTTTTCCTGGGGCTGATCTCTGTTTTTTTTTTGTTTGCGCAGGGAAGAAGCTTGGGTGTAATCTCTCTCTATTTCTCTCTCAATCCTTCTCTTTTATTTTTCTCTTTTTCTGTCTTTCGCCTGAACAGAAGACGGCATTTTAAAGGATTTGGCTGGATTGCATTGATTGCAGCATTTAATGCTGTATTATTGATGCAGTATTTTTATTTCCAGATTCTGTGCGTGGTCGGGTGGTCTGGCGACCTGTGCAGCTCGTGACTATCCTTTTTTAAGTTTCCATTTAACACATGTGAGTGACAGGCGTTGAAAAACGGTTCTGTCAGATGGCCAGCTCATTAAAACATGTCCCGTGAGTAGCCAGCGAAAGAAGCCAAACAGCGAAGGTCAACGGGTCAAAGGGTCAAAGTGTCAACGGTCAACGGTCAACGGGTCGAAGTGTCGGCAGGGTCGAAGGTCAATGGTGAATGGGTCGAAGTGTCGGCAGGTCGGAGTGTCGGTAGGCTTACAGGCTTCGAGGCTTCGAGTCTTCGAAGCTTCGACCTGCCGACACTTCGAGGCTATGAGTGAAGTTTTTTTTTTTAATTACCTTTTAACCCCCACCCAAAATGCGAAAATGGACGACCTTTTGGGGATTGCTTAGGAAGACCCATATTTGCTTAAATAGATGTTTTGGAGAATTTCGCACAGTCACTTTTCCGGGCAGTTTGATCAGGGGCATTGACCGTCTTTTGGCAGGTTTGACTTTTTCTAACGAAAGTTGTTTTGGCCATAACTTCTTCATTTTAAATCAGAATTGAGCTCGGTCAAGTGTGTTAGTCTCCAAATTTCATCATCTATCACCTGACATTGATCTCGGGGCATTTTAGGGGCTGGCAACAGAGGTTATCAATTTTGGGCTTCCAGGTTAGTGTCAATGCATCCATCTTGTGCAAATCGCAGGGAATCTCTAAGGACTTGTTCAACAAGGTATATGGCATGGGCAAAAAGGCATATATGTCAAATGGGGTTAGTATGTCCAACCCGGACAAAATGGGATCTAACAGCTGCCCCTCTTTGTGCATTGTTTGTATACAAATAGCGTACAAAGATAAAAAGGAGTCGTTTTGGACGGGTTGGAGCACTTACCTGACTTACCTAACACAAAGGAAGAGTAAAATACAATGGTTGGGTCTGTCCCCGAGAGGCAAAAAGGGCTTCATAGGTCGGTGGACTTGGATAATACTTTGATGAGGCATCTAAGGCTGCCTTCGATGTAAAGATACTGGAGATTGAAAGCCTACAACAATGACAGGCTTGAACTAAAACAGGGAGCCTACGTCAACGATAGACTTTAGTTAAAAATGAAAAGCCCACAGCAATGATAGGCGTGAACGGAAAAATGGAAAGCCCACAGCAATGATAGGCTTGACCGAAAAAGAAAGCCTACGGCAACGATAGACTTGAGTTGAAAATGCAAAGCCCACAGCAATGATAGGCTTGAACTGAAAAATGGAAAAGGCCCACAGCAATGATGGGCGTGAACTAAAAATTGAAAGGCCCACAGCAACGATAGGCTTGAATTGAAAATGGAAAGCCCACAACAACGATAGGCTTGAATTGAAAATGGAAAAGCCCACAGCAACGATAGGTGTGAACTAAAAATTGAAAGGCCCACAGCAACGATAGGCTTGAATTAAAAATGGAAAGCCCACAACAACAATAGGCGTGAATTGAAAATGGAAAGCCCACAGCAACGATAGGCTTGAATTGAAAATGGAAAAGCCCACAACAACGATAGGCTCAAACTGGAAAGACTTATTGGAGACACCAATTGGTATTTGGGGGAAATGCTTTAGGGAATTGGTGAGTTTGGGAAGTAACCCAATCTAGGCTCCCTCTACGAGTTCACTCAAGGAAATCGCTCTACGAGGTGACCCAAAAGGGGAAAAAGTTTGTTCAAGTGCCAAAAGGATGTGTTTAGAGCTTGGGGAAATTGCAAAGAAAGAGTTGTATAGTTTAACAAAGAAAGCTAGGATAGCTTGATGAGAAGCTTGCTGAGTATGAGCACCTAGGATCTTCAGAGGTGGCAACATTCCTAAAATTACAGAGTATGCTAAATGTATGCAAATGATGTATGGACTGCAATGTGCTGTATGCGGGGATGCATAAACCTCAACCTGTGGTGCCATATGATGCCATGTGATGCGATGCGATCTATGCATCGAATGAATGTGATGTATCACTGAGCGTTTGGCCAGGACTAGAGATTTATCTCAATGCTGTTGGAGAGGTTGGCTAACATTCAACCTGTTGGGGAACAATTTTCTCTTTGGATGGGGAGTCCGTTCTATCTTTGCTGGGGAACTCCCTTTTGTGCATGAAGGGTCTGTTAAATTTAGCTTCGCCATATTGGGGAGCTTGACTTGATGGCTTCTTTGGGGAAAGTGATATTCTGTGGAGATATGAGTACTCTAAGTTGGGGACTTAATTTGTTTGGGGATTTTGAGCTTGACCCTACTCATAAGGTAATGCCAAAAGATCCCACTGGGGATTTAAGATATTCTATTTAAATGTAAAATGAAGAGGATAAAATATGATTAAGGATATAAAACGGGATTCTGCTGGTTTGATTCCACAAAACATATTTATATCATAAAAAGTGTCCTATTGTTATAATCTGATAAACAGAATTACAAGTCTTTAAAAAAGCATAATATACAAATTTGATTCGAGTATGCCTTAGGTTTGACTAAGTCTGCCACCGTTTACAACTGCCGTCTTTAGGTGACACTGTTTCCACTGTTTGCAAAGGACCCTATTTTAGGTGGCCCTGATCCTTGGATTCCAACTGCTTTCACCCTTCAGGATTTGTCGTTGGCTTTGTATTTTACCCTTGGTGCCCTTTTGGGTTTTCACCAAGTCCGCCTTTGCTTGCTTCTTTGTCTTTTGTTGGAGCTTTGTATTTTACCCTTGGTGCCCTTTTGGGTTTTCACCAAGTCCGCTCATTGCAGGGATGAGAATCTTGTTTGAGAGGTATGAGAGTTAAGCATAGAACTTTTTCACCGCGTCGCTATTCACCGGGTTAGGGAGCTCATCCCCATCCATTCTGGCAAGGATTAAGGCACCTCCTGAGAATGCTTTTTTCACCACATATGGCCCCTCATAATTGCGAGTCCACTTGCCTATATGGTCATGTTGAATTGGTAAAATCTTCTTGAGGACGAGGTCACCCGCTTGAAAGCTTCTGGGCTTCACCTTTTTATTGTAGTTGTTCATCATTCTCTGTTGATATAGTTGTCCTCTGCAAACAGCTGCCAAGTGTTTGCCCTCAATTAAATTCAACTGCTCATAATGACCTTGGGCCCATTCTGCTTCTTCGAGCTGAGTATCCTTGAGTACTCGGAGGGAAGGTATCTCCACTTCGATAGGTAGAACTGCTTCCATGCCGTAGACCAAAGAAAACGGAGTTGCCCCAGTTGATGTTCGTATCGAGGTGCGGTAAGCATGCAAAGCATATGATAGTTTCTCATGCCAATCTTTGTATGTCTCAGTCATTTTTCTGATAGTGTTCTTGATATTCTTATTGGCTGCTTTAACTGCTGCATTCATCTTTGGGCGATAGGGGGTCGAGTTGCGGTGCTGAATTTTGTACGTTTCGCACAATTTACCCATCATCCGATTGTTTAGATTGGCGGCATTGTCTGTTATGATCTGCTCAGGAAGTCCATAGCGGCATATGATGTTATTCCGCATAAAGCAAAGGACCACAACTTGTGTGACGTTGGCATATGACACTGCTTCTACCCACTTGGTAAAGTAATCGATGGCCACTAAGATGAAGCGGTGACCATTGGAAGCTTTTGGCGAGATTGGTCCGATAACGTCAATGCCCCAAAGTGAAAACGGCCACGGGGAAACCATCACATGCAGTCTGGATGGCGGTACTTGGATTTTATCACCGTAAATTTGACACTTGAGGCATTTGCGCACATATTCAATACAATCTTTCTCCATGGTTACCCAATAATAACCCATTCGCATGATTTGCCTTGTTAAAGCATGTCCATTGGCATGTGAACCGCATTCTCCTTCGTGCACTTCTTTCATTATCTGTTTCGACTCTTCTTTTGCCAAGCACCGCAGTAATACCATGTCATGGTTTCGCTTATATAAGACGGGACCATCAAGGTAGTAGTTGGACGCCAACCTTCGGATATTCCTTTTATCAGACTCAGAGGCCTCTGCTGGGTATTTTTGCTTAAGCAAATACTGTTTGATGTCATCAAACCAAGGTTTTTCTTCAGTATTTCCTTCAATGGCCATGCAATGTGCAGGAGCATCTTGTATACGGATATCAAAAGACTAGACTTCCAACGTTGTGTCTAGTCGAAGAAGGGAGGCTAGAGTGGCCAGTGCATCAGGAAGTTGATTATATTCCCTGGGCATATGCTCGAACGTGATGTCTTCGAATTGCTCGGCTAACTCTGTAACATACTCTCGATAGGGGATTAGTTTGTGGTTTCGAGTCTCCCATTCACCCCTTACTTGAAAAATGATGAGTGCCGAATCGCCAAACACTCGTAATTTCTTGATTCCTTTGTTAATTGCTTCTTGAAGTCCCATCACACAAGCCTCATATTCTGCTACATTGTTTGTACAAGGGAAGGTTAGCTTTGCCGCCATGGGAAATGTTCGCCTTTTGGGGATATTAGGATGGCCCCAACACCGTGACCTAAGAGACTGGAGGCTCCATCAAACCACATCGTCCATATGTCTGATATTTCGGCCGTGAGAATGTTGATGTGCTCATCTGGAAATCCAACAGTCATAGGCTCGTAATCTTCTAGTGCTATGTCTGCCAAATAATCATCTATTGCACTCCCTTTGATGGCTTTCTGAGGCACATAAATGATATCATATTCCGATAGGACCAATTGCCATTTGGCAATTCTTCCAGAGATGGATGGCTTTTCCAAGAGATATTTGAGTGGATCATGCCTCGAAATCAGCCATGTGGTATGATAAAGAGTGTATTGCCTCAATTGTCTTGTTATCCAAACAAGGGCACAACATGTCTTTTCCAATGGTGTGTAATTTGTTTCATTGATGGTGAACTTCTTGCTCAGATAATAAATGGCCTGCTCCTTCTTGCCTGTAGAATCATGTTGCCCCAAGACATAACCCATTGAGGACCTTTGGACAGTCAAGTATAAGATCAAAGGTCTGTCTGATACTGGTGGGACCAAAACAGGTAGATTGGACAGATATTGTTTGATCCTGTCAAAAGCTTCTTGACATTTGTCATTCCAAATTTCTGGATTGTTCTTCCGTAAGTCTTGAAAATTGGTTCACATGTGGCTATTAATTGTGAAATGAATCGAGCAATGTAATTCAATTGCCCGAGGAATCCTCTGACCTCCTTGATGGTTCGGGGTGGGGGCATCTCCTGGATAGCTCGAACCTTGTCTGGATCAATCTCCACTCCTTTTTGGCTCACAATGAAACCTAACAGTTTTCCCGACATGGCTCCAAAAGTGCACTTTTCTGGGTTCAATTTGAGTTGATATTTCCGTAGTCTATTAAAAAGCTTACGGAGTACTTCGATGTGATCATCAGTGCTCCGCGATTTAGCTATCATATCATCCACATAGACCTCGACTTCTTTATGCATCATGTCGTGGAATAGGGTCAAAAGGCATCACATTATAACAGAATGTGCCCCTGTGTTCGACATGGCTCGCTGATAGGTTGCCCCTGCGTTCTTCAGACCAAAAGGCATCACATTATAACAGAATGTGCCCCAAAGTGTCGTAAACGTGGTCCTCTCCTTGTGTTCGGGGGCCATGCGAATCTAATTGTACCCCGAGAAACCATCCATGAATGAGAATAGAGCGTGTTTTGCTGTATTATCCACCAAGGTATCAATATGAGGAAGCGGGAAGTTATCTTTCGGACTGGCCCAGTTCAGATCTCTATAGTCGACACATATGCGTACTTTGCCTCCTTTCTTCGGTACTGGTACAACATTGGCCACCCATTCTGGATAGTGGGAGACACTTAGGAAACCTGCATCCCATTGTTTTTTGACTTCTTCTTTAATCTTCAGTATCATCTTTGGTCTCATTCTTCACAATTTTTGTTGTACTGGCTTGCACTCTGGCTTCACGGGTATGTGATGTTGCACTATATCTATGTCTAATCCTGGCATATCTTGGTATGACCATGCAAAAACGTCGATGTTGCATCTTAACAACTCGATTAACTTCTTCTTGATGTCGGTAGCTATCAAAGACCCTACCCTCAATTCTTTTGGTTCGGCTGTCGTCCCCAAATTCACTATTTCTACTGGGTCTTCACTTGGAATGGATAAGCGATCATCCCTTTCCAATAGGCGTATGATCTCTCTCGGTAGCTCGGGTGTCTCCTGTACCTCATTCTCATCAGCTTCAAACACTGGCTGCTCCCAGTTTGGACTTTGGTCAAACCTTAGGCATCTCTTTTCGCTTTCGCATACAATGTTTTCATTGACATTGTGATACCTTCTTATAAGAGAATTACAAGTTGGTAACCAAATATGATATGCCTATGTTATGCATGGAATGCACCGTGAAAGATTTGAAGAAAAGTACATTTTATTGAAAATCTTTTGATAACAACAAATTTTTATCGCTTCAAAGGACATTAAAATAGAATACATTAAATCCCATTGACCCGTAAGCATTACATTATGGGGAGGTCCAGGCTGGTCCAATTGTTCAATGGCTGGTCGGGATCCTCTCGCACTAACTGAACCATCTCACTTGGTGCATGCTCATTTGTGTCCAATACGGCTACAGTCCCCATCTTGGGCTCAGGTTGGCTCTTATGGATAAACCCTGCAGTCCGGAATGTAACATTTAAGGAGGGGAAGCTTCTCCTTTCTTCTTGTACTGGCCTTTTCTGCAATCTTGCCATTCTGACTTCCCTCTTCTTGATAGCTTCCCTCTGTCTGTCAGCTTTTGTAGGGACGTTGCCTAGCCCAAACTTTTTGGTATTTTCTCGGATAGTCAATGGTTTCTGGATTCCTTGAGCCTTTGGACCTAATCCTTGCCCTGGTTTGTACCCTTGCTTGATCATGGTGGTTGCAAACATCTTTGATGCTTTCGAGAGGTGATAGCTTGGTACAGAAGTGATGTTCATGACCTCAAAGGATCGATAGCAACATTCCGGTACATCCTCGTTGTTTTCAATATATGGGACTGATGCAGGTTTGGTGACGAGGAAACTTGTTTCTCCAGAGACGCAAATGAGCTGGTCTTCCATCACAAATTTTATTTTTTGATGAAGGCTAGAGGGCACTACTCCCGCCATGTAGATCCAGGGTCTTCCCAACAAACAGCTATAATATGGTGCAATATCTAGCACCTGAAATTCCACCGTAAAAGTAGTTGGCCCAATCATGAGTGGAATATCCAGAGTTCCCACCACGTCACGCTTTCCTCCATCGAATGCTCGTACCTTCATCGTACAGGGACGCATATAGGATGCGTCGATTGGAAGTTGCTGCAGTATATGCAAGGGCATAATGTTCAAGGTAGAGCTGTTGTCAATGAGTACATGGGCTATGGTGTGCTCTTTGCATTTGACCGTGATGTGCAAAGCTTTTATATGTCCCTTCCCTTCCTGGGGTAGCTCGTCATCTCCAAAACTGATGACGTTGTTCATAATGAGGTTACTAGTGAGTCCATCAACATTTGCCACCGGGATGGTTGGAGGAACATAGGCTTGGCTTAGAACCTTCATTAGTGCTTCCCGGTGAGGTTGGGAATCCATCATTAATAAGAGCAATTAGATGCGAGCTGGTTGTCGACTTAGCTGGTCCACATTGTTATACTCGCTCTGCTTCATGAGTTTCAGAAATTCTGTGGTTTCCTCTTCAGTGACTGGTGTTCCTTTCTTTGTTACCTCCAGTGTTGGCTCAATGTCTTGTTCGACAACCTTTTCTTTCCTTGCTTTGTCAACCATATCAGGGGCATAAGCCCGACCGCTCCTGGTCTTTTTTTCTGATGCGGTGGCTCCCTGAACTACCTCACAGTTATAGTTCCATGGGACTCCATTATCCGTCTTGTAGGGGAAAGGGGCAGGAACTCGTATGGTGAGAGGTGTAATTCTATGAGGCAGTAGTGGGATTTCTGGAGTCTTAACATTCAAGACAAGGGAGGTTGGCACCCATGACGGTTTGTATGACATGTCTCCTTGGATCATGTGGCTTTGACTGTCTATCTCTTCCTTGGAGAATTCGATCATCCTTTGGTCCATGAGTTTTTGCACCACCTCGAAAAACTCACTACATTCTGCGATGTCATATCCCCGCGACATCTTGTGATAAGGGCATTGTTTTTCTCCATCTGTTCCTTTTCCTGCCTCTGGCGTGTCTTTAGCAAGTATATAGCCATGTTCCTGTAACATAGTAAACAAATTTGTTTTCTCCATTTGTACTTGGGAGGCCCTTTCCAGCTGTCCTTCATTCTCGATACTAGCAACATTATTGGAGTGTTCTGGGAGAGGATTGCTGTTCACATTTGGCGTCCCAGTCAGTGCAGAAAAGTCTAGCCACTTCGCGTCCTTCAATGCCTGGACCTTCCTTTTGAATGTTATACAGTTTTCGATATCATGTCCAGCTCCACCTGCATGATATTCACATCTAGCATCTGGCTTGTACCAGGCCGGGGGAGGAGTCTTTATTTCTCCCAAGGGTATAGGGGTTACCATCCTTGCCTCTAAGAGCTTGGGGTATAATTCCGCATAAGTCATTGGAATTGGGTCAAACTCTTGTCGTGGTCGACGAGAAGCCTGATTTGCTCCTGCTTGCTGGGTCTGGGCTCTCGGTTGCCCCTGTCCTTGGAACGAGGCTCCTGGTCCTTCCTGAGTTGCTGGCCTTGGTGGCTCTGGGTATGGCGCTCTCGGTTGAAATGAGTTAGGTACCATTGAATATGGAAATGGAACCCCTCCTTGCGGCAAGTATGGCATGAATTGGGGAGGTGGTGCAGGTGCAGCGTAGGCGGCCACTGGCGATCCTTGATAGCACCCTGGTGCTTGGTGGAATGTTGGTTGTATCGGCGGGTGCGATCGGTATACCAGGTTGGTCTCATTTTCCTTCTTCTTTGCTGGTGGTTGAAACCTCTTTGATGCCTCAGCCGCATCACCCTTTAGCTTTTCACCTTTAATTCCACTTTCTACACGTTCGCCGGATGCGACCAAGTCTGCAAAGCTGCTGGAGACATTGCCGATCAATTTCTCGTAGTATACGCCTTTAAGTGTGTTGATGAATAGAGTAGTGAGTTCTGTTTCGGTAAGAGGAGGTTGGACCTCCACAGCGGCCTCTCTCCATCTTCGTGCATAATCTTTGAAATTCTCCTCAGATCCCTTTTTCATGGACTGCAGGGTTAGTCGATCCAGCGCCAGCTCGGTGACATGTTTGTACTGTACCAAGAAGGAAGTAGCTAATTCTTTCCATGTCTTGATGCGGTTTCCATTTAGTTGAAAGTACCAGTGAAGGGATGCCCCAGTTAGGCTTTCCTGGAAACAATGCAAGAGGAGCTTGTCTTCACCAGCATAAGCAGCCATCTTTTGACAATACATGGCCAGATGTGTCTTTGGACATCGGGTCCCATTGAACTTCTCAAACTCTGGCACTTTGAATTTTGGTGGCAACACCACTCCCGGCACTAAGCATAAGTCTTGTGGGCTGGTCATGCCATAGCTATCGATGCCTTCTACGGCTTTCAATCTTTCCTCCAATCGTTTTAGGGCAGGGACTCAATGTCCTCCTTCGGGGCTGGAGACCCTATTACCTCCATTGCATGTCCCGATGCGGGCATAGTGAAATGAGTTTGATTTGGAGTTGGGGGTTGTGCCATAGCAGGATGATAGGTGGGTGCTTGGCTTGGAGCTAGATTGGGTGGTTGAACTGCTTCCTGCCCCTGCTCTTGATGGTGATTGGTAGTTCCCCCTGTCGGGGTTCCTCTTGCCGGGATTCTTTCTCTTTCTTCAGTCAGCTTGGTAAGCATATCCATCATCAAAGCCATTTGCCCCTGCAGGGCTTGTTGTGATTGTTCCAACTCCATGAGTCTGTTCTCTGCCTCGTCTGCCATTGGTTGTGGCTGTGATACTTGATTGCGGCGAGATCTGAGATTGTAAGAGTGCGCAATCTTGGAAAAAGTCTGCTACCCACCTGGGTACAAGGAGATTTTATTTCATGTTTTTTTTCATTTGCTATGCATGTATGCATGAATGTATATGTGGAGGGTTAGAAAAACAAACAACTTTATTACAAACAAAACACACATTATAAACATTCAATGCTGAAATGCCATGTAAAATGAAAGCTATCGCTACATGATCTTAAGGCATTCTTCCAGTCATCTCCTAAGTAGCACGACGCCTCTTCCTCTGGGGTGGCCGCTCACCTACTTCCTCCCTCTACTTTAATATGGTCTCTACTTGTTTTTCCCTCAGCTGCAACCTCTGAAGAGCTCCTTCTAAAGATGTTTCCAGCCTTTGGATCTGCTGCCTGAGATTTTGATTATCTTGGAGGATAGCTCTCATGTTCATCGTTAACTGTGGCTTGTGTTGTGCCCTCCAAGATATGTACGCCAGATAAATGCCAGGTTTTGGACTGTTGGGTTGGATCCTGTGTGGGGCGGACCATGCCTGATACATCTTTTGGCCTTTCTCTGCGAGCATGGTTCTGCTGTAAGTGAAGTCACAATCTTCCCTTCCAAATAGCACAAGGATAATCTGATGATGCCCGACTTGTCCTCCACCCTGCAGTGGTGCATATGCAGTTCCTCCCCAAGGACCTAAGAGTGGGACTCAATTGTAGTCCCTACAGCTATAAGTCATGGAGACCACCGGCATCCAAGGAGCAGTCCCAGGTAATGTCAGCTTCTGTGAGGTAATGTCAGCTTCTGTGGATGTCCCCAGATGTTTGGGCTACCACTGCGACAACCTCTTTATCCTGAAGGCTTTTTAGGAGATGATTGAAAGTCGCCATGCCTATATGAATGTCATGTTATGCATGATGACAGGTTAGGATGGCAGTTAAAACAAATCATGGCAAATAGACAGGATAAAGAATAATAAGGCAAATAAGATGTGCAGGGGATGACTTATGGACTACCCTACAAAACAAAGGTTAGCATGGCATGGAATGAGCAAACAACATGTGGGTCAATGCCCCTGATGGGCTTCTATTGCTACACCTATCTTATTCGTTGGTTCCCAAACTTCCTCAATAGAGGGCTCCGTACACCATGGGATTTACCGGAGGGGGATCTTAAAAGGACGTGCCTTAAAAGAACCTCAAGCTTGAGTGAGGAGTCCGACGCCCCATTGCGAATAATGATCAACACGCTGGGGACCGTACTGAACCTCGCTAACCTAAATTGTGCTAAACCCGGGTATAGGGTTATGCATGAATGCAACAAGTACGGAAAGCAGTAAATCACAACTAACATTTAACACATGTGACCAACAGGCATTGAAAAACGGTTCTGTCAGATGGCCAATGGGTCGAAGGTTGGTGGGTCGAAGTGTCAATGGTCAATGGGTCGAAGGTCGGTGGGTCGAAGGTCGATGGGTCGAAGGTCAACGGTCAACGGGTCGAAGTGTCGGCAGGGTCGAAGGTCAATGGTGAACGCGTCGAAGTGTCGGCAGGTCGGAGTGTCGGTAGGCTTACAGGCTTCGAGTCTTTGAGGCTTCGAGTCTTCGAGGCTTCGAGGCTTTGAGGCTTCGAGGCTTCGAGTCTTCGAAGCTTCGACCTGCCGACACTTCGAGGCTACGAGTCAAGTTTTTTTTTTAAATTACCTTTTTACCCCCACCCAAAATGCGAAAATAGACGACCTTTTGGGGATTGTTTAGGAAGACTCGTATTTGCTTAAATAGATGTTTTGGAGAATTTCGTACAGTCACTTTTCCGGGCAGTTTGACCAGGGGCATTGACCGTCTTTTAGCAGGTTTGACTTTTTCTAACAAAAGTTGTTTCGGCCATAACTTCTTCATTTTAAATCAGAATTGAGCTCGGTCAAGTGCGTTAGTCTCCAAATTTCATCCTCTATCACCTGGCATTGATCTTGGGGCATTTTAGGGGCTGGAAACAGAGGTTATCAATTTTGGGTTTCCCGGTTAGTGTCAATGCATCCATCTTGTGCAAATCGCAGGGAATCTCTAAGGACCTGTTCAACAAGGTATATGGCATGGGCAAAAAGGCATATATGTCAAATGGGGTTAGTATGTCCAACCCAGACAAAATGGGGTCCAACACAGCTGGCTGTGGAGTATCTACTGGTTCAGGTGCAGGCCGGTCAGATGGCTGTGGGAGTGTGTTTTTGATAGTGAGAGATATTTCGCCACTGGCAAGACGATGATATTCAGAAAGAATAGCTCCCAGAGTTGTACTGAGTCCTTTGTATTGTCTCTGGTAAGCTCCTTTAATGTCATCACAATGTTCCTCCAGACGTCGAAACCCATCGGTGGTCACACGTGTGAGAGATGTCATTTCTTGCTGCACCTTGTCTAGGGTACGGTCTGATAATTCAACTTGAGTTCGCACCTCTTCCATACCTGACTCCATGGTAGCCATCCGTTCTTCGAAGGCCTGAGAGACTAATGTTTTAAGGATGCTAGAGGAAATCAGTTTCTCAATGACCTTGCTTGCCAGAAGATTTACTTCTTCGGCCGTCAGGGAACGTGAGTGAGACGCAGCTGGTACTGGGATAGCCATTAGGATATTGGCTGCGAACTCCTCACTCACTTGAGTGGCCACTTGATGAATTACAGGTGCAGATGGTGTGGCCATCTCAGTCCTTTCCACAGTCTCAAGGACCTGTGGGACAGCTCCTGCATCGGAGTCACTGGCTGCAGCGCCAAGGGTTTCTTCTTCTTCTGCTTCTTCTTCCACCGCAATTGATACCATCTCAGCATCATGAGGAGTAGATATGGCAGGTGAGTCCACCATGATGGGAGATGGGGCAACCATTGATACGGCTTCCACTGGGTCTCGTCTTACAAGACCCCGATCAACCAACCAATTAATTAGATGGTCTCTATCTACCATCTGCTTACCAAAGGTGATCCATGCCTTTCGCAGTTCAGCGGGGGTCATATAAGCCTTGGCATATTCCATATAGAAGTCTTCTAGCTCGGTCTCCCCAAGAGAGCTCAACAGAACAGGTGTCCTACCCCTATCCTTTGGGGTTTCCTGTGCTGGTGTCTGCCCTCCATCTACAGGTGCTCTAGCTTCTGCAGTATCCTTGGGCAGCTCGGCAGTAGGGACCTCCTTAGGTGTAGAACTAGTGGGGAGATGAGTTCTGGCAATGCTCTCCACCACTTCAGCTATATGTATTGTTGCAGAAGATGCAGAGGAGCCCCTAGAAGTCTGTGGGACACGGACCGGTTGTCGTGGTATGCGAACTGGGGCTCATACAGAGCTGGCTGTGTCCCCTGCATGACTTCTTGCACTTGACTCAGGCCTCTTCATCAACTTGATCTCTAGCCGGCCATCCTCATAAATGCTTTTAAAAATGTATTTGGTTGGCAGTGGCACTGAAGGTCTATTGCAGAATACGTCAGGGTGTAGGAACCTTAGGACTTTGGTGAGAAGTAATCCAAAGTGTCCCTTTTTGCTTTTGATCATGGTGTGTATTTGAGTTCCCCAGTCTACTCGTCTTCCCTGTAGAACACTACACATGATCTTCATCTGCTCATGGCTTGCAGAGTCATGAGCAATCTTCTTACACAGCAGGCACTGTCTGGTGACTATGAGAGTCGCCAGTGCCTGATCGGAAAACCCAATCTTCAGGGCTCCCCGACCTTGCTTTCCGGGATTGGAATATCCTAGAAAAGACTTACACTCTTCTCTGGAGAGACTAGGAAGAGGATCAAAGTTACCTTTCGGGAGTGGGAGTGCATTTCGGAGTGTTTCGGCAGAGACTCGAATCTCCACTTCGTGTACCGTTCCCACAATGTCATCTCCAGCGAGTACCATGGTCTCGTAAAATCCCGAGACATCTTCTATCAGCAAGTCTTGCATCCCTGAGCAGATAGATGCAATACTAGTATCATCAAGGTGACTTCTGAATTCATCTAGCCAGCTGACTTTGGCGTTGCCTATGGCTTCCCAATCGATGTTGAATCCCGGGACGATATTGCGTAGATCGTCGGCCATCGATGAGCTTGGACCTGCCATGGAGCTTGTAGAGAGAGAAAGAGACACTCGTAGAGAGAGATTGTAAGGTTCGAAGGTGGTCAGGGGAGAGAGAAAGAGAGAAAGAAACAGAATCGAAGAGAGAGAGAGAGAGAGTGTTCTAGGGTTAGGGTTCGAGTGTAAAAACAACGAACATACCTTCGAGCTCCGTCTCTATCAATGACTTATATATGAGTTGAAAAGTGTGCCGTAGAAGTCACTCACTCTGTCGGTTCGTCTTCATGGTCCGCGTTCTTTTCTCTGACCCGCATCTTTATTATCCGGATCCACCCGTTGGAATACTCAAGCAACGAGTGCATGCCATCCCTTAAATCAGTGTAAGTTTAATTTTAAGTGCACAGTGACGTGCTGACGTGTCTGCGATGCTTGAGTAGTAAGTGACAGACTCCATCTCGCTTCGATCCTTTGGACTACGACTCTACGAAGCTGCATTAGGATGCTTCGAGGCTTTGACCTTCGAGGCTTCGAAGCAGCAGTCTTCGATCCAGCAGTTCTTCGTTGTAGTTTGCTTCGAGGTCGAATACGACTTCAGCGAACGGTGGATTTCTTTGGACTTTTTCAACACTTAACAACACACATGGGATGCATATGATAATTCACATACTATTATGCATGATGAACAGTGTTGTGAGTGGAATTGAAATTACGTGCCCAGAACTTGATTTCTTTCAACCGTCCTACCTAGTTTACATGTATGGCTACTGCATCACTACCATTTACCTCTCCATTTACCTTAGAAATGACTAAGTACTTCATCACACTACATCTTGTGCCAGAAAATAATCACTATGTTAACATAGCGTCCAGTAAACCATGGTTTATCAATTGCAACAACCCATTCATGGATTTAGAGTCTCCTCACACATTTAGCAAAACTCACTCAGCGGAGACCTCACCCTCTCACTCTTGGATTAACATGTGAGTTTGATTCAGGAACTAGAATTACACTGTTTGGTATGCTCATGGTCCACCGAATCCTACCACAACCCTGATCCAACAATGATTTTCAGTTCAGCATAGATAACTTGAGAGACAAGATGGCCCTATTGAGAATCAGAACACACACTCTATCATTGTCTAATTTACAACACAGTATAGGTAGAGTTTGGAGTTTGATCATTCGGGTTGTCTGTGTGAGTTGTCTCTTTCCTTATGTGGAGCACCAATTTTCAGTGCTTATTCATGAGCCTTTTTACAAGGACAGAGCTACACAGTATCTTTTTGAATCACATGATCATACAATTTGATCTCCAACTATTACTCTAACAGAGACACAGTCGAGGGGAATAGTGACGACTCCCCCTAAGATAGGCAGTCAATCTATTGTCTATTATCATTTTGCCTTTTTCACCTTGCTTTTTTCTAGTGAAAGTTAGTGGCTCTTTTTAAGTAATAGGCTTTTTATGATTCTCAAATACTACAGTCTCAGTCATTCTTTGAGCATTAAATCATTGAGGATCCTTCCCGTGCAAGCCAACAGTACCATGAGATACAACAGTTCCTGCTAGTTAATGAATGCAATACCACACAGGTGATATTCGCTCAAAATAAAATGACAAGTAATGGGAATATCATTTAATTTAAACATAAAGGGAATTGCACAAAAGACTTGAACCAGGTTCAGAGGTGGCAAGTTTCATCCATGTGATTTCTCACTTTCCAGCAGTGGACATCCATGAATCACACTTAGTCATTACTAATTTTCATGGAGATATAAACAGTCATTGACAGTGTCATACTTATGTTCATGCACAGGTAATTAGGTTGAAATGAAACACAAGACATGCTGTATGTCACGCCCCGAACAGCGAGGTCCTGGCGGGCGTCTCCCAAGTGGCACAGGTGCGCGCTACTTGCGGAGGGGCAGAGTGGAAAGCGTAGCTGGTGCGGACGGGATAGGCTCCACAGCAGTTCGTGCGGGAGATCGATGGAGCCCCTTCGGAGTTCAGACGTACCGACCCGGTTAAATGCAAGGAGTACGCCGCTAGTCTCGGACTTAACGTTGAAGAGGGGACTTGGCCATCCCTACAGAAACTGGTCGGGAACTGGAGCCATTCTCTTGATGAACCCAAGGCAGGGCGAAACCAGTCTACGTGTGCCCCGATCGGTATGGCTTACTCAGCGCATCCACTAGGGTGACCGAGTGCCGCATGGGTGAAAAGCCTGACCCCGTGACAAAGTGGTATCAGAGCGGTTGCAGCCCGTATCCACATGCTCGCTGAAGTACTCTCGCAAGAGATATGCGTGGTCCCTGATCACAAGTTGGGAGGGAGTCCCTAACAGATGGGGGTCGACCAAGAGGAGGTCTTGCACACATCGCGCCCACCAACATCGGCCGCTGAGCCATGGTGGAGTTCCCAAGGATGGGATGGAGTAGTGCTATGATCAAGAGGAACACGTCGCCAAACGATCTTGGTTCCTCCGAACTCACTGACGCAACGAGGACGTTGCGAAATCAAGTGGGGGAGGATGTCACGCCCCGAACAGCGAGGTGCTGGCGGGCGTCTCCCAAGTGGCGCAGGTGCGCGCTACTTGCGGAGAGGCAGAGCGGAAAGCGTAGCTGGTGCGGATGGGATAGGCTCCACGGTAGTTCGTGCAGGAGATCGATGGAGCCCCTTCGGAGTTCAGACGTACCGACCCGGTTAAATGCGGGGAGTACGCCGCTAGTCTCGGACTTGACGTTGAAGAGGAGACTTGGCCATCCCTACACAAACTGGTCAGGAACTGGAGCCGTTCTCCTGATGAGCCAAAGGCAGGGCGAAACCAGTCTATGTGTGCCTCGATTGGTATGGCTTACTCGGCGCATCCACTAGCGTGACCGAGTGCCGCACGGGTGAAAACCCTGACCCCGTGACAAAGTGGTATCAAAGCCAATTATGTCCAGTTGTAATTTGGTGGGTTAGGAAAAAGAGTCGAGGCAATGGCACACGAGGAAGGGTTTGCTGCGACGGAGGAACCACACACGGAGCAGCAACATGGCCGTGGGTGTGAGGAGCTACGTACTCTAGTGCCACCAAAACGTGGAAAATCCAAGACGATGCTCAAGGATCCCATGGAAGCTCGGATTTCGCTATTGGAAGGGAGTCTCACAGCTGTGAACTCCTTGGTCGGGGAACTGGAGTCGTTCTCCTGATGAGCCCAAGGCAGGGCGAAACCAGTCTACATGTGCCCCGATCGGTATGGCTTACTCGGCGCATCCATCAGGGTGACCAAGTGCCGCACGGGTGAAAACCTTGACCCCATGAAAACCATATAACTTGGGTCTTGCACGCATCGTGTCCACCAATGTCGGCCGCCAAGCCATGGTGGAGTTCCCGAGGATGGGACGGAGTAGCGCTGCGGTCGAGAGGAGCGCGTCGCCAAACAATCTTGGTTCCTCCGAACTCACTGACGCAACGAGGACGTTGCAAAATCAAGTGGGGGAGGATGTCATGCCCCGAACAATGAGGTTCTGGCGGGTGTCTCCCAAGTGGTGCAGGTGCGCGCTACTTGCGGAGGGGCAGAGCGGAAAGCGTAGTAGGTGCGGACGGGATAGGCTCCACGGCAGTTCGTGCAGGAGATCGATGGAGCCCCTTCGGAGTTCAGACGTACTAACCCAGTTAAATGCGGGGAGTACGCCGCTAGTCTCGAACTTAACGTTGAAGAGGGGACTTGGCCATCCCTATACAAACTGGTCGGGAACTGGAGCCGTTCTCCTGATGAGCCCAAGGCAGGGCGAAACTAGTCTATGTGTGCCCCGACCGGTATGGCTTACTCGGCGCATCCACCAGGCTGACCGAGTGCCGCACGGGTGAAAACCCTGACCCCGTGACAATATACACAGTTCCGCCATGCAGTTCAAATGGGGACTCAAGCAGGACCCAAGTTATATGGTTTCGATGAGGGAACTGACGGGAGAGGAAGCGTTGGTGACTCCAACATTGCCCGAGCCGGTGGAAGCGGTTCTAAAGGAGTTCCAAGATGTTATGCCTTCGGAGTTACCAAAGCGGCTACCGCCGAAGCGAGATGTGGATCACCACATCGAGTTGGAGCCTGGCATGAAGCTGCCAGCCATGTCGCCTTATCGCATGGCACCCCCGGAGTTGGCAGAATTGCGGAAATAACTCCAAGACCTAATCGAAGCGGGCTATGTTCGACCGTCGAAGGCCCCGTTTGGCACCCCGGTGCTATTCTAAAAGAAGAAGGCTGGCGGGCATCTCCCAAGTGGCGCAGGTGCGCACTACTTGCGGAGGGGCAGAGCGGAAAGCGTAGCTGGTGTGGACGGGATAGGCTCCACGGCAGTTCGTGCGGGAGATCGATGGAGCCCCTTCGGAGTTCAAACGTACCGACCCGGTTAAATGCGGGGAGTACGCCGCTAGTCTCAGATTTAACGTTGAAGAGGGGACTTGGCCATCCCTACACAGACTGGTCAGGAACTGGAGCCATTCTCCTGATGAGCCCAAGGCAGGGTGAAACCAGTCTATGTGTGCCCCGATCGGTATGGCTTACTCGGCGCATCCACCAGGGTGACCGAGTGCTGCACGGGTGAAAAGCCTGACCCTGTGACATGTAAGACTTATGAATTTAAATCTAACATGCCAAGTTTTGTCAAAAGTTCATTGAACCTGGCTTCTTGCAGTGGTTTGGTGAATATGTCGACAAGCTGGTCATCAGTGGATATATACTCCAGGGAAATGTCTTTCTTCAGCACATGGTCACGTATGAAGTGATGTCTGACCTCAATGTGCTTGGTTTTGGGATGCATAACACGATTGTTTGAGATTGAAATGGCACTTGTATTGTCACAATACAAAGGCACGACCTTCAGGTTAAACCCATAGTCTGAAAGTTGACTGGCCATCCAAAGCAATTGAGCACAACAGCTTCCTGCAGCAATATATTCAGCTTCAGCTGTGGAGGTTGAAACTGAATTCTGTTTCTTGCTAAACCAGGATACAAGTCTGTTGCCTAAAAGTTGGTATGTTCCACTTGTGCTCTTTCTATCAATCCTGCATCCAGGAAAGTCTGCATCTGAATATCCTTTCAGTTTGAAATTAGACTCTCTTAGATACCATAGTCCCAAATTCTCAGTTCCCTTCAGGTACCGCATAATCCTCTTGACATGTGACAAGTGAGATTCCTTGGGATTAGCTTGGTATCTGGCACAGATGCATGTTGCAAACATTATGTCTGGTCTGCTTGCTGTCAGGTACAACAAGGATCCAATCATGCTTCTGTGTTCTAAGATATCCACCTCCTTGCCTGCTTTATCCATATCTAGTTTGGCGTTTGTAGGAATGGGAGTTTTCATGTGTGTCACATTAGTCATCTTAAACTTCTTCAGTATCTCCTTTGTGTATTTGGTTTGACTGATAAAAATCCCATCCTCCAACTACTTGACCTCCAATCCAAGGAAGAATGAGAGTTCTCCCATCATACTCATTTCATATTCACTTTTCATTAGATGGGAGAAGTCTTCACATTGCTTTTTATCCCTTGATCCTTAAATGATGTCATCCACATAAATCTGGACTATCAAGGGTGATCCTATTTGTTCCTCCTCTCTTGCCTTTTCTGAACTTATTCTTGATCAGCGAACCATGGGAGCTTGACTTCACAAGATAATATAGCTTCATCAGAAAAAGACTCTAAAATATCTGATTCATCTTGCACTGCTTCTCCTTGTTCAAGCCTTGATAAATGATTAGCTACTGTGTTTGATGTCCCTTTTGTATCCCTGATCTCTATATCAAATTCTTGAAGGAGTAATACCCAGCAAATTAACCTGGCTTTACGTCTTTCTTACTGAATAAATAACGAATAGCAGCATGATTTGTGTAAACAACTACCTTGGTGCCCAACAAATAGGGTCTGAATTTATCACAAGCATAAACCACTGCTAATAATTCCTTCTCTATAGTTGTATAATTCTGCTGAGCTGCCCCAAGAGTTTTGCTAGCGTAATAGATTGCCCTGAAACTCTTCTCTTTCCTCTGACCTAGAACTGCTCCAACAACATAGTCACTAGCATCACACATCAACTCAAAAGGCTGAGTCCAGTCAGGAGCAACAATCACCGGTGTTGAAACTAGCTTTGCTTTTAAAACTTCAAATGCATTCAAACAGTCCTCAGTAAACTCAAATGGAGTATCTTTCTCCAATAGACAACACAAGGGCTTCACAACCTTGGAAAAGTCTTTAATATACCTGCGAGAAAACCCAGCATGGCCTAGAAAACTTCTGACTCCTTTTACACTTGTTGGTGGAGGTAAATTTTGATAATTGATATCTTCGCTCTATCAACCTCTAAACATGCTGCAGACACTTTATGGCCGAGCACAATACCCTCTCAGACTATAAAATGACATTTCTCCCAATTCAAAACCAGATCTTTTTCCTCACAGCGAATCAGGACTATCTCCAGATTTTTCAAACAACACTCAAAGGATGACCCAAATACAAAAAAATCATCCATGAAGACTTCCATAGTTTCTTCAACCAGGCCTTGAAATATTGCTATCATACATTTTTGAAAAGTGCTTGGAGTGTTGCATAGACCAAAAGGCATCCGTCGAAAAGCAAACGTACCGAAAGGGCACATAAATAGAGTTTTCTCCTGATCCTTTGGAGCAATAGCAATTTGGTTGTACCTAGAATAACCATTGTCATCACCCATTTTTGACCGGGCTCGTTGCTGACTTTTATGAAAGGACTCCGTGCTAGTTCATTCCGTTGATCCTAGAGTCATCCATGCACAAGGCTCGCACAAACCATTAAAGAAAAGAAAAACAGAGTCACCACCAAACAAATTTAAGGTGTGATTGGGCACCTAGAAAAAGAAAGGTCTACGGTTCCAGAGAATAAGGTTCGGGAGTCGGTTACGTGTGGGAAAGGTAGAAAAACTCTTACACACCCACAACGCCCACAATTGGTACCTAGTCTTGATCTATGGGTGTTTGCTTGCATTACTAAAAAAGTAGTTATTTTTTTATAATTTTAATTTACGGGAAAATTGAGTTTCTAAGATCTAAACCTTAAAACAACAAAAAAAAAACTTTCAAAGCAGATAAAAGGGTACATTCTAATTTTAGAAAAAGAATGTGGGATCTAGGCTCATGTGACAGTATTGCATTTTTATAAGAAAACAAAAGTGATTTTCCTTTTTTAGAAAAGAAAACAAAAACAATTTAAATTCAAATAAGAAAATACTGCTACATTTGATATTGGCCCAGGCAGACTAGGATATGAGCATCTAGGGCTCAACCCTCATGACCACCCAGGCCTTGTTTAAATTTTCTAGAAAAGATTTAAGTTTTTGTGTTTTTATATTTTCTTATTTTTTGAAAACAATAAAGGAGAAAAAAGATGCAAGATGTTTGTTTTTTGTATTTTCGTTTTTTAAACTATGAGAAAAAAATGAAAAAGAAAATAGAGAAGTTTTTGGGCTTTACGTTTGAAAACAGCACAAAAAAAAAATAAACAGAAGTAGAGAACCTGAAAGAATGAATGATGCAGATTTGAGCTCCTCTTCCCTTCAAGTAACGCTTTCCTGAAAGCACAAAGGTTAGAAAAAAGAAACCTTTCCAATCTCAGCTCCTTCCCGTGAAGTACAGTGATTCTGGGCGCTTTACTCTTTGAAAATGAGTATATATCTCTTTGAAAATTCTCAGGATACTCTCTTTATCCCTCTCTGATTTTTATCTCTAAGAAATGCAGCCAGAAATTCCTCTCTCTGAATAATCTGCTCTAATACGTGATAATTGATGCCTCCTCTCTGCCTCTTGGGGCAGTCTATTTATAGGAATCTCAAGGGAGACAGCTCGTGCCTCGGCATTTATTGGATGCCTTACAGTCCTCATGAGCCAACTACAGTGTTCCAATGAATTAATGACTTCGGAAATGTAATTCTTGGTTCCCCGGAATGAGAAATAATTATTAATCCTGATTTATTTTAAATCCCTGCCTAAGGCGATTGTATCTGGACACTTTGGTGGCTGAATAAATCTCTGGTGTATTGGTGTTGTTGAGAATTAATGGCTACGCAGTCCCCAAAGGTCAACTATGATGTCCCGAGGAATTTAATTACGGAGGCTCCTTGTCCCTATGCTTAAAAATGGAGTCCCCAAGATGCTGATCACAGTTAATGCATTAAAAAAGGTTTTTTTCTGGATTTTTCATAGTCCTGATGCTTTGAAGTTCTTTCTAGACCTTGTGGAGGAGTTATTTTGGAGTTTTTCCAGATTATTGGGATGATTTCCGGACCAATGGGTCCTTATTCCGCATCAACAAGCTTATTCCACATCAATGGGTCCTTATTCCGCATCAACAGGCTTATTCCACATTAATGGGTCCTTATTCTGCATCAATGGGCTTAGCCCGGATTTGACCAAGTTCGACTGCCGGATTTGTCCTTATTCCGCATCAATGAACTTATTCCATATTGGGTCCTTATTCCGCATCAATGGGTTTAGCTCGGGTTTGACCAAGTTTGACCGCTAGATTTGTCCTTATTCCACATCAATGAGCTTAGCCTGGATTTGACCAAGTTTGACCGCCAGATTTTGGCTTAGTCCGCATCAACGGGCTTAGCTCGGATTTAACCAAGTTTGACCACCGGATTTGGGCTTTTTCCGCATCAACGGGCTTAGCCCGGATTTGACCAAGTTTGACCACCGGATTTGGGCTTAGTCCGCATCAATGGGCTTAGCCCGGATTTGACCAAGTTTGACCACTGGATTTGGGCTTAGTCCGCATCAACGACCTTGGGCTGGATTTGACCAAGTTTGGCCGCTGGATTTGGGTTTCCCCAAAAATTCCCGTGTGTGGGCTTAGTCACCACATGGCGCCTCTACTTGGGCTTCCTTAGGCCTCTCTTATTCTCACTTTCTATGTAAGGAGAGTGTCTTTGTATATATACTGGGCAAAGGAGAAGCAAAACTGCCAATATGGGACAAACATGCATATGAAGAACCAAGATTCGTGGAAAATAAGGCAGATTTTTGGAGCAACTTCAAAAATTGATAACTCTCTCCACAGAGCTCTGATTAGGGCCAAATTGGTCTCGTGTTTCTTGAACTTCTGTCATCTATCTCTAGAAATTAGAATCACTCAAAAAGGATCAGCCATTTAGGAGAAAATTGGGAAAAATAGCACAGAGGTACATGACAATGGGAGCATTCTGCCCATCAGATTCAAAAATTCATAGTTAATTTCACAGAACTCGGATTATCCTCAAACCAGTTGGAGATGATAGATAAGGATTTTATCTAAACAATGCAATTGACTTTGTTCAATTCCAACAAGTATTGAGGAAGTTATTGGCAAAATAGTGCGCTGCACACCGGCTGTCTCTCCCAAATTTGTACCAGATTTGGTTGCCAACTTCAAAAAATCATAATTAATTGAATATAGCCCGGAATAATCTCAAACTAATTGAAAATGACATATAAAGATGTTATCTACTCAATGCAATTGACTTTGTTGGATTACGACAAGTATCAGGGAAGTTATCGGCAAAATAGCGGGCTCAACACTGGCTGTCCAATTCAACTTCATACAAAACTTGGTACTTTTATCATAATTTCTTCATTTCTTCTCGGAATCAAGTGTAGTCAAGTGCGTTGTTCTCCGAATTTCATCCTCTGTCACTTATGTTTGCCTTGGGGCATTTAAAGGTTTCCCAAAGTGGTGCTTCGTCTTGTGGTCTTTCGCCGAGTATGATTATGATTTAACTTGGTCAAAATGGGGTTCAACAGCTGCCCCTCTTTGTGCATTATTTGTATACAAATAATGTACAAAGATAAACAAATACCCATTTTGAATGGTTAGATCTCCTTGGTCCTTTTTCCATAGGAGTTGATTGTTGTGACATCTTTGGTTTAGGGTGGTAAAATAACATCTTGGGTCAAAAGGGTCAGCTTCTAGAGCTGTGGGAAGAAAACAACATCTTGGGTTGCGATGACATCTTGGGTCAGTAGAATGACATCTTGGGTCAGATAGCTCTTGGGCTAGAGGAATGGCTTCTTGTTCCAAATATGACATCTTGGGTCGATCAACATCTCAGGCAGTAAGGATGGCTTCTTGGGCCGGATAGCTTCTTGGGCTACGAAAGTGACATCTTGGGTCAGATAGCTTCTTGGGCTATGAGGGTGGCTTCTTGGGCCGGATAGCTTCTTGGGCCATGAAGATGGCTTCTTGGGCTGGATAGCTTCTTGGGCCATGAAGGTGGCTTCTTGGGCCGAATAGCTTCTTGGGCCATGAAAGTGGCTTCTTGGGCCAAATGGTAGTGGGACAGCATCTTGGGCTTTAAATAGGTGACTCTATCATGGCTCCCTCTACAAGTTCACTCTACGAGGTTACCACTTAAGAGTCATGTTTGGGTTTATGATTTAGGTCAGCCGGGTTTTAGTTCTTTGATTCTGAAAGGGAATTCCATTTGTCGAGGGTGAGTCCTCGTCTGTCTTTAGAGACGGTTTTTGAAGCTTAACTGTTGGTAGATCATGAGATGCCACCCTAGGGTGTAAGCAATCTTGTGAGAAGAGCAAACATGCTAATGATGAATGCTAATGAGGCATGAAGATGTTAATCCTTGTGAGAATGATGAACGCATGTGAGTTTATAATTAAGTTTGAAAATCTTTCTCCTCCACCGGGGAATGGGGCCAGTGAATGACTTATGCTTTTTGTTCTCTCTTTGATGCAAGAGACCTGGGCTCCATCATTTCTACATACTTATACCCTCTTGCATGAATGTTCAAGAAAACTCTACTTAGGGGAATTTTTGAAAAAGAATTTTGAAAACTGATAAAGAGTTTTGATAGAACAACATCATTACACGTAACATGACTTATGTATTATCATAAGAGTCTAACGAGTTTTCCTTTTATGGTATAGAATGATAGCTTTTTAAGATATTGGTTTACAAAGTTGATCAAAGTATGCTCAAAACTTGACCAATTCTTCTATTCGCAGGCCAGCCTCGGATGTGGAGTAACTGATCAGTCCCTCTGAGATGCTTGAGATTTTATCAGACTGCTTTAGGTGACTTTGGATCCTGGTCCCTTTGTTTGGTTGTGTATTTTACCCTTAGTGCCCTTTCGAGTTTTCACTAAGTCCGCCTTTAATCCTTCTCTTTTTTCACAGAGCTTTGTATTTTACCCTTAATGCCCTTTCAGGTTTTCAACAAGTCCGCTCCTTTGTTTTGACTTTCTCTTCTTTGTACCAAAATGAGATTTTGTTGCCATTTATATGAAAGAGGTGATGAGTGCGAGATTTAGACTCTCTCGGGTAAGCTGATTTTGATTTAGCAAAAATGGTAAACGATCGTTTGGAATTCTTTTGCAAGATGAGAAGGCTTTTTTTTGGCCCTTCGGTGCTTTCCTTTTTTGCTTTTACTCAGGGAAAGGCTCCCTAAATGGTAAATAAGGATAGAGAAAAAGTTCAAGAACATGGAGAATTCTTTCAATAAATGGCAATTTCAAATCCACTTTGGTACAAAAATAGAAATTAAACATAAAATTTCTTTACAACATCACTGTTTACAGGGTTCGGGAGTTCATCTCCATCAATTTTGGTGAGGACGAGTGCACCACCCGAGAATGCTCTTTCTACAACATACAACCCCTCATAGTTTGGAGTCCATTTGCCTCTATGATCATGTTGTATTGGTAGTATCTTTTTCAGGACCAGGTCTCCTTCTCGAAATGCCCTCGGTCGCACCTTTTTGTTGAAGCTAGCCATCATTCTCTTTTGATAAAGCTGATCTCGGCAAACTGCTGTGAATCGCTTCCCGTCAATCAGGTTCAACTATTCGAAACAGTTCTTAACCCATTCGGCTTCATCTAGCTTGGTATCCATGAGCACCCTCAAAGATGGGATTTCTACCTCCACCGGTAAAACAGCCTCCATGCCAAAAACTAAGGAAAATGGCGTTGCCCCAGTTGAAGTCCGAACTGTGGTTCTATAGGCATGTAATGCATATGGGAGTTTCTCGCTCCAATCTTTGTATGTTTCAGTCATTTTCTAGATAATGTTCTTGATGTTCTTGTTTGCTGCTTCTACCGCTCCGTTCATTTGAGGACGGTACGGTGTTGAGTTACGATGTCGGATTTTGAACTATTCACACAAATTGTCCATCATCCGGCTATTTAGATTGGCAGCATTATCTGTTATAATGTGCTCCGGGAGCCCATAGCGGCACACAATGTTGTTGTGGACAAACTTAGTGATTACTGACTAAGTGACTTGGACGTAGGAGGCTGCTTCGACCCACTTAGTGAAATAGTCTATGGCTACAAGAATAAATTTGTCCATTAGAGGCTTTGGGGAATATGGGCCCAATGACGTCCATGCCCCATAATGCAAATGGTCACGAAGATGTAAGCACGTGTAGCTTAGATGGGGGTGCTTGAATGCGATCCCCATAAATTTGGCATTTAAGACATTTACGCACATGCTTAATGCAGTCCTTTTCCATAGTAACCCAATAGTAGCCCATCCTCATGATCTGCCTAGTTAGTGTATGCCCATTTGCGTGAGATCCGCAATCACCGTTGTGAACCTCATTGGTGACCCGAGTTGCTTCATCTTTGTCTAAGCACCACAGCAAAACATGGTTATGGTTGCGTCTATATAGCATTGAACCGTCGAGGAAGTAATTGATGCTTGCTCGTCGGATGTTTCTTTTTTCTGCTTCTGAGGCCCCTACCAGATATGAGTGTTGGGACAGGTACTGTTTGATATCTTGATACCAAGGCTTGTTGTCGGTGTTAACATTGATTACCATGTTGTAAATGGGTTCCTTGTTCACATTGATGTCAAAGCATGGTATTTCGAAGCATGTATCCAATCGAAGGAGGGAGGCTAGAGTTGCTAAAGCATCGGGAATTCGATTATGCTCTCTTGACATGTGTTCAAATGTGATTTCATTAAATAGGTTAGCCATTTCACAAATCATTTGTCAGTAAGGAATCAACTTGTGATTTCGAGTTTCTCATTCCTTTCTAACTTGACAAATGACTAGAGCTGAATCCCCGAACACTTGTAATTTTCTGATTCCTTTACTCAATGCCTCTTGGAGGCCCATTACACAAGCTTCATATTTTGCTATATTATTTGTGCAAGGGAATGTCAACTTGGCGGCCATTGAAAAATGTACTTTGGATGGGGAAATTTGGACTGCCCCGATGCCATGACCAGATAAGCTTGATGCTCCATCAAACCATAGGGTCTATGTGTCTGACTCTTCATTTTCTTGGATGGTATTGTTGAATTCGTCTGGAAAATCAGAGATCATTGGCTCATACTCTTCCAAGGCTCGATCCGCTAGATAATCATCTATGGCACTTCCTTTGATGGCCTTTTGAGGCACATAGACAATGTCATATTCTGCTAAGAGTAGCTACGACTTAGCAATTCTTCCCATCATGGATGGCTTTTCCAATAGGTATTTGAGCACAAGGTGTTTGAATCTGACCTCATGAGTCTGTAGCTCTCTCCATATAGTTCTTCAAGGGGAGCATACTGCAAGTTCTTGTCCGCTTGCATCTGGAGTTGCTTGGAGTAGTAGCGATCTGGCAAGGAGTGGAAAAACTTGTCATTGATTTGAAATTGAGTGTAGTGCTTACTGACAGTTTTCAGCTCTAGAATGAGCTTGCCGAATCTCCGATAGATGCTTTCGAGGGATTCGCCAGGTTTATGATTGAAGCTCAAAGTTCTATCTAAGAGCACAGATTACGTTCTGCATTTGGGACTGACTTCCCACATAGAGGATTGTCAGTTTATCCCAGATAACTTTCACTGTCGTGCAACCCTGGACGTCAGAGAAAGCTTCGAAGTACAAAGACGATGTTACGTATGCCAGAGCCGTTTCGCTAGCACACTACAAGACTCTTTCGTCATTGGTGAGTTCAGCATCCGTCTTTGGCCTTCTAACTCCATTTTCTCCGATAGTCATCGGAAGAGGTAGCTCCTGATGAAGACACGGCCACATGAGATGATCATGACATATCATGAATATCTTCATGCGAGAGAGAGAGAGAGAGAGAGAGAGAGAGAGAGAGAAGAGTGGGATCTCCACTTTGAGCAGGTAGAACTTGCTTTAATACCACTTGTTGGTCCCTGGGAGCCTAGAGGGGGGTGAATAGACTCTAATCGAAAACTCTTCGCTCGTCTCTGGCACAACACTTATCTGGTTAAGAGATGTAATCAATGCAGAAGATAACCAGATAGTTGAAGTATTTTGTTTTATTATCAAGAGATAATTACAACAAAATATAGCAGATTAAAGCCTGTAAAGCTTTTTGATCTACTGAACAAATCTCTTACACTCTGTTTACAGTTACTCACACATTAGCCAAATATCTCTATGAGCTCTAGTACATGTACGTATATGTATTCTATTACACCTCGCATGCTTTTCTATAAAATATACAAGTGTTCATATATATAACCATCCGTGAAGAACATCTTTGGAACTTGTTCTTCCGAGCAACGTGCAGCATCGACTTCCTCGAAATCGCTCTGCCCTGATTGCTGCGGATGTGGAGCTCAAGATCTTGGGTTTGTAAAGCATAAGTGTCTTTGCGAGTTCCCAAGTGCAGTTAAAGTTATGTCTACATATCCGTGTGATCCACGTGTAAGATGTTTTAGGTTATCAATGAGTTTGTCTTATGTCGGGACGCAGTGAGCTGACTACTTTGAATGCGAAGATGATAAATTGAAGTAGCGTCTTCTTAATCCATCGTAAAGTTCCTTACTCCGTGTTAATGAAGCTCGGATCCTTACTCCATGTCAGTGGTTGCTTACTCCGTGTTAATTTGATACTGGAATCCTTATTCCGTGTCAGCGCTTCCTTACTCCGTATGAACGAGAAGTCCAGAGAGCTTACTCCGTATCAGCGCTTCCTTACTCTGCATGAGTTCCTTATTTCGCATGAGTTCTTTACTCCGCATGAGTTGAAAGGCTGGATGGCTTACTCCGTATCAGCGCATCCTTACTTCGCATGAGTAAGAGGTTCGAATTCCTTACTCCGTGTCTTCATTTCCTTAGTCCGCTTGAGTGGAAGACTTAGCTTTTCATTCCGCGATGACTTTCTCTTACTCTGTGCGAGATGTAGACTAGGATTCTTATTCCGCATCTATTTGACTTAGTCCGATTAAACTTTAAGATGAGGAATCCTTAGTCCGTAGCTTTAAGTGTTTAGTCCACACGAATGATCCTTATTCCGTATGAAGTGTAGACTTGGTTATTTACCAAGTGCTTGACGACACTCACGTTAGTTCGGATCAGGATTATATATCCTGTCCTTAGCTTTGCTCTCATGAGTGAAGGTCCGGATTAAGATCATATCTTCTACAACAACTTAAAAACAAACATACAAGGTCTCAAATCAAATTACATAGGGTTTTATTCGCATCATCCAAATTCTGGGTTTGATCCAACAAGTATCAATTGGACTCCTCTATCTTCCTCCATATCCAAAACTACAAAGTCTGCAGGGAAGATGAATTTATCCACTTTAACAAGGATGTCTTCAATGATGCCTGTAGGTTTACTTATGGAATGATTGGCGAACTGTAATGACATAGATGTAGGCTTCATACCCGTTATGTAAGCACCCGTATTTCAGGGGTTCTTGGAGTTAGCCTTGACGAACAGGTATTTCATGAGCGAAACCCAAGTGAGGGTTAAGCTACCGTCGTTTAAATCCCTTCTCAAAATATTAATTCCCTTAACTAATGCTAATTAGAATAGCGACAATAAAGGGGTCGATCCCACAGAGATTACCAAGTTATCTAGCTTTAACTCAAATCACCAAATTAATCTTGCTTAAAACAATGTCTTGGCAAAAACGAATTCTTTTTAATAAGTAAAGATCTAATTTTTATTTGGTTTTCTGAATAAACAAAGAAAGCAATTTGATTTTAGGATTAAGATGCAAGGATTAAAGGCATCTAGGATCACAATTTCACCTCCCTATGTTATCTCTACTGGTTCATGGTATTAGGGTTGTCAGATTGAAAACATGCTAAACATAAGCCAAGGACAACAAATGGTCATTGAGGTCCTTTTAAGAGTCGTATGCCAGAATGGTCATCTAAACACACAAACATGCAAAGCCAATAAATCATACTTGCAAAAGGATAATGATCACACCAATTACAAATAAGTTATGAATCTCAATCCGCCCCAGACTAGGGCTAAGAATACCAAGGTGTACATCCAAAGATAGAGATTAAGAACAGATTCATAAAATATGCAAAACTCAATCATCCAAACCCAATATTCATAAACACAGCAAAGCAACAAGGGGGCTACATTGCTCCCCTAGATTATAAGAACTACTCACGCATGATTACAAGCAAAACCATAGCAGAAAAGCTAAACATCTTCTTCTAATCAACGCGCGCAACAAAGCTTCAAATCCAGGCTCCAAAATCCGCGACGACGACTGCGACGGCTACTCTCCTAGGTCAAGGAGCAACCTCCAAGTCGTGGAGCCTCTCTCTCTCTCTCTAAAAACGTGTAGGGGGGTCAAGGATACATAGCAGGGGGCGTGGAGGCAGTATTTATAGAGGTTGGATGGGCCTTGAGGTGTGTAACCTAGCCCATCTATCAAAATGACGTAGTTTTGATAAGTAACACTCCAAACTTTAAAATCTCTATCTTGCATCTACAATTTGGACATGGGCCTTCAGAAACAAATGATCAGCATGGAAAAATGATAGAATCGGTCCAAAAATATCTCTGCACGCCAATTTGAACGTGATATAGTGAATTCACGTGCAGCTCCAAATCAGCTCAAACTTCTCCCCAAGCTTCCTTGCATCCTGTAGAGGCCTGAGAGGCAAAAATAGGCTTGCACGTGAAATGGGTGAATTCACGTGCAGCTCCAAATACTCTGAAATTTCTGTGGTAGGTAGAGGACATCATTCGAAGAAACTTTTGTTCTTGCACGCCAATTATTTGAGGCCATCTACTATGTCAAAAGTGAGCTCCAAAGTCTGCCAAAACAGCTTAAAAACGCATGTATTTGCAAATATCATCTTCCTAGGGGTTAGAGCAAATATATATGATATATGAAGCAATAAGACTCTAATCATGCTCTTAAACATCCTAAATAAACACTAGAATAACGGCATAAAATGCACATTATCAAGCCTTGAGTAAGAGGCCTTGTTTTAGAGAATGAACATCAGCACAGTGATGTGCTCGTCAAATGGAGAATTTTGACTATGCTTGGGCTCGATTCAGAGTTCGAGGCTCTGAGGGGTATTTTGGAAATTTCACATGAATTAAAATATCCCAATTAATATATATTTGAGAGTTTTATTTAAAATATGATTTGGGCTTAATTGTTGGGCTCTAGAGCTTAATGAAGTGGATTAGAAAACCTTGGCCTTTGTGCTTATAGATGCTGGGCTTTAAATTAATCAAAACTATGCCGTTTTGATTATGTGGGAAAATATATAAAGGAAAAAGGCTTCAAAATTAGGGGATTCTCATTCCAAAACCCAAGCAGCCGTCACCCCTTGAGAGAGAGAGAGAGAGAGAGAGAGAGAGAGAGAGAGAGAGAGAGACACGGCCAGAGAGGGAGACTGCCGGAAAGAGGGAGACACAGCCTGAGACGGTGAGGACGATCCAAGGCCGGCAATCCAAGGTTCCTGCGATGGACGAGAGCCCGGAGACGTGATTGCTAGAATACAATGACCAGTTGTATTCTCCGATTTTGAGGTAGGGAATTCGTATTCATATTCATGCCTTCCTCTGGAAATTCTGGGTTTATATCCTCTGATAGGAATATTGAGAATTCTGGGTTTATACCCTTTGTTGCAATTACCGAGTTTGCTGGGTACGGATCTGTTATGATCCTGTTCATGTTGATGTTGAGTTTATGCCCCCACATGCATATAATGATTGATTGTGAGGTTTCCAGTATATCTGGATAGTTAAAAGTGAATAAAATAATCTGGGATGGTCTGGATGGGTAGGTTAATATGAGGGACATAGCTGGAGTTGAAACTAGGCTATGTACCCTAACTTTAGAGTCTAATAACTCACAATCTAAAAAGAATTTGAAAAAGGTCCTTTATAGAAAAGTGAATAAAACAACAAAACAAAGGTCTCTGTGCAAAATATGGCTGCACACCATATTGCACGTGAAAAGCCCATTTCACGTGCAAGCCCAATTGGTATGAAATTTTACCCCAGGCTTCCCTGAAAGGTGTAGAAGGCAGGGAGCCAAAAACCCTTGTGCACGTGAAAAGCCCATTTCACGTGCAAGTCCAATTGGTTTGAGATTTTACCCCAACGTTCCTTGAGATGTGTAAAGGGCAGGGAGCCAAACATTCCCCGACACGTCATATGGCCCATATGACGTGCACCCCCTTATTTTGCCTCCTTTGGCTTCCCCATTTAGCCAGAAGGTTCTTGAGTGGAAAATAATGTGATTGGGATGAAGTCTAGAGTTAATTTATGTAAGGACCCGTACCTTGAGTTAGTCAGTTTTACCTCCGGAGTAGAGTTTTTCTAGATTTTGACCTAGTAAATGGACTCCAATGAATTCACGTGCAAAAGGAAAGATGCTTAGAATGGTGTCCTCTATCTACCACAGAAGTTTCAGGCCAAATGGACATGTATGTGAGGTGCACGTGATATGGGTCCAATTCACGTGCAAGTGTAATTGTCTTCTAAATGATGCAAGGAGGCTAGGGGTGAAGTTTGAGAGCATTTGGAGTCCATATGGAGGTGCACGTGAATTGGGAATTCACGTGCAAATTGGCGTGCAGCCATATTTTTGCATGGTTCCCTTGGTTTTGTCATTCTAAGGAACTTTCTCCAAAGGACCATGTTGAAATTCTGAGTATTTTGGCCTATATGGGTGCGGAAAGGTGGTAACTTGTGTGATCAAAACTACGTCGTTTTGATCCTGAGATTCACTTAATCAAAACTACGTCGTTTTGATGTTGTGTTGTCTATATAAGGAGGAGGAGTCCCTCTGTTTTAGGTTTAGGGTTTGTTGCTTCACCAGCCGTCGCGAGAGAGAGAGAGGGAAGGAGAGCTCCTGGGTTGCCGCCGGGCGTCTTGCGTGGGTGGTCGGTGACTCGTGGGTGGACGGCGTTCGGCTTGGGATCGGACCGTTCTTTGTGTTGTTGCGTTTTCCTTGAGGTAGGGGTTCTGTTCTTCCTAAATCCTCCTCTGTCCTAGGGTCCTAGGGCGGAATATGAGATATCTGTTATATTATTTATATGTAAATTCATATAGGTGTGACCTCCTATATGAATGTTGGCCTTCAATGGCATGTTGGTGTGATTCTGTGGATTACATGCTTTGTGTTCGATGAAATGCCTGTGTGAATATAGCCGTATGCATATGCCCATTACGTGTTTGGTAATATGCCCGTGTGCTTGGATTTGTGGTTTAGTGTATGTGTCTTGTGTGTTTGCTCTATTTTCCTGAATGGTTGGGTTTGTGCGCTTGTGAACGGGTGCACACCAAGTGTTTGGTGGTATGCTCGAGTGACCATGTGTGTTGTGTGCTTGATTGTGGTATCTGGCCTGAAGAGGCGGTTAAAGAACTTTGCCTGAGAGGCGGTTAAATCACTTGGCCTGAAGAGGCGGTTAAATCACTTGGCCTGAAGAGGCGGTTAAATAACTTGGCCTGAAGAGGCGGTTAAATCACTTGTGTTTTGTGTGGTGGATAATTGTGACGACCGATGTGGTTTGTTATTGTTTGTTGAGATTGTTGTAACACGTCACCGCACCTGTGCACATGCATGTAGCCGCTAGGAGCATGGGAAGGGTTGGGGAGACTTGATCCCTACCGAGCCGTGGTTGCTCACCCCTCCTACTGTGTTTGCTTGTTTTCCGGGGACTTACAGGCGTTAGGTGGATACACCAAGGTGGAAGACCTTATCCATTTTACTCTTCCATTTATGTTGTTTTCTTTTATGGGAACCGATGTAACCCCAGGTGGGGATGGGATTGGAAAGAATTCATTTGTAATAAACTGGTTTGGAATATTTTTATGAATATTACTTTCTTGAATGGGTTGTGGATGTTTGAAATGTAAAATTCTTGGTTTGTATCCTAACCCCTTTGCCCTCCGTGTGGGTAAAAGGGGAGTCACGTGCCGGTTTCCTCGGGTTGGAAATCCGGGGCGTGACAATATGGTATCGAGCATGGTCTAGTTGGCCTAGGGTAGTGGGCGGACTTGGTTATCCTAAGTCCTTTGGAGGAGCCTGGAGGGACATGCCTGATCAACATGGTCCTCTTTGAGCCTCCAAGGTGTACTTAGGGTAGTCCAGTCTTGTGATAGGATTTGCATGCATTGGCATTAGGGCACTAGTTGCATTTCTTTGTGAAGGTATGCTAAACCGTGGATAAGATCACATGATTAAGTGAAATGTGCAACTCGATTTGTTTGGCAATGTGTCTTGGATCGTGAACTGTGAAATGTGATTGATGTAATGTATGTGTGTAATGTCATGTGTTAGTGAAATTGATAATGGGGTAGAGGTAGTCAATTTGTTAGTAGTCAAACGCGTCCTGACGTTTGTGCATCTTACTTCATGTAGTAAGAATGCCACCGAGGAGAGTGACACGTGCGTCCGGGGCAGTGGCTGATGAGTCATCTGCCCATGAGGGTCCGGGTGCGGGACCATCCGTTGGAGGGCATGCGTTGCTACTGGCACAGCTACAAGAAGGCATCCGGCTGGAGGTACGAGAGCTACGGGAGGGACTCCGGCAAGACGTTCGGGAGGAGGTGCGCCGTGAGATGGCAAGCACAGCGGTGGTGCCACCACCACCACCACCAGTAGGGAGAGCCGCCTCGTGAGCGTGAGAGTTCGCCGGGTGGTGTACCGACCCGTGCGAGAGGATGACGTGGTGACACGGTTCCGAAAGGAACAACCTCCGCGATTTAAGGGGGGGGGAAGATCCTGTGGTAGCTGAGCAGTGGTTGAGGCAGATTGAGCATGTGTTCTCCTTTCTCCTGCCCCGGGAGGAGGATAAAGTGCGACTGGCAATTCGGCAGCTAGAGGGGGACGCTTTGGAGTGGTGGACGAGTGTTGCGGGGAGCCGTGCGGTGCAACTCATGTTTTGGGAGGAATTCTTGCAACTCTTCCAAGATGAGTTCTTCCCGGAATCGGTGAGATGGCGAAGAGGGAAGAATTTGGCAGCTGAAGCAGGGATCCAAGACGGTACCTGAGTATGAGCGGGAGTTCCGGAGATTGAGTAGGTTTGCTCCTGAGGCGTGGTAAGGGAGGACCTGAAGGCCCACAAGTTCACCTTGGGTCTCAGGCCAGCCCTTAGGGAGAGGGTGGCGATTCTACGCTTGAGGACCTATGCCGAGGCCGTGGAGACGGCCCGAATAGGCGAGAGAGAGCCGGATGATGGGAGGCAGGCCCATCAGGGGCGCCGGTTGCGAGTGGGCCTGATCGAGATGCAGGGTCCAAGAGGCTCAAGACGGAGGAGAGGGATAGCAGTTCTTTTCGCGGTCGGGGTCGGACATCCGTGAACCCTGGGAGGTTCACCTTTGGCGGCGGAAGACGGGGGGGGGTCCATCGGGAGTCTACCGAGCGGATGCCACTTGTGGAGAGCAGGGTCACTTCAAAGGGGAGTGCCCCAAGAAGGACCGGCGATGCAACAACCGTGGACGAGAGGGTCATTTGCGTCGGGTTTGCGGGAGTGGCAACAGGGGGAATAGGGGGCGCGGCATCCGGCGTGAGGAGTGATGCTAGCTTCCGTGCACCACCCGAGAGACCGGCTCGTCGGTGGCAGGCCAGCCAGGCAGGATCTAGTCGGACCCGACCCCGGGGGGAGGCCGGAGCGGCAGCAGGACCGAGGCCGGAGGCAACCTTAGCGGGAAGCGTCCAGTGATCGAGCCGACCGGTGGCACGGGCCAAGGGAGGGTGTTTGCGCTGGAGGCGACATACCAGGAGGAGGCCGAGTTACCACCCCCACCAGTGAGGGTGGAGCAGGACCATCGGTGGTTAGAGGTACCCTCTTGATCTCCCGTACATTAGCTTCTGTTCTTTTCGATACGGGTGCATCATGTTCGTTTGTTGCCGAGCTTGTAATAGACGGCTTGGGGTTAGCTTGTGTGGAGGCCGCGAGGCCCCTAGTTGTGGAGTCTCCTGGTAGGAGGCATGATTGAGGTACGGCAAGTGTGTCGTGACCGTGTGTTAACCATAGGCGAGGTGGAGCCGAGTTTTGACTTGCATGTGATGCCTTTGAGAACGTTTGACCTGATCTTGGGTATGGATTGGCTTATGGCTTTCCAGGCCAAGATAGATTGTTATCGGCGGCGTGTGACCTTCGTGACACCTGCAGGGACCTCTTGCACCCTGCAGGGGGAGTGGGATTGTGAGGCGAGTCGGGCCGGGCCGGTGTTGGACCAGTGGGGTGCCATTACCCACAGGTTAGCAGCCCCGACCTTTGCCGAGGAGGGTAAGGTGGAAAAGAGGGTGTGGCCCGTTGTTGTGGACCAATTTCAGGATGTTTTTCCTGAGCGGTTGAGGAGTTTGCCACCTAAGAGGAGTGTGGAGTTCACCATTGAGTTGGTACCGGGGACGGGTCCGATTTCCCAAGTAGCGTATCGTATGGGGCCAGCAGAGTTGAGGGAGCTTCGAGAGGCAAATCGAGGAGTTGGTGGGCCAGGGGTATATCGGACCGAGTACCTCACCTTGGGGTGCTCCGGTGCTCTTTGCTAAGAAGGGCGATGGCACGCTTCGTCTCTGCATCGACTACAGGAAGTCGAATTCGGTGGATCGTGAAGAACAAGTACCCGTTGCCTCGGATAGATGACCTGTTTGACCAATTGAGTGGGGCCCGGTGGTTTTCCAAGATAGATTTACGGTCGGGGTATCACCGGCTCGGGGTTAGGGAGGAGGACATCCCTAAGACGGCTTTTCGGTGCAGGTATGGGCATTATGAGTGGGTAGTGATGCCTTTCGGGCTCACTAATGCACCAGCAGTGTTCATGCATTTGATGAACCAAGTCTTTGCTCCATACCTAGACTCGTTCGTGGTGGTGTTTATCGACGATATCTTGGTGTATTCCAAGACCGAGAAGGAACATGTGGAGCACTTGGCATGTAATGACCCGTGTGTAACTCGTGTGTAAGGAGTTAACCACAAACACCTTGGATGTTGGTACACAAGTTTAAGGTAAGGGATGAGCCCAAGAGGGGACTTTTGAGAGGTGCATGTGTCAAGCGATAGCGTACATTTATGCCCTAGGAAGATCTTATGCGTTCTAAGGCGGTTTTAAGCTGTTTTGGCTGATCTTGGAGCTCACTTTTGACCTAGTAGATGGCCTCAAACAATTGGCGTGCAAGAACAAAAGTTTCTTAGAATGAGGTCCTCTATCTACCACAGAAATTTCAGAGCATTTGGAGCTGAACATGAATTCACCCATTTCACGTGCAAGCATATTTTTGCTCCTCAGGCCTCTACAAGATGCAAGGAGACTTGTGGTGAAGTTTGAGTGCATTTGGAGCTGCACGCCAATTGGGGAATTGGCGTGCAAATTGGCGTGCAGGTGTATTTTTGCATGGTTCCCTTGGTTTTGTCATTCTAATGATCTTTCTCCAAAGGACCATGTTGAAATTCTGAGTATTTTGGCCTATATGGGTGCGGAAAGGTGCTAACTTGTGTGATCAAAACTACGTCGTTTTGATCCTGGGTTTACTTAATCAAAACTACGTCGTTTTGATGTGGGTGGTGTCTATATAAGGAGGGCTTGAGTTTGAGTTTAGGGTTCTTGTGTTCCTTTCTTTGTGCCGCTTCGCTGAGAGAGAGAGAGAGCTAGAGAGAGAGGGAAGGGGAGTTGCTTGGTTTCTTGCCTGGAGCATCTTGCGTGGGGAGGACGGCGTTTGGCGCGGGAGCAAGGATGACCTGCTTTAAGGTAGGGGTTCTGTTCTTCCTAATCCCTCCTCTGTCCTAGGGTCCTAGGGCAGATTCTGGGCTGTATCTGTTTATATATACATATGTAATCCATATAGGTGTGATCTCCTATATGGATGTTGGCCTTCAGTGGCGTATTGGTGTGATTTCTGAGGTTGGGTGGTTAGTGCATGTTAAGTGTTTGATAAAATGCCGGTGTGGATATGCCTGTATGAATATGCCTGTGTGTATGCTCAGAACGTGTTTGAAATAATGCCTGTGAGGCTATGTATATTCTGTGTCTGAAATAATATCTGTGTGGCTGGGTTTGTGAGCCTGTGAATATGTGCATGCTAAGTGTTCGACGTTATTCCCGTGTGACTAAGCATATTAAGTGTTTGATGTTATGCCTGTATGGTCTTATGTCTTTGTGTGGTTGCTTGTACACCCGGTGGCCGTGGAAGCCTGGGACCGTTTTGTGTTAGCCTTGTGAGGCCGTGGAAACTTGGCCTGAAGAGGCGGTTAAATCACTTGGCCTGAAGAGGCGGTTAAATCACTTGGCCTGAAGAGGCGGTTAAATCACTTGGCCTGAAGAGGCGGTTAAATCACTTGGCCTGAAGAGGCGGTTAAATCACTTGTTGTTAAAGTGTTAGCCTTGTGTGGCGGTGGCGATTGTAATTGTTGATGTGGTTGTTGTTATGTCTGTTGAAATTATTGTAACACGACACCGCACTTGTACACATGGCATGTAGATGCTAGGAGCATGGGATGGGTTGGGGAGACATGATCCCTCCTGAGCCGTGGATGCTCACCCCTCCTACTATGGTGTGCTTTCTTGCAGGAACCTACAGGCGTTAGGTGGGAACACCAAGGTGGAAGAGTTCCATTTTGTGGCTTTGTTTTGTGTTATTCGCATTATGTAATTTTGTTGAGGTATTGTAACCCCAGGTGGGGAGATATTGTAATGAAGTTTGAAATATAATAAAGGCATGTGGTTTCAATTAAATAATTATATGATTTTGGTTTCGAAAAGAAATGTGAAGTGTATATTGTATTCTACCCCTTTGTCCAAACCCGGATAAAGGGAGGGTCACGTTCCGGTCTCCTCGGGTTGGAAATCCGGGGCGTGACAATATGGTATCAGAGCATGGTCTAGTTGGCCTAGGGTAGTGGGCGGACTTGGTTATCTTGGGTCCTTTGGAGGAGCCTGGAGGGACGTGCCTGATCAACACGGTCCTCTTGGAGCCTCCAAGGTGTACTTGGGGTAGTCCAGTCTTGTGGTAGGATTTGCATGCATTGGCATTAGGGCACTAGTTGCATTGGTTGTTGTATGTGAAGGTGTGGATACCTGAAAAAAAAAATAAAAAAAAAATAAAAATAAAAATAAAAAAAATAATTGTGATAAAAGAAAATATGAATAATGTGATAAGGCGTGAAGCGTGCAACTCGATTTTATTTGAAGTACCTTGAGCATGACTACAAGGAAAGGTCCTTGTTTAGTTGAACTGTGTGCTTGTGGAATGGATGCTTGTGCAATGTGGTTTAATGAGAACCGAAATGTGTGCGGTGTGTGTAATTGCATGGATAAAGGGTTTGAACATGATAAAATTTCAATTGTGCAACTCGAAATTTTGTGATGATTTGAGCATGGAAACATGGAAAAGAAATTGTGGAAGTGAAACCGTGTGCTTGGAAACTTGAGGCTTGTGACTGTTAACAAAAACAAAAAAAAAAAAAAAAAAAAAAAAAAAAAAAAATTTAAATGTGATTTGTTTGGTGTTCGTGAATGGTTGAGCATGTGATTTGCTTGGTACTGTGTGAAATAAGCGTGGTTATGAGCAATGCAATGGAATGTAAAATTGGTATAATCTGTTAAATGTGAACCTATAGACTTGTATGGTAATAATGCGTGTTATAGCTTAAGCTGCTTAGTCGGTAGTGGTCTCGCGATTGTTGAGATTATGGAGTGATGACCTAGAGCGCTGCCTTTTCGTGGAGCCAATGTCTCCGAAAATTGTGACCGGTACGACTATTGAGGTAGCAAAGAAGCCCGCCCCCCAGGTGGGCAAGTGGGGAGGCTGCAGGATGTAAGTAATGAGGTTGGCATCTTAAGCCTGGTAATGCAAGAGTTGAGGGATGAGATTCGACAACCGATTAAGAGCGAGGTACGTCGAGAGCTATCAACCCCACATCATCGGGGGGGATCTTGGGTGAAGATTAATTGAAGCATAGTTGTCCTGATCAGCGAAAGGGGCTCAAGAGGTAGAGACCGGTTTCCCAAAGGGGTTGTTCTTGCGGTGGACAACCGGGACATTGGAAAGTAGGACATCTCCCGACAGCCTGTTTTGGTAAAACAAGTCATGGTGCTGAAGACCGGCTCAACGAGCTAGGGACAAAGCAAAATTCAAGTGAGGCTAGGAGGAGAGCATGGCGAGAACTTTCCTTAGTCACGGGTACGATTTTGATTCTCGCGTGTTAAGATTTTTGTTTAGTGGTGGTATCATATTCCTTTAATGATAGTGATCGGTTGAGTCTCGTGCAGGATTAGGTGAGGCTGGGTGAACCTTTGATTGTTGCGTTTCTAGCAATTTGATTAAGACACTTGTGATAAAGGGGTATTTTATCTGGGTGGGCTCTTGAGCCAACTGTTTTATGTTAGGTGAGGCTTAGAAGGTCGTTTGAGTTACCATTTTGGATGGACGTAGTTGGGGACCTACTAGAGAATAAATGAGTAAAATAAATAAATAAAATATATATATGATACCAAAAGACTAATAAATTACTAATGGTTATAAACGAGTTATTGGAAAGAGCTGGTGGTTTTAATGCGGTCTAAAGTGTTAATTGCATCTTCGTGTGGTAGTCAATTTTGGGCGCCCGTGTGTGAGGAAAGTAATAAATGTCACCGTGTTACCCCTAATACTCTAGCGTAGGTGAGATTACCTCTGGCCTAGCTAGCCTAGGGAAGCTGGAGGCATGAGTTAGTGGCTTGTGGGTAGTGTGTGACCCCATTGTGGCAACCTTGAGTAATAGAAATGTGTTTTCTTGTGAGTAGAGGTTTCGTAGATGTCTTTACTTAAGAAGGATGTTCTTTTGGTAACCTTTCCAAGTGTCAAGGTTGAGGGAGGAAATTGCCACTAGTATAACCCACCCCTTGAGTCATTGAAATCTAAATTGATTGGCGAGAGTGGTATGTGGTTTTAAGATTCTTGTGGGTGTCCTATGGAAATGGCTGCAAATTCTTGGGTGGCCAAACATTGACCACGTGTCATGCTGGTGGTGTGTGAAAGACCTTGGGTAATGTTCATAGGATATGTGGTGAAATGGGTTTGCGTATGTATAAGAATGTGATGAGTTCTGGAACTAGGTTACGAGTGAGTTTATAGGATCCTGCCTGATGAACCCAATCGGTGCAAGCGGCAAGCGAGTGAGATTGGGCAGGCCTTGTTTGGGTTTTTCCTCATAATTGGGAGACACCTTCCGAGGGGTTGAGGATGTACTCCTGGTGGTAGGACCATTCCGTTAATCCATGTCGTGTGGGTAATAGGCTTAAAAGAGGCGAGGAGGTGGGGACTAGTATGTCCTCTCTTACATGTGTTCTACACAGTAGTTTATTTCGTGTGTTGTGGTTACTTTGTTTTGTTGTGTGTGTTACATATGTGCTAAAGGAGTAGCAAAGTTCTTATGTGTGGGCCTCGTGGCATTCATATGCGAGAGGAGTAAGAGGTGATGCATGCGCATATTATGTGCGGTGTGGGATGAAGAGGGGTGTTATGTGTAATGTTGATGTTATTCCTTGTCACATATGATGGCATGCTAATTAAAAGTGTGAAAGTATTGATGCGTTGTGATTCACTAAATGGAGTCAGATGTGAGTTTTGCTTGTAAGGGGTATTAGTCTTACCCCTTTGGGGGGAGATTTGTGTCCTGCGGCTACCATGGGGTCCTCATGCTACATATGTTCTTCTTGAAAGTCTTTCGTGTGCGTTTTGATGCGGTAAGTGACATGGTCCACGCCATCAAAGTGTTGGTGTGTTTGGGAGCTACGTGAATGTCCCGAATAAGGAGTTTGCATGCCTCGTTTCTTGTGCCTACCCGGAGGAATTGCAGTGACCATATTAAGGCTGCGGCTAGAGCCTGAGTATTTCTTGGTCCATTTGAGTGTTTTGCTGGTGTGTTGAGATAAAACGTAATAGTTGATATAGCGGAGTTGGTGGGCCATGAGGTGGAGTATGTCTTGGAGGCAAGGGATTTTCTTGTGACCCTGTGAGTGGTGACACGAGGATTCCATTGTGGTCAGGTTGCGAGATAGGAGCGTTTTCGGTGTGGGGGGGGGGACTATGATGTTCATAGCTACTTGGCGTCAAGGGATTCCTATCGCGTGGTCCGTCTGCCGACTTGGTAAGGCATTATCTCTTGGGCCGTACGGTAAGCCTCGGTTGTGAAGGCCGTGTGGGACCTTGGCGGATCTCTGTTTGACCGTGATCAAGGAGGTCGATTCTCAAAGTCGGTGACTAGTGATAGCCCGATAGTGGGTTTTGGTCTTACCATGGTTGTGTGTGTGGTGCTTGCATTTCCTGTTTTTAGTGCATCCTTGGACTCCGTTGGGCGCCAGGTTGACCGCGACCGAGTGGTTAAGGGCACACTCCATTCTCGTGTTTCTATGTCTAGGCTTGTACTCGTTCTGCGTCACCATTGGCGTTGGTGGGGTTTCAATGTTCCTTGCTTGAGTGAGGTGGTTTTCGCGATGATGATGGTCTGGCGTGAGGTGAGCTCCCTGGGTGGGAATGTGATTGTGGTTTGCATCATGCTATCCTATTTGTTTGTGTTTCATTGTGACCTCATTGTGCTTCGTTGTTAGGGTGTGGTCTACCTATGGGCCGAGGCTGCGTTGACTTCAACTCCCAATTGTTGGGTATTTTACGTTGTGGAGTGTTGGTCCCATCATGCCGCGAGTTGGCATCTCCAACATTTGTGGTAATGACTACATTATGTGTTGCTTTGATCTTTTCGCGTTGTTTACTACTTGGTTTCTCTTTTCGGGGACGAAGAGTCCAAAGGTGGGAAGGTTGTGAGGAAACTCCCTGCGGATGAGTTTGTATGGTGTTAGCGAGTGGGCGGTGGAACGTTAAACGTGTAGTAGTGTTTTATTTGTGCTTTGTTCTTTGTAGTGGTGTTTATGATGTGATTTGTTAAACGTACGTGTTGGGGATGGGCGTATATGTCGTACACCGTCGTGGCGTGAATACTTGTGACATGTGTTAGGTGAGGAGAACAAGGGTTGTTGGTGAGATTAGAATATGTGTTTCCTTATCATCTTGTGTTGTATTGGGTCCGTGGGTACGTGCCTTCATGTGTGTTATTGTGTGATATCTTCATTCGCGGGTATGTGAATGGTTGTGGACGATTTGCATCAGCATGTGCATTATGGAAAGTGTATTGTCTTTTCGCGGACGACACGTCCTATGGAGGAGATATGGAAACGCGAAACCATGATGCGTGAGCAACCCCGAGTTGTTCGAGGACGAACAATCTTAAGGGTGGAGGGGTGGCTGTTGGCTGGTGTATTTGTATTTCCTTTCGACTTTTGACTTTAAGTTATATTGAATGTGTTAATGAAATGTGCTTGTGATGGATATTTGTGACATGTGGATGTGTTTCCATAGATTGTGATGCATGTGGTTATGGATTGTGGTGGCACTATGTTATGTGCTATTGTGTACAATGTGCGGTGTATGACCCATTTGGGTGTTGTAGCTCGCCGTGTGGCAAATGGGTAGCTTGTGTTTGTTTTCCTCGTATGTCATTTCTTTTCGAGGATGAAAAGTCTTAAGGGGGAGAGGATGTAATGACCCGTGTGTAACTCGTGTGTAAGGAGTTAACCACAAACACCTTGGATGTTGGTACACAAGTTTAAGGTAAGGGATGAGCCCAAGAGGGGACTTTTGAGAGGTGCATGTGTCAAGCGATAGCGTACATTTATGCCCTAGGAAGATCTTATGCGTTCTCAGGCGGTTTTAAGTTGTTTTGGCTGATCTTGGAGCTCACTTTTGACCTAGTAGATGGCCTCAAACAATTGGCGTGCAAGAACAAAAGTTTCTTAGAATGAGGTCCTCTATCTACCACAGAAATTTCAGAGCATTTGGAGCTGAACGTGAATTCACCCATTTCACGTGCAAGCATATTTTTGCTCCTCAAGCCTCTACAAGATGCAAGGAGACTTGTGGTGAAGTTTGAGTGCATTTGGAGCTGCACGCCAATTGGGGAATTGGCGTGCAAATTGGCGTGCAGGTGTATTTTTGCATGGTTCCCTTGGTTTTGTCATTCTAATGATCTTTCTCCAAAGGACCATGTTGAAATTCTGAGTATTTTGGCCTATATGGGTGCGGAAAGGTGCTAACTTGTGTGATCAAAACTACGTCGTTTTGATCCTGGGTTTACTTAATCAAAACTACGTCGTTTTGATGTGGGTGGTGTCTATATAAGGAGGGCTTGAGTTTGAGTTTAGGGTTCTTGTGTTCCTTTCTTTGCAGTTCTTTGCTGAGAGAGAGAGAGAGCTAGAGAGAGAGGGAAGGGGAGTTGCTTGGTTCTTTGCCGGAGCATCTTGCGTGGGGAGGACGGCGTTTGGCGCGGGAGCAAGGATGACCTGCTTTAAGGTAGGGGTTCTGTTCTTCCTAATCCCTCCTCTGTCCTAGGGTCCTAGGGCGGTTAAATTTGTATCTGTTTATATATACATATGTAATCCATATAGGTGTGATCTCCTATATGGATGTTGGCCTTCAATGGCGTATTGGTGTGATTTCTGAGGTTGGGTGGTTAGTGCATGTTAAGTGTTTGATAAAATGCCGGTGTGGATATGCCTGTATGAATATGCCTGTGTGTATGCTCGAACGTGTTTGAAATAATGCCTGTGAGGCTATGTATATTTTGTGTCTGAAATAATATCGTGTGTGGCGGGATTGTGAGCTTGTGAATATGTGCATGCTAAGTGTTCGACGTTATTCCCGTGTGACTAAGCATATTAAGTGTTTGATGTTATGCCTGTATGGTCTTATGTCTTTGTGTGGTTGCTTGTACACCCGGTGGTCGTGGAAGCCTGGGACCGTTTTGTGTTAGCCTTGTGAGGTGTGGAAACTTGGCCTGAAGAGGCGGTTAAATCACTTGGCCTGAAGAGGCGGTTAAATCACTTGGCCTGAAGAGGCGGTTAAATCACTTGGCCTGAAGAGGCGGTTAAATCACTTGGCCTGAAGAGGCGGTTAAATCACTTGTTGTTAAAGTGTTAGCTCGTGTGGCGGTGGCGATTGTAATTGTTGATGTGGTTGTTGTTATGTCTGTTGAAATTATTGTAACACGACACCGCACTTGTACACATGGCATGTAGATGCTAGGAGCATGGGATGGGTTGGGGAGACATGATCCCTACCGAGCCGTGGATGCTCACCCCTCCTACTATGGTGTGCTTTCTTGCAGGAACCTACAGGCGTTAGGTGGGAACACCAAGGTGGAAGAGTTCCATTTTGTGGCTTTGTTTTGTGTTATTCGCATTATGTAATTTTGTTGAGGTATTGTAACCCCAGGTGGGGAGATATTGTAATGAAGTTTGAAATATAATAAAGGCATGTGGTTTCAATTAAATAATTATATGATTTTGGTTTCTGAAAAGAAATGTGAAGTGTATATTGTATTCTACCCCTTTGTCCAAACCCGGATAAAGGGAGGGTCACGTTCCGGTCTCCTCGGGTTGGAAATCCGGGGCGTGACATGGCAACAGTGTTGCAAACCTTGAGGGACCAGCAGCTGTTTGCTAAGTTTAGCAAGTGTGAGTTTTGGCTGCAGGAGGTTCACTTTCTTGGCCATGTGGTGTCAGCTGAGGGAGTTAGGGTGGACCCGGCCAAGATTGAGGCCGTGGCATCGTGGGCGAGGCCAACCAACGTTTTTGAGATCCGTAGTTTTCTTGGTTTGGCGGGGTACTATCGTCGTTTTGTAGAGGGGTTCTCCCGTTTGGCGGCTCCTATGACAGCGTTGACTCGGAAGGGCGTGAAGTTTGATTGGATCGACAAGTGTCGGCAGGCGTTTGAGACTCTCAAAACCCGTTTGACCACCGCACCCTGTGTTGAGGTTGCCTAGGGAGGATATTCCATATGAGGTGTATTGTGATGCGTCCAGGGTTGGTTTGGGGTGTGTGCTTATGCAGGAGCACAGTGTGGTAGCTTATGGGTCGAGGCATTGAAGCCTCATGAGCAGAATTATCCTACTCATGACCTTGAGTTAGCGGCCGTCATCTTCGCCCTGAAGAGTTGGCAGCACTACCTCTTGGGAGAAAAGTTTGTGGTGTTCTCGGATCACAAGAGCCTTCAGTACATCTTTACTCAAAAGGACTTGAATTTGAGGCAAAGGAGATGGGTGGAGTATTTGCAGACCTTTGATTTTACTCTTGCCTATACCCCGGGCAAGGGAAATGTTGTAGCCGATGCGTTGAGCCGAAAAGGGAAAAGCGGAGGTGGTGTGAGAGAGTGGAAGGCGATGGAGCAGTTGGCGACGTTACACTGCGCACTGTTGTTCATGATGGTGGGACAATCCCTGAGTCCTTTGGTGGTAGTGCCTGAGTTGTACCGGCGCGTCCGGGGAGGGACAGTGGGTGACATTGAGTGTGAGGTTCTCCGTGCCCGTATTGAGGCCGGGGAGCTATCCGGGGACTGGACGAGAGGGTCCCGAGCATGAGTTGTCATTTCAGGGGCGGTTGGTCGTGGCTTCTTCCCTCGGGGATGAGGTGATGAGGGAGTTTCACCGGTCTAGAGTTCTTGTGCATCCAGGGGGGTACGAAGATGTACCATGCGCTTCGGGGACATTTTTGGTGGCCAGGGATGAAACGCGATGTAGCTGCCTTTGTTTCGCGGTGCCTCACGTGTCGGCAGGTGAAGGCCGAGCATCGGCGGCCGGCGGGCATGTTACGGCCCTTGCCCATAGCGGAGTGGAAGTGGGACCATATAGCGATGGATTTTGTGACTGGTCTTCCACCCACCACTGGGCGGAAAGATATGATTTGGGTGATTGTGGATCGACTCACAAAGTCGGCCCATTTCCTTCGTTGTTCGCGAGCGGGACTCTATTGGGACCTTGAGTCAGTTGTACATGAACGAGATTGTGAGAGCGCATGGCGTACCATCATCGGTTGTCTCGGACCGGGATTCGAGGTTCACTTCTCGTTTCTGGGCAGGTTTGCAGGAGGCTATGGGGACCAAGCTTCATCCGAGTACAGCCTTTCACCCTGAGACCGACGGTCGACCGAGCGGACAAATCGGACCATGGAGGACATGTTGAGGGCTTGTGTGCTAGATTTTGGGGGTTCGTGGGCAACTCACCTTCCTTTGGTGGAGTTTGCCTACAACAACGGTTATCAGGCATCCATTGGGATGGCTCCTTTTGAGGCGTTGTATGGACGGCCGTGTCGATCCCCTTTGTGTTGGACCGAGGTGGGGGAGACAGCTCTCTTGGGACCGCAGGTTGGTTCAAGAGGCTACCGAGAAGGTCAAGTTGATCCGTCGGCGTTTGTTGTCGGCTCGAGTCGGCGAAATCTTATGCGAATCAGCGGCGGCGCCCTTTGGAGTTTTCTGTTGGTGATCATGTGTTCCTTCGTGTCTCTCCACGTCGTGGTCATCGACGGTTTGGGCGGGGTTCCAAGCTCTCTCCGCGGTTTATTGGTCCTTTTGAGATTCTTGGATCGTGTAGGGCCTGTGGCCTACCGGTTAGCGTTACCACCGCGGCCGAGTCGAGTGCACAACGTATTTCACGTGTCCCGATTGCGGAAGTATCACCCTGACCCCACTCATGTGATTGATTGGGGGACGTTGGACATCGAGGATGACATGTCCGTCATTGAGGCCCCTATCCTGGTATCCTAGATCGGCGAGAGAAGCTATTGCGTGGTCGTGCTTATTCCTTTGGTTCGCGTGCTGTGGCAACACCGTGGTATTGAGGAGGAGACATGGGAACGTGAGTCCGTGATGCGTGCGCAAGACCCGGACTTGTTCGAGGACGAACAATCTTAAGCGTGGGAGGTGGTCGTTGGCCAAGGGATAGTGTTGTGTTTTCTTGTGATGTGTTTTCTTGTAGTAGTTGATGTATTTGTTTTGTCTTTTAAAGACATGTGCTTAATGTGATGTGCTTTGAGATGTGTATTTGTGCCATGTGGAAGTGTTGTGTGCATTATTGTGGTTATGGATTATGGTGGTGTCTTGTTATGTCTTTGTTGTCTTGTGTGTGGTGTATGACCCATTAGGGTGTTGTGGCTCGCCGTGTGGCAATGGGTAGCTTGTGTTCGTTTTTCCTCTTATGTCATTTCTTTTCGAGGACGAAAAGTCCTGAAGGGGGAGGGGATGTAAGGACCCGTACCTTGAGTTAGTCGGTTTTACCTCCTGGAGTAGAGTTTTTCTAGATTTTGACCTAGTAAATGGACTCCAATGAATTCACGTGCAAAAGGAAAGATGCTTAGAATGGTGTCCTCTATCTACCACGAAGTTTCAGGCCAAATGGACATGTATGTGAGGTGCACGTGATATGGGTCCAATTCACGTGCAAGTGTAATTGTCTTCTAAATGATGCAAGGAGGCTAGGGGTGAAGTTTGAGAGCATTTGGAGTCCATATGGAGGTGCACGTGAATTGGGAATTCACGTGCAAATTGGCGTGCAGCCATATTTTTGCATGGTTCCCTTGGTTTTGTCATTCTAAGGAACTTTCTCCAAAGGACCATGTTGAAATTCTGAGTATTTTGGCCTATATGGGTGCGGAAAGGTGGTAACTTGTGTGATCAAAACTACGTCGTTTTGATCCTGAGATTCACTTAATCAAAACTACGTCGTTTTGATGTTGTGTTGTCTATATAAGGAGGAGGAGTCCCTCCTGTTTTAGGTTTAGGGTTTGTTGCTTCACCACGACCGCCGAGAGAGAGAGAGGGAAGGAGAGCTCCTGGTTCGTTGCCGGGCGTCTTGCGTGGGTGGTCGGTGACTCGTGGGTGGACGGCGTTCGGCTTGGGATCAGACCGTTCTTCGTGTTGTTGCGTTTTCCTTGAGGTAGGGGTTCTGTTCTTCCTAAATCCTCCTCTGTCCTAGGGTCCTAGGGCGAGAATATGAGATATCTGTTATATTATTTATATGTAAATTCATATAGGTGTGACCTCCTATATGAATGTTGGCCTTCAATGGCATGTTGGTGTGATTCCGTGGATTACATGCTTTGTGTTCGATGAAATGCCTGTGTGAATATAGTTGTATGCATATGCCCATTACGTGTTTGGTAATATGCCTTGTGCGGCTGGATTTGTGGTTTAGTGTATGTGTCTTGTGTGTTTGCTCTATTTTCCTGAATGGTTGGGTTTGTGCGCTTGTGAACGGGTGCACACCAAGTGTTTGGTGGTATGCTCGAGTGACCATGTGTGTTGTGTGCTTGATCGTGGTATCTGGCCTGAAGAGGCGGTTAAAGAACTTTGCCTGAGAGGCGGTTAAATCACTTGGCCTGAAGAGGCGGTTAAATCACTTGGCCTGAAGAGGCGGTTAAATAACTTGGCCTGAAGAGGCGGTTAAATCACTTGTGTTTTGTGTGGTGGATAATTGTGACGACCGATGTGGTTTGTTATTGTTTGTTGAGATTGTTGTAACACGTCATCGCACCCGTGCACATGCATGTAGCCGCTAGGAGCATGGGAAGGGTTGGGGAGACTTGATCCCTACCGAGGTGTGGTTGCTCACCCCTCCTCCTGTGTTTGCTTGTTTTCCAGGGACTTACAGGCGTTAGGTGGATACACCAAGGTGGAAGACCTTATCCATTTTACTCTTCCATTTATGTTGTTTTCTTTTATGGGAACTGATGTAACCCCAGTGGGGATGGGATTGGAAAGAATTCTGTTGTAATAAACTGGTTTGGAATATTTTTATGAATATTACTTTCTTGAATGGGTTGTGGATGTTTGAAATGTAAAATTCTTGGTTTGTATCCTAACCCCTTTGCCCTCCGTGTGGGTAAAAGGGGAGTCACGTGCCGGTTTCCTCGGGTTGGAAATCCGGGGCGTGACATTTACCTAAAAACTTACCAGAACGGTTAAGGAACACTGATATGGGAAAAGAAATTGTATACTGTGAATGTTACTGAGATTGTGGCTGCACTACATGAACTATGCATTGTAAATCATACTGATATGTGCTGAGTTGTATTATGCCTGATGAACATCTTCTATTGAGATAAATTATGCCTGCTGGGCACCTTGTGCTGAGTTATGTGGCTGCATTTCACTGAGTTTTGTTTGAGTGCTTAATGCTGTATGCTACGGGATAGCTGCTAAGCTGGAACCCTTTTGATTCCGGGATAGTCATTGGACTGGAGCCTTGGGTACGGGACAGTCACTAGACTGGAGCCTTGAGTATGGGACAATTATATCACTGGAACCCCCCTCTTTGAATATGGGATGCGTTTGATGATTTTTGTGTGTGGTTTCAACTAGTTCACTAGACTAGCACAAGCATCCACTAAACATGCATTCTAGTAAAGTGGGATAGGCCCGGGGAGACTTGATCCCTACTGAGCTGTGGTTTGCTCACCCCTCCTTTGAACTGTTCTCCTTGCAGGGTCTAGCTAGCGATAGGTGACAGAGCTGAGGTGATTGGCCATAGAGGCTATGGGACCCTCCTTATCTGATTGTTAATGTATCTGTGGCTTTCTATTTTGGTTTGGGTTATTTTGTAAACTGAATTTGGTATTGTGGGTTTATTGGGAGTTTTTCCCCATTTGAGTTGTAATGGACTTGAGTCCTCTTTCAAATGAAGTAAACCGTGGTATGGTATTTTGACTGAATGATGATTGTGTGTATGGTTTGGAATCAGGGGGCATGTCCTTTGGCATGTAAGCCCGGATGTGTACTATTGGGACCGCACCCGTTGCATAAGTCCAGTCTAGGTGCTTGCACCAACCCCTTGACCCTTCGGGTGCGGGCATGGGCAGTCACTAACCGTTTCCAGGTGTAAGGAAATTAGGGCATGACAATATGGTATCAGAGCATTCATGGTCTAGTGGACCTAGGATAGTGGGGAGGGATGATTACTTTTGAGACCCTTAGAACACAGTATATGGCACGCCTGATCACCGTGGACCTATCTGGTTTTTTGGGGTGTACTCAGGAGTAGTTAGACCAGGGAGTAGGACATTTGCATTTGGGTTGAGGTGCATACATGCGTGGCATTAGGGCATTAGTTTGAATTTCTGTATAAATGTTATGATCTGGTGTGATACGTTGCTGAACATAATTGTTGAACTTGATACTGAAACTTGATGTTGAAACTTGATACTTGTAATGACCCGTGTGTAACCCGTGTGTAAGAAGTTAACCACAAACACCTTGGATGTTGGTGCACAAGTTTGAGGTAAGAGATGAGCCCAAGAGGGGACTTTTGGGAGGTGCATGTGACAAGTGATAACGTGCATTTATGCCCTAGGAAGATGCTATGCATATACAGGTGGTTTTAAGCTGTTTTGGCTGATCTTGGAGCTCACTTTTGATATGGTAGATGGCCTCAAACAATTGGCATGCAAGAACAAAAGTTGCTTAGAATGAGGTCCTCTACCTACCACAGAAATTTCAGAGCATTTGGAGCTGCACGTGAATTCACCTATTTCACGTGCAAGCATATTTTTGCTTCTCAGGCCTCTACAAGATGCAAGGAGACTTGGGGTGAAGTTTGAGTGCATTTGGAGCTGCATGCCAATTGGGGAATTGGCGTTCCAATTGGCGTGCAGGCATATTTTGCATGGTTACCTTAGTTTTGTTATTCTAATCATCTTTTCCCAAAGGACCATGTTGGAATTATGGATATTTTGTCGAGTATGGATGCGGAAAGGTTGTAACTTGTGTAATCAAAACTACGCCGTTTTGATGCTGGGGTTCACAACATCAAAACTACGTCATTTTGATGTTGTGTTGTCTATATAAGGATGAAGAGCCCTCTGTTTTAGGTTTAGGGTTTGTTGCTCCACCAGCCGTCGCAAAGAGAGAGAGAGAGGGAGGGAGAGCTACTAGCTTGCTGCCGGAGCATCTTGCATGGGGAGGACGGCGTCTAGCGTGGGAGCAAGAGCAGGAGGACGTTTCCAAGGTAGGGGTTCTGTCTCACCTGATCTGTTCTGGGGTTAGGCCCTGTGTAGAGGATTTATAGAGCTTCTACTGTTATTGTTATACTATCTATATGTAAATTCATATAGGTGTGACCTCCTATATGAATGTTGGCCTTCAGTGGCAAGTATAGGTTGAGATTAGGCCTGTGTGGCACTGCACAATAAGTGTTTGATATTATGCCTGTGAGGCCATACATGTTATGCGATTGATGTTATGCCAGCGTGGTTATGCCTGAATGGTGTTTGATGTAATGTCTGTGAGGATATGTATGCTAGGTGTTTGATGTTATACCAGGGTGGAAATGCATTTTAAGTGTTTGTTGTTATGCCTGAATAACTGAGATATGTGTTAAATGTTTGTTGTTGTCTGTGGAGCCTAAGAAGCCTAAGAGGCTGAGGCAATGCTTGTGTACCTGTGGAGCCTGAGAGGCTGAGTTAATGTCAGTGAGACTGACTGTGGAAACTATGCCCTGAGAAGCGGTTAAATCATTGGCCTGAAGAGGCAGTTAAATCACTTGTGGTTTGTGTGGTGGATAATTGTGACTACTGATGTGGTTTGTTATTGTCTGTTGGAATTATTGTAACACGACACTGCACTTGTACACATGGCATGTAGATGCTAGGAGCATGGGATGGGTTGGGGAGACTTGATCGATACTGAGCTGTGGATGCTCACCCCTCCTACTGTGGTGTGTTTTCTTGCAGGAACCTATAGGTGTTAGGTGGGAACACCAAGGTGGAAGAGTTCTGTTTTGTGGCTTTGTTTTGTGTTATTTGCATTATGTAATTTTGTTGAGGCATTGTAACCCCAGCGGGGAGATATTATAATGAAGTTGAAACATAATAAAGGCATATGGTTTCAATTAAATAATTGTGTGATTTTGGTTTCTGAAGTGTTTGTTGTGTTCCACCCCTTTATCCAAACCCGGTTAAAGGGAGGGTCACGTTCCGGTCTCCTCGGGTTGGAAAACCAGGGCGTGACAATAATGAATAATGAATGCTGAGTGATTGATGCTAAAAGATGATACTGAGTGTTAATGCTAAGTGTTAGAGCTGAATAATTGATGCTGAATGTTAGTACTGGATAATTGGTACTGAATGTTCTTGTTAAATAACTAATACTGAAAGTTTATGCTGGAAGTTGATACTGTGTGTGAATTTTTATTATGTAATTCTGGGCAATTACCTTATATGAGTACCTCATGGTCCATAGGAATGAGGGTGTGTAACCTGAGATACTGACTCTAGTCTCATCTAATGTGTAGAAAATGCCTCCTAGGAGAATAACCCGAGCTACTCCAGCTGTAGAAGATGAGTCTTCTGCACGGGTTGGACAAGAGGGAGAACCACGAGTAGAGGGTGATGATCCCATAGAGCGGATCATGGCCCAAGTCAGAGCTTTGAGCGAGAATGTACAAGGAATACGTGAGGACCTCATGGGGGAGATCCTAAATGAGGTACGTCAGGAGATGCTGGCACGGCAGGTAGCGCCACCTTCCCCACCCTGTGAGGCAGAACCTCCACGCAGGCAGGAAGTACCAGTGAGACGGGAGGAAGAAGACGTGGTGACGCATTTCCGGAAGGAACACCCACCAAGGTTCAAGGGAGGAGCTGAACCTCTGGCAGCAGAGCATTGGCTGCGCCAAATAGAGCACATATTCTCTTTTCTCCGACACCAGGAGGAAGATAAAGTGAGGCTGGCAGTCCGCCAGTTGGAAGAAGAAGCCCTGGAGTGGTGGCTGAGCATATCAGGGAGCCAGGACATGGAGGCCATGTCCTGGAACGAGTTCCTCCATCTATTTCATGAGGAATTCTTCCCAGAGTCGCTGTGGTGGCAGAAAAGGGAAAAGTTCAGTAGCTTGAAGCAGGGCTCACGCTCAGTGGCTGAGTATGAGCGGGACTTTAGAGGACTGAGCCGGTTTGCCCCAGAGGCAATATCTAGAGAGGATCTGAAGGCCCATAAATTTACCATGGGACTCAGACCTACCCTGAAGCAAAGGGTAGAAATGCTGAGGTTGAAAACTTATACAGAAGTCGTTGACACAGCCAAAATTGTTGAGAGAGGATTGGAGGAGGGAAGACAAGCTCATCAAGAGCGGCTGGGACAGAGTGGACGTGACAAGCAAGGGGATTCCAAGAGACAAAAGGTTGAGTCTAGGAGTGGGACTTTTCCAAAGGACCGGGGCCAAGCTTCAATGGCTCCACCAAGGTCCCGTAGTTTTGGAGGACAGGGAGGCTCAGCTGTGAGTTTTCCCAGAGAGTGTGCTTGTTGTGGCCGGTCCAGGACACCCGAAACGTGAGTGCCCCAAAAAGACTGTCGTGTCATGGCCGTGGGAAGACAGGGCACCTTAGAATAGTGTGTTTCAGAAGGGGAATGTAATGACCCGTGTGTAACCCATGTGTAAGTAGTTAACCACAAACACCTTGGATGTTGGTGCACAAGTGTGAGGTAAGAGAGAGCCCAAGAGGGGACTTTTGGGAGGTATGTGACAAGTGGTAACGTACCTTTCGCCCTAGGAAGATGCTATGCGTTTAAACGGTGTTCTTTTGGCTGATCTTGGAGCTCACTTTTGACCTAGTAGATGGCCTCAAACAATTGGCGTGCAAGAACAAAAGTTTCTTGAATGAGGTCCTCTATCTACCCCCCCACGGAAATTTCGGAGCTTTGGAGCTGAACGTGAATTCACCCATTTCACGTGCAAGCATGTTTTTGCTCCTCGGCCTCTACAAGATGCAAGGAGACTTGTGGTGAAGTTTGAGTGCATTTGGAGCTGCACGCCAATTGGGGAATTGGCGTGCAAATTGGCGTGCGGCATATTTTTGCATGGTTCCCTTGGTTTTGTCATTCTAATGACCTTTCTCCAAAGGACCATGTTGAAATTCTGGTTTTTTGGCGCTATATGGGTGCGGATAGGTGCTAACTTGCTTGTGATCAAAACTACGTCGTTTTGATCCCTGGGTTTACTTAATCAAACTACGTCGTTTTGATGTGGATGGTGTCTATATAGGAGGGCTTGAGTTTGAGTTTAGCGCCCCCCGTTCTTGTGTTCCTTTCCCCCCCCCCCCCGGCCCCCCCCCCCCCCCCCCCCGAGAGAGAGAGAGAGCTAAGAGAGAGAGAGGGAAGGGGAGTTTGCTGGCTTTGCCGGAACCTTTGCGTGGGGAGGGCGGCGTGGGCGTGCGGGAGCAAGGAAGCCGCCCCTTTAAGGTAGGGGTGGCCCTTCTTCCTAAACCCCTGTCCTAGCCTCAGCGGGTCTGATACCTCTTTTTATATATTTATATGTAAATTCATATGGTGTGATCTCCTATATGAATGTTGTTGCCTTCAATGGCGTGTTGTTTGGATATATGTATATATCCCGCCAAGTGTTTGACTATCCGATGTGCATGTTATGAGCGGTGGCCGTGCATGTTATGTGTTTGAGGTAATGCCCCCGGGGGGCTTGTGCATGTTATGTGTTTGAGGTAATGCCCGTGAGTGCGGTGCTGTTATGTGTTTGAGGTAATGCCTGTGAGGCCACGCACGTCCGGTGTGTTGGATATGTCCTGTGGCGGGTTTATGAGCTTGTGGATATATGCATGCTAAGTGTTCGATGTTATTCTGTGTACCGAGCATACTAAGTGTTTGATGTTATGCACTCTGTGGCCATGTGTCTTGCGTGGTTGCTTGTACCCCGGGGCCTGACCCCCCCCTTCCCCCCCCCCCACCGGGCCGTTTTGTGGAACCCGGGGGGCCCCCGTGGAAGCCCGGGGATTTTGTGGAACCCGGGGGGCCGGAAGCCCACCCCCTTTTGGAACCCGGCCAATGTTCCTTGGAACCCGATCGTTTTTGGAAACCCGGTGGGCGTGGAAGCCCCTGGGGAGTGTTTATGTACCAGCCCGTGTATGATTGCATTTGCTATTATAGCCTGTAATTACATCTGGTGGAATAATTGTAACACGACGCAACTTGTACACAAGGCATGTAGATATTAGGTGCATGGGATGGGTTGGGAGACATGATCCCTACAGGGCGTGGTTGCTCACCCCTCCTACCATGTTGTTTTCTTTACGGGAACCTACGGGCGTTAGGTGGGAACACCAAGGTGAAGACCATCTCCATTTTATTGTGTTTTAATGTAATTTTATGATTTATGTAACCCCGGGGTGGGAAATGTACTAAGGGATTGAATTGTAATAAGGAACATGGTTGTTTTGTGAACCTTTGATATGTGGAATTAAATAAAGATGTGGCTTGTTTGATTTATTGTAATTGTTAGACTTGTTTGTGCATCCAGTAATCCAACCCCTTTGCCCTCCGTGTGGGTGACCTAGCCACCGGTTTCCCCGGGTTGAAATCCGGGCGTGACGGAATGGTCGAGGAGCTGGAAGTGTGACACAAGGAGGCAGGGGAGGGACCCAATCTCAAGCCCCAGCTCCGAGGCCAGCACATTCGTGGCAACCCAGTCAGGCTGGTTCCAACTATGCCAAATCACAAGGAGGATCGAAGGGGCATCCAAGTGGACTCCAGGCTGGAGCTAAAGGGAAGACTGTAGAGGCAAGTGTTGGGGCGAGTCAAGGCAGAGCATACGTGCTTACCTCAGCACCCGCAAAGAGGGAGGACCTTCCATCACCCTCCGAGGATGGCGGAGCCGGGTCTTTAGTAGTACGAGGTACTATCTTACTATCCCGTACTGTAGTTGTTGTACTGTTTGATACCGGAGCATCATGCTCCCTGATTGCGGAGTCTTTGGTTGAGGGCCTTGGACGTGCAAGCCCAATTGGTTTGAAATTTTACCCCAATGTTCCTTGAGATGTGTAGAGGGCAGGGAGCCAAACATTCCCCTGCACGTTATATGGCCCATATGACGTGCACCCCCTTATTTTGCCTCCTCTGGCTTCCCCATTTAGCCAGAAGGTTCTTGAGTGGAAAATAATGTGATTGGGATGAAGTCCCAGAGTTAATTTACCTAAAAACTTACCGAACGGTTAAGGAACACTGATATGGGAAAAGAAAGCGTATCTTGTGAATGTTACTGAGATTGTGGCTGCACTACATGAACTGTGCATTGTAAATCATACTGATATGTGCTGAGTTGTATTATGCCTGATGAGCATCTTGTAGAGATAAATTATGCCTGCTGGGCACCTTGTGCTGAGTTATGTGGCTGCATTTCACTGAGTTTTGTTTGAGTGCTTAATGCTGTATGCTACGGGACAGCTGCTAAGCTGGAACCCTTTTGATTACGGGACAGTCACTAGACTGGAGCCTTGGGTACGGGACAGTTACTAGACTGAAGCCTTGAGTATGGGACAGTTATATCACTGGAACCCCCCTCTTTGAATATGGGATGTGTTTGATGATTTTTGTGTGTGGTTTCAACTAGTTCACTACACTTGCACAAGCATCCACTAAACATGCATTCAAGTAAAGTGGGATGGGCCCGGGGAGACTTAATCCCTACTGAGCTGTGGTTTGCTCACTCCTCCTTTGAACTGTTCTCTTTGCAGGGTCTAGCCGGCGATAGGTGACAGAGCTGAGGTGATTGGCCATAGAGGCTATGGGACCCTCCTTATTTGATTGTTAATGTATCTGTGGCTTTCTATTTTGGTTTGGGTTATTTTGTAAACTGAATTTGGTATTGTGGGTTTATTGGGAGCTTTTCCCCATTTGAGTTGTAATGGACTTGAGTCCTCTTTGAAATGAAGTAAACTGTGGTATGGTATTTTGACTGAATGATGATTGTGTGTATAGTTTGGAATCAGGGGGCATGTCCTTTGGCATGTTAGCCCGGATGTGTAGTATTGGGACAGCACCCATTGCATAAGTCCAGTCTAGGTGCTTGCACCAACCCCTTAACCCTTTGGGTGCAGGTGTGGGCAGTCACTAACCGTTTCCAGGTGTAAGGAAATTGGGGCGTGACATGTTAGGCCTTACCGTCGATAGATAGACATAGGCATCAGATTAATACTTGCCTCTAAATCACAAAGGGCTTGCTCCAGCTGTGAGGTTCCAATGATGCAAGATAGCGTAAAGCTACCTGGATCTTTAAGCTTGGGTGGTAGCTTATGTTGTACTACTACACTGATATCATTGGTGAGTGCTACGATCTCATAGTCTTCATAACATCTCTTCTTTGAAAGCAGGTCCTTTAAAAACTTTACATATTTGGGCATGTGCTCCAGTGCTTCCACAAAGGGGATGTTCACTTCAAGCTTCATGAACATCTCCAAAAACTTGCAAAATTGAGTTTCCAGCTTTTGTTTCCTCAACATTTGAGGGTAAGGCATAGGAGGCTGATATGGTGCTAGTTTTATAGCTGTAGGCTAACTCACTTCAACCTTTTCCTTCTCTTTCTTTAAATGTCCAGCACTACCCTTGACTTATTCTGCTTCAGTGTTCTCTTCTGGACCTTCCTTAGAGACCACTTCATTCTCTGTTGGCTGAAGTTCTTTACCACTTCTTAACGTGATAGCCTTGCAATGCTCTCTTGGGTTAACTTCAGGGTTGCTAGGGAAGCAATTTGATGAAGAAGGCTTCACTGCATTAGCCAACTAACATATTTGTTGTTCTATGTTCTTCATAGCTGCACCGTGGTCTTGGACTGAAGTAGTGAGAGATTCAATCCTTATTTCTCCTCTGCTCATCCGATCAGTTGCTTGCTTTGCAAATTGATAGAAAAAATTCCTCATCTCTTCTTCTTTAGCTTTTTCCTTATCTTCTTCCTTCTGTTCTGGAAGCTTCTGAAATCCTGAAGGTAGTTGTGGCTGAGAACTCTCACCATATTATAGAGCTCCATTGGCTGGAGCTTTGTTCTGCCTTTGCCATATGTATGGTTGCTAAAAATTTTGAGCTCCTCCTTGATTTTGATAATTGTTGGTTGTTGAAGGATTTTGATACTGGTTCTAAAATTGCCTTTGGAAACCTCCTCCTCTACAAACATATTGAGCTTCTTCAAGGGGTTGAGTAGTTGCATTCTCCTCAACAACAGCTTTCTGATCAGCCTGTCCCTCCATTCTCACAGCCATGACTGACATTTGCTCAGCCAACGTGTCCATTTTTTTTGTTAGTTCTTCCAATTGATTTGAATTGGAAACTGTCACAACTGGTTTGGACTTAGCACGCCTGTCAGTAAACCACTGGCAATTAGATATTGCCATTCTCTCTAACAGCTCAACAACAGCAACAGGTTCCATCATCATAAAGGCTCCTCCAGCTGCAGCATCAACCATGTTTCTCATAGTTGGTTGCAGGCCCATAAAGAAGGACTCCACCTGTAACCATTTCGGTCTTCTATGGTTAGGGCAGCGCCTAACCAAGTCCTTAAACCTCTCCCAAGCTTCATAAAGAGATTTATCACTATGCTGGCTGAACTAGCTAATCTGACTTCGTAGATGCATCACTCTTGTAGGTTGAAAATACTTTGAGAGGAACTTCTCCACCATTTGATCCCATGTTATGATGCTCCCTGCTGGTAAAGATTGAAACCAACCAAGAGCTCTATCCTTCAATGAAAAGAGCAAGAGTCTTAGCTTGATAGCATCATCTGAAATGCCATTTATTTTAATTGTGTCACAAATTTGTAGGAACCTCACTAGATGATTATGAGGATTATCTAGTGTTGAACCTCTGAAAGCTTCTTGCCTAATTATCTGTAGTAATGTAGGCTTCAACTCGAAGTTATTTGCTTGGATTGGCACTATTCTAATGCTAGAGTACTCATCTAAAAGTACAGGTCTAGCATAATCCATGAAGGTACGTGGCTGGTGACCACCTTGGCCATTATCATTCAACACACCTTCTCTTGCCCTATTTTTTGCCATAATTTCTTCACACAAGGTGTGTAGACCATACAATTATTGTTCGGCTTTAGCTAATACTCTATTAGCTCTTCGCTAATCACGCAAAGTCCGTTCTATCTCTGGATCAAAAGGCAGTAACTCACCCTTGGTGTGAGGCATACACAGATGAATTTTCTCGAACACCTACGGTGCACCCCTAAAGAATAACAAAAATAGAGAAATACCGGGTAACACCACACTAGAAAAATTAAAAATTAAAAATCCAGAGCACAAATAAACTTGATCACCTAATGTCACTTAATCCTAACACCGTTTGGCTTGCCTCCCCGGCAATGGCGCCAAAAACTTGACCTTAAATTGCTCCAAACGCTTTACAAATTCATCTGGAAAGCTCCCATGCAAAAATACCTTTGCACGTGACAAAGGTCATTGTCACGTGCAACCTCAAAATGAGCTAAAAATCAACATCAAGCTTCCTGTAATCATTTAGAAGGCTCCCATGTAGTTAACTCCTTGCCCGTGACAATGACCATGTCACATGCAGCTCTTATTTTTCCTTCTTTTGAGTTAATCTTTTGAGTTAATCTTCTGACCAAAGCTTCCTCTTAGGTAGATAGGGTGATCTAATTGATGTGTATGAGTAAATATCTCCCAAAAATCTATCAAAACATCTTAAAAACACAAATATAGCACAGGCAGTGTCTTCCTAGGGGTTAGAGCAAATGTATGCAAATTATGATGCAAATAAGTTTTAATCACACTCTAAAACACCCTAAACATGGCCTAGAATAGCGGCATAAATACACGTTATCACTCTCTGCGACGGCTGAAAAAAATGAAGAACCCTACAAAAAAGAAAAGAGATCACCTTTTAAATATCACAACACTTATCAAAACGACGTAGTTTTGATAAATGAAACATGTTCTAACCTTCCCACTTCCACACAGGACAAAATACCCATAATTCGAACATGGTCCTTTGGAAAAAGATTATCAGCATAACAAAACGAAGGAGACAGTGCAGAAACATGGCTGCACGTGACAAAGGCCATTGTCATGTGCAACCTCTAAATGGCCTTGGATTTTGCCACTAACTTTAGAACTTTTACTGGAAGGCTCCCATGCAAAAACACCACTACCCGTGACAAAGGCCATTGTCACGTGCAACCTCTAAATGCTCCCTCTTGAGCTCATCTCTTGTCTCATGCTTCCTCATCAATATACAAAGTGTTCTAACTGATGTGTATGAGAAAAAATCTCCCAAAAACCTGACAATTACCAGTCAAAAGGCATAACTATTGTAAGACCCGCAAAATTTTTAGCTATTTAAGTTCTTCCTTAAAGAGTAATAATAATAAAATAATAATAATGTCATTATTAATAATAGTTAGAAAGGATATTTTAGATATTATCACGATAAAAATAAGCACTCAATATAGTCATTCAAATAGCATGTGACTAGTAAGTAGCCGTTAAAATAGTAACTAGCCGTTATGAATAGTATCCATTTGGACTTCCATAAATAGGTATGATTATTAGATTTTATTTATAAGAGAGTATAGAAATAAGAAGAAGAATAATAATAGTTATGACATAAAGTTCTCAAGTACCGCCATCCGAGAATAGTGTACGAGATGAAGATTGGCGAGCAATACAACTTGAAGTTACAAAGCTATGTTTTGTTGTAGATGAGCTAAATGCTCGTGTCCAATGGCTGCAATATAATGCGATGAGACACAGGAAGAAGTTTGAGGTTATTCGTGCAATAACCACGACAATGTTAGCCGAAGGGTTATGCACCTCTATTGCCGAAGCACAACATGTCCTACGTACATACGCTAATACAATTCAAGAAATTTTACGAAGGCCATAGAATACGATATTAATGTTTATGTTTAGATTTATAATATTTTATGCTATAATGTTATCTTACTTTATTGTTTATTGATTATGCAATTATATTATTTTATCCGCATTAATATTAAATATGTTATAAAAATAAAATAATTTCTTATACGTCATAAAAAGTTTAGATGCTTTATATTATGTCATTTAGTTTCTTAAACCAAATTACTATGGGTAAGTAAGTATTACAAGCTTTAACTTTACCAAAAGTATAAAACATAGGTAAGACCCAAAAATTTGAATGAGACAGATTCTGGAGGTCCCATTCAAAAATCCATAACTTGAATTATACAGATCCAATTGACATAAAACCAAAGCCCATTTGTTCACTTATGACTTAGCTAAAACGTGTAGAAATTTCAGAATTTAATATGAAGCCAATAAATTCCAGAAGTTAAAATACTACACATAGGTTCAGTATGAACAGGTATGTGGACTTTTGATGCCAAAGGAACCTTCTAGGTTGAAAAGTCTTAAAACATTTTTAAAATGGTAGGAGGAGATACCCACGTTTTAAGAAAGGATAATAGGAGGAAAATAAAGTATTATATATATTTTACATAATTTAATTTAATGCCAAAGTCAAATTCATACACTACTTTCACACTATACACTTAACACCATCCTTGCCTATATAAGGAGTGTCTTGCCTCTCCTCTTAATGCACAAATCCCTCAAGTCATATCACAAAATTCCATGTACAAACACTCCCTTAAGCCCTCTTAACACCCGAAATACTCTACTCAAACCCTCTTTTCTTTTTGGAACTTACCGAGCGTCAAAGTTCTACGAAAGGTAATACTCAAGATTTTGAAAATTTGAAATTTCTCTTATTTATTATGTAGATCTATATGATTGGTTTTACCACCTCATATATACTATATTCATGGTTGGTTTTACCACCTTACATATGTTATTTATATGATTGGTTGTATCACCTCGTATATACATACATGGTTGGCCTTACCACCTCATATATATCTATATATACATGTGTAATTATTTTAAATTATAGTATTTTATCATAGCATTGTCATTCTATAATTCAAGTGAAAAGATGAGAATATTAACTTATGTTTTTATTTTTATTTTTACGGTTCTAGATAGCGGAGGATCGTAAGGATCAACTTCAATAATAAATTCCCCCGACAATCGCCCTTCTTCTTCCGCAACCCCAATTGTTAATGCTTCAACCTCACAGCTATCCCCATCCTTATCTCCTCTAGATCTTCCCTTTAGACTCATGTCTAATATCCCCTCATGGTTAAGGTGGAAGACACGTAGGAAAAATAAGTTTATCGAACATCTTTTCCGTTCACCCAATACAAAAAGTAAATCTTATTCAAAAACTCTCAAGGCATATAACATAGTTATTGCACAACTCAAGGCTTATGATGCATGGGATCGAAATAGGAGATGGAACAGCAATAGAAGTGGGAACCCAAATTAATATTCAACCCCACAAGCACGGTATGCCTATTAAAAGATATAAGTTAAAGTATGATATATATATAAGGAGATATGTGTGATATTGAACTTTTCAAGCATTAATGCTAATTTAGTGTTTTGATATTTTTTAAGGTTTAGAATGCGGAGAACGACAAGCGGATTGTAAGTGTTTTTCTTATCCCCTTTTTCTTTTTCATTATAGTCTATATTTCATAAGGGTTTTCTTTTCTTTATTCTCACTTTTCTCTTCCTCCTTCTCATGTTCTATTTTCATGTTGTTATTGGTGTAATATTTTATGTTTCTTATTCTTCTATGTTGATTTTGTTGTTGAGAACATTAGTTTCGTTTTAATCTCTTAATGATCTTTTTAATTGATTGGGGTAGATAACCATTTTGATAATCATGGTTATCCTTGTTAGCCTTGAATGTTTTATTGAAATTCCATGCTATGTTTCATGTTATGTATGACCTCTTATGTTTGGACAAAGTAAGTTTATGATGGGTGGTTCCAGAAAGACCTCCAATGCATTGGGTAAAGAACATCACTGGAGAGTGTCAATCCAGCTGATAATATGTTATGTTATGTTATGGTATCTGGGTAGTTAACCTAGATCATAATGTTATGATGCGATGTCCAAACATAATCTTCCATGTTATGATTCCCTTGTGAAATGTTGATCATGTATGATGTGCAAATGTTATATGGTATTTTCTATGTTCGATATTTTCATGATTTTCCTTACCCACTTATGTTTACCCTTACTGGGCTATTTGAGCTCACCCTTTTTATGATTTCTTTTTCAACCCCAGGTAATTAAAGGAATGGAGAAACTAGGATAAGGAGTCGAGAAGTGCTTGGAAATAAAGTTGTGTGAAATTTTAATGATTTATTAAATTTGTTTGCTCGTGTGCTTTGTTATGTAATAATGGGTTAAGAACACTTAGTCTCTAAACCCCTAAACCTTAAAGATCTTGGATTAAAATTTGTAATAATTAATGGTTTGGTTGATGAAATAAGTAATAGTTTGAAATTGATATAAAATTTGGATATTTAATTTCCACTAACGCACCCGGTTTGGAGGTCCCAAATTTGGGGGCGTTACAACTATAACTAACTCCTCACATCCCTAAACACGGGTCATTACACGTTGAACCGGATCAAGATTATATATTTTGTCCTTAACTTTGTACTCACGAGTGAAGATCCAGATTAACGCTTGTCTTCTGCAACATGTTAGAATTTACGTTAAAAAGATCTCAAACCAAATTACATAGGGCTTTATCAGCATCATCTAAATTCTGGTTTCGATCCAACAAAATTGATCTTAATCTTGACCATTTGATTAACTCATATCTATAATTTATGTCTTTTGACTTATCAATGAGTGAGAAGCTTAGTGCTTCAAATACTTCGATATTCGTTGTCATATATGCACAATTTAAAAAAGCTTGATAAATTAGAGCACTAGTATTGGTTCCATCAAAATCTATTTAATTGCAAAATTTTATTAAATTACAATAAATAATAGCACATTGGAGTCATCAAGTATAAGAATATGTAACTTTGACCTACAATAACATTATATTCGCCAAATTTAGTGAGTAGACAATAGCGTCACCAACTATGTTATGTCTCTCTCGTTCTCGTAGTTGCCCGGCAGTAGGGATCCTCCTCAAGTCCTCGCCCATCCAAAAGAAGCTCCCCCGAAATCCCTGTCCTTCGTTACGGACAGTCAAATTCATCCGTTCTACGGTCACTAGAGCCACCTCCATCAGATCACCTCGGCTAGTCCCTTCGGTTCTCACCACCTCTCGCGAAGAAGCGACCATCCCTACCAACCAAACGAGAAAGATTGTTGGAGAGGGTGAGGTCACCGCAGATCTTGACCAGTGGATGAAGCACTCTATCACCAAGGTGATTGATTCATCGTCATCTATCTTAATTTTGGATATATAATTTGTGTAAATATTCCTCAGCGCTCGATGTGCAAATTGAATTCAGTTATCAAATTGTGAGGAACGTTGGAGAAGTGCCGCTGTTGGTGCACATCTACAGTGACATAATCAATTCAGGAGTTTCATCGAACACTTGTAGGGTGAGGCTAGTGATGGAGTAGGCCGAACCAGATAGCTAGTCTCAGATCACTCGAAGGTGGGAGCAAGGAACGGACATAGCCCCTAATGGCATCATCTAAGTCAAAGAACTCAACAACACAACAATAGGGCAGGCCGATATGTTGCAGAACACGACAGTGATAGCGACTAGGCTGTGGGGGCTATTTATCCAAGGGTAGAGTGCGGTGATGATGGTTAAACGAGAGAGGGAATAATAGCAAATAATTACTTTTTAAAAATAACAATAATATATTATTATTTTGATGGATAAAATAAATAATCCACCTATAAATAAGCAAAAGTTAAATTCATGAAAAGGATTGTTTTCATCAAAATTTAAATTTTAATTTAATAAAATCAATACTAATACTCTAAGAGCATCTCTAATCTCTTAGCTATAGTAAGATTTTGCTCCAACTTCCCTCCAATCTATTAGCTATAGTAATAGTTATAGCAAAAATTATAGGTAAATATAGATATTTGTTTAACTTTAGCTAAAATGTCACATCAGCCCTCAACTTATTACTATTTTAAAATGACAAACTACCCTTTAACCTAAACTCCCCTCCACCTCTAACATAGCCTCTCTCCCATGCCTCCCTCCTCTCCCACGTAGCCTCCCTCCCAACGGCGGCACCCTCCTCCCTCCTCTCCAATGGCAGCGTCGTCCTCCCTCCTCTCTATTGGCGTTGCCCCCCTCCCTCCTCTCCAGCGGCAACACCCTCCTCTCCCCATGGTCTCCACCCCTATACGTAGTCGCCTTCTTCTTCGCGTGTGGGTTTGTGCAAATCAGCTAAGCGACTGGATCACCACCTACTTCGTCAATGGTGCCACGCCCCCCGAATTCCAGGGAACCCGGAACCGGGTACATGACTTCCCCTTGCCCGCACCCGAAAGGTCAAGGGGTTGGTGACTAGCACCAATAGAGACTATACCGCAGGTGCTGTCTCAAATATACAACCCTGTACAATCATACATCAAGGGTAATCCTGTACTTTCCCATGCATCATCATGCATACAATAAGTCAAACAGTCATACAAACATCACATCACAAATAGTATGCAAATACAAGTCCACGGACCCATGTCCGGGATATAATACAAACAATACAAAATACATCACTGTATCATACATCAGAGTAGTGGGCACGCCCTCCTGGAAGAAAGTCCTCCACTAGTCCCGGGTCACACCTGAAAAAGGTAAACAGCAAGTAGGGGTGAGTGACAAGCTCAGTAGGTGACCCCAACACTCCACCTCATGCAAACATACACGTCTATACTACATGTTCTGTGTACTCGTGCACTATATAGTGTGCACAAACATCAGGACTCAGCCGCAAACAAACATCAGGACCTAGCCTGCCCACACAGGACAGCTTGTCCACGATCCTCAACAGGATCCCAGCTTAGGGCACTTAGCCCAAGCTCCACAAGCTCAACAGCTCAACACAATCCTCAATGGGATTTCAGCTCAGGGCACTCAGCCCTTCCACGGCACTATATACCCGGACACGATTGCCACACAGCTATCGGCGCATATACACGGCCACGGCGCAATATGCCCGGCCCCACGGTGCCTGTCGCCATCGGGGCATATGCCTGCCCCGTCAACCACATAAGCATCATCGGTGCATCACGGTGAGAACCCAACAAGTCATGGAACCCAAGTCCCAAATCCACAAACCAACATACCAACACCAATATGGTCTTAAGGTATAAAACACTCCCTTTAGAACTGTAGCCAGTCTTCACAAGCCGATCCTTATTCCTTGACTAAGGAAGGAGATACCCATAGCAGCTATTTTCTTGCAATAAAAAGTCCTGGCATTGGGTCTCCATATCATAACTATGATAATCTGATTTTTAGGGATTTTTCTGAGATGTCTAACCCCACTTTCCAAAAATCCATCTCTACGAAAAACTAGATTTTTCTAAGATTTTACACTAAATCCCAATTTTCACATTTTGAAAGAGTGAATTTATTTTTCTAGTATTTTTCTTTGAATCCAAATGGGGGGTATTTCGTTATTTACATTGTAACTTAAGTATAATGCTTAAATGTGGAGAGGCATAATGGTTTACAGTGTAAATGGTCCAATCTGGAACTGCATTGTCCAACTGCTTGAGACACTGCTCGAAACTGCCTGCTCGAGACTGCTAAAAACACCTGCTCGATGCTACACTGCTCAACGCTCCTTGCTCGAAGCCTCTGCTCGAGACTCTGCTCAAAGCTACATTCTGCTCGAGACTGCTCGAGACTCTACTCGAAGCTGCTCGAAGCTAGCCTCGAGCAGTTACCCAGTCACGAACTGCCGACTGCGTTCTTCCCCAATTCGTCCCAAAACCCAATTATACTCGTTAAATCTCCATTTTTAAGCAACAATTCATCCCTATTAAGGGTTTCTAACATCATCTAGCCATATTAGGCTACCAAACAACCTAAATCATCTAGGTTTCATGCTCAATTTCTATTTTCCCCAATTCCTAGGGTTCATCACGAATTTGCATGATTTCATTTAATTCTTACATGTTAATCCAATAAAAAAGCAAGAAAAGGGTGAAGAATCAATGGAACACCTACCTAGAATGATTCTTGATGCTTGAACGAGCTCAAAACGCCCCAAATCGAAGGCTCCAAGCTTCCTTCTCTCTTTCTCTCTCTCTCTCTCTCTCCAACGCAGAAACGCTGAAACGTAACGTGGAAGCTCTCCTTCCCCTATTTATATTTCCGTATTTTTTTCATTAATAAATCCCAAAAATATTAATTGACCTCTCGAGGTCACGAACTCCAAATTGAGCCCAAGTACAGTCAAAACGCTCAAAATGACGAGCACATCACTATCCAGATATTTTCCAACCCAATTGACCGCTCAAACACAAGGTCAACCAATAAACCCCAAAAAGTCAACAATCGGGCCACTCAGGGCCCCGACCCGGAATTGGGCCCAATTACTGTCAAAATGCTCACATTGATGAACACAATATTGTCTAGATGTTTTTAGCAACTGAGAAAGACTATCTTTTAATCCTACCCAAATACGGGTCTTTACATCCTCCCCACCTTAGGACTTTTCGTCCTCGAAAATAAAACACATGCCCAAAGGACATAGCAAAATTCAAGCTCAAGCACCGCACAACAACACGACACAACCACATGATCGTCAATATGATCACCAACCACACATGTGCAATGCAACTCACAACAAGCCAAAAAGGCTTCACAAGATGTCAGGATGCCAACAAACAACAAGCTAAACTCTCAAGCAACATATGCAAAACAAATGCAGAAAACATAACTCGTACCTTAGGGAAGGTCCTCACATCCTCCCCACCTCAGGACTGATCGTCCTCGAACAGCTCAGGATGAAGAACCCGCATCTGGCTCTCTTTCTCCCAAGTCTGCTCCTCCATGCCTCGGTGTCGCCATAACACCCGAACTAGTGGGATCGTCTTGCCCCGCAAGACCTGGTCCCGCCTGTCCAAAATCTGTGTCGGCATCTCAACAACGGCACCATCATCAGCCAACTCTATCTCGTGATAGTCCAGCACATGAGAAGGATCTGGGTGATACCGTCTCAACTGAGACACATGAAACACATCATGTACTCGCGCCAACTCCGGTGGCAAAGCTAATCGGTAAGCCACTGTGCCTACGGTGGCGATAATCTCAAATGGCCCCACAAAACGAGGGGAGAGTTTGGATCCACGCCCAAACCTCTGATGCCCTCGATGCGGCGAAACCCGCAAAAAGACGCGATCACCCACCTCAAACTTCAAAGGTCGACGCCACTGATCCGCGTAGGACTTCTGCCTACTCTGCGCTGTCAACATACGTTGTCGAATCAACTGCACTATCTCTGTGGTCTCTCGAACCATATCGGGACCGAGAACCGTTGTCTCTCTCGTCTGTGCCCAACACAAAGGTGACCTACAAGGCCGCCCATATAGCGCCTCATACGGAGCCATTCCAATCGTGGCCTGATAACTGTTGTTATAAGAGAACTCCACCAAAGGAAGGTGAGTCTCCCAACAACCTCCAAAATCTAGGACACAGGCACGCAACATATCCTCGAGCGTCTGAATCATCCGCTTCGACTGACCATCCGTCTGCGGATGAAAGGTTGTACTGAGGTTCACCCTGGTACCTAAAGCTTGCTGCAACTATTTCCAAAACTGAGAGGTGAACCTAGCATCCCGATCAGATACAATAGATAATGGGACTCCATGCAACCGCACAATCACATCAAGATACCTCTGTCCCAAAGTCCTCACTGGCTCTGTCTCTCGAATCAGAATAAAATGCGCTGATTTGGTTAACCGGTCCACAATAACCCATATAGTGTCGTGTCCCCTAGGACGAGGAAGTCCAGTGACAAAATCCATAGTTACGTGGTCCCATTTCTACTCTAGCACTGGCAATGACTGCAACTCACCAGCTGATCTCAGGTGCTCTGCCTTGACCTGCTGACAGGTCAAATACCTCCTCACATAATCAGTAACGGCCTTCTTCAGGCCTGGCCACCAATACTGCCTCCTCACGGCATGATACATCTTGGTCCCACCAGGATGTACAGCTAACCTCAACTGGTGAAATTCCCGAAGAAACTCCTCCTGAAGAGAAGTGGGAACTATCAGTCTACCCCTATACCGCAGTACATGCTCTACATCCTCAGTCCAATCAGAAGATGGCCACCAATACTGCATCCTCAGAACACCTGTAGGGTGAGGCTAGTGATGGAGTAGGCCAAACCAAATAGCTAGTCTCAGATCACTCGAAGGTGGGAGCAAGGAACGAACATAGCCCCTAATGGCATCATCTAAGTCGAAGAACTCAACAACACAACAATAGGGCAGGCCGATATGTTGCAGAACACGACAGTGATAGCGACTAGGCTGTGGGGGCTATTTATCCAAGGGTAGAGTGCGGTGATGATGGTTGAACGAGAGAGGGAATAATAGCAAATAATTACTTTTTAAAAATAACAATAATATATTATTATTTTGATGGATAAAATAAATAATCCACCTATAAATAAGCAAAAGTTAAATTCATGAAAAGGATTGTTTTCAACAAAATTTAAATTTTAATTTAATAAAATCAATACTAATACTCTAAGAGCATCTCTAATCTCTTAGCTATAGTAAGATTTTGCTCCAACTTCCCTCAAATCTATTAGCTATAGTAATAGTTATAGCAAAAATTATAGGTAAATATAGATATTTGTTTAACTTTAGCTAAAATGTCACATCAGCCCTCAACTTATTACTATTTTAAAACGACAAACTACCCTTTAACCTAAACTCCCCTCCACCTCTAACATAGCCTCTCTCCCATGCCTCCCTCCTCTCCCACGTAGCCTCCCTCCCAGTCGGCGGCACCCCCCTCCCTCCTCTCCAACAAGCATCGTCCTCCCTCCTCTCTATTGGCGTTGCCCCCCTCCCTCCTCTCCAACAATAGCACCCTCCTCTCCCCATGGTCTCCACCCCTATACGCGGTCGCCTTCTTCTTCGCGTGTGGGTTTGTGCAAATCAGCTAGGCGACCGGATCACCACCTACTTCGTCAATGGGGACTAGATCGGTGAGGCGTTGTTGCGCCTGCAATGCTCAACTCCACAAAGAGCCACCTTTCTTCAAAAAAAACTTCATCACTGCAAAGCGGAGAGGAGAGCAAATCCTCAACAAATCAACCACCTGTGTCAAATTGAATGCCATCAATCTTTCACCACCCCCTAAATCTGATGCTGTCATAGCGACCGTGGATCACTATTAGAAATCAAAAATGAAAAGCTTGAACGACCTAACCATTGTCCTTTCACACGCTTTGTTAGGATAAATCTAAGGTTAAGGGTAAATTGATACAAATAAAATTTAAATAAAAATATAAATGATATAAAATTAAAATATCATTAATTAAAATAATACTATAACAAACTAAAATTAACTTTAACTACTTAGATCATAGATGTTCTAAGTGATCTAACTCCTAAAAGTAAGATAGAAGAGTTAAAATTCCCTCAACAACCCTCACCAAACACAGCCACATACCATGTAACCATTGGGTCAATGCTAGTAATCGTGCGTGTTGACTCCAATGATAATGTTCGCTTTACATTTACCTTAATTTGTCGTAAGATTAGTCGTCGTTTGAAGCTTGTTGTGACGATATGTGGAGATATTACGGAATTTTATAAGTTTTTTTATTTTGTTTTTCAAGCTGGTGTTTCCGGTGAGGAAAAAAAATCGAAGCAGAAGACACTTACGCACTGACACGTGGAATACAAGGCCACATTGCTTGACATCAGAATATACTACAGCTCGGACTGCTTAACTTGCAGGATGTGTCAACAGACCACAATCACCTAATGGCCAGAAAGTGAAATCTAAGACGTTGATCCACGGCTACAAGCACCATGTTTTCTCACTCAAAAACGCTGGCAATCGAGAACACTAAAGATTCACTGACCTCCGCACGATCCCTAAGCACCACTAATCTGAAGGGCTCTTCATGAATTGTGTCCCCAAAATACATGAGAGTAATACAGAGAGACCCTAGTGCGTTTCCCTGTAAGAACCAAACACCATGCTACCTGCAAATTACGCATTTCCCGAGTTTAAAGAACCATCTTTCATCAGTTTAATGCTTAGGCTATTGAATCTCCCTCTAGAGTAATGCCGAGAAGCCTTTCTCCAATCTGTCCCAGTCTTCATCATCGCCACAAATTCATCATAGCAAATTTTCCCGTCCTGCATTTATTATAATTTTATAATCAGTAACATATGAATTTGATAAATAAAAGGTGGGTCTGTGAAAGACTCTTCATCAGATCATTTCACCTTGTCCATGTCGACTTCTTGGAAGATGTCATTCGCTATGTTTACAGAGTCATCTGCCCCATCTTCCATAAGTGCATTCCTAAGATCATCTGGCTCAATGTAACCATTACTATTCTTGTCAAAGTAGGAGAAGGCCTTTCGAAGGTGCTCATCATTAGCCATCCTCTGCAAATGGAGGGAAACAGCAACAAATTCTTCGTAGTCCAGTTTTCCTTTCCCATTACTATCTACCTGCAGCCAACAAAGTCGTCACATTCAAAATTTTAGGAGATAATTCATGCTTCAGTAAGGGAAATTCAAAATTAAATGTTAAATGAGAAGACTAGACAAAGTAAGGAGATTCCCTCGACTATAGCTACCAAGATAAATATGCATACAGATGGCAGTAGAAAATATTATTCAAGTGAGAATGAGACTGATAAAATTGTTCTAGTTCACTGCCAGGTCTAAAGTTGATGCCATGGTACTTTTGCGCAGATTGGTGTGAGGATACTGGTAAAAATACTCAGCCACTCAGAGCAAGTACACTCACGGCTTGAATGATCATCTGAGCTTCAGAATCAGCAAGCTGGGAACCAAACTTTGGAAGTCCAGCTCTTAGCTCCTCAATTGAAACTATACCATCATTGTCAGTGTCCATCTTCTTGAACATTTCCTTGATATCACCAACTTCTTCTATGGATAAGTGGTCCGCAATAACCTATTTCAGCACACCATTTAGCCATTTCCTTAATAGATATATGAAATTGAAAAATGAGTAAGCATTAGCAGTCAACTACTGACCTGCAGTGCCTTTCTTTTAAATCTATTCATCATTGAAAATTGCTTAAGCCTTGACTTGACAACATCTCCGAGAGGAACATTTGGAGCCTTCTTAGCATTTTGCAGCCAAGGATGCTCTGTAAGTTGAGAAAACATTCAGGTCAGGTAGCAAAATTAAAACAATCAATTAAATTTAAAAGCCTCAACCACAAAAAATCATAGAGTGAATATTGTGTCTTTATTTTTAATTTGATCATTAGAATCATGAATGAAATCCATTGGCTCCATCCACTGTTTTGAAGAAGCATTCACAGGAAACAAAATGGATATATGAATTTGTATGGACCATTTTTTTTTCAAATATACTGTATGAGTAGTTCTTTGTAAAACGAATGCAAATGCACTTAGATAATCTATGGTTCTCAAATATCCAAGAATATAAAATCAGCCAACAATTGGAACGATAAGCTTTAAAATCTGGCATTAATAGTATCAAGGTTTCTCATTCAGAAGCACAATCCAGCTGGCAAAGAGGGCAGCTGAGTAGCATTTCAGACTTTAATGCAGGATTTGATATTTCAAGAGGGCGGAATATCACCACTGTAACAACCCTTCGGCATGTCATATACCACTGGCCATTTTGAACCAATGCCTACACATCAGAATTATCTGAATCTTAACATCCACCAGTTCAAGTAACAACATTGTAAAGACAACATATGAAAAATCTATCACCAGATAAGGAAGAATGCTAAGGAATGAAATTGAAAAGGAGCTTGATGTAGAAGTTAAATCACTACTTCCAACTTTGTTTTTAAGTTCAAGTGGGAGAGAACACATCCATCACACAAATTTTAAAGTTGAAGGCGGAAAACTTCCACTCCTTCAAAGGCCATTCATCTATAATCAATTAACAATATTTCAGACTTCAAATTACCTCTCAGAAGTTCTTTAATTAGTCTAGCCAAACAGGTTAAAAACCAAATTTTGCTGTCATTCATCTTGTAAATCATAAAAATAAGGTTCTAGGACAAAATAAGATCCATATTGGTAGTAGACATATATAACATACCAAGAACTTGCTTCGCACTGAGCCTAAGCTTTGGGTCGGGCTCCAACATCTGTCTAACAAGAGTTTTGGCGCTTTCTGAAATATTTGGCCATGGGTCTCGTTTGAAGTCTATAAGCCCACGAAGGATGGCCTGTGCAACCCCTTGCTCAGACTCTGCATTTTAAATAAAATAAAAAACAACAGCAGTGAATTAAAAAAAATTACAATAAAGCAAATTTTATCTGTAAAAAAAATAAAATTCAAACAAAAAGATAAATCTAACAATTAGACTCAGAATGAAGAATGCAATACATCTTTTCAAGCCCAGGTTTATGAAAACCCTGAAAGGGCTGTCTCATAAATGCATGGGTGTGCAATGGAAGTACAGTGTTTTTTGGGGTTTCTTTCATCTGTTTTTTCCGTGTGGAGAGGGAATGGTCATGCATGCAATGTTTGCATCCACTTCAGAAGAGTAAGTACCAGCCCAAAATGGAGGAACGCCACAGAGCAAAATATAGAGGATAACTCCTGCACTCCATATATCTATTTCTGGTCCATAATTACGCTTGAGCACCTCTGGTGCCATGTAATATGGGCTCCCAACAATCTCCGAGAATTTCTCACCTACAATTAACGAACTTAGACATAAGACAACATACAAAAGAAGCACAAATGTTCGATCATTAATGAAAATATTAAATTACTGACAATTAAAATGGTTCACTCTTTCAAAATTTCTTTTCAGAATTCAGACTATCACTACTATAAATGAAATAAAACCCCTATGAAAAAATCAAATAGAAAATATAATATATAATATGTCAATTGTCAAGAAACAAATATTTAACAGTATCAATAATACTTAGGTTAAATAAAGCTATCCTTCATATATGGAGAGAAACACAAACCCCTGTTTTAAAATATGATACATTCCTGTTACAAATATTATTTTAAAATCCACAAGTAATCAGAACATGTACCCAACTAAAGGAAAATAAGCTACAAGCATGCATTAATAGAGAGGACAGGAAAGAGAGAAGGTTGGGGCATCAGTCTCCCTCCACCACTACCATTATCACTGCCCCCTCTGCCTCCTCCAACAGTGCTGCCACATCTGTCATAACAGAAACCTCTGGTACCACAATTGCCCTGCAGTCTCTGCAATATTTTCACCACTCTTGCTATGTTGCCTCCACTGTCGTACCCTCTGCCTCACCCCTTTGTCACTCTTCTGTATCTCCCTCTAGCCAATGCCTGACAATCTGAAGAGTGCAGCTTCTCAGCCAATGCCTTTTCTCTCCCCTCAACCTCTCCCTTTTTCACAGATCTATTGTTGCTACTGCCTGATCTGTTAAAACGGGAGCAAGACTTGGATCAGGCACACCATCAGATCATGCTGGCCGGAGAAGTGTTTGTATCAGCAAGAATAATAGAGAGGACAGACAAGAAGGAAAATGAGGACATCAATTGCAATTTTTCGGCTGCATTGGATGATGGGTTCGTGGACTATGGCTACAAGGTGGCAGTGTGATTGGGCTTAACATAACTCATGATATAGTACTATAAATACCAGGAATTAAAATTAATACATAGTTTGGGTTGATACATTACTACATAATTTAGGACTAACAAAACCTGCATTAATAATACAACCTTATCCCAACCAAAACCCAAATACACCATTTATGTCCTCTCTTACCGAGAGACAGTAAATTTTCACTTCATGCAATATCTCTTTTGTGGCCACTGGCCAGTTGCAGAGCTTGAAAAACAGTTGATCCAAATGCAAATTTTGTCACTTTTGTAACAGCACGCTACCTTTTATCAAATATATAAATTCATTACTTACGGTAACATACAGAAGTCACATTAGCATAGCTAGACTGCATAACAGTGAAGGACCGAATGTAGGATAGTGAAAATAGGTATAGAAGTTTCTGAAGAACCATTATGTTTTTATTCAAAGATGGCCCAGTACAACAACAAAAGAACAAAGCCATGAACCCAGGAGTTGGCCAAATATTTTGTCTAAATCAAAATATATACAACCATATTCCAACCTTGGGCTTCTAAAAGAAGACCCTAAACCCTCTTGCAAACCAGAAATCTATATCCCATCCAAAGAGTATCCATATTGCTTTTAAGGCTATAATTCACATTAGTAATTAGGTATGCAACAGTAGCAACTATGTTACATATAGCTATTTTCAACCGAAAGGGAGTTTCATTCATTCATTGAAGCCCTTTATAAGAGCAACTTTGATAGGAATCAATGAGACTGGGTAGTGTGGGGGCTGGCCGAAAAAGGTATTTTCACGGTCAAAAGTTGTTTCGACATCCAAACTAGATGGGAAGACATGGATAGTTACAGGGAGAAGTGATAGAGATTTATACGGCAACTAAAGGTCCCTCCTAGAATTACTTTTTTTGCATGGGAGGCAGCTTAGGGAGATCCTTACGCTAGAGCAGGTTTGTGGAAGGGATATTCCTGTGATGAGTTTCTACCCATCGTGTAAGGAAGCTAAAGAATCAATTGATCACCTTTGTCTTCATTGTAATTGGACAGCAACTATATGGGGTTTTTTAGGTTCTCTTTGTTGGGTATAGATTGGGTGCAAATAGAGCAGCTGGGCATGGAGATTGTCACTTTGCATGTATTGTGGGTGTGGGGAGAGTGCAAAGTGGCTTGCTCATGATCCACCTCTTGTTGTTCGATTTTAAATATTGCGGTGATGTAATATCTCTATTTGACTAATTTTGATGACTATAAAATTTCCTTATTTATTGTCATTTATTGTAACTTGCCACCTTCTTGGTCTCTCTAATATTAGCCTTCAACTGAATCCATTATCAAAGAATTGTTTCAAATATGGACGGGCTCAAATTCTGAAATCAAGGTATGAATTCTCAAATTTTTCAAAATAAGATCTTTCAAAAAATTGGATCTTCTTAAATCCATTTAACCTGTATAACTTCCTCGACAGTGTTTATAAGCAGTGGTGGTCAGTAGAATCTACACATGGAACATTCATGTTATTTGTTATTACAACTTTAAATGAATCAATATTTGTTATTACATTAATGTAATCTAGAATGAGCAATGTAAAAAGTAAATAAGTTGTAACCCATATATGTAGCCAAAATTTTCTGAAGGAAACTAATAAACTAATCAAGCAGTCAGTTGTACAAACTAACCAAAAACGTATGAAAGCAAACACTATGCAATAAACTCTTTGCAAGGTGAACAAACTTTCAAAAATCTACATTTTATCAATTGATGAAAACAGAGATAAGTGGAACTCTAACATGAGGAACCAATTGTCCTCAAATAAAAGCTTAAAAATTCCACACTATACGAGTTTCTATTACTTTTGCGTGTGATTATGTTGGCTTTTGCTTGTTTACTGTTTGTGTTATCTTATTTTAACGAGAGGTGCTGCTGTGGGTATGTGTTGTATTTACAGTTGAATTGGAGCCATTTTGGAGAATTTCTAGTGTTACACGACTGTGTGGGACATGAGCTACGGCCCTATCTTTTGGTCAGAATCTTTTGGTCAGAAGATAGAACCATAGTTCAGGATAATTACATTGCCGTGTGGATCCTCAGCCATAGCTGTGTTATATTAGAAGAAAGAGGCAAGATGCTCCAAGAAAATTACATGACCATGTTGGATGATAGATGCAGTCATGTCACTTCTCCAGAATTCGCTGCGAGATCTAGATTATTTGCACAACAATGTAGCCTGTATCACATGGTGGTGTCGACTATCCAGCTATTTAAAAACCTGTTTTGCGTGTGCAGAAAAGGGGGATGAGACCTAGGGCAACGCAAAGAGAGTTCATGCAAAAGCTTTTCTGGAGGGATTGCAAGACTTGAAGGGAAGAGAAGAGAGAATCAAGCTGTTTACATGACCAAGCCGAGATTAATAAGGATATCTTCTCTTTTAATCTCTCTCTCTCTCTTGCAACCCTAATTTTAATGTTGAATATGTTAGAAAACATGATTTCATCCTCTATGAGTGAATAGTTTCCTTTTCCTAAGGATTGGGAGTAACCCAATCTCCCTTCTAAATGATTATCTGATGTTTGAATTTGCATATTTACCTTTATTTTGATCTTGATTCTCACTATATATTTCATCCATATGAATTGTCTAGTCATATCTGCTAGATCGTTAGGCAAAGAACCAAAAGGTAAAGCTACGTATCTGAACCCTATAATGAGAACTTAGGATCATGAGTCATGAACAACGTAGTCTATGTTGTTTTGAGGGTAACTGAGAGGTCATTTGGTAGTGTTTTTGATTTTTTATTTTAATTCATAATTTAAATCTTTATAGGAATTGTAGTTTGAATTTTAAAAACAATTTCTATTTGGAAGAAAAATAATGTATTTTAAAAAATAGTATATTTTTTTAAATCGAATTTCACAAAAATTAATAAAAAATAAAATATTATGAGCACGGACAATAAAATAGATGAAGAAAAAAATGGATAAAAAAATAAATTTAAATTTAAAAATAAAAACAATTCAAATCTAAAAAAAATAATTACTTTATTCAAGTTCTCATTTGAATAAAGTATACTTTATTTAGAAAATAGTGTATCAAATATATTTTATGATCTGAAATTTATTTTTAAAAATAAAATCAAGTTTTAAAGAACTGATACGATAATATTATTTTTGAAAATAAAATTATTTTTTAAAATAGTGAACATGATGAATTTAAAAGTATTTATGAGTAGTGAAAATTCAGCTGAGCCACTAATTTTTAAAAACAATCGTGTTTTTAAAAATAATTATGGTGCTAGTAGCCAAAAACTCACAACCAAATAGACTCTAATTATCACAATTGGCAAAGAGTATGATCTTATTTTAACTATCACGAGAAGTGTTAGTTATTAGGGTTGAACACATTATTACACACTCCAAAGAGAATGAGAGTCACAAAAAAGAGAAATCACTCACAAGATATTAACATCAAATTTTTAATCTTAAATTGCTGAAATTAGGAAGTTATGGGTAGCAATCAAACCTAATCCCTAGGTGCCTTGGTAATTGTCTTCGATCAATAGTTTCAGTTCTTTAGTCTTTTAATTTATTTAAATAAACCTTAAGACTTAATTTGGTTAGAAAGTTAAAATACTAGAAACTCATGGATTTTCAACCTATCCTTGTGGGACAGACTCACGATTTAGCTACGTCATTCTATTGTGGCAATTAGGTAATTAAAAGGCCTATCAACTCCCCAAGCCCGATGTAATGTTCCTTTTGACTCGAACATAAAACACCATTAAAAAGATATCTTACTATCTGCTTTCAAGTTTCAATCACATGATCCAACTAATCGACAAATGATTAAAATATCATAATTATTTAAAGCGTAAGGCAAACTCAAGACACAAAAGACACATTTTGCCTAAAGGAAGCAAGGCACACCTTTTTTTAAAAAAATTTATAAAATTATACTAATAAAATAAACAAAATAATTTAAACATAAATAAATAAATATTCTTATTATATCAAACTACTCAAATATGAAATTATTACAACTCAAAAGTATAAAACATAAAAATTCAAAATGATAAATCTAAACATCATGAATTACAAATATCTAATAGCTTTAACTTAAAAAAAAAGTAAGAGACATCATAGATTCTTAAATAATAATATAACTATTTAAATAAAAACTTACATGTTACAACCTTGGAGAGAAGGAAGAAGATGCCTAAATAGATAGGAAAAAAAACAAACAAAAAACAAATATGTCGCGTACAAACTTCCAGCTAGTAGTGCTAGAGATACGAACAAGACAAACAAATGTGAACGACTCGGAAATAGAAGATGAGCACGAATGATCCAGAGATAGAAAATGAAGAGATAAGAGACAAGAGAAAACAGGGAAGATAGAAGAAGAAATAGAGAAAAAGACTAGTGAAGATCAATAAATAAGTATCGGGTCTTTTAAAAATCTGGACTAATTAGGACAAAAACAATGGAGCCAAATATTCTATAATTAGGACAAAAACAATGGAGCCAAATCTTCTATGGTTATGCATGAGTTGTAGAAACCAAAGACAAAGAGTTTCCTTAAGTGAGAAAAACAAACATCACGAATGGCATCATTACATAAAACAATGATATATTGAAATATGTGTTCAGATTATTAGTATATTAAAATATATACTTATAAATGAGAAAAACAAACATCACAACAAGTTTCCTAAAGTGAAAAAACAAACATCACCCAATTATCCTGCATGGTTAATAGATTGTCACACGTTTAAGAAGAATATTACAAAATTGGATGGATCTCTAACATGAGAATCCAATTCTCATCAAATGATAATGAAAGCCCAAGCCCCAATTTAATATGTATTTCACAATCCAAATCAAACCAACAAACTTTAATTTCAATAAAATGAAATCAATTATATGAATCAAGATAGACATAAAATTTATATTTGATTCAATACACAAATTCTTTTCTTCCAAGTATTCCTATCGATCATTATTCTTTCTTTCAAATCTTTAGGTACACCTTCATCAAAATTATTTTTGGTTTTCCTTGTAATTTTTTACCTCATAAAATACCAATCAACTCCACCCTCCTAACAGGTACATCCATGGGCTCAAGTCCTCAACTGTCAAACTAACATAACAATTTTCCCTCATCTCATCATATAAACAATTCAAATATCTTCATTTCGAATCATGTCCATCTTATACCATACATTTATTTTAACAATCACATTTCACTTCAGTGACACAAGATTCTCCGTCTATCGTTTTTTGTTTGCTTAACACTCTATTTCATATCATAAAAAACGTCTAACAGTCGTCATATAAAACTTTTTAAACTCGGTGTCATATTGTCATCATCTAAAACTCTTGTTGCGCTTCTCCACTTAGCCTCCAAATGAGGTTGATTAGGACTTTGAAATATAGTGAAAAATTCAAGGCTTGGTGCTAATCATTCTTTGCTAACAAATACTCACTAACAACATCTAGGTAAAAAATGAGGTCACTTAGACTAATATTCTTTCTAACAGCGGCTACCTTATAACTCCAGCTCGTGGAACACCATAATACCATATAATACAAATAAGCAGCAGAGAAAATAAATGAAGAATCGCATTTGTCCTCAAAAGGCTGCATTGTTGCTTGAGCGGCTTAAAATGACTTCAGCCAACTTCCATAAAATGTCAGTTCGGTATTCTATTTTTGGCACAGACATTCACCATGTCAAATATAATACACAAATTCAAATATAGATCTTATCAGTTCATTTATCCCCCGCCATCTCATTAAAACCAAGCCAAAACAAACGGGGTCGGCTATATTAACACATGAAATTTAAACTCGCACCCACCTGGCTTGAAGAAAATGGAGAGCCCAAAATCAATAGCTTTCAAAGGCGAGTTCTCCTTCTTGTTGGCAAACAGGAAGTTTTCAGGCTTGAGGTCCCTGTGGATCACCCCATGCCTGTGACAGAGTTGAACAACATCCACTATAGTTCGTGTGACGGCGGCGGCGGCGCGCTCAGTGTAGTGGCCGCGGGCAACGATCCGGTCGAACAGCTCCCCGCCCTCGCACAGCTCCATCACCAAATGCACCGCATTCTCGTCCTCACACGCCTCCTTGAGGCTGACGATGCTGGAGTCCTTGGGGAGGTGCTTCATGATGGCCACCTCACGCCGGACGTCTTCCACATCCACAGCGGTCCGGAGCTTCCGCTTGGAGATGGACTTGCAGGCCAGTAGCTCCCTGGTGCCTCGATCGATGCAGAGGTAGGTGATCCCGAACTCACCTCGGCCCAGCTCCTTGTCCACCAGGTACTTGTCGTCGATCCCTTCCTTGGAGGCGTCGCTGAGCACCGTGATGGCCTTCTTGGCACCTCCGCCGCCGCCGCTTCTGACTTTACGGCCACGGTCTCCGGACGACTTCACGTCCTCTCTCGCGACCGCCACCGGAGATCTGCAGCAGTTTCCCATGAAATCGATCCAGATTCGGACCCAAATCTCACCTCCCTCCCCGCGGGTTCCAAGCAAACCCTAAGCTAGCTATCCAACCTCACATTACAGTAGCGAAGAAACCCCAACCCTAGCCCTATCCCTAACCCTAACCCTAAGAAGGACATGGGAGCGCACAGACAGCAGTAGAAGCTCGCTCGCTGAAGGGGTCAAGGGGAATAGAGGACGAAGATGACAACGGCGGAGTGAGGAATTAAAAAAAAGGCACTGATGCTCTCGATTTTAATGATTTTTATAAATTAATTTTATAAGCGCTCATATCATATCCTTAATTTTCTCCTTTTTCATTTTCTTTTATATTCGAAGGTGGGAGGAATTTGTTGGGTGTCGTCGGGGGAAGAAGACACAGAGAGACTGATAAAGTCCTTTGTTTGGTCTTGTTGGATTTTGTTTTTCTTTTAATTTTACTTTCTTTCTTTCTTTTTTTAATAAATACTGTTTGTGTGATGATTTTTTCTGTCCGGGGATTTAAATTTCAACTGTCGACATTCACTCCAAACTCAAAAGACAGGAGCCAAGTGTCAGAAGTGGTAGGACAGTATCATCAACGGTGCCTAACGTGGTCGGCCTATTCAATGAATAGTCTTTAATGGTATTGGTATAATATTCTTTATTTATTTCAATAATACTATAACGAGAGAATCTTAAATATTAGTTCTATATAAGTTTTTATACTAAGATTAGTTTGCTAAATGCTAAAAAATAGCTAACAAATAATAAATTATTATAAAATATATCCACAGTTAGCTCTTCATTGCTATAAAAAATTTAATGATTCATCAAATTGTTTGCCAAATCTAACGAGTCAATTATAATTGTTAAATTCCCTTCTTTCTAACCTTTTTGCCTTTAGCATCCTCACCTGTCATGTTCGAGGATTCCAGCGACCAGAAATGATGGCAATAGAGGTATCTAATCACTCCTTTTCTACCCCCTTCCCTAGAACCCTAGTCCTCTCTCTCTCTCTCTCTCTCTCTCTCTCTCTCTCTCTCTCTCTCTCTCTCTCTCTCTCTCTCTCTCTCTCTCTCTCTCTCTCTCTCTCTCTCTCTCTCTCTCTCTCTCTCTCTCGGAGTAATTGGTGACTAGAGGTTCAAAAGTGGTGGATTCCATGATGTCCTAGATGCAGCAAACTTGTGCATCTCCAATATGTAGTTGATTATTCATAGGATTAGTTTTCTGTTATGTCATGTTCATTTAATGTCTTGTTGCATAATCTGTTTAAAATCTGGTTTCATATGAAAAACTCAACCATGTCTACACGTGTACGCATTTTATTTGAATTTTGGAACCTTTTGATGGGTTAAGTGTCAATTTTCTTTGTTTGCTTTCCAATTGCATTCTTAAATATTGAGAGATAGTTTATATCTTGAGATGGGATTATGGAACAAGCATGTCACCATTGTTTGTCTATTTTTGCCATCTGGGTTGTTTTTATTATTTTTTGTTGTTGCTCTTGGTTGATCGTAACAACAATAGTACCAGACTACTAGCTTCTTCACAGACCTCAGATTCGCCTCCTCGTCAGCGCTGTTATTCCATATCTATCGATTGTTCTAGGACAATGACGATCAGCTTGTGTTGGCTAGGTGGCAAGACGAAGAAAAAGGGCAAAGAATAAAAAAATATTATATTAAAATAGCTTAAAAGTATTAAGCACATCTTCAACCCATGAGCAAAAGCAAAATTTGACTTAAATTTCACTCCAACCCATAAGTTAAACCATTAGCAAAAGCAAAAAACAAAGCTAAATATAGTTTTTGCTTTTGCTTTAGCTGATCATGCCAGCTCAGACATAATTGTCATCTACCCTTTTCACCATCCACCCCACCATCGCCCACACTCCCCACGGCCTCTCCACCCAAACGTCAGCCCCTCCTCCACACGGCCCCTCCACCCCAGCATCACCCCCTCCTCCCCATGGCTCCTCCACCCCAGTGTCACATCCTCCTCCCCACGGCCCCATCCCTAATGTTGTCGGCTGTAATATACCTCACCTAGAATAGACTAAGAGATAACTTATATATGGTTTGAGGATGTCATTTGGTAGTTGCGAGGTAGGACTATTTTGGTAATATCTAGAAATATAATAAATATTATATTTAAATAATAAATATCATAAATCACCCTATATTTAATCTGCATATATAATATATAAAATATATTATTATAATATATATAATAATATAAGATAATAATATATATTATTTAATATATATCTATAATAATTATAATATATTATAATATTAATATAATAATGAGATTATATTATGGTTTAATAATATATTTATATCACCCTTCACACTTATGGTTTAAGATTTCTTTTTTATTACACAGGAATGAAAGATTCGGATTCCTTACTCTGTTTCTCTTTTCCTTAGTCCGCATAAGCGGAAAACTTAGCTCTTTATTCTGCATATTTCTCTCTTACTTCGCGTGATTTGTAGACTAGGATTCTTAATCCGTTTGAGTGTAAGACCCAGATTCCTTAGTCCATATCTTTAAGTGCTTTGTCTGCGCTAATAATCCTTATTCTGTATCTTGTAATAACTTGGTTATTTACCAAGTTGATTGACGACACTCACATTGGTCCGTATCAAGATTATGTATCCTGTCCTTAACTTTGTACTCACAAGTGAAGATCCATATTAAAGCTTGTCTTCTGCAACATGTTAGAAATTACATTGAAAGATCTCAAACCAAATTACATAGGGTTTTATCAGCATCATCTAAATTCTGGGTTCGATCTAACGATCTCCCCCAATATGGAGATGCCAAAACCCTTTGTAATTTGATCTGGTTAGCAAGGCAAAAGATAAATACACAAAGATAAAGATAATTGCTCCATCCATTAATTCATAGCAGCAAGTACACAATTTCAGCCTCAGTACATAGAATAGACAATTATGGCATATAAGGCTTACTATACTTGAAAATCATTGTTGTTGTTAGCTGTATCATCTGCCCCTTAGTGTAGTTAAGTACATTATTCCATGATCTATCAAACCGGAAGAGAGCTTGCATGAAGTAGCAAACGAAGGCACCACATCTCTCTCCATCAGGTTGTTGAGGCACTATATCTTTGCCACGGATCACCGAAATCAGCTTTGCATTAGGGGCCATGGGAGGTTGTCTAATAGACTCAAAGAGTTTGCTATCTCTTAGTGCAGTAAATAGATTTAGGGGCAAGGGTTCCAATTGAGTCTTCCTCACTTGTTGTTCAATGACTTGGTGAGAATCAATGAGAAGAACCTTCCTTGAGATGATCATGAAGACTTCAACTATGAAGTGCGGCGAGTTAACCCGGTATGGAATGAGAACAAAGTTAAGAGTGCTCCATGGTTTGCTGTTCTCAGTAGTTCCGTCAATGAAGGTTTAAATGTGGGAAATAGCTTGAATATAATCCTCAGACCAACATGGCAAGATATCAATAAGGTTTCCATCCTTGTAAAGAGAAGGAAACAACCTGGATTCCATCTTCACTACCAGAGCAAAGTTGTAGATGTCTTTAATTGTGTATAGTACCTCCTCAACAAGTATATTGCTTATATCTTCAGGTGAGAAAGGAGGCATAGTTAGACATCTTCGCTCGGTAGTGGAGCAAGTACACTCTTTGATTGCATTAAGAATACTTCCATCTTCATCAGCCAGATCAAGTTTCGCGTAAGATGGGAGGAAGGTGATGTCCACAGCAGGAGTAGAAGAAGATGGAGTGGCACTGGAGGAGCTGGCCTTGGAAGATGGGTAGTGGCTATGTTTGGGGATAGGGAGACCCAGAAGGGGAGTAGTAGCAGGCCGTTTTCCAGTATTTTGGGTCCGAGTAGAAGGATCAGCAACTTCCTTAGTAGCAGATGGGGCAGCATCAAATGGAGCAGGAGCAGATGGCAAATTCTCCCCCTTTTTGGCAGATCGATGAGGGGTGCTAGGGACGTGAGCCATGGTATGCAACAGATCCGCAAAGGAAGAAGACGGAGAATGAACCGAGGAGGCCACCAGATCCATCTTTTGCTCTATGGAGGTAGAGGAGTCAATGAGGGCAGAAAGGAGTTGAGCGCCAAGGGCGTCTACCTTAACAGTGATAGCAGCAATTTGGGCATCTGAGCCTGAGCATAGCGGTCCAGCTGAGCAGAAAGCACAACATCAGAGTGGACTGTGCCATAAGAGGCCCACCCAAGGTCAAACTCCGGAGCTTTGGAGGACTCACCCCCCATGAAGTGGTGCAAGAGTGTGTTGGGCAGAGGTGTCAGCAGGAGAAGAGACTGAAGGTCTGTAGCAATAGCATCCGGAGCATCAGAGGCATCCGGGGCGGCGAACCCGCCATGACCAGAGAGGTCAATAACTGGGACATCCATCGGAGAAGAAGGCCCGACCTCGGCAGGAAAAGAAACACGTGCATTGTGGGCCGGTCTGGAGGAAGCAACAGCAGGAGGGGCAACTTAGAGGCAAGCCAATAAGAGAAAGCCATGTTCCAAGTTCCAAATGATCATAGCATCCAGGGTGTTTGTATATTGAGCATAATATACCCGAAGATCGTTGTTAAGGATGGTAGCAGTGCAGGAAAGACTGAAACAGAACCATAAGTCCGTAAGAACATCAACAACGAGACGATTCAAGTAGTCTTGAGGCTGGAGGGGCAGGTCCGGAGTAACTGCTAGAGGAGAGGCAGGAGCAACAGTAGTAGGGACATCAGCAGTAGATGATGTTTAGGGTTCAGCAAGAGTAGAGACAGGATGAGATAGCCCCGCAACGTCGGACAGATTAGCACGAACGCTGTGCTGCAAGCCTCGGGAGACAGAAGGCGTGGCAATAGATCGGATCCGGGAGGACTAGTGGGCAGAACTAACCTCATGGGCGGAGTTGACGGTTGGGTCACCAACAGAACTGGCCTGTTGTTCCGGGGTGGCGATGGTGCATGGGAAGCAGGAGGCCGGCGAATAGTCAGAGTCCCATCAGGTGTTAGATGGCAAAGATAGTAAGCCTAAGGGAAAGTGATGAAAGAATGTCCGTTGAAATGGGATGGACGAAGATGCCGAAAGACAATGGTGAGTATCCGCCCAAAGCATAAGTTCTTTGGGTTGTTGCCTATCAACCAAAATAGGAATGCCCCCTAATCCATTGGCAAGTGCTCAAAGACTCAGTACATAGCCAGAAGCAGGTCGTACGGGATAGAGTCGAGGGCAGACGTCTAAGCCAATAAGAATCGGCTCAGGATGGTGGCCATACAGCGATAGCAGCATTGGAAGGACTTCAGCTTGTATTCCTTCCCTTTGTGTGTGCAGCCCATCTTGGCTGCCATTATCTCAGGCTCTGTCCGCAGGTGAGTAACAAGAGGTAAGTGATGAGCGGCACGAAGAACGTTAGGGGTGATAACGATGGACTCACCCCGAATAGTGGATTTGATGGAGTCGACGGTGCAACAAATGTTTTGGTAGTATTCAAGGATGTCTTCGAGAAGTAAGTCTACCAGATTAAAGACCAGATTGAGAAGGTGGCTGGCGTCGAGAAGTGGGCAGAGTTCCAGAAACCACACTGGAGGATTGGAAATTGCGTTCCAATCAACCATGTGGCCTGGATTTACTCCAGATAGTGCAGCTTTGGGTGCTATTGAAGTTGAAGGGCGAGAAGATAAGGAAAGCTAGGGTTGACAGAAGAACAGCGACGAAGGATTTGGGGATTTGAAAATGCAATGTCGCTCTATGCTTGAACGTGCAGGATATATATATATATATATGACTGGGCCATGAATGCTAGCAGGTCTAGGGTTTAAATGAGATAAACAATGAGCCGCCTCACAATCTACGTTATTAGACTTGATAGTCGAACGTCTCTAGATAATAAGATGATGTGGAACTCGTAAGAACCAAGCATTTATGACAACTGTATGCCTACTTCTGAAAATTGGAAACAACTAATTGCCCGGCTTGAGACGTGCATTTAATGAATCATCATTATTCCTCCTAAAAAATATGCTATGTAAGATAATATGTGGATTACCGCGATTTGAGAATTCCAAGAGTCAGGAGGAAGGAAACCGATTGTCATCCGGAGTATAGATAATCCGTAGGAAGAATGATCCGGATGAATGACAGACTTGTTCCGTAGTAATAAGTGCTGACGAGGAGAGAAGAAGATTCCTTTGCTGTCTTGAAGTCAAGAAGATTAGAAGTACCACAACACCTTAGATTCGAGACATCAGACAAGATATATCGATGAAGTGCAAAGAGAATTTGAACCTGTAGCTTCATAAAAGTATACTAAAGAGAGCAGAAGACTTAACAGGTTGGGATTAGTACAGATACAAGATAAATAATATGAGTCAACTCAGTATAATCCGAACTAAAGAAAAATAGAAATTATGTATAAAAATGATAGCAATAGACACATACATACGAGTTAATGATCAATTTACTGAAATCAATGTATATGATAGATAATAAACACATAAGTTCAATTGCTCAACATAGCAAATCTTTCATACTGAGATAGATAGTAAAGATGAACTAACGCTATATGAATTTATCTAACTTAAGATTCATGAGTGAGGGTGAAAAAGAAAGCACATGATGTATGATTAATCAATTGATAGTCATGCCTAAGATACAAGGTTGAAGAAGAAACCATTCCAGACATTCCACAATTCCGATTTAACAATACAAGTCCAATTAGACCCAAGAGTGAGAGTTTGTAGGGAGGAGTGTCCAAGACATATTAGGAGGGTATTACTTAAGTAATAAATGAAGCATTTTCTCCCCCTTAGATCATGCAATCCTCTCGATAAGAACTCCCCCCCTCAGATAGACAGCCAAGAAAGAGGTCACGAGACATATTAGGGGGGCATTACTTAGTTAATAAATGAAGCATTTTCTCTCCCTTAGATCATGCGATTCTCTTGATAGACTTTTTCTGTAAAAGGATTTTAGATCATGAGAAAGTGCTATCTGTCCGAGATAAAATTCCACTGTAGGTGCTGAGCAGACTGCAACTATGATTCTATCCACCAAGCATTCCGAGCCAACCCATTTCACATCTTCAACAATGCATGATAGAAATTTCATTTAATCATAGAAATCATAAGGCATGTGGTGAGAAATAGAAATGGAATCATGACATCGAAAAAAGAGTTGATCCATATATCATTAATTATGTTAGCTTTACCTATGTAAGTCCGAATTAGTAAGCATCCTCCCAATGAATTATGGGAAAATCACCAGAAACAGGATGCATGACTTCAAAAGTAAATATGATCAACATAAAGTACAATAAGTGTCTTTCACTATTCACGAAGCATGATGCATGTTCTGAAAAATATACTACTAGATAATTAAAGTTAGAGACTATGCAGAAAGGCCAAGCATACCTAACTTAAGGAGCAGTTCAGAGAATCTTGCGTCGGGTAGGGCTTTGTGAGTGTTTGCTGTTGGTCCCTGGGAGCCTAGAGGGGAGGGGGGTGAATAGGCTCTAATTGAAAACTCTTTGCTCGTCACTGGCACAACACTTATTTGGTTAAACGATAATATCAGTGCAGAATATAACCTGTTGGATCAAGCCCAGAATTTAGATCATGCTGATAAAGCACTATGTAATTTGATCTGAGATCTTTTGTGTTTCTTTGATCATTGCAGAAGATATGTTATTAATCTGGAGACACACTTGTGAGAGCAAAGCTAAGGACAGGATACATAATCCTGATCCGGACAAGAGTGAGTGTCGTCAAACACTTGGTAAATAACCAAGTCACCAATACATACGGAATAAGGAACATTCGTGCGGACTAAGAACTTAAAAGCTACGGATTATGGAATCTGCTCTTAATATCTCAAACAGACTAACTCAAACTGATGCGGAGTAAGAATCTTGGTCTACAAGGTCGCACGAAGTAAAAGAGTCGACACGAAGCTAAAAAGTTAAGTCTTCCACTCAAGTGAACTAAAGTAAAGAAGACACGGAGTAAGGTATCCGAGTCATTCATACATACGGAGTAAGGAAGTACTGATGCGGAATAAGGACCCGAGTCTTTATTTGCACGGAGTAAAGAAACCAGATGCAGAGTAAGGAATCCGGACCACTCACTCATGCAAAGTAAGGATGTGCTAGTACGGAGTAAGCCATCCGATCCTTTAGACTCGCACGGAGTAAGGAACTTATATATGGAGTAAGGAACTTACATGCGGAGTAAGGAAGCGTTGATACGGAATAAGCACTCCGACCTTCTCATTCACACGGAGTAAGGAAGCGCTAACACGGACTAAGGATTCCAGTACCAAATAGATATGGAGTAAGCAACCACTGACACGGAGTAAGGTTCCGAGCTTCATTAGCAATGGAGTAAGGAAAATTACACTGGACCAAGAAGATGTTACTTTAACTTACCGCATTTAAAGTTATCAGCTCGTAGTGTCCCGATGTAAGACAAACTCATTGAGAACCTGAAGAATCTTACACGTGGATCACCCGGATATGTGGACACAACTTTAATTATACTTGGAAACTCACAAAGGCACTTATACTCTTCAAACCCAAGATCTTGAGCTCCACAAACCACAGTAGTCAAGGCAGAGAGATTACCGAGGAATAGTTAGTGCTGAACGCATTCCGGAACTACAAGTTCCAAGGTTGTCTCTTAGGAATGTTTGTATAAATATTCATACTTGTACATTTAAAAAAGAGAGTATGTGTGCGAGCGAGCTTGAATCAATCCTGTGTATGCACAAGAGTTCAAAGACATAATAGGCTAGTGTGTGAATCCTTTTGTAAACAGAGTGTAAGAGAGTCTTGTTTCTATTTTGTTGTATTTATCTTTTGATAATAAAACAAAATACTTCCACTATCTGGTTATCTTCCGCAGTGATTCTATCACTTAACTAGATAAGTGTTTGTGTCATAAGAGAATAGAAAGAGTTTCGATAAGAGCCTATTCACCCCCCCCCCTTCTAGGCTCCAAGGGACCATCAAGTGGTATCAGAGCAGTTCTATTTGTTCTAAGTAGAGATCCCACTCTTTCACTCAAGAATGGTCGAAGAAAGCGATATGCTTATTCAACACTCGCCTTAACTCCGGAGGTGCACAAGAGCCCATCCCGGATCGAAGCAAGCCGGTGAAAACGTCGATCCACCTCAACCGTCGCTGCCTCCACCGCTCAACCACGGAGTTCTGGTTTTACTCGACAAAAGCGCCCAAATTCACACCTGAGCTTTTCTCCCGGTGGAAAGCTCGCATGAAGATGTTCATGGTATGCCATGACCATCTCATGTGGCCCTGTCTTCATCAGGAGATTCCAATTCCGATGACTATCGGAGAACATGGAGTTAGAAGGCCAAAGACGGATGCCGAACTTACCAATGATGAAAGAGCCTGGCAGTGCGCTAGCGAAAAGGCTCTGGCTTATGTTACATCGTCTTTGGATTCCGAGGCTTTCACGGATGTCCAGGGCTGCACGTCAGCAAAAGCTGTCTGGGATAAATTGACAATCCTCTATGAGGGAAGTCAGTCCCAGATGCAAAACGTGATATGTGCTCTCAGACAGAACTTTGAGAGTTTCAATCACAAACCTGGCGAATCCCTTGAGAGTATCTATCGGAGATTCGGCAAGTTCATTCTAGAGCTAAGAACTGTCAATGAACACTACACTCAGTCTCAAATCAATGACAAGTTCTTTCGATCCTTGCCGGATCGCTACTACTCCAAGCAGCTCCAGATGCAAGTTGACAAAACGGCGTTCATCGCCCTTGAAGAAATATACGGAGGGCTTCGGACTCATGAGGTCAGATTCAGATACACTGACCGTGATGAGAAAATAGCTCGGAAAGAAAAAGGGGTAGCCCTCAAAGCTACGGAATGCTCCAATAATCATCAAGAGGATGATACGGATGAGTCAGAGAATTCTGACTCAGACGCAGAAGAGGAAATAGCTCTTCTTGTTAAATCCTTTGAACGATTCCTTCGAAAAAGTAGAAAAGGATTCAGAAGAGGCTCCTCATCATCCAGAAGGAAGGAACGATCGGAGTCGAGCTCCCAAGAATGCTTTAATTGTGGGAAACCCGGTCACTGGGCCAAGGAATGCAGATCCAAATCTAAGACGGTAGAGAAAAGTAACAAGGTTACTCCTTGACGTACCACCTTAGACAACAACAAGAACAAGAGGGAGGCGCTCGTGACAAAGTACTTCAGTGGCTTAGAAGAAGAGGAGGAATCCTCGGATGATGAGCCAACTTCTAAGCCGAATGCCTGCCTCATGGCAAATATTGAGGTACCTTCTATCTCTGAACTCATGAGTAAAATAGAATCTCTTATTACTGAATGTGATCATGAAAAGAATGAGAGACTAATAATTACTCAAATGTACAAAGATATGGAAAGTCAGAATAAACGTCTTGAATTTACTATTACTAGATTTGAAAAAGACATAACTGACTTCAGAGGAAAAGAAGCTTAGTATCACGATCTAAGGGCTAAAAATCATCTGCTAAATACCAATCTCTTAGGCCTAAAAGTTATTGTAAAAAGACTCGAGAATGAACTTGAACAAGAAAAGGAAATAAACCGTAAGTGGCATAAATCCGGAGAAATAGCCTCTTCATTTAGGACTGATCCAGATAATATTCGAGTCAAACCTGGCTTAGGCTCAGAATCATCAACCTCCAATGCTCAAGCTACTAAGTGTCCTCCGGATTTCACTCCAAAACTAACCAACTTATATCCTGTTAGTACGTCTAAACCGTTGGATGGTTTCATTTCAGGTGGCACCATAGTTTATGACTGTGGAGTTGAGGCTGTTACTGCACTTCCCGAAGCAGTAGCACCCGTAACTAATGATGAAGGGAAGGGTGCTACAGTTAAAGCCAAAACTGTAGCACCCAAAAACAAAGGAAAGGTAAAGGCTGACGCATCTAGGGCCAAGAGCGTGTCACCCAAATGCAATGGATTAGGCCATAGGGAACAAAGTAGAAAGTCTGTAAAATCTAAGAGATCTGTATCCCCTGTTCGTACTCCGCATTATAGTGTCTGTTCCATCTGTAGGGAAATAGGTCATTATCACTATGAATGTTGGAGTTTATCTAATAACTGGCTTTGTAATCAAATTTGTACCAATAAAGATCAGTTCAATAAAAAGGGTTCTTCGAGCAAAACAAAATCTAAACCTCAAAGGAGTATCTCTCCTAAGATAACCCAAATAAAAGAAGCAGCTGAAACTAACAAATTAAAGTCAACTTGGAGAGCTAAAAGTCCTAGCAAAGTCAAATCCGGAACTGTTGACATTACTGCTGTTCTTTCTAACCGCCCGAAACAAGTTTGGGCACCAAAAGTATAAATTGCTGTTTTTTAGGAGCATCTCTGGAATGTACTGCCGGATCACTTGAAGTTAAAGATCAATCAAAGCAAGTGGATCCTCGATAGTGGATGCTCCGTACATATGACGGGTGATCAGACTCTGCTTGTAGAAGTTAATGAAAAACGAGGTCCATCCGTTTCATATGGCGACAACAGCAAAGGAAAGACTGTCGGGTATGGTACTTTAACCAACGGCTGTGTATCAATCACTAGAGTTGCACTAGTCGAAGGTTTGAAGCATAATTTGCTAAGTGTCAGTAATTTATGTGACAAAGGATTTACTGTTTCCTTTATGTCCAACACCTGAAAAAGGGAAAACTTATCCGGAGATGTTAAGTTATCCGGATCAAGAGATGGGGACATATACTCAGTGGTCTTAAGAAATAATTCTCCTGACCCTGTATGCTTCCTCACTAAAGCTTTAGATAAAGATAGTTGGTTATGGCACAAACGATGCGCACATTTAAACTTTAAGACACTGTCTAAGTTAGCATCACTTGATCTTGTCACTAGTCTACCTGAACTCAAATACTCCAGAGACACTCTCTGTATGCCAACTTGGCAAACAGACCAAACATAGCTTTAAGAGCAAATCAGTTAACTCAATATCTGCTCCTCTGCAACTTCTTCATATGGACCTCTGTGGTCCTATTTCTGTTCCTTCGCTGGCTGGTCCGAGATATACCCTTGTGGTTATCGATGATTTTACCAGATACACATGGGTAATGTTCCTGAAATCAAAGGATCAAACTTTTGAGCATCTTATAGATCTTTTCAACTGGATAAACAACTCACAAGGACTGAGCATAAAGTGCATCAGGAGTGATCATGGTACAGAATTTGATTTTTCAGAAATGTGATCATATTGTTCTGAACAGGGCATTCAGCACGACTTCTCTGCGCCCATAACTCCACAACAAAATAGGGTAGCTGAGTGCAAGAATCGTACTTTAGTCGAGGCTGGCAGATCTATGTTAGCAGGGGCAACGCTTCCTCTTAGTTTATGGGCTGAAGCTGTGTCCACTGCCTGCTATGTTCAGAACAGAACTCTAATAAATAAATCTACCATGAAAATACCCTATGAGATGTGGAGAGGACGAAAGCCTTCAATTTCACATTTCAGAGCTTTTGGGTGTACTTGCTATATATTGATAAATGACAAAGAAACCCGAAATAAATTTGAACCAAAATCTGATGATGGGATTTTTGTCGGGTACTCATTACATAGCAAGGCTTATCGGGTCTTTAATATAAAACTTTTTAAAGTTGAAGAATCTATCCATGTGACCTTTGATGAAACTAATCTTGATTGGTCAAAAGTTGCTTCTTCAAGTTCAAATGTACAGGTCCTAAACAGCAACATCGACTATTCGAAGTTTATGAATATTCCTGTTACACATTCTGACCAACCACGTTTCATCAGCGAGGCACAAAGAATCTATATGGATGATACTACGGATGATTCGGACTCAGGACTACCATTAAGCTCCGGACATACTCCCTCGGATACCCAAAATTCCGGAGCACCTTCAAGCACGTCCGGACCAATTAACACTGAAAGAAACAGTATTGAAGAACCACCTAGTTCTACCATACCTTCTAATACAGAAACATCTGGTCTGGAAGAAGCTCAACCAGCAGATATACCTGAACCACCTAATCTGGTAGAGCTTCAAATTATTCAAGATCAACCATCACATGCACAGAATTACAGATGGACCCGAAACCATCCCTCAGATCAAGTGATTGGTGATCCTACTGCTAGTGTAAAAACAAGAGCAGCCACCTTCAACATGTGTCTTTACTTGTGTTTTCTATCTCAAATAGAACCAAAGGTGGTAGATGAAGCTCTTCAGGATTCTAATTGGATAGAAGCCATGCAAGAAGAGCTGAATCAATTTAAGAGAAATAATGTGTGGACTCTAGTACCAAGGCCTAAGTCTCAGCAAGTCATTGGAGTTAAATGGGTGTTCCGGAACAAGCTTGATACGAATAGAATAGTAATCCGGAACAAAGCCAGACTAGTAGCTAAAGGATATCGTCAAGAAGAAGGAATAGACTATGATGAGACCTTTGCTCCGGTAGCAAGACTTGAGGCAATCCGAATGTTTCTGGCGTATGCTTCATGTGAAAACTTCATAGTTTATCAAATGGACGTCAAGAGCGCATTCCTGAATGGAGATCTTCAAGAGGAGGTGTACGTTGAACAACCTCCAGGTTTCATTGAACCCAAGGCTGGACATCTGGTTTACAAATTACAGAAAGCCTTGTATGGATTGAAGCAAGCTCCAAGAGCCTGGTATGACACACTTTCGGAATTCTAACTTGCTCACAACTTTCAAAAAGGGAAGATTGACACCATGCTATTCTTACGAAAAGAGAAAGGACATACTCTGATCGTACATATATACGTGGATGATATCATTTTCGGATCAACTAATCCGAAACTTTGTGATGAATTTGCCAAGTTGATGACTGGCAAGTTTGAGATGAGTATGATGGGAGAATTGTCCTACTTCCTTGGGATCAAAGTCAAACAACTGAAGGAAGGGACCTTCATAAACCAAGCTAAGTATACTCGCGACTTAATCAAGAAGTTTGGTATGGAAAGTTCGTCTCCCGTCAAAACTCCAATGCCAGTCAATGCCAAGTTAGACCCAGATGTTGATAGCAAATCAGTGAATGTGACTGAGTACAGAGGGATGATTGGATCCTTGCTGTATCTTACAGCAAGTCACCCGGACATAATGTTTGCAACTTGCATCTGTGCAAGATATCAGGCGAATCCCAAAGAGTTTCATATGCTTCATGTAAAACGGATATTAAGGTATCTCAAAGGGACAATTAATTTGGGACTCTGGTACCCAAAAGAGTCCAACTTCGCCTTATCCGGATATTTCGATGCTGATTTTGTTGGGTGTCGCATGACCCAGGAAAAACACTAGTGGTACATGCCAATTCCTTGGAAACAGATTGATCTCTTGGTTCAGAAGAAGCGAATTCCGTATCAACATCTACTGCTGAAACAGAATATATAGTCTTTGGGAGTTCGCTCGGCTTCTCCTGGATGCAAAGTCAACTTACCGACTACGGCTTCAACATGACATCTGTTCCACTTTCTTGTGAGAATACCAGGTCTTATTGCTATCAACAATAATCCCGTCATGCATCCAAAGACAAAACATATTGAGGTCAGGCATCATTTCATTCGTGATCATGTTCTTAAAAAGCACATATCCCTGGAACATGTTGCTACTGAAGATCAACTGGCGGATATACTTACAAAGCCCCTACCTGATGTAAGATTTTCTAAACTTCTTCTCAAATTGGGTATGCTTGACTTTTCTGCATAGCTTCTCACCTGTTATCCATCAGTAGTTACTTTTAGAACATGCATTGTTATACTTCATGGTTAGTGATAGACACTGAACTTCATGTTTATGCTCTGATATTTCTCACTAAGTTCATATGGGAGGATGCTTGCGTTTCCCGACTGAAGTCGTTTAAGCAAACATGATTAAAGTTTATATGATTAACCTCATTCTGGTTTCATGATCTTAATTTCCACTGATTACCACATGACAAATGCCTGTTCATTTAGATTACTCTATTAACATGTATAGTTGAAGAAATGAAATGGGTTAGCTCGGAATGCCTGGTGGATGAATACACAATCGTGATCTGATCACCTGAAGTATAGTTTCCTATAAAGATAGATAGTGCTGAATTTCTTTAAGCCGGAAAGGTCTACCGAGAGGATTGCACAATCTACGGGGGAGAAAATGCTTTATAAATTATTCGAGTAATACCCCCCGTATATGTCTCATGACCTCTTTCCGGGATGTCTATTCGAAGGGGAGCCTTTTCATTGAGAGGATCGAATGATCTACGGGGGAGCCTAAGCTTCATTTATTACCTCAGTAATAACCCCCTAATATGTCTCAGATACTCCCTCCTCTAAACCTTTACTTCCGGATCTGACTAGACATGCGTTGTTGAAACAGAATTGTGGCATGCTTGGATGTATTTTTTTTTCTTCAACCATGCATTTTAATCGGATAATCAACTGCTTGCTTTTGACATGTGTCCACTTCCTCATTTTTCACTCATGAATCCTAGTTTGGTCAAATCATATGATTTTTAATTAATCTTAGCTACATCGTTCAGCAGGATGGTTTTGCTATGTTGACCTATATGAACTTGTGTATTTATTATCGACATATGCCCTGATTCAGTCACATTGATCATTCTCTAGTTTGTATATATCTATTTCAATCTTTGTAATGCACAAGTTCTGCTACTCATTAGTTCGGATTATATAGCTCTTCACTGACTGTTTTCTCCTATCCGTACTAATCCTTGCTTGTTAAGCTTTTGTACTTTTAGCTTATTTTTGTGAAGCTACAGGTTCAGATTTTCTTTGCACCCTTATCGATAAATCCAGTCCATAGTCTTGAATTTGAAGTGTTGTGGTACTTCTCTTCTCTTCGACTTATTGATAGCAAAGGAATCTACTTTTCTCACACCGCACTCTGTTACTACGGACACAGTCTACTTTTCATCCGGATACTCATTACTCGACTATCGCTGATTCCGGATGATTGTCGGTTCATTCATCCGGACTCCTGACACTGTCAAATTGCGATAATCCATGTCTTATTTTATATCGCGTGCTTTTGAGGAGGAATAATGATGATTCATTAAATGCATGTCTCGGGATGCACACACACTTCCCCTGGAAGGCAAACAGCTGTTATCCTTACTTGGTCATGCCGTCTCCACGTCATCTTTTAATTCGAAGGCACACCAATATCAAGACTAATGACATCAGCCCATCAAGCGGTCTACTGTTTCACTCATGGACTCGGTCTTATATATTCTGGTCCTTCCTGTGAAGCACGAGTGTTACCCTTTTCAAATCCCTAAAACTCTTGTTGCTCCTTCAATCCCTAAGACCTCGCCTTCCCTCTCGCCCTTCAACTTTCATCTACAATGGCACCCAGAACCTCTCTTTCCGGCGTCAATCCCGGCCATCTGGTCGATTGGAGCGCTGTCTCCAACCCTCCGAACTGGTTTTCCCATATTCGCCCTCTTCTAGAAGCCTCTCATATACTCGACTTGATCTCCAATCCTGTCGATCTTCTTATAGACGACATTCTCGAGTATTACCTACGGATCCGCTGTACCACCGACTCCATCATCTCCTATGTTCGTGGTGAATCCATCCTCATTACCCCCGACGTTCTCCGCGCTGCTATCAGTCTACCCCCCGGTGAATCACAGCGCCCCGATGCTGATCCCATGGCGGCTTCTATGGGTTGCACCTATAAAGGCAAGGAATACAAGGTGAAGTCCTTCCAAGATCGCTATCGCTGTATGGCGATCATACTGAGTCGATGCTTACTGGCTCGCACTTCCGCTCTGAACTCTGTTTCGTACGATCTTCTTCTGGCCATGTACGGCGTTTTCGAAGGTCTTCAGATGGATTGGGGGATGTTTTTGTTCCGACTGCTGCAGACTGGACCCAAGAACCATTCCTTCAGGCGCATCCTAAGCATTGTCTTCCGGCATCTTTATCCGGACCATTTCGCCCGCTCTGACGCTGTTCCCTTTCCTCCGGCTCATTATCTTCGCTATATTACGCCTGATGGGAACATGATTGTCACGCCCCGGATTTCCAACCCGAGGAAACCGGTACGTGACTCCCCTTTTTACCCACACGGAGGGCAAAGGGGTTAGGATACAAACCAAGAACTGAACATTTTAAACATTCACAACACATTCAAGAAAAATAAAGTCCATCAGGCAGTCCACAAACCAAATCGGTCTTTAATACAAAGTCTTCTTTTCAATCCATCCCCATTGGGGTTACATCGATTCCCATAATAAAATAACATAAACAATAAAATCAATAAGGTCTTCCACCTTGGGGTCCCACCTAACGCCCGTAGGTTCCCTGTAAAGAAAACAACATGGTAGGAGGGGTGAGTAACCACGCTCAAGTAGGGATCATGTCTCCCCAACCCATCCCATGCACCTAATATCTACATGCCTTGTGTACAAGTGTTGTGTCGTGATACAATCATTCCACCAGATATAGTCACAAAGCTATAACGAAAACACAATCATACATGGGCTGGTACATAAACACTCCCGGGCTTCCACGGCCACCGGGTTTCAAGAACGTCCCGGGCTTCCACGGCCACCGGGTTCCACAAAACAGTCCCGGGCTTCCACAGCCACCGGGTTCCACAAAACAGCCCGGGCTTCCACAAGCCACCGGGTTCCACAAATCAGTCCCGGGCTTCCACGACCACCGGGTTCCACAAATCAGTCCCGGGCTTCCACGGCCACCGGGTGTACAAGCAAACACGCAGCACACATGGCCATACAGGCATAACATCAAACACTTAGTATGCTTAGTCACACAGGAATAACATCGAACACTTAGCATGCATATATTCACCAGCTCATAAACCCAAACCACACAGGATATAATCTCACACATAATACGCACAGCTTCACAGGCATAATTTCAAACACATAACATGCACGGCCTCACAGGCATTACCTCAAACACATAACATGCACGGCCTCACAGGCATTATGTCAAACACTTGGCAGGCATATATACATATATCCAAACAACGCCATTGAAGGCCAACATTCATATAGGAGATCACACCTATATGAATTTACATATAAATAGTATGATAACAAGGACAATATCCAACGGGTAATTCACCACAGGGCCTAACCCCGGATCAGGTATAAGAAAACAGAACCCCTACCTTACAACAGATCTTCCTTGCTCCCGCGCTAAACGCCGTCCTCCCCACGCAAGATGCTCCGGCAAGAACCAAGAACTCCCCTTCCTTCTCTCTCTCTCTAGCTCTCTCTCTCTCTACGACGGCCGCAGCATTGAAGAGAACCCTAAACCTAAAACAGAGAGCTTCTCCTCCTTATATAGGCAACACAACATCAAAACGACGTAGTTTTGATTAAGTGAATCCCAAGCATCAAAACGACGTAGTTTTGATCACACAAGTTAGCACCTTTCCGCACCCATATAGGCCAAAATACTCTGGAATTTCAACATGGTCCTTTGGAGAAAGTTCATTAGAATGACAAAACCAAGGGAACCATGCAAAAATATGCTCGCACGCCAATTTGCACGTGAATTCCCCAATTCACGTGCAACTCCATATGCACTCCAAATGCTCTCAAACTTCACCCCTAGCCTCCTTGCATCATTTAGAAGACAACCACACTTGCACGTGAATTGGACCCATATCACGTGCACCTCACATACATGTCCATTTGGCCTGAAACTTCGTGGTAGATAGAGGACATCATTCTAAGCATCTTTCCTTTTGCACGTGAATTCATTGGAGTCCATTTACCTGGGTCAAAATCTAGAAAAACTCTACTCAGGAGGCAAAACCGACTAACTCAAGGTACGGGTCCTTACATCCTCTCCCCCTTAAGACTTTTCGTCCTCGAAAAGAAATGACATAAGAGGAAAACAAACACAAGCTACCCATTTGCCACACGGCGAGCCACAACACCCAAATGGGTCATACACCACACACACAAGACAACAAAGACATAACAGTACCACCATAATCCATAACCACAATAATGCACATAACACATGTCCACATGGCACGAATACACATCTCAAAAACACATCACAAACAAGAACACATGTCTTTAAAAGACAAGACAAATACACCAAATCGTACACAACTAATACAAGAAAACACAAAACACATCACACCCTTGGCCAACGACCACCTCCCACGCTTAAGATTGTTCGTCCTCGAACAAGTCGGGATCTGCTCACGCATCACGGACTCACGTTCCCATGTCTCCTCCTCAATGCCACGGTGCTGCCACAGCACGCGAACCAAAGGAATAACACGACCACGCAAAAGCTTCGCTTGCCGATCTAGGATACGGATAGGGGCCTCAATGACGGACATGTCATCCTCAATGTCCAACGTCCCCCAATCAATCACATGAGTGGGGTCAGGGTGATACTTCCTCAACCTGGGACACGTGAAACACGTTGTGCACTCGACTCAGCCGCGGTGGTAACGCTAACCGGTAGGCCACAGGCCCTACACGATCCAGAATCTCAAAAGGACCAATAAACCGCGAAGATAGCTTGGAACCTCGCCCAAACCGTCGATGTCCACGACGTGGAGAGACACGAAGGAACACATGATCACCAACAGAAAACTCCAAAGGTCGCCGCCGCTGATCCGCATAAGATTTCTGCCGACTCTGAGCTGACAACAAACGCTGACGAATCAACTTGACCTTCTCAGTAGCCTCTTGAACCAACTGTGGCCCCAAGAGAGCTATCTCCCCCACCTCGGTCCAACACAAAGGTGATCGACACGGCCGTCCGTACAATGCCTCAAAAGGAGCCATCCCAATGGATGCCTGATAACTGTTGTTGTAGGCAAACTCCACCAAAGGAAGGTGAGTTGCCCACGAACCCCCAAAATCTAGCACACAAGCCCTCAACATGTCCTCCATGGTCTGATTCGTCCGCTCAGTCTGACCGTCAGTGTCACGCCCCTAAATTCTGAAACCCACAGAACCAAGAACGCGACTTCCCCACGCCCACTCCGGAGGTCGGGGGATTGGAGACGTACCCATTCTTATACAATACTACAACGGGGTAGCATTGTACATCCCAATGAACATAAATTAACAATTAACACCCATGAACATAAATTAACAATTAACACCCATGAACATAAATTAACAATTAACACCCATGAACATAAATTAACAAGGTCCAGCTATCCAAGTTAATACAACTATCACGGACCCAAGTCCGGAAAGGAAATGACCAAATAATCAACCAATAAATAGCTAAATTCATAAGGGAGAATCCTACATGAAGAGGTCCCGCTTAGCTCCGTTGTGGCTCCAACAGCTATTCCCTATAACCTGTAGGAAATAAAAATAAAGTAGGGTGAGCACAAGTGCCCAGTAGGTAATTTCCCTGTCTCCACTATCCTTTTATTCTCCTTCCTAGGACTATATGATCAGTGAAAGCATGTGCCAGTGTAGTGTCACATTCCAACACAAATAAATTCCATCCAATTACAAATCAATCATATCAGATTTCGAATCATGAAAGGCTCACGCCGGCAGATCAAACACCCATGGAAATTCCCGCCACCAACTCCAGGAATTTCAGCCGTTACTAAACTGCCACATGTGGGACCCATGGTATTCTTAACGTCAACCCGCCACATGTGGGACCTGAGTTAACCAGCCACATAGGGGACCCATGGCCCCTTGCCAGCCCTAAGTGGGACCCACGGTTAACTCACCAAATTCATCACGAAATTACCTCAACAGTCAGAAATTCCATACAACACCAATACAGAATATTTACTTCACCAGTTAAACAGTATCCACAAGCAGTGCACACATACATAATTTCATCTATTCATAACAATTATTAATTTCATTGTTCCTATCACTATTAATATTTTTTTTTTATTACTACTTATTATTGTTATTATTATTTTTTTTATTATTATTATTATTTTTTTTTTAGGCCCAAGGAGGGATGGGCCGGTCCCTTGGACCGGCCCACCAAGCGAGCCACGACAGGGGAGGGTTTGCACCCTGCGGAACGAGGCCGCGTCTCCCCTGCCGCCTTCCTCATCAACTCCAGCGCGCAGACGAAGAACCCCCCCCACTTCCGGCGGCCGTGAGACCACCCTCTCCTACACCCCCTCGCTGCTACTCGGCGCGCAAGGTGCGCAGAGATGCCACCGAGCGGCACGATCGCCGCCGCCCTTCCCTTCCACCGTCTCCACGCGACGCACCCGCTCGACGACCACGTCGCCCAAAACCAGCGCACCCCGCCACGCCGCTCCGTCCCCGCACGGCCGAGACGCGTCGCCCCCGAATTCACCACCCAAAACCGGCGCCCTCGGCGCTGCTCCTCCACCCCGCATGGTCGTCTCACCGTTGGCGTCGCACACATGAAACGAAAACTGGTTCCCCGAGAAAAGAAAACAAAAACAACAATACCCACATACACATCCACATACGTATTGAAAACAAATTAAGAAAACAAATCCCACAAATCTGCGTTTTCGTATATTAGCATAATTGATAATCAGGAAACACCTACCTGATTCAAACTCGGGAGATCAAGAACACAAGAACTTCAACACTGCTCTGCCTCTCTCTCTCCAACCAGATTCTGTTCACGCGCAACGAAAGTAGGGTTTTGTTTTTTGTTTACCCTAACTCCTCCTTTTATATTACCAATTATAATATAAATTGTAATATAATTAGTATTAATAATAATAATAATGATAATTATAATCCATAATAATAATTAATAATAACATTATGATTAATATTTAAAATCTCTACATTAAAATATTTATAGTAACAATAATAATTCTAATGTAAACCACTCAATTATTTAAATAATAACATTAATAATATTAACATCATAATAATTTTAAACCCGAATAATAATAATAATAACACACATCAATAAACCCGAATATTAAAATAATAATAACTCAACGCTCAACTCTATTTGACTCTAGCCCCCAGCCTTACTTAGGAACGGGTCTTCACATCCTCCCCACCTTAGGACTTTTCGTCCCCGAAAAGAAAAATCATCCACTACGAGGTAGCACTTCCTCGGCTAATCAAAAGTATGCACAACTTAGCTCCAATGAACATGATAGATGAAACGATGCCCACAAACAAGGTAACCAACAACACAACAATCACACGCAACACAAAGATATCGACAATCCTAAGCACAATAAACAAAGACAACAGGTTAACTAAACAAGTAACAAGGTACAAGGTCAACTACCTCACTCACGGTAAGGATCTTGACATCGATCTTGACATCCTCCCCACCCTAGGACTGTTCGTCCTCGAACAGCTTGGGGTGAAGAGCACGCATCTGACTCTCCCGCTCCCAGGTCTGCTCCTCCATATTACGGTGGCGCCACAAAACGCGGACCAACGGAATCGTCTTGCCGCGCAAGACCTGCTCCCGACGGTCTAAAATCTGGACTGGTGCCTCGACAACAGAACTATCATCTGCCAACTCTATTTCACGCCAATCAAGCACATGAGAAGGATCTGGATGATATCTCCGCAACTGGGAGACATGGAAAACGTCATGAACACGAGCTAGCTCGGACGGTAACTCCAATCGATAGGCCACTGGTCCCACAACATCAGTGATAGGAAAAGGACCTACAAATCGAGGCGAGAGTTTGGAACCTCGCCCAAACCGCCTGTGTCCCCGTCGTGGCGAGACTCGCAAGAAGACGCGATCCCCTACGACGAACTGAAGTGGTCGTCGCCGTCTGTCAGCATATGATTTCTGTCGACTCTGGGCCGTCAACATCCGTTGCCGGATCACTTGAACCAAGTCTGTAGTCTCTTGAACCATATCGGGACCCAAAACAACGGCCTCCCCTGCCTGGGCCCAACACAGAGGGGAGCGACACGGTCGCCCATACAATGCCTCATATGGCGCCATCCCTATCGTAGCCTGATAGCTGTTGTTATAGGAGAACTCCACCAACGGAAGGTGAGCCTCCCAACAACCTCCAAAATCCAATACACAAGCACGAAGCATATCCTCGAGAATCTGAATAGTGCGTTCGGACTGGCCATCGGTCTGAGGGTGGTAAGCTGTACTCAAATTCACTTGGGTGCCCAATGCACGCTGTAACTGCCGCCAAAACTGTGAAGTGAACCGAGTATCCCTATCAGAAACAATCGACAACGGCACACCATGCAAACGTACCACCACGTCGACATATCGCTGTCCCAAGGTCCGGACTGGATCGGTCTCACGAATCGGAATAAAGTGGGCAGATTTCGTCAAACGGTCTACAACAACCCAAATAGTATCATGGCCTCTAGAACGAGGAAGCCCTGTGACAAAGTCCATAGTCACATGGTCCCACTTCCACTCCGGCACAGGTAACGATTGCAACTCACCGGCAGACCGCAAATGCTCGGCCTTGACCCGCCTGGCATGTCAAGCACCGTCGAACAAACTCCGCAACAGCCTTTTTAAGGCCCGACCACCAAAATTGTCGCCGAATAGCATGATACATCTTCGTTCCCCCAGGATGAACAGCCAAACGAGAGTGATGGAATTCTCGTAAAACTGCCTCCCGAAGAGGAGATGGAACTATCAATCGACCTCGATAGCGCAACACATGGTCGGAATCCTCTGTCCAATCAGCAGAAAGTACGGCAGTTTGAATCTGATCTCGAATGACCTCACACTCAACATCCCCCAACTGACCTTCAATAACCTGACGCCGCAACTCAGGCATCGCTATAACCACACTCAAGATACCCTTGCACTATGCCCCGCACCGGCGTAACCTCGAAGCGACTAGTTGCCCCATCATCTCCCATTCCTTGACAAGACAGAGAGCCACCGTGGCCTGGCTCTTCCGGCTCAAGGCATCAGCTACTACATTTCCCTTCCCGGGTGTATACTGAAGATCAAACTGGAACTGTTGCATATACTCCACCCAACGCCTCTGTCGGAGATTCAAATCCCGCTGGGAAAATATGTACTGCAAACTCTTGTGGTCAGTGAATACCACAAACTTTTCCCCCAAGGAGATAATGCCGACTCTTTAATGCAAAGATCACTGCAGCCTAGCTCTAAATCATGCGTAGGGTAGTTCTTCTCATGGGTCCTCAACCGACGGGAACCATAAGCAATTACCCGTCCTTCCCTGCATGAGTACACAACCCAGACCAACATTTGAGGCATCACAATAGACCTCATAGGGTACACCCTCCTGTGGTAGGACCAAGATAGGCGCTGAAGTCAATCTGGCCTTCAGCTGACCGAAAGCCTCCTCACAAGCATCCGACCAGTCAAACCGCACCCCCTTTCGGGTTAAGTTAGTCATCGGTGCAGCTAAACGGGAAAAGTCCTTGACAAACCTCCTGTAATAACCAGCCAACCCCAGAAAACTCCGGATCTCAAAAACATTCGTTGGGCGCTTCCAAGACATTACGGCCTCAATCTTGCCAGGATCTACGGTGATGCCCTCCGATGTTACCACGTGCCCTAAGAACTTCACCTGCTGTAGCCAAAAGTCACATTTCGTGAACTTCGCATACAACCTATGGTCTCTCAACGTCTGCAACACCACATGTAAATGCTCCTCATGCTCGCTCCCTGTCCGAGAATAAATCAGGATATCATCAATAAAGACAACCACGAACTGATCGAGATAGGGTGCGAAGATCTGATTCATCAACCCCATAAACACCGCTGGGGCATTTGTGAGCCCAAAGGGCATCACTAGCCACTCATAATGGCCATATCTGCAACTAAAGGCTGTCTTCGGGATGTCTGACTCCCGCACACGCAACTGATGGTATCCAGATCTCAAATCAATCTTGGAAAACCAACGGGCACCCCTGAACTGATCAAATAAGTCATCGATCCTCGGTAGGGGGTATCTGTTCTTCACTGTCACCTGGTTCAACCGTCGATAGTCAATGCACAACCGAAGCGAACCATCCGCCTTTTTGGCGAATAACACCGGAGCACTCCAAGGCGAACTACTCCGTCTAATAAAACCACGCGCCAAAAGATCGTCAATCTGCCTCTTGAGCTCTCGAAGCTCAACTGGTGCCATCCTATAAGCTGCTAATCTGATAGGTGTTGTCCCGGGTAGCAACTCTATCGAGAAGTCCACCTCTCTCTCGGGTGGTAAATCAACCAAGTCCTCGGGAAACACGTCGGAAAACTGATTCACCACCTTGGGTAACACCACCCTACTTTCCTGCTGAGGGTCAACTAGAGTTAGATTGGCTAACTGATGGGTTACATCGCCCCACCCCTGCTTTAAAGGCCCTAATCTGCATGCATCCTCAGACCACTCACCCACGAAGGTGCCTCGAGTGCCCTCAGGTGTGAGGAAGGTCACTCGTCGCCTATAACACTCAATCACTGCCTCCATACGGGTCAACCAGTCCATACCCAAAATCACGTCAAAGGCATCAAAGTGCATCACAAATAGGTTACACCGGAGGTCAACACCTCCGAGAGTAACCTCACATCCCGTACAGACCCTATCAATCACCACCAGGCCCCCTACGGGTGTATCAACCACAAGGGGCTGATCAACAGTAGTACAATCCAACTCTAATCCCTCTACGGTGGAGTGTGCAATAAAAGAGTGTGTAGCACCAGTGTCAATCAAGACAGTACAAATAGTACGTGAAACCAAAATTGTACCTCTCACCGCAGCTGGCCCCTGACTCGCTTCGTCAACTGGTGGAACCTCTGCCTCTCTATCAGCAATAACATAGTTCCTCCCCTTCTGAACACTGCCACTGGCCTGACTCGCCGTAGCTCGATCATTTTGTCCCTTCTGAGTCTGGACCTCCCGCTGAGGCTGCTGTGTAGCAGGTCGTCCCGTGCATCGATTGTCCCGACCGAGCCGGTCTTCGATATGGAGCTCCGCTCCTCTTGGCCCCTGGTCACGAGGCCGATGTGGCCCCGCAACACTAGCTGAGCTGGCAGAAGGACACTCTCCTACCCTGTGTCCCAGTCCCCCACATCGAAAACACTTGAGTGGGTTGCCACTCTTCCGCCTACAATCCGCCTCCTTGTGTCCCCGAAGTCCACAAGATCGACACGTCCCTGAAAACCGTGAGGTAGAACTACTGCCTGAGTTCCCCGTTTGTGAGAATCTGGGCACCGGCCTCTTGTCCCCCTGTCCCTCAGTCTGCTCCTCTCTTGGCCTCTTTTGGCTAGGCCCCGATGAGCTTCCTGGTTTCTGAGTCCTGATCTGGTTTAAGTCCCGCTCTCCAATAAGTGCTTTGTTGACCGCGTCACTGTACGTGGTCAACTCCATCATATTCAGTCCCCTCCTGAGTGATGGTCTCAGCCCATCAATGAAATCCTGGGTCTTATTAGCCTCAACCCTCCATGACTCTGGGGCAAATCTCCCTAGCTCAGTGAAAGCAGTGACATACTCTGTCACGGTCCGACCGCCCTGCTCCAGTGTATAATACTCCCGTCGCCTCGTCTTTTGCACAGAGCGAGGGAAATACTCTGTGTAGAAGAGCTCCACGAAGTCCTCCCATGCCATCGGGCTCTCGTGAACATGCTTCACAGCGTCCCACCACCTGCGGGCCCCACCTACTAGGAAATGCGTGGCTAAGCGGACCTTAGCCTCCTCGGGCACCTGGATCAGCTCGAAGATGTCCTCTGTCCATTTGACCCATTCCTCATGTCCTCCATGGTCTGATTCGTCCGCTCAGTCTGACCGTCAGTCTCAGGGTGAAAGGATGTACTCAGGTGAAGCTTGGTCCCCATAGCCTCCTGCAAACCGGCCCAAAAACGGGAAGTGAACCGCGAATCTCGGTCAGAGACAACCGATGATGGTACGCCATGCAGTCTCACAATCTCATTCATGTACAGCTGACTCAAGGTCCCAATAGAGTCCCGCTCGCGAACAGCCAGGAAATGAGCCGACTTTGTGAGTCGATCCACAATCACCCAAATCATATCCTTCCTCCCAGTGGTGGGTGGAAGACCAGTCACAAAATCCATCGCGATATGGTCCCACTTCCACTCTGCTATGGGCAAGGGCGGTAACATGCCCGCCGGCCGCTAATGCTCAGCCTTCACCTGCTGACATGTGAGGCACCGTGAAACAAAGGCAGCTACATCGCGTTTCATCCCAGGCCACCAAAAATGTCCGCGAAGCGCATGGTACATCTTCGTACCCCCTGGATGCACAGCAACTCTAGATTGGTGAAACGCCCTCATCACCTCATCCCTGAGGGAAGAAGCCACTACCAACCGCCCCTGAAATGACAACTCATGCTCAGGACCCTCTCGTCCGGTCCTCGGATAGCTCACCGGCCTCAATACGGGCACGGAGAACCTCACACTCGATGTCACCCCGCTGTTCCTCCCAGACGCGCTGGTACAACTCAGGCACTACCACCAAAGGACTCGGGGACTGTCCCACCATCACGAACAACAGGCTGCACCGCAACGTCGCCAACCGCTCCATCGGCTTCCACTCTCTCACGGCCACCTCGGCTTTCCCTTTTCTTGCTCAATGCATCGCCCACAACATTACCCTTGCCCGGGGTATAGGCAAGAGTAAAATCAAAGGTCCGCAAATACTCCACCCATCTCCTTTGCCTCAAATTCAAGTCCTTCGAGTAAAGATGTCCTGAAGGCTCTTGTGATCCGAGAACACCACAAACTTTTCCCCCCAAGAGGTAGTGCTGCCAACTCTTCAGGGCGAAGATAACGACCGCTAACTCAAGGTCATGAGTAGGATAATTCTGCTCATGAGGCTTCACTGCCTCGACCCATAAGCTACCACACTGTGCTCCCGCATAAGCACACACCCCAAACCAACCCTGGACGCATCACGGTATACCTCATATGGAATATCCTCCCTAGGCAACCTCAACACAGGTGCGGTGGTCAAACGGGTTTTGAGAGTCTCAAACGCCCGGCGACACTTGTCACCCAATCAAACTTCACGCCCTTCCGAGTCAACGCCGTCATAGGAGCCGCCAAACGGGAGAACCCCTCTACAAAACGACGATAGTACCCCGCCAAGCCAAGAAAACTACGGATCTCAAAAACGTTGGTTGGCCTCGCCCACGATGCCACGGCCTCAATCTTGGCCGGGTCCACCCTAACTCCCTCAGTGACACCACATGGCCAAGAAAGTGAACCTCCTGCAGCCCAAAACTCACACTTGCTAAACTTAGCAAACAACCGCTGGTCCCTCAAGGTTTGCAACACTGTTGCCAAGTGCTCCACATGCTCCCTCTCGGTCTTGGAATACACCAAGATATCGTCGATAAACACCACCACGAACGAGTTTAAGTATGGGGCAAAGACTTGGTTCATCAAATGCATGAACACCTGCTGGCGCATTAGTGAGCCCGAAAGGCATCACTACCCACTCATAATGCCCATACCGCACCGAAAAGCCGTCTTAGGGATGTCCTCCACCCTAACCCCGAGCTGGTGATACCCCGACCGTAAATCTATCTTGGAAAACCACCTGGGCCCCACTCAATTGGTCAAACAGGTCATCTATCCGAGGCAACGGGTACTTGTTCTTCACTGTCACTGAATTCAGCTTCCTGTAGTCGATGCAGAGACGTAGTGTACCATCAGCCTTCTTCGCAAAGAGCACCGGAGCACCCCAAGGTGAGGTACTCGGTCTGATATACCCCTGACCCACCAACTCCTCGATTTGCCTCTGAAGCTCCCTCAACTCAGCTGGCCCCATACAATACGCTACTTAGGAAATCGGACCCGTCCCCGGCATTAACTCAATGGTGAACTCCACACTCCTCTTAGGTGGCAAACTCCTCAACTCTTCAGGAAAAACATCCTGAAATTGGTCCACAACAGCGGGCCACACCCTCTTTTCCACCTTACCCTCCTCAGCAAAGGTCAGGGCTGCTAACCTGTGGGTAATGGCACCCCACTGGTCCAACACCGGCCCGGCCCGACTCGCCTCACAATCCCACTCCCCCTGCAGGGTGCAAGAGGTCCCTGCAGGTGTCACGAAGGTCACACGCCGCCGATAACAATCTATCTTGGCCTGGAAAGCCATAAGCCAATCCATACCCAAGATCAGGTCAAACGTCCTCAAAGGCATCACATGCAAGTCAAAACTCGGCTCCACCTCGCCTATGGTTAACACACGGTCACGACACACTCGCCGTACCTCAATCATGCCTCCTACCTGGAGACTCCACAACTAGGGGCCTCGCGGCCTCCACACAAGCTAACCCCAAGCCGTCTATTACAAGCTCAAGAACAAACGAACATGATGCACCCGTATCGAAAAGAACGAGAAGCTAATGTACGGGAGATCAAGAGGGTACCTCTAACCACCGATGGTCCTGCTCCACCCTCAGCTGGTGGGGGTGGTAGCTCAGCCTCCTCCTGGTATGTCGCCTCCAGCGCAAACACCCTCCCTTGGCCCGTGCCACTGGTCGGCTCACTCACTTGGCGCTTCCCACCAAGGCCGCCTCCGGCCTTCGGTCTGCTGCCGCTCCGGCCTCCCCCGAGGTCGGGTCCGATTCGATCTGCCCGACTAGCCGGCCACCGACGAGCTGGTCTCTCTCGCTGGTGCACGAAAACCGGCATCACTCCTTGTCCTGGATGTCATGCCTCCAACTCCCCTGTTGCCACTCCGGCAAACCCGGCTCAGATGGCCCTCTCGTCCACATCTATGGCATTTCCAGTCCCTCTTTGGACACTCCTTTCTCAAGTGGCCTTGCTCCCCACAGCGGAATAACCGCCGGGGAGACCCCCTGTCTGGACCGCCCATGCGCCACCGCCAAAGCTAGACCTCCCTGGGTTCACCAATGTCTGTCCCCCGCTGCGGAAGGAACCGCTATCCCTCTCCTCCGTCTTGAGCCTCTTGGACCCTGCATCTCGATCAGGCCCACTCTGCAACTGGCGACCCTGATGGGCCCGCCTCCCACCATCCGGCTCTCTCTAGCTATACGGGCCGTCTCCACGGCCTCAGGATAGGTCCTCAAGCGTAGAATCGCCACCCTCTCCCTAAGGGCTGGCCTAAGACCCAAAGTGAACTTGTGAGCCTTCAGGTCCTCCTTTGCCACTGTCTCGGGGGCAAACCTACTCGAGCTCCGGAACTCCCGCTCATACTCGGGCACCGTCTTTGATCCTTGCTTCAGGCTGCCAAATTCCTCCCTCTTCTGCCATCTCACCGATTCTGGGAAGAACTCATCATGGAAGAGTTGCAAGAATTCCTCCCAAAACATGAGTTGCACCGCACGGCTCCCCGCAACACTTGTCCACCACTCCAAAGCATCCCCCTCCAGTGCCCGAATTGCCGGCCGCACCTTATCCTCCTCCCTGGGCAGGAGAAAGGAGAACACATGCTCAATCTGCCTCAACCACCGCTCGCCTACCACAGGATCTTCTCCCCCCTTAAATCGCGGAGGTTGTTCCTTTCGGAACCGTGTCACCACGTCATCCTCTCGCACGGGTCGGTACACCACCCAGCGAACTCTCACGCTCACGAGGCAGCTCTCCTACGGTGGTGGTGGTGGTACCACCTGTTGTCTTGCCATCTCACGGCGCACCTCCTCCCGAACGTCCTGCCGGAGTCCCTCCCATAGCTCTCGTACCTCCAGCCGGATGCCTTCTTGTAGGCCGTGCCAGGAAGAACGCATGCCCTCCAACGGATGGCCCCGCACCCGGACCCTCATGGGCAGATGACTCATCGCCCATCGCGCCCGGACGCACGTGTCACTCTCCTCGGTGGCATTCTTACTACATGAAGTAAGATGCACAAACGTCGAACGCGTTTGACTACTAACAAGTTGACTACCTCTACCTCATTATCAAGTCAAGCCGTACATGGCATTACACACATTTTAACCATTGCATCAATCAATATTGCACACAGCACAGTCCATATTGTAGTCATACCCAAGGCATTCCAAGAATATTCAGAGTTGCATAGTTCACACATAATCATGTTATGCACATCCTTCACACATGACAACAAATGCAACTAGTGCCCTAATGCCAATGCATGCAAATCCTACCACAAGACTGGACTACCCTGAGTACACCTTGGAGGCTCAAAGAGGACCATGTTGATCAGGCATGTCCCTCCAGGCTCCTCCAAAGGACTCAAGATAACCAAGTCCGCCCACTACCCTAGGCCAACTAGACCATGCTCTGATACCATATTGTCACGCCCCGGATTTCCAACCCGAGGAAACCGGTACGTGACTCCCCTTTTTACCCACACGGAGGGCAAAGGGGTTAGGATACAAACCAAGAACTGAACATTTTAAACATTCACAACACATTCAAGAAAAATAAAGTCCATCAGGTAGTCCACAAACCAAATCAGTCTTTAATACAAAGTCTTCTTTTTAATCCATCCCCATTGGGGTTACATCAGTTCCCATAATAAAATAACATAAACAATAAAATCAATAAGGTCTTCCACCTTGGGGTCCCACCTAACGCTTGTAGGTTCCTGTAAAGAAAACAACATGGTAGGAGGGGTGAGCAACCACAGCTCAGTAGGGATCATGTCTCCCCAACCCATCCCATGCACCTAATATCTACATGCCTTGTGTACAAGTGTTGTGTCGTGATACAATCATTCCACCAGATATAGTCACAGGCTATAACAGCAAACACAATCATACATGGGCTGGTACATAAACACTCCCGGGCTTCCACAACCACCGGGTTTTAAGAACAGTCCCGGGCTTCCACAGCCACCGGGTTCCACAAACAGCCCCGGGCTTCCACAGCCACCGGGTTCCACAAATCAGTCCCGGGCTTCCACAGCCACCGGGTTCCACAAATCAGTCCCCGGGCTTCCACGGCCACCGGGTGTACAAGCAAACACGCAAGACACATGGCCATACAGGCATAACATCAAACACTTAGTATGCTTAGTCACACAGGAATAACATCGAACACTTAGCATGCATATATTCACCAGCTCATAAACCCGACCACACGAGATATAATCTCACACATAATACGCACGGCTTCACAGGCATAATTTCAAACACATAACATGCACAGCCTCACAGGCATTACCTCAAACACATAACATGCACCTCCTCACAGGCATTATGTCAAACACTTGGCAGGCATATATACATATATCCAAACAACGCCATTGAAGGCCAACATTCATATAGGAGATCACACCTATATGAATTTACATATAAATAGTATGATAACAAGGACAATATCCAACGGGTAATTCACCACAGGGCCTAACCCCGGATCAGGTATAAGAAAACAGAACCCCTACCTTACAACAGATCTTCCTTGCTCCCGCGCTAAACGCCGTCCTCCCCACGCAAGATGCTCCGGCAGCAACCAGCAACTCCCCTTCCTTCTCTCTCTCTAGCTCTCTCTCTCTCTCTACGACGGCTGCCGCAAGACTGAAGAGAACCCTAAACCTAAAACAGAGCTTCTCCTCCTTATATAGGCAACACAACATCAAAACGACGTAGTTTTGATTAAGTGAATCCCAGCATCAAAACGACGTAGTTTTGATCACACAAGTTAGCACCTTTCCGCACCCATATAGGCCAAAATACTCAGAATTTCAACATGGTCCTTTGGAGAAAGTTCATTAGAATGACAAAACCAAGGGAACCATGCAAAAATATGCCTGCACGCCAATTTGCACGTGAATTCCCCAATTCACGTGCAACTCCATATGCACTCCAAATGCTCTCAAACTTCACCCCTAGCCTCCTTGCATCATTTAGAAGACAACCACACTTGCACGTGAATTGGACCCATATCACGTGCACCTCACATACATGTCCATTTGGCCTGAAACTTCTGTGGTAGATAGAGGACATCATTCTAAGCATCTTTCCTTTTGCACGTGAATTCATTGGAGTCCATTTACTGGGTCAAAATCTAGAAAAACTCTACTCAGGAGGCAAAACTGACTAACTCAAGGTACGGGTCCTTACAATGATAGCCCGCCATCCCTCTGCAGCTCTCCGCATTCTCCCTGCCATGGAACAACAAGGTAGTTCTGTTGGTGACCCCTCCAACAGCCATGCCCCTGACGTCAGCTCTTGTAATGACCCATGTGTGACCCGTCCGTAAGAAGTTAACCACAAACACCTTGGATGTTGGTGCACAAGTTTGAGGTAAGAGATGAGCCCAAGAGGGGACTTTTGGGAGGTGCATGTGACAAGTGGTAACGTGCATTTATGCCCAAGGAAGATGCTATGCGTATACAAGCGGTTTTAAGCTATTTTGGCTGATCTTGGAGCTCACTTTTGATAGGGTAGATGGCCTCAAACAATTGGCGTGCAAGAACAAACGTTTCTTAGAATGAGGTCTTCTACCTACCACAGAAATTTCAGAGCATTTGGAGCTGCACGTGAATTCACCCATTTCACGTGCAAGCATATTTTTGCTTCTCTGACCTCTACAAGATGCAAGGAGGCTTGGGGTGAAGTTTGAGTGCATTTGGAGCTGCACGCCAATTGGGGAATTGGCGTTCAAATTGGCATGCAGGCATGTTTTTGCATGGTTACCTTGGTTTTGTCATTCTAATCATCTTTTCCCAAAGGACCATGTTAGAATTGTGACTATTTTGGTGTGTATGGAGGTGGGAAGGTCATAGCTTGTTCCATCAAAACTACGTCGTTTTGATGCTGGGATTCACTTAATCAAAACTACGTCGTTTTGATGTTGTGTTGTCTATATAAGGAGGAGAAGCCCCTCTGTTTTAGGGTTAGGGTTTGTTGCTCCACCAGCCATCGCAAAGAAAGAGAGAGAGAGAGAGAGAGAGAGAGAGAGAGAGAGAGAGAAAGAGCTTCTGGTGGCAGCCGGAGCGTCTTGCGTGGGTGGTCGGAGTCTTGCGTGGAAGCGGGAGCAGGAGAACATACAAGGTAGGGGTTCTGTTCTTCCTAAATCCTCCTCTGTCCTAGGGTTCTAGGGCAGATTATAGAGTTATACCTGTTTATATATATATGGAATCCATATAGGTGTGATCTCCTATATGGATGTTGGCCTTCAATGGCAGTTTTTGATGTATTCTGGTGTTGGATGGTGTGCATATTAAGTGTTCGATAAAATGCCTGTGTGGATATGTCTGTGTGAATATGCCTAGTATGTGTTTGATTTTATGCCTGATGGGCTGTGTGAACTAAGTGTTTGGTATTATGCCTGTGAAAGTGTGTATGCTACGTGTTTGGTTTAATGCCTGTGTGACCTTGTATGCTGTGCTTGTGGAACCCGGTGGCTGTGGAAGCCCGGGACTGGAACTGTTAGCCCGTGTGGCTAAGCCTATATGGCCGTGGATATGTTAGCCCGTGTGGTTAAGCCTATATAGTCGTGGATATGTTAGCCCGTGTGGCTAAGCCTGAGAGGCTGTGGATATGTTAGCCCGTGTGGCTAAGCCTGAGTGGCTGTGGATATGTTAGCCTATATGGCTAAGCCTGTATGGCTGTGGATAGGTGGGTGCCATTTGAATGTGGAATACAACTTGTTTACATTTCATTGTCACTACACCGCACCTGTCTGGACTCATGTAGACGCTAGGAGCATGGGATGGGTTGGGGAGACATGATCCCTACTGAGCTGTGGTTGCTCACCCCTCCCTCTATGTTGTGTTTTCTTTGAGGAACATACAGGCATTAGGAGGGACCCCAAGGTGGAAGACCTTATTTACTTTATTGTCTACCATTTATGTTATTTTTATGGGAATTGATGTAACCCCAGTGGGGATGGATTGAAAAGAGGATTTTGTTGTAATAAAGACTGGTTTGGATTGTGGATTGCTTTTATGAACTTTACTTTCTTGAATGTGTTGTGGATGTTTAAAATGTTATATTCGGGGTTTGCACCCTAACCCCTTTGCCCTCCGTGTGGGTACAAGGGGAGTCACGTACCGGTTTCCTCGGGTTGGAAATCAGAGCATGGTCTAGTTGGCCTAGGGTAGTGGGCGGACCTGGTTATCCTAAGTCCTTTGGAGGAGCCTGGAGGGACATGCCTGATCAACATGGTCCTCTTTGAGCCTCCAAGGTGTACTTAGGGTAGTCTAGTCTTGTGGTAGGATTTGCATGCATTGGCATTAGGGCACTAGTTGCATTTGTTGTGAATGTGTGCTAAACTGTGGATAAGATAAAATGATTAAGTGAAATGTGCAACTCTGATTTGTTTGGCAAGGCGTACTGAACTGTGAAATGTGATTGATACGATGTATGTGTGTAATGTCATGTGATAGTGGAATTGATCAGTGGGGAAGAGGTAGTGATGCGATAGATTATAAATTTATTTTGACGTTGTGCTTCTTACTTCGTGTAGTAAGAATGCCGCCGAGGAGAGTGACACGTGCGTCCGGGGCAGTGGATGATGAGTCATCTGCCCATGAGGGTCCGGGTGCGGGACCGTCCGTTGGAGGGCATGCGTTGTTGCTGGCACGGCTACGGGAAGGCATCCCCCCTGGAGGTACGAGAGCTACGGGAGGGACTCCGGCAGGAGGTTCGGGAGGAGGTGCGCCGTGAGATGGCAGCACAGCAGGTGGTACCACCACCACCACCACCAGTAGGAGAGCTACCACGTGAGCGTGAGAGTTCGCTGGGTGGTGTACCGACTCGTGCAGAGGATGACGTGGTGACACGGTTCCGAAAGGAACAACCTCCGCGATTCAAGGGGGAAGGTGATCCTGTGGTAGCTGAGCAGTGGTTGAGGCAGATCGAGCATGTGTTCTCCTTTCTCCTGCCCCGGGAAGAGGATAAGGTGCGCCGGCAATTCGGCGGCTGGAGGGGGGATGCTTTGGAGTGGTGGACGAGTGTCGCGAGGGGAGCCGTGCGGTGCAACTCATGCTTTGGGAGGAGTTCTTGCAACTCTTCCATGATGAGTTCTTCCCGGAATCAGTGAGATGGCAGAAGAGGGAAGAATTCAGCAGCTTGAAGCAGGGATCCAGGACGGTACCTGAGTATGAGCGGGAGTTCCGGAGCTTGAGTAGGTTTGCTCCTGAGACTGTGGCAAGGGAGGACCTGAAGGCCCACAAGTTCACCTTGGGTCTCAGGCCAGCCCTTAGGCAGAGGGTGGCAATTCTACGCTTGAGGACCTATCTCGAGGTTGTGGAGACGGCCCGTATAGCCGAGAGGGAGCCGGATGATGGGGAGGCGGACCCATCAGGGTCGCCCGTTGCGGGGTGGGTTGGAGCGTGATTCCGGGTCCAAGCGGCCCAAGACTGAGGAAAGGGATAACAGTTCTTTCCGCAGCCGGGGACAACCATCAGTGCCCCCAGGGAGGTCTAGCTTTGGCGGTAGCAGACAGGAAGGCCCGGCAGGAGGACTCCCCAGTGGTTGTCATTGCTGTGGGGAGCAAGGCCACTTCAAGAGGGAGTTTCCCAAGAAGAACTAGTGATGCAATAACTGTGGACGAGAAGGCCATTTGAGCCGGGTTTGCCGGAGTAGCAACAAGGGAGTTGGAGGCATGGCATCCAGCATGAGGAGTGACGCCAGTTTCCGTACACCAGCGAGAGAGACCAGCTCGTCGGTGGCAGGCTAGTCAGGCAGGATCGAGTCGGACCCGACCCCGGGGGAGGCCGGAGCGGCGACAGACCGAGGCTGGAGGCAACCTTAGCGGGAAGCGTCCAGGTGAGTGAGCCGACCGGTGGCACGGGCCAAGGAAGGGTGTTTGCGGCTGGAGGCGACGTACCAGGAGGAGGCGGAGCTACCACCCCCACCAGCGAGGGTGGAGCAGGACCATCGGTGGTTAGAGGTACCCTCTTGATTTCCCGTACGTTAGCTTCTGTTCTTTTTGATACGGGTGCATCGTGTTCCTTCGCTGCCGAGCTTCTTATTGATGGCTTGGGGTTAGCTTGTGTGGAGGCCGCAAGGCCCCTAGTTGTGGAGTCTCCGGTGGGAGGTATGATTGAGGTACGGCGTGTGTGTCGTGACTGTGTGTTAACCCTAGGAGAGGTGGAGCTGAGTTTTGACTTGCATGTAATGCCTTTGAGGACGTTTGACCTGATCTTGGGTATGGATTGGCTTATGGCTTTCTAGGCCAAGATAGATTGTTATCGGCGGCGTGTATCGTTCGTGACACCTGCAGGGACCTCTTGCACCCTGCAGGGGGAGTGGGACTGCGAGGCGAGTCGGGCCGGGCCAGTGTTGGACCAGTGGGATGCCATTACCCACAGGTTGGCAGCCCTGACCTTTGCTGAGGAGGGTAAGGTGGAAAAGAGGGTGTGGCCCGCTATTGTGGACCAATTTCAGGATGTTTTTCCTGAAGAGTTGAGGAGTTTGCCACCTAAGAGGAGTGTGGAGTTCACCATTGAGTTGGTGCCGGGGACGGGCCCGATTTCCCAAGTAGTGTATCGTATGTGGCCAGCCGAGTTAAGGGAGCTTCAGAGGCAAATCGAGGAGTTGGTGTGCCAGGGGTATATTAGACCGAGTACCTCACCTTGGGGTGCTCTGGTGCTCTTTGCTAAGAAGGCTGATGGCACACTTCGTCTCTGCATCGACTACAGGAAGTCGAATTCGATGGATCGTGAAGAACAAGTACTCGTTGCCTCGGATAGATGACTTGTTTGACCAATTGAGTGGGGCCCAGTGGTTTTCCAAAATAGATTTACGGTCGGGGTATCACCAGCTCAGGGTTAGGGAGGAGGACATCCCTAAGACGGCTTTTTGGTGCAGGTATGGGCATTATGAGTGGGTAGTGATGCCTTTCGGGCTCACTAATGCGCCAGCGGTGTTCATGCATTTGATGAACCAGGTCTTTGCTCCCTACTTGGATTCATTTGTGGTGGTGTTTATTGATGATATCTTGGTGTATTCCAAGACCGAGAAGGAGCATGTGGAGCACTTAGCAACAGTGTTGCAAACCTTGAGGGACCAACAGCTATTTGCTAAGTTTAGCAAGTGTGAGTTTTGGCTACAGGAGGTTCACTTTCTCGGCCATGTGGTGTCAGCTGAGGGAGTTAGGGTGGACCCAGCCAAGATTGAGGCTGTGGCATCGTGGGCGAGGCCAACCAATGTTTTTAAGATCCGTAGCTTTCTTGGCTTGGCGGGGTACTATCGTCGTTTTGTCGAGGGGTTCTCCTGTTTGGCAGCTCCTATGACAGCGTTGACTCGGAAGGGCGTGAAGTTTGATTGGACTGACAAGTGTCAGCAGGCGTTTGAGGCTCTCAAAACCCGTTTGACCACTGCACCGGTATTGAGGTTACCTCGGGAGGATATCCCATATGAGGTGTATTGTGATGCGTCCAGGGTTGGTTTGGGGTGTGTGCTTATGTAGGAGCACAGTGTTGTAGCTTATGGGTCGAGGCAGTTGAAGCCTCATGAGCAGAATTACCCTACCCATGATCTTGAGTTGGCGGCTGTCATCTTCGCCCTGAAGAGTTGGCAGCACTACCTCTTGGGGGAAAAGTTTGTGGTGTTCTCGGATCACAAGAGCCTTCGGTACATCTTTACTCGAAGGACTTGAATTTGAGGCAAAGGAGATGGGTGGAGTATTTGCGGACCTTTGACTTTACTCTTGCCTATACCCCGGGCAAGGGTAATGTTGTGGGCGACGCGTTGAGCGGAAAAGGGAAAGCCGAGGTGGCCGTAAGAGAGTGGAAGCCGATGGAGCGGTTGGCGATGTTGGCTGCAGCTGTTGCTCGTGATGGTGGGACAGTCCTAAGTCCTTTGGTGGTTGTGCCTGAGTTGTACCAGCGCGTCTGGGAGGGACAGTTGGGTGACATTAAGTGTGAGGTTCTCCGTGCCCGTATTGAGGCTGGGGAGCTATCTAAGGACTGGACAGAGGGTCCTGAGCATGAGTTGTCTTTTTAGGGGCGGTTGATAGTGGCTTCCTTCCTCAGGGATGAGGTGATGAGGGAGTTTCACCAATCTAGAGTTCTTGTGCATCCAGGGGGGTACGAAGATGTACCATGCGCTTCGGGGGACATTTTTGGTGGCCTGGGATGAAACGCGATGTAGCTGCCTTTGTTTTGCGGTGCCTCACGTGTCGGCAGGTGAAGGCCGAGCATCGGCGGCCGGCGGGCATGTTACGACCATTGCCCATAGCGGAGTGGAAGTGGGACCACATAGCGATGGATTTTGTGACCGGTCTTCCACCCACCACAGGGAGGAAAGATATGATTTGGGTGATTGTGGATCGACTCACAAAGTCGGCCCATTTCCTGGCTGTTCGCGAGCGGGACTCTATTGGGACCTTAAGTCAGCGTACATGAACGAGATTGTGAGACCGCATGGAGTACCATCATCGGTTGTCTCGACCGGGATTCGCGGTTCACTTCCCCGTTTTGGGCAGGTTTGCAGGAAGCTATGGGGACCAAACTTCACTTGAGTACAGCCTTCCACCCTGAGACCGACGGCCCAGGACAGAGAGGACGAATCGGACTTTGGAGGACATGTTACGGGCCTGTGTGTTAGATTTTGGGGGTTCGTGGGCAACTCACCTTCCTTTGGTGGAGTTTGCCTACAACAACAGTTATCAGGCATCCATTGGGATGGCTCCTTTTGAGGCGTTGTATGGACGGCCGTGTCGATCACCTTTGTGTCGGACCGAGGTGGGGGGAGACAGCTCTCTTGGGACCACGGTTGGTTCAAGAGGCTACCGAGAAGGTTAAGTTGATTCGTCGGCGTTTGTTATCGGCTCAAAGTCGGCGTAAATCTTATGCGGATCAGCGGCGGCGACCTTTGGAGTTTTCTGTTGGTGATCATGTGTTTCTTCGTGTTTCTCCACGTCGTGGACATCGACGGTTTGGGCGAGGTTCCAAGCTATCTCCGCGGTTTATTGGTCCTTTTGAGATTCTGGATTGTGTGGGGCCTGTGGCCTACCGGTTAGCGTTACCACCGCGGCTGAGTCGAGTGCACAACGTGTTTCATGTGTCCCAGTTGCGGAAGTATCACCTTGACCCCACTCTTGTGATCGATTGGGGGACGTTGGACATTGCGGATGACATGTCCGTTGTTGAGGCCCCTATCCGTATCTTAGATCGGCGAGAGAAGCTTTTGCGTGGTCGTGCTATTCCTTTGGTTCACGTGCTGTGGCAGCACCGTGGCATTGAGGAGGAGACATGGGAACGTGAGTCCGTGATGCGTGAGCAGCACCAAGAATTGTTCGAGGACGAACAATCTTAAGCGTGGGAGGTGGCTGTTGGCCAAGGGATAGTGATATGTTTTCTTGTATTAGTTGTGTATGATTTGGTGTTTGTTTTGTCTTTTAGACATGTGTTCATATTTGTGATGTGTTTTGAGATGTGTATTTGTGACATGTGGATATGTGTTATATGCATTATTGTGATGCATGTGGTTATGGATTATGGTGGTACCTTGTTATGTGTTGTGCGCGGTGTATGACCCATTTGGGTGTTGTGGCTCGCCGTGTGGCAAATGGGTAGCTTGTGTTTGTTTTCCTCGTATGTCATTTCTTTTCGAGGACGAAAAGTCTTAAGGGGGAGAGGATGTAATGACCCGTGTGTGACTCGTCTGTAAGAAGTTAACCACAAACACCTTGGATGTTGGTGCACAAGTTTGAGGTAAGAGATGAGCCCAAGAGGGGACTTTTGGGAGGTGCATGTGACAAGTGGTAACGTGCATTTATGCCCTAGGAAGATGCTATGCGTATACAGGCGATTTTAAACTGTTTTGGCTGATCTTGGAGCTCACTTTTGATAGGGTAGATGGCCTCAAACAATTGGCGTGCAAGAACAAACGTTTCTTAGAATGAGGTCTTCTACCTACCACAGAAATTTCAGAGCATTTGGAGCTGCACGTGAATTCACCCATTTCACATGCAAGCATATTTTTGCTTCTCTGACCACTACAAGATGCAAGGAGGCTTGGGGTGAAGTTTGAGTGCATTTGGAGCTGCACGCCAATTGGGGAATTGGCGTTCAAATTGGCGTGCAGGCATGTTTTTGCATGGTTACCTTGGTTTTGTCATTCTAATCATCTTTTCCCAAAGGACCATGTTGGAATTGTGACTATTTTGGTGTGTATGGAGGTGGGAAGGTCATAGCTTGTTCCATCAAAACTACGTCATTTTGATGCTGGGATTCACTTAATCAAAACTACGTCGTTTTGATGTTGTGTTGTCTATATAAGGAGGAGAAGCCCCTCTGTTTTAGGGTTAGGGTTTGTTGCTCCACCAACCGTCGCAGAGAAAGAGAGAGAGAGAGAGAGAGAGAGAGAGAGAAGGAGAGCTTCTGGTGGCAGCCGGAGCGTCTTGCGTGGGTGGTCGGAGTCTTGCGTGGAAGCGGGAGCAGGAGAATATACAAGGTAGGGGTTATGTTCTTCCTAAATCCTCCTCTGTCCTAGGGTTCTAGGGCAGATTATAGAGTTATACCTGTTTATATATATATGGAATCCATATAGGTGTGATCTCCTATATGGATGTTGGCCTTCAATGGCAGTTTTTGATGTATTCTGGTGTTGGATGGTGTGCATATTAAGTGTTCGATAAAATGCCTGTGTGGATATATCTGTGTGAATATGCCTAGTATGTGTTTGATTTTATGCCTGATGGGCTGTGTGAACTAAGTGTTTGGTAATATGCATGTGAAAGTGTGTATGCTACGTGTTTGGTTTAATGCCTGTGTGACCTTGTATGCTGTGCTTGTGGAACCCGGTGGCTGTGGAAGCCCGGGACTGGAACTGTTAGCCCGTGTGGCTAAGCCTATATGGCCGTGGATATGTTAGCCCGTGTGGCTAAGCTTGAGAGGCTGTGGATATGTTAGCCCGTGTGGCTAAGCCTGAGTGGCTGTGGATATGTTAGCCTATATGGCTAAGCCTGTATGGCTGTGGATAGGTGGGTGCCATTTGAATGTGGAATACAACTTGTTTACATTTCATTGTCACTACACTGCACCTGTACACACTCATGTAGACGCTAGGAGCATGGGATGGGTTGGGGAGACATGATCCCTACTGAGCTGTGGTTGCTCACCCCTCCCTCTATGTTGTGTTTTCTTTCAGGAACATACAGGCGTTAGGAGGGACCCCAAGGTGGAAGACCTTATTTACTTTATTGTCTACCATTTATGTTATTTTTATGGGAATTGATGTAACCCCAGTAGGGATGGATTGAAAAGAGGATTTTGTTGTAATAAAGACTGGTTTGGATTGTGGATTGCTTTTATGAACTTTACTTTCTTGAATGTGTTGTGGATGTTTAAAATGTTATATTCGGGGTTTGCACCCTAACCCCTTTGCCCTCCGTGTGGGTACAAGGGGAGTCACGTACCGGTTTCCTCGGGTTGGAAATCCGGGGCGTGACAGCTCTGCTCACCGATCCTCCCGAATTCGGTCCATTGCTGCACCCTCCATCTCTCGGGCCTCCCAGCACAGCGTCCATGCCGATCCCTCCGAGGTTGCGGGGCTATCTCAGCGCAGTGTCCCTATAGCTGTTTCCTCAGCCCCTTCTGTTGCGGATGTCCCCACTCCCTCCACTTCCGCTGTTGCTGCTGCGGTTGATACCGCCATTGCTGCCGTAATTGCTGATGTCATGGACTCTATTCCAGAAGCTCCTTTGCCTCCCCTACCTCAACCCCGAGATTACCTTGACCATCTCTCCGCCGACACCTTAACGGACCTTTGGCTCCGTTTCAGCCTTGCCCACACCGCCTCCATTCCTGGCACCAATCTCCGGGTGTTTTACACTCGCCATACTCAATCCCCGGAGACCATGATCATCTGGAATTTGGACCAAGGCTTTCTTATGCCAGCCTCCATTCCAGATGTGCCGTTCCCTAACCCCTCCAGCCCGGTCCATGCCGCACAGAGTCCTTCCCCTGCTAAGGCTGGATCTTCTTCTCCTGCTGTTGACATTCCCGTTGTTGACCTATCTGGTCAAAGCTGGTCCGTTGCTCCGGATGCCTCTGCTGCACCGGATGCCCCTTCTTCTGCTGCTGCTGATACTCCTGCGGACTCCTCTGCCCAGCTCACTCCTGCTCCTGTTCATGCGGGGGAGTCCTCCAAAGCTCCAGAGTTGGCCTTTGGGCGTGCTTCTCTTGGCACGGTCTATTCCGACGCTGTGCTCTCTGCCCAGCTGGACCGCCACGCCCACGCTCAAAGCGCCCAAATATCCGCCATTGCCGCCAAAGTTGATGCTCTTGGCGCCCAACTCCTCTCCGCCCTCACCGACTCCTCCACCTCCTTGGAATAGAAGATGGACCTAGTCGCCTCGTCCGTTCACTCCTTGTCTACCTCCTTCACGGACCTGGCGCACATGATGGCTCGCCCTCCCGTTGCTCCCCGGCGATCTGCCAAACCAGGGGAGAGAGTGTCATCTGATCCTTCTGCTCCTCCTGCATCACATTTATCCACTCGTGCTGAGAAGTGGCCTACTTCTTCATTGCTTCAGGGAGTTCAAATTCCCAAACGTAGCCACTTCTCTCAGCCAAGCTCCTTGACTGCAGCTCTTCCTCCATCCTCTCCATCCGCAGCTGACACCTTCCTCCCATCATACGCGGCATGTGACCCTCTTGATGCGGACGGAAGCGTGTGTAAGGTAATGATGTCCTATGCTACGTCTTCTGCCGAGAGAAGATGTCTCTCTGACCTGTACCCCTTCTCCCCGGACGACATTCGGACCCTTTGTTCGGAGAAAGGCCTCTTTACAATAGACGACATTGACAACTTCTCTAGGGCTGCTAAAATGGAGATGAGGATGTTTCCATCTCTATACAAGGACGGCCACTTGTTTGAAGTTCTGCCGTGCTGGAATAAGGGCTATCTTCCCAGTATAGATGTCATTCAGTCCTTTATCGACAGAAGTGTTGAGGATAGCAAGCCATGGAGAACTCTCTCAACTATCCTCATTCCGTACCGAATCATGTCGCCACATTTCATGATGGCTGTCTTCATGATTCAGTCCAAACAGATGATTCTGATTGATTCTCATCAGATTGTAGAGCAGTATGTAAGGAAGAATCAATGGGAACCACTGTGTCTCAGGTTGATTGAAGCTGTGAAGAAAGCCGGATTATATGAAAAGTTGGGCATCACTCCTTTGAGACCAACTGAGAAGCTGAAGGCGACATTCCGGGGCAAGAAGCAAGTGCCACAACAGCCAGATGGAGATAGCTGCGGGGCCTTTGTCTGTTACTTCATCAAGTCATTCCTAAGTGTGGACAAATCTTGGAGCCAACACACCACTTATTCGATGAAACAGACAATGGAGCTTAGAGAGAAAGCAGCAACAATGATCTTCAAGTATAGTAAGCCTTATGTACCTTAATGAAAATCTTGTATAAAGGCTGAATTGTATTCTATTGCTGATAAATGAAAATGGTTGTGATGTGTATTCTGTATGTTATCTTTTTACGCTGCTTACCAGATCAGATTACAAAGGGTTTGGGCATATCCATAATTGGGGGAGATTGTTGGATCAAGCCCAGAATTTGGACCATGCTGATAAAGCCCTATGTAATTTGATCTGAGATCTTTTGTGTTTCTTTGATCATTACAGAAGATATGTTATTAATCCGGAGATACACTCGTGAGAGCAAAGCTAAGGACAGGATACATAATCCTGATCCGGACAAGAGTGAGTGTCGTCAAACACTTGGTAAATAACCAAGTCACCAATACATACGGAATAAGGAACATTCGTGCGGACTAAAAACTTAAAAGCTACGGATTACGGAATCTGCTCTTAATATCTCAAATGGACTAAGTCAAACTGATGTGGAGTAAGAAACTTGGTCTACAAGGTCGCACGAAGTAAAAGAGTCGACACGGAGCTAAAAAGTTAAGTCTTCCACTCAAGTGAACTAAAGTAAAGAAGACACGGAGTAAGGCATCCGAGTCATTCATACATACGGAGTAAGGAAATGCGATGCGGAATAAGGACCCGAGTCTTTATTCGCACGGAGTAAGGAAACCAGATGCGGAGTAAGGAATCCGGACCACTCACTCATGCAGAGTAAGGATGTGCTAGTACGGAGTAAGCCATCCGATCCTTTAGACTCGCACGGAGTAAGGAACTTACATACGGAGTAAGGAACTTACATATGGAGTAAGGAACTTACATGCGGAGTAAGGAAGCGCTGATACGGAATAAGCACTCCGACCTTCTCATTCACACGGAGTACGGAAGCGCTCACACGGACTAAGGATTCCAGTATCAAATAGATACGGAGTAAGCAACCACTGACACGGAGTAAGGTTCCGAGCTTCATTAGCAACGGAGTAATGAAAATTACACCGAACCAAGAAGATGTTACTTCAACTTACCGCATTTAAAGTTATCAGCTCGTGGTGTCCCGATATAAGACAAACTCATTGAGAACCTGAAGAATCTTACACATGGATCACTCGGATATGTGGATACAACTTTAATTATACTTGGAACTCACAAAGGCACTTATACTCTTCAAACCCAAGATCTTGAGCTCCACAAACCACAGCAGTCAAGGCAGAGAGATTACCGAGGAATAGTTAGTGCTGAACGCATTCCGGAACTACAAGTTCCAAGGTTGTCTCGTAGGAATGTTTGTATAAATATTCATACTTGTACATTTAAAAAAGAGAGTATGTGTGCGAGCGAGCCTGAATCAATCCTGTGTATGCACAAGAGTTGAAAGACATAATAGGCTAGTGTGTGAATCCTTTTGTAAACAGAGTGTAAGAGAGTCTTGTTTCTATTTTGTTGTATTTATCTTTTGATAATAAAACAAAATACTTCCACTATCTGGTTATCTTCCGCAGTGATTCTATCACTTAACTAGATAAGTGTTTGTGTCATAAGAGAATAGAAAGAGTTTCGATAAGAGCCCATTCCCCCCCCCCCCTCTAGGCTCCAAGGTACCATCATAACCAGATAGTGGAAATATTTTGTTTTATTATCAACTGATAAATACAACAAAACAATAGCAGATTAAAGCTAATAAAGCTTTTTGATTTACTGGAAACTCTCTTACCCTCTGTTTACAATAACTCACACACTAGCCAATACAATCTCTAAAATCTCTTGTACATGTACATGCATATATTTGAAATTTACAAGTCTTAATATATAGCCATCTGTTAGAAAACATCCTTGGAACTTGTTCTTCTGAGCAACGTGTAGCATTGACTATTCCTCGAAAATCTCTCTGCCTTAATTGCTATGGATGTGGAGCTCAAGATCTTGGGTCTGTAAAACATAAATATCTTTGCGTGATCCCAATTTCAATTAAAGCTTTGTCCACATCTCTGTGTGTTCCACGTGTAAGATAATTTATGTTTTCAACAAGTTTGTCCTACATCAGAACATAGCGAGCTGACGACTTTAAATGCAAAGTTGATAAGTTGAAGTAGTGTCTTCTTAATCCGCCGTAAAGTTCCTTACTCCGTGTTAATGAATCTTGGATCCTTACTCCATCTTAGTAATTGCTTACTCCGTATCAATTTGATACTGGAATCCTTATTCCGTGTCAGTGCTTCCTTACTCCGTATGAACGAGAAGTCCGGAGAGCTTACTCCGTATCAGTGCTTTCTTACTCCGCATGAGTAAAAGGTTCGAAGTCCTTACTCCGCATCTCTTTTCCTTACTCTGTGCGAATAAAAGACTTGGGTCCTTATTCCGCACAAGTCATTCCTTACTCCATGTCTTCTTGTCCTTAGTCAGCTTGAATAAAAGACTTAGCTTTATATTCTGTGATAACTTTCTCTTACTCCATGCAAGATATAGATTGGGATTCTGATTCTGTATCTATTTAACTTAGTCCGTTTAAACTGTAAGATGTGAATTCCTTAGTCCGTAACTTTAAGCATTTGGTCCGCACGAGTGATCCTTATTCCATATGAAGATTTGGTTATGTACTAAGTGATTGATGATACTCACGATGGTCCGGATCTGGATTATGTACCCTGTCCTTAGCTTTTCTCTCACAAGTGAAGGTCCGGATTAAGGTTATATCTTCTGCAACAACTAAAAGTAAACATACAAGGTCTCAAATCAAATTACAAGGGTTTTATTCGCATAATCCAAATTCTGGGCTTGATCCAACAATCTCCCCTAATATAGATATGCCAAAACCCTTTGTAATCTGATTTGGTAAGTGAAGCAAAAAAAGATAACACAGAGAAATAAAGATAACTTCCACATTCCATTAAGTCAGCAACAAGAGTACAATTCAGCCTTAATACAAGAAGTTTATGTTAAGGTACACAAGGCTTACTATACTTGAAGATCATTGTTGCTACTTTCTCTCAAAGCTCCATTGTTTGCTCCATCGTATAGTTGTGGATGTTGTTCCAGTCTTTATCCACATTTATAAAAGACTTGATGAAGAAACAGACAAAAGCTCCGTAGCTATCTTCATCGAGCTGTTGAGGCACCTTTTACTAGGAGCCAAAGGAATTTGACCCATTTCTTCATAAAGCCTGGATTGCTTTACTGCTTCGTTAAACGAAGATGCAATGGTTCCAATTGATTCTTTCTAACTTTGTTACCTACAACTTGATGAGAATCAAGTAAGAGCATCTACTTTGACGAAATCAGAAAGACAATCAGCATGAAGTGCGGCATCTTGACCCGGTACGGAATGAGGACCGAGAAAAGATTTCTCCATGGGTTGCTATCCTCAGCAATTCCATCAATGAAAGTCTGGATGTGGGCTATGTCTGGAAGATAACCCTCAGACCAACATGGCAAGACATCAGACAAGTGTTCGTCCTTGTACAGAGACGAAAACAGCCTCATCTCCATCTTTACCGCACAAGAGAAGTTGTCTATGTCATTAGTGGTAAACAAACCCTTCTCAGAACGTAGAGTTTGAATATCTTGAGGGGAGAAGGGATAGATATCTGTCACGCCCCGGATTTCCCAATACCGAGAAACCGGTTAGTGATGCCCCATGCCTCGCACCCAGGAGGACAAGGGGTTGGTGAATGGTCACCTAATAGGGCTCCCTCTTGGGTGCTGCCCAAAACCTGTCATAATCTCACACATGACGTGCACAAACCACACAATATAATACTTCATGTAATAAAACTGTGTCACAAAATAAATAGGGTCACCAGCCCCAAAACAGGTGTCTCAATTAACTACACCAATCTCAAGCAAATACAAGAGTCTTAGTCTCCTTAATTACAATATATCAAAAAGAACAATAAAACAACATTCATGCATCCACGGTGTGACAATCTCCTAATGCCTGCTAGGTCCTGCAGAAAAAGACATTAAAGGTGGGTGAGCAAACCATAGCTTAGTAGGGGTTATGTCTCCCTGGACCAACCCAACATCTCTTCCACAAAATGTTCTGTGCATATATGTGCAATGTAGTCTAATTAAAGTACAATGAAATACACACAAGAAATTCACAGGAGGTTCCATCAATGGAACCTCAATGTCTCATGTCCATCCCATGGACTGTCCCCTCACTGGGACCTCATATCTCATGTCCAATCCAGGACTGTCCCCTCACTGGGACCTCATATCTCATGTCCAACCCAGGAGTGTCCCCTCACTAGGACCTTATATCTCAAACACAAGCATGATAACGAAATACACAATTTAACTCATGGAACATCTCTATTTAAGCATAACAAATCACACACATATGCTCAAACTCACATTACACCTCAACACAGCTCAAGGACATCTCTATCACATGTTTCTCAATGCAAAACATATATATATATATATATATATATATATATATATACACACATATTCATGCATGTCTCACAATCACACATCACAATACAATCTCCCCACAATCGTCATCTCAAACAATTACAACTCATGAAATGGGTTCCAAGAGATAGAACCACCTACCTCAAACTCCTTTGTGTTAGGGTTTGGAAAACAGGGAATCGGTTGATCCTCCTTCCTCCTTGCTCCTCTTCAATGGAGCCTCCTGCTACCAAGAACACGCACACAATGATTGCACAGACGACAATCTCCCTCCCCCCCCCCCCTCTCTCTCTCTCTCTCTCTCTCTCTGCGTCGGCGGCTCCCGAAGAAAAAGAACCCTAAAATCAAAATATAGAAAAACATATCGATTTACGCTATTGCAAGGGCGACATTGACCAAAAACAGGCGAAATCGACCCACATCGACCACCCTTCTCGCGTTGACCAGACATCCACGTCGACCAAAACTCACATCGCACCAGGTCGATCTTAGGCTGGGTCGACCACGTCGACCTGACATCGATCCAAGTCGACCACCTTTTCGTATCGACCAACTCACATGGAAAAGCTCTCGGGAAATTGCTCTTGGTCGACCTCAATCACACATCGACCCCACGTCGATCTTCTTCTCGTATCGACCAACGTACCCACGACGCATGTTGACCACGTCGACCGCTCACTCTGCCTGGTCGACCATGTTGACCACGTCGAAATTCCAACTTAGCTTCCTCCAAAATAATTTGGCTTCCGAGGTGCTGCCCCAGAATCCCTGCAAGGGGTGCTGCCCCCTTGACCCCTGCTTGCTGACCGGGTAGCGAGACCCCCACCGAGGCGCTGCGCCCTCGGACTCCCGCTGGTCGTCGGGTCAAGGTGCTTGCCTAAACACAAAAAATGACTAACTCATCTAAGCCCGAACATGTGTCGATACAAAATAAGGCACTTAACTCCCTCTAACTTCTAGGACTAGGACACGGGTCCTCAAAATATCTGATAGATATCTTCGCTCAATAGTAGAAGTAGTGGCATACTTGGTCATTTCGTTGAAAACACTTCCATCTGCATCATGTGGATCACGTTCCGTATATGATGGGAGGAAGGTGACAGCCACAGATGGAGACATCGAAGGAAGAGCTGCACTTGAGGAGCTGGGCTGAGAGAAACAGCTGTGTTTGGGGATAGAAACTCCCGGAAGAAGTGTAGATGCAGGCCGCTTACCAGCAGGAGCAGGAGCGGAGGAAGTTGCAACAGGATCAGATGACACTCTCTCCCCCATTTTGGTAGATCGCCGGGGAGCGGTAGGAGGATGAGCGATTGTGTGATCCAAATCCGCAAAAGAGGTAGACAGTGAATGCACGGAAGAGGCTACAAGATCCATCTCTATGGAAGCGGAAGAATCAGTTAGGGCGGAGAGGAGTTGGGCGCCGACAGCATCAACCTTGATGGTGATGGCAGCAATTTGGGTGCTCTGGGCTTGGGTGTGGCGGTCCAGGTGTGCAGAGATCACAACGTCAGAGTGGATGGTGCCAAAAGAGGCACCCCCAAGCGTAAACTGGAGAGGTGCAGGAGTGTGTTGGGCAGAGGAGTTAGCAGTTGGAGAGAGGTGTTGGTCATCAGCAGCAACAGAGGGACCAATAGGAGCATTGGAGCCATCCGGAGCAGCAGAACCGCTTTGACCTAGAGAGGTTAACAACAGGAATGGCTACGGCAGGAGAAGAGGACCCGGCCTCAGCAGGGGAAGGAACCCGTGTGTCATGGGCCGGTCCGGAGGTAACAACAAAAGGGACATCAGGAATGAAGGCCGGCATAAGAAAGTCGTGATCCAAGTTCCAGACGATCATATCTTTCGGGGTATTCGTGTGGCGAGTGTAATACACCCAGAGATCGTTGTCGGGGATGGTGGCTATGCAGGCGAGGCTGAAACAGAACCATAGGTCCGTTAGGGTGTCAGATGGAAGATGGTCTAGGTAGTCTTAAGGTTGAGGAAGAGGGGGCAAGGGTGCTTTCGGAGGAGAGGTAGGGAAATTAGCCACTGCCGCAATAACAGCGGGAGAGTCAGGTGCGGGAACATCAGCAGTAGAAGGTGCTGTAGTATCATCCAAAGGACAAGTGGGCTGAGACGGCCCCACAACCTCAGATGGGTCTGCGCGAACACTGTGCTGGGAGCCTCGGGAGATGGAAGGAGCAGCGACGGACCGAATCCGTGAGGACCAGTGGGCAAAGCTAACCTCGGGGGTAGAGTTGTCAGCTGGGTCACCAATCGAGCTACACTGTTGTTCCAGAGCATGGAGGAGGCGGATAGCAGTAGAGGGCCAGCGGGATATCAGATTCCCATAAGGTGTAAGATGGCGAGAGATAGAAGGCCTGGGAAAAAGGGATGACACCATGTCCGTTGAAGTGGGACAGACGCAAGTGCTGTAAAATGATGCTGAGTATCCGCCCAAAGGATTGATTCTTCGGGTTGTTCCCCAGCAGCCGGAACAAGAAAGTCCCCCAATTCATCAGGAGACCCTCAAAGACTATGTACATTGCTAGAAGCAAGTCGTACGGGACAGAGTCGAGGGCTGTTGTGTGAGCCAGAAGGCACTGGCTGAGGATGGTCGCTATACATCTGTAGCGACCCTGGAAGGACTTCAGCTTATATTCCTTCCCTTTGTAGTTGCAGGCCATGGAAGCTGCCATTTGTTCTGGGTTCGGTCATTGATGAGGACCAGAGGGGAGATGGAGAGTGACGCGAAGGGCGTTTGGGGTGATGACAATGGATTCACCCGAACGGTGGAACAGATGGAATCAGTGATGCAGTGAATGTTCCGGTAGAACTCAGCGATATCGTCGATAAGGAGATCGATGGGAACAGAGACCAGGTTTAAAATGTGGCTTGCTTCTAGGAGAGGGGGAAGTTCCAAAAACCACGTTGGAGGATTGGACACAGATGGCCGGGATTGATGTCGGAGAGAGCAGTCCTGGGTGCCATTAGAAGTAGATTCAGAGAAGGGAAAGGAAATTTAGTGTTTTGAGAAGAGAAAGAGCAACGATGAAATGTGAGAGTGATAAATCGCTCTAGCATGAGGGCTTAGGATTTTATATAGCGGGTCAGTGGATGCCGGCGGGTCTAGGGTTTAAGTGAAATAAATAGTAAACCACCTGACAGTCGATGTCATTAGACTTGATAATTGGCGCCTCCCGAGTAAAGAGATGATGTGGAGGCAGCATAACCAAGCATTTATGGCAGTTGTATGCCTTCTTCCGGAAAATGAAGTGACTAATTGCCTAGCTCGAAACGTGCATTTAATGGACCATCATTATCCCTCCTCAAAAATACGCGATGTAAGATAATACTCTGTTTATCACGATTTGAGAGTTCCAAGAGTCAGGAGGAATTGAACCGACTAACTTTAAAACTAGAATGTGGTGAGAGATGAAAACTAGAATCATGAAATTCTAAGGAGGTTTTATTCATATATCTTTAATTATGTTAGATTAAGCGACTTCAGTATGGAAACGCAAGCATCTTCCCATATGAAAGTATGGGAATATTATCATAGCACTATGCATGACACAAGTAAAGATGATCAGTAGTAAGTGTCTAATGCTCATCATGAAATACGATGCATGTTCTGAAAGAAATACTATTGAATGAATAAATGAGAAGCTATGCAGAAAGGTCAAGCATACCTAATTTGAGGAGTAGTTTAGAAAAACTTGCAGCGGGTAGGAGCTTGGTGAGTATGTATGTGTGACTCTTTAGGATTCGCTTGATATCTTGCATATATACAGGTTACGAACATGATATCCGAGCGACTTGCTGTAAGATACAGCAATGATCCTATCATACCTCTGTATTTAGTCACATTTACTGATTCTCCGTTAAGATCAGGATTTAACTTAGCACTGACTGACATGGGAGTCTTCACGGGAGTTGAGTTTTGCATTTCGAACTTCTTGATTAAGTCCCACGTGTACTTATCTTGGTTGATAAAGATCCTATCCTTCATTTGTTTAACTTCTATTCCAAGGAAGTACGATAATTCTCCCATCATGCTCATTTCAAACTTACCAATCATCAACTTCGCAAACTCGTCACAAAGCTTTGGATTAGATGATCCAAAAATGATATCATCCACATAAATTTGTACGATTAGAGAATAACCCTTCTCTTTCCGTAGGAATAATGTGGTGTCTATCTTCCCTTTTCTGAAGTTTTGTTCGAGCAAAAATTCTGATAGTGTGTCATACCAGGCTCTTGGAGCTTGCATCAATCCGTACAAGGCTTTCCGTAGTTTATTCAGCCTTGTGTTCAATGAATCCTGGAGGTTGTTCAACATAAACCTCCTCTTGAAGATCTCCATTAAGAAAAGCGCTCTTGACATCCATTTGATAAACTATGAAGTTTTCATATGATGCATACACCAGGAACATTTGAGTCGCCTCATGTCTAACTACTGGAGCAAAAGTTTCTTCATAATCAATGCCTTCTTCTTGACAATATCCTTTGGCTACTAGTCGAGCTTTGTTCCATATTTCTATTTCATCAGTATCAAGTTTGTTCTGGAACACTGTAAAGACTCGTATTTGGGTAGTTTTGAGAGATAGACATTCTATGGGAATGCAACTATCTGGATGGTAGTGTAATCGTCGATGTGAGCATTTTGACTGTACCTGGGCCCGATTCCGAGTCGGGGCCTCATTTGACTTGATTGTTGACTTTTTGGGGTTTATTGGTTGACTTTGCATTTGGGCGGTCATTTGAGTGTGATAATATCTACTTAGTGTTATGCTTGTTATTTCAAGCGTTTTGACTATAATTTTACTCAATTTGGAGTTCGGGATCTTAGAGGTCAATTATTGACTAGGTCAATGATTGACTAGGTTAGTTATTAGTTAATGACTGGCAGAAATATAAATAGCAGGAAAAGAAAGAGCTTTCACCTTACGCTATCACGTTTGTGCGTTTGAGAGAGAGAGAGAGAGAGAGAGAGCTTGGAAGCTTGAAACCTTGGCGATTTGGGTTCGTGGAGCTCAAAGAATCACTCCAAGTAGGTGTCCTTAAACTTTTGATCTTGATTCTATGCACGAATTTGTCATGATTTATGAAATTAAGCATGAATCCTAGGTTTTGGGGGAATCCAATTTTGAGTTAGATCTAATGGTTTAGCAGAAGATCTGTGGTTAAGAACTGCTTTATATCAGTGTGGATATATGTTTTTGTGATTTTGGGGTTGTATAACTGTGTATTTCATGAGGGTTAAGAAGTCAACCATGGAAATCTGGATTTAGATCTAGATTTCTTGAAATTTGCAATTTGGTGCGTATTTCGTTGTTATTTGTGTGATTTAAAGGCATTCTGGATGTATTTTTAGGTAGATATCGTAGTCTGTTGCGTAAAATGTGTGTTTGTGAGCGTCTGGGGGTTGCTGGGTTGATTCCAAATGAAGAACAGTAAAAAACGATGATGAACAGTACCCTGGGCGAGTTACTGGGTCGAAATGACAAAGATCCGAAGTTCTGGGTCGAAGGGTCGAAGATCCAGGGTCATTGGGTTGAAGGGTTGTAGACTTGTAGTTCGTAGATCCGTAGTTCGTAGACTCATAGTTCGTAGATCCATAGTTCATAGACTCGTAGTTCATAGACTCGTAGTTCGTAGACCCGTAGTTCGTAGACCCGTAGTTCGTAGATTCGTAGTTCATAGACTCGTAGCCTGAAGGTCGAAGTTCGTAGTCCGAAGGTCGAAGATCGTGGACTGGACTATTTACATTGTAAACCATTATGAAGTATTATACTTAAGTTATAATGTAAATAACGAAATACCCCCCATTTGGATTCAAAGAAAAATACTAGAAAATTAAATTCTCACTCCTTCAAAATGTGAAAATTGGGATTTAGTGTAAAATCACGGAAAAATCCAGTTTTTCGTAGAGGTGAATTTTTGGAAAATGGGGTTAGACATCTCAGAAAAATCTCTAAAAATCAGATTATCTTTGTTATGATATAGAGACCCAATGTCGGGACTTTTTATCTCAAGAAAACAACTCCTATGGGTTTCTCTTTCCTTGGTCACGTAATGATGATCGGTTTGTGAAGACTAGCTTCAGTTATATAGGGAGTATGGTGAACCTTAATGCTATTTTGGTGTTGGTATGTTGGTTTGAGGAATTGGGGCTTGGGCTCTATGACTTGTTGGGTTCTCACTGTGGAGTACAGATGATGCTATGTGGTTGACGGGGCAGGCATATGCGCTTATGGCAGGCCTGTGTGGCACTGTGGCCGGGCATATTGCGTTGTGGCCGTGGCAGGCATATGCGCCGATGGTAGGCCTGTGTGGCACTCTGTCTGGGCATATAGCGCTGTGGTAGGGCTGAGTGCCCTGAGCTGGGATCCTGTTGAGGATCGTGGACAAGCTGTCCTGTGTGGGCAGGCTGGGTCCTGATGGTTGTTTGCAGGCTGAGTCCTGATGATTGTGCATACTACATAGTGCATGAGTACACAGAGCATGTAGTATAGACTTGTATGTTTGCATAATGTGGAGTATTGGGGTCACCTACTGAGCTTGTCGCTCACCCCTACTAGTTGTTTACCTTTTTCAGGTGTGACTCGAGACTAGTGGAGGACATTCTTCCAGGAGGACACCCACTACTCTGATGTATGATACAGTATTATATTCTGTATTGTTTTGTGTGATATCTCGGACATGGGTCCGTGGACAGTTATATTTGCATATTGTTTGTGATGTGATGTCTGTATGACTGTTTGACTTATTGTATGCATGATGATATATGGGAAAGTACATGATTACCCTAGATGTATGACTGTACAGGGTTGCATGATTGAGACAACACCCGCGATGTAGTCTCTATTGGTGCTAGTCACCAACCCCTTGACCCTTTGGGTGCGGGCAAGGGGAAGTCATGTTCCTAGTTCCGGGTTCCTTGAAATTTGGGGGCATGACAAGTTGGTATCAGAGCATGGTCTAGTGGACCTAGGTTAGTGAGAGGTGGTTAATTGATTCCCTGTGACTTGGAAAACTGTAGGGAGGGCGCCTGATCAACGCAGTCCTTACATGTATTCTAGGTTATGTTGGCGTCAGTTAGATCATCCTAGGAGCATATTTGTGAATGCATTTCTAGTGGTATGATTGTCACGCCCCCAAATTCCAGGGAACCCAGAACCGGGAACATGACTTCCCCTTGCCCGCACCCGAAAGGTCAAGGGGTTAGTGACTAGCACCAATAGAGACTACACCGCGGGTGCTGTCTCAATCATACAACCTTGTACAGTCATATATCAAGAGTAATCCTGCACTTTCGCATAAATCATCATGCATACAATAAGTCAAACAATCATACAGACATCACATCACAAACAGTATGCAAATACAACTGTCCACAGACCCATTTCCAGGATACAATGCACAACAATACAGAATACAATAATGTATCATACATCAGAGTTGTGGGCACGTCTTCATGGAAGAAAGTCCACTAGTCTCGGGTCACACCTAAAAAAGGTAAACAACAAGTAGGGGTGAGCGACAAGCTCAGTAGGTGACCCCAAAACTCCACATCATGCAAACATACAAGTCTATATGCTCAGTGTACTCGTGTATCTTGTAGTGTGCACAATCATCAGGACACAGCCTGGAAACAAACATCAGGACCCAGCCTGCCCACATAGGACAGCTTGTCCACGATCCTCCACAGGATCCCAGCTCAGGGCACTCAGCCCTAGCTCCACGAGCTCAACGGCTCATGAGCTCAACAGCTCAACACAATCCTCAACAGGATTTTAGCTTAGGGCACTTAGCCCTTCCACAGCGCTGTATGCCTGGATAAAGTGCCACACAGGCCTGCCATCGGCGTATATGCCTGCCATGGCCACTGCGCAATATGCCCAGCCACAGTGCCACACAGACCTGCCATCGCCGCATATGCCTGCCCCATCAACCACATAGCATCATTTGTGCTTCATGGTGAGAACCCAACAAGTCATAGAGCCCAAGCCCCAATTCCTCAAACCAACATACCAACACCTATTGGATCAAACCTAGAATTTGGATGATGCCGATCAAACCTAATGTCATTTGATTTTAGTTGTTTCATGTTTATTTTAAGTCTCTGCAGAAGATAAAATTAGTATTCGGACCTACTCCTGTAAGAGCAAAGCAAAGGACAAGATACATAATCCTGATTCGGGTCATCATGAGTGTCGTCTAACACTTGGTAAATAACCAAGTCTTCATCCGGTGTAAGGACCCTCTCGTACGAACTAATCACTTGTTGAAAGGACTAAGGATTCCGTGCTCTTATTGTTGATTGGACTAAGTCATTTTATACGGAATGAGAATCCGAGTCTACACCTTGTACGGAGTAAGAGAGATTTGTTGCAGAGAAAGAATTAAGTCTTTTACTCCAGTTGTCTAAGGAAAAGAAGATTCGGACTAAGGAATCCGAGTCTTTCATTCGAGCGGAGTAAGAATGACTGATGCGGAGTAAGGACAACTGATGCGGAGTAAGGACATCTAATGCGGAATAAGAAATCTGAATCATTACTCAAGCGGAGTAAGGAACTCATGCAGAGTAAGGAAGCGCTGACACGGAATAAGGATTTCAGGACCTCATGTACGCGGAGTAAGCAATAACTAATATGGAGTAAGGAAAGCTACACCGGACTAAAAGGACGCTACTTCAACTTATCAATACCACATTTATGATAACAGCTCGCTGTGTTCCGATGTATGACAAACTCATTGAAGATCTAAACTGTTTTACACGTGGACCACTCAGAGATGTGGATGCAGTCCCAAATGTAATTGAAAGCGAGCAAAGTTATTTAATTTACTTATGCTTCCAATATTTCGAGCTCCACATCCGAAGCAGTTATAGCAGAAGCATTTTCCGAGAAGAACTTAATGTCCACACAGCGCTCGGAAAACACAGTTCCAAGATAGATTCCTAGGATGTCTATATATATATCTGTAGTGTTGTACATTAAAATAGTGCGTACACAGACGAAGGAAAACTGATATGCGCGTGAGCAAAGTTATTGTACAAGAGCTTATAGAGATTATTAACGCCAGTGTGTGTGATTGTAAAGCCGAGTGCTAGTGTAATCAGCTAACTGCTGCTTATTTTGTTGTAATTATCACTTGATAATAAAGCAAAATACTTTCACTATCTGGTTATCTTCCACACTGATTTTATATCCTTTAACCAGATTGTGTTACACCTGTGAGAAAAGAGTTTTTGATTTAAGCCTATTCACCCCCCCTCTAGGCTAACAGGGACCAACAAGTGGTATCAGAGCAAGTTCTATTTGTTTCAAGTAGAGATCCCACTCTTTCTCTCTTACAAATGGCTGAAGAAAGTAGCATGCTTTTCAACACTCGCCTTAACTCCAGAGGTGCACAAGAGCCCCTTCCAAATCGAAGCAGTAGTGAAAATGTCGATCCACCTCAACCTGCTGCTACCGCTGCTGCATAACCACGGAGTTCTGGCTTCACTCTGACAAAGCCACCCAAGTTCACACCTGAGCTTTTCTCCCAGTGGAAAGCTCGCATGAGAATGTTCATGGTCTGCCATGATCACCTCATGTGGCCATGTCTTCATCAGGAGATACCCACTCCGATGACTATCGGAGAACATGGAGTCAGAAGACCAAAGACTGATGCCGAACTCACCAATGATGAAAGAGCCTGGCAGTATGCCAATGAAAAGCCTCTGGCATATGTCACATCATCTTTGGATTCCGGGGCTTTCACGGACGTCCAGGGATGCACGACAGCGAAAGTTGTCTGGGATAAACTGACAATCCTCTATGAGGGAAGTCAGTCCCAAATGTAGAATGTTATCTGTACTCTCAGGCAGAACTTTGAGAGTTTCAATCATAAACCGGGCGAATCACTCGAAAGCATCTATCGGAGATTCGGCAAACTCATCCTTGAGCTGAAAACTGTCAATGAGCATTATTCTCAATCTCAGATCAATGACAAGTTCTTTCGCTCCTTGCCGGATCGCTACTACTCCAAACAACTCCAAATGCAATCGGACAAGAACTGGAAGTATGTTCCCCTTGAAGAACTATATGGAGAGCTGCGGACTCACGAAGTCAGGTTTAAGTACTCTGTCCGGGATGAGAAAATAGCGTGGAAAGAAAAGGGGGTAGCTCTCAAAGCTACGGAATGTCCAAGCATACTAAGGAATGATGATACGGACGCATCCGAGAATTCTAATTCTGACGAGGAGGAGGAGATAGCTCTTCTTGTCAAATCCTTTGAGCGATTCCTATGGAAAAGTAGAAAAGGATTCAAGAGACGCTCCTCATCATCTTTCCAAAGAAGGGAGCGACCGGAGTCCAGTTCCCAGGAATGCTACAACTGTGGGAAAACTGGTCACTGGGCCAAGGACTGTAGATCCAAATCTAAAGTGGCCGAGAAAAGTGACAAGGTAACTCCTCGCCGCTCCACCTCAGACAATAGCAAGAACAAGAGGAAGGCGTTCGTCACAAAATACGTTAGTGGCTCCAAAGAAGAGGAGGAATCCTCGGATGATGAGCCAACTCCCAAGCCGAACGTCTGCCTCATGGCAAATTTTGAGGTACCTTCGATCTCTGAGCTCATGAGTAAATTAGAATCTCTTATTACTGAACGTGATCATGAAAAGAATGAGAGACTAATAATTACTCAAATGTACAAAGATATGGAAAGTCAGAATAAGCGTCTTGAAATCACTGTTGCTAGATTAGAAAAGGACATAACTGATTTTAGAAGTAAAAAGGCTTGGTATCATGATCTAAGAGCTGAAAATCATCTATTAAATACCAACGTAATGGGCCTAAAAGTCATTATGAAACGACTCAAGAATGAACTTGAACAGGAAAAGGAAATAAATCGTAAGTGGCTAAAATCCGGGGAAATAGCCTCTACATTTAGGACTGATCCGGATAACATTTGAGTCAAACCTGGCCTAGGCTCCGAACCATCGACTTCCACTGCTCATGCTACTGAGTGTCCTCTGGACTTCACTCCGAAACTAACCAACTTATATCCTATTAGTACGTCTAAACCGTTGGATGGTTTCATTTCAGGTGGCACCATAGTTTATGACTATGGAAGAGAGGCTGTTACTGGTATTCCCGAAACAGTAGCACCCGTAACTAATGACGAAGGGAAGGCTGCTGCAGTTCAAGCCAAAATTGTAGCACCCAAAAAGAAAGGAAAGGCTAAGGCTGACACATCTAGGGCCAAGAGTGCGTCACCCAAACGTAATGGATTAGGCCATAGGGAACAGATTAGAAAATCTGTAAAATCTAAGAGACCTGTATCCCTTGTTTGTACTCTGCATTATAGTGTCTGTTCTATCTATAGGGAAATAGGTCATTATCACTATGAATGTTGGAGTTTATCTGATAACTGGCTTTGTAATCAAGTTTCTATCAATAAAGATTAGTTAAATAAAAGAGGTTCTTCGAGCAAGACAAAATCTAAACCTCAAAGGAGTGTCTCTTCAAAGAAAACCCAAGCAAAAGCAACAGCTGAAACTAACAAATTAAGGTCAACCCGGAAAGCTAAAAATCCTAATAACGTGAAATCCGAATCTCTTGACATTAATGCTATTCCTTCTAACCGCCCAAAACAAGTTTGGGCACCAAAAGTGTAAACTGTTGTCTTTTAGGAGCATCTCTGGAATGCATTGTCGGATCACTTGAAGTTAAAGATCAATCAAAGCAAGTGGATCCTCGATAGTGGATGCTCCGGACATATGACAGGTGATCAGACTCTACTTGTTGAAGTTAATGACAAACGAGGTCCATCCGTGTCATATGGTGACAACAGCAATGGTAAGACTGTCGGGTATGACACTCGAACCAATGGCTGTGTATCTATCACTAGAGTTGCACTAGTCGAAGGTTTGAAGCATAATCTGCTAAGTGTCAGTAATTTATGTGACAAAGGATTTACTGTTTCCTTTATGTCCAACACCTGCACAGTAAGGGAAAACTTATCCGGAGATGTTAAGTTATCTGGATCAAGAGATGGGGACATATACTCAGTGGTCTTAAGAAATAATTCTTCTGACCCTGTATGCTTCCTCACTATAGCATCAGATGAAGATAGTTGGCTATGGCACAAGCGATGCGTACATTTAAACTTTAAGACCTTGTCTAAGTTAACGTCACTCGATCTTGTCACTGGTCTACCTAAACACAAATACTCCAGAGACTCTCTCTGTCGAGAATGCCAACTTGGCAAGCAGACCAAACATAGCTTTAAGAGCAAATCAGTTAATTCAATAACTGCTCCTCTACAACTTCTTCATATGGACCTCTGTGGTCCCATTTCTGTTCCTTCACTAGTTGGTGCGAGATATACCCTTGTGGTTATCGATGATTTCACCAGGTACACATGGGTGATGTTCCTGAAATCTAAGGATCAAACCTTTGAGCATCTTGTAGATCTTTTCAACTGGATAAGCAATTCACAAGGATTGAGCATTAAATGCATCAGGAGTGATCATGGTACGGAATTTGATTTTTCCGAAATGAGATCATACTGTTCTGAACAGGGCATTCAGCACGACTTCTCTGCGCCCAGAACTCCACAGCAAAATGGGGTAGCTGAGCGCAAGAATCACACTTTAGTCGAGGCTGGCAGATCTATGTTAGCAGGGGCAAAGCTTCCTCTCAGTCTATGGGCTGAAGCTGTGTCCACTGCCTGCTATGTTCAGAACAGGACTCTAATAAATAAATCTACCATGAAAACACCCTATGAGATGTGGAGAGGGCGAAAGCCTTCAATTTCACATTCAGAGATTTTGGGTGTACTTGCTATATATTGATTAACGGCAAAGAACCCCGGAATAAATTTGAACCAAAATCTGATGATGGGATTTTTGTCGGGTACTCATTACATAGCAAAGCTTATCGAGTCTTCAATAGAAAACTTTTAAAAGTTGAAGAATCTATCCATGTAACCTTTGATGAAGCTAACCTGGATTTGTCTAAAGTTGCTTCTTCAAGTTCAAATGTACAGGTTCAGGACAGTAACATCAACTATTCAAAGTTTATGAATGTTCCTGCTACACACACTGACCGACCACGTAGCACCAGGGAAGCACAAAGAAATGGTACGGATGATGCTACGGATGAATCGGACTCTGGACTTCCATTCATCTCCGGACATATTTCTATGGATATTCAAAATACCGGAGTACTTTCCAGTCCATCTGAACCAGTTATTACTGAAATGAACAGTATTGGAGAACCTCAGAGTACTCCAGAACCTGTTAATACTGATAATACTGGTCCGGAAGAAGCTCAATTAGTGGACGAACAAGAGCCACCTAATCTGGGAGAGCTTCAAATTATTCAAGATCAACCATCACATGCACAGAATTTCAGGTGGACTCGAAACCACCCTTCATAACAAGTGATTGGTGATTCTACTGTTGGTGTAAGGACAAGAGCTGCCACCTCCAATATTTGTCTTTACTCATGTTTTCTATCTCAAATAGAACCAAAGGTGGTAGAGGAAGCTCTTCAGGATTCGAACTGGATAGAAGCCATGCAAGAAGAACTGAATCAATTTAAGAGAAATGATGTGTGGACTCTAGTACCAAGGCCCAAGTCTCAGCAAGTCATTAGAGTTAAATGGGTGTTCCGGAATAAGCTTGATATAGATGGTATAGTAATTCGGAACAAATCCAGACTAGTAGCCAAAGGATATCGTCAAGAAGAAGGAATAGACTATAACGAGACCTTTGCTCCAGTAGCAAGACTTGAGGTAATCAGAATGTGTTGGAAATATAGGATTTGATGAAGCTGCCACAAATAGACTAAGTCCGGAGACTCGAAGAACCGACGGTCGTAGGGTCGGAGAGTCGAAGTTCGTAGAAGTGAAACTGTCACAGGACGTATTGGCAAGAGACTCGTAGACTCGTAGAGTCTGGAGACTCAAGGCGAAATAGTGACAGAACAGTGCGACTCGTAGATCTAGGGTCGAAGGTCGTAGAGTCATGATACGGAAAAGAAAGTGTTACTGTAAGCGTCAACGAAGTTCGGAGACTCGTAGAGTCGAAGCAGTGTTAAGAACAGTAACCAATGCTAAATGACTCGTAGACTTGTAGACTCGTAGAGTCCCCCACAAACACTTCAACTAACAGATTTTTCAATTGCCACTTAACTCGAAGACTCGTAGAGTTGTAGGGTTGAAACCTTCGAACACTGTTAAGAAAACAGGACTCGCAGACTCATAGATCGGAAGTCATAAAGTCAAAGCCGTTGAACACAGTTTAGAAAACTGGACTCGTAGACTCGTAGGTTGAAGGTCGAAGAATCGACGCTGTAAAGACTGGCAAACAAATGAAACTGTAACTCGAGAGTCATAGAGTCGTAGACCCGTAGACTCAAGGGACACAGTCACTATAGAGAAATTGCCATAGTTCCAGACTCGGAGATCAATGGCGGAGAGTTGGAGCTAAAGGGTCGTAGCTATAAAGGAACTCAGTTTATGAACCTCTGTGAAAGACTAAGGAAGAAAAGCAAAGTTGAAGACTCGTAGAGTCGAAGATTTTCAGACCACCTAGTCAAATATAGTAAACTGAGAGACCCGAAGGTCATAGACCCGTAGAGCTAGAGTTGTAGACTCGTAGCTCCAATAACAGGTAGATCAGCTGTACTCGAAGAAGTCACTCTAAGCACTATTTGAAAAGTTGCAGACTTGTAGAGTCATAGACTTTAGTTAACAGAGTGACACCGAAAAGGCTAATCCAACTTAACCTCCAGCCTCGAAAACTCCAGCCTCGAAGACTCGAAGATGTGAGTCGTAGACTCGCAGAAACACCATAAAGCCTGAAGCCAGACTTCGCACCTTTCTACAGGTGCTAGCTAAAATCTTCGAGTCTTCGAACCTATGAGGCATCCACCTCCGAGGCAAACTTACAACCCTAAACACAGCCACTTAGCGATATTGACGGCTAGGGTTTGTACAGTAAGCCTGCGCCGTCCCGAGCAGTTGAGTGCATTTAATGACGCATTAATTGCTGCCAACTACCATCCACAAATGAACGGCCAAGATCGACTGCATGCCAAAAATGCAGTATGGGGCATCTGATCTATAAATCAGAGCAGATCAACCCATCCCCTGACATTCCGCATTTTTAGTGGCGGGAAGTCAGTCTGTCGGGATGGACATCATGGCACACGAGCATTGTAATCTTAAAGATATATCTCTCACGCACTTAACGACAAAATAGTGAGTTTAATCTCTCTCTCAAAAGAAGGAAACACACAAGAAAATGGCTCTGACACACTTGATATAAAAACAATCCTTTACAGAACCAAAAAGAGGGTTCCAACAATAAGAGAAAGAAACTCTGAGAGAAAAATAGAAGAAGTGTTGTGCGCCGCATTGAACCAAGAACAAGAGTAATCCATCTGATTATTCAAGGACCTCTTGTTCACCAAAGATCTAGCACTTCCATTAAGTCGAATCTCTGTGTTGTTTTCCACACGTTGATCTATCATAAACCATCACTTTCACAACTGAGATCTATTGAGAAAAGAGCATTTACTCTTATCTCAGTTTTGTCTGATAGTTCATCATCACTCACGTTATCGCTCACAATACTATTGTCATCTTCTCCATAAATACTTCCATCATAGTCATCTGCATAGAAATCCAAAACCAGCTAACAGTCTAACTTCCGCACGCAACGAAAGTCTATTCACCCCCCCTCTAGACTCACTTTGGGACCTACAGAATGTTTCTGGCGTATGCTTCATATGAAAACTTCATAGTTTATCAAATGGACGTCAAAAGCGCATTTCTAAATGGAGATCTTCAAGAGGAGGTGTATGTTGAACAACCTCCCGGTTTCTTTGAACCCAAGGCTGGACATCTAGTTTACAAGCTACGGAAAGCCTTGTATAGGTTGAAGCAAGCTCCAAGAGCCTGGTATGACATATTGTCAGAATTCCTACTTGCTCACAACTTTCAAAAAGGGAAGATAGACATCACTTTATTTCAACGAAAAGAGAATGGACATACTTTGATCGTACAGATATATCTGGATGATATCATCTTCGGATCATCAAATCCGAAGCTTTCTAAAGAGTTTGCGAAGTTGATGACTGCAAGTTTGAGATGAGTATGATGGGAGAACTGTCCTACTTCCTTGGAATAGAAGTTAAACAATTGAAGGAAGGGATCTTCATTAACCAAGCTAAGTATACACGAGATATTATTAAGAAGTTTGGTATGGAAGGTTCATCTCCCGTCAAGACTCCGATGCCAGTCAGTGCCAAGTTAGACCCTGATGTGGACGGCAAATAAGTAAATATGACTGAATACAGAGGGATGATAGGATCCTTGCTGTATCTTACAGCAAGTCGCCCGGACATTATGTTTGCAACTTGCATCTGTGCGCGATATCAGGTGAATCCCAAGGAGTCACATATACTTCATGTTAAACGGATATTCAGGTATCTCAAAGGAACGATGAACTTGGGACTCTGGTACCCAAAGGAATCAAACTTCACCTTATCCGGATACTTTGATGCTGATTTTGCTGGGTGTCGCATCGACAGGAAAAGCACAAGCGGTACGTGTCAGTTTCTTGGAAATAGATTAATTTCATGGTTCAGTAAGAAGCAGAATTCCGTATCAACCTTTACTGCTGAGGCGGAATATATAGCTGCTGGGAGTTGCTGCGCATAGCTACTCTGGATGCAAAGTCAACTTACGGACTATGGTTGACATCTATTCCACTCTACTGCGACAACACTAGTGCAATTGCTATAAGCAACAATCCTGTCATGCACCCAAAGACGAAGCACATTGAGGTCAGGTATCACTTCATTCGCGATCATGTTCTCAAAAAGAATATATCTCTAGAACATGTTGCTACTGAAGATCAATTGACAAACATTCTTACAAAGCCCTTACCTGATGCAAGATTTTCTGAACTACTCTTCAGATTAGGTATGTTTGACTTTTCTGCATAGCTTCACTTAAATCAATCAATAGTATGTCTTCAGAACATGCATTGTGCGTTTATTGAAAGTAAAGGATTCATACCAAATTTAATTTTTGATCATACTTACTGCTTAACGTGTCCTATGCGTCTGATAAATACCAAAGTTCTGTGTTGGGAGGATGCTTGCATTTCCTGATTGAAGTCGTTTAAGCTGACATAATTAAAACAAATATAAATAACCTCTTTAGGACTTCATGATTCTAATCTCCACTCATCACCACATGATGATTGTTGTTTCATATTGATTGCTCTATTAACTTGTATGGTTGAAGAAATGAAATGGGTTTGCTCAGAATGCTTGGTGATGGTACTCACAATCGCAGTCTAATTAGCTTCTGAAGTGTAGTTTCCTAATGGATAGACAGTGATCAGATATGCATTGTTGAATCAGATATGTGGCATGCAAAGTTGTTTTTCTTTCTTCAACCGTACATTTTAATCGGACAATCATTTGCTTGCTTTCGACATGTGTTCACTCCTACCGTCTCACTCATGACTCCTAAGTTGGAAAATCATATGTTTTTTTAATTTATCTTAGCTATCACTGTCAGTATGAAGGTTTCGCTATGTTGGCCTACATGAACTTATGTGTTTATCAGTTGTCATATGTATTTTCTTCAGTAATTTGATCATAATTCACATGTATGTGTCTTGTTACTATTTTTACATATGCATAAGTTCTGTCTCTTTTTAGTTCGGATTATGATGTTCTCACTTAGACTATTTGATCCATATCCGTACTAACTCAACCTGTTAGTCTACTGTTTCTTTAGTTTATTTTTCCAGCTACAGGTTCAGATTCTCTTTGCACTTCATTGCTCTATCTTGTTTTGATGTCTCGGATTTGAAGTGTTGTGGTACTTATTTCCTCGACACCAAGACAACAAAGGAATCATTCTTTATCAGCACTCAGCTTCTACGGAAAGTCAGTCTATCATCCGGATATAGTTCACACGGACAATATCAAGCCTGGATGAGAGTCGGTTTCATTCCTCCTAACTCTTGGAATTCTCAATTCACGATAAACCAAGTGATTATCTTACATCGCATCTTTTTGAGGCGGAATAATGATGGTTCATTAAATGCACGTCTCGAGCCCGGTGATTTGTCTTTTCAAATTCGGCAGTATGAATACAGCTGTCATTATTGAATAGTTAGCACGGCCGCCACGTCATCAGTTTACTCGATGGAGCTAATACATCAAGTCTAATGACACCGGATTGTCAGGCGGATCACTACTCATCTCGCTTAAACCCGAAACCCGCTGGCTTCCACGGAATGGGTCCTATTTATACTGAACTCTCACGCAAGTGCAAGGCTATCGCTTTCACTTTTCAGAACCCTAAACCCTCGTTGTTCTCTATTCATCAAAGACCTCCCCTTCCTTCTCCTTCAATCTTCCACTTCCAATGGCATCTCCCGCTCTCTACGGCGTTGTTCCTGGCCATCTTGTTGATTGGGCTAGCATTTCCGACCCTCCTGCCTGGCTCAACGAGGTTCGCTCCTTGTTAGCCTCCAGTGGTCTCCTTGACATCATCTCTGCTCCTGTAGATCTTCTCATCTCAGACGTTAGAACCTTCTATGAGCACTTCGAATCCCGTGACCACTCGATTGTCTCTGGTATCCGAGGCAAACCCATCAAGATCACTCCTCAAGTGATTCATGACGCCTTCAATCTCCCCAGCGGTAGTGATTTCCGGCCGAGCGCTTCCACCATGGCTACTACCATGGGATGTCCCTCTAAAGTGAAGGAATATAAGCTGAAGTCTTTTCAAGGACCCTACCGCTGTATGGCCACCATACTCAGTTGATGCTTATTGGCTCGCTCTACGGCGCTTGACTCAGTCCCGTATGATTTGCTCCTGGCAATGTGCGTGGTCTTTGAGTGGTTGCCTCTTGACTGGGGCGATTTTCTTTTTCTGATTATGCGGAATGGCAAAAGGAGCTTATCTTTCGGACGGATTCTCTCCCACCTCTTCAGACATCTGCGTCCCGAGCACTTCCAGGACCAATTGATGATACCCTTCCCGCAGAATTTTTACTTTCGTCTTCTCACCTCCGATGGGACGCTTACTGTCCGCCGTCCTCCTGTCTCTCGTGCACACGTTGTTGTCACGGAACATCATGGTAGTTCTGTTGGTGACCCCGCTCCCAGCTCGGGTCACGAGGTTAGCTCCGCTCCCCGGTCTTCACGCATTCGGTCCGTTGCCGCTCCGGCACACTCCCTGCGTTCGCAACATAGTATTCATGATACTGCAGGGCCCTCTCAGCCGTTTCCTCATGACACTGTTTCTTCAGCCCCTCCTGCTAATGCCCCCTGCTGATATATCTCCTGCTGCTGCTGTTGATGTTCCTGCACCCACCTCTCCGGTGACTGCTGCCGTTGCTGCTGTCATTGCTAACATGCCTCCATCTCCTCTAGCTGCTTCCCGCCGATATTCTGACTGACTGCTGGCTCCATTTTAGTCTCACTCACACTGCAGACATCTTTGAATTTGCTCTCCGGGTGCATTACACTAAACATTCTCAAACCCCGGAAGCTATAGTCATTTGGAACACTGAACATGGCTTTCTCACGCCGTCTCTGCTTCAGGCCGCACCTCCAACTGCTACTGCCTCTTCCGAACCTGCTCATGACGCACGGACTTCTATCCCTGCTGAGGCTGGTCCCTCCTCTCCTGCGGACATTCCTCTCATCGACCTCTCTGGTCAGAGTGGCTCCGCTACACCTATTGCTGCTGCTGGTCTCTCCTCCTTCTCTCCACCTGCTGACTCCTCCGCACTGCGCACTCCTGCCCCTCTACATGCGGGGGAGTCCTCGAAGGCTCCTGCCTCTGGCTTTGGTCACCCCTCCTTTGCCACGATTCTGTCTGAAGCCACGGTCTCTGCTCAACTAGATCGTATTGCAGAGGACAATCGTTCCCGGGCCCAAGTAATTGCTGACAAAGTTGATGAAATCAGGACCCAGATCCTTTCCGCTCTCTCCAACTCCTCTCTCTCCCTGGATCGGAAGCTGGACTTTATTGCCCAATCTCTTTCGGGCCTCTCCACCTCTGTCCGGGATCTGACTCAGGTTGTGGGTCGTCCCTCTTGCGCTCCTCGCCGATCTGCCAAACCGGGGGAGAATGTCTCATCTGATCCAGCTCCCTCCACTACTATTCCTGACACTACTGACGTTCCCAGCCGAAGCTGAAGATCTGCACTCAGCCTTCCTCCGGGTCTCCCGGTTCCCAAACGCAGCCGCTTCTCTGGACCGTCCAGTGCTGCTCCTGCTCCTTCTGATCGTCCCAGCTCCTCCACTGCAGCTCCCTCTTCTTCTGATCAGGCTCCGCAAGTCATGTTTCTCCCATTTTATGCGGAATTCGATCCATATGATTCAGATGGGCGTGTATTTGCAGCCATGCTAGCATATGCGAGTGCTGCTCCCTCTACCCTAAAAAGGTGCTTGTCATCTCTGTCCCCTTTCTCCCCTGAAGACATAAGCACCCTACTGTCGGAGAAAGGACAGTTCTCTACTGAGGATATTGACAACTTCACCTTGGCGGTAAAGGAAGAGATGACGTTGTTTCCCACCTTGTATCAAGACGAGCATATGCTCGAAATCCTACCTTGCTAGCTTGATCACTACCTTCCTGAAGTAGACTTCATTCAGACCCTCATAAATGGAACAGTTGAGAACAGTAAGCCATGAAAAAAATCTTATAACTGTTCTCATTCCATACAGGATCAACACTCCTCATCACATGCTCGCGGTCTTCTCTATTAAGGACAGGAGAGTTATTCTGCACGACTCCCATCAGGTTGTGGGACACCAGATGAGAAGAAGCCAACTCGGACCATTGCTCCAGACTCTGTCAGATGCTGTCAGACAGAGTGGACTCTTTGAATAAATTGGCCAACCTCCTCTGCCTCCAAATGCTCTTCTTAATTCGTTAATTCTGAGCAAAGGAAACGTTCCCCAACAACCTGATGGAGAAAGCTGTGGAGCCTATGTCTGTTACTTTATTAGGCACCTTTTGAAGTATGATCCCAACTGGAATTATTTTTTCTTGTGCACTAAAGAACAGTCTAAGCGGCTAAGGGAGCAGGTAGCAACTAAAATCTTCAAGTACAGTAAGCCTTACAATTCTTAGTATAACTTTTGTACTAAGGCTTACTTTGTATTACTGTTGCTGAAATAGTGGAAATTTCTTTTATTTATCCTTATCTTTGTGTATATCTTGCTGCCTAACTGGATCAGATTACAAAGGGTTTGGCACATCCATATTGGGGGAGATTGTTGAATCAAACCTAGAATTTGGATTATGCGGATCAAACCTAATGTAATTTGATTTTAGTTGTTTCATGTTTATTTTAAGTCTGTGCAGATGATAAAATTATTATTCGGACCTACTCCTGTAAGAGCAAAGCAAAGGACAGGATATATAATCCTGATCCAGGTCATTATGAGTGTCGTCTAACACTTGGTAAATAACCAAGTCTTCATCCGGTGTAAGGACCCTCTCGTACGAACTAATCACTTGTTGAAAGGACTAAGGATTCCACGCTCTTATTGTTGATTGGACTAAGATTTGTTGCAGAGAAAGAATTAAGTCTTTTACTCCAGTTGTCTAAGGAAAAGAAGATTCGGACTAAGGAATCCGAGTCTTTCATTCGAGCGGAGTAAGAACGACTGATGCGGAGTAAGGACAACTGATGCGGAGTAAGGACATCTAATGCGGAATAAGAAATCCGAATCATTACTCAAGCGGAGTAAGGAACTCATGCGGAGTAAGGAAGCGCTGACACGAAATAAGGATTTCAGGACCTCATGTACGCGGAGTAAGCAATAACTAATATGGAGTAAGGATCCGAACCTCGTTGATACGGAGTAAGGAAAGCTACACCGGACTAAAAGGATGCTACTTCAACTTATCAATACCGCATTTATGATAACAGCTCGTGTGTTCCGATGTAAGACAAACTCATTGAAGATCTAAACTGTCTTACACGTGGACCACTCAGAGATGTGGATGCAGTTCCAAATGTAATTGGAAGCGAGCAAAGTTATTTAATTTACTTATGCTTCCAATATTTCGAGCTCCATATCCGAAGCAGTTATAGTAGAAGCATTTTTCGAGAAGAACTTAATGTCCACACAGCGCTCGGAAAACACAGTTCCAAGATAGATTCCTAGGATGTCTATATATATATATCTGTAGTGTTGTACATTAAAATAGTGCATACACATACGAAGGAAAACTGATACGCGTGTGAGCAAAGTTATTGTACAAGAGCTTATAGAGATTATTAACGCCAGTGTGTGTGATTGTAAAGCCAAGTGCTAGTGTAATCAGCTAACTGCTGCTTATTTTGTTGTAATTATCACTTGATAATAAAGCAAAATACTTCCACTATCTGGTTATCTTCCGCACTGATTTTATATCCTTTAACCAGATTGTGTTACACCTGTGAGAAAAGAGTTTTTGATTTAAGCCTATTCACCCCCCCCCCCCTCTAGGCTAACAGGGACCAACAACACCAATATGACATTAAGGTTCACCATACTCCCTTTATAACTGAAGCTAGTCTTCACAAATCGATCATCATTCCTTGACCAATGAAGGAGATACCCATAGGAGTTGTTTTCACGAAATAAAAAGTCCCAGCATTGGGTCTCCATATCATAACTATGACAATCTGATTTTTGGGGATTTTTCTGAGATGTCTAACCCCACTTTTCAAAAATTTACCTTTATGAAAAATTGGATTTTTCCGATATTTTACACTAAATCCCAATTTTCACATTTTGAAGGAGTGAGAATTTAATTTTCTAGTATTTTTCTTTGAATCCAAATGGGGGGTATTTCGTTATTTACATTGTAACTTAAGTAGGCTGCTGCTCGACGCTGCTCGACACTCTGCTTGAGGCTAGCCTCGAGCAGTTCCCTAGTCGCGAACTGCCGACTGTGTTCTTCCTGATTTCATCCCAAAACCCAATTATACTCATTAAATCTCCATTTTTAAGCAACAATTCATCCCTATTAAGGGTTTCTAACATTATCTAGCCATATTAGGCTACCAAACAACCTAAATCATCTAGGTTTCATGCTAAATTTCTATTTTCCCCAATTCCTAGGGTTCATCATGAATTTTCATGATTTCATCTAATTCTTACATGTTAATCCAATGAAACAGCAAGAAAAGGGTGAAGAATCAATGGAACACCTACTTGGAATGATTCTTGACGATCGAACACGCTTAAAACGCCCCAAATCGACGGCTCCAAGCTTCTCTCTCTCTCTCTCTCTCTCTCTCTCTCTCTCTCTCACTCACTCTCAACTCTCTAACGCAAGAACACAGAAACGTAACGTTGAAGCTCTTACTCTCTTCCTATTTATATTTATGTATTTTCTTTTATTAATAAATCCCAAAAATATTAATTGACCTCCCGAGGTCATGAACTCCAAATTGAGCCCAAGTACAGTCAAAACGCTTAAAATGATGATCACATCACTATCTATATATTTTCCAATCCAATTGACCGCTCAAACGCAAGGTCAACCAATAAACCCCAAAAAGTCAACAATCGGGCCACTCGGGGCCCGACTCGGAATTGGGCCCAATTACAGTCAAAATGCTCACATTGACGAACACAATATTGTCCATATGTTTTTAGCAACAGAAAAAGACTATCTCTCAGCCCTACCCAAATACAGGTCTTTACATCCTCCCCACCGTAGGACTTTTTGTCCTCGAAAATAAAACACATGCCCAAAGGACATAACAAAATTCAAGCTCATGCACCGCACAATAACAAGACACAAACACATGATCATCAACATGATCACCAACCACACATGTGCAATGCAAGTCACAACAAGCCAAAAAGGCTCACAAGATTTAACAACAAGCTAAACCAAGCTTGACCACATCTCAAGCATAACCATATAAGGGTACAAAACATATGCAAAAAGAATGCATAAAATATAACTCATACCTCAGGGAAGGCCCTCACATCCTCCCCACCTCATGATTGATCGTCCTCGAATAGCTCAGGATGAAGAACCCGCATCTGGCTCTCTTTCTCCCAAGTCTGCTCCTCCATGCCTCGGTGTCGCCATAACACCCGGACCAGTGGGATCGTCTTGCCCCGCAAGACCTACTCCCGCCTGTCCAAAATCTGTGCCGGCATCTCAACAACGGAACCATCATTAGCCAAGTCTATCTCGCGATAGTCCAACACGTGAGAAGGATCTAGGTGATACCGTCTCAACTGAGACACATGGAACACATCATGTACTCGCGCCAGCTCCGGTGGCAAAGCTAATCGGTAAGCTACTGCGCCTACGGTGGCAATAATCTCAAACGGCCCCACAAAACGAGGGGAGAGTTTGGATCCACGTCCAAACCTCTCGATGCCCTCGACGCGGCGAAACCCGTAAAAATACATGATCCCCCACCTCAAACTGCATAGGTCGACGCCTCTGGTCTGTGTAGGACTTCTGCCTACTCTGTGCTATCAACATATGCTGTCGAATCAACTGCACTATTTCTATGGTCCCTCAAACCATATCGGGACCGAGAACTGCTGTCTCTCCCGTCTGTGCCCAACACAAAGGTGACCTACAAGGCCGGCCATACAACGCCTCATATGGAGCCATCCCAATCGTGGCCTAATAACTGTTGTTGTAAGAGAACTCCACCAAAGGAAGGTGAGTCTCCCAATAACCTCTAAAATCTTGGACACAAGCACGCAACATATCCTCGAGCATCTGAATCGTCCGCTCTGACTGACTATCCGTCTGCGGATGAAAGGTTGTACTGAGGTTCACCCTAGTACCCAAAGCACACTGCAACTGTCTCCAAAACTGAGAGGTGAACCTAGCATCCCGATCAGATACAATAGACAATGGGACTCCATGCAACCGTACAATCACATCAAGATACCTCTGTCCCAAAGTCCTCACTAGGCCTGTCTCTCGAATTGGAAGAAAATGCGCCGATTTGGTCAGTGTCGTGTCCCCTAGAATGAGAAAGTCCAGTGACAAAATCCATAGTTACGTGGTCCCATTTCCACTTTGGCACTGGCAATGACTGCAACTCACCATCTGATCTCAGGTGCTCTGCCTTGACCTATTGATAGGTTAAACACCTCCTCACATAATCAACAACGGCCTTCTTCAGGCCTAGCCACCAATACTGCTGTCACGCCCCGGATTTCCAACCCGAGGAAACCGGTACGTGACTCCCCATTCACCCACACGGAGGGCAATGGGGTTGGATTACTGGATGCCACACAAGCAAGTCTAACAATTACAATAAATCAAATAAGCCACATCTTTATTTAATTCCAAAACATCAAAGGTTCACAAAACAACCAAGTCCCTGATTACAGTTCAATCCCTTAGTACATTCCCCTCCCTGGGGTTACATAAATCATAAAAGTACATTACTGAAATGAACAATAAAGTGGAGAGGGTCTTCCACCTTGGTGTATCCACCTAACGCCTGTAAGTCCCTGGAAAACAAACAAACACAGTAGGAGGGGTGAGCAACCACAGCTCAGTAGGGATCATGTCTCCCCAACCCATCCCATGTTCCTAGCATCTACATGCCATGTGTACAAGTGCAGTGTCGTGATACAATAATTTCAACAAACATAATAACAACCACATCAACAATTTACAATCTTCCACCGCCACACAGGCTAACACTTTAACCACAAGTGATTTAACCGCCTCTTCAGGCCAAGTTATTTAACCGCCTCTTCAGGCCAAGTGATTTAACCGCCTCTTCAGGCCAAGTGATTTAACCGCCTCTTCAGGCCAAGTGATTTAACCGCCTCTTCAGGCCAGATACCACAGTCAAGCACACAACACACATGGTCACTCAAGCATACAACCAAACACTTGGTGTGCACCCGTTCACAAGCGCACAAACCCAACCATTCAGGCCATAGAGCAAACATCCAGCATACATACATACACTAAACCACAAGTCCAGTCACATGGACATATTACCAAACACTTAATGGGCATATACACACAGCTAAGTTCACACAGGCATTTCATCAAACATGTAGCAGGCATGTCATACAGGCATTTTATCAAACACTTTTCATGCATCAAACAAACACCAGAAACACCAAAATCGCCATTGAAGGCCAACATTCATATAGGAGGTCACACCTATATGAATTTACATATAAATAATATAACAGATATAACTCATATTCTGCCCTAGGACCCTAGGACAGAGGAGGATTTAGGAAGAACAGAATCCCTACCTTGAAAACGTCCTCCAGCTCTTGCTTCCACGCTAGACGTTGTCTTCCCCACGCACGACGCTCCGGCAGCAAGCCAGCTCTCCTTCCTTCCTTCCCTCTCTCTCTCTCTCTCTCTCTCTCTCTCTCGGGCGACGGCCGAAAAGAACCCTAACCCTAGAACAAGGAGTCTCCTCATCCTTATATAGACCTCCCATTATCAAAACGACGTAGTTTTGATTAAGTGAAACCCAGGATCAAAACGACGTAGTTTTGATTACACAAGCTACAACCTTTCCGCATCCATACACACCAAAATACTCACTATTCCAACCTGGTCCTTTGGAAAAAGATGATTAGAATAACAAAACCAAGGTAACCATGCAAAAATATGCTTGCACGCCAATTTGAACGCCAATTCCCCAATTGGCGTGCAGCTCCAAATGCACTCAAACTTTACCCCAAGTCTCCTTGCATCTTGTAGAGGCCTGAGAAGCAAAAATATGCTTGCACGTGAAATGGGTGAATTCACGTGCAGCTCCAAATGCTCTGAAATTTTCGTGGTAGATAGAGGACCTCATTCTAAGAAACTTTTGTTCTTGCACGCCAATTGTTTGAGGCCATCTACTAGGTCAAAAGTGAGCTCCAAGATCAGCCAAAACAAGTTTAAACCGCTCAGAACGCATAAGATCTTCCTAGGGCATAAATGTACGCTATCGCTTGACACATACACCTCTCAAAAGTCCCCTCTTGGGCTCATCTCTTACCTTAAACTTGTGTACCAACATCCAAGGTATTTGTGGTTAACTCCTTACACACGGGTTACACACGGGTCATTACAACTGCCTCCTCACGGCATGGTACATCTTAGTCCCACCAGGATGTACAGCTAACCGTGACTGGTGAAATTCCTGAAGAACTTCCTCCTGAAGAGAAGTGGGAACTATCAGTTGACCCTTGTACCTCAAGACATGCTCTGCATCCTCAGTCCAATCAGAAGATGCATGCCCAGTCTGAAATCTATCCCTGATGACCTCATAGTCAACGTCCCCCAGCTGATCCTCTATGATTCTGTGCTGCAACTCTGGGACTGCTACAACAACACTGAGCATCCCTCGCTCATCAGTGGTCACCATCTGCAACCTCGTCGCCGCCAAATGTCCCATCATTTCCCATTCCTTAATGGCACAATGGGCTACCACGGCCCTGCTCTTCCTACTCAGAGCATCTGCCACCACATTACCCTTGCCAGGGGTATACAACATATCAAACTGAAACTGCTGCAAGTACTTTACCTACCGCCTCTACCTAAGGTTTAGGTCTCTCTGAGAAAAGATATACTGTAAGCTCTTGTGGTCTGTATATACCACAAATTTCTCCCCATGGAGATAATGCTGCCAACTTTTTAAAGCAAAGATCACTGCAGCCAACTCCAAATCATGTGTGGGATAGTTCTACTCATGTGGTCTCAACTATCTAGACCCATAAGCAATCACCTGCCGAGTCTGCATCAACACACAACCAAGTCCCACCCTGGAAGCATCATAATACACCTCAAAAGGTACACCCTCCTGTGGAAGAATCAAGATAGGTGCTGAGGTCAATCGTGTCTTCAGCTCCATGAAAGCACTCTCACACACATCAGACCAAACAAAAGGAATCCCTTCCTCATCAGGTTCGTCATAGGAGCTACCAACGTGGAAAAATCCTCCATGAACCTTCGATAGTTGCCTGCCAAACCAAGGAAGCTACAAATCTCAAACATATTCGTGGGCGTCTTCCATGATATAACCACCTTGATCTTCTCAGGATCCACTGTGATACCCTCCAAAGATACCACATGCCACAAGAAGTGCACCTATTGCAACCAGAAGTCACATTTTGTGAACTTCGCGTACAACCGATGCTCTCGCAAGGTTTGTAACACAACCTGCAAATACTCCTCATGTTCCCTCTTGGTCACTGAATAGACCAAGATATCATCGATGAACACCACAACGAACATGTCCAAATAAGGACCAAACACCTGGTTCATCAATCCCATAAACACTGCGGGAGCATTTGTGAGCCCAAACGGCATCACGAGCCACTCATAATGCCCATAGAGACAACTGAATGCGGTCTTAGGGATATCTGCCTCCCTAACCCTCAACTGATGGTATCCAGATATCAAGTCTATCTTGGAAAACCACCTCGCACCGCGAAACTGATCGAACAGATCATTGATCCTCGGCAATGGATACCTGTTCTTTACAGTCACCTGATTCAGTTTCTGGTAGTCTATACACAGTCGAAGTAAACCATCTGCCTTCTTGGTGAATAACACTAGAGCACCCCACGGTGAGCTACTCCGCCTGATAAAGCCTCGTGCCAATAGGTCATCTATCTACCTCTTAAGCTCTCTAAGCTCTGTCGGCGCCATCCGATAGTCCGCCAACCTAATAGGTGCTGTCCCCTGACCAAGTCCCCGGGAACTGATCTACAATGGGTAGCAAAATAGCCTTCCCCTCTCTCCTCCTGTCAACCAACGTCAAGCTAGCTAACTGGTGGATCACATCACCCCACCCATGCCTCAAAGGTCCCAACTTGTATGCCTCCTCATTCCACTCACCCACAAAGACACCCCGCGTGCCCTCTAGCGTGAGGAACGTCATACGCCGTCGAAAACAATCAATCTTGGCCTCCACGGAGACGAACCAATCCATACCCAGGATAACATCAAATCATCTAACTCTATGATGTACAAATCACACATCAAGTTAACACCCCCAATTGTTACCTGACAAGCACGACAGATACTCTCAAGTATCACAATTCCACCCAAAGGTGAAGCAACCATCAGAGACTGACTAACTGTCTCCTGGTCTAACTCCAAGCCAACCACCATAACATATGAAATAAAAGAATGGGTAACACCAGTATCAATCAAAACTTAACAGATAGTATGAGAAATGATAATGGTACCTCTCACTACTAAAGGTCCCGGTCCTGCCTCGTCCACTGGTGGAACCTCTGCCTCCCTGCTGGTAAGGGCAAAAGTCCTTCCTTGTGGCACACTACCACTAGCCTGGCCCATTGGGGCCTTGCCTCGCTGGTCAACCTGACCCTACGCCTCCCACTGAGGCTGCTGCACCACAGGTCACATCTGCGTGCTTTGTCGACCGCCTCCCTGTAGCTGGTCGACTGCATCGGTTCCAGCTTGTTTTTCAAAGATGGCCTCAAGCCTTGAATAAAGTCTTACGTCTTACGGGCTTCCTTTTCCCAAGCCTCAAGAGCAAATCGCCCTAAATTTGTGAAGGCTAGCACATACTCACCCATTGTCTAGCTACCCTGCTGAAGCTCATAATACTCTCTCCGTCGGGCATACTGCACCGAGCTGGGAAAATACTCCCCAAAGAAGCACTCAACAAACTCTCGCCAGCTTATCTGACTGCCATGGACAGCTCTCATGGATTCCCACCACCTGCGTGGGATACCCAATAGATAGTGTGTCGCCACTCGCACCCGCTCCTTATCTGGCACCCCAATCATCTCAAAGATGTCCTCTGTCCATCTAATCCAGTCCTCGGCTGCCTCTGGCCGCGAACCATCCTTAAAAGTCCTGGGTGCATGTTTCAAAAACTGTGCGGCCCAGTCCACCCCTCATCGCGCTGGCTTTATCATGACATCCTGCTGGTGCACATCTTGCACCACCCTCGCCTCCTGCTGCTGAGGCTGTGGCTGCTGCTGCCTCTTCAGCTCATCCACCTCCCTAGTCATCTCCCTCATCGAGCCTTGCATACCCTGCATGGCCTCCTGCAACTGAATCAACACCTGAGCCAAATCAGGTCCCACAATGGGAGCTGATGACCTCTGCTGCGGGCTCTGCTGCCTTGACTCTATCGTGGGCTCCTCTGTCGGGCCCTGGCCTCGAACAACTCTCCTCGGTGGTGCCATCATGCTGGCCACAACAAATAACAAACAATCAATACTAGCACTACTAGCACAAACAACCATCAAAGGCACAACCGACTTGTAGGTTCTCACCACACGACCCGTAGGTCCACAACCATGTATATAGCATCGTGTCACCCCTCAGGGCACACAAAATCAAGTCCTGGCTCTCATGGCCACGTGCCATTTAGGCACCAAATGCAATCACATCATACACAAGGAAAATTTAGTGCCCTATATGCACACAATCATTGTAAAAACCTGTATTTGGGTAGGGCTGAGAGATAGTCTTTCTCTGTTGCTAAAAACATTTGGACAATATTGTATTCATCAATGTGAGCATTTTGACTTTAATTGGGCCCAATTCTGGGTCAGGGCCCCGAGTGGCCCGATTGTTGACTTTTTGGGGTTTATTGGTTGACCTTGCGTTTGAGCGGTCAATTGGATTGGAAAATATCTAGATAGTGATGTGCTCGTCATTTTGAGCATTTTGACTGTACTTGGGCTCAATTTGGAGTTTGTGACCTCGGGAGGTTAATTAATATTTTTGGGATTTATTAATAAAAGAAAATACAGAAATATAAATAGGAAGAGAGTAAGAGCTTCAACGTTACGTTTCTGTGTTCGTGCGTTAGAGAGTTGAGAGAGAGAGAGAGAGAGAGGCATGGAACTTTTGTACTAAGGCTTACTTTGTATTACTGTTGCTAAAATAGTGGAAATTTCTTTTATTTATCCTTATCTTTGTGTATATCTTGCTGCCTAACTGGATCAGATTACAAAGGGTTTGGCACATCCATATTGGGGGAGATTGTTGGATCAAACCTAGAATTTGGATTATGCGGATCAAACCTAATGTAATTTGATTTTAGTTGTTTCATGTTTATTTTAAGTCTGTGCAGATGATAAAATTATTATTCGGACCTACTCCTGTAAGAGCAAAGCAAAGGACAGGATACATAATCCTGATCCGGGTCATTATGAGTGTTGTCTAACACTTGGTAAATAACCAAGTCTTCATCCGGTGTAAGGACCCTCTCATACGAACTAATCTCTTGTTGAAAGGACTAAGGATTCCACGCTCTTATTGTTGATTGGACTAAGATTTGTTGCAGAGAAAGAATTAAGTCTTTTACTCCAGTTGTCTAAGGAAAAGAAGATTCGGACTAAGGAATCCGAGTCTTTCATTCGAGCGGAGTAAGAACGACGATGCGGAGTAAGGACAACCGATGCGGAGTAAGGACATCTAATGCGGAATAAGAAATCCGAATCATTACTCAAGCGGAGTAAGGAACTCATGCGGAGTAAGGAAGCGCTGACACGAAATAAGGATTTCAGGACCTCATGTACGCGGAGTAAGCAATAACTAATATGGAGTAAGGATCCGAACCTCGTTGATATGGAGTAAGGAAAGCTACACCGGACTAAAAGGACGCTACTTCAACTTATCAATACCGCATTTATGATAACAGCTCGTGTGTTCCGATGTAAGACAAACTCATTGAAGATCTAAACTGTCTTACACGTGGGCTCGTGCGTTAGAGAGTGAGAGAGAGAGAGAGAGAGAGAGAGAGAGAGAGAGGCATGGAACTTTTGTACTAAGGCTTACTTTGTATTATCACTGTTTGAAATAGTGGAAATTTCTTTTATTTATCCTTATCTTTGTGTATATCTTGCTGCCTAACTAGATCAGATTACAAAGGGTTTGGCACATCCATATTGGGGGAGATTGTTGGATCAAACCTAGAATTTGGATTATGCGGATCAAACCTAATGTAATTTGATTTTAGTTGTTTCATGTTTATTTTAAGTCTGTGCAGATGATAAAATTATTATTCGGACCTACTCCTGTAAGAGCAAAGCAAAGGACAGGATACATAATCCTGATCCGGGTCATTATGAGTGTCGTCTAACACTTGGTAAATAACCAAGTCTTCATCCGGTGTAAGGACCCTCTCATACGAACTAATCACTTGTTGAAAGGACTAAGGATTCCACGCTCTTATTGTTGATTGGACTAAGATTTGTTGCAGAGAAAGAATTAAGTCTTTTACTCCAGTTGTCTAAGGAAAAGAAGATTCGGACTAAGGAATCCGAGTCTTTCATTCGAGCGGAGTAAGAACGACTGATGCGGAGTAAGGACAACTGATGCGGAGTAAGGACATCTAATGCGGAATAAGAAATCCGAATCATTACTCAAGCGGAGTAAGGAACTCATGCGGAGTAAGGAAGCGCTGACACGAAATAAGGATTTCAGGACCTCATGTACGCGGAGTAAGCAATAACTAATATGGAGTAAGGATCCGAACCTCGTTGATATGGAGTAAGGAAAGCTACACCGGACTAAAAGGACGCTACTTCAACTTATCAATACCGCATTTATGATAACAGCTCGTGTGTTCCGATGTAAGACAAACTCATTGAAGATCTAAACTGTCTTACACGTGGGCTCGTGCGTTAGAGAGTTGAGAGAGAGAGAGAGAGAGAGAGAGAGAGAGAGAGAGAGGCATGGAACTTTTGTACTAAGGCTTACTTTGTATTACTGTTGCTGAAATAGTGGAAATTTCTTTTATTTATCCTTATCTTTGTGTATATCTTGCTGCCTAACTAGATCAGATTACAAAGGGTTTGGCACATCCATATTGGGGGAGATTGTTGGATCAAACCTAGAATTTGGATTATGCGGATCAAACCTAATGTAATTTGATTTTAGTTGTTTCATGTTTATTTTAAGTCTGGTGAGATGATAAAATTATTATTCGGACCTACTCCTGTAAGAGCAAAGCAAAGGACAGGATACATAATCCTGATCCGGGTCATTATGAGTGTCGTCTAACACTTGGTAAATAACCAAGTCTTCATCCGGTGTAAGGACCCTCTCATACGAACTAATCACTTGTTGAAAGGACTAAGGATTCCACGCTCTTATTGTTGATTGGACTAAGATTTGTTGCAGAGAAAGAATTAAGTCTTTTACTCCAGTTGTCTAAGGAAAAGAAGATTCGGACTAAGGAATCCGAGTCTTTCATTCGAGCGGAGTAAGAACGACTGATGCGGAGTAAGGACAACTGATGCGGAGTAAGGACATCTAATGCGGAATAAGAAATCCGAATCATTACTCAAGCGGAGTAAGGAACTCATGCGGAGTAAGGAAGCGCTGACACGAAATAAGGATTTCAGGACCTCATGTACGCGGAGTAAGCAATAACTAATATGGAGTAAGGATCCGAACCTCGTTGATACGGAGTAAGGAAAGCTACACCGGACTAAAAGGATGCTACTTCAACTTATCAATACCGCATTTATGATAACAGCTCGTGTGTTCCGATGTAAGACAAACTCATTGAAGATCTAAACTGTCTTACACGTGCGCTCGTGCGTGGCATGGAACTGTCTTACACGTGGGCTCGTTAGAGAGAGAGAGAGGCATGGAACTGTCGATTTGGGGCATTTTAAGCTTGTTTGATCGTCAAGAATCATTCCAGGTAGGTGTTCCATTGATTCTTCACCCTTTTCTTGCTGTTTCATTGGATTAACATGTAAAAATTAGATGAAATCATGAAAATTCATGATGAACCCTAGGAATTGGGGAAAATAGAAATTGAGCATGAAACCTAAATGATATAGGTTGTTTAGTAGCCTAATATGGCTAGATGATGTTAGAAACCCTTAATAGGGATGAATTATTGCTTGAAAATGGAGATTTAATGAGTATAATTGGGTTTTGGGACGAAATCGGAAATAACATAGTCGGCTGTTCGCAACTGGGGAACTGCTCGAGGCTAGCCTCGAGCAAAGTGTCGAGCAGGAGCTTACTTAAGTTACAATGTAAATAACGAAATACCTCCCATTTGGATTCAAAGAAAAATACTAGAAAATTAAATTCCCACTCCTTCAAAATGTGAAAGTTGGGATTTAGTGTAAAATCTTGGAAAAATGCAGTTTTTCGTAGAGGTGGATTTTTGGAAAGTGATGTTAGACATCTCAGAAAAATCCCCAAAAATCAGATTATCTTAGTTATGATATGGAGACCCAAAAACTCCTATGCGTATCTCTTTCCTTGGTCAAGTAATGATGGTCAGTTAATGAAGATTGGCTTCAGGTATATAGGGAGTATGGTGAACCTTAATGCTATTTTGGTGTTGGTATGTTGGTTTGAGGAATTGGGGCTTGGGCTCTATGACTTGTTGGGTTCTCACCGTAGAGCACAGATGATGCTATGTGGTTGACGGGGCAGGCATATGCGTTGATGGCAGGCCTGTGTGGCACTGTGTCCGAGCATATAGCGCTGTGGTAGGGCTGAGTGCCCTGAGCTGGGATCCTGTTGAGGATCATGGACAAGCTGTCCTGTGTGGGCAGGTTGGGTCCTGATGTTTGTTTGCAGGCTGAGTCCTGATGATTGTGCACACTACACAGTGCACGAGTACATAGAGCATGTAGTATAGACTTGTATGTTTGCATAATATGGAGTATTGGGGTCACCTACTGAGCTTGTCGCTCACCCCTACTTATTGTTTACCTTTTTCAGGTGTGACCCGAGACTAGTGGAGGACTTTCTTCTAGGAGGACGCCCACTACTCTGATGTATGATACAGTATTATATTCTGTATTGTTTTGTGTGATATCTTGGACATGGGTCCGTGGACAGTTGTATTTGCATACTGTTTGTGATGTGATGTCTGTATGACTGTTTGACTTATTGTATGCATGATGATATATGGGAAAGTACATGATTACCCTTGATGTATGACTGTACAGGGTTGCATGATTGAGACAGCACCCGCGGTGTAGTCTTTATTGGTGCTAGTCACCAACCCATTGACCCTTCGGGTGCGGGCAAGGGGAAGTCATGTTCCTAGTTCCGGGTTCCCTGGAATTTGGGGGTGTGATAAACACCCATTTAACTCCAATGACTTATTACAACCTAGGCCTCGGTACAAGTGTTCACACTTCGTTCCTCTTGAACTGATTAAGCTCTTCTTGTATAGCATATATCTAGTTTGAATGTTGATGGGCTTCATCCACCACCTTTGGTTCTATCTGTGATAGAAAACAAGAGATGAGACACAAGTTGGAGATGGTTGCCCTTATTCTTACTCCAACAGTAGGATCACCAATCACTTGATTTGATGGGTGGTTTCAAGTCCACCTATAGTTCTGTGCAAGTGGTGGTGAATATTCAATGATTTGAAGCTCTGCCTAATCGGGTGGATCATGTATATTGGATGGTTGAGCTTCTTCCAGGCCAGTTATATCTGTATGATGAACAGTTTTAGAAGTACTTTGAGGTTCTTTGGCACTGTGACTTTCAGTATTAACTGGTCCGGACAGACTAGAAGGTTCTCCTGGTATTTTGGATGTCCGTATCAATTGTTCCAGAGTTGAGTGGAAGTCCTGAGTCCGATTCTTCAGAAGCATCATCAGTAACATTTCTTCTTGCTTCACTAGTGCTAGTTGATGGATCAATAGTAGTGGCAGGAACATTGTTTGAACTGAGAATAATTAATTTCATCCGTGTGATCCTGCACATTTGAATTTGAAGTTCCTATGCTTGTCCAATCAAGGTTAGATTCATCAAAATCAACATGGATGGATTCTTCAACTATTAAACGTCTTCTATTGAAAATGCGATAAGCCTTGCTGTGTAACGAGTATCCGACAAAGATCCCATCAACGGATTTTGGCTCAAATTTACTCCGGGCCTCTTTGTCGTTGTTTAACACGTAGCAAGCACACCCAAAAGTTTTGAAATGAGAGATTGATGGCTTCCTGCCTCTCTACATCTTATATAGTGTTTTCATGGTAACCTTATTGATAAGAGTTCGATTTTGAACATAGCATGTAGTGGACATAGCTTCAACCCATAGACTGAGAGGAAGCTTTGCCCCTACTAACATTGATTTACCAATTTCGACTAAAGTACGATTCTTATGCTCAGCAACTCCATTTTGTTGTGGACTCCTGGGCATAGAGAAGTCATGCTGAATGCCCTGTTCAGAACAATATGATCTCATATCGGAAAAGTCAAATTCTGTACCATGATCACTCTTGTTGCATTTAATGCTCAGTCCTTGTGAATTGCTTATCCAGTTGAAGAGATCTACAAGATTTCAAAGGTTTGATCCTTCGATTTCAGGAACATCACCCATGTATACCTAGTGAAGTCATCGATAACCACAAGGGTATATCTCGCACCAGCAAGAGAAGCAATAGAAATAGGACCGTAGAGGTCCATATGAAGAAGTTGCAACGGAGCAGTTATTGGATTAACGAATTTGCTCTTAAAGCTATGCTTGGTCTGCTTGCCAATTTGGCATTCTTGACAGAGTGAATCTCTGGAGTATTTATGTTTGGGCAAACCAGTGACCAAATCAAGCAACACTAGTTTAGACAAAGTTTTAAAATTTAAATTAGCATAACGCTTGTGCCATAGCTAACTTTCTTCATTTGATGTTGTAGTGAGCAAGTATACAGGGTCAGAAGAATTATTTCTTAAGAACACTGAATATATGTCCCCATCTCTTGATCCGGATAACTTAATATCTCCAGGATAAGTTTTGCCTAACTGTGTAGGTGTTGGACATTAAGGAAACAGTAAATCCTTTGTCACATAAATTACTGATACTCAGCAAATTATGCTTCAAACCCTCGACTAGTGCAACTTTAGTTATTGATACACAACCGTTGGTTAAAGTGTCATACCCCACAGTTTTAGCTTTACTGTTGTCATCATATGATACGGATGGGCCTCGTTTGTCAGCAACTTCTACGAGTAGAGACTTATCACCCATCATATGTCCGGAGCATCCGCTATCGAGTATCCACTTGCTTTGATTGATCTTTGACTTCAAGTAGTCTGGCAATGAATTCCAGAGATGCTCCTGCAAGACAACAGATTACACTTTTAGTGCCCAAACTTGTCTTAGGCGGTTATGAGAAACAACAACAGTGTCAACAGTTCTAGATTTTGCATTTTTAGGAACTTTAGCTTTCCATGTTGACTTTACTTTGTTAGCGTCAGTTGCTTCTTTTATTTGGGTTTTCTTGGGAGAGTTACTCCTTTGAGATTTAGAGTTAGATTTGCTAGAAGAACCCTTTTTGATGAACTAATCTTTATTAATATGAACTTGATTACAAAGCCAGTCATCAGATAGACTCCAACACTCATAGTGATAATGACCTATTTCTCTACAGATGGAACAAATGTTGGAATACTGGAATGGGGTTAACGATTAACCGCAGCGGAAACAGATTTTAAAATTTTAATTCCAGCTGACAAACACCAGGATCTAAACATGAATCAATTGATTTAATTTAGCGAAGAGCGAAAAGAAGAAACCAACCTGAAGAACGGTAAAGCTAGAACCTTTTTCTTTTCCCTCTAAGAACGAACTCATGATTTGCCTTTGATTGTCCTCGTAGCCTCCTGGATTCAACCACAAAATAGCCTTCTCTGCTATTCACCTTCTCAAGGAGTACAGGGCTGTGGCACCCTTGGATCAAAGAACAGGAACACCACCTCTGCTAGTGTTGGCCGTCACCTGCCTCTCTCTCTCTTGGCTGTCAACGATTGCACACGCACACGCTTTAACCTAGGAGACTATGCATCTATTTATAGACCTAGGGTTACCCCTGTGCTATTACGCATACGCTCCTTTAGTTAAATAATAATAATACATATTATTTAAACTCTTTAAATAATATAATTATTACGCAACAAAACTAATTACATAAATATCTAATATTATTTATTTATCAAATAAATAAATAATATATTTATTCATTTAATCGCATTAAATGGATAAAATATTTATTTTTATTTATTTAATCTAATTAAATAAATAACCATGTGATATATATTTAACTCTTAAATATATATTAACACACGTTAATTAATTAGCTCTTAAGCACAGCCAGAGAATTAACTTACAACGGTCCAGTACTCCATACAAGAATAAACGGTGCTAGCAAGAGGGACCAAATGGACCCACTTAATCGAAGCTCCAATAAATAATATTTAATTAATTAATCTCATTAATCAATTAAATCATTATTTATTAGTTTTAGTCCGAGCCACGATCAGGGACTAAAACTGCACTCTAAGATTAAGTAGATATAATTACAAGAATCCATAAGATAGGATTTGTCCATCGATATAACTGATTGCCATGTGATATGATCCTCCACTATGATATTTATAATTAGAGACAAGTATCAATAGATTCCGTTCAACCTCTCTAATTATATCTTTATCCATGTGTTACCATTAATTCTCCAATGGGCGACCTATTCATGATCCAATTATGAATTTGGATTTATAATAAATTATATCTAATATAATTACAAGTACTTGATTCACCCAAGAATCCCGAATTAAATAACATGGGAATATCATGACTCTTCGTATAGCGAAGTAATGGATTCCACGCACCTGACTTGACGCTCTCACTATCTATAATATTATATCTCCAAGATATCGAGGTATTTGAAGCACTAAGTCTCTCACTCATTAATAAGTCAAAAGACATAAATTATAGACATGAATTAATCAAACGGTCTAGATTAAGATCAATTCATAAATCAGTTATTCTGCGATAGAATCTAAAGTTCTTCATACAATGCAACGGATATTAGTTGAAGAACTTATTCTATCATGGTCCTATTCAATATGTATAATTACATACTAGCACTACTATTTGTAAACTCTTTACAATGATCCTAGATTAGATCACTCCCACTATGGAAGTAGTCCGTACCACAATCTTATAGAATAGAGCATCCCAAACTCTATTCACCGATTGTGAACTAATTTTATACTTAGTCTAATTAGTGGATCTATTGTATGTGTCTCACACATACCCAGTAATAGACTTTGATAAGTAATGAGATGTTATGATGCTCAGCCACATAATAAAGCAAAATAATGCAATCTAATAAATACTTAAACAAAATATATTTCAATTAATCAGAAATAATCTTTACATAATTAGGATTACACGATGCTTTATATAGCACTATCCCAATAATCTCCCTCTTGCATTAAAGCAACCGTGTCATATCCCGAATTCCCAACCTCTCAAGGTGTCCATCAAAAACTTTAGAAGGAAGAGTCTTCGTAAAAGGTTCAGCTAGGTTGTCCTCCGATGCTATCTTGCATACTGACACATCACCACGCTCCACAATGTCTCTGATGAGGTGAAACTTCCATTCAATGTGTTTTCCCCTTTGATGGCTTCTTGGTTCCTTACTATTTGCAACCGTACCACTATTGTCACAATAAATGATCATGGGTCGCTCAAGGTCAGGGATAACCTCTAAATCCCTCAAGAAGTTACGGAGCCATACAGCCTCTTTGATAGCTTTCGAAGCTGCCACATATTCGACTTCCATGGTAGAGTCAGAAACACAAGATTGTTTCATACTCCTCCAAACTATAGCTCCACCATTCAAAGTGAACGCCGAGCCAGAGGTTGATTTCCTCAAATCTAGATCCAATTGAAAATCAGAATCAGTGTATCCCACAGGCGTCAAATCTGACCCTGAATACACAAGCATGTAATTCCTAGTTCTCCGAAGATACCTAAGAATATGCTTAACTGATTCCCAATGTTTCATTCCCAGATTCGATTGATATCTACTAACAATTCCCACCGCATAAAAAATATCCGGTCTCATACATAACATAGCATACATTAGACTACCAACTGCTGAAGCATAGGGTATTTTTCGCATACTATCGATCTCTGCTTGTGTCTTAGGAGACATTTCCTTAGACAATGTAATTCCATTTCTCATGGGTTGTTGACCCTTTTTGGAATTTTGCATATAATACTTCTCAAGTATTTTATCTATGTACGAGGCTTGGGATAATGCAAGCATCTTATTCTTTCGATCACAGTAAATACAGATTCCAAGAACATAGCTTGCTTCCCCCAAGTCTTTCATCTGAAATTGTTTATTCAACCACTATTTGACCGATTCTAATGATACCATATCATTCCCAATGATAAGAATATCATCAACATAAAGAATAAGGAAGACCACATTTCCATCCTTTATCTTGCTATAGACACATGGCTCGTCTATGCTCTGCTTGGAATCAAATGATTTGACCACCTCGTCAAATCTAATGTTCCAAGACCTAAGGCTTGCTTGAGTCCATAAATGGATCTCTGCAACTTACATACTTTATGTTGTTGCCCTTTAGCAATGAATCCTTCAAGCTGTATCATATAGATACTCTCCTCCAAACGACCATTCAAGAATGCCATTTTCACATCCATTTTCCAAATCTCATAATCGAGATGTGCAGCTATAGACAAGAGGATGCAAATAGATTTGAGCATAGCAACCAAAGAGAAGGTTTCCTCATAATTGGTACCTTCTTTCTGGGTGTAGCCCTTAGCTACTAGCCTAGCTTTAAAAGTCTTTACTTTTCCATCCGCGCCTCTTTTCCTTTTATAAATCCATTTGCATCTAATTAGTTTCACCCCTTCGGGCAAATCCACAAGTTCCCAAACTTGGTTTGAATACATTGAATTCATTTCAGCATCCATTGCTTGTTGCTATGCTTTGGAATCTACATCATTCAGTGCATCACTTAGGGTCAAGGGATCATCTTTATGATCATCAGAGATAGCTACCAGAGCATCTCCAACTCCCATGTAACGGTCTGGTTGTCTAATAACCCTCCCACTGCGACGCAAAGTAACTGGATGTTGTTCCAATGGTGTGGTCTCATTTCTTATGATTGGTTGATCAATAATGATCTCATCATGTTGATCCTGAGTTGGGCCACTGATCTCGTTAGCTGGTATCTCATCCAACTTTATTTGATGATCTGATTTGTGATTTTTAATGTGGTCATCTTCAAGATATTTAGCATTTGTCGATACAAAGACTTTATTATCTTTCTGACTATAAAATAAACCACATTTCGTTTCTTTTGGATATCCTACAAAAATGCACAACTCGGTGCGTGCATCCAACTTATCCACCTTAGCCCTTTTGACATGGGCCCTACACCCCCAAATTCGGATATGCCTTAAACTTGGTCTACGGTCTGTCCATAATTCAAATGGTGTCTTAGGTATAGATTTAGAAGGAACCCTGTTTATCAAATAAACAACCGTTTGTAGTGCATACCCCCAAAATGATTTGGGCAATGATAAACTACTTAACATTGATCTCATCATATCAAGCATTGTCTTATTCCTTCTCTCTGCAACACCATTTTGTTGTGGTGTGCCAGATGCAGAGAGTTGAGACAATATCCCATTATCAGTTAGATATGACCTGAACTCATTATCCAGGTACTCTCCACCTCAATCTGATCGAAGTATCTTGATAGATTTACCTGATTGCTTTTCTGTCTCAGTTTGAAATTCTTTGAACTTTTCAAAAGTCTCTGACTTACGGTGTATTAGGTAAACATATCCATATCTAGAGAAATCATCAATAAAAGTGACAAAATACTCATAACCTCCTCTTGCTTGTACATTAAATGGTCCATAAACATCTGTATGTACTAGCTCTAGGAGATCATTAACACGATGTCCTTTCGAAGGAAAAGACCTCTTGGTCATTTTACCCTCCAAACATGATTCACATGTGGGTAAAGGAGTAACCTCTAAACCATTCAGAAGTCCATCCTTTACTAACCTTTGAATCCTAGTTTGGTTAATATGTCTAAGTCTCATATGCCATAGATATGTTTCATTTGTATTTAACTTAACTCGTTTTGGAATGGGTTCATCATAAATTATTTCAATGTTCAACAATGTATGAATGCTAGGATTAATTTATAAAGATTGTTTTCCTTTATACCAGAACATATCAAAATATTATTCTTATAAACTGAAACATTTTCAACAAAACTAACAGAATAACCATGTTCAACCAAAGAAGAAACTAAAATCAAATTCCTGTTCAACTCAGGTACATAAAAACAATCCTTTAACACAATAAATTTATTTCTAAAATATAACTTTAGCACTCCCACTGCCATTGCTGAAACTAAATCCCCAGTGCCAAGTCTAAAAGTGAATTCCCCTTCCTTAAGCTGCATTTGGACCTGAAGTCCCTGCAAAAAAGTACAAACATTATTAGTGGCACCAGAATCTATAATCCAAAGATTATTTGATTTTTCCACTAAACCAGTTTCAAGGACAAGTACAATACCTTCCTTTAACTTCACTGTTTAGAGGTACTCTTTATAGTTCCTCTTCCAGTGCCCTTCTTTGCCGCAATGGAAACACTTTCCAGCTTTAGGAGTCTTCTTTTTCTTGTTCACCCTCCTCTTGGCTTGATGCCTTTTTCTTGTCACTTAGCTTCTTCTTCTTCTTAAGAGAAGGACCAGCAACAACTATGTTCACCTCACCTTTCTTAGACTTAATCATTCCCTCATAGGTTTGTAATTCAGTCATAAGAGTGGTGAGGTTTAGATTCATTTTATTCAAGACATAATTTGTCTTAAAAGAAATGAAGCTATCAGGGAGAGTCTCTAGTATCATTCCAACCTGAGTCTGTTGATCTATACTAGCTCTATGGATCTCGGCCTCATTAAAATGAGCTATGATCTTTAAGAGATAATCCCTAATAGGAGTTCCCACTTTCATGCGACTATTCATAATAGCTCTCACGGCCTCAAACTGCGCACGAATTGAGATCTCTCCAAACATAGCCTATAAAGAATCCATGATATCCTTGGTGGTTTGCATCCCTTGATGTTGTTGTTGCAACACATTGGACATGGATGCCAACATGTAACAATGCATCATATCATCAGATGCAATCCACCTATCATAGGCATCCTTTCCAGTTTTAGAAGCACTAGCCAGAGGTTCAGGTGGACAAGGCTCTGATAGCACAAACTTGTGCTTTTCAGCAGTTAACACTGTCATCACTGGTTTTCGTCCGGGCCCGTTTGGGGTGAGCTCAAACTAAACCAATGGTGATAAAATTTAGACTCGCCACCAACTGTTTTTGGGGTACAGTTGGATACCCTCTACTTTGAGTAGTAAAAAGATGTGGTCTGCGTTATCAGAAAAGGGTTCGGGAGTTAGTTACGTGTAGGGAAGGATTAGCACCCCTACAGCGCCCTTTCGGTATCTAATTTAGGAGGAGGAGGTTTTATTTTATTTGTACTGCCATAGCTGGGTTAATTTTCCTAAAAATTCTATGATTTTTATTTAGCTAAGTTATTTATTAAAGTCATGGTTAAAATGGATTTATCCTAAATTTCTAAAGGGAATCCTAAAAGTTTTGGGTTTTGTTTGAAATGGAGAATGAGATCCTATGGGTTGGTTTTGGGTTTTTGGTTTTGCTTTGGGAAATTGAAGTCCTAGAAAACGATTTTTTATTTTGCCCCCTTTTTTGGTTTTTCTTGGGTTAGAAAACATATATTTTTTGTTTTTTTTTTTGTTTTTTTGTTTTTTGTTTTTTTGTTTTTTTGTTTTTTTGTTTTTTGTTTTTTTTTTTTTAACTTTTAATTACCTTCTTACCCTTCACCTAAAATGCAAAAAATGGATAACTTTCCAGGGATTGTTTGGGGAGATCCGTATTCGCCTAAATTGACGCTTTGAAGAATTTCGCATGGCCACTTTTTCGGGCGATTTTACCAGGGGTATTGACCGTCTTTTGGCAAGTTTTGACTTTTCCAACGAAGATTGTTTTGGCTATAACTTCTTCATTTTAAGTCCGATTCGAGCTCGGTCAAGTGCGTTAGTCTTCAATTTTCATCCTCTATCACCTGGTGTTGGTCTTGGGGCGCTTCAAGGACTTGTAGTAGAAGTCATTAATTTTGGACTCCCCCGTCCGTGTCAATTGTATCCATCTCGTGCAAATTGGGGTAAACCATTTCGAACCATTCCTTGGAAGTATGGGATCATTGTGGACCTGTTCAACAAGGTATATGGCATGGGCAGAAAGGTATATCAAATGGGGTTAGTATGTCCAACCCGGACAAAATGGGGTCCAACAACTGCCCCTCTTTGTGCATTGTTTGTGTACAAACAGTGTACAAAGATAAAAGGGAGTCATTTTGGACGGGTCGGAGGACTTACCTGACTTACCTAGTTTTAAAGCAGAAGGAGAGTACTATGTGACGGTTGGGTCCGTCCCCGAGAGGCAAAAAGGACTTCACAGGTTGGTGGACGTGGATGATACTTTGATGCGGCATCTGAGGCTGCCTACAATGTAAAGATATGGGAGATTGAAAGCCTACAACAATGACAGGCTTGAACTGAAAAAGAGAGCCTTCGGCAACGATAGACTTTGGTTAAAAAATGAAAAGCCCACAGCAATGATAGGCTTGAACTAAATAGTGAAAAAGGCCCACAAAAATGGTGGGCGTGAACTAAAAATTGAAAGGCCCACAACAACGATAGGCTCGAATTGAAAATGGATAGCCCACAGCAACGATAGGCTTGAATTGAAAATGGAAAAACCCACAGCAACAATAGGCGTGAACTGAAAATGGAAAAGCCCACAGCAACGTTAGGCTTAAACTGAAAAATGGAAAGCCCACAGCAACGATAGGCTTAAACTGAAAAATGGAAAGCCCACAGCAATGATGGGCTTAAAGTGAAGATGGAAAGCCTACAACAACGTTAGGCTTGAATAAAAAAATTGAAAGGCCCACGGCAATGATGGGCTCGAATTGAAAATGGATAGCCCACGGCAACGATAGGCTTGAATTGAAAATGGATAGCCCACAGCAACGATAGGCTTGAATTAGAAATGAAAAGCCCACAACAACGATAGGCTTAAACTGGAAAGACTTGTTAGAGACATCAATTAGTAGTTGAGGAAATGCTTTAAGGAATTGGTGAGTTTGGGAAGTAACCCAATTTAAGCTCCCTCTACGAGTTCACTCCAGGAGATCGCTCTACGAGGTGACCCAAAATGGGAAAAGTTTGTCAATTGCCAAAAGGATGCATTTAGAGCTTGGGGAAATTGCAAAGAAAGAGTTATACAGTTGAACAAAGAAAGCTAGGATAGCTTGGTGAGAAGCTTGCTGGGTATGAGCTCCTAGGATCTTCAGAGGCGGCAGCATTCTTGAAATTACAGAGTATGCTGAATGTATGCAAATGATGCATGGAATGCAATGTGATGTATGCCGGGACACATGGTGACATGTATGGCTAATGACCCAATATGAGCTGAGGGTTCATCTCCCTACTGCTGGAGAGTTTAGATGACATCCAATTTATTGGGGACTTTTTGTCCCTCGGGCTAGGGAGACCTTTCTATCTTTGCTGGGGAACTCCCTTTTGTGCATGAAGGGTCTGTTAAATTTAGCTTCGCCATACTGAGGAGCTTGATTTGACGGCTTCTCTGGGGATAGTGATATTTTATGGAGGTATGAGTATTCTAAGTTGGGGGACTTAATTTGCTTGGGGATTTTGAGCTTGGCCCTACTCATAAGGCAATGCTAGAAGAGCTTACTGGGATTTAAGATGTTCTATTTAAATGTGAAATGAAGATGATGTAACATGATTAAAGAGAAAAAAGATTTTTGCTGGTTTAATTCCACAAAACATATTTATATCATAAAAAAGTGTCCTATTGTTATAATCTGATAAACAGAATCACAAGTCTTTAAAAGTATAATGTACAAATTTGATTCGAGTGTGCCGCAGGTTTGACCAAGTCTTCCACTGTTTGCAGCCGCTGTTTTTTTGGATGATGTTGTCTCTACTGCTTGCAACGGACCCTATTTGTTGTGGTCTTGGTCCTTTCAGTTTCTGACCGAACTGATTTCACCCTTCAAGATTTATTGTTGGCTTTGTATTTTACCCTTGGTGCCCTTTCAGGTTTTCACCAAGTCTGCCTTTGTTTTCTTTTTTTGTCTTTCCTTGGAGCTTTGTATTTTACCCTTGGTGCCCTTTCGGGTTTTCACCAAGTCTGCTCATTATAAGAATGAGAATCTTGTGGGGAGGTATGAGAGTTAGGCATAAAACTTTTTGACGGCGTCACTATTCACTGGATTAGGAAGCTCATCTCCGTCCATTTTGGCAAGGATCAATGCCCCTCCCGAGAATGCTTTTTTCACAATATATGGGCCTTCATAATTGGGAGTCCACTTGCCTCTATGGTCATGTTGAATTGGTAAGATCTTCTTAAGGACAAGATCACCCTCTTGAAAGCTTCTGGGCTTCACCTTTTTATTGTAATTGTTCATCATTCTCTCGTTGATACACTGTCCTCTCGTAAACCGCTACCAGGCGCTTGCCCTCAATTAAATTCAACTGCTCATAACGACTTTGGGCCCATTCTGCTTCTTCGAGCTGAGTATCCTTAAGTACTCGGAGGGAAGGTATCTCCACTTCGACCGGTAGAACTGCTTCCATGCCGTAGACCAAAGAAAATGGAGTTGCCTCGGTTGATGTACGCACTGAGGTATGATAAGCATGCAAAGCGTATGGTACCTTCTCGTGCCAATCTTTATATGTTTCAGTCATTTTTCTGATAATGTTCTTGATGTTCTTGTTGGCTGCCTCGACTGCTCCATTCATCTTTGGGTGATAGGGGGTCGAGTTGCGGTGTTGAATTTTGTATGTTTCACACAACCTCCCTATCATCCATTGTTCAAATTGGCAGCATTGTCCGTTATGATCTGCTCGGGATGCCCATATCGGCATATGATGTTGTTCCGCATAAATCGAAGTACCACAGCCTGTGTGACATTAGCATATGATGCTGCTTCTACCCACTTGGTGAAGTAATCAATGGCTACCAAAATGAAACGATGACCATTAAAAGCTTTTGGAGATATTGGTCCGATAACGTCAATGCCCTAAAGCGAGAACGGCCACGGGGAAACCATCACGTGTAGTTTGGACGGTGGTACTTGGATTTTATCGCCATAAATTTGACACTTAAGGCATTTGCGCACATATTCAATGCAATCCTTTTCCATGGTGACCCAATAATAGCCCATTCGCATGATTTGTCTTGTATCCATTTGCATGTGAACCACATTCCCCTTCGTGCACTTCTTTCATTATTTGTGTTGATTCTTCTTTTGCCACACACCGCAATAATACCATGTCATGGTTTCTTTTATACAGAACGGGACCATCAAGATAGTAGTTGGACGCTGACCTTCGGATATTTCTTTTATCAGATTCAGAGGCCTCTGCTGGGTATTCTTGCTTAATCAAATACTGTTTGACGTCGTCAAACCAAGGTTTTTCTTCAATATTTCCTTCAATGGCCGTGCAATGTGCAGGAGCATCTTGTATACGGATATCGAAAGACTGGACTTCCAACTTTGTATCTAGTCGAACGAGTCAACGCATCAAGGATCTGATTGTATTCCCTGGGCATATGCTCAAATGTGATGTCTTCAAATTGCTCGGCTAACTCCATAACGTGCTTCCGATACGGGATTAATTTGTAGTTTCGAGTCTCCCATTCACCCCTTACTTGAAAAATGATGAGTGCCGAATCGGCGAATACTCGTAATTTTTTGAATCCTTTGTTAATGGCTTCTTGAAGTCCCATCACACAAGCCTTATATTCTGCTACATTGTTTGTACAAGGGAAGGTTAGCTTTGCCGCCATGGGGAAAGTTTGCCTTTTGGGGGTATCAAGATGGCCCTAACACCGTGACCTAAAAGACCGGAGGCTCCATCGAACCACATCGTCCATATGTCTGATACTTCGGCCGAAATGATGTTGATGTGCTCATTTGGGAAGCCAATAGTCATGGTCTCAAAGTCTTCCAGCGCTCTATCTGCCAGATAGCCGGCTATCGCACTTCCTTTTATGGCTTTTTGAGGTACGTAGATGATATCATACTCCGATAGGATCAACTACCACTTGGCGATTCTTCCATAAATGGATGGCTTTTCCAAGAGATATTTGAGCGGATCATGCCTTGAAATCAGCCAAGTAGTATGATAAAGAGCGTATTGCCTCAATCTTCTTGTTATCCAGACAAGAGCACAGCACGTCTTCTCCAAGGGTGTGTAGTTTTCTTCATTGACGGTGAACTTCTTGCTGAGGTAATAAATGGCCTGCTCCTTCTTGCCTATAGAATTGTGTTGCCCCAAGACACAACCCATCGCTGACTCCTGAACAGTCAAGTATAAGATCAGAGGTCTATCTGGTACTGGTGGGACCAAAATAGGTGGATTAGACAGGTATTGTTTGACCTTGTCAAAAGCTTCTTGACATTTGTCATTCCAAATTTCTGGGCTGTTCTTTCGTAAAGTCTTGAAAATGGGTTCACATGTGGCTATCACTGGGAAATAAATCGGGCAATATAATTCAGTCGCCCTAGGAATCCTCTAACCTCCTTGATGGTCCGTGGTGGCGGCATCTCTTGGATAGCTCAAACTTTATCTGGATCGATTTCAACTCCTTTTTGGCTCACAATGAAACCCAACAGTTTTCCCGACATGGCTCCGAAAGTGCACTTTTCAGGATTCAATTTCAGTTGATATTTCTGTAGCCTGTTGAAGAGCTTGCGGAGTACTTCGATATGATCTTCAGTGCTTCGTGATTTGGCTATCATGTCATCCACATATACTTCGATTTCCTTATGCATCATGTCGTGGAATAGGGTCACCATGGCTCGCTGATAAGTTGCCCCTGCGTTTCTCAGACCAAAAGGCATCACATTATAGCAGAAAGTGCCCCAAAGTGTCGTGAATATGGTCCTCTCTTTGTGTTTGGGGGCCATACGAATTTGATTATAGCCCGAGAAACCATCCATGAATGAGAATAGAGCATGCTTTGCCGTATTATCCACTAAGGTATCAATATGAGGAAGCGGGAAGTTGTCTTTCGGACTGGCCCAGTTCAGATCTCTATAGTCGACACACATGCGTACTTTGCCTCCTTTCTTTGGTACTGGTACAACATTAGCCACCCATTCTGGATAGTGGGAGACACTTAGGAAACCTGCATCCCATTGCTTTTTGACTTCTTCTTTAATCTTCAGTATCATCTCCGGTCTCATTCTTCTCAATTTCTGCTGAACTGGCTTGTATTCCGGCCTCACTGGTATGTGATGCTGCACTATGTCCGTGTCTAATCCTGGCATATCTTGATACGACCATGCAAAAACATCTATGTAGCTCCTTAATAGCTCAATTAATTGCTTCTTGATGTCGGTAGCTATTAAGGATCTCATCCTCAATTCTCTTGGTTCGGCAACCGTCCCCAAATTCACTTGTTTCTACTGGGTCTTCACTTGGAATGGAGAAATGGTCTTCCCTTTCCAATAGGCATATAATCTCCCCTGGTAGTTCAGGTGTCTCCTCTATCTCATTCTCGTCAGCTTCAAACACGGGCTGCTCCCAGTTTGGACTTTGGTCAAACCTTTGGCATCTCGTTTCGCCTTCGCATACTATGTTTTCATTGACATTGTGATACCTGCTTATAAGAGAATGACAAGTTGGTAACCAAATATGATATGCATATGTTATGAATGGAATGCACCATGAAAGATTTTGAAAAACACATTTTATTGGAAGGTTTAAGGAAAAACAAATGTTCACAGCTTCAAAGTACATTAAAATAGAATACATTAAATCCCAGCGACCCGTAAGCATTACATTATGGGGAGGTCCAGGCTGGTCCAATTGTTCAATGGCTGGTTGGGATCCTCTCGCACTAACTGAACCATCTCGCTTGGTGCATGCTCATTTGTGTCCAATACGGCTACAGTCCCCGTCTTGGGCTCAGGTTGGCTCTTATGGATAAACCCTCCACTCTGGAATGTAATATTCAAAGGGGGAAAGCTTCTCCTTTCTTCTTGTACTGGCCTTGTCTGCAATCTTGCCATTCTGACTTCCCTCTTCTTGATAGCTTCCCTCTGTCTGTCAGCTTTTGTAGGGACGTAGCCTAGCCCAAACTTTTCGGTATTTTCTCGGATACTCAGGGGTTTCTGAATCCCTTGAGCTGTCAGGCCTAATCCTTGCCCCGGTTTGTACCCCTGTTTGATCATAGTGGCTGTAACCTTTTTTGCTGCCTTCGAGAGACGATGGTCTGGGGTAGAAGCGACATTCACCATCTCAAAAGCCCGATAGGAGCATTCTGGCACATCTTCATTGCTTTCAATATAAGGAACTGATGCCGGTTTGGTGATGAGGAAACTTGTCTCTCCAGAGATGCAGATGAGCTGGCCCCCCATTACAAACTTCATCTTCTGGTGGAGACTTGATGGCACCGCTCCTGCCATGTGGATCCAGGGTCTTCCCAACAAACAGCTGTAATATGGCGTGATGTCCATTACCTAAAATTCCACCGTAAAAGTAGTTGGCCCAATCATGAGTGGAATATCCAGAGTTTCCACCACGTCACGCTTTCCTCCATCGAATGCCCGTACCTTCATCGTACAGGGACGCAAATAGGACGCGTCAATTGGAAGTTGCTGCAGTATATGCAAGGGCATAATGTTCAAGGCAGAGCCGTTGTCAATGAGTACTCGGGCTATGGTATGCTCTTTACATTTGACTGTAATGTGCTGAGCTTTTATGTGCCCTTTTCCTTCTTGGGGTAGCTCGTCATCTCCAAAGCTAATGACGTTGTTCATGATGAGGTTACTGGCGATTCCATCAACATTTGCCACTGAGACGGTCGGTGGAACGTAGGCCTGGCTTAGAACTTTCAGCAGTGCTTCCCGGTGAGGTTGGGAATCCATCATTAATGAGAGCAAGGAGATGCGAGCCGGTTGTCGGCTTAGTTGATCCACAATATTATACTCGCTTTGTTTCATGAGTTTTAAAAATTCCATGGTCTCTTCTTCAGTGATTGGTGTTCCTTTCCTCGTTGCCTTCAGTGTTGGCCCAATGTCTGGTTCTACAGCTTTCTCCTTCCTTGCTTTGTCAGCCATATCAGAGGCATATGCTCGACCACTCCTGGTCTTCTTTTCTGCTGCGGTGGCTCCCTGGACTACTTCACAACTGTAGTTCCATGGGACTGCCTTATCAGTCTTATAAGGGAAAGGAGCAGGAACACCTATGGTGAGAGGTGCAATTCCATGTGGTAGTTGTGGGATTTCAGTTCTCCCCCCCTTGTCTGGCACGAGACTTGAGGCATGGATAGTGAGAGGCTTGATTCCATGTGGCAGTAGCGGGATCTCCGGAGCTTTAACATTTAAGACAAGGGGTGTTGGCACCCATGGCAATTTCTGTGGGTTATCTCCTTGGATCATGTGGCTTTGGTTGTCCGTTCCTCCTCTTGAGAATTCGATCATCCTTTGGTCCATGAGCTTTTGTACCATGCCAGCAAACTCGCTACAGTGTTCGATGTCATGCCCCCGTGACATTTTGTGATAAAGGCATTCTTTCTCTAACTCTGTCCCCTTCTCTGTCTTCAATGTGTCGGGAGCAAGTATATATCCATATTCCTGCAGTAGGTTAAACAAATAGCTTTTCTCCATTTGTATTTGTGAAACTTTCTCTAGCCGTCCTTTTGTTGTGATACTGGCCACGTCATGGGAATGTTCTAGAAGCGGATTACTATTCACATTTGGTGTCCCAGCCAGTGCAGAAAAATCTAGCCACTTTGCATCCTTTAATGCCTAAACCTTCATTTTGAAGGTTATACAGTTTTCGATATCATGTCCAGTTCCCCCTGCATGATATTCACATCTGGCATCTGGCTTATACCAGGCCGGGGGAGGAGTCTTTATTTCTCCCAAGAGTATAGGGGTTACCATCCTTGCCTCTAAGAGCTTGGGGTATAATTCTGCATAAGTCATTGGAATTGGATCAAACTCTTATCGTGGTCGACGAGAAGCCTGATTCACTCCTGCTTGCTGGGTCGGGGCCCTTGGTTGCCCCTGTCATTGGAATGAGGCTCCTGGTCCTTCCTGAGTTGCTGGCTTTGGTTGCTCTGTGTAAGGCGCTCTTGGTTGAAACAGATTTGGTGTCATTGGGTATGGAAATGGAACCCCTCCCTGTGGCAAGTATGGTATGAATTGGGGAGGTGGTGCATGTGCAGCATAGGCAGCTACAGGTGACCCTCTATAGTACCCTGGTGCTTGGTAGAATGTTGGTTGTATCGGCGGGTGCGATGGGTATACCAGGTTGGTTTCATTTTCCTTCTTTTTTGTTGGTGGTTGAAACCGTTTTGATGCCTCAGCTGCATCACCTTTTAGTTTTCCTCCTTTAATTCCACTTTCTACACGTTCACCGGATGCAACCAAGTCTGCAAAGTTGTTGGAGATGTTACCTATCAACTTCTCGTAGTATACGCCTTTTAGTGTGTTGATAAAAAGAGTGGTGAGTTCTCTTTCGGTAAGAGGAGGTTGGACCTCCACAGCGGCCTCTCTCCTGCATAATCTTTGAAGTTCTCCTCGGATCCCTTTTCCATGGACTGTAGGGTTAGTCGATCCAGCGCCAGCTCGGTGACATGTTTGTATTGTGCCAGGAAAGAGGTAACCAAATCCTTCTATGTCTTAATGCGGTTTCCATTCAGTTGAAAGTACCAGCGAAGGGATGCCCCGGCTAGGCTCTCCTGGAAACAATGCATGAGGAGCTTGTCTTCACCAGCATAAGCAGCCATCTTTTGACAGTACATGGCCAAATGTGTCTTTGGACATCGGGTCCCGTTGAACTTTTCAAACTCTGGCATTTTGAATTTTGGTGGCAGCACCACTCTAGGGACTAAGCATAAGTCTTGTAGGCTGGTCATGCCATAGCTGTCAGTGCCTTCTACGGCTTTCAATCTTTCCTCGAGTCGGCGTAGAGTGGAAGACTCAACATTTTCCTGAGGAGCTGGGGAACCCACCGCTTCCATTACATTTCCCGGTGCAGGCATAATGAAATGAGTTTGATTTGGGGTTAGAGGTTGTGCCATAGCAGGATGGTATGTGGGCGCCTGGCTTGGAGCCAGGTTGGGTGACTGAACGGCCTCCTGTCCCTGCTCTTGATGGTGATTGGTAGTTCCCCCTGTCGGAAGTCTTCCTCTTTCTTCAGTCAATTTTGTGAACATTTCCATTATTGTAGACATTTGCCCCTGTAGGGTTTTTTGTGACTGTTCCAACCCCATAAGTCTGTTCTCTGTTTCTTCTGCCATTGGCTGCAGTTGAGGTATTTGATTGCGCCGGGATCTGAGATTGTAAGAGTGCGCAATCCTGGAGGGAGGCTGCTACCCACCTGGGTACAAGGGAATTTTTATTTGATTTTCCATTTGATATGCATGTTTGTATGAATGTCTATGCAAAGGGTTAAAGAAACAAACAACTTTATTGCAAACAAAACACACAATACAAACACTCAATACAAACATACAATGCTGAAATGCCATGTAAAATGAAAGCTATCACTACATGATCTTAAGGCATTCTTCCTAGTCATCTACTAAGGAGCACGGCGCCTCTTTCTCTGGGGTGGTCGTTCACCTGCTTCCTCCCTCTGCTTCATTATTGTCTCGATCTGTTTTTCCCTCAGCTGCAGCCTTTGAAGAGCTCCTTCTAGAGATGTTTCTAGCCTCTGGATCTGGCTGCCTTAAAGTCCGATTCTCCTGGAGGATAGCCTTCATGTCCAAGTTAGCTGTGGCTTGTGTTGTGCCCTCCAAGATATGTATGCGGGGTAAACACCAGGGGTTTTGAGCCGTTGGGTTGGATCTTGTGTGGTGTGGACCATGCTTGATACATCTTCTTGCCTTGTTTGTGAGCATGGTTCTCATTGTAAGTGAAGTCACACTCTTCCATGCCAAAGAGCACGGGAATAATCTGATGACGCCCCACTTGTCTTCCCACCTGTAGTGGTGCATATGTAGTTCCTCCCCAGGGACCTAAAAGTGGAACCCAATTGTAGTCCCCGCAGCTATATGTCATGGAGACCACCGGCATCCAAGGAGCAGTCCAGGTAATGTCAACTTCGTGAGGTTCTCCAATTTCTTTTTCCAGCTTTCAAAGTCTTTTGGTAGGCTCCACTTGCTGAGCAGAATATCTAGTAGTGTTGTGGCTGGTACTTGATAAACAACAGGGAAACGATGAACACTACAGGGGAAATGACCTTGCAACCAGGTACACAGGAGAGGTAGGCACCCCATGAACTGTTCTGAGCCTTTACTCCTCAGGTAAGTAAGAGATCGGATGGTTTTAGCCAAGATAACAGAAGTAGGGTCACATCCTTTGAGCACCTGCTGGACCAAATCTACAATTGCCCCATCGATGTGGGCCGGTATCCTCGGGAAAATGACTAGCCCATATATAGCTAGTGTAAGCAGTTTGTGTGCCTCTGCTTCTGTTGTAGTCTGTATTATTTCTTTGATTCTTGCCCATGGAAGATATTCTTGCCCACCATAGGTTGTGACCGCCGGTGAGTCCCATACTGGCTTTCCCATAATCTCAGCAAAGGCCCTTCGACATGACCTTCTAGGCTCAGGTAGATAGATCTTCATTTTGTTTTCCATGGGGATGTCCAATAATATTCTATATTCTTCTATTGTGGGAACCAGATCTATGCCGTTGAAGTCAAAGCACTACCATCGAGGCTCCCAGAAATATATGGCTGCCCTAAGCATATCTGTATCGGCCAGTAGCTCGGTCACATGCAGCAAATCCCTAAACTGTTGTATATAACTGGTTTTCCTTTCGTCTGACCACTGCCTCCATATTGTCTGCACCTCCTTAGTGTAGTCCAGCTGATCTTCTATGATTACATGTTCTGCCTTGTGGGTTTCCCCTGGCGGAAAGTCTCCAAGGCGAAGTTGAATGTCTCCAGATGCTTGGGCCACCATCGCGATGACCTCCTTGTCCTGAGGGCCTTTTAGGAGATGATTGAAAGTTGCCATGCCTATATGAATGTTATGTTATGCATGGTGACATGTTAGGATGACAGGTTAATATATATCAAGGCAGTTAGACAGGAAAAAGAATAAACCAATAGTAAAAAAACAGCTAATATGTGCAGGGAATGACTTAAGGACTACCCTGCAAAACAAGGGTTAGCATGGAATGAGCAAACAAAGTGTGGGTCAATGCCCCTGATGGGCTTCTATTGCTACACCTATCTTATTCGTTGGTTCCCAAACTTCCTCAATAGAGGGCTCCGTACACCATGGGATTTACCGGAGGGGGATCTTAAAAGGACATGCCTTAAAAGAACCTCAAGCTTGAGTGAGGAGTCCGAGGCCCCATTGCGGATAATGATCAACGCGCTAGGGACCGTACTGAACCTCGCTAACCTAAATTGTGCTAAACCCGGGTATAGGGTTATGCATGAATGCAACAAGTATGGAAAGCAGTAAATCACAACTATCATGGTTATTAAAGCGTATAAATAAATCACAGTTTAAACGACAACTGTATAAGTAAATCACAATTATATCTAAAAAAATAACTTAGCATGACAGTTAAATATATACAACAGTACAATTAAATATAACCTCCTAATCCCAGTTCTAGACCTAACTCTTTAAAGTGTTCATTATCCCCAGCAGAGTCGCCAGCTGTCATCACTGGTTTTCGTCCGGGCCCGTTTGGGGTGAGCTCAAACTAAACCAATGGTGATAAAATTTAGACTCGCCACCAACTGTTTTTGGGATACAGTTGGATACCCTCTACTTTGAGTAGTAAAAAGATGTGGTCTGCGTTATCAGAAAAGGGTTCGGGAGTTGGTTACGTGTAGGGAAGGATTAGCACCCCTACAGCGCCCTTTCGGTATCTAATTTAGGAGGAGGAGATTTTATTTTATTTGTACTGCTATAGCTGGGTTAAGTTTCCTAAAAAGTCTATGATTTTTATTTAGCTAAGTTATTTATTAAAGTCATGGTTAAAATGGATTTATCCTAAATTTCTAAAGGGAATCCTAAAAGTTTTGGGTTTTGTTTGAAATGGAGAATGAGATCCTATGGGTTGGTTTTGGGTTTTTGGTTTTGCTTTGGGAAATTGAAGTCCTAGAAAACGATTTTTTTTATTTTCCCCCCCTTTTTTTGGTTTTTTTTTGGTTAGAAAACATACATTTTTGGTTTTTGTTTTTTTTTTTTGTTTTTTTTGTTTTTTTTGTTTTTTTTTGTTTTTTTGTTTTTTTTTTGTTTTTGGTTTTAGAAATTGAAGTACTAATTTTGGTTTTCTTTTTTTTAGTTTGAAAACATGAAAACGTTTTTTTTTTGTTTGTTTTTGTTTTGTTTTTTTTTGTTTTTGGAAACCTTTCTTTTTCTTTTTTTTTTTTTTTTTTGAAAACCAAAAATCTTAAATCAAAGTAATGAACATATGCATTAAAGTAAAAAAACTGTGAAGTGTGTGATTATGACATCCACAAATAAATAAACAGAAAAACACTTCTTTTTTTTCATCTCCTCTTTCTCTTATGCCTTTCTTTGCGCTCTCTCTTTTTTGTTTCCACTATATTTTACATATTACAACGTACTACATACAAAGAATGAAAATACAAGGAGAATACAATAGCAAATACTAAAAATTACATCAAATATAGAGATAAGCTAAAAAAACGAAAACCAGGAAAATACTATAAATATAAATAAGCTGGAAAAAAAAGAGCAACAAATGTAAATTACACTGACTTTGGGGGTTTATCACGGGCTGTCTGTCTGAAATCTTCTGTCTGTACCAAGAGACGTTTGCTCACCCAAATCACCAAATTCCAGCAGCACCAAGTGCAACGATTAGCTAGGACGTACTGTGGAGACTGCCAAGGTACACCGATTTTTTTTGTTTTTTTATGATAGGAACGTAAGAAAAAGAGAGAAGAGAGAAGAAGAAAAAAAAAAAGGCAGACTGGCGTTGTTTTTTGTCTTTCTTCTGCTAGAAACGAAAAGCTGGAACGAAATAAGAGGGAAAGAGAAGTTTGGGAAGGATGGGCAATTTTGATTTTAGGACAGGGGGAGTGTTGCGTGAATTTGGCCGCAAATCTGGGCATTTCTGGGACTCCTTTTTTTTGCTTGTAGAATTTCCGCTCTCTCTCTCTCTCTCTCTGGGCGTTTTCTGCAGGGAAGAAGCTCTTCTTCCCCTTTTTTTTTTTTTTTTGGATCAGGGGGCTGGATATGAAAGAATGGTAGCAAGTTTCGTTAGAGATAAGGGGATCTGTTTGTTTTCTAGGCGTTTTGTTTCGCAGGGAGGAAGCTAGGGCAGAAATCTTTTTTTCTCTCTTTTGCGTGGACGAATCTCAGGCGTGATCTCTGTTTTTTTTGTTTTGGGGCTGCACTCTTCTTTTTTCTCTCTGCCGAACCTCTTCCTTTTCTATCTCTCTTTTTTTGTTTGAACTCTCTGTTTTTCTTTCTTTTCTCTCTCTGTTTGCGTTGGGATGAGGCTGGGGCTAAATGGCAGCAGTTTTTTTTCAACGAGGATGGTCTCTCTCCTCTCCCGCGCAGGAACTGAAGACTGCATCTTAACAGCTGCAGAAATTTTTTGGCTGGACTCATTAATTGCTGCAATAAATGTTTTGTCGGGTGTATTATTATTTCCAGCTTTATTAATTCGTAGATTCGGTGCTTGGTCGGGTGGACAGCTTGTGCCGAAAACAGGGCAGCTCGTGATTGTCTTTTGAATTTGTATTTTAGCAGCACATGTGACTGACAGTATGATTCTTTGTCAGGTGGCCAACGCAGAAGACGGGTCTCGTGAACAACCAACGAGAGAAAAACAAAGCCAGTGAGAAAAGCCAGCGATAAAAGCCATCAGCGACGGTCAAAAGGTAAAGGGTCAAAATGTCAGCAGGTCGAAGTGTCGGCAGGGTCGAAGCTTCGGTGGGACGAAATTTCGGTAGGTCGAAGGCCAACGGTCAATGGGTCGAAGTGTCGGCAGGTCGAAGGTCAACGGTCAACAGGTCGAAGGCTTACAGGCGTCCGGGTCAAAGTTTGAAGGTCGGAGTGTGGGTAGGTAAGGTTTATAGGCTTCGCGTGTCCAGGGTCGAAGGGTCGAAGGTCGAAGTGTCGGCAGGTCAATGGTCAACAGCCAACGGGTCGAAGGTTCGCAGGTCAAGGCGTCGTAAGTCGCGGGTCGAAGGCGTCGCAGGTTGGCGTCGTAAGTCGTGGGGTTCGACGCCTTGACCTGCGAACCTTCGACCCGTTGGCCGTTGACCATTGACCTGCCGACACTTCGACCTTCGACCCTTCGACCCTGGACACGCGAAGCCTATAAACCTTACCTGCCGACACTCCGACCTTCGAACTTTGACCCGGACGCCTATAAGCCTTCGACCGTTTGACCGTTGACCTTCGACCTGTCGACACTTCGACCCGTTGACCGTTGACCTTCAACCTACCGAAATTTCGTCCCACCGAAGCTTCGACCCTGCCGACACTTCGACCTGTTGACACTTCGACCCTGCCGACATTTTGACCCTTTACCTTTTGACCGTCGCTGATGGCTTTTATCGCTGGCTTTTCTCGCTGGCTTTGTTTTTCTCTCGCTGGTTGTTCACGAGACCCGTCTTCTGCGATGGCCACCTGACAAAGAATCATACTGTCAGTCACATGTGCTGCTAAAATACAAATTCAAAAGGCAATCACGAGCTGCCCTGTTTTCGACACAAGCTGTCCACCCGACCAAGCACCGAATCTACGAATTAATAAAGCTGGAAATAATAATACACCCGACAAAACATTTATTGCAGCAATTAATGAGTCCAGCCAAAAAATTTCTGCAGCCCGTTAAGATGCAGTCTTCAATTCCTGCGCGGGAGAGGAGAGAGACCATCATCGTTGAAAAAAAAAACCTGCTGCCATTTAGCCCCAGCCTCATCCTAGCGCAAACAGAGAGAGAAAAGAAAGAAAAAAAATAAAACAAAAACAAAAAATGTATGTTTTCTAACCCAAGAAAAACCAAAAAAAGGAGGGAAAATAAAAAAATCGTTTTCTAGGACTTCAATTTCCCAAAGCAAAACCAAAAACCCAAAACCAACCCATAGGATCTCATTCTCCATTTCAAGCAAAACCCAAAACTTTTAGGATTCCCTTTAGAAATTTAGGATAAATCCATTTTAACCATAACTTTAATAAATAACTTAGCTAAATAAAAATCATAGACTTTTTAGGAAACTTAACCCAGCTATGGCAGTACAAATAAAATAAAAACCTCCTCCTCCTAAATTAGATACCGAAAGGGCGTTGTAGGGGTGCTAATCCTTCTCTACATGTAACCAACTCCCGAACCCTTCTCTGATAATGCAGACCACACACTTTAAACTACTCAAAATAGAGAGTATCCAACTGTACCCCAAAAACAGTTGGTGGCGACTCTAAATTTCTCACCATTAGTTTAGTTTGAGCTCACGCCAAACGGGCCCGGATGAAAACCAGTGATGACAAACACAATATTCAGATTACGCTTCCAATCATTGAAATTTTCACCGGTCAGTTTGTTTTGGCTCAATAAAACGGCTAGCGGGTTAAAAGACATTTTCTGAAAATATAAAATATAAAATGTTTTAGAATGACATACATCATAACTAAATTTAGTAAAATGCATATACATTAATGAATGCATGAATGCACAAGTATTAATAAAACCTTAAATCAATACTCTTACTACGAATAACAAAATATCCAGAATCAATAAACCTCCTTTGAGAGAATAAACTTTTTCCTTACTTTGTCGGGACCCTCCCAATTGATTTGGCTTTCCTAAATATTGCATATTCAACCAATTCAATTTTTGTTTATATTTGGCCCACATCCCTTGCAACAATGCCTCTTTGGAAGATTAATGCAAGAGATCGTGTTGAGTGTTTAACCATTATTTCATGTCTTATTACCTAAACATTTTGAATTGCCTAGCTTTGGCGAGGTGTCAATCAGCTGGTTTAAACAATAAGTAAACTATCCTTTTAGGAAAATAACTTTAGCCTAGTCTATAAAATCTCTATGGAGATACATTAAGACATATACTTTAGTTATTTAATAATGGAGACCACGGGTCTTATTCCCAATAAAACCCTCTCACACTCAATATTTTAAAATTTGGGTTTTAATAACTCTTAAATAAAAAATGATGCATGAAACATAATATGTAAACGACACTCCTAATCATATATGGCATGTGATCAAGTGATGCGTAATTTATAAAATAAACATTAAATAAACTACAACCGTAATACCAAGGGATCCATCCTACGAAGAAAAATAAAGCAAAGAATAAGATACTCTGCAGGCTCTTCATTTTCGTCTTTTTGGTTGATCTTCATTGTCTTCATCTTGCATGCAACCTAAATAATTTTAATAGCTAACAATTATCCATTAAAATTATCTCCCACTTAAAAATTAAAATAATTAATTATGGATAATAATTATTCAATTATAAAATTATTTTTCATTTAAGTCTGACATGAATAATTATAGAAAGATATAATCTTATAAAATTAATCATGTCAATATTTTTAATCTCTAAACATTATTCTATCTAGAATAAAATTTAAAAAATAAAAAATAGGAAACAAAATAGACTGCCAAAAAAAATATTCCCGCAGATCTCATGGCTTCCTTTTTTTTTTCCGATTTGCTCCAGCCGAGCTCTGCATGAACGCTGCGACGATGACGTGTGAAGACCCAGCTGCATGTGTCCAGCCCAGCCGAACTCTGCATTATGAGTCCACGACGCCACTCCCAAGAATACTGCTCGAAGACATCACGACCCAGCGTGAAGACTCCTCTTGCATGAAAAATAGGTGGGCCCTCCATGACTCATCCCTTTTTTTTTCTTTTAATTGCATGGTCATTAGCCGAGCAAAACTAATGCCAAAAAACCCTCCTTTTTTTCGGTAAGTGCAAGATGACAAAACAAAAGGATCTTTTTTTTTTCTCGTTGCAACATGAAGACCTTCTCGGCGGGCTCTCTCTAGTTTTGCATGAAGACAGCTACCACGTGGAGCTCCCTTTCCATGACCAGACCGGGCTTCTGCGTCAACTTCTGTCGGTATCTTGCTTCAAGAATATTACAATAATAAACTTATGTCAATTCTGGCTAACAACATGTTAAAACAGAAAAAAAAAACTAGTAGAGAAGTACTGTGATAATAGACTGCCCTTCTAGCAAATTACATCTCATGTAAATACAATCAAATCTAAGATCTCAAGGCCGGCAAACCATCACAATTAATATATATTAAATCATTCATCACATGAACAAAATATATAAATTCATACCCCACCTGTAATATATGTATAAACATATAAATCCTAGAGTGCCGCTACTTCTATTCATACATCCAGGGCCAAATTAAACAAATTGAGTAACATGTTTAAAGCTCTGATACCAATTGTTAGAATACTGGAATAGGGTTAACGATTAACAACAGTGGAAACAGATTTTAAAATTTTAATTCCAGCAGATAAACACTAGGATTTAAACATGAATCAATTGATTTAATTTAACGAAGAGCGAAAAGAAGAAACCAACCTAAAGAACGGTAAAGCTAGAACCCTTTTCTTTTTCCTCTAAGAACGAACTCATGATCTGCCTTTGATCATCCTCGTAGCCTCCTAGATGTAACCACCAAATAGCCTTCTCTGCTATTTTCCTTCTCAAAGAGTACAGGGCTGTGGCAACCTTGGATCAAAGAACAGGAACACCACCTCTGCTAGGGTTGGCCGTCACCTGCCTCTCTCTCTTGGCTGTCAATGATTGCACATGCACACGCTTTAACCTAGGAGGCTATGCATCTATTTATAGACCTAGGATTACCCCTGTGCTATTATGCATATGCTCCTTTAGTTAAATAATAATAATACATATTATTTAAACTCTTTAAATAATATAATTATTACGCAACAAAACTAATTACATAAATATCTAATATTATTTATTTATCAAATAAATAAATAATATATTTATTCATTTAATCACATTAAATGGATAAAATATTTATTTTTATTTATTTAATCTAATTAAATAAATAACCATGTGATATATATCTAACTCTTAAATATATATTAACACACGTTAATTAATTAGCTCTTAAGCACAGCCAGAGAATTAACTCACAACGGTCCAATACTCCATACAAGAATAAATGGTGCTAGCAAGAGGGACCAAATAGACCCACTTAATTGAAGCTCCAATAAATAATATTTAATTAATTAATCTCATTAATCAATTAAATCATTATTTATTAGTTTTAGTCCGAGCCACGATCAGGGACTAAAACTGCACTGTAAGATTAAGCACATATAATTACAAGAATCCATAAGATGGGATTTGTCCATCGATATAACTGATTGCCATGTGATATGATCATCCACTATGATATTTATAATTAGAGACAAGTATCAATAGATTCCGTTCAACCTCTCTAATTATATCTTTATTCATGTGTTACCATTAATTTTCCAATGGGGGACCTATTCATGATCCAATCATGAATTACGATTTATAATAAATTATATCTAATATAATTACAAGCGCTTGATTCACCCAAGAATCCCGAATTAAACAACATAGGAATATCATTACTCTTTGTATAGTGAAGCAGTGGATTCCACGCACCTAAGTTGACGCTCTTACTATCAATAATATTATATCTCCAAGATATCGATGTATTTGAAGCACTAAGTCTCTCACTCATTAATAAGTCATAAGACATAAATTATAGACATGAGTTAATCAAACGGTCTGGATTAAGATCAATTCATAAATCAGTCATTCTGCGATAGAATCTAAAGTTCTTTATACAATGTAACGGATATTAGTTGAAGAACTTATTCTATCATGGTCCTGTTCAATATGTATAATTACATACTGGCACTACTATTTGTAAACTCTTTATAATGATCCTAGATTAGATCACTCCCACTATGGAAATAGTCCGCACCACAATCTTATAGAATAGAGCATCCCAAACTCTATTCATCGATTGTGAACCAATTTTATACTTAGTCTAATTAGTGGATCTATTGTATGTGTCTCACACATACCCAGTAATAGACTTTGATAAGTAATGAGATGTTATGATGCTCAGCCACATAAGAAAGCAAAATAATGCAATCTAATAAATACTTAAATAAAATATATTTCAATTAATCAGAAATAATCTTTACATAATTAGGATTACATGATGCTTTATATAGCACTATCCCAACAACAGACACTATGATGCGGAGCACAAACAGGGGATATAGGTTTCTTGGGTTTAACAGGTTTTCTACTCTGTTCCCTATGGCCTAGTCCTTTGCGATTGGGTGACGCGCTCTTAGCCCTAGATGCATCAGCTTTAGCCTTTCTGTTGGTCCCTAGGAGCCTAGAGGGGGGTGAATAGGCTCTTATCGAAACTCTTTTCTTTCTCTTAGGCATAACACTTAACTGGTTAAAATAGATAATCAATGCGGAAGATAACCAGTAGTGGAAGTATTTTGTTTTATTATCAACTGATAAATACAACAAAATAGAAGCAGATTAAAGCTTGTAAAGCTTTTCAATCTACTCTTACAACTCTCTTATACTTTGTTTACAAAAGACTCACACACTAGCCTCTATATCTCAATGAGCTCTTATACTCGTTATTTTTGAACTAGTGAACGATCAACACATTCAACTTTTAATAATGTACAAGTGTTACGATATATATATAACCATCCTTGAGAGACAATCTTGGAACTTGTTCTTCTGGACTATGTGTAGTATTGACTGTTTCTCGGAATTCTCTTTGCCTTGAATGTTGCGGATGTGGAGCTCAAGGTCTTGGTTTGCAAAGCATAAGTGCCTTTGTGAGTTCCCAAGTTCAATTAAAGTTATGTCCACATATTTGGGTGATCCACGTGTAAAATGCTTTAGGTTCTAAACAAATTTGTCTTACATCGGGAAACAGCGAGCGGGTGACTTTGAATGCGGGGAGATAAGTTGAAGCAGCGTCTTCTTAATCCAGTGTAAGGTTCCTTACTCCGTGTTAATGAAGCTCAGATCCTTACTCCGTGTTAGTGATTGCTTACTCCGTATCAATTTAGTACAAGAATCCTTATTCCGTGTCAGCACTTCTTTACTCCGTAAGAATGAGACGGTCGGAGTGCTTACTCCGCATCAGCGCTTTCTTACTCCGCAAGAGTTCCTTACTCCGTGTGAGTTAAAGGAATGGATGACTTACTCCGTATCAGCACATCCTTACTCCACATGAGTAACAGGTTCGGATTCCTTACTCCGCATCTACTTTCCTTACTCCGTGCGAATAAAGACTGGGGTCCTTATTCCACACAAGTCGTTCCTTACTCCGTATGTATGGAAGACTCAGATTTCTTACTCCGTGTCTTCTTTTCCTTAGTCCGCTTGAGTGGAAGACTTAGCCTTTTATTCCGTGATGACTATGTCTTACTCCGTGCGACTTGTAGACTAGGATTCTTACTCTGCATCTATTTGACTTGGTCCATTTAAGGTGTTAGGCGCAGTTTCCTTAGTCCGTAGCATTAGGTGATTAGTCCACACGAATGATCTTTTTTCCATATGAAGGAGAGACTTGGTTATTTACTAAGTGTTTGACGACACTCACTCTTGTTCGAATCAGGATTATATATCTTGTCCTTAGCTTTGCTCTCATGAGTGTAGGTCCGGATTAAGATCATATCTTCTGCAACAACTTAGGATAAAACAACCAAAGTCTCAGATCAAATTACATAGGGTTTTATCTACATCATCCAAATTCTGGGCTTGATCCAACAATCTCCCCTAATTATGGATATGCCAAAACTATTTGTAATCTGATATGGTAAGCGAAGCACGAAGACAATATACAGAATAGAAATAGCTTCCATTTTCATTACATCAACAACAAAGTACAAATCATCCTTAATACATGAATTTTACATTAAGGTACATAAGGCTTACTACACTTGAAGATCATTGTTGCTGCCTTCTCTCTAAGCTCCATTGTCTGCTCCATTTTATAATTGCGGATGTTGTTCCAGCTTTTATCCACCTTTATAAGTGATTTGATGAAGAAGCAGACAAAGGCTCCGCAGACTATCTCCATCCGGCTATTACGGCACTTGTTTCTTATTCCGGACTGATGCCTTCAGCTTTTCATTCGGAGCCAGGGGAGTCAGGCCCATTTCTTCATAGAGTCTGAATTGCTTCACTACTTTAGTCATTCGAAGACGCAAAGGTTCCCATTGATTCTTTCTTATGTTGTTATCCACAACCTAATGAGAATCAATCAGGATTAACTACTTGGAGTGAATCATGAAAGCAACCAGCATGAAGTGCGGCGACAAAATCCGGTACGGAATGAGGACAGTTGAAAGATTCTTCCAAGGTTTGTTGTCCTCAGCAGTTCCATCAATGGAGGTCCGGATGAAGGCTACTTCTGGAAGATATCCTTCAGACCAACAAGGCACAATATCAAATATATGTCCATCCTTGTAGAGAGACGGAAACAACCTCATCTCCATCTTAATTGCTCGAGAGAAGTTCTCTATACCTTCTGTGGTGAATAGACCCTTCTCAGAACAGAGAGTCGTAATGTCTTTAGGAGAGAAGGGGTATAAATCAGAAAGACATCTTTGCTCGGCATTGGATGTGGCATACTTAGACATTTCGATAAAAACACTTCCATCCGCATCAAGTGGATCACGATCCGCATATAATGGGAGGAAGGTGTTAGCTGCTGATCGAGAGGTGGAAGGAGGAGCTGCACTAGAGGAGCTAGGCTAAGAGAAATGGCTGCGTTTGGGAATGGTAACTCGCGGAAGTGGACGTAGTGAAGATGCAGGCCGCTTCTCAGCACGAACTGAGGAAGGTGCAAGAGGATCAGATGACACGTTCTCCCTCGTTTTGGCAGAGTGCCGAGGAGCAGTAGGGGATGAGCCATCATGTGCGCCAAGTCTGCGAAAGATGTAGATAGTGACTGGATGGACGAGGCCACGAGATCCATCTTCTACTCGATGGAAGTGGAGGAGTCGGTCAGGGCGAAGAGGAGTTGGGCGCCTAGAGCATCAACCTTGGCGGCAATGGCAGTGATCTGGGCGCTTTGGGCTTAGGCGTGGTGGTCCAGTTGAGTGGAGAGCACAACATCGGAGTGAACTGTGCCAAACGAGGCACGTCCAAGTGTCAACTCCGGGGCTTTGGAGGACTCCCCCGCAGGAATAGGTGTAGGAGTGCGCTAGGCAGCGGAGTCAACAGGAGCGAGGGGGCGTCAGCAGCAACAGCAGAAGGGGTATCCGGAGCAGCGGAGGCATCCGGAGTAGGAGAACCGCTTTGACCGGAGAGGTCAACAACGGGGATGGCTGCAGCAGGAGAGGCAGGCCTAGCCTTGGCAGGAGAAGGAACTCGTGCGTCATGGGCTGGTCTGGAGGTAACAACAACGGGAACGTCCAGAATGTGGGCTGGCGTAAGGAAGCCATGGTCTAGGTTCCAGATGATCATATCCTCTGGGGTTTGGGTGTGTTGGGCATAAAACACCTGGATGTCGTTGTCAGGGATGGAGGCGGTGCAGGCAAGGCGAAAACGGAACCATAGGTCCGTTAACGTGTCGATGGAGAGGTGGTTAAGGTAGTTGCGAGGTTAAAGAAGTGGAGGCAAGGGAGCTTCCGGAGGAGAAGGAGGGACATCTGCCATTGCCGTAGCAACTGCAACATCAATAGCAGCAGCAACAGCGGGTGAGTCGGGTGCGGGGACATCAGCGGGAGAAGGGACTGGAGAATCATCCGGATGATGACTTGGCTGAGAGGGCCCCATAACCTCGGATGGTTTAGGACGGACACTATGCTAGGAGGCTCGAGAGAAGGAGAGTGTAGCAATGGACTGAATCCCGGAGGACTGGTAAGCAGATCTGACTTCGGGGGCATGGCTGTCGGCTGGGTCACCAACTGAACTACCCTGTTGTTCCGATGCGGGAAGGAGGCAGAGAGCAGCAGAAGGCCGGCGTGCCGTCATGGTCCCATCAGGCATAAGATGGTGAAGATAGTAAGCCTGGGGAAAAGGGATAATGCCACTTCCGTTGAAATGGGACGGACGCAGATACCTGAAGACAATGCTGAGAATCCGCCCAAAAGATTGGTTCTTCGGACCATTCTTCAGCAATCGAAACAAGAAGGTTCCCCAGTCCATCGGGATACCCTCAAAGACTCCGTACATGGCCAGGAGGAGGTCATACGGAACGGAGTTCAGAGCGGATGTGCGAGCTAGTAGACACCGGCTCGGAATGGTCGCCATACACCGGTAGCGACCTTGGAAGGACTTCACCTTATATTCCTTCCCCTTATAAGTGTAGCCCATGGAAGTTTCCATCGATTTTGGGTACGGGCGCTGAGGTTCACCGGGGGATAGGTTGAGAGTGGCATGATGGATGGCGGGGGTGATGACGATGGATTCACCCCGAACGTGGGAAAGGATGGAATCGGTGGTGTAGTGGATGCTCTTGTAGTACTCAGTAATATCGTCGATCAGAAGATCGACAGGATTGGAGACTAGGTTCAGAATGTGGGAGGCTTCCAAGAGGGGGCATAGATCCAGAAACCAAGCCGGAGGATCGGAAATAGCAGGCCAATCGACCAGATGGCCGGGATTAACGCCAGAAAGAGAGGTCTTGGGTGCCATTTCGATTGAAGGTGAGAGGGACAAGGAAGGTAGGTCTTAGAGAGTTAGGGATTTGGAAATGTAAACTTGCGTTGCATGTGAAAATCCAGTATATATAAGACCGAGTCCTTGGTTGCCAGCGGATCTAGGGATTAAGTGAGAGGAATAGTGATCCGCCTGACAAGCTGATGTCATTAATCTTGATACTTGAGCGCCTCCGAATTTAAGAGTGACGTGGAGGCCGTAGGGTCAAGTATTTATGACAGTTGTAAGCCTTCTTCCAGAATATTGCCTATCTCGAGACTTGCATTTGAATAGACCATCATTATTGCTCCTTAAAAACACGCGATATAAAGTAAGACGTGGTTTATCGCCAGTTGAGAGTTCCAAGTGTCCGGAGGAATTGAACCGACGATCATCCGGATGAAAAATAGTCCTTAGAAGAATATCCGGATGATCAACAGAGTGTGTCCGTAGAAACAGAGTGTGGTAAGAGAGAAAATGATTCCTTTGCTGTCTTGAAGTCGAAGAAAGATGAAGTACCACAACACTTCAAATCTGAGCCTTCAGACAAGATATATCGGTGAGAATGCAAAGTGAATCGGAACCTATAGCTTCACAAAGATACACTAAAAAGAACAAAGAGCTTGACAGGTTGGGATTAGTACGGATGTAAACAGATATGGAAGAGTTGCATAATCCGAACTAAGGAACAACAAAACTTATGTATTAAAAAAATGAATGTGCGACACATACATATGAGTCGACGATCATGTTACTAAAATCAATGCATATAACAGATAAGAAACACATAAGTTCACATCGGTCAACATAGTGAAACCATCATGCTGAACATCGTAGCTAAGATAAATGAACTATATATGAGTTACTCTAATTAAGATTCATAAGTGAGAATAGAAGAAAGAAGACATGCCAGATGTAATCAATTGATTATCCGATTAAGACGCACAGTTGAAGAAATAAAAGCATCCAAACATGCCACAAATCTGATTCAACAATGCATGTCCAGTCAGATCCAAAAGTGAGAAGTTAGAGGGAAGAGCATCTGAGTCGACGATCATGTTACTAAAATCAATGCATATGACAGATAAGAAACACATAAGTTCACATCGGTCAACATAGTGAAACCATCATGCTGAACATCATAGCTAAGATAAATGAAATATATATAAGTTACTCTAATTAAGATTCATAAGTGAGAATGGAAGAAAGAAGACATGCCAGATGCAATCAATTGATTATCCGATTAAGATGCACAGTTGAAGAAATAAAAACATCCAAACATGCCACAAATCTGATTCAACAATGCATGTCCAGTCAAATCCAAAAGTGATAAGTTAGAGGGAAGAGCATCTGAGACATATTAGGGGGTTATTACTGAAATAATAGTTAGAGTGATTGCTCCTCCATAGATCGTGCGATCCTCTTAGTGATGAACTCCCCCTCAGATAGACATCCAGGAAAGAGGTCAAGAGACATATAAGGGGGGTATTACTTGGGTAATAGATAAAACATTTTCTCCCCCTTAGATCTTGCAATCCTTTCGACAGACATTTCCAGCTAAATTATTTAGATAATGAGAATTTTAGTGTCTATCCTTCAGGAAACTCTACTTCAGAAGCTGATCAGACTGCAACTATGATTTCATCCACTAGCATTCCGAGCTAACCCATTTCATTTCTTCAACCAGACATGTTAATAGTGTAATCAATATGAAATAGAATTGGACATGTGGTGATAAATGAAAATTTGAATCATGAAATGCTAAGAAGATTGTACTCATATAATGTTAATTATGTCAGCTTAAGTGACTTTAGTTGGGAAACACAAGCATCCTCCCAATGAAGATATGAGAAAATTATCAGAAACATGATGCATATCAGTAGTAAGCATGAAGTACAGTAAGTGTCTAACGCTCACTAAGAACCACGATGCATGTTCTGAAAGAAATACTGTTGGATAAAAAAATAAGGACCTATGTAGCAAGATCAAGCATACCTAATTTTAAGAGAAGCTCAGAAAATCTTGTATCAGGTAGGGGCTTGATAAGTATGTCTGCGAGTTGATCATCCGTAGCAACATGTTCAAGTGATATGTGCTTTTTGAGAACATGATCTCGGATGAAGTGACGCCTGACTTCAATGTGCTTTGTTTTCGGGTGCATAACAGGGTTGTTGCTGATAGCAATCGCACTGGTGTTATCGCAGTATAATGGAACAGATGTCATGTTGAAACCATAGTCAGTAAGTTGACTTTGCATCCAAAGAAGCTGTGCGCAGCAACTCCCAACAGCTATATATTCCGCCTCAGCAGTTGAGGTTGATATAGAATTCTGCTTCTTACTGAACCATGAGATAAGTCTGTTTCCAAGGAACTGACAAGTACCACTTGTGCTCTTCCTGTTGATGCGACATCCGTGTAATGACCCATGTTTAGGGTTCCGATAGTTAACCATGTGATGGAGTGCACATCGAGGGATGTGAATATAAGTACGATAAAATGTGCATCGAATAGAGCGTTTTAATTGTGAGTGGGCCCGATTCGGAGTCGGAGCGCCAAAAGGCTAATTTTGGGATTTTTGTGGTGTGGTCGGGTGACTTTGTATTCGAGGCCTTATTTGGAAAACTAAACCTCAGTACAGTGATGTACTCATCAAACGGAGCGTTTTGAGTGCTTAAAAATGGAGATTTAATGGGTATAATTGGGTTTCGGGACGAAATCGGGAAGAACGCAGTCGACAATTCGCGATTGGGGAACTACTCGAGGCTAGTTTCGAGCAGAGCTTCGAGCAAAGTGTCGAGCAGAGCATCGAGCAGGGCGCCTCGAGCATGTTGCTCGAGCTTAGAGTGTCGAGCAGAGCGTCGAGCAAGGTGCCTTGAGCAGTTAGACAGTGCAGTTGCCAGGGTGCCTGGACCCATTTACATTGTAACCATTAAGTCTCTCCACATTTAAGCATTAAACTTAAGTTACAATGTAAATAGCGAAAGCCCAAAACAGATAACCTTTGCTACAAGCCCCTAATGTATCCCAAGATCAATGCCAGGTGATAGAGGATGAAATTTGGAGACTAATGCACTTGACCGAGCTCAATTCTAATTTAAAATGAAGAAGTTATGGCCAAATCAATTTTTGTTGGAAAAAGTCAAATTTGCCAAAAGACGGTCAATGCCCCTGGTCAAACTGCCCGAAAATGTGCATGTGAGGAATGGTCTGAAATGTCTATTTTTGCGAATATGGGTCCTCCCAAACAATCCTCTGAAATTATAGGCTACGAAGCCTCGAAGCCTGTAAGCCTACCGACACTTCGACCCGTTGACTGTTGACCTTCGACTCTTTGCCCCTGCCCTTCGACCCACCGACCTTCGACCCGTTGACCATTGACTTTCAACCTGCCGACACTTCGACTCGTTGACCATTGACCTTCGACCCACCGACCTTCGACCCTGCCGACACTTCGACCCTTTGACTCGTTGACCTTCGCTATTTGGCTTCTTTCGCTGACCCTCTTGCTGGAATTCTCGCTGGCTACTCACGGGACACATTCGTTATGAGTTGGCCATCTGACAGAGTGTTTTTCAACGCCTGTCAGTCACATGTGCTAAATGGAAAATTAAAAAAGGATAATTACGAGCTGCACAAGTCACTATTCCCTCCAACAGAAGGCAGAATTTGAAAATAAAAAATACCGCATCAATAATACAGCATTAAATGCTGCAATCAATGCAATCCAGCCAATTCCTTTAAAATGCAGTCTTCTGTCCACGCGAAAGAGGGAGTTTTGGTAGAGAGAAAAAAGAGTTCAGCCCCCAGAAAAAAAAAGAAAACCGAGAGAACACCCAGAGATTACGCCCAGCTCCCTAATCCCAAAAGAGGAACACCTAGATTTTCGCCCAACAATCTCCCTGTCCCAAAATCAAATCGCCCATCCTTTCCAACTCCTCTTTCCCTCTTTCTCGTTCCAGCTCTCTTTTTCCCAGAAAACAAAAAAACAAAAAAACAACTTCAGTTCTGACCCTTCTTCTTCCTTACGTTTCCCTCACAAAAACAAAAACACAAAAAAAAAAACAATTCCTTGTCATTCCCCTATTCCTTACACCTACTCCCCTCAATTCCAGCCATAAAAAATCTTAATCCCAAAAAAAGATACATCATCCTCCTTTCCCACGTTTTCTACCCAAAACCCAGAAAAAATTTTCATCTTCTCTCATCTCCACACATCACTGCAATCTCCAAATCAAAATCCCAACTGATTTTTGCCATTTGTGCTATTGGAACTTGGCGATTTGGTAATTCGAGCAGGCGATTGTCGGTGCAGACAAGGATCCAAGCGGAAGTCTGGGTGGAAGCCCCAAAGTCAGTTATATATTTATTACCATTTTTACTTATGTATATTCATATTTGATGTAATATGTTTTCCTATATTTTGTTCTGCTGTTGGGTATATGTCGTATGTTTCTTGTATTATTTATTTTTATTTGTTTGTTTTTTTCCAAAGTTGTAGGTATATGTTGTATATGTTGTAATTGTAATATGTGAAGAATAGCGAAAAAAAAGAGACAAAAAGGAGAGATATGAGAAAGAAAAAGAAAAAAAGAGAAAAAAAGAGAGAGAGAGTGGTTTTGTACTTTATGTTATTTTTGTATGTCACAATCACACAATTTACGTTCTATTTTGATATGCATGTATTTTGATATGGCAATTCTAAAAAAAAAATGTTTTCCACAAAATGTTTTCCAAAACGTTTTCCATAAAAAGTTTTCAAAATGTGTTCAAAAATGTCTCCTTGAAAAACAAACATACAAAAAAAACAAAACAAAAAAAACAAAAATGTTGTGCAATAAAATATTTTCCAAAATATCTTCCAAAACAAAACAAAAAACAAAAAACCAATACGTTTTCCCAAGAAAAGAAAAAAAACAAAAGAAAACAAAAAACAAAAACAAAACAAAACAAAAACAAAACATTTTTTTTAACAAAACACAAAAACCAAAAATGTTTTCTAACCCAAAAACCAAAAAAAGGGGGAAAGTAACAAAAAACATATTTTAGGACTTCAATTTCCAAAATAAAACCAAAAACCAAAACCAACTCCTAGGATCTCATTCTCCATTTCAAACAAAAACCCAAAACTTTTAGGATTCCCTTTAGAAATTTAGGGTAAATCCATTTTAACCATGACTTTAATAAATAACTTAGCTTAGTAAAAATTATAGGCTTTTTAGGAAACCTAACCCCGTCGTGGCAGTGCAAATAAAATAGAAAACCTCATCCTCCGAAAATAGATACTGAAAGGGCGCTGTAGGGGTGCTAATCCTTCCCTACACGTAACCAACTCTCGAACCCTTCTCTAATAACGTAGACCATACCTTTAAACTACTCAAAGTAGAGGGTATCCAACTGTATCTCAAAAAGAGTTGGTGGCGACTCTAAATTTTCTCACCATTGGTTTAGTTTGAGCTCACCCCAAACGGGCCCGGACGAAAACTAGTGATGACAACTGGTGACTCTGCTGGGGATATACACACTTTAGAGAGTTAGGTCTAGAACTAGGATTAGGAGGTTATTTTAATTGTACTGTTGTATATATTTAACTATCGTGATAAGTTATTTTTTTTCTAGATGTAATTGTGATTTACTTGTTTAATTGCCATTATAATTGCCGTTTATTTTTTAAACTGCGATTTATTTATACGCTTTAACTACCATGATAGTTGTGATTTATTGCTTTCCATACTTATTGCATCCATGCATAACCCTATACCCGGGTTTAGCACAATCTAGGTTAGCGAGGTTCAGTACGGTCCCCAACGCGTTGATCATTATCCGCAATGGGGCCTCAGACTCCTCACTCAAGCTTGAGGTTCTTTTAAGGCACATCCTTTTAAGACCCCCCTCTGGTAAATCCCATAGTGTACGGAGCCCTCTATTGAGGAAGTTTGGGAACCAACGAATAAGATAGGTGTAGCAATATAAGCCCATCGGGGGCATTGACCCGCATGTTGTTTGCTCATTCCATGCCATGCTAACCTTTGTTTTGTAGGGTAGTTCTTAGGCCATCCCCTGCACATATTAGCTTTCTTACTATTGGTTTACTCTTTATCCTGTCTGATTGCCTTGATATATATTAACCTGTCATCCTAACCGGTTATCATGCATAACACGACATTCATATAGGCATGGCAACTTTCAGTCATCTCCTTAAAGGCCCTCAGGATAAGGAGGCCGTCGCAGTGGTGGCCCAAGCATCTGGAGACATTCAACTTCGCCTTGGAGATTTTCCATCAGGAGAAGCCCACAAGGTAGAACATATTATCATAGAAGATCAACTGGACTACACTAAGGAGATACAGACAATATGGAGTCAGTGGTCAGACGAAAAGAAAAGCATATATATACAACAGTTTGGGGATTTGCTCCATGTGACCGAGCTACTGGCCAATAAGGATATGCTTAGGGCAGCCATATATTTCTGGGAGCCTTGACGGCGGTGCTTTGACTTCAACGGCATAGATCTTGTTCCCACAATTGATGAATACAGAAGATTATTGGATATCCCCGTGGAAAACAAAATGAAGATCTATTTGCTGGAGCCCAGAAGATCATGTCGAAGGGCCTTCTCTGAGATAATGGGAAAGCCAGTATGGGACTCACCGGCGGCCACAACCTATGGTGGGCGGGAATATCTTCCATGGGACACAATCAAAGAAATGATACAGACGGCGACAGAAGCAGGGGTGCACAAATTGCTTACACTAGCTATATATGGGCTAGTCATTTTTCCGAGGATGTCGGCCCACATCGATGGAGAAATTATAGATTTGGTCCAGCAGGTGCTCAAAGGATGTGACCCTACTCCTCCTATATTAGTTGAAACCATTCGATCTCTTACTTATGTGAGGAGTAAAGGCTCAGGATAGTTCATGGGGTGCCTACCTCTCTTATGCACCTGGCTGCAAGGTCATTTCCCTTGTAATGTCTCTCGTTTTTCTGCTATTTACCAGGTACCAGCCACAACACTACTGGATATTCTGCTCAGCAAGTGGAACCTACCTAAGGACTTTGAAAGCTAGAAAAAGAAGTTAGAGAACCTCACAGAAGTTGACATTACCTGGACTGCTCCTTGGATGCTGGTGGTCTCCCTGACATATAGCTGCGGGGACTACAATTGGGTTCCACTCTTAGGTCCTTGGGGAGGAACTGCGTATGCACCACTACAGGGTGGAAGACAAGTTGGGCATCATCAGATTATCCCTGTGTTATTTGGCATGGAAGATTGTGACTTCACCTACAACAGAACCATGCTCGCACAAAAAGGAAAATAGATGTATCAGGCATGGTCCACCCCACACAAGATCCAACCCAATAGTCCAAAACCTGGTGTTTATCTAGCGTACATATCTTGGAGGGCACAACACAAGCCATAGTTAACTACGGACATGAGAGTCATCCTCCAGGAGAATCAGACTCTCAGGCAGCAGATCCAAAGGATAGAAGCATCTCTAGAAGGAGCTCTCCAGTGGTTGTAGTTGAGGGAAAAACAGGTTGAGACCATACTGAAGTAGAGGGAGGAAGTAGGCGAGCGACCACCTCAGAGGAAAAGGCGTCGTGTTACTTAGGAGATGATTGAGAGAATGCCTTAAGATCATGTAGCGATAGCTTTCATTTTACATGGCATTTCAGCATTGTATGTTTGTATTGTGTGTTTGTATTATGTGTTTGTATTATGTGTTTTGATTGAAATAAAGTTATTTGCTTCTCTAACTCTTCGCATAGTCATTCATGCATACATGCATATCAAAATTGAAAATCAAGTTCCTTGCATCCAGGTCGGTAGCAGACTTTCTCCAGGATTGTGCACTCTTACAATCTCAGATCTCGCTGCAATCAAATATCACAGCCACAACCAATGGTAGAAGAAACAGAGAATAGACTCATGGGTTTGGAACAGTCACAACAAGTCCTACAAGGGCAAATGTTTGCAATGATGGATATGCTCACCAAGCTGACTGAAGAAAGAGAAAGAATCCCGGCAAGAGGAACCCCGACAGGGGGAACTACCAATCACTATCAAGAGCAAGGGCAGGAAGCAGTTCAACCGCCCAATCTGGCGCCGAGCCAAGCACCCACCTATCATCCTGCTATGGCACAACCCCCAACTCTAAATCAAACTCACTTCACTATGCCCGCATCGGGACATGCAATGGAGGTAATGGGGTCTCCAGCCCCGAAGGAGGACATTGAGTCCCTTGCTCTAAGACGACTGGAGGAAAGATTGAAAGCCATAGAAGGCATCGATAGCTATGGCATGACCAGCCCACAAGACTTATGCTTAGTGCCGGGAGTGGTGCTACCACCAAAATTCAAAATGCCAGAGTTTGAGAAGTTCAACGGGACCCGATGTCCGAAGACACATCTAGCTATGTATTGTCAAAAGATGGCTGCTTATGCTAGTAAAGACAAGCTCCTCATGCATTGTTTCCAGGAAAGCCTAACTGGAGCATCCCTTCGCTGGTACTTTCAGCTAAATGGAAACCGCATCAAGACATGGAAAGAATTAGCTACTTCCTTCTTGGCACAATACAAACATGTCACCGAGCTGGCACTGGATCGACTAACCCTGCAGTCCATGGAAAAGGGATCCGAGGAAAATTTCAAAGATTATGCACGAAGATGGAGAGAGACTGCTGTGGAGGTCCAACATCCCCTTACTGAAAGAGAACTCACCACTCTTTTTATTAACACACTAAAAGGCGTATACTATGAGAAGTTGATAGGTAACATCTCCAACAGCTTTGCAGACTTGGTTACATCCGGTGAACATGTAGAAAGTGGAATTAAAGGAGGAAAGCTAAAGGGTGATGCGGCTGAGGCGTCAAAACGGTTTCAACCACCAGCAAAGAAGAAGGAAAATGAGAGCAACCTGGTATACCAAGCGCACCCATCAATATAACCAACATTCTACCAAGCACCAGGGTGCTACAGAGGGTCACCAGTAGCTGCTTATGCTGTACCTGCTCCACCTCCCCAATTCATGCCATACATGCCACAAGGAGGGGTTCCATTTCCATATTCGATGGTACCTAACTCATTTCAACCGAGAGTGCCATATCTAGAGCAACCAAGGCCAGCAACTCAAGAAGGACTAGGAGCCTCATTCCAAGGACAAGGGCAACTGAGGGCCCAGACCCAGCAAGCAGGAGCGAATCAGGCTCCTCGTCGACCAGGACAAGAGTTTGACCCAATTCCAATGACTTATGCGGAATTATACCCCAAGCTCTTAGAGGCAAGGATGGTAACCCCTATACCCTTGGGAGAAATAAAGACTCCTCCCCCGGCCTAGTATAAGCTAGATGCTAGATGTGAATATCATGCAGGCGGAGCTGGACATGATATTGAAAATTGTATAACATTCAAAAGGAAGGTTCAGGCATTGAAGGATGCGAAGTGGCTAGATTTTTCTGCACTGACCGGGACGCCAAATGTGAATAGCAATCCTCTCCCAGAACACTCCAACAATGTTGCTAGTATCGAGAATGAAGGATGACTGGAGAAGGTCTCCCAAATACAAATGGAGAAAACATATTTGTTTACCCTGCTACAGGAGCATGGCTATATACTTGCTAAAGACATGATGGAGGCAGGAAAGGTAACAGATAGGGAAAAACAATGTCCTTATCACAAGATGTCGTGGGACATGACATCGCAGAATGTAGTGAGTTTTCTGAGGTGGTGCAAAAACTCATGGACCAAAGGATGATCGAATTCTCCAGGGAAAAGACAGACAGTCAAAGCCACATGATCTAAGGAGATATGTCATACAAACTATTGTGGGTGCCAACCCCCCTTGTCTTGAATGTTAAGACTCCAGAAATCCCACTACTGCCTCATGGAATTACACCTCTCACCATACGTGTCCCTGCCCCTTTCCCCTACAAGACAAATAATGTGGTCCCATGGAACTACAACTGTGAGGTAGTTCAGGGAGCCACTGCAGCAGAAAAGAAAACTCGGAGTGGTCGTGCTTATGCTCCTGATATGGTTGACAAAGCAAGGAAAGAAAAAGTTGCGGAACCAGACATTGAGCCAACACTGGAGGTGACAAAGAAAGGAACACCAGTCACTGAAGAAGAGACAACAAAATTTCTGAAACTCATAAAGCAGAGCGAGTATAACATTGTGGACCAGCTGAGTCGACAACTGGCTTGCTTCTCATTGCTCTCATTAATGATGGATTCCCAACCCCACCGAGAAGCACTCATGAAGGTTTTAAGACAAGCCTATGTTCCTCCAACCATCCTGGTGGCGAATGTGGACGGACTCACTAGTAATCTCATTATGAACAACATCATCAGCTTTGGAGATGACGAGCTGCCCCAGGAGGGAAAGGGGCATATAAAGGCTTTGCATATCACAGTCAAATATAAGGAGCACACCATAGCTCGAGTACTTATCGATAATGGCTCTGCTTTGAACATTATGCCCTTACATATACTGCAACAACTGCCGGTCGATGCATCCTATAAGCGCCCTTGTACAATGAAGGTACGAGCATTCGATGGACACAAACGTGATGTGGTGGGAACTCTGGACATTCCACTCCTAATTGGGTCAGTGACTTTTACGGTGGAATTTCAGGTGATGGACATCACGCCATATTACAGCTGTTTGTTGGGAAGACCCTGGATCCACATGGCAGGGGCAGTGCCGTCAAGCCTCCACCAAAAGATGAAATTTGCAATGGGAGACCAACTTGTTTCCATTTTTGGGGAAACAAGTTTCCTAGTCACCAAGCCAGCATCGGTTCCTTATATTGAGAACAACGAGGATATGCCAGAATGCTCTTATCGGGTGTTAGAGATGGTGAATGTCACTTCTGCCCCAATACATTATCTCTTGAAGGCTGCAAGAATGGTTGCAGCCACCATGATTAAGCAAGGGTACAAACTAGGGCAAGGATTAGGCCCAAAGGCTCAAGGAATCCAGAAACCATTGACCATCTGAGAAAATACCGAGAAGTTTGGGCTATGCTACGTCCCTACAAAAGCTGACAGACAGAGGGAAGCTATCAAGAAGAGGGAAGTCAGAATGGTAAGATTACAGAAAAGGCCAATACAAGAAGAAAGGAGGAGCTTTCCCCCCTTAAATGTTACATTCTATGTAACGCCCCCAAATTTGGGACCTCCAAACCAGGTGCGTTAGCGAAAATTAAATATATAAGTTTTATATAAATTTCAAACTATTACTTATTTCATCAAACAAACCATTAATTATTACAAATTTCAATCCAAGATCTTTAAGGTTTAGGGGTTTAGAGACTAAGTGTCCTTAACCCATCATTACATAACAAGCACATAAGCAATCAAACTTATAAAATTTTAAAATCTCACACAACTTTATTTCCAAGCACTTCTCGACTCCTTATCTTAGTTTCTCCATTTCTTTAATTACCCGAGGTTGGAAAAGAAATCATGAAAGGGGTGAGCTCAAATAGCCCAGTAAGGATAAACATAACTGAGTGAGGAAAAATCATGAAGATATCGAACATAGGAATTTTCATAAAAGGTAGCATAACGTATGCACATCATACATGATTAACAGTTCATAAGGGAATCATAGCATATAAGATTTATGTTTGGACATCGCAACATAACATTATGATCTAGGTTAACTACCCAGATACCATAACATAACGTAACATATTATCAGCTGGATTGACACTCTCCAGTGATGTTCTTTACCCAATGCATTGGAGGTCTTTTTGGAACCACCCATCATAAACTTACTTTGTCCACACATATGAAGTTATAACAACTTTAACATACATAACATGAGGCATATCATAGAATTCCAATAAAACATTCAAGGTTAACAAGGATAACCACGAATATCAAAATGATTATTTACCCCAATCAATAGCATAGATTATCAAGAGAGAGATTAAAAAGAGACTAATGTTCTCAACAATAAAATGGAAATAGAAGAATAAGAAACATAAAACTCTTACAATAATAATTCCAAATAAAACAAGATAAAGAGGAAAAGAAAAGGGAGAATAAAGAAAAGAAAAACCCTTACAATAATAATAAAATACAGACTATGATGAAAAAGAAAAAGAGAATGAGAAAAACCCTTACAAGCCGCTTGTCGTTCTCCGCGTTCTAAACCTTAAAAAATATCAAAACACTAAATTAGCATTAATGCTTGAAAAGTTCAATATCACACATATCTCCTTATATATATATATATATCATACTTTAACTTATATCTTTTAATAAGCATACCGTGCTTGTGGGGTTGAATATTAATTTGGGTTCCCACTTCTATTGCTGTTCCATCTCCTATTTCGATGCCATGCATCATAAGCCTTGAGTTGTGCAATAACTATGTTATATGCCTTGAGAGTTTTTGAATAAGATTTACTTCTTGTATTGGGTGAACGGAAAAGACGTTCGATAAGCTTATTTTTCCTACGTGTCTTCCACCTTAACCATGAGGGGATATTAGACATGGGTCTAAAGGGAAGATCTAGAGGAGATAAGGATGAGGATAGTTGTGAGGTTAAAGCATTAACAATTGGGGTTGCGGAAGAAGAAGGGCGATTGTCGGGGGAATTCATTATCGAAGTTGTTCCTTATGATCCTCCGCTATCTAGAACCGTAAAAATAAAAGAAACATTAAATCAATATTCTCATATTTTTAATTTAACTATATAATAAAAATGCTATGATGGAATAACATATTTTAAAATAAGGTGGCAATGCCAACCATGCATGTATATACGAGGTGATATAATCAACCATATAAATAACATATGTGAGGTGGTAAAACCAACTATGTAAGTAATATATATGAGGTGGTAAAACCAACCATGAATATAGTATATATGAGGTGGTAAAACCAACCATATAGATCTATATAATAAATAAGAAGTGACTTTAAAATTTCAAAATCTTAAGTATTACCTTTCGTAGAACTTCGACGCTTGGTAAGTACCAAAAGCAAAAGAGGATTTGAGTAGAGTATTTGGGGTGTTAAGAGGTCTTAAGGGAGTGTTTTTAGAGGGGATTTCGTGGTGTGGCTTGAGGGATTTGTGCATTAAGAGGAGAGGCAAGACACTCCTTATATAGGCAAGGATGGTGGTAGGTGTGTAGTGTGAAAGTAGTGTATGAATTTGACTTTGGCATTAAATTAAATTTTATAAAATATATATAATAATTTATTTTCCTCCTATTTTCCTTTATTAAAATGTGGGTATCTCCTCCTACCATTTTAAAAATGTTTTAAGACTTTTCAACCTAGAAGGTTCCTTTGGCATCAAAAGTCCACATTGGTGTACTCCCTACTAATTCAATTATAACATTTTTAATTTTATAGTTTTTGACAAACAGCCAATTGTATTGAATTAATGACTCAAATATCTACAAATGGGTATAAATTTTATAATTTTTACATATGTATAACAAAAGTTATTGAATTTTAAAGTCATATTAAAATGTTTACCTGTTCATACTGAACCTATGTATAGTATTTTAACTTCTGGAATTGATTGGCTTCATATTAAATTCTGAAATTTCTACAAATTTTAGCTAAGTCATAAATGAACAAATGGGATTTGGTTTCATGTCAATTGGATCTGTATAATTCAAGTTATGGATTTTTGAATGGGACCTCCAGAATCTGCCTCATTCAAATTTTTGGGCCTTACCTATGTTTTATACTTTTGGTAAAGTTAAGGCTTGTAATACTTACTTACCCATAGTAATTTGGTTTAAGAAACTAAATGACATAATATATAGCATCTAAACTTTTTATGACGTATAAGAAATTATTTTATTTTTATAACGTATTTAATATTTACGCGAATAAAATAATATAATTGCATAATCAATAAACAATAAAGTAAGATAACATTATAACATAAAATATTATAAACCTAAACATAAACATTAATATCATATTCTATGGCCTTCGTAAAATTGCTTGAATTGTATTAGCGTATGTGCATAGGACGTGTTGTGCTTCGGCAGTAGAGCTGCACAACCCTTCGGCTAACATTGTCGTGGTTGTCGCACGAATAACCTCAAACTTCTCCCTGTGTCTCGTCGCATTATATTGCAGCCATTGGACACGAGCATTTATCTCATCTACAACAAAGCATTGCTTTGTAACTTCAAGTCGTATTGCTCGCCGATCTTCATCTCATACACTATTCTCGGATGGCGGTACTTGAGAACTTGATGCCATAACTCTTATTATTCTTCTTCTTACTTCTATACTCTCTTATAAATAAAATTTCATACTCATACCTATTTATGGAAGTCTAAACGGATACTATTCATAACGGCTAGTTACTATTCTAACGGCTACTTACTAGTCACATGCTATTTGAATGACTATATTGGGTGCTTATTTTTATCGTGATAATATCTAAAATGTCCTTTCTAACTATTGTTAACAATGACATTATTATTATTTTATTATTATTACTCTTTAAGGAAGAACTTAAATAGCTAAAAATTTTGCGGGTCTTATATTCTGGACTGGAGGGTTTATCCATAAGAGCCAACCTGAGCCCGAGACGGGGATTGTAGTTGCATTGGACACAAATGAGCATGCACCAAGTGAGATGGTTCAGTTAGTGCGAGAGGATCCCAACCAGCCATTGAACAATTGGACCAGCCTGGACCTCCCCATAATCTAATGCTCATGGGGTCACTGGGATTTAATGTATTCTATTTTAATGTCTCTTGAAGTGCTGAACATTTGTTTTTATCAAAAAGATTCTCAATAAAATGTACTTTTCTTCAAATCTTTCATGGTGCATTCCATTCATAACATATGCATATCATATTTGGTTACCAACTTGTAATTCTCTTATAAGCAGGTATCACGATGTCAATGAAAACATTGTATGCGAAAGCGAAACGAGATGCCTAAGGTTTGACCAAAGTATAAACTGAGAGCAGCAAGTGTTTGAAGCTGATGAGGATGAGGTAGAGGAGACACCCGAGCTATCGGGAGAGATCATACGCCTATTGGAAAGGGATGATCGTTTATCCATTCCAAGTGAAGACCCAGTAGAAACGGTGAATTTGGCCATGATAGCCGAACCAAGAGAATTGAGGGTAGGGTCTTTGATAGCTGCCGACATCAAGAAACAATTAATCGAGCTGTTAAGGAGCTACATAGATGTTTTTGCATGGTTCTATCAAGACATGCCAGGATTAGACATGGACATAGTGCAGCATCACATACCAGGGAAGCCAGAGTGCAAGCCAGTACAGCAGAAATTACGACGAATGAGACCGGAGATGCTACTGAAGATTAAAAAAGAAATTAAAAAGCAATGGGACGCAGGTTTCCTAAGTGTGTCCCACTATCCAGAATGGGTGGCCAATGTTGTACCAGTACCGAAGAAAGGAGGCAAAGTCCGCATGTGTGTCGACTATAGAGATCTGAATTGGGCCAATCCAAAAGATAACTTCCCTCTTCCTCATATTGATACCTTGGTGGATAATACAGCAAAACACGCTCTATTCTCATTCATGGATGGTTTCTCGGGGTACAATCAGATTCGCATGGCCCCCGAACACAAGGACAGGACCACATTTACGACACTTTGGGGCACATTCTGTTATAATGTGATGCCTTTTGGTCTGAAGAATGCAGGGGCAACCTATCAACGAGCCATGGTGACCGTATTCCACAACATGATGCATAAAGAAGTCGAGGTCTATGTGAATGATATGATAGCTAAATTACGGAGCACTGGGGATCACATCAAAGTACTCCATAAGCTTTTTAATAGACTCCGGAAATATCAAATCAAATTGAACTCGGAAAAGCGCACTTTTGGAGCCATGTCGGGAAAACTGTTAGGTTTCATTGTGAGCCAAAAAGGAGTGGAAATTGATCCAGACAAGGTTCGAGCTATCCAGGAGTTGCCCTCACCCCGAACCATTAAGGAGGTCAAAGGATTCCTCGGGTGATTGAATTACATTGCTAGATTCATTTCACAATTAACAGCCACATGTGAACCAATTTTCAAGACTTTATGGAAGAACAATCCAGAAATTTAGAATGACAAATGTCAAGAAGCTTTTGACAGGATCAAACAATATCTGTCTAATCCACCTGTTTTGGTCCCACCAGTACCAGACAGACCTTTGATCTTATACTTGACTGTCCAAGGGTCCTCAATGGGTTGTGTCTTGGGGCAACATGATTCTACAGGCAAGAAGGAGCAGGCCATTTATTATCTGAGCAAGAAGTTCACCGTCAATGAAACGAATTACACACCATTGGAAAAGAAATGTTGTGCCCTTGTTTGGATAACAAGACGATTGAGGAAATACACTCTTTATCATACCACATGGCTGATTTCGAGGCATGATCCACTCAAATATCTCTTAGAAAAGCCATCCATCTCTGGAAGAATTGCCAAATGGCAATTGATCCTATCGGAATATGATATCATTTATGTGCCTCAAAAAGCCATCAAAGGGAGTGCAATAGCTGATTACTTGGTAGACAGAGCACTAAAAGATTACAAGCCTTTGACTGTTGGATTTCCAGATGAGCACATCAACATTCTCACGGCCGAAGTATCAGACATATGGACGATGTGGTTTGATGGAGCCTCTAGTCTCTTAGGTCACGGTGTTGGGGCCATCCTGATATCCACAAAAGGCGAACATTTCCCCATGGCGGCAAAGCTAACCTTCCTTTGTACAAATAATGTAGCAGAATATGAGGCTTGTGTGATGGGACTTCAAGAAGCAATTAACAAAGGAATAAAAAAATTACGAGTGTTCGGCGATTCGGCACTCATCATTTTTCAAGTAAGGGGTGAATGGGAGACTCGAAACCACAAACTAATCCCCTATCGGGAGTATGTTACAGAGTTAGCCAAGCAATTCGAAGACATCATGTTCGAGCATATGCCCAGGGAATACAATCAGCTTCCTGATGCACTGGCCACTCTAACCTCCCTCCTTCGACTAGACACAACGTTGGAAGTCCAGTCTTTTGATATCCGTATACAAGATGCTCCTGAACATTGCATGGCCATTGAAGGAAATACTGAAGAAAAACCTTGGTTTGGTGACGTCAAATAGTATTTGCTTAAACAAGAATACCCAGCAGAGGCCTCTGAGTCTGATAAAAGGAATATCCGAAGGTCAGCGTCCAACTACTACCTTGATGGTCCCGTTCTATATAAGAGAAACCATGACATGGTGTTATTGCGGTGTGTGGCAAAAGAAGAGTCAAAACAGATAATGAAAGAAGTGCACGAAGGAGAATGCGGTTCACACGCAAATGGACATGCATTAACAAGGCAAATCATGCGAATGGGCTATTATTGGGTAACCATGGAGAAAGATTGTATTGAATATGTGCGCAAATGCCTCAAGTGTCAAATTTATGCCGATAAAATCCAAGTACCGCCATCTAGACTGCATGTGATGGTTTCCCCGTGGCCATTTTCGCTTTGGGGCATCGACGTTATCGGACCAATCTCGCCAAAAGCTTCCAATGGTCACCGCTTCATCTTAGTGGCCATCGATTACTTTACCAAGTGGGTAGAAGCAGGGTCATATGCCAACGTCGCACAAGCTGTGGTACTTCGATTTATGCAGAATAACATCATATGCCGCTATGGACTTCTTGACCAGAACATAACAGACAATGCTGCCAATTTGAACAGTTGGATGATGGGTAAGTTGTGCGAAACATACAAAATTCAACATCGCAACTCGACTCCCTATCACCTCAAAATGAATGGAGCAGTTGAAGCAGCCAATAAGAACATCAAGAACATTATCAGAAAGATGACTAAAATATACAAAGATTGGCATGAGAAGCTACCATATGCTTTGCATGCTTATCGTACCTCAGTGCGAACATCAACTGGGGCAACTCCGTTTTCTTTGGTCTACGGCATGGAAGCAGTTCTACCTGTCAAAGTGGAGATACCTTCCCTCCGAGTACTCAAGGATAATCAGCTCGAAGAAGCAGAATGGGCCCAAAGCCGTTATGAGCAGTTGAACTTAATCGAAGGCAAATGCTTGGCAGCAGTCTGTAGAGGACAACTATATCAACAGAGAATGATGAACAACTACAATAAAAAGGTGATAACGTACATTTATGCCATTATTTTATAGCCTATTTAGGGTGTTTAAGAGCATGTTTAGAGCTTCTTTAGTACCATATTTCATATATATTTGCTCTAACCACTAGAAAAACACTACTTGTGCTATATATGTGTTTTCGAGCTGTGTTGGGCAGGTTTTTGGATGATTTCTTCTCTAGTCATCAGATAGACTACTCTATATCCTAAAGAGGGAGCTTGTGGAAACTTATGATCTCAAAAGGAGGCATTTTGAAGGCTACAAGCGACAAGGCTGCAAGAGGTCTCTTCACACTATCAGTGCTGAACAAGCTGTTTTGATTTATTTGACCATGAATATGGCCTTAAAAATATCACATGCAGAAGGGAAAGTTGCTCCAAATGATGCCCTCTACCTCCCATAAAAAGTTGAGAGCAAAAGGACAACAAATGATTTTGCACATGACATTGGGATTTGATTTTTTTGACCTAGTAGGAGGCTTCATATGATCTTACATGCAGAACAAACGTTGCTCCAAATGATGTCATCTACCTCCCATAAAAGTTTCATAGCAAATGGAGGTGCCCATGACAATGACCTTTGTCACGGGCAAGGATATTTTTGCATGGAAAGCCTTGATATGATGTGATAAAGTGTTGGGTGAAGTTTCAGAGCAAATGGAGGTGCCCGTGACAATGACCTTTGTCACGGGCAAGATTGTTTTTGCACAGTCACCTTCATTTGTTATGCTGATGATTTTTCTCTTCTGGAGCTTGATCCAATTCTACTTTGTTTAAGGTGTTTTTAAGGTTTGAATGAAGAATAAGGGTCACTTACCAAAACTACGTCATTTTGGTAGCGACAACAGCTGACATTAGGGCACACTTTATACAACACCTGCAGCCCTATAAAAAGGGAGATCTTGGAGGCAGCAACGCATCAATTATTGGAGGCTGAGACGCAGACAGAGGATAGAGAGAGACGTTCTTGGAGTTAGAAGCAGCGCTTGAGTTTGACGGCAAGGGGTTGCTGGCAGAGAAGGAGAAGTATTGGGGCTGTTAATCATCTCTATTCCTCTCTCTCTCTACTGGTACTGTAATCATGTGTTATTTTGAACTTTCTGGGTTTGTAAACTTGATTATGGGGTAAAACCTTATTTCTAGGGGAGTAATGTAGCCCCTAAGGTCTTGTAATGTTCTGGATTATGGAATTTTGCTTGCTGTTATATGAAATTTTGGGTTTTTAATTAGTTCATTAATGTTTTAATGCAAAGTCTGATGTATGCATGGTTAGACTATCCTAGCCCTTGCCTAGGGTAGAATTTGATGAACTAGATTTGACAATACATGATGGACCAAATCTGTATCTGTTGAATTGGTTGTTTCCTTTGAACACTTTTATTCACATGGGCCAAATGGTTTAAAAGACTTAAACTTCCCTTTTCATCGACCAAGTGTTAGGGCAGTGGGTGATGACCATTATAAACTTGGAATTAATCAAATGTTTTTAAGCAAGTACCATAACCAGAATATTATCAGGTATTGGGTGGTGAAATTGTGACCCTAGATCCTTTAATTCATTGCTATCTTCGAATTGCGTTACAATCTCAATAGTTTTTGCATTTTGCATGTTTAAGACTTATACTTTAATTTAAAACTAAAAAATTAATTGTCCAGACATAAATTCAACTTGCTAGCTTAGTGTTCATTGCTTAACAGCAATTGTTGCCTCCCTGTGGGTTCGACAATCGGAGTCTTAATACTCCATTTTATTACTTGACCAATGCACTTGCTGCAAAACCTATAGACACAATTTATTGAGGTCAAAAGGTGAAGCCCAGAAGCTTTCAAGCGGGTGACCTCATCCTCAAGAAGATTTTACCAATTCAACATGACCATAGAGGCAAGTGGACTCCCAATTATGAAGGCCCATATGTGGTGAAAAAAGCATTCTCAGGAGGTGCCTTAATCCTTGCCAGAATGGATGGGGATGAGCTCCCTAACCCAGTGAATAGCGATGCAGTGAAAAGTTCTATGCTTAACTCTCATACCTCTCAACAAGATTCTCATTCCTGCAATGAGCGGACTTGGTGAAAACCCAAAAGGGTAAAATACAAAGCTCCAACAAAAGACAAAGAAGCAAGCAAAGGTGGACTTGGTGAAAACCCAAAAGGGCACCAAGGGTAAAATACAAAGCTAACCTCAAATCTTGAAGGGTGAAAGCAGTTAGAATCCAAGGATCAGGACCACCTAAAATAGGGTCCTTTGCAAATAGTGGAAACAACGTCACCTAAAGACAACAACGGTAAATGGTGGAAGAGTTGGTCAAACCTAAGGCATACTCGAATCAAATTTGTATATTATTCTTTTTAAAGACTTGTAGTTCTGTTTATCAGATTATAACAATAGGGCACTTTTTATGATATAAATATGTTTTATGGGATCAAACTAGCAAAATCCCGTTTTTCATCTCTAATCTTCATTTCACATTTAAGTAGAATATCTTAAATCTCCAGTAGGCTCCTTTGCCATTGCTTTATGAACAGGGTCAAGCTCAAAATCCCCAAACAAATTAAGTCCCCCAACTCAGAATACCCATATCTCCACAGAATATCACTATCCCAGAGAAGTCGTCAAGTCAAGCTTCTCAATATGGCGAAGCTAAATTAAACAGACCCTTCATGCACAAAAGGGAGTTCCCCAGCAAAGATAGAACGGACTCCCCAGCCGGAGGGAAAATTGTTCCCCAACAAGTTGAATGTTAGCCAACCTCTCTAACAGCATTGAGACAAATCTCCAGCCCTTGCCAAAACATCACATTGCATTTGATGCATACATCGCGTCGCATCACATTGCATCATATTGCTCCATAGGTTGAGGTTTATGCATCCCCACATACAGCACACTGCATTCCATGCATCATTTGCATACATTCAGCATACCTTGTAATTTCAGGAATATTGTCGCCTCTGAAGATCCTAAGAGCTCATACTCAGCAAGCTTCTCATCAAGTTATCCTAGCTTTGTTTGTTCAACTGTACAAATCTTTCTTTATAATTTCCCCAAGCTCTAAACACATCCTTTTGGCACGTGAACAAACATATTCCCTTTTTAGGTCACCTCGTAGAGCGATCTCTTTGAGTGAACTTGTAAAGGGAGCCCAGATTGGGTTACTTCCCAAGCTCACCAATTCCCCAAAGCATTTCCCTCAAATATCAATTGTTGTCTCCAACGAGTCTCTCCAGTTTAAGCCTATCATTGCTGTGGGCTTTTCCATTTTCAATTCGAGCTTATCGTTGCTGCGGGCCTTTCAATTTTCAATTCAAGCCTATCGTTGCTGTGGGCCTTTCAATTTTCAATTCGTGCCTATCGTTGCTGTGGGCCTTTCAATTTTCAATTCAAGTCTATCGTTGCTGTGGGCCTTTCAATTTTCAGTTTAAGCCTATCGTTGCTGTGGGCCTTTCCCTTTTCAGTTCAAGCCTATCAGTGCTGTGGGCTTTCCATTTTCAGTTCAAGCCTATCATTGCTGTGGGCTTTTCCATTTTCAATTCAAGCCTATCATTGCTGTGGGCTTTCCATTTTCAATTCGAGCCTATCGTTGCTGTGGGCCTTTCAATTTTCAATTTAAGCCTATCGTTGCTATGGGCCTTTCAATTTTTAGTTTAAGCCTATCATTACTGTGGGCTTTCCATCTTCAGTTTAAGCCTATCGTTGTTGTGGGCTTTTCATTTTTCAGTTCAAGCCTATCATTGTTGTGGGCTTTTCATTTTTCAGTTCAAGCCTATCATTGCTGTGGGCTTTTCATTTTCAACCCAAGTCTATCGTTGCTGTAGGCTTTCTTTTTCAGTCCAAGCCTATCATTGCTGTGGGCTTTTCATTTTTCCGTTCAAGCCTATTACGTTGTTGTAGGCTTTCAATCTCTAGTATCTCCATATCGTAGGCGGCCCTAGATGCCTCATCAAAGTATTATCCAAGTCCACCGGCCTGAGAAGCCCCTTTCACTCTTGGGGACAGTCGCATTCTACTCTTCCTCTGAGCAAGGTAAGTCAAGTAAGCGCTCCAACCCGTCCAAAATGACTCCTTTCTATCTTTGTACACTGTTTGTATACAAACAATGCACAAAGAGGGGCAGCTGTTGGACCCCATTTTGTCCGGGTTGGACATACTAACCCCATTCGATATATACACCTTTTTGCCCATGCCATATACCTTGTTACATAGGTCCTTAAGGATTACTGTAATTTGCACAAGATGGATACACTTACACAAACAAGGAAGCCCAAAATAGATAACCTTTGCTACAAGCCCCTAAAGTATCCCAAGATCAATGCCAAGTGATAGAGGACAAAATTTGGGGACTAATGCACTTGACCGAGCTCAATTCTGATTTAAAATGAAGAAGTTATGGCCAAATCAATTATTGTTGGAAAAAGTCAAATTTGCTAAAAGACGGTCAATGCCCCTTGTCAAACTGCCCAAAAATGTGCATGTGAGGAATGGTTCGAAATGTCTATTTTTGCGAATACAGGTCCTCCCAAACAATCCTCCGAAATTATAGGCTACGAAGCCTCGAAGCCTGTAAGCCTGCCGACACTTCGACCCATTGACCGTTGACCTTTGACCTGCCGACACTTCGACCCGTTGACCGTTGACCTTCGACCCACCAACCTTTGACCCACCGACCTTCGACTCGTTGACCGTTGACCTTCGACCCTGCCGACACTTCGACCCTTTGACCCGTTGGCCTTCGCTATTTGGCTTCTTTCGCTGACCCTCTCACTGCATTCTCGTTGGCTACTCACGGGACACATTCGTTATGAGTTGGCCATCTGACAGAGTGTTTTTCAACGCCTGTCAGTCACATGTGCTAAATGAAAAATTAAAAAAGGACAATTACAAGCTGCACAAGTCGTTGTTCCCTCCAACAGAAGGCAGAATTTGAAAATAAAAAATACTGCATCAATAATACAGCATTAAATGCTATAATCAATGCAATCCAGCCAATTCCTTTAAAATGCAGTCTTCTATCCACGCGAAAGAGGGAGTTTTGGCAGAGAGAAAAAAAGAGTTCAGCCCCAGAAAAAAAAGAAAACCGAAAGAACACCCAGAGATTACGCCCAGCTCCCTAATCCCAAAAGAGGAACACCCAAATTTTCGCCCAACACTCTCCCTGTCCCAAAATCAAATCGCCCATCCTTTCTAACTCCTCTTTCCCTCTTTCTCGTTCCAGCTCTCTTTTTCCCAGAAAACGAAAAAACGGAAAAAACAACTTCAGTTCTGACCCTTCTTCCTTACGTTTCCCTCACAAAAACAAAAACACAAAAAAAAAACAATTCCTTGTCATTCCCCTATTCCTTACACCTACTCCCCTCAATTCCAGCCATAAAAAATCTTAATCCCAAAAAAAGATACATCATCCTCCTTTCCCATGTTTTCTACCCAAAACCCAGAAAAAATTTTCATCTTCTCTCATCTCCACACATCACTACAATCTCCAAATCAAAATCCCAACTGATTTTGGCCATTTGTGCTATTGGAACTTGGCGATTTGGTAATTCGAGCAGGCGACTGTCGGTGCAGACAAGGATCCAAGCGGAAGTCTGGGTGGAAGCCCCAAAGTCGGTTATATATTTATTACCGTTTTTACTTATGTATATTCATATTTGATGTAATATGTTTTCCTGTATTTTGTTTTGCTGTTGGGTATATGTCGTATGTTTCTTGTATTATTTATTTTTATTTGTTTGTTTTTTTCCGAAGTTGTAGGTATATGTTGTATATGTTGTAATTGTAATATGTAAAGAATAGCGAAAAAAAAAAGACAAAAAGGAGAGATATGAGAAAGAAAAAGAAAAAAAAGAGAAAAAAAGAGAGAGGGTGGTTTTGTGCTTTATGTTATTTTTGTATGTCACAATCACACAATTCACGTTCTATTTTGATATGCATGTATTTTGATATGGCAATTCTAAAAAAAAAAAAAAAAAAAAACAAAATGTTTTCTAAAACATTTCCAATAAAAAGTTTTCAAAATTTGTTCAAAAATGTCTCCTTGAAAAACAAACAAAAAAAAAAACAAAAAAAAAACAAAAACGTTGTGCAATAAAATATTTTCCAAAATGTCTTCCAAAACAAAAAAAAACCAAAACAAAAAAACCAATACGTTTTCCCAAGAAAAGAAAAAAAACAAAAGAAAACAAAAAAAACAAAAACAAAACAAAACAAAAATAAAATGTTTTTTTTAACAAAACACAAAAACCAAAAATGTTTTCTAACCCAAAAAAAAAAAGGGAAAAGTAACAAAAAACATATTTTAGGACTTCAATTTCCAAAATAAAACCAAAAACTAAAACCAACCCCTAGGATCTCATTCTCCATTTCGAACAAAAATCCAAAACTTTTAGGATTCCCTTTAGAAATTTAGGGTAAATCCATTTTAACCATGACTTTAATAAATAACTTAGCTAAGTAAAAATTATAGGCTTTTTAGGAAACCTAACCCCGTCGTGGCAGTGCAAATAAAATAGAAAACCTCTTCCTCCGAAAATAGATACCGAAAGGGCGCTGTAGGGGTGCTAATCCTTCCCTACACGTAACCAACTCCCGAATCCTTCTCTGATAACGCAGACCATACCTTTAAACTACTCAAAGTAGAGGGTATCCACCTGTACCCCAAAAACAGTTGGTGGCGACTCTAAATTTTCTCACCATTGGTTTAGTTTGAGCTCACCCCAAACGGGCCCGGACGAAAACTAGTGATGACACCTCCCATTTGGATTTCAAAGAAAAATACTAGAAAATCAAATTCTCACTCCTTCAAAATATGAAAAATGGGATTTAGTGTAAAATTCCAGAAATATGCATTTTTTCGTAGTGGTGACTTTTTAGAAAGTGGGGTTAGACCTCTCAGAAAAATCCCTAAAAATCAGATTATCTCAGTTATGGTATGAGGAGCCAATGCCATGACTTTTTATTTCAAGAAAATAGCTTCTACGAAAATTCTCTCTCTTGGTCAAGACATGAGGATAGAGTTATGAACTCAAGTGGTCATGTGGACTTGTGAAGTTACCTTGGTAAGCTTAGGAGGCTATTATTGAGAGCCTGGGAAGTGAGAGGTGTTCAGAGCCTAAGAGGCTACTGTACCTGAGAGGTAATATAATCATGTACCTGAGAGGTAATATTGTACCTGAGAGTTAAGGCGGAGCCTGAGGTAATACTGTACTTGAGAGGCAATGTACCTTAGAGGTAATAAAATATTGTGCCTGAGAGGCAATGTTGTGCCTGAGGGGCAATACGATGCCTGAGAGGCCATACTATGCCTGAGAGGCAATATTGTGCCTGAGAGGAAACGTTGTGCCTGAGAGGCCATAATATGCCTGAGAGCTAATGTACCTAAGAGGTAATATAGTAATGTACCTATGAGGTAATATAGTAATTTATCTGAGATGCAATGTACCTGAGAGGTAATATAAAATATTATGCCTAAGAGGCAATGCTGTGCCCGAGGGGCAATACTATGCTTGAGAGGTCATACTGTTCCTGAGAGGAAATATTGTGTATGAGAGGTAAGACTGAGCCTAGTGAGGCTGTGTGACGAAACTATTGTGGCTGGTTTGATGTTATGGTTTGGGTCATGATGGATAAGGTGCCGATGAGGCATTGAGGGGTGGCCGACACTGTGAGAGCCTCATGGTATATGGACAGTTATGGTTATGGTTAGCTCATATACTTACGTGTACTGTGTGGGACCTTTAGGCCTTTTGAGATATGTTATACTCACTTGTATACCTGTGTGTGAGATCTATGTGACATGTGGGATTCTTAAGTCCATGTGAGATGTCAATTGTGCCCGGTGGCATATTCGGTGGTTGAGTTTGAGCTGAGTTGAGCTCAGTGCAGATGTACCCATATGTGTGGATATGATAGGTGGCTAAGGCCCCCCCCCCCCTTGGATTGTGATATACCCTGTTGGGTGAGGCTATGACCTGGTAAGCTTGTTGTGTTGATATGATCCTATTAAGGATCATGGAATAACTGTCCTGATGGGGACAGGCTATGCCCAAACGTGATGTGGATCCTGTTTAGGATTGTGGTGGACATGATGAGTCCTTGTGTAGATAGTATAGGCTATCCTTCTGGTGTGATTTGTTGATAATCCTATTTTGGATTGTGGGGAAACATACCGAGTCCTGATGAGGAGAGGTTGTCCTGGTGTAATGTTGTATTGATGGGATGTTGTGAGGCTTTTGATGACAAGCAGTAGAGACCCCTGAGATGTTATGCTGGTGTCAGAGTCTATTTGTCCTCAGGAAGGTGTTCTATGATATCAAAAGTCCTTTCAATCCGAGGTGGTTGAGCGGCATGTCCCGCTGAGCGGCGGTATCAGATTGGAATACCTATTCCTTGGCACTCAGTGATGGCACCAATACGTTGTGAGAGCTGTCTGGAGAGTTGGATGTTAAAAATAAGGAATTTATTCCCTGATTTTAGTTTGCTTCAGGCTGTGTCCTAATATTTGTTGTCTGTATGGTTATGCTTTGAGCATGTATTGAGTGGAGGGTTAGAGTGATAGGATCCCTACTGAGCTGTGGTTGCTCACCCCTCCTGTTGTGTTTGTTTTTGTTTGTTTCAGGCGCTTACAGGAGCTAGGAGGTTCACCAGATGTGGAGAACTTGTGTGTGTTTATTTGTTTTATTGGACTATGAAAATTATGGTGTAACCCCGTGGGGGAAAGAACATATATGTATGTGTGTTTGTATTGCGATTTGAAATGAGATTTCTATATATGTGTGATATGGTTTTAGGGACGGCACCCGTGCTAAGGTTCCTTTCTCGGTGTTCTCACCAACCCTTTGTCCCTTCGGGTGCGGGCATGGGCATTCACTACTCGGTTTCTGCGGGCCGAAAAGCCAGGGCATGACAATCCGGCAAAATCAGCATTTGAATATCCGGATAAAGAGAAATTTGACTCCTTGGGATAGCAGAGTTCCAAATTCACTGTTCCTTTGAGATACCGCAATATCCGTTTTACATGAAGCATGTGTGACTCTCTGGGATCCGCCTGATATCTTGCACAAATGCAAGTTGCAAACATTATATCCGGGCGACTTGCTGTTAGGTACAACAATGATCCAATCATACCACTGTATTCAGTCAGTATCGGGATCTAACTTTGCACTGACTAGCATGGGAGTCTTCACGGAAGATGAGTTTTGCATACCGAACTTCTTGATTAAGTTCCGTGTGTACTTAGCTTGGTTGATGAAGATTCCATCCTTCATTTGTTTAACTTCTATTCCAAGGAAGTACGTTAATTCTCCCATCATGCTCATTTTGAATTTGCCAGTCATCAACTTCGCAAACTCTTCACAAAGCTTCGAATTTAATGATCCGAAAATGATAACATCCACATAGATTTGTACGATCAGAGAATGATCTTTTTCTTTCCGTAGAAATAGTGTGGTGTCTATCTTCCCTTTTCTGAAATTATGTTCGAGCAAGAATTCTTTTAGTGTGTCATACGAAGCCCTCGGAGCTTGCTTCAATCCGTATAAAGCTTTTCGAAGTTTATATACCATTTGTTCAGCCTTATGTTCAATGAAGCCCGGAGGTTGTTCAACATAAACCTCTTCTTGAAGATCTCCATTAAGAAAAGTGCTCTTGATGTCCATTTGATAAACAGTGAACTTTTCATATGAAGCATATGCTAGGAACATTTGGATCGTCTCAAGTCTTGCTACTGGAGCAAAGGTTTCATCATAATCAATGCCTTCTTCTGGACGATATCTTTTGGCTACCAGTCGTGCTTTGTTCCGGATTACTATTCCATCAGTATCTAATTTGTTCCGGAACACCCATTTAACTCCAATGACTTATTACGACCTTGGCCTTGGTACTAACGTCCACATAACATTCCTCTTGAACTGATTAAGCTCTTCTTGCATGGCATCTATCCAGTTTGAATCCCAAAGGGCTTCATCCACTACCTTTGGCTATATCTATGATAGAAAACACGAGTAGAGGTACAGATTGGAAATGGCTGCCCTTGTTCTTACTCCAACAGTAGGATCACCAATCACTTGATTTGATGGCTGGTTCCGAGTCCACCTGTAGTTCTGTGCAAATGGTGGTGACTAGTTAATGATTTAAAGCTCTGCCAGATTGGGTGGATCTTGTATATCGGCTGGTTAAGCTTCTTCCGGGCCAGTTGTATCCGTATGATGAACAATTCTAGAAGAATTTGGAGGTTTTTCGGCACTGTGACTTTTAGTATTAACTGGTCCGGACGGACTTGAAGGTTCTCCGGTGTTATAAATATCTGTAACAATTTGTCCAGAGTTAAGTAGAAGTCTTGAGTCCGAGTCTTCTGAAGCATCATCAGTAGCATTTCTTGTTGCTTCACCGGTACTTGGTGATTCATTAGGAGTTATGGCAGGAACATGTTTGAAATGAGAATAATCAATCATGCTGTCTGTATGATCATGCGCAATTGAATTTGAAGATCCTACACTCGACCAGTCAAAGTTAGATTCATCAAAATCAACATGGATAGATTCTTCAACTGTTATATGTTTTCTGTTGAAAATACGATAAGCCTTGCTGTGTAAAGAATATCCAACAAAGATCCTATCATCGGATTTTGGCTCAAATTTACTCCGGGCCTCTTTGTCGTTGTTTAACACGTAGCAAGTACACCCAAAAGCTTTGAAATGAGAGATTGATGGCTTCCTGCCTCTCCACATCTCATAAGGTGTTTTCATGGTAACCTTATTGATAGGAGTTCTGTTCTGAACATAGCATGCAGTGGACATTGCTTCAGCCCATAAACTGAGAGGAAGCTTTGCCCCTGTTAACATTGATCTACCAGCTTTGACTAACGTGCAATTCTTACGCTTAGCAACTCCATTTTGTTGTGGAGTTCTGGGCGCAGAAAAATCATGCTAAATGCCCTGTTCAGAACAATAGGATCTCAAATCTGAAAAGTCAAATTCCGCACCATGATCGCTCCTGATGCATTTAATGTTTAGTCCTTGTGAATTGCTTATCCAGTTGAAGAGATCTACTGGATGTTCAAAGGTTTGATCCTTTGATTTCAGGAACATCACCCATGTATACCTAGTGAAGTCATCGATAACCACAAGGGTATATCTCACACCGGCAAGAGAAGCAATAGAAATGGGACCACAAAGATCCATGTGAAGAAGTTTCAGTGGAGCAATTATTGAATTAACGGATTTGCTCTTAAAGCTGTGTTTGGTCTACTTGCCGAGTTGGCATTCTCGACAGAGAGTATCTCTGGAGAATTTATGTTTGGGCAGACCACTTACTAAGTCAAGCGACACTAATTTATACAAAGTCTTAAAATTTAAATGTGCGCAACGCTTGTGCCAAAGCCAACTTTCTTCATTTGATGCTTTAATGAGGAAGCATACAGAGTCAGAAGAATTATTTCTTAAGACCACTAAATATATGTCCCCATCTCTTAATTCGGATAACTTAACATCACCGGATAAGTTTTTCCTAACTGTGCAGTTGTTGGACATAAAGGAAACAGTAAACCCTTTGTCACATAAATTACTGACACTCAGCAGATTTTGTTTCAAACCTTCGACTAGTGCAACTTTAGTGATTGATACACAGCCGTTGGTTAAAGTGTCATACCCCATAGTCCTACCTTTGCTGTTGTTGCCATATGATACGGATGGGCCTCGTTTGTTAGTAACTTCAACGAGTAGAGACTGATCACTCGTCATATGTCCGGAGCATCCACTATTGAGGATCCACTTGCTCTGATTGATCTTTAACTTCAAGTGATCTGGCAATGCATTTCAGAGATGCTTCTGCAAGACAACAGTTTACACTTTTGGTGCCCAAACTTGTTTCAGGCGGTTAAGAGAAACAACAGTAGTGTCAACAATTCTGGATGTTACTCTGTTAGAAACTTTAGCTTTCCAAGTTGACTTTACTTTGTTAGAGTCAGTTGCTTCTTTTATTTGGGTTTTCTTGGGAGAGTTACTCCTTTGAGATTTAGATTTAGATTTGCTCGAGAAACCCTTTTTGATGAGCTGATCTTTATTAATACGAACTTGATTACAGAGCCAGTCATAAGATAAACTCCAACATTCATAGTGATAATGACCTATTTCTCTACAAATGGAGCAGACACTATGATGCGGAGGACTAACAGGGGATACAGGTTTCTTAGATTTTACAGGTTTTCTACACTGATCCCTATGGCCTAATCCTTTGCGATTGGGTGACGCGCTCTTGGCCCTAGATGCGTCAGCCTTAGCCTTTCCTTTCTTTCTGGGTGCTACAGTTTCGGCTTTAACTACAGCAGTCTTCCCTTCATCGTTAGGTACGGGTGCTACTACTTCGGGAATAACATTATAGCCTCTCTTCCACAATCATAGACTATGGTGCCACCTGAAATGAAACCATCCAACGGTTTAGATGAACTAACAGGATATAGGTTGGTTAATTTCAGAATGAAATCCGGAGGACACTCAGCAGCTTGTGTGGAGGTTGATGGTTCGGAGCCAAGGCCAGGTTTAACTCGAACGTCGTTTGGATTAGTCCTAAACGTAGAAGCTATTTCCCCCGAATTTAGCCACTTATGATTTGTTTCTTTTTTCTTTTCCAGTTCATTTTCGAGTCATTTAAGATTTACAACTAGGCTCGTTAGGTTGGTATTTAACAAATGATTTTCAGCTCTAAGATCGTGATACCAAACCTCTTTAGTCCTAAAGTCAACTATGTCTTTTTCAAGTCTTGCAATAGTGAATTCTAGACGTGTAGCCTGACTTTCCATATCTTTGTACATGTGAGTAATTATTAGTCTCTCATTCTTTTCATGATCGCATTCAGCAGTAAGAGATTCTAATTTACTCATGAGCTCAGAGATAGAAGGTACCTCAGTATTTTCCATGAGGCAGACGTTCGGCTTCGGGGTTGACTCATCATCAGAGGATTCCTCCTCTTCTTCCGAGCCACTGACGTACTTTGTAACGAACACCTTCCTCTTATTCTTGCTGTTATCTGAGGTGGAGCGTTGGGGAGTAACCTTGTCACTCTTCTCGGCCATCTTAGATTTGGATTTACAATCCTTGGCCCATTAATCGGGTTTCCCACAGTTGTAGCATTCTTGGGAACTTAACTCTGATTGCTCCTTTCTTTTGAATGATGATGAGGAGCCTTTTTTTAATCCTTTTCTGCTTTTCCAAAGGAATCGCTCGAAGGATTTGACCAGAAGAGCTATTTCTTCTTTAGCGTCCGAGTCAGAGTTCTCTGACTCTTCCGTATCATCATCCCGTTGTATGCTGAAGCATTCTGTAGCTTTGAAAGCTACCTTTCTTTCCGAGCTATTTTCTCATCCCGGTCAGAATATTTGAATCTGACCTCATGAGTCCATAGCTCTCCATATAGTTCTTCAAGGGGAACATACTGCCAGTTCTTGTAAGCTTGTATCTGGAGTTACTTGGAGTAGTAGCGATTCGGCAAGTAGCGAAAAAACTTTTCATTGATCTGGGATTGAGAGTAGTGCTCATTGATAGTTTTTAGCTCAAGGATGAGCTTGCCGAATCTCTGATAGATGCTTTCGAGGGATTCGCTAGGTTTGTGATTAAAGCTCTTAAAGTTCTGCCTGAGAGCACAGATGATGTTATGCATTTGGGACTGACTTCCCTCATAGAGGATTGTCAGCTTACCCCATACAGACTTTTGCTGTTGTGCAGCCTTGAACGTCCGTGAAAGCTTCAGAGTCCAAAGACGATGTGACATATGCCAGAGCCTTTTTGCTAGCACACTACCAGGGTCTTTCATCATGGGTAAGTTCAGCATCAGTCTTTGGCCTTCTAACTCCATGTTCTCTGATAGTCATCGGAATCAGAATCTCCTGATGAAGACACGGCCACATGAGATGATCATGGCATACCATGAACATTCTCAAGCGAGCTTTCTATTGGGAGAAAAGCTCAGGTGTGAATTTTGGCGGTTTGGTCAGAGTGGAACTAGAACTCCGTGGTTGTGGAGCAACGGTAGAAGCAGGTTGAGGTCGATCGACATTTTCACTGCTGCTTTGATTGGGGAGGGGCTCTTGTTCACCACCGGAGTTAAGGTGAGTGTTGAATAGCATGCTGCTTCCATTGTTGAGAGAGAAAGAGTAAGATCTCTACTTTGAGCAGGTAGAACTTGCTCTGATACAACTTTTTGGTCCCAGGGAGCCTAGAGGGGGGTGAATAGGCTCTTATCAAAACTCTTTTTTTTCTCATAGGCACAACACTTAACTGGTTAAAAGACATAATCAATGCGGAAGATAACTAGTAGTGGAAGTATTTTGTTTTATTTATCAACTGATAAATACAACAAAATAAAAGTAGATTAAAGCTTGTAAAGCTTTTCAATCTACTCTTACAACTCTCTTATACTCTGTTTACAAAAGACTCACACACTAGCCTCTATATCTCAATGAGCTCTTGTACTCGTTATTTTTGAACTAGTAAACGATCAACACAATCAACTTTTAATAATGTACAAGTGTTACGATATATATAGAACCATCCTTGAGAGACAATCTTGGAACTTGTTCTTCCGGACTATGTGCAGCATTGACTGTTTCTCGGAATTCTCTCTGCCTTGAATGTTGCGTATATGGAGCTCAAGGTCTTGGGTTTGAAAAACATAAGTGCCTTTGTGAGTTCCCAAGTTCAATTAAAGTTGTGTCCACATATCTGGGTGATCCACATGTAAGATGCTTTAGGTTCTAAACAAGTTTGTCTTACATCAGGAAACAGCGAGCGGGTGACTTTGAATGCGAGGAGATAAGTTGAAGCAGCGTCTTCTTAATCCGGTATAAGGTTCCTTACTCCGTGTTAATAAAGCTCGGATGCTTACTCCGTGTTAGTGATTGCTTACTCCATATCAATTTAGTACAGGAATCCTTATTCTGTGTCAGCACTTTCTTACTCAGTAAGAATGAGAAGGTCAGAGTGCTTACTCCGCATCAACGCTTTCTTACTCCGCAAGAGTTCCTTACTCTACGTGAGTTAAAGGATCAGATGGCTTACTCCATATCAGCGCATCCTTACTCCGCATGAGTAACAAGTTCGGATTTCTTACTCCATATCTAGTTTCCTTACTCCATGCGAATAAAGACTCGGGTCCTTATTCCACACAAGTCGTTCCTTACTCCATATGTATGGAAGACTCGAATTTCTTACTCCATGTCTTCTTTTCCTTAGTCCGCTTGAGTAGAAGACTTAGCTTTTTATTCCACGATGACTATGTCTTACTCCGTGCGACTTGTAGACTAGGATTCTTACTCCGCATCTATTTGACTTGGTCCATTTAAGGTGTTAGGCGCAGTTTCCTTAGTCCGTAGCATTAGGTGATTAGTCCACATGAATGATCCTTATTCCGTATGAAGGAGAGACTTGGTTATTTACCAAGTATTTGACGACACTAACTTTTGTTCGGATCAGGATTATGTATCCTGTCCTTCGCTTTGCTCTCATGAGTGTAGGTCTGGATTAAGATAATATCTTTTGCAACAACTTAGGATAAAACAACCAAAGTCTCATATCAAATTACATAGGGTTTTGTCTACATCATCCAAATTCTGGGCTTGATCCAACATTTTCCTTTCTTTCTGGGTGCTACAGTTTCGGATTTAACTGCAACAGCCTTCCCTTCATCTTTAGGTATGAGTGCTACTACTTCGGTATTAGCAGTAATAGCCTCTCTTCCCCAGTCATAAACTATGGTGCCACCTGAAATAAAACCATCCAACAGTTTAGATGTACTAAGACGATAAAGGTTCGTTAGTTTTGGAATGAAATCCAAGGGACACTTAGTAGCTTGTGTGGAGGTTGATAATTTGGAGCCAAGGCCAGGTTTAACTCGGATGTCGTCCGGATCAGTCCTAAACATAGAAGCTATTTCCCCTGATTCTAGCCATTTACGATTTATTTCCTTTTCCTTTTCAAGTTCATTCTCGAGTCTTTTAAGATTAACTATTCGGCCATTTAGGTTGGTATTCAGCAAATGATTTTCAGCTCTTAGATCGTGATACCAAGCCTCTTTACTCCTAAAGTCAGCTATGTCTTTTTCAAGTTTTGCAACAGTGTATTCAAGATGTTTAGCCTGACCATTCATATCTTTGTACATTTCAGTAATTATTAGTCTCTCATTCTTCTCATGATTAGGTTCAGCAGTAAGAGATTCTAATATACTCATGAGCTCAGAGATAGAAGGTACCTCAGTATTTGCCATGAGGCAAACGTTCGGCTTCACGGTTAACTCATCATCAGCAGATTCCTCCTCTTCTTCTAAGCCACTGACGTACTTCGTGACGAACGCCTTCCTCTTGTTCTTACTGTTTTTTTTTGAGGTGGAGCGTCGGGGTTTAACGTTGTCACTTTTATCGGCCATCTTTGATTTGGATTTACAATCCTTGGCCTAGTGACCGGGTTTCCCACAGTTGTAGCATTCTTGGGAACTCGACTCCAATCGCTCCTTCCTTTTAGATGATGATGAGGAGCCTCTTCCGAATCCTTTTATGCTTTTCCGCAGGAATCACTCGAAGGATTTGACCAGAAGAGCTATTTCTTCTTCAACATCCGAGTTAGAGTTCTCTGACTCTTCCGTATCATCATCGCGTTGTATGCTCAGACATTCCGTAGCTTTAAAAGCTACCCTCTTTTCTTTCCAAGCTATTTTCTCATCTCAGTCAGTGTATTTGAACCTGACCTCATGAGTCCATAGCTCTCCATATAGTTCTTCAAGGGGAGCATATTGCCAGTTCTTGTCAGCTTGCATTTGGAGCTGCTTGGACTAGTAGCGATCCGGCAAGGAACGGAAAAAATTGTCATTGATTTGGAATTAAGTATAGTGCTCATTGACAGTTTTCAGGTCGAGAATATGCTTGCCGAATGTCTGGTAGATGCTCTCGATGGATTCGCCAGGTTTATGAGTGAAGCTCTCAAAGTTCTGTCTGAGAGCACAGATGACGTTCTGCATTTGGGACTAACTTCCCTCATAGAGGATTGTCAGTTTATCCTAGACAACTTTCGCTGTCGTGTAGCCCTGGACATCCGTGAAAGCTTCAGAGTCCAAAGACGATGTTACGTATGCCAGAGCCTTTTCGCTAGCATACTGCTAGGCTCTTTCCTCGTTGGTGAGTTCAGCATCAGTCTTTGGCCTTCTAACTCCGTTTTCTCCGATAGTCATCGGAATAGGTAGCTCTTGATGAAGACACGGCCACATGAGATGATCATGACATATCATGAACATTCTCATGTGAGCTTTCCACTGGGAGAAAAGCTCAGGTGTGAACTTTGGCAGTTTAGTCAGAGTGAAACTAAAACTCTGTTGTCAAGGAGTAGCGGGAGCAATAGGTTGAGCACTTGTGCTCGTATCGAGATTTTTGTTGCTGCTGCGGTTGGGGAGAGACTCTTGTGCACCTCCGGAGTTAAGGCGAGCGTTGAACAGCATACTGCTTTCTTTGGCCATTGTTGAGAGAGAAAGAATGGGATCTCTACTTTGAACAGCATATTGCTTGCTCTGATACCACTTGTTGGTCCCGGGAGCCTAGAGGGGGAGTAAATAGGCTCTAATTGAAAACTCTTTGCTTGTCTCTGGCACAACACTTATCTGGTTAAATGATAATATCAGTGCGGAAGATAACCAGATAGTGGAAATATTTTGTTTTATTATCAACTGATAAATACAACAAAAAGGTACAAATTAAAGCTAATAAAGCTTTTCGATCTATGGAAAACTCTCTTACACTCTGTTTACAATGACTCACACACTAGCCAATACGATCTCTAAAAGCTTTTGTACATGTATGCGCATATATTTAAAATTTACAAGTCTTAATATATAGCCATCCGTTAGAAAACATCCTTGCAACTTGTTCTTCCGAGCAACATGTAGCATTAACTGTTCCTCGGAAATCTCTATACCTTAATTGCTGTGGATGTGGATCTCAAGATCTTGGGTCTGTAAAACATAAGTATCTTCGCGTGATCCCAATTTCAATTAAAGCTTTCTCCACATCTTTGTGTGTTCCACGTGTAAGATAATTTATGTATTCAACAAGTTTGTCTTACATCGGGACACAGCGAGCTGACGACTTTAAATGCGAAGCTAATAAGTTGAAGTAACGTTTTCTTAATTCGTCGTAAAGTTCCTTACTCCGTGTTAATGAAGCTCGGATCCTTACTCCGTCTCAGTAGTTGCTTAATCAATGTCAGTTTGATACTGGAATCCTTATTCCGTGTCAGCACTTCCTTATTCCGTATGAATGAGAAGTCCAGAGAGTTTACTCCATATCAGGGCTTCCTTACTACGCACGAGTAAAAGGTTCGGATTCCTTACTACGCACAAGTCGTTCCTTACTCCGCATGAATGAAAGACTTGTATTCCTTACTCCGTGTCATCTTATCCTTCGTTTGCTTGAGTAGAAGACTTAGCTTTTTATTCTGTGATAACTTTCTCTTACTCCGTGCGAGATATAGACTGGGATTCTTATTCCATATCTATTTAACTTAGTCCATTTAAACTGTAAGACGTGGATTCCTTAGTCCGTAACTTTAAGCATTTGGTCTGCACGAGTGATCCTTATTTCGTATGAAGACTTGGTTATGTACCAAGTGATTGACGACACTCACGATGGTCCGGATCAGGATTATGTATCCTGTCCTTAGCTTTTCTCTCACGAGTGAATGTCCGGATTAAGGTTATATCTTCTGCAACAACTAAAAGTAAACATACAAGGTCTCAAATCAAATTACACAGGATTTTATTCGCATCATCCAAATTCTGGGCTTAATCCAACATTTGCAAGTTGATCATCTGTAGGAACATCTTCTCAGATGAAGTGATACCTGACCTCGATGTGCTTTGTCTTCAGGTGCATGACTGGATTGCATAAAGATATGTCCTTACTCTGCTTCTCTTTTCCTTAGTCCGCATAAGTGGAAGATTTAGCTCTTTATTTTGCATATTTCTCTCTTACTCCACGCGAGTTGTAGACTTGGATTCTTAGTCCGTTTGAGTGTAAGACCCAGATTCCTTAGTCCATATCTTTAAGTGCTTAGTTCGCGCTAATAATCCTTATTCCGTATCTTGTAATGACTTGGTTATTTACCAAGTTGATTGACAACACTCACGTTGATCCGGATCAGGATTATGTATCCTATCCTTAACTTTGTACTCACGAGTGAAGATCCTAATTAAAGCTTGTCTTCTACAACATGTTAGAAATTACATTGAAAGATCTCAAACCAAATTACATAAGGTTTTATCAGCATCATCCAAATTTTGAGTTTGATCCAACATATATATATATATATATATATATACCAATAAATTCTTGTTTGGTCCACTAGGCTATTAAGCCACAAATCTCCACAACACAAATATATTGATTTATGAGATCACTTCTCCACAAAGTGATAGATCTGTCTCTAGTGAGAACATAGCTCTAATACCAATTGATATTCCCAAGATCCAAGCCCGATTGTCAGGGTATGTGTTTGTATACAGAGAGGGGGTGAATCTATATACTGTAAAACTATTTCCTTAGTTTTAAGAGTAGGATACTTCTAATGATATTCCAGCAAATGTAGTTGGTATTTGGATGGTATTTTAGTGTCCCATACAATATCAGTTAACAACAGGTATGTATGGAAAGTAAAAGGCAAAGACACACGGTTTTGTGGTTCGATCAATGAGATCTACTCCACGGTGGTGAGGATGTACCTATACCGAGTCCAATCCAGTATATGCGTTTAACACAGTAGGGTTTAGCCCTAGTTACAATAGGATCAACTCTCTTTGCTTATAAATGCAAATACAAAAACAGTATTACTCCAGTACTCACTCATTGTGAAGAACTTTCTAGTGTAATCTGCTCCTGCGTATTCAGCCATTTCCATTGCTCGACCTTCAACTACTCCTTTGCCAAATGTACAATCTATTCGTTGAATGTATGAGGAAGAAGAACAAATTAACTTACTATTATCTTGTTTCCATCTTCCTCTCTCTCAAAGTATGTTGTACGAACTACTACTCGTGTCGCACTTTTATTGCTCCAGATACTCTGCGTGTATTTTGTAATATTCAGACGCTACACTGAAGTAAGGCATATTCCTTGCTTTTATAGGTCAGCCGCAATAAGAAACCCTTCTGCTAGGGGTAAGCATGTTTCACCTTTTGATCTTCATCGTTGAAACATGTTAAGCCAGCCTCAAATGATGTCCACGTGTTTTGCAGTACTTAGCGTGCACAAAGACATTGTCTGAGCAGTAACTTATTGAAATGTTGTCCTTCAACGCGTTTTGTTTTAGCGCGACTAGCCACAGCCTCGTAGATATATGTGCCTTGTAGCTTCATTGTTACTTCACAACCTACCTTAGAGTCTTTAACTATGAATCTTCGAGTCTTAGTCTTCGAGCCTTGGGAATTGATCTTCCGTTTCTTTTGCTCTCTAGCTTCAAACTAGGTTAGAACCAATGCTCAACAGACATCTCACTCTACGAGTCTTTGAACTCTATGAGTCTTTGAATCTTTGAATCTCCAGTTTTGAGCCAGTGACAATGGCATTCTACCTTGGCTAATCATCTGTTCATATCAACAGGCCTTGGCAATGAGTCTTCTAATCTTCGACCCTATGAGCTTTGACTCTGTGACACTGTCACCCTACGACGGATGGGTCTTCGAGTCTTTGAGATGCTACTCTACACCTATTTGCACTTTAGGTCTTTGAATCTTCGAGCCAGTGTGTTGGTCCCTTGGAGCCTAGAGGGGGGTGAATAGGCTCTTATCGAAACTCTTTTCTAACTCTTTGGCACAACACTTATCTGGTTAAGAGATAGAATCAATGCGGAAGATAACCAGATAGTGGAAGTATTTTGTTTTATTATCAGTATGATAAGTACAAGAAAATGGAAGTAGACTAAAGCTTGAAAGCTTTTAGACCTACTTAACAACTCTTTAACACTCTATTTACAATGTACTCACATGCTAGCCTTTATGATCTCAATGAGCTTTGGTACATACACAAAATTATTACACGCTCATGAACACACTATAAAATGTACAAGTGTTACTATTTATAAAAACATCCACAAGAGACAACCTTGGAACTTGTTGTTCCGGACATTGTGTACATTTACTGTTTCTCGGAAATCTCTCTGCCTCAATTGCTGTGGATGTGGTCTTCAAGATCTTGGGTTTGCAACGCATAAGAGTTTTTGTAAGTTCCCAAGTGTAGTTAAAGTTGTGTCCACATATCCGGATGATCCACGTGTAAGATGCTTTAGGTTCTCCACAAGTTTGTCTTACATTGGGAAGCAGCGAGCTGGTGACTTTGAATACGAAGAAATAAGTTGAAGTAGCGTCTTCTTGAATCTAGTGTAAGGTTCCTTACTCCATGTTAAACTAAGCTCGGATCCTTACTCCGTAATACTGATTGCTTACTCCATATCAATTTGGTACTGGAATCCTTATTCCGTGTAAGCGCTTCCTAACTCCATATGAAAGAGAAGGTCGGAGTGCTTACTCCGCATCAGTGCTTCTTTACTCCACATCTAGTTTCCTTACTCCGTATGAGTTAAAGGAACGGATGACTTACTCCATATCAGCACATCCTTACTCCGCATGAGTGAGTGGTTCGAATTCCTTACTCCGCATCTAGTTTTCGTACTCCGTGCAAATAAAGTCTCAAGTCCTTATTTTGTAGAAGTACTTCCTTACTCCGCATGTATGAAAGACTCGGATTCCTTATTCCGTGTCTTCTTTACTTTAGTCCGCTTGAGTGGAAGACTTAACTTTTTAACTCCGTGACGACTCTCTTACTCCGTGCGAATTTGTAGACTAAGATTCTTACTCCGCATCTATTTGACTTAGTCCGTTTAAAGTATTAGGTGCAGATTCCTTAGTCTGTAGCTTTTAAGTTCTTAGTCTGCACGAATGATCCTTATTCCGTATGAAGTAAGGACTTGGTTATTTACCAAGTGTTTGACGACACTCATTCTCACCTGGATCAGGATTATGTATCCTATCCTTAGCTTTGCTCTCGCGAGTGAAGATCCGGATAAAGATCATATCTTCTGCAATGAGTTAAGACAAAACAACAAAGGTCTCAAATCAAATTACATAGGGCTTTATCAGCATTATCCAAATTCTGGGCTTGATCCAACAATCTCCCCCAATTATGGATATGCCCAAACCCTTTGTAATCTGATCTGGTAAGCAATGCAAAAAGATAACATACAGAATAGAGATCACATCCATTTTCATTAACCAGCAACAAAGTACAATTCAGCCTTTATACAAAATTTTCATTAAGGTATATAAGGCTTACTATATTTGAAGATCATCGTTGCAGCCTTCTCTCTAAGCTCCATTGTCTGCTCCATTGTGTCGGCTTGGATACTGTTCCAGTTTTTATCCACCTTGATAATAAATTTGATGAAGAAACAGACAAAGGCTCCGCAGCTATCTCCATTGGGCTGTTATGGCACTAGCTTCTTGCCCCGGATTGTCACCTTCAGCTTTTCAGTTGGACCCAACGGAGTTAGGCCCCTTTCTTCATAAAGCCCCGATTGCTTTACGGCTTCTGTCAGATGAATACACAGTGGCTCAAATTGATTCCTTCTAACATTATGCTCCACAATTTGATGAGAATCAATTAGGATCAGCTGCTTGGACGGAATCATAAAGACAACTAGCATAAAGTGCGGTGTCATGACCCGGTATAGAATGAGGACAGATTAAAGAGTCTTCCAGGGAGTGCTATTCTCAACAGTTCCATCAATGAAGGTCTGAATGTGGGCTATATCCAAAAGATACCCTTCATTCCAACATGGCAAGACATCAAACATGTGCCTGTCCTTGTATAGGGACAAAAATAGCCTCATCTCCATCTTAACTGCCCGAGAGAAGTTGCCTATGTCTTCTGTAGTGAGCAGACCCATCTCCGAATGAATAGTCCTTACGTCTTGAGGAGAGAAGGGATACAACTCGGATAGACATCTTCGCTCAGCATTTGACGCGGCATACTTGGCCATAGCATCAAAAACACTTTCATCCTCATCAAGAGGATCAAGATCCACGTATGATGGGAGGAAGGTGTTAGCCACTACAGATGGAGAGGTCGAAGGAGGAGCTGCACTAGAAGAGCTGGGTTGAGAGAGGAGGTTGCGTTTGGGGATGGTTAACTCCCGGAAGTAGTGAGGATGCAGATCGGCTTTCAGCACGAGCTGGGGAAGGTGCAGGAGGATCATATGACACTTTCTTCCCTGGTTTGGAAGATCACCGAGGAGTGGTAGGAGGACGGGCCATCGTGTGCGCCAAGTCCACAAAAGAGGTCGACAAGGAATGGACGGACGAGGCGACAAGATCCATATTTTGCTCGATGGAGGTGGAAGAGTCGGTTAAGGCAGAGAGGAGTTGGACGCCGAGGGCATCAACCTTAGCGGCGATGGCAGAAATTTGGGCGGTGTGGGCTTGGGCGTGACGGTCTAGCTGAGCAGACAGCACAACATCGGAGTGAACTATGCCAAATGAGGCACGTCCAAGTGCCAACTCCGGGGCGACTCCCCTGTAGGAACAGGTGCAAGCGTGCGCTGGGCAGAGGAGTCAGCAGGAGTGGAGGAGACATCAGCAACAGCAGCAGAGGGGGCATCCGGAGCATCAGAGACTCTGGAGCAGCAGAGCCACTATGAGTAGAGAGGTCAACATGGCAGTTGCAGGAGAGGCGGACTGAGCCTCAGTAGGGGAGGGAACCCGTGCGTCATGGGCCTGTTCGGAGGAGACAACGAAGGGCACGTCCGGAATGTGAGCTGGCATAAGAAAGCCATGGTCCAGATTCCAGACGATCATATCCTCCGGGGTGTGGGTGTGTTTGGCATAAAATACCATGATATCTTCGTCAGGGATGGAGGCGGTGCAGGCGAGGCTAAAACGGAACCATAGGTCCGTTAAGGTGTCGGCGGAGAGATGGTCAAGGTAGTCCCGGGGTTGAGGTAGGGGAGGCAAAGGAGCTTCCGGAAGAGATTCCAGGACATCAGCTACTGCAGTGGCAACTGCAGCATCAACCGCGGCAGCAACAGCGGAAGTGGAGGGGGTGGGGACATCCGCAGCAGAAGGTGCTGGGGAAACAGCCTTAGGTAAACTAGGCTGAGAAGGCCCCGCAACCTCAGAGGGGTCGGCACGGACGCTGTGCTGGGAGGCTCGAGAGATGGAGGGGACAACAACGGACCAAATTTGGGAGGACCGGTGAGCAGAGCTGACTTCGGGGGCACGGCTGTCGGAGGGGTCACCAACCGAGCTGCCTTGTTGTTCCGAGGCAGGAGGAAGGCGGAGAGCAGCAGAGGGACGGCGGGCCGTCATGTTCCCATTAGGCGTAAGGTGGCAAAGATAATGAGCCTGAGGGAAAGGGATAGCATCGTATCTAGCAAAATGGACCGGATGGAGATGCCGGAAGACAATGCTGAGTATCCGCCCGAAGGAATGTTTCTTTGGACCATTCTTCAGCAATCGGAACAAGAATGTCCCCCAGTCCATTAGGAGACCCTCAAAGACTCCGTACATAGCCAATAGAAGGTCATACGGGACGGAGTCCAGAGCAGTTGTACGAGCCAAGAGGCATCGGCTCAGTATGGTCGCCATATATCGGTAGCGACCTTGGAAGGACTTCATTTTGTACTCCTTCCCTTTATAGGAGCAGCCCATGGAAGCGGCCATTGTCTCAGCATCCGGGCGCTGAGGATCACCGGGAGGTAGATTGAGAGCGGAGCGGAGAACTGATAACGTGCATTTATGCTGTTATTCTAGTGTAGATTTAGGGTATTAAAGAGCATAATTAGAGCTTAATTCATCCATATTTCTTAGATATTTGCTCTAACACCCTAGGAAGACTGCTTGGCCTATATATATGTGTTTTTGAGCTATTTTGGCAGGTTTTTAGGCAATTTCATTTTATGGACATCAGCCAAATCACTTCATTTACCAAAGAAGGAACTTGTGGCAAAATAGGGCAGCTTGAGGAGGCAAAACAAGAGTGCACGCCATATGGACCATTACGACATGCAAGGATTTTATTGCAGCCCCGCTGTCACGCCCCAATTTCCTTCCACTTGGAAATGAGTAGTGACTGCCCATGCCCGCACCCGAAGGGACAAGGGGTTGGTGCAAGCACCTTAAAAGGACTTCTGGCACGGGTGCTGTCCCAAACCTGCACAACCAGGCTAACATGCCAAGGGGCATGCTCCTGCTCCCAAACCATGCACACAAACACAAATTGAATAACAACATCTCATTTTATTTCATTTCAAAGACTAAATGTTTATTACAACCCAGTCGGGGAAAAAACCCCTATGAAGCCACAAATAAAACCAAACCAAATTCCAAACACATAAAACCAGAATACAACAAAGGAAATAACATAAAACTCCCAGCCTCAGGGGCCTAGTTCCTCAGCCTTCACCTACCGCCTACTAAACCCTGCAAAAGAACAGTTTATAGGAGGGGTGAGCAAACCATAGCTCAGTAGGGATCCACTCTCCCCAGACCCGTCCCGCTCTACAACATGCATGATATGTGTATGCTTGTGCTCGTGTCGTGCTTAAGGCTAAAGCAACAAACATCACCCAGTAAACACTCTTTACCTGAGCCCGCATTGGAGGGCAGAGGACACCCCGCCACCACGGCGACATGACATACCACATCCAGGCGAATGTTGCATGGACACCAATGCAACATTTTCCACCCGAGTCAGATATGGTCAACCACCTCCTCGGGCGCCATACCTACCCTCAGGAATGGGTGTAGACTTAGCCCACCGTCGTGAGTGCTACACCGAGACTCAGGACCACGTCCTGGCCAAATCTCAAAGGGGTCCAGCTATTGTGCTTGGCCCATATCTCGGCTCGGTCTCAAACAGATCAACGAACAAAGATAGCATTACATCTCAACATGTAAACTCAGCATAGCATTTACACTTTATCTCAGAAGGACCAACATGGTCAGATACAAGCCACACACATCAGCCTCATAGGCTTAAAATCAAATACAAGTCAAACACAGTACACACCAGTCACGCAGGTATATCATCAGACACCCATATACAAGGTCTCACGGGCATTATATTAAATACATGGCATGCAGGCCTCACAGACATTTTATCAAATACATAGTGTGCAGGCCTCACAGACATTTTATCAAACACATGGTGGGCATAAACAAACCCAGAAAATCCTCAGGCCAAATTTAACATCAGAATCAACAGAACATGCCACTGAAGGCCAACATCCATATAGGAGATCACACCTATATGGATTTACATATATATATATATATAGGTGAATATCCTAGAACAGAGGAGAGTTAGGAAGAACATGAATCCCTACCTCAGACTTTTGTCCTAACTTCCACGCTAGACACCTTCCAACGACGCGAACCACCACGGCAATCGCCCGGAGATCCTCTCTCTCTCTCTCTCCTGGCGCACGCAAGCAAAGAAGAACACAAGAACCCTAAACTCAAACTCAAGCCCTCATTATATAGACACTACCCACATCAAAACGACGTAGTTTTGATTAAGTAAATCCCAGGATCAAAACGACGTAGTTTTGATCACACAAGTTAGCACCTTTCCGCACCCATATAGGCCAAAATACTCAGAATTTCAACATGTTAGAATGTCAAAACCAAGGGAACCATGCAAAAATATGGCTGCACGCCAATTTGCACGTGAATTCCCCAATTCACGTGCAACTCCATATGCACTCCAAATGCGCTCAAACTTCACCCCTAGCCTCCTTGCATCATTTAGAAGACAACCACACTTGCACATGAATTGGACCCATTTCACGTGCACCTCACATACACGTCCGTTTGGCCTGAAACTTCTGTGGTAGACAGAGGACATCATTCTAAGCATCTTTCCTTTTGCACGTGAATTCATTTGAGCCCATTCACTAGGTCAAAATCTAGAAAAACTCTACTCAGAAGGTAAAACTGTGACTAACTCAAGGTACGGGTCCTTACACCCGCCTTCTAAACATTTCAAGGAAGCTTCGAGCAAAATTTCAGACCATTTGGAGGTGCACGTCATATGGCCATATGACGTGCAATGTGCCGTGCAACTGGATTTTTGCATCGATTGCTTTGTTTTGTTATTTTAAACACTTTTCTTTAAAGCACCTAGTCCAAATTATACTTGGTTCGAGTTGTACTCAAGTTGGAAGAAGAATGGAAACTACTTATGAAAACTACGTCGTTTTGATAAGTGGCAATTGTTGACGGTTAGGGCACTCATTGCACAGCAGTTTTCTCTATAAATAGAGGAGGTAGCAGCCCTTTTGGAACAGGTAAAGAGGGGGGCACGTTTTTTAGAGAGAGAGAGAGAGAGAGAGAGGTTGACGGTTTTGGAGGCTAGGGTTCTGATCCTAGAAGCTGCCGGCCCTAGGAGGTCTGATGGCTGGAGAAGACCTAAAGTTGGAGTTTTGCTGCACCTGCTTGAGGATGATGTTTTTTATTTCTTATTATTTATCCAAGAACATGTGTGAGTAGTTTCCTTTATCTAGGGGAGCAATGTAGCCCCCTATGTTGTCAAACTAATTGATTGAATATTGAGTTTGTTTAACTGAGATTGCATGTTTTATGGATCTGTTCTTATCTTTTAATATCTAGGCTGTACACCTGGGTTTTCGTAGCCTTAGTCTGAGGCTGATCTTTGATTCATAACATATTTCTGATTGGTGTGACCATTATCTTGTCATGGGTATGATAATTAGGCTTTGCATGTTGATGTCATGATGACCATTCAGGCAGACAACACTTAAAAGGGCTGGCAATGACCAATTGCAGTACCTTGGCTTAGTTATAGCATGTTATCAATTAAATAATCTCAAGAACCTTAAAATCAGTAGAAACAACATAGGGAGGTGAAATTGTGACCCTAGATGCCTTTAATCCTTGAATCTTAATCCTAAAATCAATTTGCTTTCTTTGTTTATTTAGAAAACCAAATAAAAATTAGATCTTTAGTTATAAAAAGAATTCGTTTTTTCCAAGACATTTTATAGAGCAAGAGTAATTGAGTGGTTTGGTTTAAAAACTAGAGAACTAGACTAATCCCTGTGGGTTCGACCCCTTACTTTCTACTATTCTGTTTGGTGCAAACTAAGGGAAATAAATATCATGAAGAGAGATTTAATGACGTTAGCTAGCTCTTTTTGGGAGGCTAAAAATCTGTCTATCAAATTGGCGCCGTTGCTGGGGATTGTATGGTTAACTAGTTTTTCAAAATCAACATTGAGTGAAATTGTTTGAATTCTGATCTTGGTGTTTAATTCTGTCTTTTATTTTCTGTTATTTTGTGCTTTATTTATTTATTTTGTCTTGTTCGGAGCTGCTGGGTGTGTTCTTGTTGTTTTACAGGAACGTTCACCAGGTGTTTGAGAAAATTCTCAGCTGTGTATGCGACGAAGGGAACTTGTGCCATTTAATCCAGACCTTGAACGGATAATTAGAGATTGTCGTATGGCAGCTAAGGAAGCCGCGAGGGAAGCTGAAGAAGCACTGCAGGGTTTAGAGGATACAGTTCTAGACATTATGGAGGATATAAGACCTGATGGCAGTGTACAACAAGGAGGGGCCAATTATAATGGCCAATATCCAGAAGATGAGGGTAACAGATTTAGGCCTAGGACTTTCTTGGACTATGCAAGGCCAACTATGTCGAATCATTACTCAGGGATTAGGCAAGGAAGAGTCCAAGCAAACTGTTTCGAGCTGAAACCGGCATTGATCAACATGGTGAGCAACAATGCATTTGGAGGAACAGCAGTAGATGACCCACATCAACACTTGATGAGATTCTTTCAGATGTGTGACACAATCAAGCTCAACAATGTGTCGGAGGAAGCAATAAAGTTAAGACTTTTTCCCTTTTCTTTAAGGGATAGAGCTCTTGGATGGTTCAACAGTCTACCGGTTGGTTCTATAAATACTTGGGAGGAGATGCAGACTAAATTTATGTCTAAGTATTTCCCTCCTTCCAAGGTGATCCAGCTCAGAGGGGAAATCAACCGATTTAGGCAAGACGAGATGGAGACTCTTCATGAAGCTTGGGAAAGATTTAAAGACTTGATAAGAAGATGCCCTGGCCATGGAAGACCCCAATGGATTCAAATCGAATCCTTCTATACTAGTCTTCAGTCTCACTCACAAGATAAGGTGAATGTAGTTGTAGGAGGATGTCTAATGAATTTAGAACCTGATGTAGCAGCTGAACTTTTAGAGAGACTATCATTGGCTGATTGGCAGTGGTCTAATATGCGGACTTCAAGGCCAAAAGAGAAGATAGCTTCAGTTGATAACTCTTCCAATGACATGCAAGAGCAGATACGGGCTCTAGCCAAAAGCATGGAAGTACTGGCTCTTAAGGTAGGAGGACCACAACAAGCTCCACCAGTAGTTGAACAAGCATGGAGTGGAGCTGAAGAAGCAAACTTTATTGCAGGAAAGGGTATGTATCAGAAGCAACCCTTCTTCCAATAGAACCAGGGTCAAGGCTATCAACAACAAAATCCCAACCAAAGTTACTAGAAAAATGCGTTTAACCAGAATCAGAATAGAGGAGGTGACACTTCAAATCAGTATAAATATATCCCTCCAGGAATGAAGCAGAATCCATATGCTACAGATAATTATTTGCAACCACCTCCAGGTTTTGAGCAGCAACAACAGCCTCACCCTCAGCAATAGAGAAGAAATTATCAGACTGAGGATGAGACAACCAGAAGAGAAGTGGGAGATTTGAATAAAAGGGTAGGAAGTATGGAGAGCTCTATTAAAAATATTGAGAAGCTATTGGTGAGCATGGCACAAAATGCCAACCAGGGAGTTTCTTCCAAATCCTTTCCAAGTGATACTGAAGTTAATCCCAAGGAAAGCTGCAAGGCTATCACTTTGAGGAGTAGTAAGGCATTAAAGGAAGCTAAGGAGCCTAAGAAGAAGGTCATTCAAGAAGCACAACTTAAGCCTTTAGCAGCTGAAAATCAGGAAAGAGTTGTTGAGGAAGAGAAACAGTTGGGAGTTAACCAAGAACAACAACCAATTAAGGTTCAACCAGCTGAAGAACAAAGGCCAAAGGAAGTGAGGCCTATGATGCCATTTCCTTAGCGGATGAGGAATCAAAAGGTGGAAGAAGAAAATGAACGCTTCTTAAAGATATTCAAAAAGTTGGAAATAAACATTCCTTTCATAGAAGCCCTAGAACAGATGCCCAGATGCAAGAAAGTTTTGAAGGACTTCATGATGAAGAAGAGGAAGTATGGAGACCATGAGATTGTTGTTGTCACTAATGAGGTGAGCAACGTGGTTCAAAGGAAGTTACCCACAAAGCATAAAGATCCGTGTAGTTTCACTCTTCCGTGTAATAGGAGATACACCACAACAGCAGGCCCTATGTGATTTAGGGGCTAGCATTAATTTAATCTCCTTCGCCCTCTACAAGCAGCTTGGGTTAACAGGCATGAAGCCCACTTCTATATCACTACAGTTCACAGACCGGTCCATAGGAAGGCCTGAGGGAATTATAGAAGATGTGCTGGTGAAAGTGGGATCATTTATTTTTCCAGCTGATTTTGTGGTATTAGAGATGGAAGAAGCTATGGGAGTTTAGTTACTCCTAGGAAGACCTTTCTTGAGGACAGGGTGTGCTTCGATTAATGTAGCTCAAGGTAAGTTAACCTTGAGGATAAATGAAGATACCCTAGTCTCTCAGATGGAAAGGCCTTTGCAAGGACAAGAAGAGGGAAGTTGTCTCTGGATAGAAGACTTTGAGGACTTAGTGGAAGACTTCTTAAATGAGCAGATCGAACAACATGCAGATGAAGTACTTCACACATCAGAGATCCAGCAGCAAGAGACTGAGGAAGTGATCACTGACAAGGAGGAACAAAAATCCAGTCCATTGGAGCAAGCTAAGGAGGAGCATGACGAGTCAACAATCCCAGTGCCAGAACTGAAGGAGTTGCCTGGATACTTGAGGTATGAATTTCTAGACTCCACAAATAGATTTCCAGTAATTGTTGCTTCAAATTTAAGTGCTTTAGAATGTGAACAATTATTAGAAATTCTAAGGAAACATAAAAAGGCCCTTGGGTGGAATATTGAAGATATTAGGGGCATTAGTCCAGGGTTGTGCATGCATAAAATCCTCATGAATGATAATTTTAACCCCATTGACTGAACCCAGTAATGAAAGAAGTTGTTAGGAAAGAAGTTCTAAAATGGAAAAATGCTGGGATAATTTATGCTATATCTGATAGTGAGTGAGTTAGTCCTTTACATGTTGTGCCCAAGAAAGGGGGCATGACGGTGATTAGGAATGAAAAGAATGAATTGATTCCATCCCGAACTGTGACGGGGTGGAGAGTCCGTGTGGACTATAAGAAGCTAAATAAGGCCACTAGGAAGGACCACTTTCCCCTTCCTTTTATTGATCAGATGCTTGATAGGTTGGCTAGGTATAGTCATTACTGTTTCTTAGATGGGTATTCTGGGTACAATCAGATCATGATTATACCCGAGGACCAGGAGAAAACAACGTTCATTTGGCCTTTCGGCAACTTTGCATTTAGGAAGATGCCATTTGGGCTGTGTAATGCACCTGCGACCTTTCAAAGGTGCATGATGGCCATTTTTCAGGGCCTGGTGGAGGAGATAATGGAAGTATTTATGGATGATTTTTATGTGTTTGGTTCTTCTTACCAATAATGCTTAAAAAACCTAGATACTGTCATGGAAAGATATGAAGAGAAAGAACTTGTCCTCAATTGGGAGAAATGCCATTTTATGGTAAGTGAGGGCATAGTCTTTGGACACAAAGTGTCCGTAAAAGGTTTGGAGGTGGATAAAGCTAAGATATCCACAATTGAAACCCTGCCACCTCCAACCAATGTGAAAGGGGTGAGAAGTTTCTTAAGACATGTTGGGTTCTATAGAAGATTTATTAAGGACTTCTCCAAAATAGCTAAACCCCTAAGTGTGTTGTTGGAGAAGGACACAACCTTTGGATTTAATGAAGAGTGTTTAAAAGCTTTTGAGGTCCTTAAGCACAAGCTAGTTACAGCCCCTGTCATAGTTACTCCTAATTGGGAACAACCATTTGAGCTTATGTGTGATGCGAGTGATTATGCTGTAGGGGTAGTTCTAGGGCAGAGGAGAGAGAAAATTTTTAGGGTGATTTACTATGCTAGTAAGACTCTAGATAATGCCCAACAGAACTATACCACTACTGAGAAAGAGTTACTAGCTGTAGTGTATGGCTGCAACAAGTTTAGATCTTACCTCTTTGGGTCTAAGGTTGTTGTTTATACTGACCATGCAGCTCTTAAGTATTTGTTAGCTAAGAAGGAAGCTAAGCCACGTTTGCTGAGATGGGTTCTCCTCTTACAGGAGTTTGATTTAGAAATTAGAGATACTAAAGGGGCATTAAACACTATTGCAGATCACCTTTCTAGACTTGAGAATGCACCTAAGTCTCTACCTATCTCTGATGACTTCCCTGATGAGGCAGTGTTTCAAGTAGGCCAGCTTCCTTGGTTTGCCGATATAGCAAACTATTTAGCCACTGAGTTTATACCTAAGGGATTTGATTACCACCAGCGGAAGCGGTTCATAGTGAATGCAAAGAAATATATTTGGGATGATCCTATCCTTTATAGGCGGTGTGCTGATCAAATCATTAGGAGGTGTGTCCCTGAGGAGGAGATGGATGCTATCATGCATCAGTGTCATGCGTCACATTATGGAGGCCACTTTAGAGTGCAAAGAACAGTAACTAAGATAATGCAATGTGGGTTTTATTGGCCCAACATGGTTAAAGAGACCTATGTCTTCATTAAAACTTGTGATAGATGTCAAAGGGTTGGTGGACTGTCTAGGAAGAATGAGATGCCTTTAACTGGAATCCTTCCAGTTGAAATTTTTGATATTTGGGGCATAGACTTTATGGGGCCTTTCCCCATTTCTGATGGGTATTCATACATTCTGTTGGCTGTAGATTATGTATCCAAGTGGGTTAAGGCCATACCAACGAGAGTGAATGATGCTAGAGTGGTGACTAAATTCCTTACCAAAAACATCTTTAGCAGTTTTGGGACACCAAGGGCTATCATTAGTGTTGAGGGTAGTTATTTTTGTAACAAATTGTTTGACAAGTTGTTGACAAAGTATGGAGTCAACCATAGGAAGTCCTTAGCTTACCACCCACAAGCCAATGGACAAGCTGAGGTGTCCAACAGGGAAATCAAAGCTATCCTTGAGAAAACTGTTGGAGGAAATAGAAAGGATTGGTCTCAAAGGCTTGATGAAGCCTTATGGGCTTATAGGACAGTCTACAAGACTCCCATTGGAATGTCCCCTTACAGAATCCTATATGGGAAGTCTTGTCATTTATCTGTGGAATTAGAACACAAGGCTCAATGAGCCTTGAGGAAATTAAACTTTGATCCACAAGAAACCAAGGAACTGAGGATGACTCAATTAATTGAGTTAGATGAGTTTAGAATGGATGCCTATGAGAGTGCTAAAACTTATAAGGAAAGAACAAAACAATGGCATGATAGGCAACTTAATACAGAATCTTTAGCCCTGGGCCAAAAAGTTTTGTTATTCAACACTAGGCTAAGGTTGTTTCCAGGGAAGCTACGATCAAAATGGATGGGGTCGTTTGTGCTAACTGATAAGAAGCCATATGGGAGCTTTGAGCTCCAAGCTGAAGATGGCAAGAAATTTTGGGTCAATGGCAATAGGCTGAAACCTTATTATGACCCAACACAGAGGGAGATCGTTGATTCCCTCTCTTTTGAGCCTTCATGAGCAGATTTTGAAGTCTAGCTACAGACTTTAAATGAAGCGCTTGTTGGGAGGCAACGCAACGGTTTTCTTTTAGTTTTTGTTTTTATATTTGTTGTGTGAACTCACCATGGTGCAGGGAACTTTGTTTCTTTTTACTAACCATTTTGTAGGCTTGCAAGAGCACATCCATGGGCACTAGACTTTTGAATTTAGTTTCAAGCCCATGTCAAGAGCAAAAACAAAGTGAAGCCACAAGTGCTTGAAATTGAGCCCAACCATATACTGTGCAAAAGAGAAAGATGATCCTCATTACATGGGCTAGCTACAGAAGAAAAATGGGCCAATTTGGGCCTGCACGTCATAATGCACGTGCTATGATGATATGGCGTGCACCTTGGATTTCTCTGAAAGTTTAATGGAAGACAGCTACCATCATGGGTAATAATAATGTCTTTTGCACGCCATATCCGACCTGTCTATTTGGTGGTCAAAAGGCAAAAATACCACTTTTCAGCCTTCTAGAGCCTTCCACTATATGCCGTGCAGAAGAGACATGTGATAGACAGCTCATGAGGGACCCACCATCGGAATATGAGCTTATTTTAACGTGCATGCCACAATAATGATATGACGTGCATAGGGGCATTTTCGTCCGATCAACCTGAAAATTGGAGGACACGTGTATAATGGCATTTGCAGCACATCACCTTTTGCACGCTATAAATACTGAGGCCGGGAGCTAGGTCAAATACACCAGAAACGATTTCTAGACCTGAAATTTGAAAAGCTTTGGTTCTTACTGTTGTAGCTAAATTTCATCCTTCCTCTCCTTAAATTCCTATAGCAAGATGGTGCGCACAAGGCGATCCGGCAAGGAAGAAGTCCATTACTCAAGTTCTTCAAGCAATGAGGATGGGGAGATCTTCCTGGGGCATGCTCTGGATCTAAATGCCTTAGAGGAATCCAACTTGGGATGGTCAAGTGAGGTGGCCTTAAAGCTTCAAAATCTTGGGTTAGTAAGATTGGTTTCAGCCAGATGTGTTATTTATTATTCTGCCTTGCATGAATTTTATCATTCTATTTACTTCAATGAGAAAGAGGATGCAGTTATAGGGCAGGTGCAGGGGGTGTATATCCGTATCACACCAGAGATGTCACGTCCCGAATTTCCAACCCGAAGAAACAGGTACGTGACTCCCCATTCACCCATACGGAGGGCAACGGGGTTGGATCACTGTATGCCACACAAGCAAAACTAACAATTACAATAAATCAAACAAGCTACATCTTTATTTAATATCAAACACCAAAGGTTCACAAACCAACCAGGTTCCTTAGTACAATTCAATCCCTTAGTACATTTCCCCCCTTGGGGTTACATAAATTATAAAATTACATTTACTGAAGTGAACAATAAAACGAAGATGGTCTTCCACCTTGGTGTATCCACCTAACGCCTGTAAGTCCCTAAAAAACAAGCAAACACAGTAGGGGGGGTGAGCAACCACAGCTCAGTAGGGATCAAGTCTCCCCAACCCTTCCCATGTTCCTAGCGGCTATATGCATGTGCACAGGTGTAGTGACGTGGCAGTATTAGAAAAAGAATAAAACATTCCACACAAGCGGGCGTAACCCCAGCCCCAGTCACACTGGCTAACAAACATCTCAAGCAAGTAATTTAACCGCCTCTTCAGGCCACTGATTTAACCGCCTCTCAGGCAAAGTAGTTTAACCGCCTCTTCAGGCCACTGGTTTAACCGCCTCTCAGGCAAAGTAATTTAACCGCCTCTTCAGGCCAGATACCACAGTCATGCACACAACACACACTACGGTCACTTAAGCATAAAACCAAACACTTGGTGTGCACCCATTCACAAGTGCACAAACCCAGCCATTCAGGCAATAGAACAAACACCCAGCATGCATACATACACCAAATCACAAGTCCAGCCACACAGGCATATTACCAAACATGTAATAGGTATATATACACAGCTATATTCACACAGGCATTTCATCGAACATATAGCATGCAACAATAGAATCACACCAAAATGCCATTGAAGGCCAACATCCATATAGGAGATCACACCTATATGGATTACATATATATATATATAAACAGATATAATCCATAATCTACCCTAGAACCCTAGAACAGAGGAGGATTTAGGAAGAACAGAACTCCTACCTTGTATGTTCTCCTACTCCCGCTTCCAAAATATTTACAATTCCAACATGGTCCTTTGGGAAACGATGATTAGAATGACAAAACCAAGGTAACCATGCAAAAACATGTTTGCACGCCAATTTGAACGCCAATTCCCCAATTGGCGTGCAGCTCCAAATGCACTCAAACTTCACCCCAAGCCTCCTTGCATCTTGTAGAGGTCTGAGATGCAAGAATATGCTTGCACGTGAAATGGGTGAATTTACGTGCAGCTCCAAATGCTCTGAAATTTCTGTGGTAGATAGAGGACCTCATTCTAAGCAACTTTTGTTCTTGCACGCCAATTGTTTGAGGCCATCTACTATATCAAAAGTGAGCTCCAAAATCTGCCAAAACAGCTTAAAACCGGATGTATATGCATAGCATCTTCCTAGGGCATAAATGTACGTTACTACTTGTCACATGCACCTCCCAAAAGTCCCCTCTTGGGCTCATCTCTTACCTCAAACTTGTGCACCAACATCCAAGGTGTTTGTGGTTAACTTCTTACACACGGGTAATTACATCCTCTCCCCCATAAAACTTTTCATCCTCGAAAAGAAATGACATACGAGGAAAACAAACACAAGCTACCCATTTGCCACACGGCGAGCCACAACACCCAAATGGGTCATACACCGCGCACAAAGACATAACAAAGACATAACAAGGTACCACCATAATCTATAACCACATGCATCACAATAATGCATATAACACATATCCGCATGTCGCAAATACACATCTCAAAACACATCACAAATATGAACACAAGTCTAAAAGACAATACAAATACACCAAATCATACACAACTAATACAAGAAAACACATCACTATCCCTTGGCCAACAGCCACCTCCCACTCTTAAGCTTGTTCGTCCTCGAACAACTCTGGGTGCTGCTCACGGCTCATGGACTCACGCTCCCACGTCTCCTCCTCACCTAACACATACTTCACAAGTAGGCACATGTCACAATGATGTAAGACATATACTCCCATCGCCAACACGTTTAACAAATTACCTAGGTCACAGACCAACTCACAGCATAAACACCACCACAAGGAACAACTCACAAAACACTACTACACGTTTAACGTTCCACTGCCCAGTCGCCAATACCATACAAACGCAGCCGTTGGGAGTTTCCTCACAACCGTCCCACCTTTGGACTTTCCGTCCCCAAAAGGGAAACCAAATAGTAAACAACAGGAAAAGATCAAAGAAACACATAATGCAGTCATTACCACAAATGTTGGAGATGCCAACTCGCGGCACGATGGGACCAACACTCCACAACGTAAAATACCCAACAATTGCCCACCAATTGGGATTTGAAGTCAACGCAGCCTCAGCCCTAGGTAGACCTCACCCTAACAGCAAGCACAATGAGGTCACAATGAAACAGAAACAAACAGGATAGTGTTATGCAAACCACAATCACATTCCCACATAGGGAGCTCACCTCAGCAACACCATCATCACTGTGAAAACCACCTCACTCAAGCAAGGAACATTGAAACCCCACCAACGCCAATGGTGACGCAGAACGGAGTACAAGCCTGGACACAGAAACATGAGAATGGAGTGTGCCCTCAACCACTCGGTCGCAGTCAACCTGGCGCCCAACGGAGTCCAAGGATGCACTAAAAACAGTAATGCAGCGCCACACACACAACCATGGTAAGACCAAAACCCACTATCGGGCTATCACTAGTCACCGACTTTGAGAATCGACCTCCTTGATCACGGTCAAATAGAGATCCGCCAAGGTCCCACACAGCCTTCACAACTGAGGCTTACCGTACAGCCCAAGAGATAATGCCTTACCAAGTCAACAGACGGGCCACGCAATAGGAATCCCTTGACGCCGAGTAGCTATGAACAACATAGTTCTCCCCACACTGAAAACTCTCCTATCTGCAACCTGACCACAATGGAATCCTCTGTGTCACCACTCACAGGTCACAAGAAAATCCCTTGCCTCCAAGACATACTCCACCTCATGGCCCACCAACTCCACTATATCAACTATTACGTTTTATCTCAACACACCAGCAAAACACTCAAATGGACCAAGAAATACTCAGGCTCTAGCCGCAGCTTAATATGGTCACTGCAATTCCTCCGGGTAGGCACAAGAAACGAGACATGCAAACTCCTTATTCGGGACATTCACGTAGCTCCCAAACACACCAACACTTTGATGGCATGGACCATCTCACTTACCGTATAAAAACGCACACGAAAGACTTTCAAGAAGAACATATGTAGCATGAAGACCCCATAATAGCCGCAGGACACAAATCTCCCCCAAAGGAGTAGCACTAATACCCCTTACAAGCAAAACTCACATCTGACTCCATTCAGTGAATCACAACTCATCAATACTTTCACACTTTAACTTAGCATGCCATCACACGTGACAAGGAATAGCATCAACATTACACATAACACCCTTCTTCATCCCACACCGCATATAATATGCGCATGCATCACCTCCTACTCCTCTGCATATGTCTACCACGAGACCCACACATAAGAACTTTGCTATACCCCTTTAGCACATATGCAACACACACAACAAAACAAAACAACCACAACACACGAAATAAACTACTGTGTAGAACACATGTAAGAGAGGACATACTAGCCCCCACCTCCTTGCCTCTTTTAAGCCTATTACCCACACGACATGGATTAACGGAATGGTCCTACCACCAGGAGTACATCCTCAACCCCTCGGAAGATGTCTCCAAATTATGAGGAAAAACCCAAACAAGGCCTGCCCAATCTCACTCGCTTGCCTGCTTGCACTGATTGGGTTCACTGGGCACGATCCTATAAACTTACTCATAACCTAGTTCCAGAACTCATCACATTTGTATACATATGCAAACCCATTTCACCACATATCCTATGAACATTACCCAAGGTCTTGCACACACCACCAGCATGACACATGGTCAATGTTTGGCCACCCAAGAATTTGCAGCCATCTCCACAGGACACCCATAAGAACCTTAAAACCACATACCACTCTCGCCAATCAATTTAGATTTCAATGACTCAAGGAGTGGGTTATACTAGTGGCAATTTCCTCCCTCAACCATGACACTTGGAAAGGTTACCAAAAGAACATCCTTCTTAGGTAGCACATCTACAGAAACCTCTACTCACATGAAAACACATTTCTATTACTCAAGGTTGCCACAGCGGGGTCACACACTACCCACAAGCCACTAACTCATGCCTCCAGCTTCCTAGGCTAGCTAGGCCAGAGGTAATCTCACCTATGCCAGAGTATTAGGGGTCACACAGTAACATTTATTACTTTCCTCACACACGGGCGCCCAAAATTGACTACCACACAAAGATACGATTAACACTTTAGACCATATTAAAACCACCAACTCTTTCCAACAACTGTTTATAACCATTAGTAATTTATTAGTCTTTTGGTGTCATATATATATATATATATTTATTTATTTTACTCATTTATTCTCTAGTAGGTCCCCAACTACGTCCATCCAAAATGGTAACTCAAACGACCTTCTAAGCCTCACCTAACATAAAACAGTGGCTCAAGAGCCCACCCAGCGAGAATACCCCTCTATCACAAGTGTCTTAATTAAATTGCTAGAAACGCAGCAATCAAAGGTTCACCCAACCTCACCTAATCCAGCACGAGACTCAACCGATCACTATCATTAAAGGAATATGATACCACCACTAAACAGAAATCTTAACACACGAGAATCAAAATCGCACCCTTGACTAAGGAAAGTTTTGCCATGCTCTCCTCCTAGCCTCACTTGGTAGTCTTCGGCCCCCAAACAAGGTTTGAATTATTATTATTATTATTTTATTTTATTTTATTTTGCTTTATCCCTAGCTCGCTGAGCCAGTCCTCTAGCACCATGCCTTGCTTTACCAAAACAGACTGTCTGGAGATGTCCTACTTTTCCACAGATGCGACACTAGGACTTCTTCCTGCCATACTCTTGTCCAATGTCCCGGTTGTCCACTGCAAGAACAACCCCTTTGGGAAACTGGTCTCTACCTCTTGAGCCCCTTTCTGCTGATTAGGATAACTATGCTTCAATTAATCTTCACCCAAGCTCCCCCCGATGATGTGGGTTGATAGCTCTCGACGTACCTCGCTCTTAATCAGTTGTCGAATCTCATCCTTCAACTCTTGAATTACCAGGCTTAAGATGCCAACCTCTACCATGATTAGATCATTACTTACATCCTGCAACTCACCCACTTGCCCAGCCCGAGGGGCGGGCTTCTCTGCTACCTCAATAGTCGCACAGGTCACAATTTTCGGAGACATTGGCTCCACGAAAAGGCAGCGCTCCAGGTTATCACTCAACAATCTCAATACCATTACCGACTAGGCATTCGAGCTATAACTAACCTCAAAACATGCATTATCACCACACAATTTCATGGATGCACATCACAGACTATACAAGTTCACACCTTTACATTGCACATATAATCTATACTTAAGTGGATATCTCATCGTTTTGAACACAACATCGCTTCCTCCACACAATACCATACAAAGGCACATACTCAATCATTCACAGAACGCCAACATTATTTTATTTTATTTTATTTTATTTTCCGTTCGTTCACATTTCACAAGCTTCAAGTTCACAAGCACTCAGTTTCAATACCACAAATTCTTTTCCATGTTTTCATGCTCGAATCATCACAAAATTTCAGAGTTGCACAATTGAAACTTTATCACGTTCAAACCATTTATCCATGCAATTACACACACTGCACACATTTCAGTTCTCATTAAACCACATTGCACAAGCAAGCAATTCCACAAGCACACAGCTCAAGTTGTCATAAAATCAGAGTTAATCAGAGTTGCACAATTTAAAATATGTTCTTCATATTTTCTCTCACATGCTTTATCTCGGTTACCCACACAATCACACAAAGACAACAAATGCAACTAGTGCCCTAATGCCAATGCATGCAAATCCTACCTCAGGTCTGGACTACCCCAAGTACACCTTAGAGGCTCAAAGAGGACCATGTTGATCAGGCATGTCCCTCCAGGCTCCTCCAAAGGACTCAAGATAACCAGATCCACCCACTACCCTAGGCCAACTAGACTATGCTCTGATACCATATTGTCACGCCCCGAATTTCCAACCCGAGGAAACAGGTACGTGACTCCCCATTCACCCACACGGAGGGCAACGGGGTTGGATCACTGTATGCCACACAAGCAAAACTAACAATTACAATAAATCAAACAAGCTACATCTTTATTTAATATCAAAGACCAAAGGTTCACAAACCAACCAGGTTCCTTACTACAATTCAATCCCTTAGCACATTTCCCCCCTTGGGGTTACATAAATTATAAAATTACATTTACTGAAGTGAACAATAAAACGAAGATGGTCTTCCACCTTGGTGTATCCATCTAACGCCTGTAAGTCCCTGGAAAACAAGCAAACACAGTAAGGGGGGGGGGGCGAGCAACCACAGCTCAGTAGGGATCAAGTCTCCCCAACCCTTCCCATGTTCCTAGCGGCTACATGCATGTGCACAGGTGTAGTGACGTGGCAGTATTAGAAAAAGAATAAAACATTCCACACAAGCGGGCGTAACCCCAGCCCCAGTCACACTGGCTAACAAACATCTCAAGCAAGTAATTTAACCGCCTCTTCAGGCCACTGATTTAACCGCCTCTCAGGCAAAGTAGTTTAACCGCCTCTTCAGGCCACTGGTTTAACCGCCTCTCAGGCAAAGTAATTTAACCGCCTCTTCAGGCCACTGGTTTAACCGCCTCTCAGGCAAAGTAATTTAACCGCCTCTTCAGGCCAGATACCACAGTCATGCACACAACACACACTACGGTCACTTAAGCATAAAACCAAACACTTGGTGTGCACCCTTTCACAAGCGCACAAACCCAGCCATTCAGGCAATAGAACAAACACCCAGTATGCATACATACACCAAATCACAAGTCCAGCCACACAGGCATATTACCAAACATGTAATAGGCATATATAAACAGCTATATTCACACAGGCATTTCATCGAACATATAGCATGCAACAACAGAATCACACCAAAATGCCATTGAAGGCCAACATCCATATAGGAGATCACACCTATATGGATTACAAATATATATATAAATAGATATAATCCATAATCTACCCTAGAACCCTAGAACAGAGGAGGATTTAGGAAGAACAGAACCCCTACCTTGTATGTTCTCCTGCTCCCGCTTCCACGCAAGACTTCGACACCCACGCAAGACGCTCCGGTAGCCACCACAAGCTCTCCTTCCCTCTCTCTCTCTCTCTCTCTCTCTCTCTCTCTCTCTCTCTCTCCCTGCGATGGCTGGTGGAGCAACAAACCCTAAACCTAAAATAGAGGGGCTTCTCCTCCTTATATAGACAACACAACATCAAAACAACGTAGTTTTGATTAAGTGAATCCCAGCATCAAAACGACGTAGTTTTGATGGAACAAGCTATGACCTTCCCACATCCATACACACCAAAATATTCACAATTCCAACATGGTCCTTTGGGAAAAGATGATTAGAATGACAAAACCAAGGTAACCATGCAAAAACATGTTTGCACGCCAATTTGAACGCCAATTCCCCAATTGGCGTGCAGCTCCAAATGCACTCAAACTTCATCCCAAGCCTCCTTGCATCTTGTAGAGGTCTGAGAAGCAAAAATATGCTTGCACGTGAAATGGGTGAATTCACGTGCATCTCCAAATGCTCTGAAATTTCTGTGGTAGATAGAGGACCTCATTCTAAGCAACTTTTGTTCTTACACGCCAATTGTTTGAGGCCATCTACTATATCAAAAGTGAGCTCCAAAATCTGTCAAAACAACTTAAAACCGCATGTATATGCATAGCATCTTCCTAGGGCATAAATGTACGTTACCACTTGTCACATGCACCTCCCAAAAGTTCCCTCTTGGGCTTATCTCTTACCTCAAACTTGTGCACCAACATCCAAGGTGTTTGTGGTTAACTTCTTACACACGGGTCATTACAAGAGACAATTAGGAAAACCTTTAACCTTCCTATACCTACTGATCACTTCCCTCACTTGACCTTAGGGGAGTATGGTACTGTCTTCAACTACACAAAACGATCTGAGAAGAGGAGGCAATTTACTAAAAATGGCTTTGTGGGTAAATTTAGATGTGTAGCTCATCTGGTAGGAAAGTGCTTGCTGTTGCAAACTAGTGGAAAGGATGGTGTACCTATGACCCATCTTGAATTCATGTATAGCATTGACCATTTGTTAGATGTGGACTGGGCTGCCGCCATTTTCAAATGGTGGACGAAAAACTTGACAAAGAGAGTGTCATCACTGGTTTTTGTCCGGGCCCGTTTGGGGTGAACTCAAACTAAACCAATGGTGAGAAAATTTAGAGTCGCCACCAATTGTTTTTGGGGTACAGTTGGATACCCTCTACTTTGAGTAGTTCCAAGCGTGTGGTCTGCGTTATCAGAGATGGGTTCGGGAGTTGGTTACGTGTAGGGAAGGATTAACACCCCTACAGCGCCCTTTCGGTATCTAATTTAGGAGGAGGAGGTTTTTTATTTATACTGCTGTGACTGGGTTAAATTTCCTAATCTATGATTTTTATTTATCTAAGTTATTCGTCAAAATTATGATTAAAATTGATTTACCCTAATCTCTAAAGGGAATCCCAAAAGTGTTGTTTTTTTGTTTGAAATGGAGAATGAGATCCTAGGGATTGGTCTTGGTTTTTGGTCAACGGTCAATGGTCAACGGTCAACGGTCAACCCCAAAGTTTTTTTTTTAAAATTGTTTTTTTAAAAAAAAAAATTGTTTTGGCCATAACTTTTTCATTTTAAGTCCGATTTGAGCTTGGTCAAGTGCGTTGGTCTCCAATTTTCATCCTCTATCACCTGGTGTTGGTCTTGGGGAACTTCAAGGACTTGTAGCAGAAACCATTCCTTGGAAGTATGGGATCAATATGGACCTGCTCAACAAGGTATATGGCATAGGCAGAAAGGTATATCAAGTGGGGTTAGTATGTCCAACCCGGACAAAATGGGGTCCAACAGAGAGTATATGGAAGAATGCTATGTATCATTTTTCAAAACCAATATGCCCAGCACTTTACCTCTTTAGATAGCACCCCCTTCCCATCTCAGCAGCTTTTGAGAGTATTGCAACCAGAAGGAGGTTTAGGAGTAAGCTCTAGAGGCAACTGGGGGAATGTTCCCCAAGCTGAACCACAGCCATCAAGGCACAGTGTTCATATGGAGAGACCCACTGAGTTTGCTGCGCGAGACACCTCCACCCCATTAGATGAAAGAAAGTAGACCCTCTTCAGGCTCACTGTCGTGTATATGCAGTTTAATGTGCATAAAGAAGATGTTTTCAACTTCTTTCAAGGTATTAGTGGCCAAGTGGTTAGTGAGGTGGAAGTTATAAATTGGGCATTCACAAATGGTCACATCAATGATGCCTAATTTACTGTGTTAATGACAATTATTTCGCAAGATCAGCAGTCCCATTCTAGACCGTCAGCAAGGGCATGGGAAGCTCCAGCAGCTCCTGCTGCTGCCTCTCATGATGTATGGATGCAAGAAACTCAAGAGCTGAGAAGGGATCAAGCTGGAACAAAGCATGCAGTAGAAGAGCTGAAGAGAGACAACAAGGAAATAAAAGGAGTTCTGGGAAAAATTTGGAGGGCCTTGAGCAACAAGCAAAAGTCAAAAAAATCTCCAGTGGTGGAGATATCTGATGAGGATGTACCCCCTGCACATGAGGACTCTGCTCCAGTACCTGCAGCATACGACAGTTCCTACCCTGCCCAAGAAGAGTACCCTCCACCAGGGCCATCTGCGGAGTACACTGATTATCATCCATTTCAGCGAGACGCTGCGCCAGAACCACAATATTCCTCATTTGATCCCTTTGTGGATCCTTCCTATTCTCAGGCCATCATGCCCATTGTGCAACCTATTTCATGGGGACCTTATATGCCAGCAGAACCTCAAGATCTCCTTGGAGCACCGGTGCATCTGCGGATTAATCCGGCTATCTCTTCTGCAGCAGCTCAAGAGGCGTTTGCAAGTTTCAATGACCCTACGATGCTGCTAGCTCATTTTGCAAGGGACATGGATGTCTGCACATCCGACTTCCTCCGGCGCTTCTCAGGTAATGAATTTTTATTCACAGATGATGTGGATTTGTTTTGCAGGACCATGCGATTCCTAGTGGAGGCTGAGCCTCATGATTATCCGTTGGCCCAGTACACGTCTATTATGCTGTGCGAATTATACGAGCACCCCTTGTCTAAAATTGTTCTGCGTCAGTGCATGAATGGTGCGAATGAAGGCCACCGACCCTGGCGCACCATGCATGAGGTATTAATACCTGTACACATTGACCACCACTTTGTATTATTGCGTTTGGATTTGAGTGTAGGGCACGCAGTGCTTTATGATCCCAGTCAAGGACATGGATTCAGCAAAAGGAAGCGGCAGCTAGTCCACGGCCTCATGAAATGAATCAAGGATGCAATGAAGAAAGAGAGGTTGCTGCAGGATAAATTGCCTCTTATTCATCTCACGGAAATGGAATTCCCTTAGCAACCTGGTCAGTTTAGCTATGGGATTTTCGTTTGTTATTATATGCTGGCTATTTTGCAGCAGCGAGATACATGGACTATACGCGGTGAAACTTCAGCCGATTTTGTGGCTCGGGTGCGGCAATTGGTGGCCCAAGTGATCTACTATTATAGCTTACTAGCAAATTGGTCAGGTTCTTCTTAACCTCTCTACCACGCCATGAGGACATAACATCTTTTCTGTGTGGTGTGGGGAGTGGCTCACGCCACTTGTTTGTCCTTTATTTTGCTTGATTGTATGTGTTGGTTTGTTTTGGTTTGTTTAGTAGTTATAATGTTCTTTTTATTTTGTGTGATTGTTTGAGTTGCTTGATTGTGTGATTTGCATGTGGAGAGGCATGGATACTAGGTATGCAATTTTGGCTTAAATTTTAATTTTTATGCCACATTAGTATCATGTTGTGATAAGGGTGTTAAAGTAATTAAGGTGTGTTATGATTTGGTTTAAGCATGTCTTTACTTCTTGAATGATATCACCATGTTTTTGGAGCTAAAGTTTGAATATTAGCTGAGCATGAAGATAACACTTAGTGACGCTTAGAGTTGAGTGAAAGAAAATCCAAAAGGAAAATGAGAAAAACCTCTTTCTAGCCCTTGAGTGACATTTATGGTTTATGGGTAATAGTTTGATTTGATGCTCCTCTCTGCATTTAACATTAGTTATTTAATGGTAGGAGTTAAGTAAGCATGATGATTACTTATTAGTGCTCAGTGTTTGGTGTGTTGCTAGTGATACAAGGCCATTTAAGTCACTTTGACTTTCTATGTATCCTAGTTTTTGTTTTGTTGTGTTGTAAATGTAGAATGCTGTGATATAGAATGTGAAAAAGCCATCACTTACTTTGATAATGGGATGTGAGACATCAATGAATTTCTGTCTCTCCTTATGTAGCAAAATGGCAAGGGGTATGTATTAGAAAAATCAGTCTTATTTATTTGTTATGTGAGTAAAAAAAAAGAAAAAAGAGTGACTAATCCATCAAGGGAGAGCATAAAATGCAACCTTGTAAGGTTATTATTTAAAAGAAGTGTGAAAAAAAACAAAAACAAAAAAAAGTTTTCAGAATAAAAGCCATAATGGCTGAGTTGTGTTTATGTAGAGTGTTGAGCTCATTTCTTTGGCTCAAGGTGTATTTTATCAGTCATTAGAGTAGAGTGTGAGTTCATTGAGAATAGAATAGTGTGTGAGTTTTCAAACAAAGTAGAATAGAGAGTGTGTTTCCTTTGATGAGCACAATAGGGAACTCTCATGTTGCTTGGCAAGTACTTAATTAATAACTAGTGGAGAATGTAGGAGGAGCTTTCCACCCATTGATTTTCTATTAGGTATGGTACTTGGGCTTGTGTGGAGAGAAATGAGAGTTTATATTTGAGTGAGGCAGCTTTATCCTGGGTGAGAACTTTAAGGGAAATTAGGTGTTGTTTTATCATGATATGCTTGCTAATGTCTGAATTTTCAGTGATGAGATTGCATGGTTGTTGGACTTAGGGGTATGGACATGAATGAGATAAATTATAGTTCATTTGGTTACTTAAATTCCCACTTCATCATGATAGAGTTGCATGCATGGGAAACCATGACTTTCTTTGATTTTTATTTATCTTATTTTCATTCCAATGTGACTGTGTGTTTATTTTATTTTTGCATGCTTGTATGTTTTTGCTTGAGGACAAGCAATGGTTCAAGTGTGGTGTATTTGATAACGTGCATTTATGTTGTTATTCTAGTGTAGATTTAGGGTATTAAAGAGCATAATTAGAGCTTAATTCATCCATATTTCTTAGATATTTTCTTTAACACCCTAGGAAGACTGCTTGGCCTATATATATATGTGTGTGTTTTTGAGCTGTTTTGGCAGGTTTTTAGGCAATTTCATTTCATGGACATCAGCCAAATCACTTCATTTACCAAAGAAGGAACTTGTGGCAAAATAGGGCAGCTTGAGGAGGCAAAACAAGAGTGCACGCCATATGGACCATTATGACGTGCAAGGATTCTATTGCAGCCCTGCCTTCTAAACATTTCAAGGAAGCTTTGAGCAAAATTTGAAACCATTTGGAGGTGCATATCATATGGCCATATGACGTGTAATGTGCCGTGCAGCTGGATTTTTGCATCGATTGCTTTGTTTTGTTATTTTAAACACTTTTCTCTAAAGCACCTAGTCCAAATTATGCTTGGTTCGAGTTGTACTCAAGTTGGAAGAAGAATGGAAACTACTTATCAAAACTACGTCGTTTTGATAAGTGGCAACTGCTGACGGCTAGGGCACTCATTGCATAGCAGTTTTCTCTATAAATAGAGGAGGCAGCAGCCCTTTTGGAGCAGGTAGAGAGGGGGGCACATTTTTTAAAGAGAGAGAGAGAGAGGCTGACGGTTTTGGAGGCTAGGGTTCTGATCCTAGAAGCTGCCGGCCCTAGGAGGTCTGACGGCTGGAGAAGACCTAAAGTTGGAGTTTTGCTGCACCTGCTTGAGGATGATGTTCTTTATTTCTTATTATTTATCCAAGAACATGTGTGAGTAGTTTTCTTTATCTAGGGGAGCAATGTAGCCCCCTATGTTGTCAAACTGATTGATTGAATATTGAGTTTGTTTAATTGAGATTGCATGTTTTATGGATCTGTTCTTATCTTTTAATATCTGGGTTGTACACCTGGGTTTTCTTAGCCTTAGTCTGAGGCTGATTTTTGATTCATAACATATTTGTGATTAGTGTGACCATTATCTTGTCATGGGTATGATAATTAGGCTTTGCATGTTGATGTCATGATGACCATTCAGGCAGACAGCACTTAGAAGGGCTGGCAATGACCAATTGCAGTACCTTAGCTTAGTTATAGCATTTTATCAATTAAATAATCTCAAGAACCTTAAAATCAGTAGAAACAACATAGGGAGGTGAAATTGTGACCCTAGATGCCTTTAATCCTTGAATCTTAATCCTAAAATCAATTTGCTTTCTTTGTTTATTCAGAAAACCAAATAAAAATTAGATCTTTAGTTATAAAAAGAATTCGTTTTTGCGAAGACATTTTATAGAGCAAGAGTAATTGAGTGGTTTGGTTTAAAAGCTAGAGAACTAGACTAATCCCTGTGGGTTCTGTTGGACCCCATTTTGTCCGGGTTGAACATACTAATCCCATTTGATATACCTTTCTGCCCATGCCATATACCTTGTTGAACAGGTCCACAATGATCCCATACTTCCAAGGAATGTTTCGGAATTGATGTTAGCCCCAATTTGCACGAGATGGATACAATTGACACGGACGGGGGAGTCCAAAATTAATGACTTCTGCTACAAATCCTTGAAGCGCCCCAGGACCTACACCAGGTGATAGAGGAAGAAATTTGGAGAATAACGCACTTGACCGAGCTCAAATTGGACTTAGAATGAAGAAGTTATGGCCAAAACAACTTTTGTTGGAAAAAATCAAATTTGCCAAAAGATGGTCAATGCCCCTGGTCAAACTGCCTGAAAAAGTGATCATGCGAAATTCTTCAAAGCGTCAATTTAGGCGAATACAGATCTCCCCAAACAATCCCTGGAAAGTTATCCATTTTTGCATTTTAGGTGAAGGGTAAGAAGGTAATTAAAAGTTCAAAAAAAAAAACTTCGGGGTTGACCGTTGACCGTTGACCTACCGACACTTCGACCCATTGACCTTCGAAGCCTCGAAGCCCCGAAGCCTCGAAGCCTCGAAGCCCCGAAGCCTTGAAGCCTCGAAGCATCGAAGCCTTGAAGCCTCGAAGCCTCGAAGCCCCGCTACCGACACTCCGACCTTCGACTCGCCCTTCGGCCCTTCAACCCCCTAACTCTCGAAGCCTCGAAGCCCCGCTGCCGACACTCCGAACTTCGACCCTTCGACCCTTCGACCCTGGACACTCGAAGCCTATAAACCTTTGACTTGCCGACACTCCGACCTTCGAACCTTGACCTGCAATGCCTGTAAGCCTTCGACCCATTGACCGTTGACCTTTGACCTGCTGACACTTCGACCTGTTGACCGTTGACTTTTGACCCACTGAAATTTCGACCCACCGAAGCTTCGACCTTGCCGACACTTTGACCTGCCGACACTTCGACCCTGCCGACATTTTGACCCTTTGCCTTTTGACCGTCGCTGATGGCTTTTCTCGCTGGCTTCGTTTTTTCTCGTTGGTTGTTCACGAGACCTGTTTTATGCGTTGGCCATCTGACAAAGAATTATTTTCGAAATACCTGTCGGTCACATGTGCTAAACGAAAACATTAAAAAAGGCAATCACGAGCTGCAAGTCGCCAGACCACCCGACAGATCGCACATGACCTGGACAAAAATAAGGAAATCAATAATACAGCATTAAATGCTGCAATTAATGACAATCCAGCCAAAAAAATTCTGTAGCCCGTTAAGATGCAGTCTTCAGTTCCTGCGCAAAAAAAAAGGGGGGATCGATCATTGAAAAAAAACCTGCTACCACTACACCCCAGCCGCATCATCAAAAAACGCCCCAGCCTCCTCCCTGCAAAAAAAAAACACCCAGAAAAAAAAAACACAGAGAGCCATCATCGTTGGAAAAAACCTGCTACCATTCCTTATCCCAGCGCAAACAGAGAGATTCAAAACCCAGAAAAAGAGAGAGATTCAAAACCCAGAAAAGAGAGGATTACGTCCAGCCTTTCTGACTATTCTGCTAGTCTGTATATCCAATCTTTCTGCCATTGTGCTAGTCTTTTTGAGATTCAAAACTCAAACCCAAGAAGATTGCCCAGTTTTTCTGCTATTCAGCAATCAAAATCGCCCCTTCATCCTCATCCCCTCTTTCTCGTTATAGTTATCTTTCTCCCAGTAAAAGAAAAAACACAAAAACAACTCCAACTTCAGCCCTCTCTTTCTGCGTTTTCATCAAACAAAAAAAACACAAAAGACACCAATCCTTTTCCAGTCCCCTATTTCTCACGCCCACCTTCCTTATTTCCAGTCACCAAAAAATCTCAAACCCAAAACATACATCACTCCAATCTTCAAATACCAAGAAATCCTCCTCACAAAGCTCGTCGTCAGATTTGTTGGTTCTAAGCAAGTGATTATCAGCGCTGACAGGAGCTCAAACGGAAGATTGGTGTTGCAAGCCCCAAAGTCGGTTTAGCCCTTATTTCTTCATTACTTTTCAGCTTACTTACATTAATATTTAATGTAATTCTTAATATTTCCTTGTATTTCTTTTTCTTTTACTTGTTGCATTGTGTTTTTCCTTGTATTTCCCTTTCCTTTGTATATGTGTATGTTGTAATATGTAAAGTATGGCAAATAAAAAAAAACAAAGAAAAAAAAGAGAGAGAGCAAAGGGAGGCATGAAGAAAAAGAAAAGAAAGAAAAAGAGTGGGTCGTTTTGATTTATGGATGTCACAATCACACACATCACTTTATATGTTATTGTGTTAGTTTTAAAGTTTTATCCTTGCAAAAAAAAAAAACGTTTTCAAAACCACAAAAAAAAAACAAAAGAAAGCAAAACCAAAACAAAACGTTTTTACAAAACATAAAAAAATTTAAAAAAATGTTTTCTAACCCAAAAAACCAAAAAAGGAGAAAATAAAAAACCAGTTTTTAGGACTTAAATTTCTAAAAGAAAAAAACCAAAACCAACATCAACCCGTAGGATCTCATTCTTCACTTCAAACAAAAACCCAAAACTTTTAGGATTCCCTTTAGGGATTTAGGGTAAATCAATTTTAACCGTAACTTTGACAAATAACTTAGCCAAATACAAATCATAGACTCTTTAGGAAACTTAACCTAGTCATGGCAGTACAAATAAAATAAAAACCTCCTTCTCCTAAATTAGATACCGAAAGGGCATTGTAGGGGTGCTAATCCTTCCCTACACGTAACCAACTTCCGAACCCTTCTCTGATAACGCAGACCACACATTTAAACTACTCAAAGTAGAGGGTATCCAACTGTACCCCAAAAACAGTTGGTGGTGACTCTAAAATTTCTCACCATTGGTCTAGTTTGAGCTCACCCCAAACGGGCCCGGACGAAAACCAGTAATGACAGGTTCAACCTCTTATTTCAATTATTCTGTTTAGTGCAAACTAAGGGAATTAAATATCTTGAAGAGAGGTTTAACGACGTTAGCTAACTCTTTTTGGGAGGCTAAAAATCTGTCTATCAAGAACGACTGGGGTGATCAGTATGGATTCACCGCGAACGTAGGAGATAATGGAGTCGGTGGTGCAGCGGATCCATTGGTAGAACTCAAGAATGTCGTCGAGAAGAAGATCGACAGGGTTGGAGATCAGGTTCAGGATGTGAGAGGCTTCCAGGAGTGGGTAGAGGTCTAGAAACGAAGCTGGAGGATCAGAGACAGCGCTCCAATCAACCAGATGGCCGGGGTTAACGCCGGAAAGAGAAGTTTTGGGTGCCATTTGAGAGAAAAGTTGAGAGGAGAAAGGAGGTGAGGTCTTGGGGCTTGATGGAGCGACGAGGGTTTTAGGGATTTGGAAAATGTAAACTCGCGTTGTGCAGGAAAGTCCATGATATATAAGACCGAGTCCGTGATTGTCAGCGGGTCTAGGGATTAAGCGAGTGGAACAGTGAACCACTTGACAGGTTGATGTCATTAGTCTTGATAGTGGTGCACCTCTAGATACAGAGATGACGTAGAGATGGCATAACCAGGTAAGGATAACAACTGTTTGCCTTGTTTGGGAAGTGTGTGCATCCCAAGACGTGCATTTAATGGACCATCATTATTCCTCCTCAAAAGCACGCGATATAGAATAATACATGGATTATCGCTATTTGAGAGTTCCAAGAGTCCAGAGGAATGAACCGACGATCATCCGGAGTATACGATATCCGAGATAAGATCATCCGGATGAAAAGCAGACTGTGTTCGGAGAAACAGAGTGCAGTAAGAGAGAAATAGATTCCTTTGCTGTCGTGAAGTCGAAGAGAAAAGAAGTACCACAATACTTCAAATCCGAGACTATAGACAAGATATATCGGTAAAGTTTCAAAGAGAATCTGAACCTGTAGCTTCACGAAAATAAACTAAAAGAACAAAAGCTTAACAAGTAGGGATTAGTAAGGATATGAGGAAATAGACGATGAAGAACTACATAATCCAAAGTAATGAGAAACATAAGTGATACATTAAAATGAAATGCTATAGACACATACATATGAATGAATGATCATAGTTACTGAATCAAGTTACAAGTTCATATTGGTCAACATAGCGAAACCGTCCTACTAAACGACATAGCTAAGATCAGTTAAAAATCATATGATTTGTCCAAATTAGGATTCATGAGTAAAATTGGAAAATCGAACACATGTCAAAAGCAAGAAGATGATTATCCAATTAAAATGCACGGTTGAAGAAACAAAAAAAATCCAAGCATGCCACAATTCGATTCAACAATGCATGTCCAGTCAGATCCGGAAGCGAGAATTTAGAGGAAAGAGCATCTGAGACATATTAGGGGGTCATTACAGAGGTAATAGATAGCTTTTGCTCTTCCTTAGATCATGCGATCCTCTCAGTGATAGACTCCCCCTCAGATAGACAGCCAGGAAAGAGGTCACAAGACATATACGGGGGGTATTACTTGGATAATTGATAACGTGCATTTTATGCCACTATTCTAGTATTTATTTAGGATGTTTAAGAGCATGATTAGAGCCTTATTGCTTCATATATCATATATATTTGCTCTAACCCCTACGAAGATGCTATTTGCAAATACATGCGTTTTTAAGCTGTTTTGGTACCTTTTGGAGCTCACTTTTGATATAGTAGATGACCTCAAACAATTGGCGTGCAAGAACAAAAGTTGCTTAGAATGATGTCCTCTACCTACCACAAAAATTTCAGAGCATTTGGAGCTGCACGTGAATTCACCCATTTCACGTGCAAGCCTATTTTTGCTTCTCAGGCCTCTACAGGATGCAAGGAAGCTTGGGGAGAAGTTTGAGCTGATTTGGAGCTGCACGTGAATTCACCATATCACATGCAAATTGATGTGCAGAGATATTTTTGGTCCGATCCTATCGTTTTTCCATGCTGATCATTTGTTCTTGAAGGCCCATGTCCAAATTGTGGATAGAAGATAGAGATTTTAAAGTTTGGAGTGTCACTTATCAAAACTACGTCGTTTTGATAGATGGGCTAGGGTACACACCTCAAGGCCCATCCAACCTCTATAAATAGAGGCTCCACGCCCCATGCTATGTAACCTAGACCCCCCTACATGTTTTTAGAGAGAGAGAGAGGCTTCACGACTTGGAGGTTGCTCCTTGACCTAGGAGAGCAACCGTCGCAGTCACCCGTCGCGGATTTTGGTGCCTGGATTTGAAGCCTTGTTGCACGCGTGGATTAGAAGAAGATGTTTAGCTTTACTGCTATGGTTTTGCTTGTAATCATGCGTGAGTAGTTCTTATAATCTAGGGGAGCAATGTAGGCCCCTTGTTGCTTTGCTGTGTTTATGAATATTGTGTTTGGATGATTGAGTTTTGCATGTTTTATGAATTTGTTCTTAATTTCTATCTTTGGATGTACACCTTGGTATTCTTAGCCCTAGTCTGGGGCGGATTGAGATTCATAACTTATTTGTAATTGGTGTGATCATTATCCTTTTACAAGTATGATTTATTGGCTTTGCATGTTTGTGTGTTTAGATGACCATTCTGGCATACAACTCTTAAAAGGACCTCAATGACCATTTGTTCTCCTTGGCTTATGTTTAGCATGTTTTCAATCAGACAACCCTAATACCATGAACCAGTAGAGATAACATAGGGAGGTGAAATTGTGACCCTAGATGCTTTAATCCTTGATTCTAAATCCAACGTTTTTAGTTATTTCATTTGCAATTCTGTTTTCAGTAAAGTAATTTTAAAACACAATTTTGTTTGCCGAGACATTGTTTTAAGCAAGATTAATTTGGTGATTTGAGTTAAAGCTAGATAACTTGGTAATCTCTATGGGATTGACCCCTTTCTTGTTGCTATTCTATTTAGCATTAGTTAAGGGAGTTAATATTTTGAGAATGGATTTAAACAACAGTAGCTTAACCCTCACTTGGGTTTCGCTCACAAAATACCCGTTCGTCAAATTGGCGCCGTTGCCGGGGATTCAACGGTTAACTAGTTTTTAAAATCAACATTGAGTGAAATTGTTTGAATTCTAATCTTGGTGTTTTATTTTGTTTTTTATTTTCTGTTATTTTGTGTTCTTTATTTGTTTATTTTGCATTGTTCGAGTCCTGGGTGTGTTCTTGTTGTTTTACAGGAACATACACCAAGTGTTTGTGGAATTCCTAGTTGTGCATGCCAAGATAGGAGTTTATACCATTTAATCGGGAACCTGAAAGATTGTTCAGAGCTCGTCGTAGAAGCGACTAGGGAAGCAAGACGTGAGGTGAAGAAGCATTGCAAGGCTTAGAGCATTCGTAGGTGAATTGATGGCAGATTTAAGGCCTGATGGTGGAGCACCGCAAGGAGGGGCCAATTACAATGGCCAATATCCAGGAACAAGAGGGTAATAGGTTTATGCCCGGAACCTTCTTAGACTATGCGAGGCCAATGATGTCGACCATTATTCTGGGATTCGGCAGACAAGAGTCCAAGCAAATAGCTTCGAGTGAAGCCGGCATTGATCAACATGGTGAGCAACAACGCGTTTGGAGGAACAGCCGTGGATGATCCACACCAGCATTTGATGAGGTTCTACCAGATGTGCGACACCATAAAGATCAACAATGTATCGGAGGAGGCAATAAAGCTAAGGCTTTTCCCTTTCTCTTTAAGGGATAGAGCTCTTGGCTGGTTTAACGATCTGCACAAGAGGTTCAATCAACACTTGGGAGGAGATCGAGACCAAGTTCATGTCAAAGTACTTCCCTCCTTCCAAGGTGATCCAGCTCAGAGGGGAGATTAGCAGATTCAGGCAAGATGAGATGGAGACTTTTCATGAAGCTTGGGAGCATTTCAAAGACTTAGTGAGAAGATGCCCTGATCATGGAAGACCCCAGTGGATTCAAATTGAATCTTTCTACACAGGTCTTCAGTCCCACTCACAAGACAAGGTGAATGCAGCTGCTGGAGGATGCTTGATGAATCTAGAGCCTGACGTAGCAGCAGAGCTCTTGGAGAGGCTATCATTAGCTGATTGGCAGTGGTCTAATGTGTGTACTTCAAAGCCAAGAGAGAAGATAGCTTCAGTTGATAATTCTTCCAATGATATGCAAGCACAGATTCAAGCTTTAGTGAAAGGCATGGAAGTATTGGCTCTTAAAGTTGAAGGATCACAACAAGCTTTACCGATGGTCGAGCGGGGCTGGAGTGGAGCTGAAGAAGCAAATTATGTTGGAGGAAAGGGCTTGTATCAGAAGCAGCAATTTTATCCTCAACAACAACAACAAGGGTACAACCAGAACCAGCAGCAATCTCAGCCATTTCAGAAAAACCAGAACCGAGGGGGAGATATCTCATTTCAGTAAAAATATGTGCCCCCAGGGATGAAGCAGAATCCGTATGCTACGGATAATTATTTACACCCACCTCCAGGATTCGAGCAGAAACAACCTCAGCCTCAACAGCAAAGAGGAAGGGTATATCAGAATGTGGATGAGCTAACCAAAAGAGAGGATAATTTGGAGGAAAGGCTAGTCAACCATGGAATCTTCAATGAAGAATATAGAAAAGCTGCTTGTGAGTTTGGCCCAGAATGTAAATCAAGGAGTCTCAGCTAAATCTTTTCCAAGTGATACTGAGGTGAACCCCAAGGAGAGTTGCAAGGCTATTACTCTAAGAAGCGGGAAGGCACCGAAAGAAGCTGAAGAGCCTAAGAAGAAGGCAATTCCGGAAGAACGAGCGGACCCTTGGAAGCCGATGACCAAGGAAAATCAGATAAAGCTGAAGAAAGAGTGCAAGAAAAAAAGGACCAGCAGCTGAGTCAAGACAAAATAGCTGAAGAACAGAGGCAAGAGCTCAGGCCTACTATGCCATTTCCTCAGAGGCTGAGGAACCAGAGGGTTGAAGAAGAGCATGAGCGCTTTCTGAGTTTGTTCAAGAGGCTTGAAATTAACATTCCATTTGTGGAAATCTTGGAGCAGATGCCTAGGTACAGAAAGTACATCAAAGATTTTGTGAAGAAGAAGAGGAAATATGGGGATCATGAGACGGTGGCAGTCACTAACGAGGTGAGCAGTGTTGTTCAACAGAGTTTGCCCATCAAGCATTAAGATCCGGGCAGTTTTAATCTCCCTTGTGTGATTGGCAATGCACCGCAGCAGCAGGCCCTATGTGATTTAGGGGCCAGCATCAATTTGATCTCCTTTGCTTTGTACAAGCAGCTTGGGCTTAAGGGCATGAAGCCCACTTCCATATCATTGCAGTTTGCTGACCAGTCTACTGGAAGGCCTGAAGGGATAATTCAAGACGTGTTAATCAAAGTGGGCTCCTTTATATTTCTAGCGGACTTTGTAGTTTTCGATATGGAAGAAGATAGAGGAGTTCAGCTACTCATTGGAAGACCGTTTCTCAGAACGGGTTGTGCATTGATTGATGTTGCTCAAGGGCAGCTAACTCTGAGAATTAATGAGGAGACCTTAGTCTTCCACATGGGGAAGGCTTTGCAAGGTCAAGAGGAGGAGGACTACCTTTGGGTTGAAGACCTTGAGGAATTGGTGGAAGACTACTTGGCAGAAGAAATTACCACCACCAATAATGGAGCCCTTCAGCTTATAGAAGCTCAACAAGATGAAGAGATGTACTTGACAACTGAGGAAGATGAGCAAACAACAAACTCTCCGGAGCTAGCTGAGGAGGAGAAAGAAGATGACGTGCCTCCAACTCCAGAACTGAAAGAGCTGCCTGGACACCTAAGGTACGAATTTCTAGACTCTACAAATCAATTCCCTGTCATTGTTGCTTCTAATTTGAATGATGTGGAGTGCACTCAATTGCTAGAAGTCCTTAGGAAACACAAAAAGGCCCTAGGATGGAACATTGAAGACATTAGGGATATTAGTCCAGGGATTTGCATGCATAAAATTTTGATGAATGATGATTTTAAACCCACTGCTGAAAGACAAAGAAGATTAAACCCTGCCATGAAAGAAGTTGTTAGAAAAGAAATTTTAAAATGGAAAAATACGGGTATAATTTATGCTATTTCCGATAGTGAGTGGGTGAGTCCATTGCATGTTGTGCCCAAGAAAGGGGGCATGACCGTGATTAAAAATGAGAAAAATGAATTGATCCCATCTCGCACTGTGACGGGGTGGAGAGTGTGTGTTGACTATAGAAAGCTGAACAAGGCTACTAGGAAGGATCATTTTCCTCTTCCTTTCATTGACCAAATGTTGGATAGGTTAGCTGGCTATAGTCACTACTTGCTTTTTAGATGACTATTCCGGGTATAATCAGATCATGGTTAAGCCCGAGGACCAAGAAAAGACCACCTTCACGTGCCCTTTTGGCACTTTTGCATTTAGGAGAATGCCATTTGGGCTTTGTAATGCCCCCGCCACCTTTCAAAGGTGTATGATGGCCATTTTTTAGGGTTTGGTTGAGGAGATCATGGAGGTCTTCATGGATGACTTTTCGGTGTTTGGTTCCTCCTACCAACGGTGCTTGAAAAATCTAGATGTGGTCTTAGAGAGATGTGAGGAGAAGGAACTAGTCCTAAATTGGGAGAAATGCCATTTCATGGTAACCGAGGGGATAGTTCTAGGGCACAAGGTGTCCGCACATGGTTTGGAGGTAGACAAGGCAAAAATCTCCACTATTGAGACTCGCCACCTCCAACCAATGAAAAAGGAGTGAGAAGTTTCCTTGGCCATGCCTGGCTTTTATAGGAGATTCATTAAGGACTTCTCAAAAATTGCAAAACCCATGAGTAGGTTGTTAGAAAAGGACACAAGCTTTGAGTTTAATGCAGATTGCTTAGAAGCTTTCAACATCCTCAAGGGTAAGTTAGTCACCGCACATGTTATAGTCACACCGACTGGGCTCGGCCTTTTGAGCTAATGTGTGATGCGAGTGATTATCTTGTGGGGGTAGTCTTAGGGCAAAGGCGAGAAAAGGTGTTTAGGGTCATTTACTATGCTAGTAAGACCTTAGATGATGCTCAACAGAACTATACCACCACTGAGAAAGAGTTGCTAGCCGTGGTTTATGGCTACAACAAGTTTAGACCCTACCTTTTTAGGTCTAAAGTCATTGTTTATACCGATCATCTTTGTATTGAAATATTTGTTTGCTAAAAAAGAAGCTAAGCCACGCTTGATTAGGTGGGTTCTCCTCTTACGAGAAATTTGACATTGAAATTAGAGACACAAAGGGAGCCCTAAATTCCGTGGCTGATCACCTCTCCCGTGTGGAGAATGCACCTAAGTCTCTACCCATTGTAGATGACTTTCCTGATGAGAAGTTGTTTGAGGTGCATCATCTTCCTTGGTTTGTCGACATAGCAAATTATTTAGCCACCGGGTTCATACCCAAGCGGTTAGAATACCACCAGGAGAAAGAAATTGTTAGTGGATGCTAAGAAATTCATTTGGGAAGACCCAATTCTTTATAGAAGGTGTTCTGACCAAATCATTAGAAAGTGTGTCCTTGAGGAGGAGGTAGATGACATAATACATCATTGTCATGCATCACATTATGGGGGCCACTTTGGGGTGCAAAGAACTGTGGCTAAAATCATGCAGTGTGGCTTCTATTGGCCTCACATGGTGAAAGACACCTATGTCTACATCAAAAAGTGTGATAGATGTCAAAGGGTAGGTGGTCTGTCTAGGAAAAATGAGATGCCCTTAACTGGAATCCTTCCAGTTGAAATTTTTGACATTTGAGGCATTGACTTCATGGGGCCATTCCCCAATTCTGATGGGTATTCATACGTTTTGCTTGCTGTGGATTATGTGTCTAAGTGGGTAGAAGCTATTCCTACTAGAGTGAATGATGCTAGGGTTGTGACTCACTTCCTTACTAGGAACATCTTTAGTCGTTTTGGGACACCAAGGGCTATAATCAGTGATGAGGGTAGACATTTCTGCAACAAATTATTTGACAAATTATTAAACAAGTATGGTGTCACTCATAGGAAGTCTTTAGCCTACCACCCGCAAGCTAATGGACAAGCAGAAGTGTCCAACAGAGAGATTAAGGTCATTTTAGAGAAAACTGTTGGAGCCAATAGGAAAGATTGGTCTCAAAGGCTTGATGAAGCCTTATGGGCATATAGGACAGCTTACAAAACTCCCATTGGGATGTCACCTTACCGTATTCTATATGGTAAGGCATGTCAATTGCCTGTGGAACTAGAACACAAGGCTCATTGGGCCTTGAGGAAGTTAAATTTTAACCCACAAGAGATCAAGGAGCTTAGGATGACTCAATTAATTGAGTTAGATGAGCTTAGGCTGGATGCCTATGATAGTGCTAAATTTTACAAAGAAAGAACTAAGAAATGGCATGATAGGCAACTCAACAATGAACCTTTAACCTTAGGGCAGAAAGTTCTTCTATTTAACACAAGGTTGAGGTTATTTCTTGGAAAATTAATGTCCAAGTGGATGGGACCTTTTGTGATAGTTGCTAAGAAGCCATATGGGAGCTTTGAGCTCCAAGCTGTAGATGGCAAGAAATTTTGGGTGAATGGCAACAGACTGAAACCATACTTTGATTCAACTCAGAGGGAGATAGTTGATTCTCTCTCTTTCACCATTGCATGATCATAACTGAAAGTCTAGCTATAGACTTTAAATAAAGCGCTGGTTGGGAGGCAACCCAATGTTTATTGCTATGTTTTATTTTATGTTATTTTCTATTATTTATTTTATTTAATAAATTTGTTTGCAAGCTAACCATTGTGCAGGAGACTTTGCTTCTTTCTTAACTAACCATTTGCAGGATGAGCAAATTATTGGGTCCTGAACTTGTGGAATTATTTTTAAAGTTAAAGTCAAGGAGCAAGGAGCAAGTGAAGCCCAAAAGTGCTTGAAGATGGGCTCAAACAATTCACGTGCAAGACTTAAAGATGGTCCATAATGCACAAGCAACTAAGTGGAGAAATTTGGGCCAGTTTGGGACTGAACGTGAATTTACACGTGAATTGCCCAATTCACGTGCACCTCCTTTTGAGCTGTAACTTTCTGGAATGGTAGATGAAGACCATGTGAATCACGTTTACTCTTGCACGCGAATTGCTATCTGTCACATGGAGGCTCGAAAATACAAACTACCGATTTTAGCCCTCCTAGAAGCTTCAAACAATTCACGTGCAGAAGGGACTATTGCTTTCCAGCTCAAGGGGGACCCACCACAAAAGTTTGGGACGATTCTGACCTGCACGCCAATTCAACTAATTCACGTGCAAAGGCTATTTTGGTCAGAACACTCTGAAAATTTAGGGGCACGTGTATCACGCCAATTGGAGCATCTTTCCTTCTGTACGCTATATAAAGAGAGGCCATCTTCAAAGGCTTCCACACCAAAATCACTCCAGATCTGAGTATTAGAGACACTCTGCTCTTTTGCTCTCTTGCTCTTCAGTTTTCTGCTCTTTGCTCTTTATTCTCATTCCAAAGATGGTGCGCACAAGGAGGACTGGCCAAGAGGAGGTGCACTCACCTAGTGCTGATAGCCAACTTGAGGAGGAGATACTCTTGGGGCATGCTCTTGATATGCAGGCTTTGGAGGCTTCAGAGCTGGGCTGGGTTAGAGAGGTGGCTCTTAAAATTCAAAATCTGGGATTACAAAGGTTAGTATCCGCTTGACCCGGCTATTTCCTACTCTGCCCTACAAGAATTTTATGCATCTGTCTATGTGAGTGAGGATGAACTGATAGGGGTTGTGCAAGGGGTTTATGTCAGAATTACCCCTGAAATTATTAGACATTGCTTTAACCTCCCTGCACCCGGTGATAGCTTTCCTCAGCTAAGCCTAGGAGAATTTGGTACTACATGCAACTATGCTAGAAAATTTCAAAGTCGAAGGCAGTATACCAAGAATGGTTTTGTTGGAAAATTTAGATGCCTAGCCTACCTGGTAGGGAAATGCTTATTGATTCAAACCAGTGGGATAGATAGTGTGCCTAAGCCACACCTGGAGTTCATGTATAGCATTGATCATATGCTAAATGTGGATTGGGCCACTACCATTTTTAAATGGTGGAAGAAAAACTCATCAAAGCAGATAAATGGCAGACTTTTGTGTTTGATATTTGAAAGCATGCCTGCTTTGCATTTTTCCTCCATGGATAGCATCACTTTTCCTTCTCACTTGGTGTTAAGAGTATTGCATGCTGAAGGGGGTTTGGGGATCAGTACCAGAGGTCATTGGGCAACCAATGTTCCTCCTCCATCACAGCCCGCTAGGCACAGTGTTCATGTGGAGCGATCCACTGACTTTGCAAGGGAGACCTCTCCTCATTTGGATCAAAGGAAGCAGACTCTATACAGACTAACTGCCATGTACATGCAGTTCAATGTACACAAAGAAGATATTTTCAATTTCTTTCAAGGCATTCGTGGGCAGGTGGTGAGCGAAGTGGAGGTCATCAATTGGGCAGTCACTAATGGGCACATCACTAGTGCCCAATTTGAAGAATTAATGGCCCTCATCTCTGGAGACCAACAAGCTACTTCACGACCTAGAACCAGAGCATGGGAGGCCCCAGACGTAGCTGCTCATGCATCTCCTAGAGCATGGGAAACCCTAGAAGCTCCTCCTACTGCATCTACCGAAGCTTGGAGGCAAGAAACACAGCAGCTCAGGGAGGCAAATGCCAGAACCCAGCGCGAGGTGGAAGCCCTGAGGAAGGACTACAAAGAAGTCAAAGGCCTCCTAGGCAAAATCTGGAAGGCCTTGAGCAAGAGGAAAGCATCAAAACGTTCTCCTATAGTGGAGATATCTGATGAAGAACCCTCTCTATCCCCCGAAGTTTCTTATCCAGCCCAGGCGGATCCACCTCAACCAGAATCTTCAGCTGGGCCATCCTACTATCACCCAGAGAAGGCAGAGCCAGCAACAGGGTATTCACACTTTTAGCCTCAAGAGGAGACAGAGCCAGCAGAAGGGTATTCACCCTTCCAGCCTTTTACTGATCCTGCATTTTCTCAGGCTCTTGTGCCTGTTATACATCCTGTCTCTTGGGGTACATACATGCTTGCTGAACCTGAAGACCTTCTTGGCCCTCCTATCCATTTAATCATTAATCCAGCTTTATCATCCGATGAGAGCCAAGCAGCATTTGAAGAGTTCATCAATTCCACGGTTCAGGGGGCTCGCTTTATACGGGATAATGATATCTTCACCCCTTTTGGCCTAAAGAGGATCTCAGAGAATGAATATCTCTACTCCGAAGAGATAGACCTCTTCTGCAGGACCATGCGCTATGTAGTGGAGGTTGAGCCTCATAACTACCCCTTAGCTCAATTCACTTCCATCATGCTGTGTGAGATATACAATCAACCCTTGTCCGAAGAGGTGTGGCGCCAACGCATCAATGGTGAGAATGAAGGGCACCGCCCTTGGCATGGTATGCATGAGGTGCTGATTCCGATGCACATTGACCACCACTATGTATTGGTCTGTTTGAATCTGGATGTAGGACATGCCGTGTTATATGATCCAAGCCAAGGCGAAGGGTTTGCCAGACGGAAAAGACAGCTAGTGCATGGGTTCATCAAACGAATCAAAATGGCGATGATCAAAGAAGGCTTGCTGGCGGACAAGCTCCCTCTTATTCACTACAATGAAATGCAAATTCCCCAACAGCCTGACTAATTCAGCTGTGGGATCTTTGCTTGCTACTACATGATGGCTATTTTGCAAGGGAAGGAAACTTGGGAAGTGCGCGATGAGACGTCGGTTGACTTTGTGGCTCAGGTGCGACGAATGGTGACCAATGTCATCTACTATTACAGTGTACCAAACCAGGGGTAAGTGTTTTTCCTACTCCCTATTTTATGCCATGAGGACATAGCATATTTTAAGTGTGGTGTATGGGGAGTGACTTGAGCCACTTGCTTGTCTTTTATGTTGTGATTGCATGTTTTATTTATAATTTATCTTACATAGTTTGTTAGTCATTTATTTCAACAAAAAAAACTATTTTTAGTTGCATGATTGTTTGAGTTGTTTGCTTGAATGATTTGCTTGTGGAGGCATGGATATTAAGTATGCAATTTTGGCTTAAAATTTTACTTTTTGTGCCACATTAGTATCATGTTGTGATAAGGGTATTAAAGTAGTTAAAATGTGCTCTAATTTAGTTTGATCATGTCTTTATCTTTTGAATGATATCACCATGTTTTTGGAGCTGAGTTTTGAATATTAGTTAAACATGAAATGCTATGATAGACCTAAGTAACCCTTAAAGTTGAGTGAAAAAGAAATGAAAAATGAGAACAGCTTCTTTTAGCCCTTGAGTGCCATTTTAGGGTATGGGTAATAATTGCTACTCTTCTTGCATTCAACATTGGTTATTTAATGGTAGGAGTCAAGTAAGCATGTGATTACTTATTAGTGCTCAGTGTTTGGTGTTTAGTTAGGGTGCAAGACCTTTAAGTCACTTTGACTTCCTATGTATCCTAATTTTTGTTTGTTGTGTTGTAAATATAAAAGGCTGTGATATAGAATGTGAAAAAGCCATCACTTAATTGGGAAATGGGATGTGAGACATCAATGAATTTCTGTCTCTCCTTATGTAGAAAAATGGCAAGGGGTATGCATTAGAAAAATCAATCTTATTTATGTGTTATGTGAGTAAAAAAAAAAGAGTGAATAATCCATCAAGGGAGAGCATAAAATGCAACCTTGTAAGGTTATTACTTAAAAAAAAAAAGAAAAAAAATAGATAGATTCAGAATAAAAGCCACAATGGCTTGATATTTATGTGTGATTGTTTAGATTTGTAGCCACATTGGCTGAATTGTGTTTTGTTTTAAGAATGTTGAGCTCAATTCTTTGGCTCATGTTTTGTTTATTCAGTTAGTAGACTAGAGTGTGAGTTCAAACAAAGTAGAATAGAGGGTGTGTTTTCTTTGATGAGCACAATAGGGAACTCTCATGATTGCTTGGCAAGTACTTAATCAATAGCTGATGGCGAGTGTAGAGATAGAATTTTCCATCCATTGTTCATTGATAGGTATTGGGTTTGAGAATTATTATATTTGAGTGAGGCTGCTTATCCTTGGTAAGAACTTAAAGGGAAACTAGGTGCTATTTTATCATGGATTGCTTGCTCATATCTGAAATTTAAGTGGTGATATTGCATGGTTGTTGGACTAGGGATATGGACATGAATGAACTAAGCTATGACTCATTTTGATGCTTAAATTCCCATTTCATCATGATAGAGTTGCATGCTTAGGAAACCATGATCCTCCTTGATTGTTATTTTATTTTTCTTCCGTTTGACTGCGTGTTTATTTTATTTTTGCATGCTTGTATGTTTTTGCTTGAGGACAAGCAGTGGTTCAAGTGTGGTGTATTTGATAACGTACATTTTATACCGTTATTCTAGTATTTATTTAGGATGTTTAAGAGCATGATTAGAGCCTTATTGCTTCATATATCATATATATTTGCTCTAACCCCTACGAAGACGCTATTTGCAAATACATGCGTTTTTAAGCTGTTTTGGTATATTTTGGAGCTCACTTTTGATATAGTAGATGGCCTCAAACAATTGGCGTGCAAGAACAAAAGTTGCTTAGAATGATGTCCTCTACCTACCACAGAAATTTCAGAGCATTTGGAGCTGCACGTGAATTCACCCATTTCACGTGCAAGCCTATTTTTGCTTCTCAGGCCTCTACAGGATGCAAGGAAGCTTGGGGAGAAGTTTGAGCTGATTTGGAGCTGCACATGAATTCACCATATCACATGCAAATTGACGTGCAGAGATATTTTTGGTCCGATCCTATCGTTTTTCCATGATGATCATTTGTTCCTAAAGGCCCATGTCCAAATTGTGGATGGAAGATAGAGATTTTAAAGTTTGGAGTGTCACTTATCAAAACTACGTCGTTTTGATAGATGGGCTAGGGTACACACCTCAAGGCCCATCCAACCTCTATAAATAGAGGCTCCACGCCCCATGCTATGTAACCTAGACCCCCCTACACGTTTTTAGAGAGAGAAAGAGAGGCTTCACGACTTGGAGGTTGCTCCTTGACCTAGGAGAGCAGCCGTCGCAGCCGTCGCAGTCACCCGTCGCAGATTTTGGAGCCTGGATTTGAAGCCTTGTTGCGCGCGTGGATTAGAAGAAGATGTTTAGCTTTACTCCTATGGTTTTGCTTGTAATCATGCATGAGTAGTTCTTATAATCTAGGGGAGCAATGTAGCCCCCTTGTTGCTTTGTTGTGTTTATGAATATTGGGTTTGGATGATTAAGTTTTGCATGTTTTATGAATCTGTTCTTAATTTCTATCTTTGGATGTACACCTTGGTATTCTTAGCCCTGGTCTGGGGCGGATTGAGATTCATAACTTATTTGTAATTGGTGTGATCATTATCCTTTTGCAAGTATGATTTATTGGCTTTGCATGTTTGTGTGTTTAGATGACCATTCTGGCATACAACTCTTAAAAGGACCTCAATGACCATTTGTTCTCCTTGGCTTATGTTTAGCATGTTTTCAATCAGACAACCCTAATACCATGAACCAGTAGAGATAACATAGGGAGGTGAAATTGTGACCCTAGATGATTTAATCCTTGATTCTAAATCAAACGTTTTTAGTTATTTCATTTGCAATTCTGTTTTCAGTAAAGTAATTTTAAAACACAATTTTGTTTGCCGAAACATTGTTTTAAGCAAAATTAATTTGGTGATTTGAGTTAAAGCTAGATAACTTGGTAATCTCTGTGGGATCGACCCCTTTCTTGTCGCTATTCTATTTAGCATTAGTTAAGAGAATTAATATTTTGAGAAGGGATTTAAACGACAGTAGCTTAACCCTCACTTGGGTTTCGCTCACGAAATACCCGTTCGTCAATAATGAATAATGCATTTTCTCCCCTGTAGATCATGTAATCTCTCGATGGTCATTTCCTGTTTAAGAATTTAGATCATGAGATAGCGTTGTCTACCTATTAGGAAACTACACTTCAGAAGCTGATCAGACTACGACTATGAGTACATCCACCAGGCATTCTGAGCTAACCCATTTCATTTCTTCAACTATACAAGTTAATAGAGCAATCAATACGAAACAGCATTCGTCATGTGGTGTTGAGTGGAAATTAAAATCATGAAATCCTAAGGAGGTTATTCATACAAGTATTAATTATGTTGGCTTAAACGACTTTAATCGGGAAACGCAAGCATCCTCCCAATATGAAAAATGAGATTAATATTAGAAGCATGAAGCAAGTTAATCAGTAAAGGCTTATAAACATTAAGCACAGTATATGTCTTTTACTATCAACGAATACGCAATGCATGTTCTAAAGAAAAACTATTGTTGAGTAATTTAAATGAGAAGTTATGCAGAAAAGTCAAGCATACCTAGTCTGAAGAGTAGTTTAGAGAATCTTGCATCAGGTAGGGGCTTTGTAAGTATGCCTGCTAGTTGATCTTCAGTTGAAACATGTTCCAGAGATATATGTTTTTTGAGAACATGGTCGCAAATGAAGTGATACCTGACCTCAATGTGCTTAGTCTTTGGGTGCATGACAGGATTATTACTGATAGCAATTGCATTAGTATTGTTACAGTAGAGTGGAACAGATGTCATGTTGAAACTGTAGTCAGTAAGTTGACTTTGCATCCAGAGAAGCTGTGCGCAGCAACTCCCAGCAACTATATATTCCGCCTCAGCAGTAGAGGTTGATACGGAATTCTACTTCTTACTGAACCATGAAATTAATCTGTTTCCAAGAAACTGACACGTACCACTTGTGCACTTCCTGTCGATGCGACACTCGGCGGAGTCAGCATCAGAATATCCGGATAAGGTGAAGTTGGATTCCTTTGGATACCAAAGTCCCAAATTCACGGTCCCTTTCAGATATCTTAATATCCGTTTGACGTGAAGCATATGTGACTTTTTGGGATTCGCCTGATATCTTGCAGAGATGCAAGTTGCAATCATAATGTCCGGGCGACTTGCTGTAAGGTACAACAAGGATCCTATCATCCCTCTGTACTCAGTCACATTTACTAATTTGCCTTCCACATCGGGGTCTAACTTGGCACTGACTGGCAAAGGAGTCTTGACGGGAGATGAACCTTCCATACCAAACTTCTTGATTAAGTCATGTGTGTACTTGGCTTGGTTAATGAAGATTCCTTCCTTCAATTGCTTGACTTCTATTCCAAGGAAGTAGGACAGTTCTCCCATCATACTCATTTCGAACTTGCCAGTCAACAACTTAGCAAACTCTTCACAAAGATTTGGATTTGATGATCCGAAAATGATATCATCCACATATATCTATATGATCAGAGTATTTCCTTTCTCTTTTCGTAGGAATAACGTGGTGTCTATGTTCCCTTTTTGGAAGTTGTGAGCAAGTAGGAATTCTGACAGTGTGTCGTACCAGGCTCTTAGAGCTTGCTTCAATCCGTACAAGGCTTTCCGTAGCTTGTAGACTAGATATCCAGCCTTGGGTTCAATGGAACCTGGAGGTTGATCAACATACACCTCATCTTGAAGATCTCCATTTAGAAATGCGCTTTTGATGTCCATTTGATAAACAATGAAGTTTTTATATGAAGCATACGCCAGAAACATTCTAATTGCCTCAAGTCTTGCTACTGGAGCAAAGGTCTCGTCATAGTCTATTTCTTCTTCTTGACGATATCCCTTGGCTATCAGTCTGGCTTTGTTCCGGATTACTATTCCATCCGTGTCAAGCTTGTTCCGGAACACCCATTTTACTCCAATGACTTGTTGAGACTTTGGCCTTGGTACAAGTGTCCACACATCATTTCTCTTAAATTGATTAAGCTCTTCTTGCATAGCTTCTATCCAGTTAGAGTCCTGAAGAGCTTCATCCACCACCTTTGGCTTTATTTGTGATAGAAAACATGAGTAAAGACACATGTTGGAGGTGGCTGCTCTTATTCTTAAACCAACAGTAGGATCACCAATCACTTGATCTGAAGGGTGGTTTCTTGTCCACCTGTAATTCTGCGCATGTGATGGTGGATCCTCAATAATTTGAAACTCTGCCAGACTTGGTGGTTCAGGTGCGTCCGCTGGTTGAGCTTCTTCCGGGCCAGATGTTTCCATGTTAACAGGTCTTGGAGAACTTAGTGGTTCTCCGGTACTGTTCATTTCCGTATTAACTGGTCCGGAAGGACTTGAAGGTGCTTCGGGGTTTTGGATATCCATAAGAATGTGTCCGGAGTTGAATGGAAGTCCAGAGTCCGATTCGTCCGTAGCATCATCCGTAACATTTCTTCGTGCTTCACTGGTGCCACGTGATTGGTCAGTATGTGTGACAGGAACATTTATAAACTTTGAATAGTCGATGTTGTCGTCCTGATCTTGCACATCAAAACTTGAAGAACCAACTTTTGACCAATCTAGGTTAGCTTCATCAAAAGTCACATGGATAGATTCTTCAACTTTAAAAAGTTTTCTATTGAAGATTCGATAAACCTTACTATGTAGTAGGTATCCGACAAATATCCCATCATCAGATTTTGGTTCAAATTTATTCCGGGGTTCTTTGCTGTTGTTCAAAACGTAGCAAGTACACCCAAAAGCTCTGAAAAGTGAAATTGAGGGCTTTCATCCTCTCCACATCTCATAGGGTGTTTTCATGGTAAATTTATTTATTAGAGTTCTGTTCTGAACGTAGAAGGCAGTGGACATAGCTTCAGCCCATAGACTGAGAGGAAGCTTTGCCCCTGCTAACATAGATCTGCCATCCTTGACTAAAGTGTGATTTTTGCGCTCATCTACCCCATTTTGTTATAGAGTTCTGGGCGCAGAGTAGTCATGCTAAATGCCTTGTTCAAAACAATATGACCTCATATCTAAAAAATCAAATTCTATACCATGATCACTCCTGATGCATTTAATGCTTAGTCCTTGTGAGTTACTTATCTAGTTGAAGAGATCTACAAGGTGTTCAAAGGTTTGATCCTTAGACTTCAGGAACAACACCCATGTGTACCTGGTGAAATCATCGATAACCACAAGGGTATATCTCGCACTAGCTAGTGAAGCGACCGAAATGGGACCATAGAGGTTCCGTATAAAGAAGTTATAAGGGAGCAGTTATTGAATTAACTGATTTGCTCTTAAAACTATGTTTAGTCTGTTTGCCAAGTTGACATTCTCGACAGAGAGAGTCTCTGGAGTATTTGTGTTTGGGTAGACCGTTCACTAAGTCAAGCGACGCTAGTTTAGACAAAGTCTTAAAATTTAAATGAGCGCACCGCTTGTGCCATAACCAACTTTCTTCATCTGATGCTTTAGTGAGGAAGCATACAGGGCCAGAAGAATTATTTCTTAAGACCATTAAATATGTCCCCATCTCTTAATCCGGATAACTTAACATCTTCAGATAGGTTTTTCCTAATTGTGCTGGTGTTGGACATAAAGGAGACAGTAAATCCTTTGTCATATAAATTACTGACACTCAGCAGATTATGCTTCAAACCTTCGACTAGTGCAACTCTATTGATCGATACACAGCCGTTGGTTAAAGTGCCATACCCCACAGTCTTACCTTTGCTGTTGTCCCCATATGATTGATCACCTGTCATATGTCCGGAGCATCCACTATCAAGGATCCACTTGCTTTGATTAATCTTTAGCTTCAAGTGATCCAACAATGCATTCCAGAGATGCTCCTACAAGACAACAGTTTAGACTTTTGGTGCCCAGTTTTGTTTCGGGCGGTTAGGAGAAACAACAGTGGTGTCAACAATTCCCGATTTTATAATGTTAGGAACTTTCGCTTTTCAGGTTGACATTGCTTTGTTAGCGTGAGTTGCTTCTTTTTTTTGAGTTTTTTTGGGAGAGACACTTCTTTGAGATTTAGATTTTGATTTGCTCGAAGAACCCTTTTTGATGAACTGATCTTTATTAATATAAACTTGATTACAAAGCCAGTTATCAGATAAACTCCAACATTCATAGTGATAATGACCTATTTCTCTACAGATGGAACAAACACTATGATGCGGAACACAAACAGGGGATACAGGTTTATTAGGTTTTACAGAATTTCTACTCTGTTCCCTATGGCCTAATCCTTTGTGATTGGGTGACGCGCTCTTGGCCCTAGATGCGCCAGCCTTAGCCTTTCCTTTCTTTCTGGGTACTACAGTTTCGGCTTTAACTGCAACAACCTTCCCTTCATCATTAGATACGGGTGCTACTACTTCGGGAACAGCAGTAATAGCCTCAGTTCCACAATCATAGACTATGGTGCCACCTAAAATGAAACCATCCAACGGTTTAGATGTACTGACAGGGTAAAGGTTGGTTAGTTTCGGAATGAAATCCGGAGGACACTCAATAGTTTGTGTGGAGGTCGATGGTTCAGAGCCTAGGCCAGGTTTGACTCGGATGTTGTCTGGATCAGTCCTAAATGTAGAAGCTATTTCCCCGGATTTTAGCCACTTACGATTTATTTCCTTTTCCTGTTCTAGTTCATTTTCGAGTCTTTTCACAATAACTTTTAGGCCAGTTAAGTTGGTATTTAGCAAGTGATTTTTAGCTCTAAGATCATGATACCAAGCCTCTTTACCCCTGAACTCAGTTATGTCCTTTTCTAGTCTGGCAACAGTAATTTCAAGATGTTTATTCTGACTTTCCATATCTTTGTACATTTGAGTAATTATTAGTCTTTCATTCTTTTCATGATCACGTTCAGTAATAAGATATTCTAATTTACTCATGAGCTCAGAGATCGAAGGTACCTCAGTATTTGCCATGAGGCAGACGTTCGGTTTAGAAGTTGGCTCATCATCTGAGGATTCCTCCTCTTCTTCCGAGCCACTGACGTACTTTGTGATGAACGTCTTCCTCTTGTTCTTGTTGTTGTCTAAGGTGGAGCGGTGAGGAGTAACCTTGTAACTTTTCTCGGCTAATTTAGATTTGGATTTACAGTCCTTGGCTCAGTGACCGGGTTTCCCACAGTTATAGCATTCCTGGGAACTGGACTCTGATCGCTCCTTCCTTCGGAATGATGATGAGGAGCCTCTTCTGAATCCTTTTCTGCTTTTTCGTAGGAATCGCTCGAAGGATTTGACAATAAGAGCTATTTCCTCTTCAGCGTCAGAGTCAGAATTCTCAGACTCTTCGGTATCATCATCCCTCAGTATGCTGAGGCATTCCATAGCTTTAAAAGCTACCCCCTTTTCTTTTCGAGCTATTTTCTCGTCTCGGTCAGAGTATTTGAAGCTGACCTTGTGAGTCCGTAGCTCTCCGTATAGTTCTTCAAGGGGAACATACTTCCAGTTCTTGTCGGATTGCATCTGGAGTTGCTTGGAGTAGTAGCGATCCGGCAAGGAGCGAAAAAACTTGTCATTGATTTGAGATTGAGAATAATGCTCATTGACCGTTTTTAGCTCAAGGATGAGCTTGCTGAATCTCCGAAAAATGCTCTCAAGAGATTCGCCAGGTTTGTGATTGAAACGCTCAAAGTTCTGTCTAAGAGTGCAGATTAAATTATGCATTTGGGACTGACTTCCCTCATAGAGGATTGTCAATTTATCCCAAATAGCTTTCGCTGTCTTGCGGCCCTGGACGTCTGTGAAAGCTTCGGAGTCCAAAGACGATGTAACATATGCCAGAGCTTTTTCGTTAGCACACTGCCAGGCTCTTTCATCATTGGTGAGTTCAGCATCAGTCTTTGGTCTTCTAACTCCGTGTTCTCCGATTGTCATCGGAGTGGGTATCTCTTGATGAAGACACGGCCACATGAGATGATCATGGCAAACCATGAACTCCTCATGCTAGCTTTCCACTGGGAGAAAAGCTCAGGTGTGAACTTTGGTGGTTTGGTCAGACTGAAACCAGAACTCCGTGGTTGAGGAGCAGCGGCAGCAGCAGGTTGAGGTGGGTCAACATTTTCACTGCTACTTCGATTAGGGAGAGGCTCTTGTGCACCTCCGGAGTTCAGGCGAGTGTTGAATAGCATACTGCTTTCTTCAACCATTTGTGAGAGAGAAAGAGAGATAGAGTGGGATCTCTACTTTGAGTAGGTAGAACTCGCTCTGATACCACTTGTTGGTCCCTTGGAGCCTAGAGGGGGGTGAATAGGCTCTTATCGAAACTCTTTTCTAACTCTTTGGCACAACACTTATCTGGTTAAGAGATAGAATCAATGCGGAAGATAACCAGATAGTGGAAGTATTTTGTTTTATTATCAGTATGATAAGTACAACAAAATGGAAGCTGACTAAAGCTTGAAAGCTTTTAGACCTACTTAACAACTCTTTAACACTCTGTTTACAATGTACTCACACGTTAGCCTCTATGATCTCAATGAGCTTTGGTACAAAATTATTACATGCTCACGAACACAGTATAAAATGTACAAGTGTTGCTATTTATAGAGATATCTACAAGAGACAACCTTGGAACTTGTTGTTCCGAACATTGTGTACATTTACTGTTTCTCGGAAATCTCTCTGCCTTAATTGCTGCGGATGTGGTCTTCAAGATCTTGGGTTTGCAACGCATAAGAGTCTTTGTAAGTTCCCAAGTGTAGTTAAAGTTGTGTCCACATATCCGGATGATCCACGTGTAAGATGCTTTAGGTTCTCAACAAGTTTGTCTTACATCGGGAAGCAGCGAGCTGGTGACTTTGAATACGAAGAGATAAGTTGAAGTAGCATCTTCTTGAATCCGGTGTAAGGTCCTTTACTCCATGTTAAACTAAGCTCGGATCATTACTCCGTAATACTGATTGCTTACTCTGTATCAATTTGGTACTGGAATCCTTATTCCATGTAAGCGCTTCCTTACTCCATATGAAAGAGAGGGTCGGAGTGCTTACTCCACATCAGCGCTTCCTTACTCCGCATCTAGTTTCCTTACTCCGCATGAGTTAAAGGAATGGATAGCTTACTCCATATCAGCACATCCTTACTCCGCATGAGTGAGTGGTTCGGATTCCTTACTCCGCATCTAGTTTTCTTACTCCTTGCGAATAAAGACTCAAGTCCTTATTTTGTAGAAGCACTTCCTTACTCCGCATGTATGAAAGACTCAGATTCCTTATTCCATGTCTTCTTTACTTTAGTCCACTTGAGTAGAAGACTTAACTTTTTAACTCCGTGACGACTCTCTTACTTCGTGCGACTTTGTAGACTAAGATTCTTACTCCGCATCTATTTGACTTAGTCCGTTTAAAGTATTAGGTGCAGATTCCTTAGTCCATAGCTTTTAAGTTCTTAGTCTGCACGAATGATCCTTATTCCGTATGAAGTAAGGACTTGGTTATTTACCAAGTGTTTGACGACACTCATTCTCACCTGGATCCGGATTATGTATCCGGTCCTTAGCTTTACTCTCGCGAGTGAAGATCCGAATGAAGATCATATCTTCTGCAATGACTTAAGACAAAACAACAAAGGTCTCAAATCAAATTACATAGGGCTTTATCAGCAATATCCAAATTCTAGGCTTGATCCAACACTGTGGATCTACGAGTCTACAACCCTGTGTTCCATTAGTGGTGCTCTGAATCTGATGGTCTGATGATCTTCGACTCTCCAGATCCTCGAGTCATCTGATCTTCGACCTTGTAGGTCTACGAGTCTTTGAGTCTATGGATCTTCAACTCTGTCAGTACATGTTAGACTCTCTCTATGAGCTCACTCTAAGAGATCAGTTTACGAAGTTATCCAACTCAGTACTGATCTTCAACCTAGCGTCTACCCGCTGCTGCGTACGGTTGACAACAATGACAACCAAAGGACCATGGGAACAACACTTCATATTTAGTATTGAGCTATGTGTAAGTTCTTACCTTGAGGGGAGGTGAAGTGTCAGCCATGAAGCAGATGAGACCCTTCTCCTTCTTGTCATCATCAAAGGATTCTTCTTCTTCCTTAGTGTTACTGTTGAATTTGTTGGTGACAAGGGCCGTCTTTTTGTTGTCATTCTTCCAGCTTGAGGAGCCTTTGGTCTTCTCCTTCTGCTGTATTGCCTCATTCTGCTCCCTCTTTAGCTTATAGCAGTCGGCAGCGAAATGGCTGGGCCTGTTGTAATGATAACACCGCAGCGTCTCCATATCCTTTCCTTTTGAGAAGGATGAGGACGACTGCCTAGCTTTCCTCCTGTAGTTCCCTCTTCTCTTCAACAGCTTCTTGATCAGAAACGCTACCTCTTGATCTGAGGTGTTCTCTATATCAAGATCTTTAGCTCCATCGTCTTCTTTTTCAGAAGAAGATTCCCTCGGTTCAGCTGCCTTAAAGGTGACAGACTTCTCCTTTTTTATAGAAGGGTTCTCAAATTCCTCAAGCTCTTCTTTTTGCATTTCAAATTTCTTGAGGTCTCCATAAAGCTCTTCCAAGGCACAAGTTTTCCATTCATTCAGTTGACGGATGGCTGATGTCTTTATCAGCAGTTGTTGGACCCATTTTGTCCGGGTTGGACATACACATTTATTTGCCGCTTTAGACTTCTTTTCTATTTGTTAATCACTTTGTACAAGCAAATAAAGCAGCGTGACCATCGATCCGAAAATGCCTAATTTCAACGACTTATTTAGAAAGGCCTCCAAACCCCAAAGAGGCAGTCTCATGCGATAGAAAATCAAATTTGAGGATCAATGCCTTTGACTGCATTCAATTTCAATGCCAAATGAAGAAGTTATGGTCAAAACTGTGTTCGAACTGCTAACAACAGTCAAACGACAATCGACCTTCAAAATGGCACTCTAGATCAGGTCACGAACCTCATTTTCTTATTATAATCATTGTTTTGAGAACTTTGATATATATATATTGCATATATTCTCCACCAGAGCATTTTTCAAAAAAAAATCAAAAATATATATTTTTCTGCAATAAGGCAGTCCTGGGTCGCGCGGTTCTTGTCTGGCATAAAAAAGAGTTCATTTTCAAATAAAAATGACACGAGGTCGCTCGTTGTGACACCCTGAGTCCAAAAATAATTTTTTCGTGATTTTTTGAAACCCGAATTTTCTTGCCGAGTCCAAAACTTAAAAACATCAATTAAAAAACTACCCAATTAAAAAATTTAAAACCCTAGCCGCCATCTTTTTCTCTTACCCGCCTAACCTAGTCTACCTATCACCTTCTCATCGATTTTAAAAAAAAATACAAAAAAAATAAAAAAAATAAAAAAATAAAAAAATAAAGAAAAACAAAAAACAAAAACAAAAATAAAAAAAAAGAGCCAATCGGTCAACCCTTCTCGATTTCTCCCTCTCCGTCCCGTCTCTCTCACGCAGGCAGTAGCGTAGCACTTCTTCTTCCCCAGGCATAGAGATGTAGTGTAGGCACACGGACCCTCCTGGTATGGATTCCATTCCCTTTTTCCTTCCCCTGCTTTGCCGTAACTAGCTCTCCTTCCTGCCACTGCACAACCGGCCACGCCTCCCCATACCTCCCTAGTCCCTACACCCCGCCAACCATGCCAAACCCATCACCATGCCCGATTCTTGCCGCCCTTGATTCGAACTCAAACTCTAGGGGGGGGGGGGCTCCTCACAATTGAAAAATCTTATGTACAAGGTTGCAACCACCGTCCTTCATCTTTTCCTTGTCCTCCTTAGAGAGTCCCCCGCTGGCCGAAAATCGCCTTGCCGGCCAGGGTCCCATCACCTAGCTACTCACACCACCGGCTCAACACCATTCTATCACACTCCAATATACAACATCCCCCCTTCTTTGTTAAAACCAGTGAACTAATTTCCCTAAACTTTCCTCTGTCTCTTCTCCCAGAAACCCCCACGGCCATATCAGCTCCCTCCCCTTTCATGTCCGGTCAAAACAATTGCTCTAGTCAACAAAAAAAGGGAAGGAGCTGTCCTCCGTTATCATGGTAACCACAGTTGAGGAGCACACCATGAAGATGGCCATGTTGGTTGTGGCTGAAGACTGCAGCCCCAGAGTCCAAGAAGAGGTAGGGCACGTATAGCTACCATAGCCGGGTTCGCCCACTACGTTTCACACCAACCATCCATGTCTGCTTCACAAAGTGTCTGAGGAGGACGCATCGCTATTGCACTGGGTTTTGTCCACGACACGCAGCCTTGTTTGACGGACAACAAAAAGAGGCCGATTTAGGTTGTATGAGTTTTGTTAATTTGTTTTTTCCTTTTTATGTTTGATGTTAAGCACATGATATGTTTGATCTACTATTTTTCTTTCTCTCTATGTTTGTTTCAATGTCTGTTTGTTATTCTTTTGTCTTTCTCTTTGTTTTGATCTTCTGGCTTGCTCCTCGTTTATTCTTTTGGTGTTCAATATGTTTTCTTTATTCTTTGGTTGAACTGATTTTCTCTCCTAAAAAAGGAGACTTGCTATGGATTTGCTTCCCAGACTATTGCTAATGTCGTTTGTTGGATATCCATGGCCACTGTTGTTGATACTGGTTTTATTTTGGCCTGATTTGATGTTTTGAAATTATTATTTTATTATTTTGATGAAACTGGTTTAGAATGACGTTTTGAATAAAATTAGTTTTGATAATCCATTGTAAATACTCTCCTTTGCTAAATCTTTTTGAAACCCAATTTACTTCCCTGATTTTGTTTCTTTCCTCAATTTGTTGTTTGCAAAATGAGTATAGAATCTGTCATGTTGTCTCAATAACTCATACAATGTCTGGCGTTTCATTTTTGGTATTCTGTTCTATGTTTTAATCTGCCACCAGTTTGATTCATATTTGCATTAGGTTCCATGCGTGCTTTATCATAATGTTTTAAAAAAAAAAGTTTTTTTCCTAGGATTTAATTATTTTGGATGTGATTTTAGTAGTCCGTGTGATTTTCTAACAATTCTTTTGCAGGGTCTTGCTTAATAGTTTTTTTTATTTCTAACATAGTTTTTGATTTCTCATCCTTATTGTCTTTTTTTTTTCGCTCGTACTCTTTTTCCTATTCATTTATTTTTTTTTGTAATGCCCAAAAGGGTCTCATCTCATTGTAATATGTAACAAGACACTAATATAGTAAAAAAAAAGGGAACAACGAAAAAAAGAGAGAAAGGAAGTAAAAATAAAATGAGTGCAAGTAAAGGAAAAAAAAGGAGTGAAAAAGAGAGATTTTTTTATTTCGTGGATGCCACTTATTACACACAACACTTTAAGTTATGTTTGCTTAAATTTTATGTTTTTTTTTAAAATGCACATACATACAAAAATCAAATTCTTTTAGAAAATAAAAAAGGAATTTTTTTTAGCTTTTGCAAATAAAAATCCAAAATGCTTTTATAAAATCAAAAAAAAATCTTATTAAAATAAAAAAATGTTCTCACCAAAATTTTTAATTCTTTTGTATTCTTTCATGAAAATTTGTTTCCTTTGATTTTTTTTAAAATTCTTCAAATGAATATTTTGAGTGCTTTATCAAGTTTTAACTTAGGACTTAATTAGTCTTTTAGGATCATTCTTTTTTAATCACTTTAATTTTTAGGCTCTTATGTAAATAATTGAATCTAACTCAATTGAAACTAATAATTTAGCATGATAAAAGGGGTATAATTCTTAGGCTCTTATGTAAATAAAAATTTAGGATTTAATTATTCTTTTATAGTTATTCTTTTTCTTATACTTCACTTTATGATTCTTTTTAGGGTAATTGAACTTAATATTAACCTTAACAAATAATTTAGAAAAATAAAAAGAGTAGAAATTGTAATTTTTTAGGAAAATAAAAACAAACTTAGTTTAGACAAGCAAAAATTAAAACTAGTGATTAAAAACTTAGAAACCTCCTCATTTTAAGATAGGTACCGAAAGGGTGTTGTGGGGGTGTTAATCTTTCCCCACACATAATTAAACTCCCGAATCTAGCTTTGGCAATGTAGATCATTTTTTAGGTGACCAACTGCACCCCAAAAACAGTTGGTGGTGACTCTGTTTTTTTTCATCACCATTCGGGTGAAGGGTGGGAGAACTGCATCCCTGAAAGTCGGTTTCCCTCCGGACGATATCCGGTGATGACAGCCGGCGACTCTACTGGGGACTGTTAGAGAGTTAGGCCTAGGATTAGGATTAGGAGGTTTATACTTCGTTTTAAATTGTTTTTATTCTTTCATTCGTTAGTTATTCTTTATCTAATCAATTTATTTATTATGCTTAATTGCCGTTGCATGATAGTTTTGATTTACACGCTTTAATGGCATGATAGTCGTGTTTTATCGCTTTTCTTAATTGTTGCATTCATGCATAAACTCTATACCCGGGTTTTTATCACAGTTTAGGTTAGCGAGGTTTATTAGGGTGTCCTACGCATTGATCATTATCTGCAAAGGGACCCCGGACTCCTTACTTAAGCTAGAGGTCCTTTTAAGGCTCATCCTTCTAAGGCCCCCCTCCGGTAAATCCTATGGTGTACGGAGCCCTCTATTGAGGTAGCTTGGGAACTAACGAATAAGGTAAGTTTAGCAATAGAAGTCCATTAGGGACATTGACCCACATATTGTTTGCTCATTTTAGTCTTCCTTTTGAAGGATAGGTGCATTAATATTAGACCATATTGTTTTATTACTGCTAACTTACTATATACTATCTTGTAAGTATTCTTGTTGTTATTGTTCATATACTGTTTTTCTTTTTTATATTGTTGTTTTTTTTTACTAACTTTGTATCGATTTATGCAATTGTTCATTTGAATATTATTGTTTTACTAACCTTATCTTATGTATATTATTATTATTTTTACTAACCTTTTCTTCATTGTATAAATAATAAAAATTTTCTTCTTCTTTTAATTTTATCTTATATATTGTTATTCTTTTAATCTGACCTTCATTCATACAACTGTTCATATAGCCTTACGATATAAATACCAAACATAAATTTAGGTGTACATTCAAGCATTCATTACTTAGTTTAGGGATAGTTGAGACTAGTCTTCATTAATCCATATGTGTTCATGTATTTCATAACCAGAAAAGGAAGAAAAATAAAACAAAAAGAGTGACAAAAAAAGGAAGATCATGTAAATAATATACACCCTTAAGACTCATAACATGCTTCATTTATCACTCTAAGAAGAGTAGGAATTTAAATCTCTTATGCACATCCTTGCATTCATGCATGCCCACAGCATAAAAAAAAAATGAAAAAATGAAATAGAATAGAAGGGAGCTTACCGCATTTCACTTTTTCAGAAGTCAACATAACACACTGATAGAATTTACGATCTTGTCATCATGAACCATCTATCTCTATGACAGAACTGAAAGCAACCAGTACTCCAAATGTTAGCTCAAACCCGCTGTGGGAGTATTCTTGCCAGTGAACAAGAGGGCCACAAAAAATGAAGAACAAGCTTTGCGATATCTTTGGGAATATAAGTGTTTTCTTTAAAAAAAATCAAGAGTTATTTTCCTGTTTTCCAATAAAACAAGTTGTACATATATTTTGCATGCCCTTTGGATTTTTAAAACTTTGTTCCTTTATTTGGCATTTGTGGAAAAATAAAAACCTGTCTTTTAAATTAAGTTGTTTTACCCATATTTTGTATACAATGTCTATTACTATTTGTTTACTCTCTTGGCACGGGTAATAAGCCCAACAGGGGTATACCGAACAAAGAATCTAGGCTATCTAGGTTTAGCCAAAACCAAAAGGATGATCAAGGAGCAGTTACCATTGAAATCAAAGGACTAGACTCAAGAAAAGCAATATCCACTTCAAACAGGGGCATTTGACACTGAAGGTTTCCTTCTGCCACCGAAAGATAAGTTCATTTCTGTTTGAGCATTTTGAGACAAATTTTGATTGTTTAAAATGAAGAGAGGCCATCTTTTCTTACCTCGTAATACTACCATTACTAGCCCTTTTGAGCTTGAATATATATTTTTTTTGACATAACCCGATCCATAGTTCACCCCACATTAGGGCAATTTATAAATAGCAAGATCCCACAATCGGGATAGTTTTTCTTAGGGAAAAAAAAAAAAAGAAAAAGAGCAAAAGAAAATAAAGAAAGAAAAAACATAGCTCTCATGTTGGGGCAGTTTTTAAGACCCCTCATAAAGGTATACCCCACAATTGGGGCAAAAACAAGAAAAGAAACATTTTGTATAGCAAGATCCTGTATTGGGGCAGTTTTGTAAAGTATTCCTGCATTGGGGCTATTTTAGCAATTTTATAAAGTATAGTCTGAACTATGGATCAAATCTAGCCTAGAATAGGTTCGAGCCACTTTATACCCTTTCTTGTTAAACCTAGTAGCCCAATCCTACATTACGGTCCAAAGTAAAGTCCTCTCGGATTAAATGATTAAAATCATGTCTCAAATGCTCAAAAAAGAACAAGGTCATGAGTATTCAAGGCAGACTTGATGAAAATCCGTAAGGGCATCAAGGGTAAAATACAAAGCCAGCTAAAGGCGAAGGAACAACAAGCAGAAGATAAGGCGAGCTTAGTGAAAACCCAAAAGGGCACTAAGAGCAAAATTCAAAGCCAACAAAGGAGGATCAAGCACTTAAAGCCCAAGAGCAGTTAACATCTTCTCCAATTGAGTAATTGAGCATCAAGACTTCAGCAATCAAATATCCCCTCAGATCAAGCCTCTACAAGTTCAAAATTTGTAAATATTTTCTACAACTGAGCCTTTGAGCATCAAGGTCCAAAAGCATCCAACATTTTCTCCATATGAGCTTCAGAGCATCAAGAGTCCAATGTTACCAAACAAGCAGCCAGAATCCCCAATCAAGTCCCTAAGCCTCAAGATTCAAGCAACCAGGCATTTTCTCCAACTTTGTCTCTGAATACATAGATCCAAGCTATTAGATAGAATTGTCCATTGATATTTCCAAACCCTCAAATCCATGCAAGGCCAAGCTGAAGGCTGCACCTAGTTAGTTCAAAAACTTTGGGAGGCTTCCCCTCAAAAGCTTTTACCTCTCTCAAGCAAGAAAACAAGTAGTGATTTTACATTGCATAATTATGTTTCACAAATCGTTTTTAACAAATTTTATTTTTAAATTCAACTGCTTTGTGTGCGTTACTTTCAATAAAATTGCCCTAACTGAGTTTCCCAGGGTGTCACTCAGCAAGAATGCCCTAACCAAGCAAGAAAGGGTTTCCCGATTGAACGAACCTACTCCCCAACCAAGGCCAAAACCAACATCCAGGAACACAATGACCTCCTCGCAAGGCTCAATTGAGTCAGAAAAAGTTTTATTGAGCATTCTAAGATTCTGAAGAAACCAAGCAAGCCTCCCCGGCAATTGGAGCACTTCCAAACATGAGTTCCAGCGACACCAAATCCCCCATGACGGTTTAAGCTCCCTTTTAACATAAAATTCATCATGTATCCTAGACATGCATATCATTGCATTCCATGCATCACTTGCATATATTCATCATTTTCTTTCATTTCAGGAATGCTGTTGCCTCTGAAGATCCCAAGAGATCATCCTCAACAGAGTTCCCGAAGTAACCAAGCCCTAAAGGCTTCCGTTGTTCAACCATGAAAGTTATTCTTTGCGATTTCACAAGCCCTAGAAGCCTCTGTGACAATCAAATAAGCATCTCATTCTTTTTCAGGTAACCTCGTAGAGTGATCTCATTGAGTGAACACGTAGAGGGAGCCCCTATTGAGTCATTAGAAAATTTCATTAGCAATCATTGATTTCTTTCCAGGCCTTAGATGTCATTTTAGTCCCTCTTAACCTTAGAGGTCATCCCTCGTACATACCCTTATCTTTTTATCCCTTTGGGAAGTCTGCAGGCAGTTCCCCTGCACCTATCCCACCTTTCTTTTTTATTCTTTCGGGAAATCCACCGGCAGTTCCCCGGTACCTCTCCAAACTTTTTAAATTTAATTTTGGGAAGTCCACAGGTAGTTCCCCTACACCTATCCCACCATTCTTTTTCCTTCTTTAAGATAGTCCACCAGTAGGTCCCCAGTAACTATCCTCAGTTTTAAAATTTTCTTTTGGGAAGCCTGTAGGCAGTTCCCCTGCACCTATCCCACCTTTCTTTTTCATTCCTTTAGGAAGTCCACCGCCAGTTCCCCAAAAACTATCCTCAGTTTTTAATTTTTCTTTTGGGAAGTCCGCACACAGTTTCCCTGCACCTATCCCACATTCTTTTTCATTCTTTCAGGAAGTCCACCGGAAGGTCCTCGGTAACTATCCTTAGTTTTTAAATTTACTTTTGGGAAGTCCGCAGGTAGTTCTCCTGCACTTATCCAACCTTTTCTGTTTTATCCTTTCAGGTAGTCCGTCGGCAAGTCCCTAGTAACTATCCTCAGTTTTTAAATTTACTTCTAGTAAGTCGGCAGGCAGTTCCCTTGTACTTATCCCACTTTTTCTGTTTCATCTTTTCAAGAAGTCCACTGGCAGTTCTTTGATACCTTTCCTCACTTGTTAAATTTAATTTCGAGAAGTCGGCAGGCAGTTCCCCTGCACCTATCCCACATTTTCTTTTTAATTTGAAGTAAGTCCACAACTGGTTCCCCTGCACTTATCCTTTTCATTTTCTCCGTTCGGGAGGTCCAAAGGTAGTTTCCCTGCATCTATCCCACATTTTATTTCAAAAAAGTCCGCAAGTAGTTCCCCTGCACTTATCCTTCTTGTTTTCTTCATTTGGGAAGTCCGCAGGCAGTTCTCCTGCACCTATCCCACCTTTACTTTTCAATTCATATCGGTCATAGATGCCTTTTCAATTCCTGTTACCCATAGATGCCTTTTAAACTCCCAACTTTTTTCCCTTTTCAATCCTTGTTGGCCCTAGATGCTTCCTAAATTTTCATTGGCCTAAAAATCCTCCTTTCTGACCATCATGTTCTATCATGCTTTGACATTAGGTAAGTCAGGTAAGTGCTCCAACCCGCCCAAAATGATTCCATTCTTATCTTTGCACATTGTTTGTATACAAACAATGTTCAAAGAGGGGCAGCTGTTGGAACCCATTTTGTCCGGGTTGGACATACACATTCATTTGCCGCTTCAGACTTCTTTTCCATTTGTTAATCACTTTGTATAGGAAAATAAAGCAGCGTGACCATCGATCCAAAAATGCCTATGTTGGGATTACAGGATTTGATGAAGCTACCAAAATATAGTCTAAGTCTGGAGACTCGAAGAATCGAAGGTCGTAGGATCGAAGAGTCGATTTCGTAGAAGTGAAACTGTCATAGGACGTATTGGCAAGAGACTCGTAGACTCGTAGGGTCTGGAGACTCAAGGTGAAACAGTGACAGAACATTGCGAATCGTAGATCCAGGGTCGAAGGTCTCAGAGTCGAAGCACGGAAGAGACAGTTACTGCAAGCACCAATATGTTCAGAGACTCGCAGAGTCGAAGAATTCTAAAGAACAGTAACCATTGTTAAATGACTCGTAGACTCGCAGCCTGTGGAACTGTAGAGTCCCTAAAAACACTTAAGTCAATTAACAGAACTTAAACTGCCACTAGACTCGAAGACTCATAGAGTCATAAAGTCAAAGCTTTCGAACACTGTTCAGAAAACAGGACTCGTAGACTCGTAGGTTGAAAGTCGTAGAGTCGAAGCCTTCGAACACGGTTAAGAAAACAGGACTCGTAGACTCATAGGTTGAAGGTCGAAGAGTTGATGTTATAAAGACTGGCAAACAAATGAAATTGTAACTCAAGGGTCGTAGAGTCGTAGAGTCATAGACTCAAGGAATACAGTTATTCTAAAGAAATTGCCAAACTTACAGACTCGGAGATCAAAGGCTGAGAGTTTTAGCTGAAGGGTCGTAGTCATACGGAGACCTAGTTTATGAGCACCTACGAAAGACTAAGGAAGAAAAGCGAAGTCTAAGACTTGTAGAGTCGAAGATATTCAGAGCCACTTAGTCAAATAAAGTAAACTGAGAGACCCGAAGGTCGTAGACTCGTAGCTAGAACAATAGGTAGATAAGGCAGACTACGAAGAAGTCACTCTAAGCGCCATTCGAAGAGTCGCACTCATAAAGTCGTAGACTTCAGTTAATAGAGTGACACAAAAGACTAATCCAACTTGAACTCCAGCATCGAAGACTCGAAGATATGAGTCGTAGACTCACAGAAAAACTGTAAAGCCAGAAGCAAACTTTTGCAACTTCCAACAGGTTCTAACCGAAATCTTCGAGTCACCAAACCTACGAAGACTTACAACCCTAAGCATATTCATTTAGCAATATCTTCAGCTAGGGTTTGTACAGTAAGTTTGCGCTGTCCCGAGCAGTTGAGCGCATTTAATGACACATTAATTGCTACCAACTACCCTCCACGGATGAATGGCCAAGATCGATTGCACGCCAAATACGCAGTATGTGCATCTGATCTGTAAATCAGAGCAGATCTACCCATCCCCTAAGATTCCGCATTTTCAGTGGCAGGAAGTCAGTCTGTCGGGATGGACAATACGGCGCACGAGCACTTTAACCTTAAAAATATATCTCTCACACACTGAATGAAATAATTAAGAGTTGAACCTCTCTCTCAAAAGAAGGAAACACACATAACACAATATAATGGTTCTGACATAATTCAAAGAATTAATCTTTTGTAGAACCAACGAAAGAGTTCCAATGCTAGAGAGTGAGACTCTGAGAGAATTCTTCCAAGTGCTATGTGCCGCGTTGAACGAAGAACAAGAATAATCCATTTGATTATTCAAGAACCTCTTGTTCACCAAAGGTCTAGCACTTCCATTAAGTCTAATCTCTGTGATGTTTTCCACACGTCGATCTATCATAAACCATTACTTTCACAACTGAGATCTGTTGAGAACAGAGCATTTACTCTCATCTCAGTTTTGACTGATAGTTCATCATCACTCACATTATCGCTCCCAAAATTACTATCATCTTCTTCATAAATACTTCCATCATAGTCATCCGTAGAGGAATCCAAAACCAGCTAACAGTCTAGCTTTTGCAAACGAAGAAAGTTTATTCACCCCCCCTCTAGACTCACTTTGGGACCTACAATTGGTATCAGAGCAGTTCTACAACTCCGTAGAGATCCCTAAATAGCCGACATGGATTCCAGCAGTGCAGCTCCAGTATCTATAAAAGGTTCACAGGTCTGATTCAACGGATGAAGACTTACAATGTTGAGATCTCTCAGAAGGACAAGAATGACAAGTTTCTGAGATCTCTACCCTTGAGACTTCTGATAAAGACATCAGCCATCCGTCAGCTGAAGGAATGGAAAACCTGTGCCTTGGAAGCATTATACGGGGACCTCAAGACGTTCGAAATGGAAAAGGAAGAACTTGAGGCATTTGAGAATCCTTCCAAGAAAAAAGAGAAGTCTATTGCCTTTAAGGTCGTTGCTGAACCAAAGGAACCATCTTCAGAAGAGGAAGAAGATGAAGCTAAAGAACTTGTTTCAGATAGAGCCTCAGATGAAGAAGTGGCATTTCTGATCAAGAAACTGCTAAAGAGAAGGGGGAACTACAGGAGAAAAGCAAGGCAGTCCTCCTCATCCTTCTCTAAGGGAAAGGATAAGGAGAAGTTGCAGTGTTATCACTGCAACAAGCCCGGCCACTTCGCTGCCGACTGTTATAAGAAGAGGGAGAAAAAGGAGGCAGCTGAGCAGAAAAAGAAGACCAAAGGCTCCTAAAGTAGGAAGGATGACAAGAGGAAGAAGGCTCTTGTCACTAACAAGTTCAACAACGAAACTAAGGAGGAAGAAGAATCTTCTGATGAAGAGAAGAAGGAAAAAGGTCTCATCTGCTTCATGGCTGACCATTCTCCTCCCCTCAAGGTAAGAACCTACGAATAGCTCTACATTGAATATGAAGATACCTATAGAGCTCTAAAAGACATAGAGGAACAATTTCTCCCTATGAAAGCTAACAAAGAAAGATATTATTCTAAACTGGAACGGCTTTCATGTGAATATAGAGACTCTATAGATGACTATGAAAGAACAGAGAGAAAATTAAGAGCTGAAGTGAGTGAGATGAGAAGCACACACAATGATCTTTTGGACAAAGCTAGACAACTAAAAATGGCAAATAAAGACATTGATAGGCTTGAAAAGGAACTTGCTGAAACCAAAGCAAAACTGGAAAAGGAAAGACAAATCAGTCAAAAGTGGCAAGATTCTGCTGAAATTGCAGCTCACTTTAGGATCACTCCAGATGTTAAAGGTCTCGCCTTAGGTCTAGGCTTCTCTAAAGACCAAATAGCCAAGGCCCAGACTTACCCTGTGCAGACCATTGTCTTGCTTGCTTTGTTCCTACTGCAGTGTGCTCCTTGATTGTGGAAAGGAGGTGATGGCTGTTACTAGTCCACCCAAACCAGTAACACCCGAACTCAAAGACCAGGGTACTGTTGCATCTCAGGACAGTGATGCAAGAGTTGCTAAGATAGAACTGAAAGCTGAACCTTCAGTCAACCCGTCCTCTATATCTCAATACAAGGGTAAGGGTGTAGTTATTCCGGAGACAAAATCAAGTAGACATATTACTATGTTTGAGACTGGCTCATCCAGCAAGGCTGCTACCTCCCAGCCTAAGTTTGTCCCTGGTGGTAGGGTTAAGTGTAAGGACCCGTACCTTGAGTTAGTCGGTTTTGCCTCCCGAGTAGAGTTTTTCTAGATTTTGACCTAGTAGTTGGACTCCAATGAATTCACGTGCAAAAGGAAAGATGCTTAATGATGTCCTCTATCTACCACGAAGTTTCGGACCAAATGGACATGTATGTGAGGTGCACGTGATATGGGTCCAATTCACGTGCAAGTGTAATTGTCTTCCAAATGATGCAGGAGGCTAGGGGTGAAGTTTGAAAGCATTTGGAGTTCATATGGAGTTGCACGTGAATTGGGAATTCACGTGCAAATTGGCGTGCGGCATATTTTTACATGGGTCCCTTGGTTTTGGCATTCTAAGGAACTTTCTCCAAAGGACCATGTTGAAATTCCGAATATTTTGGTGTGTATGGACGCGGAAAGGTTGTAGCTTGTGTAATCAAAACTACGTCGTTTTGATCCTGGGTTTACTTAATCAAAACTACGTCGTTTTGATGTGAATGGTGTCTATATAAGGAGGGCTTGAGTTTGAGTTAGGGTTCTTGTGTTCCTTTTTTCTGCACTGTTCTTTGCCGAGAGAGAGAGAGAGCTAGAGAGAGAGAGGGAAGGGGAGTTCTTGGGTTCTTGCCGGAGCATCTTGCGTGGGGAGGACGGCGTTTGGCGCGGGAGCAAGGAAGATCTGCTTTAAGGTAGGGGTTCTGTTCTTCCTAAACCCTCCTGTCCTAGGGTCCTAGGGGCGGTCAGGTATATCTGTTTATATATATATATGTAAATTCATATAGGTGTGATCTCCTATATGAATGTTGGCCTTCAGTGGCATTTTGGTGTGGTTCGTGATCTATATGCTATATGTTTGATGAAAAGCCCGTGTGAATATAGTTATGTGTATATGCCCGCCAAGTGTTTGAAATTATGCCTCGTGAGGCCGTGCATGTTATGTGTTTGTGGAAATGCCTGTGTCTGGGTTTGTGAGCTTGTGGATATATGCATGCTTAAGTGTTCGAGGTTATTCTGTGTGACTAAGCATACTTAGTGTTTGATGTTATGCCCGTATGGCCATGTGTCTCGCGTGTTTGCTTGTACACCCGGTGGGCGGGAAGCCCGGGACTGTTTTGTGGAACCCGGTGGGGTGGAAGCCCGGGGCTGTTTTGTGGAACCCGGTGGTCGTGGAAGCCCGGGACATTTTTTGTGGAACCCGGTGGGTGTGGAAGCCCGGGACCGTTCTTGAAACCCGGTGGTCGTGGAAGCCCGGGAGTGTTTATGTACTAGCCCATGTATGACCGTGTTTCTTCGTTATAGCCTGTAACCATATCTCGGTGGGATAATTGTATCACGACACAAGCACTTGTACACAAGGCATGTAGATACCAGTGCATGGGATGGGTTGGGGAGACATGATCCCTACGAGCTGTGGTTGCTCACCCCTCCTACCATGTTGTTTTCTTTTCGGAACCTACAGGCGTTAGGTGGGACCCCAAGGTGGAAGACCTTATTTATTTAATTTGTTTATGTTATTTTTATTATGAGAATCGATGTAACCCCGGTGGGGAAAGGATTTTGTTGAAATAAACTGGATTGGATTGCTTTTAATGAATATTACTTTCTTGAATGTTGTGGATGTTTAAAATGTTAAATTCTTGTTTTGTATCCTACCCCTTTGCCCTCCGTGTGGGTAAAGGGAGTCACGCACCGGTTTCCTCGGGTTGGAAATCCGGGCGTGACAATATGGTATCGAGCATGGTCAGTTGGCCTAGGGTAGTGGCGGACTTGGTTATCTTGAGTCCTTTGGAGGAGCCCGGAGGGACATGCCCGATCAACATGGTCCTCTTTGAGCCTCCAAGGTGTACTTGGGGTAGTCCGGTCTTGTAGTAGGATTTGCATGCATTGGCATTAGGGCACTAGTCGCATTTCTCGTGAATGTATGCTAAACCGTGGATAAAATCATATGATTAAGTGAAATGTGCAACTCGATTTGTTTGGCAATGTGTACTTGAATCGTGCAATGTGATTGATGCAATGTATGTGTGTAACATCACGTGATAGTGGAATTGATCGGTGGGGGTAGAGGTAGTGACGCGATAGATTATAAAATTGTTTTGACGTTGTGCTTCTTACTCGTGTAGTAAGAATGCCGCCGAGGAGAGTGACACGTGCGTCCGGGGCGATGGCCGATGAGTCATCCGCCCATGAGGGTCGGGTGCGGGACCATCCGTTGGAGGGCATGCGTTATTTCGGCACAGGCAAGAAGGCATCCGGCGGAGGTACGAGAGCTACGGGAGGGACTCCGGCGGACGTTCGGGAGGAGGTGCGCCGTGAGAGGCGGCACGGCAGGTGGTGCCACCACCACCACCACCGCACGAGAGCGCCTCGTGAGCGTGAGAGTTCGGCCGGGTGGTGTACCGACCCGTGCGAGGATGACGTGGTGACACGGTTCCGAAAGGAACAACCTCCGCGATTTAAGGGGGAGAAGATCCCGTGGTAGGCGAGCGGTGGTTGAGGCAGATTGAGCACGTGTTCTCCTTTCTCCCGCCCAGGGAGGAGGATAAGGTGCGGCCTGCAGTCGGCAACCGGAGGGGGACGCTTTGGAGTGGTGGACGAGTGTTGCGGGGAGCCGTGCGGTCAACTCATGTTTTTGGGAGGAGTTCTTGCAACTCTTCCAAGATGAGTTCTTCCTGGAACGGTGAGATGGCAAAAGAGGGAAGAATTTGGCAGCTTGAACAGGGATCCAAGACGGTACCCGAATATGAGCGGGAGTTCGGAGATTGAGTAGGTTTGCTCCGAGGCGTGGTAAGGGAGGACCCGAAGGCCCACAAGTTCACCTTGGGTCTCGGCCGCCCTTAGGGAGAGGGGTGGCGATTCTACGCTTGAGGACCTATGCCGAGGCCGTGGAGACGGCCCGTATAGCCGAGAGGGAACCGGATGATGGGAGGCGCCCATCGGGGCGCCGATTGCGAGTGGGCCCGATCGAGATGCGGGGTCCAAGAGGCTCAAGACGGAGGAGAGGGATAGCAGTTCCTTCCGCAGCAGGGGACGGACATTGGCGAACCCAGGGAGGTCTAGCTTTGGCGGTGGCGCAGGGGCGGTCCAAGCAGGGGGTCTCCCCGGCGGTTGTTACTGCTGTGGGGAGCAAGGCCACTTAAGGAAGGAGTGTCCAAAGAGGGACCGGAAATGCCATAGATGTGGACGAGAGGGCCATCCGAGCCGGGTTTGCCGGAGTGGCAACAGGGGAGTTGGAGGCATGACATCCAAGACAAGGAGTGATGCCGGTTTTCGTGCACCAGGCGAGAGACCAGCTCGTCGGTGGCAGGCCGCCAAGCGGGATCCGGTCGGACCCGACCTCGGGGGAGGCCGGAGCGGCACGGACCGAGGCCGGAGGCAACCTTAGCGGGAAGCGTCCAAGTGAGGAGCCGATAGTGGCACGGGCCAAGGAAGGGTGTTTGCGCTGGAGGCGACATACCAGAGGAGGCCGAGCTACCACCCCCACCACGGCGAGGGTGGAGCGGACCATCGGTGGTTAGAGGTACCCTCTTGATCTCCCGTACCTTAGCTTCGTTCTTTTCGATACGGGTGCATCGTGTTCGTTTGTTCTCGAGCTCGTGATAGATAGTTTGGGGTTAGCTCGTGTGGAGGCCGCGAGGCCCCTAGTTGTGGAGTTCCGGTGGGAGGCATGATAGAGGTACGACGAGTGTGTCGTGACCGTGTGTTAACCATAGGAGAGGTGGAGCCGCGTTTTGACTTGCATGTGATGCCTTTGAGGGCGTTTGACCCGATCTTGGGTATGGATTGGCTTATGGCTTTCCGGGCCAAGATAGATTGTTATCGGCGGCGTGTGTCCTTTGTGACACCTGCGGGGACCTCTTGCACCCTGCGGGGGAGTGGGATTGTGAGGCGAGTCGGGCCGGGCCAGTGTTGGACCAGTGGGGTGCCATTACCCACGGGTTGGCGCCCCGACCTTTGCCGAGGAGGGTAAGGTGGAAAAGAGGGTGTGGCCCTTGTTGTGGACCAATTTCGGGATGTTTTTCCTGAGCGGTTGAGGAGTTTGCCACCTAAGAGGAGTGTGGAGTTCACCATCGAGTTGGTGCGGGGACAGTCCAATTTCCCAAGTAGCGTATCGTATGGGGCCAGCCGAGCCGAGGGAGCTTGAGGCAAATCGAGGAGTTGGTGGGCCGGGGGTATATCGGACCAAGTACCTCACCTTGGGGTGCTCCGGTGCTCTTTTGCTAAGAAGGCCGATGGCACGCTTCGTCTCGCATCGACTGGGTGAAGCCGAATTCGGTGGACCGTGAAGAACAAGTACCCGTTGCCTCGGATAGATGACCCGTTTGACCAATTGAGTGGGGCCCGGTGGTTTTCCAAGATAGATTTACGGTCGGGGTATCACCGGCTCGGGGTTAGGGAGGAGGACATCCCTAAGACGGCTTTCGGTGCGGTATGGGCATTATGAGTGGGTAGTGATGCCTTTGGGCTCACTAATGCGCCAAGCAGTGTTCATGCATTTGATGAACCAAGTCTTTGCCCCATACTTAGACTCGTTCGTGGTGGTGTTTATCGACGACATCTTGGTGTATTCCAAGACCGAGAGGGAGCACGTGGAACACTTGGCAACATGTTGCAAACCTTGAGGGACGCAGGTTGTTTGCTAAGTTTAGCAAGTGTGAGTTTTGGCCGCAGGAGGTTCACTTTCTTGGCCATGTGGTGTCAGCGAGGGAGTTAGGTGGACCCGCCAAGATTGAGGCCGTGGCATCGTGGGCAAGGCCAACCAACGTTTTTGAGATCCGTAGTTTTCTTGGCTTGGCGGGGTACTATCGTCGTTTTGTAGAGGGGTTCTCCCGTTTGGCGGCGCCTATGACGCGTTGACTCGGAAGGGCGTGAAGTTTGAGTGGACGGACAAGTGCCAGCGGGCGTTTGAGACTCTCAAAACCCGTTTGACCACCGCACCTGTGTTGAGGTTGCCTAGGGAGGATATTCCGTATGAGGTGTCCCGTGATGCGTCCAAGGGTTGGTTTGGGGTGTGTGCTTATGCAGGGGCACGGGTGGTAGCTTATGGGTCAAGGCGGTAAGCCTCATGAGCGAATTATCCTACTCATGACCTTGAGTTAGCCGGTCATCTTCGCCCTGAAGAGTTGGCGCACTACCTCTTGGGGGAAAAGTTTGTGGTGTTCTCGGATCACAAGAGCCTTCGACATCTTTACTCGAAGGACTTGAATTTGAGGCAAAGGAGATGGGTGGAGTATTTGCGGACCTTTGATTTTACTCTTGCCTATACCCTGGGCAAGGGTAATGTTGTGGCCGATGCATTGAGCAGAAAAGGGAAAGCCGAGGTGGCCGTGAGGGAGTGGAAGCCGATGGAGCGGTTGGCGACGTTGCGGCTGCGGCTCGTTGTTCGTGATGGTGGGACGAGCCCCGCGCCCTTTGGTGGTAGTGCTCGAGTTGTACCGGCGCGTCCGGGAGGAAACAGTGGGTGACATTGAGTGTGAGGTTCTCCGTGCCCGTATTGAGGCCGGGGAGCTATCGGGGACCGGACGGAGGGTCCCGAGCATGAGTTGTCATTTCAGGGGCGGTTGGTAGTAGCTTCTTCCCTCAGGGATGAGGTGATGAGGGAGTTTCACCAATCTAGGGTTCTTGTGCATCCAGGGGGTACGAAGATGTACCATGCGCTTCGCGGACATTTTTGGTGGCCTGGGATGAAACGCGATGTGGCCGCCTTTGTTTCGCGGTGCCTCACGTGTCGGCAGTGAAGGCCGAGCATGGCGGCCGGCGGGCATGTTACGCCCCTTGCCCATAGCGGAGTGGAAGTGGGACCATATCGCGATGGACTTTTGATGGTCTTCCACCCACCACCGGGAGGAAGGACATGATTTGGGTGATTGTGGATCGACTCACAAAGTCGGCCCATTTTCTTGCTCGTTCGCGAGCGGGACTCCATTGGGACTTTGAGTCACCGGTACATGAACGAGATTGTGAGACCGCATGGGGTACCATCATCGGTTGTCTCCGACCGGGATTCGAGGTTCACTTCCCGTTTCGGGGCCGGTTTGCGGGAGGCTATGGGAACCAAGCTTCACTTGAGTACGCCTTTCACCCTGAGACGGACGGTCGGACCGAGCGGACGAATCGGACCATGGAGGACATGTTACGGGCCCGTGTGTTAGATTTCGGGGTTCGTGGGCAACTCACCTTCCTTTGGTGGAGTTTGCCTACAACAAGCCTATGGCATCCATTGGGATGGCTCCTTTTGAGGCGTTGTACGGACGGCCGTGTCGATCACCCTTGTGTTGGACCGAGGTAGGAGAGGCAGCCCTCTTGGGGCCACGCTTGGTTCAAGAGGCTACCGAGAAGGTCAAGTTGATTCGTCGGCGTTTGTTGTCGGCTCGAGTCGGCGAAATCTTATGCGGATCCGGCGGCGACCTTTGGAGTTTTACCTTGGTGATCATGTGTTCCTTCGTGTCTCTCCACGCCGTGGACATCGACGGTTTGGGCGAGGTTCCAAGCTATCTCCGCGGTTTATTGGCCCTTTTGAGATTTGGATCGTGTAGGGCCCGTAGCCTACCGGTTAGCGTTACCACCGCGGGCCGAGTCGAGTGCACAACGTGTTTCACGTGTCCCGGCTGAGGAAGTATCACCCCGACCCCACTCATGTGATTGATTGGGGACGTTGGACATCGAGGATGACATGTCCGTCATTGAGGCCCCTATCCGTATCCTAGATCGGCAAGAGAAACTTTTGCGTGGTCGTGCTTATTCCTTTGGTTCGCGTCTCGTGGCAGCACCGTGGCATCGAGGAGGAGACATGGGAACGGGAGTCCGTGATGCGGGAGCAGACCCGGACTTGTTCGAGGACGAACAATCTTAAGCGTGGGAGGTGGGCTGTTGGCCAAGGGATAGTGATGTTTCCTTGTGATGTGTTTTCTTGTATTAGTTGATGTATTTGTATTGTCTTTTAAAGACATGTGTTCTTATTTGTGATGTGCTTTGAAATGTGTATTCGTGCCATGTGGACATGTGTTCGTGCATTATTGTGGTTATGGATTATGGTGGTCTCGTTATGTCTTTGTGTCTGTGTGTGGTGTATGACCCATTTGGGTGTGGTGGCTTGCCGGGTGGCAAATGGGTAGTTTGTGGTTGTTTTCCTCGTATGTCATTTCTTTTCGAGGACGAAAAGTCTTAAGGGGAGAGGATGTAAGGACCCGTACCTTGAGTTAGTCGGCTTTGCCTCCCGAGTAGAGTTTTTCTAGATTTTGACCTAGTAGTTGGACTCCAATGAATTCACGTGCAAAAGGAAAGATGCTTAAATGATGTCCTCTATCTACCACAAGTTTCGGACCAAATGGACATGTATGTGAGGTGCACGTGATATGGGTCCAATTCACGTGCAAGTGTAATTGTCTTCCAAATGATGCAAGGAGGCTAGGGTGAAGTTTGAAAGCATTTGGAGTTCATATGGAGTTGCACGTGAATTGGGAATTCACGTGCAAATTGGCGTGCGAGCATATTTTTACATGGGTCCCTTGGTTTTGGCATTCTAAGGAACTTTCTCCAAAGGACCATGTTGAAATTCCGAATATTTTGGTGTGTATGGACGCGGAAAGGTTGTAGCTTGTGTAATCAAAACTACGTCGTTTTGATCCTGGGTTTACTTAATCAAAACTACGTCGTTTTGATGTGAATGGTGTCTATATAAGGAGGGCTTGAGTTTGAGTTAGGGTTCTTGTGTTCCTTTTCATGCACTGCCGCCCGAGAGAGAGAGAGAGAGCTAGAGAGAGAGAGGGAAGGGGAGTTCTTGGGTTCTTCGCCGGAGCATCTTGCGTGGGGAGGACGGCGTTTGGCGCGGGAGCAAGGAAGATCTCGCTTTAAGGTAGGGGTCTCCGTTCTTCCTAAACCCTCCGTCCTAGGGTCCTAGGGCGGATTCTGGGTCGTATCCGTTTATATATATATATGTAAATTCATATAGGTGTGATCTCCTATATGAATGTTGGCCTTAATGGCATTTTGGTGTGGTTCCGTGATCTATATGCTATATGTTTGATGAAAAGCCCGTGTGAATATAGTTATGTGTATATGCCTGCCAAGTGTTTGAAATTATGCCCGTGAGGTCCGTGCATGTTATGTGTTTGTGGAAATGCCTGTGTGGCCGGGTTTGTGAGCTTGTGGATATATGCATGCTAAGTGTTCGAGGTTATTCCTGTGTGACTAAGCATACTTAGTGTTTGATGTTATGCCCGTATGGCCATGTGTCTGCGTGTTTGCTTGTACACCCGGTGGCCGTGGAAGCCTGGGACTGTTTTGTGGAACCCGGTGGTCGTGGAAGCCCGGGGCTGTTTTGTGGAACCCGGTGGTGGAAGCCCGGGACTGTTTTGTGGAACCCGGGTGGCTGTGGAAGCCCGGGACTGTTCTTGAAACCCGGTGGTCTGGAAGCCCGGGAGTGTTTATGTACTAGCCCATGTATGACCGTGTTTCTTCGTTATAGCCCGTAACCATATCCGGTGGGATAATTGTATCACGACACAGACTTGTACACAAGGCATGTAGATACCAGTGCATGGGACGGGTTGGGAGACATGATCCCCATGAGCTGTGGTTGCTCACCCTCCTACCATGTTGTTTTCTTTTCGGAACCTACGGCGTTAGGTGGGACCCCAAGGTGGAAGACCTTATTTATTTAATTTGTTTATGTTATTTTTATTATGAGAATCGATGTAACCCCAGGTGGGGAAAGGATTTTGTTGAAATAAACTGGATTGGATTGCTTTTAATGAATATTACTTTCTTGAATGTTGTGGATGTTTAAAATGTTAAATTCTTGTTTTGTATCCTACCCCTTTGCCCTCCGTGTGGGTAAGGGGAGTCACGTACCGGTTTCCTCGGGTTGGAATCCGGGCGTGACATTAAGAATGGTCTAGGATATGTGAGAAAACCAAGGAAACCTCTTAACACTCCAACAAAACCCTTGAGACAGAGTGTTCAACCCAAACCTGTCAAATGCCCTATCTTTTGTGAAGTTGGACACCTCTCCTATCAGTGCAGATTCTACCCTGAGTATCTTAGGAAGGAGATTGCCAAAGAAATCAGGGTAAACCTTAAACAGCTGAACTTCTCTAAAAATTTGTAGTGCAACAACAACTCTGATAGGAAGAAACAATTTAGGCACACACAGGCTACCCAATCAAAGAACTTAAAGATTAAACCTGTGAAGAAAACTGCTAATTTTGTGCCTAAGAAAGCTGCAGAAGGTAACAGTGAAGAAGGAGAGTCGTGTATGTACTCCAAGGATCACCTTGCTAACGTGACTAATTCTGGATCACCTAAATTAGCATGGCAAATCAAGTCTGCTCCCTCTTACTGGAAACCTAAAATGATAACTGCAACTCACACTTACCCAAAGCCCAATCTTAATTGGGCCCCCAAGACTTAGTTGCTCATTGTGCAGGAACAGGTACCTGAAGCTGAAAGCAGCCACCGGAAACAAAAGATCAATTCCAGCTAGTGGTATCTTGATAGTGCCTGTTCTGTGCACATGACAGATGATGTCTCTCTATTGAGTGAGGTAAGGGAGGTTCCAGTTTCATCTGTCACTTTCGGGGACAACAAAAAGGATGAGATTGTTGGTAAGGGTATTCTCTCTAATGGTTCTATTTCAATTCAGAATGTATCTGTTGTTCAAGGTCTTAAACATAACTTGTTGAGCATAAGTCAATTATGTGACAAGGGTTATGACGTTTTGTTCACTAAACACACCTGCACAGTTATGGACTCTGTCTCCAAAGAGGTAAAGCTGAATGGGCATAGACAAGGCAATGTCTACAAGTTGGTCTTTGGTAATGCTCAATCTACTGAACCAATTTGTTTTCTGTCAAAAGCTTCACCTGACATTAGTTGGTTGTGGCACAAGAGATTTGGTCATTTAAACTTTAAGACTATGTCTAAACTGGCATCTCTTGATTTGGTTGAGGGCTTACCCAAGCATGTTTATGAGAAAGAACACCCTTGTAGGGATTGTCAGCTGGGTAAGCAGGTTAAACATTCCTTTAAGAATGTAGATAAAACCTCAATCACACAACCACTTGAACTTCTGCACATGGACCTATGTGGACCAATAAATGTGTCTTCCTTATCTCGTGCACGATACTTTCTTGCAGTAGTAGATGACTATACCAGATACACTTGGGTCATGTTTCCCAAAAATAAAAGTGAAACATTTGAGAATCTTGTTGAACTCTTCAATTGGGTCACAAATGTTAAGAGTATTTCTATTAAGTGCATTTGCAGCGATCATGGCAAGGAATTTGAATTTTCTGATATGTTAGAGTTTTGTACTAAACAAGGTATCCAGCATAATTTCTCAGCACCAAGAACTCCACAACAAAATGGGGTGGCTGAAAGAAAGAATCGGACACTAGTTGAAGCAGCTAGAACCATGTTGACAGGAGCTCAGTTCCCAAAATCCCTATGGGCTGAAGTTGTTGCCACTGCATGTTATGTACAAAACAGAACTCTAATTGTTATTCCCAATGTGAGTTGTTTAGAGTTGGCATGCTGATTGTGTTGTCATTGTTGTCAACCTTGTGATTGCACCATATGAAAGAAAGAGGAGGTCCAGAGAAGCAGATATTATCACATGCAAAAATAGTATTTTAATGATGTTTGGAGCTACAATCAATATTGCGTGCGAAGGCATTATTGATCTATAGTTTATGGGGGGACTCACTAGAGAAATTGGAGCACATTTGGCTCGCACGTGAAAAGCCCATATCACGTGCAAAGGCAATTCTTGTCCAATTGCTCTGAAATTTTGAGGACATGTTTATGGCCTAATTTTGAGCCAATTGGGCTCTGCACGTGAAAAGCCCATATCACGTGCAAAGGCAATTCTTGTCCGATTGCTCTGAAATTTTGAGGACATGTTTATGACATTATTTGGAGCAACATTTGTTCTGCACGTGAAAAAGTTTGAGACCTTCTTCTAGGTCAAAATAGCCATCTAAAGTGATATCGTGTGCAAATAGGATGATGTGTGCAGGCTTATTTTTGGCTCAGAATTTCACCATTTTTTGATATCGTGCCACAAGACAAACTGCATTTTTCGCTTCACTCTTTTGATATCGTGCCACAAGACAAACTGCCTGCATAATATCTGGTCGTGTGGCTGTCAAGTATAATAAACTACCGATCATGCTCCTATAGAGCTTCTGTTCCACACTTGGACCATCTTCATCCTTAGAAATCGTGACCTACCTCCATAGGGGTAGAAATGGGCTTACAATCACCCATTCCAAACTTCATCAGCATGTCTCTAGTGTACTTTGCCTGTGATAAGAATATGCCATTCTTTCTCTGTTCAACTTGCAGACCCAAAAAGTATGATAGCTCTCCTATCATAGACATCTCAAATTCTGCCTGCATTAATTCTGAAAACTGCTTGCACATATCTTCACTGTCACTGGCAAATATTATATCATCCACATATACAATGATTACTAGCTGGCCTCTATCACTCTTCCTGATATACAAGTTGCTGTCCACTGTTCCTTTCTTGAACTGAAGTCTTCCAAGATACTTATCCAGCCTTGAATACCAAGCTCGTGGTGCCTGTTTCAAGCCATACAGAGCTTTCTTCAACTCGCATACCTTGGTTTCATCATCTCCAAGTATGAAACCATCCTGGCCGTTCCATATAAACTTCTTCTTCAAGATCTCCATTCAAGAAGGCTGACTTCACATCCATCTGAAAAATCTTATATTTTAGATGTGCAAAGAATCGCCAAAAACATTCGAACACTTTCTAGCCTTGCAACAGGGGCAAAAGTTTCATCAAAGTCAACTCCTTCCACCTGTGAATAACCTTTACGACTAGTCGTGCTTTATTTCGAATGATTTTGCCATCCTCATTCATTTTGTTTCAGTAGACCCATTTGCGGCCAATCACATTTTTGTTCTTAGGTCTTTCCACTAGCTCCCATGTGTTGTTTTTCTCAATTTGATCGAGCTCCTCATCCATAGCTTTGATCCAAAAAGGATCATCTTGAGCCTCTCCAACAGATGTAGGCTCAACTTGTGATATTAAAGCCGTAGCTTGAATTTGTCTTCTTGTTCTCCTGGTGCATTGGCATCACCAATGATTTGTGTTCTACCAGCCTCTACCACTTGAGAGTTCGCTGAACTCTTCTTTCTTCTAGTAGATCGTGATTCTCGTAGTATCGCCTTCGTCTCGAATCACTATCACCGCCTAAGCCCGCCACTTCCTTATCTTGATTGGTAGTAGTCATGGTAGACTCTGCTTCTTCTCCTAGTGGATCATCAACCTTTATTGTTGTGGTCTCTTCGAGTTCGTATCTCCACAACCTTCACATCACAACTCTCAACCAACTTCGTAACCTATAATTATAAACCTTGTATGCTTTCTTGGTGTAAGAGTAACCCAAAAACATCCCTTTATCGGCTTTCTTATCAAACTTGCCGATAGGATCCTTCCTCTTGATATAACATGGGCTTCCAAACACTCTAAGTGTTTCATTGTTGCTTTATACCCATACCATAATTCATATGGAGTCTTGGTAGAATTAGACCTTAACAAGGTTCTGTTTTGCATATATATCGCAACCTGTGTGGCCTCCTTCCAAAATCTTTGTGGAACATTATTATCTATCATCATAGTTCTTGCCATTTCCACAACCGCTCTGTTTTTCCTTTCTACCACTCCATTTTGTTGTGGTGTTTCGACGCTAGATTTTTGATGGAGAATTCCATACTTTGCCAAATAAGCCTCAAACTCTCCAGGATGTGAACTCACTACCATGATCCGACCTCAATGCTTTTATTTTAACCCCAAGCTGATTTTCTACTCTCTTCTTGTAGTCCTTGAAGCATTTGAATGCATCACTCTTGTGCTTGAGATGAATAATAGTAGTCGGTCTCATGAAGTCATCAATTAATAACATAAAGTACCTCTCGCCATTGGTACCTTTGGTTCTCATAGGTCCACATAAATCAGTGTGTATTAGACTCGGCAAACTTGAGTGTTGTGCTCCTTCGGTTTGTGCACTATACTTGTTTGCTTTCCTTCTTGACAAACGCCACACCTGTATCTCTATCTCTCCTGGAGATCAGGCAAATCTGCCACCGCCTGATTAGTTACTAGGGCTCTCATATTCTTCTGATTTAGGTGCCCTAATCTCCTATGCCATAGCTCATTCTTATCTGCTTTGCTAAAACAAACAAGTCTCTTCATTTGTACCTTGAATATGGTACAAGTTTCCATCTGTCCTCTTGCCTCTAGCAATCACATCTGTCGATCCCTTCTTCTTGATTAGACAGCTTTTGTTAGTAAAAATAACATCATGTCCATCATCACATAGTTGATCGACACTCAACAAATCGTGCCTTAACCCTTCAACCAGGATACACATTTTCTGATTCAAATTGATTGCCTCTAATTTTTGCTTTTCCTTTCCCTCGATTTGCGGTAACCCATTGTCACCAAATTTGATGTGCCACGCTCTTCTCTGTAGATAAATTTAGAAGCTTCCTATTCCCAGTCATGTGTGATGTACAACCACCTGTCTAGTATCCAAGTCGTATCATTGCTATCTGCCTTTAATGCTACCTCGGCTACATTAGCTTTCTCTTTTGGCCTGTACTCCATCTTGCTAGATGAAGGTTTTATAATGTTTGTCCCCCCCGGAGTTCTCACGACCTTAACATCAACTCCATTATGTACTTTTCTCTGTGCTTGTTGATGTTGCTCCTTTGGGATCTGTCCTAGTAGAATGGTCATGCATCTTCTAGCCATGTGACCCTTCTTACCACACCTGTAGCAGTAGATATAAGCCAAACCGAACCTACGCCCTCCGCTTCTGCCGGGTTCTATTACATTGCTCGATTTGTGTCCTTGCAACCCACAACTAAAACAATACCCTTCAAATCTTCTAATCCTTTGAACTCCATGTTCGGGGCTTGCCTCATATTAACAATGGTAGCTTCTTCTTGATTCACAGTTGTCTTTGGCTTTTCAACTTGCTTTGACACCTGCCTAGTGGTTTCACCGCATTTGCCTTTGATTTTGGCTTCTTGATCATCAATTCTAATTTCCCTTGCTTTTGAGCTTTCTGGATTTGTAGACTCTTTCTTTTGCAATTGCATCCTAAGCTCACAAATCTCGACCTCCAATCGCCAAGCATTTAATCTTCCTGATTCAAGTTCTTTAGTGAGATCATCTACCGAGTCTTGATATACTCTTCAATCTTCACTTTTGATTCCATCAACGGTCTCACTGGAATCATCAAAAAGAACTTCAACAACTTTCTTCTCTTTCTTCAGAGATTTAATTGTGGCCCTCTGTTCAATAATCTTCTTCGAGCTCGATTCAGTTCCTCTCCAAAGTCATACTCTAGTTCTTCCTCTTCACAGTCTTCCTCTTGTGAAGGTTCATCTTCTTCCTGACTCTGTTCTTGCATGGACACCATAAATACTTGTTCTTCAATAACATCCGATGCCTCCTCCTCGGTTGAACTTGAATCATCCAAAACAAGACTAAGATAGTTTCTTAGTTTGTTCAGCTCTGCTCTCGTTGTTTGTTTGCTCTTCTTCTGGAAATATGGCTTCTTTTTCCTGTACTGATCATCATTAACATTTTTCTCCTTTGTATCCAACTTCTCACTTGGACACTCTTGAGCAAAATGTCCACGGCCTCCACAATTCTGAGATATGTGAAGGGGACCAGTGATTATGGGCTTTGGTATCCAGAAAATGCAGATTTGACTTTGGTTGCTTACAGTGATGCTGATTGGGCAGGTTGCAGAGATGATAGAAAGTCCACCTCCGGTGGAGCATTCTTTTTGGGCAACAGATGTGTTTCCTGGCTCAGTAAGAAATAGGAGAGTGTGTCTTTGAGTACTACAGAGGCGAATATATAGCGAGTAGCTTCGGCATGCACTCAGGTAATCTGGATGAAGAGACGACTTAGAGACTTGATTAAGGGAGTTACAGGCACAACTGTGATAAAATGTGACAATCAAAGTGCCATAAATCTGATTAAGAATAGTGTTCATCATTCCAGGTGTAAGCACATCGACATCAGGTATCATTTTCTGAGAGAAAAAGTGGAGAGGAAGATTATTCAGTTGGACTTTGTAGTCGCAAGCAACAAATAGCCGACATATTTACTAAGCCTCTCGCCACGAGAATTGTTTGAGCAACATCGAGCTAGCCTCGGTGTGTATCCCTCTCATTGAGGGAGTAGGATCACCCCGAGATACCCTCCAGGTTCTGTGAGAACCCCTAGTTCTTTCAAGTAGTATCTACTTTGCAGAGGATGTGTTGTCCGACGCCTGTTTCAATTCTTTGGAATTGTTGTCAAAGGGGGAGAGATGTTCCAGAAAGAGGGAGAGATGTCCTCGACAGGGGGAGTTAACCTTCTATCGGGGGAGTTGTTTCCAGGAGGAGAACCATCATTAATTATACCATCATTAATTATCATCTGACGGAGGAAGGAAGGTTCTGAACAAAGTAGAGTGCAAGATTAATATGAGAAGTCATATATAGGGGGAGTGTGTGTATGATGATTGCACACAGGAATTGTTTTTTGCAGGAGGTGTAATATAATATTGAAGGGGATTTCCGATTGCAGTCTATGTTATGTGTAGTTCAACAAGGTTACAGCAGAGTTGAACCCATTATGACCCATTATGGTTCTTGTGGTTGCCAACAATTCCAAAGGGGGAGATTGTTATTCCCAATGTGAGTTGTTGAGAGTTGGCATGTTGATTGTGTTGTCATTGTTGTCAACCTTGTGATTGCACCATATGAAAGAAAGAGGAGGTCCAGGAGAAGCGAGATATTATCACATGCAAAAATAGTATTTTAATGATGTTTGGAGCTACAATCAATATTGCGTGCGAAGGCATTATTGATCTATAGTTTATGGGGGACTCACTAGAGAAATTGGAGCACATTTGGCTCTGCACGTGAAAAGCCCATATCACGTGCAAAGGCAATTCTTGTCCAATTGCTCTGAATTTTTGAGGACATGTTTATGGCCTAATTTTGAGCCAATTGGGCTCTGCACGTGAAAAGCCCATATCACGTGCAAAGGCAATTCTTGTCCGATTGCTATGAAATTTTGAGGACATGTTTATGACATTATTTGGAGCAACATTTGTTCTGCACGTGAAACAGTTTGAGACCTTCTTCTAGGTCAAAATAGCCATCTAAAGTGATATCGTGTGCAAATAGGATGATGTGTGCAGGCTTATTTTTGGCTCAGAATTTCACCATTTTTTAGGGGTGGATAGAGGACTTAAGGATCTACATCTTTGCTTTTGACTTCAAGTGAATTTGAGCTCTGTGGAGAAAGTTATGGTCAATATACCGACATTAGCACATGCAGATCGAGTTCACCAGGTGTATGGCCGAGATCCGTTGATTAAGGTGAGCTTGATCCAATGGTTAAGATTATTTCATTTAAATAAGTTTGATCCTATGGATAATATTATATTCAAGATTAGATCAATGGTGGAGATTTGGCTCCTGGATTAGGTTAAGAGAGAGGCTTTAACCTAGATCCAAGGGTGGAAATTAACTCAAAGAAAGAGATCAATGGTCGGGAGCCGGTGCTGATTATATGGGAGGAGATTAGGGTAATATGGTGATATATATACCATGATTTTCGTCCTATCTTGTGTGGGTTTTTGGAGAGATAGCTCCAGAGCAATTTTATTGATTATATTTGAGAAAAAGAGAGCTATAGTGATTGTGAATCAACCGAAGATCAAGATCCAGTCACAAGGAGCGTGTTTCGATCATTCAAGAGGTCGAAGGAAGAACCCTAGAGTTAAAGGGTTAGTCTACAACAACAAGAGCTTCTTATTTTGATTTCTCACAGGTTGGTGATCAAAATCAACTTACATTTTGGTTGTTTAGGCCGTGAAATTTGAGAAATCAATTTGTTATGATTGTAAGGCTGGAATCGGTGTGATTCAGTCATTGTTTTGATTGTGAGAAGATTGTAATTGGGTAGTGAACCCAAGGGGCGAGACCCTAAACTTGTATCGAGGCAGTGAGCCTTGGGTAGTAGTGTGCTATCCTAAATCGCATAGTGAAGATTCTGTGGTTAGCAAATTGCTAATCACGCCGTGGACGTAGCTCTACACATTGTAGGGTGAACCACGTAATTGTTGTGTGCCTTGTCTTTGTTGTTTCTTTTTATTTGGCATACGAACACAGAAATTGAGTTGACTAAAGAGATCATCAGGAGTAAATAAGAAAAGGGGTAAAAATTAAATTGATACACTGATTCACCCCCCCTCTCAGTGCATGTATGGGAATATCACTAATTAACAAACGAGCCATGAAAACACCCTATGAGTTATGGAAGGGAAGGAGACCAAACATTAGTCACCTAAGGATCTTCGGGTGTAGTTGCTACATTCTGAACAATGTCAAGGATTACTTGAATAAGTTTGATGCCAAATCAGATGATGGATATCTTGTTGGATATTCCATGACTAGCAAGGCTTATCGTGTGTTTAATAGAAGGACTAAAGTTGTTGAAAAGTCTATTCATGTTTCTTTTGATGAGGCTAACCATGGAATGCAGAAAGGAGATCAAAAGGTAAATGAGGTGCAGGACACTATCATTGTAGAAGACCAAGACACAGATAACCCTACTACAACTGAACCAATAGGAGATGCACCTGAACCTGATGAACAAAGAGCTAAACTGGTTGCTGCAGAACCAAGTCAAAAATTAGCAGGAAATCATGACTCTAACATTCAACCTGTTCAATCTCTGCCACTTCCACCAGCCCAAGAACCTGACATTGAGCAATTGGGCATTCATTATGAAGAAAGAGAAGACCTTCCAAAGGCAAGGAGAAGGTTAAAGGACCACCCTTCTGAACTGATAATAGGAGGTCCTGCTGCACGAGTCAAAACAAGGGCTGCCACACTCCATGGAAATCTTTATATGTGTTTCCTACCACAAGTGGAGCCAAAATCAGTTGATGATGCAGTTCAGGATCACTATTGGATTGACGCGAAGCAAGAAGAATTAAATCAGTTCAAAAGACAGAAAGTATGGGAGTTGGTCAATAGGCCCAGATCACAGCAAGTCATTGGCATGAAATGGGTCTTCAGAAACAAACTTGATACTGACGGTGTTGTAATAAAAAACAACGCCAGACTGGTTGCAAAAGGATACAGACAAGAAGAAGGAATCGACTACGATGAAACCTTTGCACCAGTTTCTAGACTGGAGGTGATTCACATGTTCTTAGCATATGCAGCATTCGAGGACTTCAAAGTTTAGCAGATGGATGTGGAGAGTGCTTTCTTGAATGGAAACCTCCAAGAAGAAGTCTATGTTGAACAACCACCCGGGTTTCAAGAGCCAAACCAAGAGCACAAGGTATACAAACTGAAGAAGGCTCTATATGGATTAAAACAAGCTCCCATAGCGTGGTATGAAACATTGTCAGAGTTTCTGATTAAGAACAAGTTCAGAAAAGGCAAAATTGACCCCACACTGTTTCTCAAGGAAGGAAAAGGATCACCCTTGATAGTCCAAATTTATGTGGATGACATCATCTTTGGATCAAGGGACAAAAGATAATGTGAAGACTTCTCCCATCTAATGAAAAGTGAATATGAGATGAGTATGATGGGAGAACTCTCATTCTTCCTTGGATTGGAGGTCAAGCAGTTGGAGGATGGGATCTTTATCAGTCAAACCAAATACACCAAGGAGATACTGAAGAAGTTTAAGATGACTGATGTGACTCACATGAAAACACCCATTCCTACAAACGCCAAACTGGATATGGATAAAGCAGGCAAGGAAGTGGATATCTTATAATACAGAAGCATGATTGGATCCTTGCTGTACCTGATAGCAAGCAGACCTGACATAATGTTTGCAACATGCATCTGTGCCAGATACCAAGCTAATCCCAAGGAATCCCACTTGTCTCATGTCAAGAGAATTATGCGGTACCTGAAGGGAACTAAAAATTTGGGATTATGGTATCCAAGAGAGTCTGATTTCAAACTGAGAGGATATTCAGATGCAGACTTTTTCGGCTGCAGGATTGATAGGAAGAGCACAAGTGGAACATGCGAACTTCTTAGCAACAGACTTGTATCCTGGTTTAGCAAGAAATAGAATTCAGTTTCAACCTCCACAACTGAAGCCGAATATATTGCTGCAGGAAGCTGTTGTGCTCAGTTGCTTTGGATGGGCAGTCAACTTTCAGACTATGGGTTTAACCTAAAGGCTGTGCCTCTGTATTGTGACAATACAAGCGCCATCGCAATCTCCAACAATTCTGTCATGCATCCCAAAACCAAGCACATCGAGGTCAGACATCACTTCATACGTGACCATGTGCTGAAGAAGGACATCTCCCTTGAGTATATATCCACTGATGACCAGCTTGCCGACATCTTCACCAAACCACTGCAAGAAGCCAGGTTCAATGAACTTCTGACAAAACTTGGCATGCTAGACTTAACTTCATAAAGCTTATTGCATGACTTGTGTTTCATTTCAATGTTCAAAGAAATGCTAGACTTACCTTCTAACACCTGAGTGTGAACATAGGTATGACACTGTTAATGATTATTTATCTCTCCATGAATATTAGCAATGCCTAAGTGTGATTCATACATTTCTACTGTGGGTAATTGAGAAATCACATGGATGAAACTTGCCACCTCTGAACCTGGTTTAAGTCTTTTGTGCAACTTGTCATGAATCCTCAAAGTCTTGAGTGAAATGAGTGCAATTCCCTTTATGTTTAAATTAAATGATATTCCTATTACTTGTCATTTACATTCTGAGCGAATATCACCTGTGTGGCGTTGCATTCTGGAGGTCCCAAAGTGAGTCTAAAGGGGGGGGGGTGAATAGACTTTCATTGCGTGCGGAAGCTAGACTATTAGCTGGTTTTGGATTCCACTATAGATGACTATGATGGAAGTATTTATGGAGAGGATGAAAGTAGTATTGAGGATAGCGTGAGTGATGATGAACTATCAGACAAAACTGAAATAAGAGTAAATGCTCTTTTCTCTTCAGATCTCAGTTGTGAAAGAGAAGGCTTATGATAAATCGAAGTGTGGATAACAGACAACACAAAGATCAAGACTTAATGGAAGTGCTAGATCTTTGATGAACAAGAGGTTCTTGAATAAGCAGATGGATTACTCTTGTTCTTGGTTCACCGCGGCGCACAACACTTAGAAGGATTCTCTTAGAGTCTCTCTCTCTTGCGTTGTAACACTTGTGTTGGTTCACCAAAAATTATTTGTTTCAAGTATGTCAGAACCATTATCTCGTGTTCTGTGTGTTTCCTTCTTTTTAGAGAGAGGTTAAACTCTTGATTTTGTCGTTAAGTGCGTGAAAGATATATTTTTAAGATTAAAGTGCTCGTGCGCCATGATGTCCATCCCGACAGACTGACTTCCCGCCACTGAAAATGCGGAATGTCAGGGGATGGGTTGATCTACTTTGATTTACAGATCAGATGCCCATACTGTGTATTTGGCATGCAGTTGAACTTGGCCGTTCATCTGAGGATGGTAGTTGGCAGCAATTAATGCGTCATTAATGTGCTCAACTGCTCGAGACGGCGTAGACTTATTGTACAAACCCTAGCTGACAATGTCGCTAAGTGACTGTGTTTAGGGTTGTAAGTTTGCCTCGGAGGTAGATGCCTCGTAGGTTCGGTGACTCGAAAATTTCAGTTAGAGCCCATTGAAAGTGGCAAAAGTTTGCTTCAGGCTTTACAACATTTCTGCGAGTCTACGACTCATATCTTCGAGTCTCCGAGGCAGGAGCTCAGGTTGGATTAGTCTTTCACAGAGGCTCATAAACTGAGTTCCTGTATAGCTATGACCCTTTAGCTACAACTCTCTGCCATCGATCTCCGAGTCTGGAAGTATGGAAATTTCTATATAGTAACTGTGTCCCTTGAGTCTACGAGTCTACGACTCTACAACCCTTGAGTTACAGTTTGATTTGTTTGCCAGTCTTTATAGCATTGACTCTTCGACCTTCAACCTACGAGTCTACGAGTCCAGTTGCTTAACCGTGTTCGACGGCTTCGACTCTACGACTTCCAATCTACAAGTCTACGAGTCCGATTTTCTTTACACTATTCGAAGGTTTCAACTCTACGACTTTCGATCTACGAGTCTACGAGTCCTATTTTCTTAACAGTGTCAGAAGGTTTTGACCCTACGACTCTACGAGTCTTCGAGTCTAATGATAATTCAAGTTCTGTTAATTGACTTAAGTATTTATGGGGACTCTACGAGTCTACGAGTCATTTAGCTTTGGTTACTGTTCGTAACACTTCTTCGACTCTACGAGTCTCCGAGCTTATTGATACTTACAGTAACACTCTCTTTTCCGTACTGTGACTCTACGACCTTCGACCCTGGATCTATGAGTCGCAATGTTCTGTCACTGTTTCGCCTTGAGTCTTCAGACTCTACGAGTTTACGAGTCTCTTGCCAGTACGTCCTATGACAGTTTCACTTCTACGAATTTCGACTCTTCGACCTTCGGTTCTTCGAGTCTCCAGACTTAGACTATATTTTGGCAGCTTTATCAAATCCTATATTTCCAACAATCTCCCCTTATTTAATGTAAGCTGACAACAGGTAAGTGTGTGAAGTCTGAGACTATGAATTTGATGGGCAGTTTTAGATTAATCAGAAGATGTCTTTGCCTATAAAGAATTTGAAGGAGTTCAAAAGGTCAAAGAGACACACTCCTCTCCCCCGTAGGCATAAAAGCTGTGTTAGCTGGCTCCTGGCAGAGATAACTCCCCCTACGAGCTTGCTCCCCCTGAGAGAAACAGTCCCCCTTTCTGGGGTGAGGAACAAGCACCAGAACATAAATCGTATAGAAGCAAGGGAATAAAGCACAGAACAGCAGGCAGCATAGCGAAGACATACAGAAAAGATAACTGACAAACAGTAAGTACACAGAAAAGTGAAAAGCAAGAAATGTAGTGTACAGGGGATTAGAGTACAGGACAGTCATGGGTTAAATTTAGAGTACAAAACACTCTGTGTAAATAGAAAAGCATCAGCTTGCTCGCGCAAGAGTTGAGCAGGAGTCAAGTGTAACGAGGCTTCTCGACTATTCACACGATCAAATTTAGGCACGAGAGCTGGGAACCCGTTGGTAGTCAGGATGCAGATGTAATGGCAAACATAAAAGTCGTAGCTGTGAGCATCATCCTGAGCAGGAACGCCTTGCTTGACTCGCGTGATGTCCATCAGTTTGGAGAGATGATAACCACCACACCCATGCGAATAGCCCTGCATGATACGGGTGAGAGTGCAATTGAATTCAAGCAGTTGTTCACGTCGATGGAGTAGTAAGGTACTGGGTTTGGAGTCAAAGATGACTGTCCTTTGGTTCTTGAAGTCAGTGTCGAGAAGAAACCAGTGCGGGGATGTTGACAAGTAGGGAATTAGCACATGGTCTACCTCATCCCAGGGACGGAAGGAGTTCTCATATCTTCGACCTTGTATAATTTCAAGCATCGCTGCATCATCGATCAGCTGAGGATGCATGATTGGCAAACAGAGTTCCACCCTGGTATCTCTGCGAATGTGGAGAGGGAGCTTCTCGAGAAATGACTTCTGTGCAAAGATGAACTAAGTCATCTCGATATTATCCATTTCTTCACCGTCATGGAGTAGTCGACAAAGATCAGGTCCGGTGAAGAAGGCTTCATAACTGCAAGTCCTCGTAGTGGTGTCCCCAGCAACATAAGTGTTGAATGCAGCCAGTTCAACTGAGGTGACTCCAGTAGTTACAATGCGAGGTGGGGCTAAAGGTTGGTCAGTAGTGGTAGCGGTTGGTTTGGTAGGTGAAGCAGGCATGGTGTACTCAGCCGTACTTGGATGTGAAGTTGAGGGGCCTGGCTGAGTGGAAGAGGATGGTTGGCAGGGAGCAGCCGGCTGCTTCTTCATGCGGGTTGCAATGGGAACATCATCATCAGAATATGAGATGACTGTGGTTCTGTGTGCGCGCTTTCTCCCCTGCATGTAAGTGGCAGTAGGTTGAGGTTGTGAGTGACTGGGAGAAGGGACGGCTGGTTATGGAGTATCGACTGGTTCAGGTGCAGGTCGGTCTGATGGCTGTGGGAGTGTGTTTTTGATATTAAGAGATATTTCACCACTTGCAAGACGATGACATTCTGACAGAATAGCTCCCAGAGTTGTACTGAGTCCTTTGTATTGTCTTTAGTAAGCTCCTTTGATGTCTTCACAGTGTTCCTCCAGATGTCTAAACCCATCTGTGGTCGCACTTGTGAGTGATGTCATTTCTTGCTGCACCTTGTCGAGGGTACGGTCTGATGATTCAACTTGAGTTCGCACCTCTTCCATGCTTGACTCCATGGTAGCTAGTCGTTCTTCAAAGGCCTGAGATACTGATGTCTTGAGGATGCCAGAGGAAATCAGTTTCTCAATGGCCTTGCTCGCCAGAAGATCTACTTCTTCGGCCGTCAGAGAACGTGAGTGAGACGCAGCTGGTACTGGAATAGCCATTGGGATATTGGCTGCGAACTCCTCACTCACTTGAGTGGCCACCTGATGAACGATATGTGCAGATGGTGTGGCCATCTCAGTCCTTTCCACAGTCTCACGGACTTGTGGGACAGCTCTTGCGTCCGAGTCACTGGCTGCAGCACCAGGACTTTCTTCTTCTTATGCTACCTCTTCTACCACAATGCCTACCACCTCAGCATCATGTGGAGTAGATGTGACAGGTAAGTCCACCATGATAGGAGATGGAGCAACCACTGATACGGCTTCCACTGGGACTCTACTTACAAGACCCTACTCGACTAACCAATTAATTAGATGGTCTTTATCTACCATCTGTTTACCAAAAGCAATCCATGCCTTTCGTAAATCAACGGGGGTCATATGAGCCTTGGCATATTCCATATAAAACTCTTCTAGCTAAGACTCCCCAAGGGTGCTCAACAGTACACGTGTACTACCCCTATCCTCTGGGGTTTCGTGTGCTGGTGTTTGCCCTCCAACTGCAGGTTCTCTTACTTCTGCAGTATCCTTGGGCAGCTTGACAGGAGGGGTCTCATCAGGTGTAGAATCAGTGGGGAGATGAGTTCTGGCAATGTTTTCCACCACTTCAGTTATATGTACTGTTGTGGCGGATGCAGAGGAGCCCTTAGAAGTCTGTGAAACACGAACCAGCTGTTGTGGTATGCGAGCTGGGGATCATACAGAGCTAGCTGTGTCTCCTGCACGACTTCTTGCACCTGACTCAGTCCTCCTCATCAACTTGATCTCCAGCCGACCATCCTCATAAATACTTTTAAATATGTATTTGGTCGGCAGTGGCACTGAGGGCCTGTTGCAGAATACGTCAGGGTGCAGAAACCTAAGGACTTTGGTGAGAAGAAGTCCAAAGTGTCCCTTCTTGCTTTTGATCATGGAGTGTATCTGTGTTCCCTAGTCTACTCGTCTTCCCTGTAGAACACTACACATGATCTTCATCTGCTCATGACTTGCAGAGTCATGAGCCGTCTTCTTACACAAAGAGCCATCGTCCGGTGACTATGAGAGTCGCCAGGTGCGACCGGAAAAACCCATCTTCAGGGCTCCCCGACCTTGCTTTCCGGGATTGGAGTACCCAAGAAAAGACTTACACTCTTCTCTGGAAAGACTAGGAAGAGGATCAAAGGTACCTTTTGGGAGTGGAAGTGCATCTCGGATTGTTTCGGCAGAGATATGAACCTCCACTCCGTGTACAGTTCCCACTAGGTCGTCTCCAGCGAATGCCATGGTCTCGTACAATTCCGAGACATCTTCCATCAGTAAGTCTTGCATCCCTGAGCAGACGAATGCAATACCGGTTTCATCAAGGCGGTTTCTAAACTCGTCCAGCCAGCTGACTTTGGTGTTGCCTATGGCTTCCCAGTCGATGATGAATTCCGGGACGATGTTGCGTAGGTCGTCGGCTAACGATGAGCTTGGTCCTGCCATTGAGCTTGTAGAGAGAGAAAGAGACACTCATAGAGAGAGATTGTAAGGTTCGAAGTTGGTCAGGGGAGAGAGAAAGAGAGAAAGAGAGAAAGAGACAGAATCGAAGAGAGAGAGAGAGAGAGAGAAGAGAGAGTTCTAGGGTTAGGGTTCGAGTTTGAAAACGATGAACTTACCTTTGAGCTCCGTCTCTATCAGTGACTTATATGTGAGTTGAGAAGTGTATCGTAGAAGTCACTCACTCTGTCGGTTCGTCCTTATGGTCCGCGTTCTTTTCTCTAACCTGTCATTTGATTATTCGGATCCACCCGATGGAATATTCAAGCAATGAATCCACGTCACCCCTTAAGTAGGTGTAACTCCCATTTTAAGTGCATAGTGACGTGCTGATGTGTCTGCGATGCTTGAAAAGTAAGTGACAGACTCCGTCTCACTTTGATACTTTGGCCTACGACTCTACGAAGCTGCGTTAGGATGCTTCGAGGCTACGACCCTCGAGGCTTCGACGCAACAGTCTTCGATCCCGTAGTTCTTCGATGCAGTTTGCTTCGCGGTCGACTGCGAATTCAGCGAGCGGTGGATTTCTCTGGACTTTTTCAACACTTAACAATACACATTAGATGTATATGGTAATTCACAGAATATTATTCATGATGAACAGTGTTGTGAGTAGAATTGAAATTACATATCCAGAACTTGATTTCTTTCATCCGTAATACCTGGTTTATGTGTATGCCTACTGCATCACTACCATTCAACTCTCCATTTACCTTAGAAATGACTAAGTACTTCACCACACTACATCTTGTGCGAGAAAATGATCACTATGTTAACATAGCAACCAGTAAACCATGATTTATCAATTGTAACAACCCAGTCATGAATTTTGAGTCTCCTCACATATTTAGCAAAACTCACTCAGCGAAGTCCTCACCCTCTCACTCTCGGATCAGCATGTGAGCTTGATTTAGGAACTAGAATTACACTGTTTGGTAAGCTCATGGTCAACCGAATCTTACCACAACCCTGATCCAACAATGATTTTCAGTTCAGCATAGATGACTTGAGAGACAAGATGGCCCTATTGAGAATCAGAACACACACTCTATCCTTGTCTAGTTTACAACACATTATAGATAGAGTTTGGAGTTTGATCATTCAGATTGTCTGCGTGAGTTGTCTCTTTTCTTTAGTAGAGCACCAATTTTTAGTGCTTATTCATGAGCCTTATTACAAGGACAGAGCTCAACACAATATCTTTTTGAATTACATGACCATACAATTTTAACTCCAGCTATTACTCTAACAGAGACACAAACTGGGAGAATAGTGAGGACTCCCCCTAAGATAGGCAGTCAATCTATTGTCTAGCCTTTGCCTTTTTCACCTTGCCTTTTTCTAGTGAAGGGTAGTGGCTTTTCTTAAGTAATAGGCTTTTTATGATTCTCAAATACTACAGTCTCAATCATCCTTTGAGCATTAAATCATTAAGGATCCTTTCCATGCAAGCTAACAGTACCATGAGATACAATAGTTCCTGCTAGTTAATGAATGCAATACCACACAGGTGATATTCACTCAGAATAAAATTACAAGTAGTGGGAATATCTTCTGATTTAAACATAAGTGAAATTGCACTCATTTCACTCAAGACTTGAGGGTTCATGACATGTTGCACAAAAGACTTGAACCAGGTTCAGAGGTGGCAAGTTTCATCCATGTGATTTCTCACTTTCCCGCAGTAGATATGCATGAATCACACTTAGCCATTACTAATTTTCAAGGAGACATAAACAGTAATTAACAGTGTCATACTTACGTTCATGCACAGGTAATTAGTTAGAGATGAACCACAAGACATGCTGTGAGACTTATGAATTTAAATCTAACATGCCAAGTTTTGTCAGAAGTTCATTGAACCTGGCTTCTTGCAGTGGTTTGGTGAATATGTCGGCAAGCTGATCATTGGTGGATTTGTACTCCAGAGAAATGTCTTTCTTTAGCACATGATCACGTATGAAGTGATGTCCGACCTCAATGTGCTTGGTTTTGGTATGCATAACAGGATTGTTAGAAATTGCAATGGCACTTGTATTGTCACAATATAGAGGAACGGCCTTCAGGTCAAACCAATAATCTGATAGTTGACTGGCCATCCAAAGCAATTGAGCACAACGACTTCTGAAAGAATATATTCAACTTCAATTGTGGAGGTTGAAACAGAATTCTATTTCTTGCTAAACCAGGATACAAGTCTGTTGCCTAAAAGTTGGCATGTTCCACTTGTGCTCTTTTTATCAATCCTGCATCCGGCAAAGTCTGCATCTGAATATCCTCTCAGATTAAAATCAGACTCTTTTGGATAGCATAGTCCCAAATTCTCAGTTCCCTTCAGATACCGCATGATCCTCTTGACATGTGACAAGTGGGATTCCTTGGGATTAGCTTGGTATCTGGCACAGATGCATGTTGCAAACATTATGTCAGGTCTGCTTGCTGTCAGGTACAGCAAGGATCCAATCATGCTTCTGTATTCTGAGATATCCACCTCCTTGCCTGCTTCATCCATATCCAGTTTGGCGTTTGTAGGAATGGGAGTTTTCATGTGTGTCACATCAGTCATCTTAAACTTCTTTAGAATCTCCTTTGTGTATTTGGTTTGACTAATAAAGATCCCATCCTCCAACTGCTTGACCTCCAATCCAAGGAAGAATGAGAGTTCTCCGATCATACTCATTTCATATTCACTTTTCATTAGATGGGAGAAGTCTTCACATTGCTTTTTGTCCCTTGATCCGAATATGATGTCATCCACATAGATTTGGACTATCAAGGGTGATCCTTTTCTTTCCTTGAGAAACAATGTGGGGTCAATTTTACCTTTTTTGAACTTATTTTTGATCAGAAACTCTGACAATGTTTCATACCACGCTCTGGGAGCTTGTTTTAGTCCATAAAGAGCCCTTTTTCAGTTTGTATACCTTGTGCTCTTGGTTTGGCTCTAGAAATCCAGGTGGTTGTTCAACATAGACTTCTACTTGGAGGTCTCCATTCAAGAAAGCACTCTTGACATCCATCTGATAAACTTTGAAGTCCTTGAATGCTGCATATGCTAAGAACATGCGAATGGCCTCCAGTCTAGCAACTGGTGCAAAGGTTTCATGATAGTCGATTCCTTTTTCTTGTCTGTACCTTTTTGCAACCAGTCTGGCCTTGTTTCGATTACAACACCATTAGCATCAAGTTTGTTTCTGAAAATCCATTTCACGCCAATGACTTGCTGTAATTTGGGCCTGTTGACCAACTCCTATACTTTCTGTCTTTTGAACTGATTTAATTCTTCTTGCATTGCATCAATCCAATGATGATCCTGAACTGCATCGTCCACTAATTTTGGCTCCACTTGTGATAGGAAGCACATATACAGATTTTCATGAAGTGTGGCAGCCCTTGTTTTAACTCATGCAGTTGGATCTCCAATTATCCGTTCAGAAGGGTGGTCCTTTAACCTTCTTCTTGTCTTTGGAAGGTTTTCTCTTTCTTCATGATGGATGCCCAATTGCTCAATGTCAGGTTCTTGGGCTGGTAAAAGTGGCTGAGTCTGAACAGGTTGAATGTTAAATTCATGGTTTTCTGCTGATTTTTGACTTGGTTCCTCAGCAACCGGTTCAGCTCTGTGTTCATCAGGTTCGGGTGCATCTTCCCTTGTCTCGGTTGTAGTGGGATTATCTATGTCTTGGTCTTCTATAATGACAATGTCCTGCACTTCATTTACATTTGTGTCTCCTTTCTGCATTCCATGGTTAGTCTCATCAAAAGAGACATGAATAGACTCTTCAACAACTTTGGTTCTTCTATTAAATACACGATAAGCCTTACTAGTCATGGAATATCCAACAAGATATCCATCATCTGATTTGGCATCAAACTTATTTAAGTAATCCTTGCCATTGTTCAGAATGTAGCAAGTACACCCGAAGATCCTTAGGTGACCAATGTTTGGTCTCCTTCCCTTCCATAACTCATAGGGTGTTTTCATGGCTCGTTTGTTAATTAGAGTTCTGTTTTGTACATAACAAGCAGTGGCAACACCTTGACCCATAGGGATTTTGGGAACCGAGCTCCTGTCAACATGGTTCTAGCCGCTTAACTAATGTTCGATTCTTTCTTTCAGCTACTCCATTTTGTTGTGGAGTTCTTGGTGCTGACAAATTATGCTGGATACCATGTTCAGTACAAAACTCTAACATATCAGAAAATTCAAATTCCTTGCCATGATCGCTACAAATGTACTTAATAGAGAGACTCTTAACATTTGTGACCCAATTGAAGAGTTCAACAAGATTTTCAAATGTTTCAGTTTTGTTTTTGAGAAACATGACCTATGTGTATCTGGTATAGTCATCTACTACTGCAAGAAAGTATCATGCACCAGATAAGGAAGACACATTTATTGGTCCACATAGGTCCATGTGCAGGAGTTCGAGTGGTTGTATGATTGAGGTTTTATCTATACTCTTAAAAGAATGTTTAACCTGCTTACCCAGCTGACAATCCCTACACGGGTGTTCTTTCTCATAAACATGCTTGGGTAAGCCCTCAACCAAATTCAGAGATGCCAGTTTAGACATAGTCTTAAAGTTTAAATGGCCAAATCTCTTATGCCACAACCAACTAATGTCAGGTGAAGCTTTGGACAGAAAACAAATTGGTTCATCAGATTAAGCATTACCAAAGACCAACTTTTAGACATTACCTTGTCTATGCCCATTTAGTTTCACCTCTCTGGAGACAGGGTCCATAATTGTGCAGGTGTGTTTAGTGAACAAAACTTCATTACCCTTGTCACACAATTGACTTATGCTCAACAGGTTATGTTTAAGACCTTGAACAACAGATACATTTTGAATGGACACAGAACCATTAGAGAGAGTACCCTTACCAACAATCTTACCCTTTTTATTGTCCCCGAAAGTGACAGATGAAGCTATAACCTCTCTTACCTCATTCAATAGAGAGGCATCATCTGTGTGCACAGAATAGGCACTATCAATATTGGGATGTAGAGGATAGGTTGACTGAGGGTTCAGCTTTCAGTTCTTTCTTAGCAACTACTGCATCACTGTCCTGAGATGCAACAGTACCCAGATCTTTGAGTTCGGGTGTCACTGGTTCGGGTGAACTAGCAACAGCCATTGATACCTCCTTTCCACAATCAATGAGCACACTGCCAACAGGAACAAAGCCAGCAAGACACTTGGTCTGAACAAGGTAGGTCTGGGCCTTGGCTATTTGGTCTTCTGAGAAACCTAGACCTAAGGCTAGACCTTTAACATCTGGAGTAGTCCTAAAGTGAGCTGCAATCTCAGCAGAGTCTTGCCACTTTTGACGGATTTGTCTTTCCTTTTCCAGTTCCGCTTTGGTTTCAGCTAGTTCCTTTTCAAGCCTATCGATGTCTTTATTAGCCATTTTTAGTTGACCAGCTTTGTTCAAAAGATCATCGTGTGTGCTTCTCATCTCACTCACTTCAGCCCTTAATCTTCTCTCTGTTCTTTCATAATCATCTATAGAGTCTCTATATTCACATGAAAGCCATTCCAGTTTAGAATAGTATCTTTCTTTGCCAGCTTTCATAGGAAGAAATTGTTCCTCCATTTCTTTAAGAGCTCTATAGGTATCTTCATAATCAATGTAGGGCTATTCATAAGTTCTTACCTTAAGGGGAGGTGAATGGTCAGCCATGAAGCAGATGAGACCGTTTTCCTTTTTCTCCTCATCTGATGATTCTTCTTCCTCCTCAGTTTCACTGTTAAACTTGTTAGTGACAAGCGCCTTCTTTCTCTTGTCATCCTTTCTGCTTGAGGAGCCTTTGGTCTTCTTCTTCTGCTCAGCTGCCTCCTTTTCCTCCCTCTTCAGCTTATAACAGTCAGCAATGAAGTGGCCGGGCTTGTTGTAGTGATAGCATTGCAACTTGTCCTTATCTTTTCCCTTAGAAAAAGGTGAGGATGACTGCCTTGCTTTCCTTCTGTAGTTCCCCCTTCTCTTCAGCAGTTTCTTGATCAGAAATGCCACTTCTTCATCTGAGGCACTCTCTGAGCCAAGTTCATCTGCTTCATCTTCTTCCTCTTCTGAAGATGCCTCCCGTGGTTCAGTAGCAGCCTTAAAGGCAACAGACTTCTCCTTTTTCTTGGAAAGGTTCTCAAATGCCTCAAGCTCTTCTTTTTGCATTTCAAACGTCTTGAGGTCCCCATATAATGCTTCCAAAGCGCAAGTCTTCCATTCCTTCAGCTGACGGATGGCTAATGTCTTTATCAGCAGTCTCAAGGGAAGAGATCTTAGAAATTTGTCATTTTTGTCCTTCGTGAGATCTCAACATTGTAAGTCTTCATCCGTTGAATCAGACCTGTGATCCATTTATAGATATTGTCCAATGACTCCTTTGGTTCACATCTGAAGGCTTCATACTCTTGTTTGAGCATGGAGATCTTGTTCTCCTGTATTTGCTCATCTCCTTCGTAGATGAGACAGAGCTTGTCCCATACCTCTTTAGCAGTCTCAAGATCCTGCATATCCGTGAACATGTCATCATCAAGTGCAGAGAAAAGTATGGCTTTTGCCTTGAAGCCGAGCTTTACTTTCCTCTGCTCTACCTTAGACCAACTATCAGGGTCTTTCGCCATTAGCCGACCTCTCTGCATACTCTTTGGAGTGAAAGGTCCGTTCTTTATTGTTTCCCAGAGATAGGTGTCGAGCATGTCTAGGTGTGTTCTCATTCTCGCTTTTCATTTGGAAAAACCTGTGGGTGTGCACATAGGTTGTAATGACCCGTGTGTAACCCGTGTGTAAGAAGTTAACCACAAACACCTTGGATGTTAGTGCATGTAAGGACCCGTACCTCGAGTTAGTCACAGTTTTGCCTTCTGAGTAGTTTTTCTAGAATTTGACCTAGTGAATGGGCTCAAATGAATTCACGTGCAAAAGGAAAGATGCTTAGAATGATGTCCTCTATCTACCACAGAAGTTTCAGGCCAAACGGATGTGTATGTGAGGTGCACGTGAAATGGGTCCAATTCACGTGCAAGTGTGGTTGTCTTCTAAATGATGCAAGGAGGCTAGGGGTGAAGTTTGAGAGCATTTGGAGTGCATATGGAGTTGCACATGAATTGGGGAATTCACGTGCAAATTGGCGTGCAACCATATTTTTGCATGGTTCCCTTGGTTTTGACATTCTAATGATCTTTCTCCAAAGGACCATGTTGAAATTCTGAGTATTTTGGCCTATATGGGTGCGGAAAGGTGCTAACTGGTGTAATCAAAACTACGTCGTTTTGGTCCTGGGATTCACTTAATCAAAACTACGTCATTTTGATGTTGTGTTGTCTATATAAGGAGGAGAAGCCCCTCTGTTTTAGGGTTAGGGTTTGTTGCTCCACCACCGTCGCAGAGAGAGAGAGAGAGGGAAGGAGAGATCCTGGTTCGTTGCCGGGCGTCTTGCGTGGGTGGTCGGTGCTTCGTGGGTGGACGGCGTTCGACGTGGGATCGGGACATTCTCGTGTTGTTGCGTTTTACTTGAGGTAGGGGTTCTGTTCTTCCTAAATCCTCCTCTGCCCTAGGGTTCTAGGGCGATTATGGAGTTTAACCTGTATATATATATATATATATATATATATGTAATCCATATAGGTGTGATCTCCTATATGGATGTTGGCCTTCAATGGCGTTTTTGATGTATTCTAGTGTTGGATGGTGTGCATATTAAGTGTTCGATAAAATGCCTGTGTGGATATGTCCGTGTGAATATGCCTAGTATGTGTTTGATAATATGCCTGTGTGGCTGGGTTTGTGGGTTGGTGAATGTATGCCTGTTAAGCGTTTGGTAAAATACCTGTGAGACTCGCATGTCAAGTGTTTGATTTTATGCCTGTTGGGCCGTGCGAACTAAGTGTTTGGTATTATGCCTGTGAAAGTGTGTATGCTACGTGTTTGGTTTAATGCCTGAGTGACCTTGTATCTTGTGTTCGTGGAACCCGGTGGTGTGGAAGCCCTGGGATCGGGCTGTTAGCCCATGTGGCTAAGCCTATATGGCCGTGGATATGTTAGCCCGTGTGGCTAAGCCTATATGGCCGTGGATATGTTAGCCCGTGTGGCTAAGCCTATATGGCCGTGGATATGTTAGCCCGTGTGGCTAAGCCTACATGGCCGTGGATATGTTAGCCCGCGTGGCTAAGCCTATATGGCCGTGGATATGTTAGCCCGTGTGGCTAAGCCTGAGTGGCTGTGGATATGTTAGCCTATATGGCTAAGCCGGTATGGCTGTGGATATGTGTGTGCCGTGTGATTGTGGAACACAACCTGTTTATATCTTATTGTCACTACACTGCACCTGTACACACTCATGTAAATGCTAGGAGCATGGGATGGGTTGGGGGGACATGATCCCTACTGAGCTGTGGTTGCTCACCCCTCCCTCTATGTTGTGTTCTTTCAGGAACATACAGGCGTTAGGTGGGACCCCAAGGTGGAAGACCCTATTTACTTTACTGTCTTTCATTTATGTTATTTTGTGGGAGTTGATGTAAACCCAGTGGGGATGGATTGAAAAGAGGATTTTGTTGTAATAAAGACTGGTTTGGATTGTGGATTGCTTTTATTTACTTTACTGTCTTGAATGTGTTGTGGATGTTTAAAATGTTATGTTCGGGGTTTGCACCCTAACCCCTTTGCCCTCCGTGTGGGTACAAGGGGAGTCACGTACCGGTTTCCTCGGGTTGGAAATCCGGGGCGTGACAATATGGTATCAGAGCATGGTCTAGTTGGCCTAGGGTAGTGGGCGGACTTGGTTATCTTGGGTCCTTTGGAGGAGCCTGGAGGGACGTGCCTGATCAACACGGTCCTCTTGGAGCCTCCAAGGTGTACTTGGGGTAGTCCAGTCTGGTGGTAGGATTTGCATGCATTGGCATTAGGGCACTAGTTGCATTGGTTGTTGTATGTGAAGGTGTGGATACCTGAAAAAAAAAATAATTGTGATAAAAGAAAAATATGAATAATGTGATAAGGTGAGAACTGTGCAACTCGGATTTTATTTGAAGTACCTTGAGCATGACTACAAGGAAAGGTCCTTGTTTAATTGAACTGTGTGCTTGTGGAATGGCTGCTAGTGCAATGTGGTTTAATGAGAACTGAAATGTGTGCAGTGTGTGTAATTGCATGGATAAAAGGTTTGAACATGATAAAGTTTCAATTGTGCAACTCTGAAATTTTGTGACGGTTTGAGCATGAAAACATGGAAAAGAATTTGTGGTATTGAAACTGAGTGCTTGCGAACGTGAAGCTTGTGAAATGTGAACTGTTAATAAAATAAAATAATAATAATCAAGAAAGAAAGAAATAAATAAATACATTAAATTAAATATGTATTAATGTTGGTGTTCTGTGAAGGATTGAGCGTGTGTTAAGCCGATGGAGTGTAAATTTGTTTGGCATGGTGTGCAATAAACAAGGTTATGAGCGATGTGATGGAGTGTAAATTTGTATAGTCTGTGAAATTTGTTTGGTAAATTTGTAAATTTGTGTGGTAATAATGCGTGTTATAGCTTAAGCTGCTTAGTCGGTAGTGGTCTTGCGATTGTTGAGATCATTTAGTGTTAATCTGGAGCACCATCTTTTCGCTTAACCAATGTTTCTGGAAACTATAAGCCGTGCGACTATTGAGGTAAAAGAGGAGGCCGCGACCCAGGTTGGGCAAGTGAGAGAGCTACAGGCTGAAGGTGATAGACTAATCACGGCAGAGGTTGGCGTCTTGAGCTCGATTATTCCAGAGGTGAGGGATGCAATTCGACAACTGATCAGGAGGTACGCCGAGGGCTGTCAGCCCTCAACACTCCCGTTTGAGCCCCGTTTCCCAAAGGGTTGCGCTTGCTGTGGACAACCGGGACATTGGAAAAGAGAGTGTGCCAAGAAGCAGTACCAGTGTCGCCTCTGTGGAAAAGTAGGACGTCTTCGTACGATCTGTCTTGATAGGACCGGGAGTGATGTTGGAGGACTAGCTAGTGAGGCCCGTAGAAGAGCAAGACAGAACTTCATTGGTGGTATCGTGCCCCTTTGGTGGGTTTTCGGTTGAGTCTCGTACTAGTTATGTGAGGCAGGGTGGACTTTATCATGTCACGTTTGAGTTAGCATTTCGAATGGATGTGGTTGGTGACCTGTTAAGAAATAAATAAGTAAAAAGAGTAAATATAGATTCATAACGCTGGAAGAATAATGAGTAACTAATAAAAAAAAAATGGGTGTTGATTTTATAAGTGAGTGATATTCAATTTTGGCACATGTGGATAATCAAAGTAACCAACTCTTGTAGGCAACCTTTTTTCTAGTGGGAGGAAATTTAGACTGGCTAGCTAGTAGAGCTTGAGGTGTGAGGTGATGGCTTGTGGGTTGTTGTGTGACCCCTCCTTGGCAACCTTGAGTAATATAAATGTGTTTTTATGCGGATAGCGGTATGTGTTGGAATACTACATTGAAGGGATATTCCTATGGTTACCTTTCCAAGTGTTGTGGTTGAAGGAGGAAAACACGGCTAGTATAGCCGCTCCTTGGGTCCATGAGGTGTTGACTTGTTGGCTAGGGTGGTCGTTGCTAGTTCTTGATTAGTGACTATATAGGTGTTATGGGTTCTCAGATGGCCAAGCAGTAGCCATGTGTCGTGCTTATGGTGTGTCGAAAAACACCGAGTAATGTAAAAACAGATATGTTGTGAAACCAGTTTGTGCATGTATGAAATGTGCGGTGTTCTAGAATTGAACTAGCGGCTATGAGTGGGTTTTGAGGGTTATGCCCGGTGCATCAATTTGGTAAAAAGAGGTAAGCAAGTGAGATTTGGCAGGCCTTGTTCGGGCTATCTTTCTCTAGGGGCGGAGGGTGTACTTTGGCTTGGTAGGGCCATTCCTTTGATTCGTATCCTGTGGAAAGTAGGCTTAGAGGAGGAGAGAAGGTGTAAGGCTGGTACGTTCTACTCTTCAGGTGTTTTGTGTTTCATTGCTTGTGTGCTGAAAAATGTGGTATTGTGTTGTTGTATGTGTTGCATCTGCGGTAAAGGCATGTAGCAGAGTTGCTATGTGTGGGTGTTGTGACACATATGTGTAGAGGAGGATGAGGCGTGGTGTAGTGGCATATTACTTGTGGTGTGGGGATGAAGAAAAGTGTTAGATGTGATGTTATTCATATTATTCCTTATCTGGTGTGATGTTTAATATTAAAGTGTTGATAAGCTAGGAAAAGGGTATTAGTGTTATTTATGAGTCAGTCGGCAGTTTTTGCTCAAAAAGGGTATTAGTGCTACTCCCTGGGGAGAGATTTACGTCGGGCGGATATCACAAGGGTGTATGCTTTGGAGCGATGGTGGTAGGCGGATGAGCTATATCTGTTCTCCTCGAAAACCTTTCATGTGTAGTATCACACGGTAAGTGAGATGGTTCACGCCATCAAGGTGTTGGTGTATTTGAGACTTTTGTTGGTGTATCGAGATGGAACGCGATGGTTGGTATAGGGGAGTTGGTAGGCCGTGAGGTGGAGTATGTCATAGAGGCAAAGAACTCCCTTGTGACCTGTGAATGGCAACACAGAGGGATCATTTATCTTGTTGCAGGTGGGAGGATTTTTCCTGGTCAAACAGAGAGAGCTGTGTTAGTTATACTTCACCGATGTCAGAGGATAAGTTCCACTTCCTTGCGTTTGGTGTCTGCCGACTCGGAAAGGCGTTAACACTTGGGCTGTAGTGTACGCCTCAGTTAGTATGCAGGCTGTGGGACCTTAGTGGATACCTATTTAACCGTGACCAAGGATGCTAGCACGAAGTGTCCGAGAGGCGTTATAGTGTAGTGTTCTGGTTCACAGACTTCTTTTAGTCGATCCTCACGGTTGGTGACAGGTGATAGCCGGATGGTGGATTTTGGTCTTCGTTGTGGTTGTGTATGGTACCGCATTTGTTGTTTTGAGTTACTCCTTGGACTCCGTTGGGCGTCTTGTTGATCGTGACCGAATTGGTGGAGCGCAAACTTCATCCCGCTGTAGTTGTGTCCTGGATTGTAAGTCATCTTGAGTTCCCTTTGGCATTGGTTGGGTTTGTTGTTGCGTGTATCGCTATAGAGTGAGGCGGTTTCAGTTGTGATGCAAGTCGTCTTGTGGTGATATCCCTGTGTGGGACTTGTGATTGTGGTTTGCATAATGCTTTTCTCTTGTTTGTTTGTGTTTCCTTGTGACCTCTTTGTGTTTGCTGCCAGGGTAAGGTCTACATATGGAGTGTGGCTGCGTTGTAAATTGTTGGTGTCCGTTGACATCAAATCTCAGTGGTGTCATTGTTAGGTATTTTATATTGTGGAGTGTTGGTCCTATTGTGACACGAGTAGGCGTCTAACGCCGAGTACCCTACTATGTCGATGTAGTGACTTCTCGTTCAATCATATGAATTCTAGCGAATGGATACTTCATGCATAGGCTTATGGTGTTGGCCTTGTTCGGTTGTCGGGGTCTTAGCGACTTTGTGGGAGGTTTCTCGACCTCACTGTTGTCAGACTTGCTCACATAAGTTGTTGTCAGCACGCTAATTGGCCACGCTCTAGTGTGGTTGTGCTCCTGGGTGTTATGTGTTGCTTTGATCTTCTCGTGATGTTTACTACCTGCTTTCTCTTTTCGGGGACGAAAAGTCCAAAGGTGGGAAGGTTGTGAGGACACTCCCTGCGGATGAGTTTATAATGATGGTGAATGGGGAGTGGAACGTTAAACGTGTAGTAGTGTTTTGTTTGTGAGTTATTCCTTGTGGTGGTGTTTATGATGTGAGTTGCTCTGTGACCTATGTGATCTGTTAAACGTGTTAGTGATAGGCGTATATGTCTTATACTGTCGTGACATGTGAATACTTGTGACATGTGTTAGGTGAGGAGAACAAGGGTTGTTTGTGAGATTAGAATATGTGTTTCCCTATCATGCTGTGTTGTATTGGGTCGGTGGGTACGTGCCTTCATGTGTGTTATGGTGTGATATCTTCGGTCGCGGATATGTGTTATATGTATTATTGTGATGCATGTGGTTGTGGATTATGGTGGTACCTTGTTATGTGCTGTTATGTGCTGTGCGCGGTGTATGACCCATTTAGGTGTTGTGGCTTGCCGGGTGGCAAATGGGTAGCTTGTGGTTGTTTTCCTCGTATGTCATTTCTTTTCGAGGACGAAAAGTCTTAAGGGGGAGAGGATGTAATGACCCGTGTGTAACCCGTGTGTAAGAAGTTAACCACAAACACCTTGGATGTTAGTGCATGTAAGGACCCGTACCTCGAGTTAGTCACAGTTTTGCCTTCTGAGTAGTTTTTCTAGATTTTGACCTAGTGAATGGGCTCAAATGAATTCACATGCAAAAGGAAAGATGCTTAGAATGATGTCCTCTATCTACCACAGAAGTTTCAGGCCAAACGGATGTGTATGTGAGGTGCAAGTGAAATGGGTCCAATTCACGTGCAAGTGTGGTTGTCTTCTAAATGATGCAAGGAGGCTAGGGGTGAAGTTTGAGAGCATTTGGAGTGCATATGGAGTTGCACGTGAATTGGGGAATTCACGTGCAAATTGGCGTGCAACCATATTTTTGCATGGTTCCCTTGGTTTTGACATTCTAATGATCTTTCTCCAAAGGACCATGTTGAAATTCTGAGTATTTTGGCCTATATGGGTGCGGAAAGGTGCTAACTGGTGTAATCAAAACTACGTCGTTCTGGTCCTGGGATTCACTTAATCAAAACTACGTCGTTTTGATGTTGTGTTGTCTATATAAGGAGGAGAAGCCCCTCTGTTTTAGGGTTAGGGTTTGTTGCTCCACCACGGCCGCAGAGAGAGAGAGAGAGAGAGGGAAGGAGAGCTCCTGGTTGCTGCCTGGGCGTCTTGCGTGGGTGGTCGGTGCTTCGTGGGTGGACGGCGTTCGACGTGGGATCGGGACATTGCTGTGTTGTTGCGTTTTACTTGAGGTAGGGGTTCTGTTCTTCCTAAATCCTCCTCTGCCCTAGGGTTCTAGGGCAGATTATGGAGTTTAACCTGTATATATATATATATATATATATATGTAATCCATATAGGTGTGATCTCCTATATGGATGTTGGCCTTCAATGGCAGTTTTTGATGTATTCTAGTGTTGGATGGTGTGCATATTAAGTGTTCGATAAAATGCCTGTGTGGATATGTCTGTGTGAATATGCCTAGTATGTGTTTGATAATATGCCTGTGTGGTTGGGTTTGTGGGTTGGTGAATGTATGCCTGTTAAGCGTTTGGTAAAATACCTGTGAGACTTGCATGTCAAGTGTTTAATTTTATGCTTGCCTGGCCGTGCGAACTAAGTGTTTGGTATTATGCCTTGTGAAAGTGTGTATGCTACGTGTTTGGTTTAATGCCTGAGTGACCTTGTATCTTTGTGTTCGTGGAACCCGGTGGCTGTGGAAGCCCGGGACTGGAACTGTTAGCCCATGTGGCTAAGCCTATATGGCCGTGGATATGTTAGCCCGTGTGGCTAAGCCTATATGGCCGTGGATATGTTAGCCCGTGTGGCTAAGCCTATATGGCCGTGGATATGTTAGCCCGTGTGGCTAAGCCTACATGGCCGTGGATATGTTAGCCCGCGTGGCTAAGCCTATATGGCCGTGGATATGATAGCCCGTGTGGCTAAGCCTGAGTGGCTGTGGATATGTTAGCCTATATGGCTAAGCCGGTATGGCTGTGGATATGTGTGTGCCGTGTGATTGTGGAACACAACCTGTTTATATCTTATTGTCACTACACTGCACCTGTACACACTCATGTAAACGCTAGGAGCATGGGATGGGTTGGGGGGACATGATCCCTACTGAGCTGTGGTTGCTCACCCCTCCCTCTATGTTGTGTTCTTTCAGGAACATACAGGCGTTAGGTGGGACCCCAAGGTGGAAGACCCTATTTACTTTACTGTCTTTCATTTATGTTATTTTGTGGGAGTTGATGTAAACCCAGTGGGGATGGATTGAAAAGAGGATTTTGTTGTAATAAAGACTGGTTTGGATTGTGGATTGCTTTTATTTACTTTACTGTCTTGAATGTGTTGTGGATGTTTAAAATGTTATGTTCGGGGTTTGCACCCTAACCCCTTTGCCCTCCGTGTGGGTACAAGGGGAGTCACGTACCGGTTTCCTCGGGTTGGAAATCCGGGGCGTGACATAGGTACTTGGGAGGATGAGCCAGGCAAGACATCATAGAAGTCTTCTTGTTCTTTCTTATTGCTGTTGGTACTCGGTTCTTCTGGCTCCTGGTCTCCAGTCGCTCCTTCCTCTAGAGCACGACTGGCTTCAAGTTCCTCAACAGGAACTGGAGCTTGCTTGGGAGCAGGTGCTGCCTTGCTGGAATCCATGTCGGCCATTAAGGATCTCTACGGAGTTGTAGAACTTGCTCTGATACCAATTGTAGGTCCCAAAGTGAGTCTAGAGGGGGGGGGGGGGTAAATAGACTTTCGTTGCGTGCGGAAGCTAGACTATTAGCTGGTTTTGGATTCCTCTACAGATGACTATGACGGAAGTATTTATGGAGAGGATGACAGTAGTATTGAGGATAGCGTGAGTGATGATGAACTATCAGACAAAACTGAAAATAAGAGTAAATGCTCTTTTCTCTTCAGATCTCAGTTGTGAAAGAGAAGGCTTATGATAGATCGAAGTGTGGATAACAGACAACACAAAGATCAAGACGTAATGGAAGTGCTAGATCTTTGATGAACAAGAGGTTCTTGAATAAGCAGATGGATTACTCTTGTTCTTGGTTCACCGCGGCGCACAATACTTAGAAGGATTCTCTTAGAGTCTCTCTCTTGCATTGTAACACTTGTGTTAGTTCACCAAAAATTATTTGTTTCAAGTATGTCAGAACCATTATCTCGTGTTCTGTGTGTTTCCTTCTTTTTAGAGAGAGGTTAAACTCTTGATTTTGTCGTTAAGTGCATGAAAGATATATTTTTAAGATTAAAGTGCTCGTGCGCCATGATGTCCATGTCACGCCCCGGATTTCCAACCCGAGGAAACCGGTACGTGACTTCCCTTTTACCCACACGAAGGGCAAAGGGGTAAGGATACAAATCAAGAATTTAACATTTTAAAACTTTCACAACACATTCAAGAAAAATAAAGTCCATCAAAGCTGTCCACAAACCAATAACAAAGTCAGTCTTTATTACAAAGTTCTCTTTTTAATCCATCCCCATTGGGGTTACATCAGTTCCCATAAAAATAACATAAACAGTAAAGTAAAAAAGGTCTTCCACCTTGGTGTATCCACCTAACGCCTGTAAGTCCCTGGAAAAAAAGCAAACACAGTAGGAGGGGTGAGCAACCATAGCTCAGTAGGGATCATGTCTCCCCAACCCATCCCATGTTCCTAGCATCTACATGCCATGTGTACAAGTGCAGTGTTGTGTTACAATAATTTCAACAAACATAATAACAACCACATCAACAATTTACAATCCTCCACTGCCACACAGGCTAACACTTTAACCACAAGTGATTTAACCGCCTCTTCAGGCCAAGTGATTTAACCGCCTCTTCAGGCCAAGTACCACAGTCAAGCACACAACACACATGGTCACTCAAGCATACAACCAAACACTTGGTGAGCACCCGTTCACAAGCGCACAAACCCATTCAGGCCATAGAGCAAACATCCAACATACATACATACACTAAACCACAAGTCCAGTCACACGGACATATTACCAAACACTTAATGGGCATATACACACAGCTAAGTTCACACAGGCATTTCATCAAACATGTAGCAGGCATGTCGTACAGGCATTTTATCAAACACGTTTCATGCATCACACAAACACCAGGAAACACCAAAATCGCCATTGAAGGCCAACATTCATATAGGAGGTCACACCTATATGAATTTACATATAAATAATATAATATTCTGCCCTAGGACCCTAGGACAGAGGAGGATTTAGGAAGAACAAAATCCCTACCTCAAGTAAAACGCAACAACATAGCAAAGTCCCGATCCCACGTCGAACGCCGTCCACCCACGAGTCACCGACCACCCACGCAAGACGCCCGGCAGCAACCAGGAGCTCTCCTTCCCTCTCTCTCTCTCTCTGCGACGGTGGTGGAGCAACAAACCCTAACCCTAAAACAGAGGGCTTCTCCTCCTTATATAGACAACACAACATCAAAACGACGTAGTTTTGATTAAGTGAATCCCAGCATCAAAACGACGTAGTTTTGATTACACAAGTTAGCACCTTTCCGCACCCATATAGGCCAAAATACTCAGAATTTCAACATGGTCCTTTGGAGAAAGTTTCTTAGAATGTCAAAACCAAGGGAACCATGCAAAAATAAGCTCGCACGCCAATTTGCACGTGAATTCCCCAATTCACGTGCACCTCCATATGGACTCCAAATGCTCTCAAACTTCACCCCTAGCCTCCTTGCATCATTTAGAAGACAATTACACTTGCACGTGAATTGGACCCATATCACGTGCACCTCACATACATGTCCATTTGGCCTGAAACTTCGTGGTAGATAGAGGACACCATTCTAAGCATCTTTCCTTTTGCACGTGAATTCATTGGAGTCCATTTACTAGGTCAAAATCTAGAAAAACTCTACTCAGGAGGCAAAACCGACTAACTCAAGGTACGGGTCCTTACATCCTCTCCCCCTTAAGACTTTTCGTCCTCGAAAAGAAATGACATAAGAGGAAAAACGAACACAAGCTACCCATTTGCCACACGGCGAGCCACAACACCCTAATGGGTCATACACCACACACAACACAACAGACATAACAAGTACCACCATAATCCATAACCACAATAATGCACACAACACTTCCGCATGGCACGAATACACATCTCAAAGCACATCACATTTAAGCACATGTCTTTAAAAGACAATACAAATACATCAACTACTACAAGAAAACACATCACAAGAAAACACAACACTATCACAAGAAAACACAACACTATCCCTTGGCCAATGACCACCTCCCACGCTTAAGATTGTTCGTCCTCGAACAAGTCCGGGTGCTGCTCACGCATCACGGACTCACGTTCCCATGTCTCCTCCTCAATACCACGGTGTTGCCACAGCACGCGAACCAAAGGAATAGCACGACCACGCAATAGCTTCTCTCACCGATCCAGGATACGGATAGGGGCCTCAATGACGGACATGTCATCCTCAATGTCCAATTTCCCCCAATCAATCACATGAGTGGGGTCGGGGTGATACTTCCGCAATCGGGACACGTGAAACACGTTGTGCACTCGACTCGGCCCGCGGTGGTAACGCTAACCGGTAGGCCACAGGCCCTACACGATCCCGGAATCTCAAAAGGACCAATAAACCGCGGAGATAGCTTGGAACCTCGCCCAAACCGTCGATGTCCACGACGTGGAGAGACACGAAGGAACACATGATCACCAACAGAAAACTCCAAAGGTCGCCGTCGCTGATCCGCATAAGATTTCGCCGACTCGAGCGGACAACAAACGCCGACGAATCAACTTGACCTTCTCGGTAGCCTCTTGAACCAACTGCGGTCCCAAAAGAGCTGTCTCCCCCACCTCGGTCCAACACAAAAGGGATCGACACGGCCGTCCATACAACGCCTCAAAAGGAGCCATCCCAATGGATGCCTGATAATCGTTGTTGTAGGCAAACTCCACCAAAGGAAGGTGAGTTGCCCACGAACCCCCAAAATCTAGCACACAAGCCCTCAACATGTCCTCCATGGTCCGATTCGTCCGCTCGGTCCGACCGTCGGTCTCGGGGTGAAAGGCCGTACTCAGGTGAAGCTTGGTCCCCATAGCCTCCTGCAAACCTACCCGAAACGGGAAGTGACCCTCGAATCCCGGTCCGAGACAACCGATGAGGGTACGCCATGCGGTCTCACAATCTCGTTCATGTACACCGACTCAAGGTCCCAATAGAGTCCTTGCTCGCGAACAGCCAGGAAATGGGCCGACTTTGTGAGTCGATCCACAATTACCCAAATCATATCCTTCCTCCCGGTGGTGGGTGGAAGACCGATCCACAAAATCCATCGCTATATGGTCCCACTTCCACTCCGCGATGGGCAAGGGCCGTAACATGCCCGCCGGCCGCCGATGCTCGGCCTTCACCTGGCGACACGTGAGGCACTGCGAAACAAAGGCAGCCACATCGCGTTTCATCCCAGGCCACCAAAAGTGTGCCCGAAGCGCATGATACATCTTCGTACCCCCTGGATGCACAAGAACTCTAGATTGGTGAAACGCCCTCATCACCTCATCCCGGAGGGAAGAAGCCACTACCAACCGCCCCTGAAATGACAACTCATGCTCGGGACCCTCTCGTCCGGTCCCCAGATAGCTCCCCGGCCTCAATACGGGCACGGAGAACCTCACACTCAATGTCACCCACTGTCCCTCCCGGACGCGCTGGTACAACTCAGGCACAACCACCAAAGGACTCGGGATTGTCCCACCATCATGAGCAACAGTGCCGCACCGTAACGTCGCCAACCGCTCCATCGGCTTCCACTCTCTCACGGCCACCTCGGCTTTCCCTTTTCTGCTCAATGCATCGGCCACAACATTACCCTTGCCCGGGGTATAGGCAAGAGTAAAGTCAAAGGTCTGCAAATACTCCACCCATCTCCTTTGCCTCAAATTCAAGTCCTTCTGAGTAAAGATGTACCGAAGGCTCTTGTGATCCGAGAACACCACAAACTTTTCCCCCCAAGAGGTAGTGCTGCCAACTCTTCAGGGCAAAGATAATGACCGCTAACTCAAGGTCATGAGTAGGATAATTCCGCTCATGAGGCTTCACCGCCTTGACCCATAAGCTACCACACCGTGCTCCCGCATAAGCACACACCCCAAACCAACCCTGGACGCATCACGTATACCTCATATGGAATATTCTCCCGAGGTAACCTCAACACCGGTGCGGTGGTCAAACGGGTTTTGAGAGTCTCGAACGCCCGCCTGGCACTTGTCCGTCCACTCAAATTTCACTCCTTTCCTAGTCAACGCCGTCATAGGAGCCGCCAAACGGGAGAACCCCTCGACAAAACGACGATAGTACCCCGCCAAGCCAAGAAAACTACGGATCTCAAAAACGTTGGTTGGCCTCGCCCACGATGCCACGGCCTCAATCTTGGCCGGGTCCACCCCGACTCCCTCACTGACACCACATGGCCAAGAAAGTGAACCTCCTGCGACCAAAACTCACACTTGCTAAACTTAGCAAACAATGCTGGTCCCTCAAGGTTTGCAACACTTGTTGCCAAGTGCTCCACATGCTCCTTCTCGGTCTTGGAATACACCAAGATATCATCGATAAACACCACCACGAACGAGTCTAAGTATGGGGCAAAGACTTGGTTCATCAAATGCATGAACACCGCTGGCGCATTAGTGAGCCCGAAAGGCATCACTACCCACTCATAATGCCCATACCGCACCGAAAAGCCGTCTTAGGGATGTCCTCCTCCCTAACCCCCGAGCCGGTGATACCCCGACCATAAATCTATCTTGGAAAACCACTGGGCCCCACTCAATTGGTCAAACAGGTCATCTATCCGAGGCAACGGGTACTTGTTCTTCACGATCACCGAATTCGGCTTCCTGTAGTCGATGCAGAGACGAAGCGTGCCATCGGCCTTCTTAGCAAAGAGCACCGGAGCACCCCAAGGTGAGGTACTTGGTCTGATATACCCTTGGTCCCCCAACTCCTCGATTTGCCTCTGCAGCTCCCTCAGCTCGGCTGGTCCCATACGATACGCTACTTGGGAAATCGGACCCGTCCCCGGCACCAACTCAATGGTGAACTCCACACTCCTCTTAGGTGGCAAACTCCTCAACCGCTCAGGAAAAACATCTCGAAATTGGTCCACAACACGGACCACACCCTCTTTTCCACCTTACCCTCCTCGGCAAAGGTCGGGGCCGCTAACCTGTGGGTAATGGCACCCCACTAGTCCAACACTGGCCCGGCCCGACTCGCCTCACAATCCCACTCCCCCTGCAGGGTGCAAGAGGTCCCTGCAGGTGTCACGAAGGTCACACACCGCCGATAACAATCTATCTTGGCTTGGAAAGCCATAAGCCAATCCATACCCAAGATCAGGTCGAACATCCTCAAAGGCATTACATGCAAGTCAAAACTCAGCTCCACCTCGCCTATGGTTAACACACAGCCACGACACACTCGCCGTACCTCAATCATGCCTCCCACCGGAGACTCCACAACTAGGGGCCTCGCGGCCTCCACACAAGCTAACCCCAAACCGTCTATTACAAGCTCAGCAACAAACGAACATGATGCACCCGTATCGAAAAGAACGAAGCTAATGTACGGGAGATCAAGAGGGTACCTCTAACCACCGATGGTCCTGCTCCACCCTCACTGGTGGGGGTGGTAGCTCAGCCTCCTCCTGGTATGTCGCCTCCAGCCGCAAACACCCTCCCCTTGGCCCGTGCCACCTGGTCGGCTCACTCACCTGGACGCTTCCCGCTAAGGTTGCCTCCAGCCTCGGTCTGCTGCCGCTCCGGCCTCCCCTGGGGTCGGGTCTGACTAGATCCTGCCTGGCTGGCCTGCCACTGACGAGCTGGTCTCTCAGCTGGTGCACGGAAGCTAGCATCCACCCGGTCTTCCGCCGCCAAAGGTGAACCTCCCAGGGTTCGCAGATGTCTGCCCCCGACTGTGAAAAGAACTGCTATCCCTCTCCTCCGTCTTGAGCCTCTTGGACCCTACATCTCGATCAGGCCCACTCGCAACGGCGACCCTGATGGGCCTGCCTCCCACCATCCGGCTCTCTCTCGGCCTATACGGGCCGTCTCCACGGCCTCAGGATAGGTCCTCAAGCGTAGAATCGCCACCCTCTCCGTAGGGCTGGCCTGAGACCCAAGGTGAACTTGTGGGCCTTCAGGTCCTCCCTTACCACAGTCTCAGGAGCAAACCTACTCAATCTCCGGAACTCCCGCTCATACTCAGGTACCGTCTTTGATCCTTGCTTCAGGCTGCCAAATTCTTCCCTCTTCTCGCCATCTCACCGATTCCTGGGAAGAACTCATCTTGGAAGAGTTGCAAGAACTCCTCCCAAAACATGAGTTGCACCGCACGGCTCCCCGCAACACTCGTCCACCACTCCAAAGCGTCCCCCTCCAGCTGCCGAATTGCCGGTCGCACCTTATCCTCCTCCCGGGGCAGGAGAAAGGAGAACACATGCTCAATCTGCTTCAACCACCGCGCAGCCTACCACAGGATCTTCCCCCCCCCCTTAAATCGCGGAGGTTGTTCCTTTCGGAACCGTGTCACCACATCATCCTCTACACGGGTCGGTACACCACCCAGGCGAACTCTCACGCTCACGAGGCGGCTCTCCCTGGTGGTGGTGGTGGTGGCACCACCGCCGTGCCGCCATCTCACGGTGCACCTCCTCCCGAACGTCCTGCCGGAGTCCCTCCCGTAGCTCTCGTACCTCCAGCCGGATGCCTTCTTGTAGTCGTGCCCAGGAACAACGCATGCCCTCCAACGGATGGTCCCGCTCCCGGACCCTCATGGGCAGATGACTCATCGCCCATCGCCCGGACGCACGTGTCACTCTCCTCGGTGGCATTCTTACTACATGAAGTAAGATGCATAAACGTCGAACGCGTTTGACTACTAACAAGTTGACTACCTCTACCCCATTATCAAGTCAAGCCGTACATGGCATTACACACATTGTAACCATTGCATCAATCAATATTGCACACAAACAGATCCACATTGTAGTCATACCCAAGGCATTCCAAGAATATTCGAGTTGCACAGTTCACACATAATCATGTTATGCACATCCTTCACACATGACAACATATGTAACTAGTGCCCTAATGTCAATGCATGCAAATCCTACCACAAGACTGGACTACCCTAAGTACACCTTGGAGGCTCAAAGAGGACCATGTTGATCAGGCATGTCCCTCCAGGCTCCTCCAAAGGACTCAAGATAACCAAGTCCGCCCACTACCCTAGGCCAACTAGACCATGCTCTGATACCATATTGTCACGCCCCGGATTTCCAACCCGAGGAAACCGGTACGTGACTTCCCTTTACCCACACGGAGGGCAAAGGGGTAAGGATACAAATCAAGAATTTAACATTTTAAAACTTTCACAACACATTCAAGAAAAATAAAGTCCATCAAAGCTGTCCACAAACCAATAACAAAGTCAGTCTTTAATTACAAAGTTCTCTTTTTAATCCATCCCCATTGGGGTTACATCAGTTCCCATAAAAATAACATAAACAGTAAAGTAAAAAAGGTCTTCCACCTTGGTGTATCCACCTAACGCCTGTAAGTCCCTGGAAAAAAAAAAGCAAACACAGTAGGAGGGGTGAGCAACCATAGCTCAGTAGGGATCATGTCTCCCCAACCCATCCCATGTTCCTAGCATCTACATGCCATGTGTACAAGTGCAGTGTTGTGTTACAATAATTTCAACAAACATAATAACAACCACATCAACAATTTACAATCCTCCACTGCCACACAGGCTAACACTTTAACCACAAGTGATTTAACCGCCTCTTCAGGCCAAGTGATTTAACCGCCTCTTCAGGCCAAGTGATTTAACCGCCTCTTCAGGCCAAGTACCACGATCAAGCACACAACACACATGGTCACTCAAGCATACAACCAAACACTTGGTGAGCACCCGTTCACAAGCGCACAAACCCATTCAGGCCATAGAGCAAACATCCAGCATACATACATACACTAAACCACAAGTCCAGTCACACGGACATATTACCAAACACTTAATGGGCATATACACACGGCTAAGTTCACACAGGCATTTCATCAAACATGTAGCAGGCATGTCGTACAGGCATTTTATCAAACACGTTTCATGCATCACACAAACACCAGAAACACCAAAATCGCCATTGAAGGCCAACATTCATATAGTAGGTCACACCTATATGAATTTACATATAAATAATATAATATTCTGCCCTAGGACCCTAGGACAGAGGAGGATTTAGGAAGAACAAAATCCCTACCTCAAGTAAAACGCAACAACATAGCAAAGTCCCGATCCCACGTCGAACGCCGTCCACCCACGAGTCACCGACCACCCACGCAAGACGCCCGGCAGCAACCAGGAGCTCTCCTTGCCTCTCTCTCTCTCTCTCTGCGACGGCTGGTGGAGCAACAAACCCTAACCCAAAAACAGAGGGCTTCTCCTCCTTATATAGACAACACAACATCAAAACGACGTAGTTTTGATTAAGTGAATCCCAGCATCAAAACGACGTAGTTTTGATTACACAAGTTAGCACCTTTCCGCACCCATATAGGCCAAAATACTCAGAATTTCAACATGGTCCTTTGGAGAAAGTTCCTTAGAATGTCAAAACCAAGGGAACCATGCAAAAATAAGCCTGCACGCCAATTTGCACGTGAATTCCCCAATTCACGTGCACCTCCATATGGACTCCAAATGCTCTCAAACTTCACCCCTAGCCTCCTTGCATCATTTAGAAGACAATTACACTTGCACGTGAATTGGACCCATATCACGTGCACCTCACATACATGTCCATTTGGCCTGAAACTTCTGTGGTAGATAGAGGACACCATTCTAAGCATCTTTCCTTTTGCACGTGAATTCATTGGAGTCCATTTACTAGGTCAAAATCTAGAAAAACTCTACTCAGGAGGCAAAACTGACTAACTCAAGGTACGGGTCCTTACAGTCCATCCCGACAGACTGACTTCCCGCCACTGAAAATGCGGAATGTTAGGGGATGGGTTGATCTGCTTTGATTTACAGATCCGATGCCCATACTGCGTATTTGGCATGCAGTTGATCTTGGCCGTTCATCCAAGGATGGTAGTTGGCAGCAATTAATGCGTCATTAATGCGCTCAACTGCTCGGGACGGCGCAGACTTGCTGTACAAACCCTAGCTGACAATGTCGCTAAGTGACTGTGTTTAGGGTTGTAAGTTTGCCTCGGAGGTAGATGCCTCGTAGGTTCGGTGACTCGAAAATTTCAGTTAGAGCCCGTTGAAAGTGGCGAAAGTTTGCTTCAGGCTTTACAGCATTTCTGCGAGTCTACGACTCATATCTTCGAGTCTCCGAGGCAGGAGCTTAGGTTGGATTAGTCTTTTGTGTCACTCTATTAACTGAAATCTATGACTCTGCGAGTCTACGACTCTACGAGTCTGCGACTCTTCGAATGGCGCTTAGTGTGACTTCTTCGAGTTCAGCTAATCTACCTATTATTGTAGCTACGAGTCTACGACTCTAGTTCTGCAGGTCTGTGACCTTCGGGTCTCTCTGTTTACTATATTGGACTAAGTGGTCTGAAGATCTTCGACTCTGTGAGTCTTCAACTTTGCTTTTCTTCCTTAGTCTTTCACAGAGGCTCATAAACTAAGTTCCTGTATAGCTACAACTCTTTAGCTACAACTCTCTGCCATCGATCTCCGAGTCTGGAAGTATGGCAATTTCTTTATAGTGACTGTGTCCCTTGAGTCTACGAGTCTACGACTCTACGACCCTTGAGTTACAGTTTGATTTGTTTGCTAGTCTTTATAGCATTAACTCTTCGACCTTCAACCTACGAGTCTACGAGTCCAGTTGCTTAACCGTGTTCGATGGCTTCGACTCTACGACTTCCAATCTACGAGTCTACGAGTCCAATTTTCTTTACACTATTCGAAGGCTTCAACTCTACGACTTTCGATCTACGAGTCTACGAGTCCTATTTTCTTAACAGTGTCAGAAGGTTTTGACCCTACGACGCTACGAGTCTTCGAGTCTAGTGATAATTCAAGTTCTGTTAATTGACTTAAGTATTTATGGGGACTCTACGAGTCATTTAGCTTTGGTTACTGTTCTTAACACCTCTTCGACTCTACGAGTCTCCGAGCTTATTGATACTTACAGTAATACTCTCTTTTCCGTACTGTGACTCTATGACCTTCGACCCTGGATCTACGAGTCGCAATGTTCTGTCACTATTTCGCCTTGAGTCTCCAGACTCTACGAGTCTACGAGTCTCTTGCCAGTACGTCCTATGACAGTTTCACTTCTACGAATTTCGACTCTACAACCTTCGGTTCTTCGAGTCTCCAGACTTAGACTATATTTTGGCAACTTCATCAAATCCTATATTTCCAACACATTCATTAACTAGCAGAAACTGTTATATGTCATGATACTGTTGGCTTGCACAGAAAGGATCCTCAATGATTTAATGCTCAAAGGATGACTGAGACTGCAGTATTTGAGAAACATAAAAAGCCTATTACTCAAAAAGAGCCGATACCTTTCAATGAAAAAGGCAAAGTGAAAAAGGCAAAAGCAACTATCAAAATCAATTGCCTATCTTAGGGGGAGTCCTCACTACTACCCTCAAATGTATCTTTTTCAGAGTAATAATTGGAGTTCAAACTGTATGATCATCTAATATCCAAAAGAAAACTATGTGAAGAAGTTCATGAATTGACACTTAAAATGAGTGCTCTACAAAGAAAAGGGGGCAGCTCACACAGACAATTGTTAGGGGGGTTTTCAAACTTATTTTAGTGTCAAATGAAGGGGATTTTATGAGAAAAGATCACATTTTTAACTTCATTTTGATGTATTTGATTTATAAATGAACTAACCCCCTAACATAGCAATTGTAGATCCTTTGTATGGTTTTTGGATGTTTTTGAATGAATAACAGGCCAAGTACAATGATCAAAGAAAGAAGAAAGGCGTGGAAAACAATCTACACTGCGGTCAACTGAAATTTGAAATGACCAAAAAGAAATGATGGAGCCAATTGACTTGACCAAAAGCTCCCGAGAGCTTGGTCATGTGAAATGGTCATTTCAAATTGAGTTGACCAAATGACTCAAGCACGAGCAGTTTCTGCACGACGTAAACTGCAGACCCACGTAACTCTTTCAGATGCCACCTGTACAGCTTAGATGTCTTCATTAAAGGATCTGACGACTCTCCATCAACCATTTTGAGAGGGAAACAACTTCAAATTAATGGAGGGAACGGTTATTGATGGTTGGGTGGATCTCACACGCAGGAATGGGTTCTAAAAGGGGGAAATTGATGTAATTCGTGGGGATCGTTGAATTAAGAGAGAGAGAGAGAGAGGAAGAGTTTTGGGTTTCTCATGGCAAGAACAATTGTTTTGTTTATTACTATGGTAGCTTAAACCTCCATGGGAGGAGGATGGATATTGATGTAAACTTTTAATTTCCTTTCTTTTGGTATGTTAATTTAAATTCCCTTCTTTGTTTATCAAGTCTCTTGAATTTACATGTGAGAATTAGGTTTGGCCATCTTAATTCTTGTTTAAGATTACTCAATTATGGATCGAAAGAAGACGTTGATAACCGGATAGTTAAGAGATTTGACTTGTAAAGATTGTAATTTGCGAAAGCTAGTAATCTTGCTTGTAACCTAGTTAGGGTTGGTGTGATGCCAATCTACACTCAAACAACTTGAACACTTAATGGGTTGCCCGTCCCCCAAGCTAGGGTATACACACGGCTAGATCACTCGAAAGAGGCTAGTTCATGCAAAGGTATTGGGTTTTAGACAAAAAGGGAAAGTTTGAATTAATATGCTTTAAGAACTTGGAATAAATAAATTACATCAATTGAAATCCAATTCCCTATTTCTCCCATAAGATCATTTACATTTGCTTGTTATTTAATTTACAACTTCAAATTGCTAATTATTACAAAACCAATCTTCAAATTACATCATGAAGTTACAAAATAAACTTTATACTTGATCACCTTCCCTATGGGTTCGACATCCGGACTTTGAGTCCACTTTATTACTTGTAACGATCCGTACGCTTGTGGAATTGCTAACAACAATAGGAATGATCAACCTCCAAACGCTACACATGTATTGTGTTGAAAGTTAGACATTGATAGAGTGTGTGTTTTGATTCTCAATAGGACTATCCTGTCTCTCAAGTCATCTATGCTGAACTAAAAATCATTGATGGATCAGGGTTGTGTTAAGATTTGGTTGACCATGAGTATACTATACAGTGCATTCCTAGTTCCTGAATCATCCTTACATGCTGATCCGAGAGTGAGAGGGTGAGGCCTCCGCTGAGTGAGTTTTGCTACATATGTTAGGAGACTCTGAATTCTTGACTGGGTTGTTGCATTAGACTAACCATGGTTTATGTCACGCCCCGGATTTCCAACCCGAGGAAACCGGTACGTGACTCCCTTTGTACCCACACAAAGGGCAAAGGGGTTAGGGTGCAAACCCCGAATATAACATTTTAAACATCCACAACACATTCAAGAAAGTAAAGTTCATAAAAGCAATCCACAATCCAAACCAGTCTTTATTACAACAAAATCCTTTTCTCAATCCATCCCCACTGGGGTTACATCAATTCCCATAAAAATAACATAAATGGTAGACAGTAAAGTAAATAAGGTCTTCCACCTTAGGGTCCCTCCTAACGCCTGTATGTTCCTGAAAGAAAACACAACATAGAGGGAGGGGTGAGCAACCACAGCTCAGTAGGGATCTTGTCTCCCCAACCCATCCCATGCTCCTAGCATCTACATGAGTGTGTACAGGTGCAGTGTAGTGACAATAAAATGTAAACAAGTTGTATTCCACATTCACATGGCACACACCTATCCACAGCAATACAGGTTTAGCCATATAGGCTAACATATCCACAGCCACTCAGGCTTAGCCACACGGGCTAACATGTCCACAACCTCTCAGGCTTAGCCACACGGGCTAACATATCCACGACCATATAGGCTTAGCCACACAGGCTAACATATCCACGGCCATATAGGCTTAGCCACACAGGCTAACAGTTCCAGTCCCAGGCTTCCACAGCCACCGGGTTCCACAAGCACAGCATACAAGGTCACACAGGCATTAAACCAAACACGTAGCATACACACTTTCACAGGCATAATACCAAACACTTAGTTCGCACAGCCCATCAGGCATAAAATCAAACACATACTATGCACTCACCATCCAACACCAGAATACATCAAAAACTGCCATTGAAGGCCAACATCCATATAGGAGATTACACCTATATGGATTACATATATATATATAAACAGGTATAACTCTATAATCTGCCCTAGAACCCTAGGACAGAGGCGGATTTAGGAAGAACAGAACCCCTACCTTGTATGTTCTCCTGCTCCCGCTTCCACGCAAGACTCCGACCACCCACGCAAGACGCTCCGGCAGCCACCAGAAGCTCTCCTTCCCTCTCTCTCTCTCTCTCTCTCTCTCTCTCTCTGCGACGGCTGGTGGAGCAACAAACCCTAACCCTACAACAGAGGGGCTTCTCCTCCTTATATAGACAACACAACGTAAAAACGACGTAGTTTTGATTAAGTGAATCCCAGCATCAAAACAACGTAGTTTTGATGGAACAAGCTATGACCTTCCCACATCCATACACACCAAAATAGTCACAATACCAACATGGTCCTTTGGGAAAAGATGATTAGAATGACAAAACCAAGGTAACCATGCAAAAACATGCCTGCACGCCAATTTGAACGCCAATTCCCCAATTGGCGTGCAGCTCCAAATGCACTCAAACTTCACCCCAAGCCTCCTTGCATCTTGTAGAGGTCTGAGAAGCAAAAATATGCTTGCACGTGAAATGGGTGAATTCACGTGCAGCTCCAAATGCCCTGCAATTTCTGTGGTAGATAGAGGACCTCATTCTAAGAAACTTTTGTTCTTGCACGCCAATTGTTTGAGGCCATCTACCCTATCAAAAGTTAGCTCCAAGATCAGCCAAAACAGCTTAAAACCGCCTGTATACGCAAAACATCTTCGTAGGGCATAAATGCACGTTATCACCCTCCCAAAAGTCCCCTCTTGGGCTCATCTCTTACCTCAAACTTGTGCACCAACATCCAAGGTGTTTGTGGTTAACTTCTTACACACGGGTTACACACGGGTCATTACATCCTCTCCCCCTTAAGACTTTTCGTCCTCGAAAAGAAATGACACGAGGAAAACAAACACAAGCTACCCATTTTCCACACGACGAGCCACAACACCCAAATGGGTCATACACCGCGCACAGCACATAACAGCACATAACAAGGTACCACCATAATCCATAACTACATGCATCACAATAATGCATATAACACATATCCGCATGTGTGTCACAAATACACCTCAAAACACATCACAAATATGAACACATGTCTAAAAGACAATACAAATACACCAAATCATACAACTAATACAAGAAAACACATCACTATCGCTTGGCCAACAGCCACCTCCCACGCTTAAGATTGTTCGTCCTCGAACAATTCTGGGCGCTGCTCACGCATCACGGACTCACGCTCCCAAGTCTCCTCCTCAGTGCCACGGTGCTGCCACAGTACATGAACCAAAGGAATAGCACGACCACGCAAAAGCTTCTCTCGCCGATCTAGGATACGGATAGGGGCCTCAACAACGGACATGTCATCTTCAAGGTCCAATGTCCCCCAATCGATCACATGAGTGGGGTCAGGGTGATACTTCCGCAACTGGGACACGTGAAACACGTTGTGCACTCGACTCGGCCGCGGTGGTAACGCTAACCGGTAGGCCACAGGCCCCACACGATCCAGAATCTCAAAAGGACCAATAAACCGCGGAGATAGTTTGGAACCTCGCCCAAACCGTCGATGTCCACGACGTGGAGAAACACGAAGAAACACATGATCACCAACAGAAAACTCCAAAGGTCGCCGCCGCTGATCCGCATAAGATTTCTACCGACTCTGAGCTGATAACAAACGCTGACGAATCAACTTAACCTTCTCGGTAGCCTCCTGAACCAACTGTGGTCCCAAGAGAGCTGTTTCCCCCACTTCGGTCCAACACAAAGGTGATCGACACGGCTGTCCATACAACGCCTCAAAAGGAGCCATCCCAATGGATGCCTGATAACTGTTGTTGTAGGCAAACTCCACCAAAGGAAGGTGAGTTGCCCACGAACCCCCAAAATCTAACACACAGGCCCGTAACATGTCCTCCAAAGTCTGATTCGTCCTCTCTGTCTGGCCGTCAATCTCAGGGTGGAAGGCTGTACTCAAGTGAAGTTTGGTCCCCATAGCCTCCTGCAAACCTGCCTAGAAACGGGAAGTGAACCGTGAATCCCGGTCAGAGACAACCGATGATGGTACTCCATGCAGTCTCACAATCTCATTCATGTACAGCTGACTCAAAGTCCCAATAGAGTCCCGCTCGTGAACAGCCAGGAAATGGGCCGACTTTGTGAGTCGATCCCCAATCACCCAAATCATATCTTTCCTCCCTGTGGTGGGTGGAAGACCAGTCACAAAATCCATCGCTATGTGGTCCCACTTCCACTCCGCTATAGGCAATGGCTGTAACATGCCCGCCGGCCGCTGATGCTCAGCCTTCACCTGCTGACACGTGAGGCACCGCGAAACAAAAGCAGCCAATCGCGTTTCATCCCAGGCCACCAAAAATGTCCCCGAAGCGCATGGTACATCTTCGTACCCCCTGGATGCACAGCAACTCTAGACTGGTGAAACTCCCTCATCACTTCATCCCTGAGGGAAGAAGCCACTACCAACCGCCCCTGAAAAGACAACTCATGCTCAGGGCCCTCTGTCCAGTCCTCAGATAGCTCCCCAGCCTCAATACGGGCACGGAGAACCTCACACTCAATGTCACCCAACTGTTCCTCCCGGACCCGCTGGTACAACTCAGGCACAACCACCAAAGGACTCAGGACTGTCCCACCATCACGAACAACAGGCTGCAGCTGCAACACTGCCAACTGCTCCATCAGCTTCCACGCCCTCACCGCCACCTCAGCTTTCCCTTTTCTGCTCAACGCGTCAGCCACAACATTACCCTTGCCTGGGGTATAGGCAAGAGTAAAGTCAAAGGTCTGCAAATACTCCACCCATCTCCTCTGCCTCAAATTCAAGTCCTTCTGAGTAAAGATGTACGAAGGCTCTTGTGATCCGAGAATACCACAAACTTTTCCCCCAAGAGGTAGTGCTGCCAACTCTTCAGGGCGAAGATGACAGCCGCCAACTCAAGATCATGGGTAGGGTAATTCTGCTCATGAGGCTTCAACTGCCTCGACCCATAAGCTACAACACTGTGCTCCTGCATAAGCACACACCCCAAACCAACCCTGGACGCATCACAATACACCTCATATGGGATATCCTCCCGAGGTAACCTCAACACCGGTGCAGTGGTCAAATGCATTTTGAGAGCCTCAAACGCCTGCTGACACTTGTCAGTCCAATCAAACTTCATGCCCTTCCGAGTCAACGTTGTCATAGGAGCTGCCAAACGGGAGAACCCCTCGACAAAACGACGATAGTACCCCGCCAAGCCAAGAAAGCTACGGATCTCAAAAACATTGGTTGGCCTCACCCACGATGCCACAGCCTCAATCTTGGCTGGGTCCACCCTAACTCCCTCAGCTGACACCACATGGCCAAGAAAGTAAACCTCCTGCAGCCAAAACTCACACTTGCTAAACTTAGCAAACAGCTGTTGGTCCCTTAAGGTTTGCAACACTGTTGCCAAGTGCTCCACATGCTCCTTCTCGGTCTTGGAATACACCAAGATATCATCAATAAACACCACCACAAACGAATCCAAGTATGGAGCAAAGACCTGGTTCATCAAATGCATGAACACCGCTGGCGCATTAGTGAGCCCGAAAGGCATCACTACCCACTCATAATGCCCATACCTACACCGAAAAGCCGTCTTAGGGATGTCCTCCTCCCTAACCCTGAGCTGGTGATACCCCGACCGTAAATCTATTTTGGAAAACCACTGGGCTCCACTCAACTGGTCAAACAGGTCATCTATCCGAGGCAACGGGTACTTGTTCTTCACAGTCACTGAATTCGGCTTCCTGTAGTCGATACAGAGACGAAGTGTGCCATCAGCCTTCTTAGCAAAGAGCACCGGAGCTCCCCAGGGTGATGTACTCGGTCTGATATACCCCTGGTCCCCCAACTCCTCTATTTGCCTCTGCAGCTCCCTCAGCTCAGCCGGGCCCATACGATACGCTACTTGGGAAATCGGACCCGTTCCCGGCACCAACTCAATGGTGAACTCCACACTCCTCTGTGGAGGTAAACTCCTCAACTGGTCAGGGAAGACATCCTGAAATTGGTCCACAACAGCGGGCCACACCCTCTTTTCCACCTTCCCCTCCTCAGCAAAGGTCAGGGCTGCCAACCTGTGGGTAATGGCACCCCACTAGTCCAACACTGGCCCGGCCCGACTCGTCTCACAGTCCCACTCCCCCTGCAGGGTGCAAGAGGTCCCTGCAGGTGTCACGAAGGATACACGCCGCCGATAACAATCTATCTTGGCCTAGAAAGCCATAAGCCAGTCCATACCTAAGATCAGGTCAAACGTCCTCAAAGGCATTACATGCAAGTCAAAACTCAGTTCCACCTCTCCTAGGGTTAACACACAGTCACGACACACACGCCGTACCTCAATCATGCCTCCCACCAGAGACTCCACAACAAGGGGCCTCGCGGCCTCCACACAAGCTAACCCCAAGCCATCAATAAGAAGCTCGGCAGCGAAGGAACATGATGCACCCGTATCAAAAAGGACAGAAGCTAACGTACGGGAAATCAAGAGGGTACCTCTAACCACCGATGGTCCTGCTCCACCCTCGGCGGGGGGGGTGGTAGCTCGGCCTCCTCCTGGTACGTCGCCTCCAAGCGCAAACACCCTTCCTTGGCCCGTGCCACCGGTCGGCTCACTCACCTGGACGCTTCCCGCTAAGGTTGCCTCCGGCTTCGGTCTGCTTGCCTCTCCGGCCTCCCCTGGGGTCGGGTCCGACTCGATCCTGCCCGACTAGCCCGCCACCGACGAGCTGGTCTCTCTCTGCTGGTGTACGGAAACCGGCGTCACTCCTCATCCTGGATGCCATGCCTCCAACTCCCTTGTTGCTACTCCGGCAAACCCGGCTCAAATGGCCTTCTCGTCCACGCCTATTGCATCGCCAGGTTCTTCTTGGGACACTCCCTCTTGAAGTGGCCTTGCTCCCCACAAGAATGACAACCGCCGGGGAGTCCTCCTGCCGGACCTTCCGTCTGCTACCGCCAAAGCTAGACCTCCCCGGGGGCACCGATGGTTGTCCCCCGGCCGCGGAAAGAACCGCTATCCCTTTCCTCGGTCTTGGGCCGCTTGGACCCGGAATCACGCTCCAACCCACCCTGCAACGGGCGACCCTGATGGGTCTGCCTCCCATCATCCAGCTCCCTCTCAGCTATACGGGCCGTCTCCACACCCTCAGCATAGGTCCTCGAGCGTAGAATTGCCACCCCCTCGCCAAGGGCTGGCCTGAGACCCAAGGTGAACTTGTGGGCCTTCAGGTCCTCCCTTGCCACGTCTCAGGAGCAAACCTACTCAAGCTCCGGAACTCCCTCTCATACTCAGGTATCGTCCTGGATCCCCGCTTCAAGCTGCCGAATTCTTCCCTCTTCTTGCCATCTCACCGATTCCTGGGAAGAACTCATCATGGAAGAGTTGCAAGAACTCCTCCCAAAGCATGAGTTGCACCGCACGGCTCCCTGCGACACTCGTCCACCACTCCAAAGCATCCCCTTCCAGTGCCGAATTGCCAGGCCGCACCTTATCCTCTTCCCGGGGGTAGGAGAAAGGAGAACACATGCTCGATCCGCCTCGGCCCACTACTCAGCTACCACAGGATCACCTTCCCCCTTGAATCGCGGAGGTTGTTCCTTTCGGAACCGTGTCACCACGTCATCCTCTGCACGAGTCGGTACACCACCTAGCGAACTCTTACGCTCACGAGGCAGCTCTCCCATCGGTGGTGGTGGTGGTGGTGGTACCACCGTTTGTCTTGCCATCTCACGGCGCACCTCCTCTCGAACCTCCCCGCCGGAGTCCCTCCCGTAGCTCTCGTACCTCCAGCCGGATGCCTTCTCGTAGCTGTGCCAGCAACAACGCATGCCCTCCAACGGACGGTCCCGCACCCGGACCCTCATGGGTAGATGACTCATCAGCCACTGCCCCGGACGCACGTGTCACTCTCCTCGGCAGCATTCTTACTAGACGAAGTAAGAAGCACAACGTCAAAACAAATTTATAATCTATCGCGTCACTACCTCTACCCCACTGATCAATTCCACTATCACATGACATTACACACATACATCGTATCAATCACATTTCACAGTTCAGTATGCATTGCCAAACAAATCAGAGTTGCACATTTCACTTAATCATTTTATCTTATCCATAGTTTACACACATTCACAGCAAATGCAACTAGTGCCCTAATGCCAATGCATGCAAATCCTACCACAAGACTGGACTACCCTAAGTACACCTTGGAGGCTCAAAGAGGACCATGTTGATCAGGCATGTCCCTCCAGGCTCCTCCAAAGGACTTAGGATAACCAGGTCCGCCCACTACCCTAGGCCAACTAGACCATGCTCTGATACCATATTGTCACGCCCTGGATTTCCAACCCGAGGAAACCGGTACGTGACTCCCTTTGTACCCACACGGAGGGCAAAGGGGTTAGGGTGCAAACCCCGAATATAACATTTTAAACATCCATAACACATTCAAGAAAGTAAAGTTCATAAAAGCAATCCACAATCCAAACCAGTCTTTATTACAACAAAATCCTCTTTTCAATCCATCCCCACTGGGGTTACATCAATTCCCATAAAAATAACATAAATGGTAGACAGTAAAGTAAATAAGGTCTTCCACCTTAGGGTCCCTCCTAACGCTTGTATGTTCCTGAAAGAAAACACAACATAGAGGGAGGGGTGAGCAACCACAGCTCAGTAGGGATCTTGTCTCCCCAACCCATCCCATGCTCCTAGCGTCTACATGAGTGTGTACAGGTGCAGTGTAGTGACAATAAAATGTAAACAAGTTGTATTCCACATTCACATGGCACACACCTATCCACAGCCATACAGGCTTAGCCATATAGGCTAACATATCCACAGCCACTCAGGCTTAGCCACACGGGCTAACATGTCCACAGCCTCTCAGGCTTAGCCACACGGGCTAACATATCCACGGCCATATAGGCTTAGCCACACAAGCTAACAGTTCCAGTCCCGGGCTTCCACGGCCACCGGGTTCCACAAGCACAGCATACAAGGTCACACAGGCATTAAACCAAACACGTAGCATACACACTTTCACAGGCATAATACCAAACACTTAGTTCGCACAGCCCATCAGGCATAAAATTAAACACATACTATGCACTCACCATCCAACACCAGAATATATCAAAAACTGCCATTAAAGGCCAACATCCATATAGGAGATCACACCTATATGGATTATATATATATATAAACAGGTATAACTCTATAATCTGCCCTAGAACCCTAGGACAAAGGAGGATTTAGGAAGAACAGAACCCCTACCTTGTATGTTCTCCTGCTCCCGCTTCCACGCAAGACTCCGACCACCCACGCAAGACGCTCCAGCAGCCACCAGAAGCTCTCCTTCCCTCTCTCTCTCTCTCTCTCTCTCTCTCTCTCTCTCTGCGATGGCTGGTGGAGCAACAAACCCTAACCCTACAACAGAGGGGCTTCTCCTCCTTATATAGACAACACAACGTCAAAATGACGTAGTTTTGATTAAGTGAATCCCAGCATCAAAACGACGTAGTTTTGATGGAACAAGCTATGACCTTCCCACATCCATACACACCAAAATAGTCACAATTCCAACATGGTCCTCTGGGAAAAGATGATTAGAATGACAAAACCAAGGTAACAATGCAAAAACATGCCTGCACGCCAATTTGAACGCCAATTCCCCAATTGGCGTGCAGCTCCAAATGCACTCAAACTTCACCCCAAGCCTCCATGCATCTTGTAGAGGTCTGAGAAGCAAAAATATGCTTGCACGTGAAATGGGTGAATTCACGTGCAGCTCCAAATGCCCTGCAATTTCTGTGGTAGATAGAGGACCTCATTCTAAGAAACTTTTGTTCTTGCACACCAATTGTTTGAGGCCATCTACCCTATCAAAAGTTAGCTCCAAGATCAGCCAAAACAGCTTAAAACCGCCTGTATACGCATAGCATCTTCGTAGGGCATAAATGCACGTTATTACCCTCCCAAAAGTCCCCTCTTGGGCTCATGTCTTACCTCAAACTTGTGCACCAACATCCAAGGTGTTTGTGGGTAACTTCTTACACACGGGTTACACACGGGTCATTACAGTTTACTAGATGCTATGTTAACATAGTGATCAATGTCTTGCATGAAGAAGTATGTGATGATGCACTTAGTAGTTTCTAAGCTTCATGGGAATGTAAATGATCATGCTACAGTAGTTGTACATGTAACCAGACATTACGAGTGTAAATGAGCATGTGATCATAATTTCGATTACAGCACTGTTCATCATGAATGGTTTTCTGAGAAATATCATATGCGTCACTTTCGTGTTGATAAGTGTTTACAGAGTCCAGAGAAATCCACCTGTCGCTGACTCCGTAGTCGATCTCTAAGCAAATTGCATCGAAGACCTACTACCTTGAAGATTGTTACTTCGAAGCCTCGAAGGTCGAAGCCTTGAAGCGCTCTAAATGTAGCTTCGTAGAGTCACAGTCCAAGGGTCGAAGCAAGACGGATTCAGCTCCCTCATTACTTAAGCATCACAGACAAGTTAGCACGTCACTGTGCACTTAAAACTCACAACATATATACCGACTTAAAGAGTGACGTGGACTTTTCACTTGAGTATTCCAACGAGTGGATCCGGAAGATAAAGAGACGGGTCAGAGAAAAGAACGCGGACCCTAAAGACGAACCGACAGAGTGTGTGACTTCTACGGTACACTTCTCAACTCATATATAAGTCACTGATAGAGATGGAGCCCAGAGGTATGTTCCTCATTTTCACACTCGAACCCTAACCCTAGAGCTCTCTCTCTCTCTCTCTCTCTTCGATTCTCGTTCTCTCTCTTTATCTCTCTCCTCTAACCACCTTCAAACCTTACAATCTCTCTCTACGAGTGTCTATTTCTCTCTCTATAACCTCTATGGCAGGACCCAACTCATCGACGGCAGAAGGGCTAAGAGAAATCATCCCGGAGTTTATCATCGATTAGGAAGCAATCGGAGACGCAAAGGTCAGCTAGTTGGGCGATTTCAGAAATCGCCTCGATCAATTTGGGATTGCATCTGTCTGTTCGGGGATGCAAGACGTGGGGTAGGAGATGTCTCAGAATTTTACGAGACCTTGGCAATCGCTGGAGACGACGTTGTGGGAACAGTACAAGGAGTGAAGATTCGAGTCTCAGCGGAAACACTTTGCAATGCACTGCCACTCCCTAAAGGTAATTTTGATCCCTTACCTAATCTCTCCAGAGAAGAATGTAAGTCATTTCTGGGGTACTCTCATCCCGGAAAGAAAGGACGGGGAGCCCTGAAGCTTGGGTTCTCCGGTCAGGCACTGGCAACTCTTGTAGTCATCAGACAGTGCCTAATGTGCAAGAAGATAACTCATGACTCTGCAAGTCATGAGCAGATGAAGATCATGTGTAGTATACTACAGGACAGAAAGATTGACTGGGGAGCTCAGATATTCAACATGGTCAAGTCTAAGAAGGATCACTTTGGTCTAATGATGACCAAAGTTTTGAGGTACCTTCGTCCTAATGTTTTCAACTCACGATCCGCGGTACCCCAGCCGGCCAAATATATATTTAAGAGTTTCTACGAAGACGGCCGGCTAGAGATCAAGCCACTGAAGAAGACCGGGTCGAGTGCAAGGAGTCTTGTAGAAGATATTGCCAGCTCAGTGAGTGCCCCAGTCCGTGTTCCAAGGCCACCGGCACCTGTTCTGCAAACTTCTCGGGGTTCCTCTGCGTCCAAGGCCACCGGCAACGGCACATATAGCTGACATGGTGGAGAACATTGCGAGAACTCATCTCCCCACATATTCTACACCTGAGGAGGCCCCTCCTACCGAGCTGCCCTGGGATACTGCAGAAGTTGGAGAGGCTGCAGATGGAGGGCAGACACCAGCACAGGAAACCCCAAAGGATAGGGGTACAACACCTGTTCTGTTAAGCTCTCTCAGGGAGTCTGAGCTTGAAGAGTTCTATGTTGAGTATGCCAAGGCTCATATGACCCCTGCTGAATTGAGGAAGGCATGGATTGCCTTTGGTAAGCAGATGGTAGATAGAGACCATCTGATTAGCTGGTTGGTTGAGCAGGGTCTTGTTAGAAGAGACCCAGTGGAAGCTGTATCAGTGGTTACTCCATCTCCCATCATGGTGGACTCACCTGTCCCATCAGCTCCCCATGATGTGACAATGGACTCGGCATCTGAGGAGGAGGAAGCACAAGAAGCACTTTCCGCTGAGGCAAGTGGATCTGATACTAAAGCAGCACCACAGGGTTCTGGACCTATGGATGACTCTGAGATGGCTATACCACTTGTACCACAAACTTATCAAGTGGTTACTTAGGTGAGTGAGGAGTTAGCAGCCCATATCCCAATGGCGATTCCAGTGACGACTACGTCTCACTCCCGTTCCCTGACGGCTGAAGAGGTAGATCTTCTGGCAAGCAAAGTCCTTGAGAAACTGATTTCCTCTGGCATCCTTAAAACATCAGTATCTCAAGCTTTTGAAGAACGACTTGCTGCCATGGAATCAGGTATGGAGGAGGTACGAACTCAAGTTGAGTTATCTGACTATACCCTAGACAAGGTGCAACAAGAAATGACATCTCTCACACGTGTAAACTCCGATGGGTTCAGACATCTGGAGGAACAATGTGAAGACCTTAAAGGTGCTTACCAGAGACAATACCAAGGACTCAGTACAACTTTGGGAGCTATTCTTTTTGAATGTCATCGTCTTGCCAGTGGGGAGATAACTCTCACTGTCAAAAACACACACCCACAGCCATCAGACCGGCCTGCACCTGAACCTGTAAATCCTACACAAACAGCAGAGCCTACTTCACCTCAACCCTCTCCTCCTCCACAACCGCGACCGGAAGCAACTTATGCTCGTGGGCGAAAGCGTGCACACAAAGCCACAGTCATTACTGATTCTGATGATGATGATGTACCCATTGGAACGCGCATAAAGAAGCACCCGACTGCTCCAGGCCAAACATCATCTTCTACTCAGCCTGGTCCCTCAACGACCCATCCAAGTACGACTGAGTATTCCATGCTTGCTTCACCTACTAAACCAATTGCTACTACTACCAGCCAACCGATAGTCCCACCGCGCACTGTGACTACAGGAGGCAACTCAGCTAAACTTGCTGCTTTTAATAGCTATGTTGCTGGGGATTCCACCAAGCGGACTTGTGGCTACGAAGCATAGTTCACCGGACCTGACCTGTGTCGATTACTACACGACGGTGAAGAGATGGATAATCTTGAGATGACACAGTTCATCTTTGCACAAAAGTCATATCTGGAGAAGCTTCCTCTCCATATCCGACGAGATACACGTGTGGAGCTCTGTTTGCCGATCATGCAGGATCAGCTCATTGATGATGCGTCAATGATGAAGTTTATACAAGGTCGTAGATATGAGAATTCCTTTTGTCCATGGACTGAGGTCGACCATGTGCTCATCCCCTATTTGTCAACATCCCCGCATTGGTTTCTTCTCGATATTGACTTCAAGAACCAGAGGATCGTCATCTTTGACTCCAAGCCTACTACTCTCCTCATCCAACGGCGCGAACAACTCCATGAATTCAATCGCACCCTCACCCATGTCATGCAGGGATATTCGCATGGGTGTGGTGGATATCATCTTTCCAAACCGATGGAAATTACTCGAGTCAAGCAAGGTGTTCCTGCTCGGGATGATGCTCATAGCTGTGGTTTCTATGTCTGCCACTATAGTCGCATCCTAACCACCACTGGCTTGTCTGCCCTCATGCTTGAATTTGATCGTGTGAGCAGTCGAGCTGCCTCGCTACATCTGACCACTGCTTAACTCCTGCATGAATAAACAGCTGTTTTTCTATTTACATAGTGTAAAATATTCTGACTTCAATCCGTAACTGTCTTGTACTTTATGTATTTGTACACTGCTCTTCCTCTTCACTCTTTCTGTGTTTTCTGTGTACTTACTTTCTATCAGTTACCCTTTGTGTGTGTCTTTGTTCTACTGCTGTTGTTCTGTACTTTATTACATTGCTCCCATGTACTTTGTGTTCTAGTGCTTGTTCCTCACCCCAGGAAGGGGGAGTATATCTTAGGGGGAGCAAGGTTGTAGGGGGAGTTAGGAGTTATCTTTGACAGGAACTAGCTATCGGCCTCATGCCTACGGTGGAAAGGAGTGTGCATTTTCGTAAAATTTTGATCTCCTCCAAAATTTTTTTTCATATGCAAAGATATTTGTTGTTAATCTAAAATTGACCATCAAACTAGTAGTCTCAGACTTTATGTTTTCACCTGTTGTCAGCTTAAATTAAATAGGGGGAGATTGTTGGGATTATAGGATTTGATGAAGCTGCCAAAATATAGTCTAAGTCTAGAGACTCGAAGAACCGAAGGTCGTAGGATCGAAGAGTCGAGTTCGTAGAAGTGAAACTGTCATAGGACGTATTGGCAAGAGAATTGTAGACTCGTAGGGTCTGGAGACTCAAGGCGAAACAAGGACAGAACATTGCGACTCGTAGAGCCAGGGTCGAAGGTCTCAGAGTCGAAGCACGAAAGAGATAGTTACTGCAAGCACCAATATGTTCAAAGACTCGCAGAGTTGAAGAATTCTAAAGAACAGTAACCATTGTTAAATGACTCGTAGACTCGCAACTTGTGGAATTGTAGAGTCCCTAAAAACACTTAAGTCAATTAACAGAACTTAACTGCCACTAGACTCGAAGACTCGTAGAGTCATAAAGTCAAAGCTTTCAAACATTGTTTAGAAAACAGGACTCGTAGACTCGTAGGTTGAAAGTCGTAGAGTCAAAGCCTTCGAACACGGTTAAGAAAACAGGACTCGTAGACTCAAAGGTTGAAGGTCGAAGAGTCGATGATATAAAGACTAGAAAACAAATGAAACTGTAACTCAAGGGTCATAGACTCGTAGACTCAAGGGATACAGTTATTCTAAAGAAATTGCCAAACTTACAGACTCGGAGATCGAAGGCTGAGAGTTTTAGCTGAAGGGTTGTAGCTGTACGGAGACCTAGTTTATGAGCACCTGCGAAAGACTAATAGAGTCAAAGATATTCAGAGCCACTTAGTCAAATAAAGTATACTGAGAGACCCGAAGGTCGTAGACCCGCAGAGCTAGGGTCGTAGACTCGTAGCTAGAACAACAGGTAGATCAGGCAGACTACGAAGAAGTCACTCTAAGCATCATTCGAAGAGTTGCAGACTCGTAGAGTCATAGACTTCAGTTAATAGAGTGACACAAAAGACTAATCCAACTTGAACTCCAGCATCGAAGACTCGAAGATATGAGTCGTAGACTCGCAGAAAAACTGTAAAGCCTGAAGCAAACCTTCGCAACTTCCAATAGGTTCTAACCGAAATCTTTGAGTCATCAAACCTACGAAGCATCTACCTTCGAGGCAGACTTACAACCCTAAGCATATTCACTTAGCAATATCTTCAGCTAGGGTTTGTACAGTAAGCCTGCGCCGTCCCGAGCAGTTGAGCGCATTTAATGACATACTAATTGCTGCCAACTACCCTCCACGGATGAATGGCCAAGATCGACTGCACGCCAAATACGCAGTATGGGCATCTGATCTGTAAATCAGAGCAGATCAACCCATCCCCTGACATTCCCCTAATTGAAAAATTTAAAACCCTAGCCACCATCTTTTTCTCTTACCCACCTAACCTAGTCCACCTATCACCTTCTCATCGATTTAAAAAAACAAAAAAACAAAATAAAAAAAAAACAAAAACAAAACAAAAACAAAAATAAAAAAAGAGCCAATCGGTCAACCCTTCTCGATTTCTCTCTCTCCATCTTGTCTCTCTCACGCAGGCAGTAGTGCAACACTTCTTCTTCCCCAGGTACAGAGACGCAGTGTAGGCACATGGACCCTCCTGGAATGAATTCCTTCCCCTTTTTCATTCCCCTCTTTCCCCTGCGTTGCCGAAACCAGCTCTCCTTCCTGCCACTGCACAACCGGCCACGCCTCCCCATACCTCCCTAGTCCCTACACCCTGCCAACCATGCCAAACCCATCACCAAGCCCGATTCTCACTACCCTTGATTCGAACTCAAACCCTAATTCATCTTCCCCTATTTAAACCCATCAAACCCATCAATCTAAGGGGGGGCTATCACAATTGAAAAATCTTGTGTACAAGGCTACAACCACTGTCCTTCATCTTTTCCCTGTCCTCCTTAGAGAGTCCCCCGCTGGCCGGAAATCGCCTCACCGGCCAGGGTCACCATCACCTAGCTGCTCACACCACCGGCTCAACACCATTCAATCACACTCCAATATACAATATCCCCCCTTCTTTGTTAAAACTAGTGAACTAATTTCCCTAAACTTTCCTTTGTCTCTTCTCCCAGAAACCCCCACGGCCATATCAGCTCCCTCCCCTTTCACGTCCGGTCAAAACAATTGCTCTAGTCGACAAAAAAAGGGAAGGAGCAGTCCTCTGTTATCCTGGTAACCACAGTTGAGGAGCACACCGTGAAGACGGCCTTGCTGGTTGTGGCTGAAGACTATAGCCTCAAAGTCCAAGAATAGGTGGGGCACATGTAGCTGCCATAGCCGGGTTTGCCCATTGCATTTCATATCAACCATCCATGTCAGCTTCACAAAGTGTCTAAGGAGGACGCGTCGCTATTGCACTGGGTTTTGTCCACGACACGCAGCCTTGTTTGACGGACGACAAAAAGAGGCCGATTTAGGTTGTCTGAGTTTTGTTAATTTTTTTTCCCTTTTTATGTTTGATGTTAAGCACATGATATGTTTCATCTTCTATTTTTCTTTCTCTCTTTGTTTTAATCTTCTGGCTTGCTCCTCATTTATTCCTTTGGTGTTCAATATGTTTTCTTTATTCTTTGGTTGAAATGCTTTTCTCTCCTAAAAAGGGAGACTTGCTATGGATTTGCTTCCCAGACTATTGCTAATGTCGTTTGTTGGATATCCATGGCCACTGTTGTTGATACTGGTTTTGTTTTGGCCTGATTTGATGTTTTGAAATTATTATTATTATTATTTTGATGAAACTGGTTTAGAATGACGTTTTGAATAAAATTAGTTTTGATAATCCATTGTAAATACTCTCCTTTGCTAAATCTTTTTGAAACCCAATTTACTTCCCTGATTTTGTTTCTTTCCTCAATTTGTTGTTTGCAAAATGAGTATAGAATCTGTCATGTTGTCTCAATAACTCATACAATGTCTGGCGTTTCATTTTTGGTATTCTGTTCTATGTTTTAATCTACCACCAGTTTGATTCATATTTGCATTAGGTTCCATGCGTGCTTTATCATAATGTTTTCAAAAAAATGTTTTTTCGTAGGATTTAATTATTTTGGATGTGATTTTAGTAGTCCGTGTGATTTTCTAACAATTTTTTTGCAGGGTCTTGCTTAATAGTTTTTTTTATTTCTAACATAGTTTTTGATTTCTCATCCTTATTGTCTTTTTTGTTCTTCGCTTGTACTCTTTTTCCTATTCATTTTTTTTAATGGCCAAAAGGGTCTCTTCTCATTGTAATATGTAACTAGACACTAATATAGTAAAAAAAAATGGGACAATGGAAAAAAGAGAGAAAGGGAGTAAAAAGAAAATGAGTGCAAGTAAAGGAAAAAAAAGGAGTGAAAAGGAGAGATTTTTTTATTTCATGGATGCCACTTATTACACACAACACTTTAAGTTATGTTTTTTAAAAAAATATACATACATACAAAAATCAAATTCTTTTAAAAAATAAAAAAAATAGCTTTTGCAAATAAAAATCCAAAATACTTTTATAAAATAAAAAAAAATCTTATTAAAAAAAAATATTCTCACCAAATTTTTTAGTTCTTTTGTATTCTTTCATGAAAATTTGTTTCCGTTGATTTCTTTAAAATTCTTCAAATGAATATTTTGAGTGCTCTATCAAGTTTTAACTTAGAACTTAATTAGTCTTTTAGGATCATTCTTTTTTTAATAACTTTAATTTTTAGGATCTCCCTTAAGTCTTTAGCAAATAATTGAATCTAACTCAATTGAAACTAATAATTTGGCATGATAAAATGAGTATAATTCTTAGACTCTTATGTAAATAAAAATTTAGGATTTAATTATTCTTTTATAGTTATTCTTTTTCTTATACTTCACTTTATGATTCTTTTTAGGGTAGTTGAACTTAATATTAACCTTAACAAATAATTTAGATAAATAAAAAGAGTAAAATTGTAAGTTTTTAGGAAAATAAAAACAAACTTAGTTTAGACAAGCAAAAATTAAAACGAGCGATTAAAAACTTAGAAACCTCCTCATCTTAAGATAAGTACCGAAAGGGTGTTGTGGGGGTGTTAATCTTTCCCCACATATAATTAAACTCCCAAATCCAGCTTTGGCAACGTAAATCATTTTTTAGGTGACCAATTGCACCCCAAAAACAGTTGGTGGTGACTCTGTTTCTTTTTCATCACCATTCGGGTGAAGGGTGGGAGAACTGCATGTAACGCCCCAAATTTGAAACCTCCAAACTGGGTGCGTTAGCGGAAATTAAATATACAAATTTTATATCAATTTCAAACTATTACTTAATTAATCAAACAAACCATTCATTATTACAAATTTCAATCAAGATCTTTAAGGTTCAGGGGTTTAGAGACTAAGTGTCCATAACCCATTATTACATAACAAAGCACACGAGAAAACAACTTAATAAATCTTTAAAATTTCACACAACTTTATTTCCAAGCACTTCTCGACTCCTTATCCTAGTTTCTCCATCCCTTAATTTCCTGGGGTTGGAAAAGAAATCATAAAAAGGGTGAGCTCAAATAGCCCAGTAAGGGTAAAATAAGCGGGTAAGGAAAATCATGAAGATATCGAACATAGGAAATACCATATAACATTTGCATACATGATCAACATTTCACAAGGAAATCATAACATGGAAGATTATGTTTAGAAATCGTATCATAACATCATGACCTAGGTTAACCACCCAGGATACCGTATCATAACATAACGTAACATATTATCAGCTGGATTGACACTCTCCGGTGATGTTCTTTACCCAATGCATTGGAGGTCTTTCTTGGAACCACCCATTATAAACTTACTTTGTCTAAACATAAGAGGTAATAACAACTTTAACATACATAACATGAGGCATATTATAGAATTCCAATAAAACATTCAAGGTTAACAAGGATAACCACGAATATTAAAATGTTTCTACCCCAATCAATAGCATAGATTACCAAGAGAGATTAAAAAGAGACTAATCTAATCTTCTCAACAATAAAATGGAATAAGAAACATAAAACTCTTACAATAATAATTCCAAATAAAACAAGATAAAGAGGAAGAGAAAAGTAAGAATAAAGAAAAGAAAAACCCTTACGAAATATAGACTATAATGAAAAAGAAAAAGAGGATAAGAAACTCTTACTATCCGCTTGTCGTTCTCCGCGTTCTAAACCTTAAAAAAAATATCAAAACACTAAATTAGCATTAATGCTTGAAAAGTTCAATATCACACATATCTCCTTTATATATATATATATATATATATCATACTTTAACTTATATCTTTTAATAGGCATACCGTGCTTGTGGGGTTGAATATTAATTTGGGTACCCACTTCTATTGCTGTTACATATCCTATTTCGATCCCATGCATCATAAGCCTTGAGTTGTGCACTAACTAGGTTATATGCCTTGAGAGTTTTTGAATAAGATTTACTTCTTGTATTGGGTGAACGGAAAAGACGTGCGATAAGCTTATTTTTCCTACGTGTCTTCCATCTTAACCATGAGGGGATATTAGACACGGGTCTAAAGGGAAGATCAGGAGGAGATAAGGATGGGGATAGCTGTGAGGTTGAAGCATTAACAATTGGGGTTGCAGAAGAAGAAGGGCGATTGTCGGGGGAATTCATTTTGGAAGTCGTTCCTTACAATCTTCCGATATCTAGAACCTTAAAATAAAAATAAAAACATAAGTTAATATTCTCATCTTTTCACTTGAATTATAGAATGACAACGCTATGATAAAATACTATAATTTAAAATAATTACACAGGTATGTATATGAGGTGGCAAGGCCAACCATGTATGTATATACGAGGTGGTACAACTAATCATATAAATAACATATGTAAGGTGGTAAAACCAACCATGAATATAGTATATATGAGGTGGTAAAACCAACCATATAGATCTACATAATAAATAAGAAGCGACTTAAAAATTTCAAAAATCTTAAGTATTACCTTTCGTAGAACTTCGACGCTTGGTAAGTACCAAAAGCAAAAGAGGATTTGAGTAGAGTATTTGGGATGTTAAGAGGGCTTAAGGGAGTGTTTTGAGAGGGAAATTTCGTGGTGTGGCTTGAGGGATTTGTGCTTAAGAGGAGAGGCAAGACACTCCTTATATAGGCAAGGATGGTGGTAGGTGTGTAGTGTGAAAGTAGTGTATGAATTTGACTTTGGCATCAAATTAAATTATGTAAAATATATAAAATACTTTATTTTATTCCTATTATCCTCTCTTAAAACGTGGGTATCTTCTCCTACCATTTAAAAAAATGTTTTAAGACTTTTCAACCTAGAAGGTTCCTTTGGCATCAAAAGTCCACATTGGTGTACTCCCTACTAATTCAATTATAACGTTTTTAATTTTGTAGTTTTTGACAAATGGCCAATTGTATTGCATTACTAACTCAAATATCTACAAATGGGTATCAATTTTATAATTTTTGAATATGTATAACAAAAGTTATTGAATTTTAAAGTCATACTAAAATGTTTACCCGTTCATACTAAACCTATGTGTAGTATTTTAAATTCTGGAATTGATTGGCTTCATATTAAATTCTGAAATTTTTACACGTTTTAGCTAAGTCATAAATGAACAAATGGGCTTTGGTTTTATGTCAATTGGATCTATATAACTCAAGTTATGAATTTTTGAATGGGACCTCCAGAATCTGCCTCATTCAAATTTTTGGGCCTTACCTATGTTTTATACTTTTGGTAAAGTTAAGGCTTGTAATACTTACCTACCCATAGTAATTTGGTTTAAGAAACTAAATGACATAATATATAGCATCTAAAATTTTTATGACATATAAGAAATTATTTTATTATTAATTTTTTTTATAACATATTTAATATTTATGCGGATAAAATAATATAATTGCATAATCAATAAACAATAAAGTAAGATAACATTATAACATAAAATATTATAATCCTAAACATAAACATTAATATCATATTCTATGGCCTTCGTAAAATTTCTTGAATTATATTAGCGTATGTGCGTAAGACGTGTTGTGCTTCGGCAGTAGAGCTGCATAACCCTTCGGCTAACATTGTCGTGGTTGTCGCACGAATAACCTCAAACTTCTCCCTGTATCTCGTTGCATTATATTGCAGCCATTGGACACGAGCATTTAGCTCATCTATAGCAAAGCATAGCTTTGTAACTTCAAGTCGTATTGCTCGCCGATCTTCATCGCGTACACTATTCTCGGATGGCAGTACTTGAGAACTTGATGCCATAACTCTTATTATTATTCTTCTTACTTCTATACTTTCTTATAAATAAAATCTCATGCTCATACCTATTTATGGAAGTCCAAACGGCTACTTATCACATGCTATTTGAATGACTATATTGGGTGCTTATTTTTATCGTGATAATATCTAAAATATCCTTTCTAACTATTGTTAACAATAACATTATTATTATTTTATTATTATTACTCTTTAAGTAAGAACTTAAATAGCTAAAAATTTTACGGGTCTTACAGAGTGCCTTCCCCTTAGACTTGGAACTATCAAAGTGGAGCATCAGAATCTATCCTTGTCACCTTTGTCTGCCATATTGGATTTTGACTTGCAGTCCTTGGCATAGTGACCTGGTTTCCCACAGTTGTAGCATTCTTGGGACGTAGACTTTAGACGTTTTGTCCTTCTGGAGGATGAGGAGGATCCTTGTTGGATCAAACCCATAATTTGGATGATGTTGTTAAAAACCCTATGTAAGTTGATTTGAGATGTTTCATGTTTATTATAAGCTTGTAGAAGATAAAACCCTAAACTGGACTTACTCTCAGAGAGTAAAGCGAAGGACAGGATATATAATCCTAATCCGGATTATCATGAGTGTGGTCAAACACTTGGTAAATAACCAAGTCGTCATCCGAAACAAGGACCCTTCGTGCGGACTAATCACTTGACAAAATGACTAAGGAATCCACGTTTTTATTCTTAATTAGACTAAGTCAATTTATACGGAATGAGAATCTAAGTCTTCAACTCATACGGAGTTTAGGGAGAAAGAAATTAAGTTTTCCACTCCAGCTGTCTAAGGAAAAGAAGATATGGACTAAGGAATCTGAGTCCTTCATTCGAACAGAGTAAGAAATGACTGGTGCGGAGTAAGGACAACTAATGCAGAGTAAGGAATCCGAACCATTACTCAAGAGGAGTGAGGATGCGCAGATACGGAGTATGCCATCCGGACCCTTCACTCAAGCAGAGTAAGGAACTTATGCGGAGGAAGGAAGCGCTGACGCGGAATAAGGATTCCACATATCTACTTCATGCGGAGCAAGGAAGCGCTGACACGGAGTAAGGATTTCAGGACTTCATTTACACGGAGTAAGCAACAACTGACACGGAGTAAGGATCCAAGCTTCGTTGATACGGAGTAAGGAAATTTACACCGGACTAAGAAGACGCTACTTCAACTTATCCATACTGCATTTATGTTATCAACTCACTGTGTCCCAATGTAAGACAAACACATTGAAGACCTAAACTGTCCTACACGTGGAACACTCGGAGATGTGGATGCAGTCCTAAATGCAATTGGAATCAAGCGAAGTAATTCAATACAATTATGCTTCCAATATTTCGAGCTCCACATCCGTAGCAGTTATAGTAGAAGCATTTTCCGAGAAGAACTTAATGTTTACAAAGTGCTCGGAAAATATAGTTCCAAGATAGATTCCTAGGATGTCTATATATATATAAAGTGTTGTATATCAAAAAAAGTGAGAGCGTGCAAAACTTGTAAGAACTGATACGCGCGAGTACATGTGCAAAATAAAGATAATCTAGCCAGTGTGTGTGTGACTTGAAAAAGAGAGTACTGTTGTAATCAGCTGTAATTGCTGTGTTTTTTGTTGTAATTATCTTTAGATAATAAAACAAAATACTTCCACTATCTGGTTACCTTCCGCACTGAATATTTCTTTTAACCAGAATTAGTGTTGTGCCTAAGTGAGAAAGAATTTTAGTAAGAGCCTATTCACCCCCCTCTAGGCTCCCAGGGACCAACAAGTGGTATCAGAGCGAGTTCTACCTGCTCAAAGTAGAGATCCCACTCTCTCTCTCTTTCAATGGCCGAAGAAAGCAGCATGCTATTCAACACCCGCCTCAACTTCGGAGGAGCTCAAGAGCCCATCCCTAATTGAAGCAGCAGTGAAAATGTTGATCCACCACAACCTGCTGCTGCCGCTGCTCCTCAACCACGGAGTTCTGGCTACACTCTGAGCAAACCGCCAAAGTTCACACCAGAGCTTTTCTCCCAGTGGAGAGCTCGCATGAAGATGTTCATGACATGTCATGATCATCTAATGTGGCCATGTCTTCATCAGGAGCTTCCTATTCCAATGACCATCGGAGAAAATGGAGTAAGAAGACCAAAGACAGATGGTGAATTCACAAACGACGAAAGAGCCTGGCAATATGCCAGTGAAAAGGCTCTAGCTTATGTGACATCATCTTTGGATTCCGAAGCCTTCACGGACGTCCAGGGCTGCACAACAGCGAAAGCTGTTTGGGACAAATTGACTATCCTATATGAAGGAAGTCAGTCTCAGATGCAGAACGTTATCTGTTCTCTCAGACAACATTATGAGAACTTCAATCATAAACCTGGTGAATCCCTAGAGAGCATCTATCGGTGATTCGGCAAGCTCATTCTGGATCTGAAAACTGTCAATGAGCATTACACTCAGTTTCAAATAAATGACAAGTTCTTTCATTCCTTGCCGGATCGCTATTACTCCAAATAGCTCCAGATGCAATCCAAAGACAACTACAGTATGCTCCCCTTGAAGAACTATATGGAGAGCTATGGACTCACTGAAATTCCCAGACATGCACTAAGGGGGGGGGGGTGAATCAGTGTATCAATTTAATTTTTACCCCCTTCCTTAATGACCTCTTTAGTCAACTCAATTTCTGTGTTTGTATGCCAAATAAAAAGAAACAACAAAGACAAGGCACACAATAATTATGTGGTTCACCCTACAACGAGTAGAGCTACGTCCATGGCATGATTAGCAATTTGCTAACCACAGAATCTCCACTATGCGATTTAGGATAGCACACTACTACCCAAGACTCACTGCCTCAATACAAGTTTAGGGTCTCTGCCCTTGGGTTCACTACCCAATTACAATCTTCTCACAATCAAAACAATGACTGAATCACACTGATTCCATCCTTACAATCATGACAAATTGATTTCTCAAATTCCAAAGCCTAAACAACCAAAATACAAGTTGATTTTGATCACCAACCTGTGAGAAATCTAAATAAGAAGCTCTCATTGTTGTAGACTAACCCTTTAACTCTAGGGTTCTTCCTTTTGACCTCTTGAATGATCAAAACATGCTCCCTGTGACTGGATTTTGATCTTCAGTTGATTCACAATCACTATTGCTCTCTTTTTCTCAAATATGATCAATGAAATTGCTCTGGAGCTGTCTCTCATATCACCCCCTTAGGTTAGGATGAAATTCTGGTATATATATCACCATATCACCCTAATCTCCTCCCATATAATCAGCAGCCAGCTCCTGGCCATTGATCTCTTTCTCTGAGTTAATATCCACCCTTGAATGTAGGTTAAAGCCTCTCTCTTAACCTAATCCAGCAACCAAATCTCCACCATTGATTTATTCTTGAATATAATATTAGCCATTGGATCAAACTCATTTAAATGAAATAATCTTAGCCATTAGATCAAGCTCACCTTAATCAATAGATGTCAGCCATACACCTGGTGAACTCTGCTCTTGCATGTGCTGATGTCGGTATGTTGACCATAACTTTCTTCACAGAGCTCAAATTCACTTGAGGTCAAAATCAGGGTTATAGATCCTTAAGTCCTCTATCCACCCCTAATATTTGGTGAAATTCTGAGCTAAAAAAGCCTGCACGCATCCATGTACGTGACATCATCTGTTTGCACATGATATCATTTTAGGTGGCTATTTTGACCTAGAAGAAGGTCTCAAACATTGTCACGTGCAGAACAAAAGTTGCTCCAAATTATGTCATAAACATGTCCTCAAAATTTTAGAGCAATCGGACAAGAATTGCCTTTGTATGTGACATGGGCATTATCACGGGCAGAGCCAAATTGGCTCAAAATTAGTCCATAAACATGTCCTCAAAATTTTAGAGCAATAGGACAAGAATTCCCTTTGTACGTGACATGGGCATTATCACGGGCAGAGCCAAATTGGCTCAAATTTCTCTAGTGAGTGCCCCATAAACTATAGATTAATAATGCCATCTGCACACAATATTGATTGTAGCTCTAAACATCATTAAAACACTATTTTTGCACGTGATAATATCTGCTTCTCTGGACCTCCTCTTTCTTTCATATGGTGCAAGCACAAGGTTGACAACAAGGACTGTGATTGATAGCACTGCGGTTGGCAACAATGACAACACAATCAGCTATGCCAACTCTCAACAACTCACATTGGGAATAACAATACTGTTAGGTCTCTAACGTCCCATAGATCAATCCCACATCGGTTAGGGCAAACATTGAGGTCGTCCTAATGAGGAGGCTCATGTGCACCTTGCCACAACGCATTTTAACGGGTCGCGGCCCATTAGAAACACATCCGTGCGGGCTGCAGCCCATGGGTGGGCGTGTGAGTGCCAAAGCGGACAATATTGTGATAGTGAGTGCCCTAGCTGAGGTCCAACAAGTGGTATCAGAGCTGGGTCCTCTAGACTAGTGGTGGGATTAGGGGGAGACTATTGGGTCTCTAACGTCCCATAGATCAATCCCACATCGGTTAGGACGAACATTGAGGTCGTCCTAATGAGGAGGCTCATGTGCACCTTGTCACAACACGTTTTAATGGGTCACGGCCCGTTAGAAACAAATCCGTGCGGGCTGTGGCCCATGGGTGGGCGCGCGAGTGCCAAAGCAGACAATATTGTGATAGTGAGTTCCCTGACTGATAACGTGCATTTTATGCCATTATTCTAGTGTTTATTTAGGATGTTTAAGAGCATGATTAGAGCCTTATTGCTTCATATATCATATATATTTGCTCTAACCCCTAGGAAGATGCTAGTTGCAAATACATGCGTTTTTAAGCTGTTTTGGCAGATTTTGGACCTCACTTTTGACATAGTAGATGACCTCAAACAATTGGCGTGCAAGAAGAAAAGTTGCTTGGAATGATGTCCTCTACCTACCAGAGAAATTTCAGAGCATTTGGAGCTAATTTGGAGTTGCACGTGAATTCACCCATATCACGTGCAAGCATATTTTTGCCTCTCAGGCCTCTACAGGATGCAAGGAAGCTTGGGGAGAAGTTTGAGCTGATTTGGAGGTGCACGTGATTTCACCATATCACGTGCAAATTGGCGTGAAGAGATATTTTTGGACCGATCCAATCGTTTTTCCATGCCGATCATTTGTTCCTGAAGGCCCAAGTCCAAATTGTGGATGGAAGATAGAGTTTTTAATGTTTCGAGTGTTACTTATCAAAACTACGTCGTTTTGATAGATGGGCTAGGTTACACACCTCAAGGCCCATCCAACCTCTATAAATACAAGCATCCACGCCCTCTGCTAGCCATACCTAATCCCCCTACACGTTTTAGAGAGAGAGAGAGGCTCCACGACTTGGAGGTGCTCCTTGACCTAGGGAGAGCAGCCGTCGCGGCCGCCGTCGCGGATTTTGGAGCCTAGATTTGAAGCTTGCTGTGCGCGTGATCAAGAAGAAGATGTTGAGCTTTTTGCTTTGTGTTTGCTTGTAATCATGCGTGAGTAGTCTTTTAATCTAGGGGAGCAATGTAGCCCCCTTGTTGCTTTCTTGTGTTTATGAATATTGGGTTTGGATGATTGAAGTTTTGCATGTTTTATGAATCTGTTCTTAATTCTATCTTTGGATGTACACCTTGGTATTCTTAGCCCTAGTCTGGGGCGGATTGAGATTCATAACTTATTTGTGATTGGTGTGATCATTATCCTTTTGCAAGTATGATTTATTGGCTTTGCATGTTTGTGTGTTTAGATGACCATTCTGGCATACAACTCTTAAAAGGACCTCAATGACCATTTGTTGTCCTTGGCTTATGTTTAGCATGTTTTCAATCGGACAACCCTAATATCATGAACCAGGTAGAGATAACATAGGGAGGTGAAATTGTGACCCTAGATGCTTTTAATCCTTGAATCTTAATCTTAAAATCAGTTTACTTTCTTTGTTTATTTAGAAAACCAAATAAAAATTAGATCTTTAGTTTAAAAAAGAAAACTTTTGCCAAGACATTTTATAGAACAAGAGTAATTGGGTGATTTGATTTGAGAACTAGAGAACTAGGTTAATCCCTGTGGGTTCGACCCCTTTCTTGCTGCTATTCTTTTAGTGCAAACTTAGGGAATTTATTATTTTGAAGAGAGATTTAATGACATTAGCTAGCTCTTTTAGAGAGGCTAAAAATCTTGTCTGTCAAATTGGCGCCGTTGCCGGGGATTCAACGGTTAACTAGTTTTTAAAATCAACATTGAGTGAAATTGTTTGAATTCTGATCTTGGTGTTTTATTTTGTCTTTTATTTTCTGTTATTTTCTTTTCTTTGTTTGTTTATTTTGCATTGTTCGGAGCTGCTGGGTGTGTTCTTGTTGTTTTTCAGGAACATACATCAAGTGTTTGAGGTATTGCTAGTTGTGTATGCAATGAGGGGAACTTGTGTCCTTTAATCCAGAACCTGAACAGCACTCCAATGGACAGAAAGTTTGGAGATGAGGAGGAGCTAATCGAGGAAGAATGTTTGGAAAGGATGATCCAAGGCAACAAATATTTGTGGGAAAACCAAGGGAGAGATGAGGAGAATTCAATGATGGAAGACCAACATGTTTATGTTCCAGGCCATGCAGCAGATCAATTTTCATATAGTGCTTGGGATTGCACTGTCTATGATCCTCCCACAAGTAGTTATTCATACCAGGAGCCTCCTTGTTATGGTGGGAGTATTAATGGAGATGGTAGAGAAGTATGGCCAACTTACACCCAACCTGAGGGTGACTACTATCCACAAGAGCCACCACCTGAGGAGTTTAATGGTTTCTTCAATGGATATTCCGAGAATAGATGGGTTGGGCAATATCAAGATGAAGCTTACTATGAAGCTCCACTCTATGGCAATTATTGTCCATATCAACAACAAGAGTGGTAGCCCCAAGTTGAAGACAAAGAAACCAGAAGAGAGAATTTGAATGAAAGGCTAGGAAGTTTGGAGACTACCATAAAAAATATAGAGCAATTGTTGATGAGTATGGTTCAAAATGCAAATAACGGAGTCTCATCTAACTCCTTTGCTGGTGACACAGAGATAGACCGAAGAGAATTGCAAAGCCATCACTCCAACTTCCATGTATCAATCTTTGACATCCGCCTCACAAGAATGGGAGTTTTCTGCTAATAATGATTCGAAGATGAAGCTCGCATTCTAGCCGCTCAAACCATTAATGATGCTATAGACCAAGAAGTGGATACAAGGGCAATGGTTCATTATGATGAGGTGGTCCCTCCACCACAATTTAATAGCCCATGCGATGTATCCACTTCAACTCTTCCCATGGTTGGAGCTTATGAGGACAATTTTTCTATCCAAGAAGAAGAGGAAGACTTGAATTGTTCGGGGTGTTAGAAGAACATGAGAAACCAATAAATGACAATCCAAGGATGCAGCAACAAATCTTGGATGATGATGCTATAATTCTCATATCTCGAAGGCACATCAAACCAAGGTACTCTTTATGAAGACAAGCTACATGAGCCCACCACTACTATGTTTGCTTTGGAATCATCTTCCCTTATACAAGAGAAGGAAGTGCTTGACAAGGGAGGTAACCATGCGTGCATCATGACTACTCCAATTGTGGAGTATGTTGAATTTGTGTTACCACCTCGTTGGAATGAGAGGAAGGAGAACCATAAGTTTGTGGAGGTGTCTCCCTATCAACAATTGAATCAGGAGTTCAAGTGGCTTCCACAGCAGTTCATCCATCCAATTGCTATGGTGTACGAGACTGCTGAGGTTTACAATGCAAGGATGAAAGCCTTTCATACATTGGTTGAGTTTAGTATGACAAAGTCTAGCTACAGACTTTAAATAAAGCGCTGGTTGGGAGGCAACCCAATGTTTATTGCTATGTTTTATTTTATGTTATTTTCTTTTATTTATTTTATTCAATAAATTGTTTGCAAGCTAACCATTGTGCAGGAGACTTTGCTTCTTTCTTAACTAATAAAGAGAGGCCATCTTCAAAGGCTTCCACACCAAAATCACTCCTGTGGGATCTTTGTTTGCTACTACATGATGGCTATTCTGCAAGGGAGAGAAACTTGGGAAGTGCGCGGCGAGACGTCGGTTGACTTTGTGGCTCAGGTGCGACGAATGGTGGCCAATGTCATCTACAATTACAGTGTGCCAAACCAGGGGTAAGTGTTTTTCCTACTCCCTATTTTATGCCATGAGGACATAGCATATTTTAAGTGTGGTGTATGGGAGTGACTTGAGCCACTTGCTTGTCTTTTATGTTGTGATTGCATGTTTTATTTAATTCTAAAAAAAAATATTTTTAGTTGCATGATTGTTTGAGTTGTTTGCTTGAATGATTTGCTTGTGGAGACATGGATATTAAGTATGCAATTTTGGCTTAAAATTTAATTTTTTATGCCACATTAGTATCATGTTGTGATAAGGGTGTTAAAGTAGTTAAAATGTGCTCTGAATTGGTTTAATCATGTCTTTATCTTTTGAATGATATCACCATGTTTTTGGAGCTGAGTTTTGAATATTAGCTGAGCATGAAATGCTATGATAGACCTAAGTAACCCTTAAAGTTGAGTGAAAAAGAAATGAAAAATGAGAACAGCTTCTTTTTAGCCCTTGAGTGACATTTATGGTTTATGGGTAATAGTTTGATTTGCTACTCTTCTTGCATTCAACATTGGTTATTTAATGGTAGGAGTCAAGTAAGCATGTGATTACTTATTAGTGCTCGGTGTTTGGTGTGTTTAGTTAGGATGCAAGACCTCTAAGTCATTGTGGCTGTCTTTGCATTCTCTTCTTTATTGTGAGATATTATTGGAAAAGGCTGTGATATAGAATGTGAAAAAGCCATCACTTAATTGGGAAATGGGATGTGAGACATCAATGAATTTTTGTCTCTCCTTATGTAGCAAAATGGCAAGGGGTATGCATTAGAAAAATCAGTCTTATTTATGTGTTATGTGAGTAAAAAAAAAAAAGAGTGAATAATCCATCAAGGGAGAGCATAAAATGCAACCTTGTAAGGTTATTATAAAAAAAAAAAAAAAGACTCAGAATAAAAGCCACAATGGCTTGATGTTTATGTGTGATTGTTTAGATTTGTGAAGCCACATTGGCTGATTTGTGTTTTGTTTTGAGAGTGTTGAGCTCAATTCTCTGGCTCATGTTTTGTTTATTCAGTTATTAGAATAGCGTGTGAGTTCAAATAAAGTAGAATAGAGAGTGTGTTTTCTTTGATGAGCACAATAGGGAACTCTCATGATTGCTTGGCAAGTACTTAATCAATAGCTGATGGCGAGTGTAGAGATAGAGTTTTCCATCCATTGTTCATTGATAGGTATTGGGCTTGAGAATTATTATATTTGAGTGAGGCTGCTTATCCTTGGTAAGAACTTAAAGGGAAACTAGGTGCTATTTTATCATGGATTGCTTGCTCATATCTTGAAATTTAAGTGGAGATATTGCATGGTTGTTGGACTAGGGATATGGACAAGAATGAACTAAGCTATGACTCATTTTGATGCTTAAATTCCCATTTCATCATGATAGAGTTGCATGCTTAGGAAACCATGATTCTCCTTGATTTGTTATTTTATTTTTCTTCCGTTTGACTGCGTGTTTATTTTATTTTTGCATGCTTGTATGTTTTTGCTTGAGGACAAGCAATGGTTCAAGTGTGGTGTATTTGATAACGTGCATTTTATGCCATTATTCTAGTGTTTATTTAGGATGTTTAAGAGCATGATTAGAGCCTTATTGCTTCATATATCATATATATTTGCTCTAACCCCTAGGAAGATGCTAGTTGCAAATACATGCGTTTTTAAGCTGTTTTGGCAGATTTTGGACCTCACTTTTGACATAGTAGATGACCTCAAACAATTGGCGTGCAAGAAGAAAAGTTGCTTGGAATGATGTCCTCTACCTACCAGGAGAAATTTCAGAGCATTTGGAGCTAATTTGGAGTTGCACGTGAATTCACCCATATCACGTGCAAGCATATTTTTGCCTCTCAGGCCTCTACAGGATGCAAGGAAGCTTGGGGAGAAGTTTGAGCTGATTTGGAGGTGCACGTGATTTCACCATATCACGTGCAAATTGGCGTGAAGAGATATTTTTGGACCGATCCAATCGTTTTTCCATGCTGATCATTTGTTCCTGAAGGCCCAAGTCCAAATTGTGGATGGAAGATAGAGTTTTTAATGTTTCGAGTGTTACTTATCAAAACTACGTCGTTTTGATAGATGGGCTAGGTTACACACCTCAAGGCCCATCCAACCTCTATAAATACAGCATCCACGCCCTCTGCTAGCCATACCTAATCCCCCTACACGTTTTAGAGAGAGAGAGAGAGGCTCCACGACTTGGAGGTGCTCCTTGACCTAGGAGAGCAGCCGTCGCAGCCGCCGTCGCGGATTTTGGAGCCTAGATTTGAAGCTTTGCTGTGCGCGTGATCAAGAAGAAGATGTTGAGCTTTTCTGCTTTGTGTTTGCTTGTAATCATGCGTGAGTAGTCTTTTAATCTAGGGGAGCAATGTAGCCCCCTTGTTGCTTTGCTGTGTTTATGAATATTGGGTTTGGATGATTGAAGTTTTGCATGTTTTATGAATCTGTTCTTAATTCTATCTTTGGATGTACACCTTGGTATTCTTAGCCCTAGTCTGGGGCGGATTGAGATTCATAACTTATTTGTGATTGGTGTGATCATTATCCTTTTGCAAGTATGATTTATTGGCTTTGCATGTTTGTGTGTTTAGATGACCATTCTGGCATACAACTCTTAAAAGGACCTCAATGACCATTTGTTGTCCTTGGCTTATGTTTAGCATGTTTTCAATCAGACAACCCTAATATCATGAACCAGTAGAGATAACATAGGGAGGTGAAATTGTGACCCTAGATGCTTTTAATCCTTGAATCTTAATCTTAAAATCAGTTTACTTTCTTTGTTTATTTAGAAAACCAAATAAAAATTAGATCTTTAGTTTAAAAAAGAAAACTTTTGCCAAGACATTTTATAGAACAAGAGTAATTGGGTGATTTGATTTGAGAACTAGAGAACTAGGTTAATCCCTGTGGGTTCGACCCCTTTCTTGCTGCTATTCTTTTAGTGCAAACTTAGGGAATTTATTATTTTGAAGAGAGATTTAATGACATTAGCTAGCTCTTTTAGAGAGGCTAAAAATCTTGTCTGTCACTGACCAAGGTCCAACACTCACAAAGTCAGGTTTAAATACACTGACTGAGATGAGAAAATAGCTCAGAAAGAAAAGGGGGTAGCTTTCAAAGCTACGGAAAATCCGAGCATACTGAGTGAGGATGATACGGAAGAGTCAAGTAACTCTGACTCAGACATAGAAGAAGAAGTAGCCCTTCTGGTTAAATCCTTCACACGATTTCTGAGAAAAAGCAGAAAAGGATTCAGAGGAGGCTCTTCCTCATCCTCTAGAAGAAAGGAGCGTCCAGAGTCAACTTCCCAAGACTGCTTCAACTGTGGGAAACCTGGTCACTGGGCCAAGGACTGTAAATCCGAATCCAATACAGCCGAGAAGGATGACAAGGTTGCTCCTCGACGCTCCACCTCAGACAACAGAAAGAACAAGAGGAAGGCGTTCGTCACAAAGTACGTCAGTGGCTCGGAAGAAGAGGAGGAATCCTCGGATGATGAGCTAACTCCTAAACCAAATGTCTGCCTCATGGAAAATACTGAGGTACCTTCGATCTCTGAGCTCATGAATAAATTAGAATCTCTTATTACTGAACGTGATCATGAAAAGAATGAGAGACTAATAATTACTCAAATGTACAAAGATATGGAAAGTCAGAACAAATGTCTTGAAATTACTGTTGCTAGACTTGAAAAGGACATAACTGACTTCAGGGGTAAAGAAGCTTGGTATCATGATTTAAGAGCTGAGAATAATTTGCTTAATACCAATCTTAATGGCCTAACTGTAAATCTCAAGAGACTCGAAAATGAACTTGAAAAGGAAAAGGAAATACATCGTAAGTGGCTAAAATCCGGGGAAATAACTTCTACGTTCAGAACTGATCCTGACAATATCTGAGTCAAACCTGGCCTAGGTTCCACTTCCAATGCACAAGCTTCTAAGTGCCCTCCGAATTTCATTCCAAAAGTAACCAACTTGTATCCTGTTAGTACATCTAAACCGTTGGATGGTTTTGTTTCAGGTGGCACCATAGTCTACGACTGTGGAAGACAGGCTATTACTGCTAGTCCTGAAGTAGTAGCACCCATACTAAAAGATGAAGGGAAGGCTGCTGCAGTTAAAGCCGAAACTGTAGCACCCAAAAACAAAGGAAAGGCAAAGGTTGACGCATCTAAGGCCAAGAGCGCGTCACCCGTTCGCAGAGGATTAGGCCATAGGGAACAGAGTAGAAAAACTTTAAAACTTAAGAAACCTGTATCTCCTATTGTAACTTCACACCATAGTGTCTGTTCGATCTGTAGAGAAATAGGCCACTATCCTTATGAGTGTTGGAGTCATTCAGATAACTGGCCATGTAATCAAATTCACATCAATAAAAATCAGTTTATCAAAAAGGGTTCTTCCGGAAAAACAAAATCCAAAACTATACGGAGTGTCTCTCCCAAGAAAACCCAACTTAAAGAAGCTTCTAATACGGAAAAGGCTAAGTCAACTTGGAAAGTTAAAGTTCTTAACAAAGTAAAATCTAGAATAGTTAACATTGTTATTGCTTCTCCTAACTGCCCGAAACAAGTTTGGGCACCAAAAGTGTAATCTGTTGTCTTGTAGGAGCATCTATGGAATTCACTTTCACCCCACTTGAAGTAAAAGATCAATCAAAGCAAGTGGATACTTGATAGCGGATGCTCCGGACATATGAAGGGTGACAAGTCTTTACTAATAAATGTAAATAACAAACAAGGACCATCCGTAACATATGGTGACAATAGCAAAGGTAAGACTGTGGGGTATGACAGTTTAACCAACGGCTATATATCAATTACCAAAGTTGCACTAGTCGAAGGTTTGAAGCATAATCTGTTGAGTGTTAGTAATTTATGTGACAAGAGATTTACTGTACCATTCCTTTTAAACACCTGCACAGTTAGAGATAACTTATCCGGTGATATGAAGTTATCTGGATCAAGAGATGGGGACATATACTCAGTGGTCTTAAGAAATAATTCTTCTGACCCTGTATGCTTCCACACTACAGCATCACATGAAGAAAGTTGGCTATGGCACAAGCGTTGTGCACATTTAAATTTTAAGACCCTGTCTAAATTAGCGTCGCTTGATTTGGTTACTAGTCTGCCTAAATATAAATTCTCCAGAGATACTCTCTGTCGAGAATGTTAACTTGGCAAACAGACCAAACATAGTTTTAAGAGCAAATCAGTTAATTCAATAACTGCTCCCTTACAACTTCTTCATATGGACCTCTATGGTCCCATTTCTGTCGCTTCACTAGCTGGTGCGAGATATACCCTTGTGGTTATCGATGATTTCACCAGGTACACATGGGTGTTGTTCCTGAAGTCTAAGGATCAAACCTTTGAACACCTTGTAGATCTCTTCAACTGGATAAGCAACTCACAAGGACTGAGCATTAAATGCATCAGGAGTGATCATGGTACAGAATTTGATTTTTCAAATATGAGGTCATATTGTTCTGAACAAGGCATTCAGCACGACTTCTCTGCGCCCACAACTCCACAACAAAATGGGGTAGCTGAGCGCAAGAATCGCACTTTAGTCGAGGCTGGCAGATCTATGTTAGTAGGGGCAAAGCTTCCTCTCAGTCTATGGGCCGAAGCTGTGTCCACTGCCTGCTATGTTCAGAATAGAACTCTAATAAATAAATTTACCATGAAAACACCCTATGAGATGTGGAGAGGACAAAAGCCCTCAATTTCACATTTCAGAGCTTTTGGGTGTACTTGCTACGTATTGAACAATGACAAAGAACCTCAGAATAAATTTGAACCAAAATCTGATGATGGGATATTTTGTCAGATACTCACTACATAGTAAGGCTTATCGAATCTTCAATAGAAAACTTTTTAAAGTTGAAGAATCTATCCATGTGACTTTTGATGAAGCTAACCTGGATTGGTCAAAAGTTGGTTCTTCAAGTTCTACTATGCAGGATCAGGACAACAACATTGACTATTCAAAGTTTATGAATGTTCCTGTCACATATAGTGACCAATCACGTGGCACCAGTGAAGCATGAAGAAATGATACGGATGATGCTACGGATGAATCGGACTCTAGTCTTCCATTAAACTCCGAACATATTCTTACAGATATCCAAAACCCCAGAGCACCTTCAAGTCCTTCCGGACCAGTAAATACGAAAATGAATAGTACCGGAGAACCTCTAAGTTCTCCAAGACCTGTTAATACAGAAACATCTGGCCCGGAAGAAGCTCAACCAGCAGACGCACCTAAACCTGAACCACCTTGTCTGGCAGAGTTTCAAATTATCGAGGATCCACCATCACATGCACAGAACTATAGGTGGACAAGAAACCATCCTTCAGATCAAGTGATTGGTGACCCTACTGTTGGTGTAAGAACAAGAGTAGCCACCTCCAACATGTGTCTTTACTCATGTTTTCTATCACAAATAGAACCAAAGGTGGTAGATGAAGCTCTTCAGGATTCAAACTGGATTGAAGCCATGCAAGAAGAGCTTAATCAATTTAATAGAAATAATGTGTTGACACTAGTACCAAGGCCAAAGTCTCAACAAGTCATTGGAGTAAAGTGGGTGTTCCAGAACAAGCTGGATACGGATGGAATAGTAATCTGGAACAAAGCCAGACTAGTAGCCAAGGGTTATCGTCAAGAACAAGGAATAGACTATGACGAGACTTTCGCTCCAGTAGCAAGACTTAAGGCAATTAGAATGTTTCTGGCATATGCTTCATATGAAAACTTCATTGTTTATCAAATGGACGTCAAGAGCACATTTCTAAATGTAGATCTTCAAGAGGGAGTGTATGTTGATTAACCTTCAGGTTTCATTAAACCCAAGGCTGGACATCTAGTCTACAAGCTACGGAAAGCCTTGTACGGATTGAAGCAAGCTCCAAGAGCCTGGTACGACACACTATCAGAATTCCTACTTGCTCACAACTTTCAAAAAGGGAAGATAGACACCACATTATTCCTACGAAAACAGAAAGGACATACTCTGATCGTACAGATATATGTGGATGATATCATTTTCGGATCATCAAATCCGAAGCTTTGTGAAGAGTTTGTTAAGTTGATGACTGGCAAGTTTGAAATGAGTATGATGGGAGAACTGTCCTATTTCCTTGGAATAGAAGTCAAACAATTGAAGGAAGGGATCTTCATTAACCAAGCTAAGTACACACGTGACTTAATCAAGAAATTTGGTATGGAAGGTTCATTTCTCGTCAAGACTCCTATGCCAGTCAGTGCCAAGTTAAACCCTGATGTAGAAGGCAAATCAGTAAATGTGATTGAGTACAGAGGGATGATATGATCTTTGTTGTACCTTACGGTAAGTCGCCCGGACATTATGTTTGAAACTTGCATCTGTGCAAGATATCAGGTGAATCCCAAAGAGTCACATATGCTTCATGTCAAACGAATATTAAGGTATCTCAAAGGGACCGTGAATTTGGGACTCTGGTATCCAAAGGAGTCCAACTTCACCTTATCCGGATATTCTGATGCTGACTTTGCCGGGTGTCGCATCGACAGGAAGAGCACAAGTGGTACGTGTCAGTTCCTTGGAAACAGATTAATTTCATGGTTCAGTAAGAAGCAGAATTCCGTATCAACTTCTACTGCTGAGGTAGAATATATAGCTGCTAGGAGTTGCTGCGCACAGCTTCTCTGGATGCAAAGTTAACTTACTGACTACGGTTTCAACATGACATCTGTTCCACTCTACTGCGACAATACTAGTGCAATTGCTATTAGCAACAATCCTGTCATGCATCCAAAGACTAAGCACATTGAGGTCAGGTATCACTTCATTCGCGACCATGTTCTCAAAAAGCATATATCTCTGGAACATGTTGCAACTGAAGATCAACTAGCGGACATACTTTCGAAGCCCCTACCTGATGCAAGATTCTCTAAACTACTCTTCAGACTAGGTATGCTTGACTTTTCTACATAACTTCTCATTTAAATTACTCAACGGTGGTTTTTCTTCAGAACATGCATTGCGTATTCATTGCAAGTAAAAGACATATACTGTGCTTAACGCTAATAAGTCTTTATTGATTGACTTGCTTCATACTTCTGATATTAATCTCATTTTTCATAATGGGAGGATGCTTGTGTCTCCAGACTGCAGTGTGGTAAAGCAAACATAATTAACATTATATGAATAAAACCTCTTTAGGACTTCATGATTCATTCTTTCATCCATCAAGGATAGACAGCATTTTCTCACGAATCATTCTAAGAAGGAAATGTCCATCGAGAGGATCGCATGGTCTAAAGGGGAGAAAATGCTTTAACTATTAATCAAGTAATACCCTCCTTATATGTCTCGTGACCTCTTTCCTGGCTGTCTATCTGAGGGGGAGTTCTTCCTCGAGAGGATTGCACGATCTAAGGGGGAGCAAATGTCTGAACCTCTGATATGTCTCGGATACTCCTCCCTCCAAACTCTCACTTATCGATCTGACTGGACATGCATTGTTGAATCGGAATTGTGGCATGATAGTATGTCTTTCTTCTTCACCTTTTGCATTTTAGCAATTACAATCAAATTGTTTACTCATCCAGCATGTGTTCTTTCTTTCACCCTCACTCATGAATCCTTGGTTGAATAAATTTATATAGAATTAATTAATCTTAGCTACCACTGTTAGTATGAAAGATTCACTATGTTGACCTAAATGAACTTATGTGTTTATCATTTGTCATATGCATTTTCTTCAATAAATTTATCATAATTCACATGTATGTGTCTTGTTACTATTCTTTCATATGCATAAGTTCTGTTTCTTCTTAGTTCGGATTATGATGTTTTTACTTAGACCATTTGTTCCATATCCGTACTAACTCAACATGTTAAGTCTTCTGTTCTTTTAGTTTAAACTTTATGAAGCTACAGGTTCAGATTTCCTTTGCACTTCATTGCTATATTAAGTCTGTTGTCTCGGATTTGAAGTGTTGTGGTACTTCTTTTCTATTCTGACTTCAAGACAGCAAAGGAATCTACTTCTTCAGTACTTTCTTATTACGCACTCAGTTTGTCTATCATCCGGATATAGTTCACATGAACATTACCTATCCCGGATGAGAGTCGGTTTAATTCCTCCTGACTCTTGGAATTCTCAATTCGCGATAAACCAAGTGATTATCTTACATCGCGTCTTTTTGAGGAGGAATAATGATGGTTCATTAAATGCACGTCTCGAGCCCGGTAATTTGTCTTTTCAAAATTCGGCAGTATGCATACAGTTGTCATTATTGAATGGTTAGCACGGCCGTCACGTCATCAGTTTACTCAACGGCGCTAATACATCAAGTCTAATGACATCGGATTGTCAGGCGGATCACTGCTCATCTCGCTTAAACCCGAGACCTGCTGGCTTCCATGGAACGGGTCCTATTTATACTGAACTCTCACGCGAGCGCGAGGCTATCGCTTTCACTTCTCAAAGCCCTAAACCCTCGTTGCTCTCCTTTCTCCAAAGACCTCCCTTCCTTCTCCTCAAATCTTCAAATTACAATGGCATCTCCCGCTCTATACAGAGTTGTTCCTGGCCATCTTGTCGACTGGGCCGGCATTTCCGACCCTCCTGTCTAGCTCGACGAGGTTCGCTCCTTGCTAGCCTCTAATGGCCTCCTCGACATCGTCTCTGCCTCGGCTGATCTTCTCATTTCAGACATCCGGACTTTCTATGAGCACTTCGACTCTAGTGACCAGTCGATTGTCTCTGGTATATGAGGTCAATCCGTTAAGATCACCCCTCAAGTGATCAATGATGTCTTCCATTTCCCAATTGGTAGTGATTACAGGCCGAGTGCTCAAACCATGGCTACTGCCATGGGATGTCCCACCAAGATGAAAGAATACAAGCTGAAGTCTTTTCAAGGCCCCTATCACTGTATGGCCACCATACTAAGCTGGTGCTTACTGGCTTGCTCTACGGCCTTTGAATCAATCCCGTACGATTTGCTCTTGGCGATGTACGTGGTCTTTGAGCAATTGCCTCTTGACTGGGGCAATTTTATGTTTCGGGTGATGTGCAATGGCAAACGGAATTCGTCTTTCGGACGGATTCTTACTCAAATTTTCCGACATCTACGTCCCGCGCACTTCCAGGACCAGTTGACGATTCCCTTCCCGCAAAACTTTTACTTTCGTCGTCTTACTTCAGATGGGATGCTCACTGTCTGCCGCCCTCCTGTCTCTCATGCGCGAGTTGTTATATCGGAACATCAAGATAGTTCCATTGGTGACCCTGCCCCCAGCTCGGGTCACGAGGTTAGCTCCACCCACCAGTCTTCCCACATCCGGTCAGTTGCCACTCCGGCACGCTCCCGCAGTTCGCAGCACAATGTTCGTGTTGACCTTTCTGATGCTGTAGGGCCCTCTCAGCCGCCCCATCATGTGGCTGTTTCCTCAGCCCCCTCTCCTGCTGATGCCCCTACTTCTATTCCTCCTACTGCTACTGCCGATGCTGCTGCTGATGCTCTCGCCCCCACATCTCCGGTGACTACCGCAATTGCTGCTGTCATCGGACATACCTACCTCTCCTCCTACCGCCTCTCCGGCACGCATTGTTGACCCTCAAGACTACCTCGACCATCTTCCCACCGACATTCTGACTGACTACTGGCTATGTTTCAGCCTCGCCCACACTGCAGACATCCCTGAATCTGCTCTCCGGGTGTATTACACCAAACATACCCAAATCCCGGAGGCCATGGTTGTTTGGAACTCTGAACACGGCTTTCTAATGCCGTCTCTGCTTCAGGATGCACCTCTTACTGCTGCTGCCTCTTTCGGACCTGCTCATGATGCATGGACTCCTATCCCTGCTGAGGCTAGTCCCTCCACTCCTGCGGACATTCCCACCATTGACCTCTCCGATCAAAGTGGCTCCGCTACACCTGCTGCTGCTGCTGTTCAGCCACCGTTCTCTCCAGCTGCTGACCTCTCTGCCCTGCGCACTCCTGCAACTCTACATGCGGGGGAGTCATCAAAGGCTCCTGATTTTGGACTTGGGCGTTCTTCTTTTGCAACGATTCTGTCCGAAGCCGCAGTCTGTGCTCAGCTAGATCGTATTGCGGAGGACAATCGATCCCAGGCCCAGGTCATTGCTGATAAAGTTGACGAAATTAGGACCCAGATCCTTTCTGCTCTCTCCAACTCCTCTCTCTCACTAGATCGGAAGCTGGACCTGATTGTCCAATCTCTTTCGGGTTTGTCCACTTCCATTCGGGATTTGACTCAAGTTGTGGGTCGTCCCTCTTGCCCTCCTCGCCGATCTACCAACCAGGGGGAGAATGCCCCATCCGATCCATCCCCTTCCACTACTGCTCCTGCTACTACTGACATTCCCAGCCGAAGACCTGCACTTACTCTTCCTCCGAGCATCCCGGTTCCCAAATGCAACCGCTTATCTGGACCGTCCAGTGCTGCTCCAGCTCCTTCTAACCACCCCAGCTCCTCTCCACTGCAGCTCCCTCCTCATCAGCTCAAGCTCCGCAAGTCACATTTCTCCCATCATACTAATAACGTGCATTTATGCCGTTATTCTATTGCCTATTTAGGGGTGTTTAAGAGCATGATTAGAGCCTTATTGTATCATATTTCATTTATATTTGCTCTAACCCCTAGGAAGATGCTATTTGCATATACATGCGCTTTTAGGCTATTTTGTCAGGTTTTGGAGATTATTTTTGACCAAGTAGATGGCCTCAAATGAATTAGCGTGCAGAACTAAAGTTTCTCAGAATGATGTCCTCTACCTTTCACAAAAGTTTCAGAGCCAAAGGCCTTGAACGCCAATTGGACCAATTGGCGCGCAAGCATATTACTGCATACCAGGCTTTTACATGATGCAAGGAAGCTTGGGGAAGAATTTCACCTAATTTGGAGCTGCACGCCAATTGGGCATATGACGTTCAAATTGACGTGCAGCCATATTTTTGTACCGATTTAGTCGTTTTGTTATGCTGATCATTCTTTCCTAAAGGACCTTGTTCATATTGTGCTTAAATTGAGAGATTTTAATGTTGGAAGTGTCATTTATCAAAACTACGTTGTTTTGATAAGTTATGACAGATGGGCTAGGGCACACTTTATAATACAGCATTCAGGCCCATCCAACAGGTATAAAAGGAGGTCTACACGTCCTTGGAAGAGGAGGGGGTTTTTTTTCACAACACGTTGGAGGCTTCACGTTTTTGGAGGAAACCTAGGGAGCAGCCGTGATTTTGGAAACTTGGATTGAAGCTCTGCTGTGTGGGTGATTAGAAGAAGATGTTGAGTTTTTCCTGGTTTTGTTTGCTTATAATCATGCATGAGTAGTCTTTTAATCTAGGGGAGCAATGTAGCCCCCTAAGTTGTTAAACTGATTATTTGAATATTGGGTTTGTTTAATTGAGATTGCATGTTTTATGAATCTGTTCTTCATCTTTTAATATCTGGGGTGTACACCTGGGTTTTCTTAGCCTTAGTCTGAGGCTGATCTTTGGTTCATAACATATTTGTGATTGGTGTGACCATTATCCTATCATGAGTATGACAATTAGCCTTTGTTCGTTGCTGCTTTGATGACCATTCAGGCAAACAACACTTAGAAGGTCTGTTAATGACCATTTGCAGAACCTTGGCTCATGTATGGCATGCTATCATTTAAATAATCCCAAGAACCTTAGAATCAGTAAAAACAGCGTAGGGAGGTGAAATTGTGATCCTAGATGCCTTTAATCTTTGAGTTTTAACCTTAAAATCAATTCTGCTATCTTTGATATTTTAGAAAACCACATAAAAATTAGATCTTTAGTTTAAAAAAGAGAACTTTTTGCCAAGACGTTTTATAGAAGAAGAGTAATTGGGTTTTTTGATTTAAAAACTAGAAAACTAGGCTAATCCCTGTGGGTTCGACCCCTTGCTTGCTGCTATTCTTTTAGTGTAAACTTAGGAAATTTATCATCTTGAAGAGAGATTTAACGACATTGGCTAGCTCTTTTAGAGAGGCTAAAAATCTGTCTGTCAAATTGGCGCCATTGCCGGGGATTTAACGGTTGACTAGCTTTAGAAAATCAACATTGAATGAAATTGTCTGAATTCTAATCTTGGTGCCTATTTTTCTTTAGTTTTTATTTATTTATGAATTGTTCGGAGCTGCTGGGTGTGTTCTTGTTTTCTTACAGGAATATTCACAACGTATTTGCGAGAATTCCTAGTTGTGCATGCCAAGAGAGGAGTTTATACCATTTAATCGGGAACCTGAAAGGTTGTTCAGAGCTCGTCGCAGGGTAGCTAGGGAAGCAGCACGAGAGGCTGAAGAAGCATTGCAAGGCTTAGAGCATTCAGTAGGTGAATTTGTGGGATCAAACCGAGAATTTAGATAATGCGGAACAAACCCTAAGTAATTTGATTCGAGATGTTTCATGTTTACCATTAAGTCTGTGCAGATGAGTTAACTCTAAATATAGACCTACTCATGTGAGGACAAAGCAAAGGACAGGATACATAATCTTGATCCGGATCATCATGAGTGTCGTCATTCACTTGGTATATAACCAAGTCATCATCCAGAGTAAGGACCCTTCGTGCTGATTAAACACTTGACAAAACAACTAGGAACCCGCGTCTAACACTCAACTAGATTATGTCAATTAATGCGGAGTAAGTTCTTGAGTCTACATCTTGCACGGAGTAGAAGATACTTGTGAGAGAGAAAGAATCGAAGTTGTCACTCCATCGGAGTAAGGATCCGAGCTTCGTTCATGCGGAGTAAGGAACCTTGCAACAGACCAAGAAGACGCTGCTTCATCTCTCGAAGCCACAATTAATGCTAGCAGCTTGTTACGTCCCGATGTAAGACAAACTCATTGAATACCTAAATTGTCTGACACGTGGAACACAAGGAGATGTGGACGCAGTCTCAAATGCAATTGGAATCAAGCAAAGAATTCATTACAAGTTATGCTTCCAATATTTCGAGCTCCACATCCGCAGCAGTTAAAGCTTCAGCATTTTCCGATGAAGAACTTCAATGCTCTACACTGCTCAGAAAATGCAGTTCCAATATAGATTCCTAGGATGTCTATATATATGCCTGAAGTAATGTAAATATAAACGCGCGTGCTTACTTGTACTCTTATACTCATAAGCGTATATCTTGTAAAGAGCCAAAAATAGAGATTTACAGCCAAGTGTGTGTAACCATAAACAAAAGTGTTGTGCTGTAATCAGCTAAAACGCTGTTTTGCTTTGTTGTAATTATCTTCAGATAATAAAACAACATACTTCCACTACCTGGTTAATCTTCCGCACTGATTTTATTTGTTTAACCAGAGTGAGTGTCCAGCCATTAAGAGAGAGAAAGATTTTTCAAAGAGCCTATTCACCCCCCTCTAGGCTCTCCGGGACCAACAAGTGGTATCAAAGCAAGTTCTACCTGCTCGTAGAGATCCCTCACTCCCTCTTGACTTAACAATGGCCGAAGAAAGTAGCATGCTATTCAACACCCGCCTCAACTCCGGGGGAGCTCAAGAGCCCCTTCCCAACCGAAGCAGAAGTGAAAATGTTGATCCACCTCAACCTGCTGCTGCTGCTGCTCCTCAACCACGGAGTTCAGGCTACACTTTAAGCAAACCACCAAAGTTCACACCAAAGCTTTTCTCCCAGTGGAAAGCTCGCATGAAGATGTTCATGACCTGTCATGATCATCTAATGTGGCCTTGTCTTCATCAGGAGCTTCTTATTCCGATGACCATCAGAGAAAATGGGGTCAGGAGGCCATAGACTGATGCTGAACTCACTCATGATGAAAGAGCCTGGCAATACGCCAGTGAAAAGGCTCTAGCTTACGTGACATCGTCCTTGGATTTAGAGGCTTTCACGGACGTCCAGGGCTGCACGACAGCAAAAGCTGTATGGGACAAATTGACTATTCTATATGAAGGAAGTCAGTCTCAGATGCAAAACGTCATTTACGCTCTCAGACAGAACTTTGAGAGCTTCAACCACAAACCTGGCGAATCCCTGGTGAGCATCTATCGGCGATTCGGAAAGCTCATCCTGGAATTGAAAGCTGTCAACGAGCACTACACTCAGTTCCAAATAAATGACAAGTTCTTTCGTTCCTTGCCGGATCACTATTACTCCAAGCAGCTCCAGATGCAATCCAAAGACAACTGGCAGTATGCTCCCCTTGAAGAGCTATATGGAGAGCTACGGACTCATGAGGTCAGATTCAAATACACTAACCGAGAGCTTGGAGAGAAAAGGGGGTAGCTCTTAAGGCTACGGCTGGACCAAGTATGCTGGCCGAGGATGATACGGAAGAGTCAGAAAACTCTGACTCGAACATGGAAGAAGAAATAGCACTCCTAGTAAAATCCTTCACATGATTTTTGCGGAAAAGCAGAAAAGGATTCAGAAGAGGTTCTTCCTCATCCTCGAGAAGGAAGGAGCGGTCGGAGCTAACATCCCAAGACTGCTACAATTGCGGGAAACCTGGTCATTGGGCCAAGGACTGTAGATCCAAATCCAAGACGGCCGACAAGGATGACATGGTTAAATCCCGACGCTCCACCTCAGACAACAGCAAGACAAAGAGGAAGGCGTTCGTCTCAAAATACAACAGTGGTTCGGAAGAAGAAGATGAATCTTCAGACGACGAACCAACGGAAAAGGCAAACGTCTGCCTTATGGCAAACGCTGAGGTACCTTCTATCTCTAAGCTCATGAGTAAATTAGAATCTCTCACTGCTGAACGTGATCATGAAAACGAGACTAATAATTACTCAAATGTATCAAGATATGAGTAGTCAAACTAAACGACTAGAACTTACTGTTTCTAAACTTGAAAAGGACATAGCTGACTACCGAAGCAGGGAGGTTTGGTATCACGACCTAAGAGCTGAAAATCACTTGCTGAATACCAATCTCACAGGCCTAAATGTAAATCTTAAACGACTCGAAAATGAACTTGAAAAGGAAAAGGAAATCAATCGTAAATGGCTAAAATCCTAGGAAATAGCCTCTACGTTTAGAACTGATCCTGACAATATCCAAGTCTGTAAAGACTCGTATTTGGGTAGTCTTGAGAGATAGTCATTCTATGGGAATGTAACTATCAGGACGGTAGTGTAGCCGTCAATGTGAGCATTTTGACTGTACTTGGGCCCGATTACGAGTCGGGGCCCCGTTTGACCCGATTGTTGACTTTTCGGGGTCTATTGGTTGACTTTGCGTTTGAGCGGTCATTTGGGTGTACTAATATCTGTGTAGTATTGTGCTCGTCATTTCGAGCGTTTTGACTATAGTTTGACTCAATTTGGAGTTCGGGGCCTTGGAGGTTAATTATTGACTGGGTCAATGGTTGACTAGGTCAGTTGACTGGCAAAAATATAAATAGGGGAAAGAGAGCTTCCACGTTACGTTTTAGCATCTGCATCTGCGTTGGAGAGCTTAGAGAGAGAAAGAGAGAAGGAAGCTTGGAGGCCTTGGCGATTTGGGGCGTTTTGAACTCGTTCAAGCATCAAGAATCATTCCAGGTAGGTGTTCCACTGATTCTTCACCCTTTTCTTGCTGTTTTTTTGGATTAACATGTAAGAATTTGATGAAATCATGCAAATTCGTGTTGAACCCTAGAATTTGGGGAAAAACCAATTTTGGGTTGAAACTTGTATTTAAAATGCGTTCTGAGGGGTAAGACGTGATTTAAAACCTAATATATAGTATTAGGTATGAGTTTTATGAGATTCCGAAAGGTCTGGAGGTTTCTGGGTTGAATCCAGGATGAGAAACAGGTGAAAAACGATGATGAACAAGAATCGTCGTGAACTGGGTAGAGAACAGCCGATGAGATTGACTGGAAATTGGAAATTTCGAATGTGCAGTTTCGAAGGTTCGAAGGTAGGTTCGATGTAGTGTAATTTCGAGTGTCGAATGTGAAATTTTCGAGTATCGTTTCGAAGGTTCGAAGGTACTTCGAAGGGAGTTTCGAAGGCAGTTCATGGGTACTTCGAAGGTAGTTTTCGAAGGTAGTTCGAGTGTAGGTTCGAGAGTCGAAGGCAGTCCGAAAAGAGATTCGAAATTACACGATTCGAAATACGAGAAAGGCAGATTCGAAAATGTAGTTTCACCGGGCGATTCGAAATACCGATTTGACTGGACCTATTTACAAAGTAACCCATACCCATCTACACTTAAGTATCTACTTAAGTTACTATGTAAATAACGAAATACCCCCCATTTGGATTCAAAGAAAAATACTAGAAAAATTAATTCCCACTATTTCAAAATGTGAAAATTGGGTTTTAGTGTAAAATCTCGGAAAAACCTAAAAGTTCGTAGTGGTGAATTTTTGGAAAGTGGGGTTAGACATCTCAGAAAAATCCCCAAAAATCAGATTATCTTATTTATGCTATGGGAACCCAATGCCGGGACTTTTGATTTCAAGAAAATAGCTGCTATGGGTACTTCCTTCATAAATCAAGGATTAAAGACTTACTTGTGAATACGGCTACGACTCGAAAGGAATATTGAAAATGACATGCCATACTAATGTTAATATGTTGGTGTGAGGTATTGGGGCATGGACTCCGTGACTTGTTTGGGTTCTCACCGTGATGCACCGATGGTGCTATGTGGTTGACGTGGCAGGCCTGTGTGGCGACTGTGGCCGGGCATATTGCGCTGTGGACAGGCTAAGGCCTGAGTTGAGCCGTTGAGCTCGTGGAGCTAGGGCCGAGTGCTCGAGCTGGGATCCCATGGAGGATCGTGGACAAGTTGTCCTGATGTTTGTTGCAGGTCGAGTCTGATGATTGTGCACACTACACGGTGCACGAGTACACTAAGCATATAGTATAGACTTATATGTGTTGCATGATGTGGAGTGTTAGGGTCACCTACTAAGCTTGTCGCTCACCCCTACTTGTTGTTTACCCTTTTCAGGTGTGACCCGAGACTAGTGGAGGACTTTCTTCCAGGAGGACGCCCCCTACTCTGATGTATGATACAGTTATATTCTGTATTGTTTTATGTGATATCCCGGACATGGGTCCGTGGACGATTGTATTTGCATCTTGTATGATGTGATGTCTGTATGACTGTTTGATTCTTTGTATGCATGATGATATATGGGAAAGTACAAGATTACCCTTGATGTATGACTGTACAGGGTTGCATTTTTGAGACAGCACCCGTGGTGTAATCTCTTTTGGTGCTAGTCACCAACCCCTTGACCTTTCGGGTGCGGGCAAGGGGAAGTCATGTACCCGGTTCCGGGTTCCCTGGAATTCGGGGACGTGACAAAGTCAAACCTGGCCTAGGATCCGAATCCACTTCCACTGCTCCAGCTACTGTGTGCCCTCCGGACTACACTCCAAAACTAACCAACCTATATCCTGTTAGTACGTCTAAACCGTTGGATGGTTTTGTTTCAGGTGGCACCATAGTTTATGACTGTGGAAGAGAGGTTGTTGTTGGATCAAGCCCAGAATTTGGATCATGCTGATAAAGCCCTATGTAATTTGGTTTGAGATCTTTTGTGTTTCTTTGATCATTGCAAAAGATATGTTATTAATCCGGAGATACACTCGTGAGAGCAAAGCTAAGGACAGGATACATAATCCTGATCCGGACAAGAGTGAGTGTCGTCAAACACTTGGTAAATAACCAAGTCACCAATACATATGGAATAAGGAACATTCGTGCGGACTAAGAACTTAAAAGCTACGGATTATGGAATCTGCTCTTAATATCTCAAACGGACTAAGTCAAATTGATGCGGAGTAAGAATCTTGGTCTACAAGGTCGCACGAAGTAAAAGAGTCGACACGGAGCTAAAAAGTTTAGTCTACCACTCAAGTGAACTAAAGTAAAGAAGACACGGAGTAAGGCATCCGAGTCTTCCATACATACGGAGTAAGGAAGTACTGATGCGGAATAAGGACCTGAGTCTTTATTCACACGGAGTTAGGAAGCCAGATGCGGAGTAAGGAATCCGGACCACTCACTCATGCGGAGTAAGGATGTGCTAGTACGGAGTAAGCCATCCGATCCTTTAGACTCGCACGGAGTAAGGAACTTACATACGGAGTAAGGAACTTACATACAGAGTAAGGAACTTACATGCGGAGTAAGGAAGCACTGATACGGAATAAGCACTCCGACCTTCTCATTCACACGGAGTAAGGAAGTGCTGACACGGACTAAGGATTCTAGTACCAAATAGATACGGAGTAAGCAACCACTGACACGGAGTAAGGTTCCGAGCTTCATTAGAAACGGAGTAAGGAAAACTACACTGGACCAAGAAGATGTTACTTCAACTTACCGCATTTAAAGTTATCAACTCGTGGTGTCCCAAGTAAGACAAACTTGTTGAGAACCTGAAGAATCTTACACGTGGATCACCCGGATATGTGGACACAACTTTAATTATACTTGGGAACTCACAAAGGCACTTATACTCTTCAAACCCAAGATCTTGATCTCCACAAACCACAGCAGTCAAGGCAGAGAGATTACCGAGGAATACTTAGTGCTGAACGCATTCCGGAACTACAAGTTCCAAGGTTGTCTCGTAGGAATGTTTCTATAAATATTCATACTTGTGCATTTGGAAGAATGAGTGCGAGCGAGCCTGAATCAATCCTGTGTATGCACAAGAGTTTAAAGACATAATATAGGCTAGTGTGTGAATCCTTTTGTAAACAGAGTGTAAGAGAGTCTTGCTTCTATTTTGTTGTATTTATCTTTTGATAATAAAACAAAATACTTCCACTATCTGGTTATCTTCCATGATGATTCTATCACTTAACTAGATAAGTGTTTGTGTCATAAAAGAATAGAAAGAGTTTCGATAAGAGCCTATTCACCCCCCCCCCTCTAGGCTCCAAGGGACCATCAGTTGTTACTGCTAATCCCGAAGTAGTAGCACCAGTACCAAACGATGAAGGGAAGGCTGCTGCAGTTAAAGACGAAACTGCAGCACCCATAAACAAAGGAAAGGCTAAGGCTGACGCATCCAGGGCCAAAAGCGTGTCACCCGTTCGCAAAGGATTATGCCATAGGGAACAGAGTAGAAAACCTGTAAAACCTAAGAAACCTGTATCCCCTGTTGTAACTCCTCATCACAGTGTCTGTTCGATATGTCGCGAAATAGGTCATTATCACTATGAGTGTTGGAGTCTATCTGATGACTGGTTATGTAATCACTTTTCAATCAATAAAAATCCGGTTGTCAAAAAGGGTTCTTCTCGGAAAGCTAAATCTAAAACTCCTCGGAGTATTTCACCTAAGAAAACCCAAGTTAAAGAAGCAACTAAGACGGAAAAAGCTAAGTCAACTTCGAAAGTTAAAGTTCCTAGTAACATAAAATCCGGAATAGTTGACACTGTTGTTGCTTCTCCTAACCGCCCAAAACAAGTTTGGGCACCAAAAATGTAATCTGTTGTCTTGCAGGAGCATCTATGAAATTCACTGCTATCTCACTTGAAGTCAAAGATCAATCAAAGCAATTGGATACTCGATAGCGGATGCTCCAGACATATGACGGGTGATAAGTCTCTGCTCGTGGATGTTACTGACAAACGAGGCCCATCCGTAACATATGGTGACAACAGTAAAGGTAAGACTGTGGGGTATGGCACTTTAACCAACGGCTGTGTATCAATTACTAAGGTTGCATTAGTCGAAGGTTTGAAGCATAATCTGCTGAGTGTCAGTAATTTATGTGACAAAGGATTCACAGTTTCCTTTTTGTCAAACACCTGCACAGTTAGAGATAACTTATCCGGAGATATTAAGTTATCCGGATCTAGAGATGGGGTAATATACTCTGTGGTTTTAAGAAATAATTCTTCTGACCCTGTATGCTTCCTCACTACAGCATCACATGAAGATAGTTAGATATGGCACAAGCGTTGCGCATATATAAATTTTAAGACCTTGTCTAAATTAGCGTCGCTTAATCTGGTCACTGGTCTGCCTAAACACAAATACTCCAAAGATACTCTCTGTTGAGAATGTCAACTTGGCAAACAGACCAAACATAGCTTTAAGAGCAAATCAGTAAATTCAATAACTGGTCTTTTACAACTTCTTCACATGGACCTATGTGGTCCCATTTCTATTTCTTCACTTGCTGGTGCGAGATACACCCTAGTGGTTATCGATGACTTAACCAGATACACATGGGTGTTGTTCCTGAAGTCTAAGGATCAAACCTTTGAACACCTTGTAGATCTCTTCAACTGGATAAGCAATTCACAAGGACTGAGCATTAAATTCATCAGGAGTGATCATGGTACAGAATTTGATTTTTTAGATATGAGATCATATTGTTCTGAATAGGGCATTAAGCATGACTTCTCTGCACCCAGAACTCCACAACAAAATGGAGTAGCTGACCGCAAGAGTCGCACTTTAGTCGAGGCTGGCAGATCAATGTTAGCAGGGGCAAAGCTTCCTCTCAGTCTATGGGCTGAAGCGGTGTCTACTGCCTGCTATGTTCAGAACAGAACTCTTATAAATAAATTTACCCTGAAAACACCTTATGAGATGTGGAAGGGCAGAAAGCCTTCTATTTCACACTTCAAAACTTTTGGGTGTACTTGCTACGTACTGAACAATGGAAAAGAATCCCGAAATAAATTTGAACCTAAATCTGATGATGGGATATTTGTTGGATACTCATTACATAGCAAGGCTTATCGGATTTTCAATAGAAAACTTTTCAAAGTTGAAGAATCTATCCATGTGACTTTTGATAAAGCTAACACGGATTGGTCGAAAGTTGGTTCTTCAAGTTCTAATGTGCAGGATCAAGACGACAACATTGACTACTCAAAGTTTATGAATGTTCCTGTCACTTCTACTGACCAACCACGTGGCACCAATGAAGAACCAAGAAATGATGCAGATGATGCTACGGATGAATCGGACTCGGGACTTCCACATAACTCCGGATATATTCCTTCGGATATTCAAAATACCGGAGTACCTTCCAGTCCATCCGGACCAGTTGATACGGAAATGAACAGTAATGGAGAACCTCAAAATACTCTAGAACCTGTTAATTTGAATAATGCTGGCCCGAAAGAAGCTCAATCAGTGGACGACCAAGGACCACCTAATCTGACAGAGCTTCAAATCATTGAGTATTCACCACCACTTGCGCAAAACTATAGGTGGACTCGAAGCCACCCTCAAGAACAAGTGATTGGTGATCCTACTGTTGGTGTTAGAACAAGAGCAGCCACCTCCAACATGTGCCTCTACTCTTGGTTTTTGTCGCAGATAGATCCAAAAGTGGTGGAAGAAGCTCTTCAAGATTCAAATTGGATAGACGCCATGCAGGAAGAGTTAAATCAGTTCAAGAGGAATAATGTGTGGACTCTTGTACCAAGGCCAAATTTTCAACAAGTCATTGGAGTTAAATGGGTGTTCCGGAACAAACTTGATACGGACGGAATCGTAATCCGGAACAAAGCCCGACTAGTAGCCAAGGGTTATTGTCAAGAAGAAGGAATAGACTATGACGAAACCTTTGCCCCAGTGGCCAGACTTGAAGCAATCAGAATGTTCTTGGCATACGCTTCAAACGAAAACTTTAAAGTTTATCAAATGGATGTCAAGAGTGCATTTCTGAATGGAGATCTTCAAGAGGAGGTATATGTTGAACAACCTCCAGGCTTCGTTGAACCAAAGGCTGGACATCTGGTCTACAAACTAAGGAAAGCCTTGTATGGATTGAAGCAAGCTTCAAGAGCCTGGTACGACACACTTTCGGAATTCTTACTTGGTCACAACTTTCAAAAAGGGAAGATTGACACCACGCTATTCTTACGGAAAGAGAAGGGACATACTCTGATCGTACAAATCTACGTGGATGATATCATTTTTGGATCAACTAATCCGAAACTTTGTGATGAGTTCGCCAAGTTGATGACTGGCAAGTTTGAGATGAGTATGATGGGAGAACTGTCCTACTTCCTTGGGATTGAGGTCAAACAACTAAAGGAAGGGATCTTTATCAACCAAGCTAAGTACACTCGTGACTTAATCAAGAAGTTTGGTATGGAAGGTTCATCTCCTGTCAAAACTCCAATGCCAGTCAGTGCCAAGTTAGACCCAGATGTTGATGGCAAATCAATGAATGTGACTGAGTACAGAGGGATAATTGGATCCTTGCTGTATCTTACAGCAAGTCACCCGGACATAATGTTTGCAACTTGCATCCGCGCAAGATATCAGGCGAATCCCAAAGAGTCACATATGCTTCACGTAAAATGGATATTAAGGTATCTCAAAGGGATGATGAATTTGGGACTCTGGTACCCAAAAGAGTCTAACTTCGCCTTATCAGGATATTCTGATGCTGATTTTGCCGGGTGTCGCATAGATAGGAAAAGCACCGGTGGTACATGCCAATTCCTTGGAAACAGATTGATCTCTTGGTTCAGTAAGAAGCAGAATTCCGTATCAAATTCTCATCTTTGAAGCGGAATATATAGCTGCTGGGAGTTGCTGCGCACAGCTTCTCTGGATGCAAAGTCAACTTACTGACTACGGCTTCAACATGACATCTGTTCCACTCTACTGTGACAATACCAGCGCTATTGCTATCAGCAATAATCCCATCATGCATCCAAAGACAAAACATATTGAGGTCAGGCATCATTTCATTTGCGACCATGTTCTTAAAAAGCACATATCCCTGGAACATGTTGCTACTGAAGATCAACTGGCGGATATACTTACAAAGCCCCTACCTGATGTAAGATTTTCTGAACTTCTTCTTAAATTAGGTATGCTTGACTTTTCTGCATAGCTTCTCACCTGTTATCCATCAGTAGTTATTTTTAGAACATGCATTGTTGTACTTCATGGTTAGTGATAGATACTGAACTTCATGTTTAACTATCTTACTTTAGTCGTGTAAATATTTTGATATTTCTCACTAAGTTCATAATGGGAGGATGCTTGCTTATCCGGACTGATAGTGAATCAAGCAAACATAATTAAATATATATGACACAAATCCTCTTCTGATGTCATGAATTCTACTCCATCTTCCATCTCATGTCTTATGATTTCGTGACTGACTGAACTATCTAAGATGAATGGTCGAGGAATGACTTGGGATAACTCGGACTGAAAGTGGAAATTCACTATGTCTGCTGATCAGCTGCTTGAGTGGAGTAAATCAAGGATAGGCAGCAGTTTCTCTCGATTCATGATTAAACAGGAAACGTCTTAACAGGCTCTAAAAGTCCACGGGGGAGAAACTGCTCTCTCTATTATCTAAGTAATACCCCTGGATTCGTACTTCATGACCTCTTTCCCAGCTGTCTATCTGAGGGGGAGTCATCCTCGAGCACATTGCATCAAAATGATTCGCTGATCTCAAGGGGAGAGAATACTTCATTGAATCTTAAGTAAGGCCCCCTGTTTCAGCAAAAGGCATGACTACAGGGCGAGAGAATGCATATTATTAAGGAATGCCTCCCTAATATGTCTCGAATGTTCCGCCCTATAACTCTCACTCATAAAGCTGATTGGATTTGCACTGTTGAATCGGAATTGTGGATTGCTTGGCTGTTATGTTCCTCTTCCTAGCATTTTAGGCATGACAGTCAGTTGTAACATCATACATCATGTGTTTTTCTTTCCATTTTCACTCATACATTCTCTGATGGATGAAGTAATATAAATCTAATTAATCTTTGCTCTCATTCTCAGTATGAAGGATTGGCTATGTTGACCTATTGGATTTATGTGTTAATTATCTCACACATACATTGATTTCAGTATGCTGGCTTTCACTTCGTATGCATGTGTCTAGCACTTAACTTCTTATGCATAAGTTCTGTTTCTTCTTAGTTCGGATTGTGTGTTATGCTCTTATATTGTTTATCCGAACTAACCCAAACCTGACGAGACTTGCTCTTCAAAGCATCTATTTGTTAAGTCACAGGTTCAGATTCTCTTTGCAATTCATCGCTCTATCTTGTCAGATGTCTCGGATTTCTAAGGTGTTGTGGTACTTCATACTTTCTTGACATCAAGACAGCAAAGGAATCATCTCTACTCAACACTCTGTTCACATGGATACAGTTAGTCAGTCTCATCCGGATGTTCTTTATATGGATTATGCTTCTCCGGATGAAAGTCGGTTTATTTCCTCCTGATTCTTGGAATTCTCAATTCGCGATAAACCAAGTAATTATCTTACATCGCTTATTTTTGAGGAGGGATAATGATGGTTCATTTAATGCACGCATCGAGCCCGGTATTTTATCTTTTCAAAAATCCGGAAGTATGCCTACAGCTATCATCTTTGAATGGTTAGCACAGCCGCCATGTCATAGGTCTATTCGACGATGCTAATCCATCACTTCTAATGACATAAGGAAGTCGGGTGGCTCACTGTTCATTTCGCTTAAACTCGAGACCCACTTGCTTCCACGAAAAGGATCCTATTTATACCACACTATCGGCGTCGACCGAGGTTATCGCTCCCAACTCTCAAAACCCTAAACCCTCGCCGCACCTGTTCCTGCAAAGCTCTTCTCTCCTTCTCCCTCAATCTTTCACTCCCAATGGCATCCCAAGCACTCTATGGTGTTGTTCCTGGCCATCTTGTCGATTGGTCCGGAATCTCTGATCCTCCAGCATGGCTCCACGAGGTTCGCCAGCTACTCGAGCACAGCAACCTTTTCGCGCTTGTCTCTGCCCCGGCCGATCTTCTAGTGTCGGACATCCTGACCTTCCATCAGCACTCTACCTCCACTGAGGAGTATATCTTTTCTGTGGTTCGAGGGGAACATGTCAAGATCCCACCTCAGGTGATCCGGGACGTCTTCAACCTTCCTGCCGGCGATGACATCCAGCCGAACGCTGCTGCCATGGCTACTTCCATGGGATCTCCTAATAAGGTGAAGGAGTACAAAATGAAGTCTTTCCATGGTCCTCACCACTGTATGGCCACCATACTCAGCCGGTCTCTTCTGGCTCGCTCCACGACTCTCGACTCGGTTCCGTACGATCTCCTACTGGCGAAGTATGCGGTTTTTGAGTCACTGCCACTTGACTGGGGCAACTTTCTCTTCCGGGTGTTGCGGAATGGGAAACGGAACTCGTCTTTCAGACGGAGTAAGCAATCACTGATACGGAGTAAGGATCCGAGCTTCGTTCATGCGGAGTAAGGAACCTTGCAACGGAAGAAGACACTGCTTCATCTCTCCAAGCCGCAATTAATGCTAGCAGCTCGCTACGTCCCGATGTAAGACAAACTCATTGAATACCTAAATTGTCTGACACGTGGAACACACGGAGATGTGGACGCAGTCTCAAATGCAATTGGAATCAAGCAAAGAATTCATTACAACTTATGCTTCCAATATTTCGAGCTCCACATCTGTAGCAGTTAAAGCTTCAGCATTTTTCGATGAAGAACTTCAATGCTCCACACTGCTCGGAAAATGCAGTCCCAAGATAGATTCCTAGGATGTCTATATATATGCCTAAACCAATGTAAATATAAACGCGCGTGCTTACTTGTACTCATATACTCATAAGCGTATATCTTGTAAAGAGCCAAAAACAGAGATTTACAGCCAAGTGTGTGTAACCATAAACAAAAGTGTTGTGCTGTAATCAGCTAAAACGCTGTTTTGCTTTGTTGTAATTATCTTCAGATAATAAAATAACATCCTTCCACTACCTGGTTAATCTTCCGCACTAATTTTATCTGTTTAAGCAAAGTGAGTGTCCAGCCATTAAGAGAGAGAAAGATTTTTCAAAGAGCCTATTCACCCCACTCTAGGCTCTCCGGGACCAACAAGTGGTATCAAAGCAAGTTCTACCTGCTCGTAGAGATCCCTCACTCCCTCTCAACTTAACAATGGCCGAAGAAAGTAGCATGTTATTCAACACCCGCCTCAACTCCGGGGGAGCTCAAGAGCCCCTTCCCAACCGAAGCAGAAGTGAAAATGTTGATCCACCTCAACCTGTTGTTGCCGCTGCTCCTCAACCACGGAGTTCAGGCTACACTTTAAGCAAACCGCCAAAGTTTACACCAGAGCTTTTCTCCCAGTGGAAAGCTCGCATGAAGATGTTCATGACCTGTCATGATCATCTAATGTGGCCTTGTCTTCATCAGGAGCTTCCTATTCCGATGACCATCGGAGAAAATGGGGTCAGGAGGCCAAAGACTGATGCTGAACTCACTCACGATGAAAGAGCCTGGCAATACGCCAGTGAAAAGGCTCTAGCTTACGTGACATCGTCCTTGGATTCAGAGGCTTTCACGGACGTCCAGGGCTGCACGACAGCCAAAGCTGTGTGGGACAAATTGACTATTCTATATGAAGGAAGTCAGTCTCAGATGCAAAACATCATTTGTGCTCTCAGACAGAACTTTGAGAGCTTCAACCACAAACCTGGCGAATCCCTGTAGAGCATATATCGGCTAAAATCTGTTAGCTAGCTCTTTTAGAGAGGCTAAAATCTGTCTGTCAAATTGGCGCCATTGCCGGGGATTTAACGGTTGACTAGCTTTAGAAAATCAACATTGAATGAAATTGTCTGAATTCTGATCTTGGTGCTTATTTTTCTTTAGTTTTTATTTATTTTTGAATGGTTCGGAGTTGCTGGGTGTGTTCTTGTTTTCTTACAGGAACATTCACAGCGTATTTGCGAGAATTCCTAGTTGTGCATACCAAGAGAGGAGTTTATACCATTTAATCGGGAACCTGAAAGGTTGTTCAGAGCTCATCGCAGGGCAGCTAGGGAAACAGCACGAGAGGCTGAAGAAGCATTGCAAGGCTTAGAGCATTTAGTAGGTGAATTGATGGAAGATTTAAGGCCTGATGGTGGTGCACCGCAAGGAGGGGCCAATTATAATGGCCAATATCCAGAAGAAGAGGGTAATAGGTTTATACCTAGAACCTTCTTAGACTACGCGAGACCGATGATGTCAGACCATTATTCTGGGATTAGGCAAACAAGAGTGCAAGCAAATAGTTTTGAGCAGAAGCCGGCATTAATTAATATGGTAAGCAACAACGCTTTTGGAGGAACAGCAGTGGATGATCCACACCAGCATTTGATGAGATTCTACCAGATGTGTGACACCATAAAGATCAACAATGTGTCGGAGGAGGCAATAAAGCTAAGGCTTTTCCCTTTCTCCTTAAGGGATACAGCTCTTGGGTGGTTTAACAGTTTACCAGCAGGTTCAATAAATACTTGGGAGGAGATGTAGACTAAATTCATGTCTAAATACTTTCCTCCTTCCAAGGTGATCCAGCTCAGAGGGGAAATCAGCAGATTCAGGCAAGATGAGATGGAGACTCTTCATGAGGCTTGGGAGCACTTTAAAGATTTGATAAGAAGATGCCCTGATCATGGAAGACCCCAATGGATTCAAATTGAATCTTTCTACACTAGTCTTCAGTCTCACTCACAAGATACGGTGAATGCAGCTGCTGGAGGATGTTTAATGAATCTAGAGCCTGATGCTATAGCTGAACTCTTAAAGAGACTGTCTTTGGCTGATTGGCAGTGGTCGAATGTACGGACTTCAAGGCCAAAGGAGAAAATAGCTTCAGTTGACAATTCTTCCAACGATATACAAGACCAGATCCAGGCTTTAGTGAAAAGCATGGAAGTGTTGGCTCTTAAAGTCGAAGGATCACAACAAGCCTCACCAGTAGTTGAGCAACGATGGAGTGGAGCTGAAGAAGCAAATTATGTTGGAGGGAAAGGCTTGTACCAGAAGTAGCAATATTATCCTCAACAACAAGGACAAGGGTACAATCACAACCAACAACAATCTCAGGCATATCAGAAGAACCAAAACCGAGGGGGAGATACATCAGTTCAGTATAAATATATGCCCCCAGGGATGAAGCAAAATCCGTATGCTACTGACAATTATTTACATCCACCTCCAGGATTCGAAAGAACAACGGCCTCGGCCTCAACAACAAAGAGGAAGAACATATCTTAATGAGGATGAGACAGCTAAAAGAAAGATGGGTGATTTGGAGGAAAGGGTAGGCAGCATGGAATCTTCAATGAAGAATATGGAAAAGCTGCTCGTAAGTATGGCACAGAATGCAAATCAAGGAGTTTCAGCTAAATCTTTTCCAAGTGACACTGAAGTGAACCCGAAGGAGAGTTGCAAGGCTATCGCTTTAAGGAGTGGAAAAGCATTGAAGGAAACTGAAAAGCCTAAGAAGAGGGCCATATCAGAAGAACAAAGCAGACCCTTGGAAGCTGATGACCAAGGAAAATTTGATAAAGAAGAAGAAAAGGTACAAGAAAAGAAGGACCAATAGTTGACTAAAGGCAGACCAGCTGAAGAACAAGGATTGAAAGAGCTAAGGCCTACCATGCCATTTCCTCAGCGGTTAAGAAATCAAAGGGTTGAGAAAGAGTATGAGCGCTTCCTAAGTTTATTCAAGCGGCTTGAAATTAATATCCCATTTGTAGAAGTTTTGGAGCAGATGCCCAGGTATAGAAAATACATTAAAGATTTTGTGAAGAAGAAGAGAAGGTATGGGGACCATGAGACGGTAGCTGTCACAAATGAGGTAAGCAGTGTTGTCCAAAGGAATTTGCCCATCAAGCATAAAGATCCGAGCAGTTTTAACCTCCCTTGTGTGATTGGAAATGCGCCGCAGCAACAGGCCCTTTGTGATTTAGGGGTTAGTATCAACTTGATCTCCTTTTCTCTATACAAGCAGCTTGGGCTCACAGGAATGAAGCCAACTTCCATCTCATTGCAGTTTGCAGACCGGTCCACTGGAAGACCTGAAGGAATCATTGAAGATGTATTAGTTAAGGTGGGCTCCTTCATTTTTCCAGCAGACTTTGTAGTTTTGGAAATGGAAGAAGAAAGAGGAGTTCAGCTCCTCCTTGGAAGACCATTTCTCAGAATAGGGTGTGCACTGATAGATGTGGCTCAAGGGCAACTGACTCTGAGAATTAATGAAGAGACCTTAGTCTTCCATATGGGGAAGGCTTTACAAGGTCAAGAGGAGGAGGACTGCCTATGGGTTGAAGATTTTGAGGAGTTGGTGGAAGACTTTTTGGCAGAAGAAGTTACCACAGCAAATGATGGAGTACTCCAGCTTATAGAAGCTCAACAAGATGAAGAGGTGGACTTGACAGCTGAGGAGGATGAGCAAACATCAAATTCTTTGGAGCAAGCAAAGGAGGAGAAGGAAGAGGACATACCTCCAGGTCTCAGAATGAAGGAACTGCCTGGACACCTAAGGTATGAATTTCTAGACTCTACAAATAAATTTCCAGTTATAGTTGCTGCTAATTTAAATGATGTAGAGTGCACTCAACTGCTAGAAACCCTTAGGAAACACAAACAGGCCCTAGGGTAGAACATTGAAGACATTAGGGGTATAAGTCCAGGGATTTGTATGCACAAAATTCTAATGAATGATGACTTTAAACCCACAGCTGAAATACAAAGAAGATTAAACCCTGCCATGAAAGAAGTAGTAAGAAAAGAAATTCTAAAATAAAAAAATGCGGGAATAATTTATGCTATTTCAGATAGTGAGTGGGTGAGTCCGTTGCATGTTGTGCCCAAGAAAGGGGGTATGACAGTGATTAAAAATGAGGAGAATGAATTGATCCCATCTCGGACTGTGACAGGATGGAGAGTGTGTGTTGACTATAGGAAGTTGAATAAGGCCACCAGGAAGGATCACTTTCCCCTTACTTTCATTGACCAGATGTTGGATAGGTTAGCTGGCTATAGTCACTATTGCTTTTTAGATGGATACTCCGGGTATAATCAGATCATGGTTAAACCCGAAGACCAAGAAAAGACCACTTTCATGTGCCCCTTTGGCACCTTTGCTTTTAGGAGGATGCCATTTGGGCTATGCAATGCACCTGCCACCTTTCAAAGGTGCATGATGGCCATTTTCCAAGGCCTGGTGGAGGAGATCATGGAGGTTTTCATGGATGACTTTTCGGTGTTTGGTTCCTCCTACCAATAGTGTTTGAAAAATTTATATGTGGTCTTAGAAAGATGTGAGGAGAAGGAACTAGTCCTAAATTGGGAAAAATGCCATTTTATGGTAACTGAGGGGATAGTTCTAGGGCACAAGGTGTCTTCACAAGGTTTGGAGGTGGACAAGGCAAAAATCTCCACTATTGAGACTTTGCCACCTCCAACAAATGAAAAAGGGGTGAGAAGTTTCCTTGGCCATGCTGGCTTTTATAGAAGATTCATTAAGGACTTCTCTAAAATTGCAAAACCCATGAGTAGGCTGTTAGAGAAGGACACAAGCTTTGAGTTCAATGCAGATTGCTTAGAAGCTTTCAACATCCTCAAGGGTAAGTTAGTCACTGCACCAGTTATAGTCACACCAGACTGGGCTCAGCCTTTTGAGTTAATGTGTGACGCAAGTGATTATGCTGTGGGAGTAGTCTTAGGGCAAAGACGTGATAAGGTGTTTAGGGTCATTTACTATGCTAGTAAGACCTTAGATGATGCTCAACAGAACTACAACACCACTGAAAAAGAATTGCTGGCTGTGGTTTATGGCTGCAACAAGTTTAGACCCTACCTTTTTGGGTCTAAAGTAATTGTTTATACTGATCATGCAGCTTTGAAATATCTATTTGCTAAAAAGGAAGCTAAGCCACGCTAGATTAGGTGGGTACTCCTTTTATAGGAATTTGATCTTGAAATTAGAGACACAAATGGAGCCCTAAATTCTGTGGCTGACCACCTCTCCCGTGTGGAGAATGCACCTAAGTCTCTACCCATTGTAGATGACTTTCCCGATGAGAAGTTGTTTGAAGTGCACCAGCTTCCTTGGTTTGCTGATATAGCAAACTATTTAGCCACTGGGTTTATACCCAAGCAATTGGACTACCATCAACGAAAGAGGTTGATAGTGGATGCTAAGAAATACATTTGGGAAGACCCTATTCTCTATAGGAGGTGTCCAGACCAAATAATTAGATGGTGTGCCCTTGAGGAGGAGATAGATGACATAATATACCATTGTCATTCATCACATTATGGGGGCCACTTTGGGGTGTAGAGAACTGTTGCTAAGATCATGCAGTGTGGCTTCTATTGGCCTCACGTGGTGAAAGACACCTATGACTACATCAAAACCTGTGATAGATGTCAAAGGGTAGGTGGTCTGTCTAGGAAGAATGAGATGCCATTAACTGGAATTCTTCCAGTTGAAATTTTTGATATATGGGCATTGATTTTATGGGGCTATTCCCCAATTCTGATGGGTATTCATATATCCTATTGGCTGTGGATTATGTGTCAAAGTGGGTAGAAGCTATACCAACCAGAGTGAATGATGCTAGAGTAGTGACTCACTTCCTTACCAGAAATATCTTTAGCCGATTTGGGACACTAAGGGCTATAATTAGTGATGAGGGTAGTCACTTCTGCAATAAATTGTTTGACAAGTTGTTGAACAAATATGGGGTAACTCATAGAAATTCTTTAGCTTACCACCCACAAGCTAATGGACAAGCAGAGGTGTCCAACAGAGAGATTAAAGCCATTTTAGAGAAAACTGTTGGAACAAATAGGAAATACTGGTCTCAAAGGCTTGATGAGGCCTTATGGGCATATAGGACAGCCTATAAAACTCCCATTGGGATGTCACCTTACCGTATTCTTTATGGGAAGGCTTATCACTTACCTGTGGAATTAGAGCACATGGCTCACTAGGCCTTAAGGAAGTTAAATTTTGATCCACAAGAGGCCAAAGAGCTTAGGATGACTCAATTAATTGAATTAGATGAGTTCAAGATGGATGCCTATGAAAGTGCTAAAATTTATAAAGAAAGAACCAAGAAATGGCATGATAGGCAATTAACCAATGAACCTTTAACCTTGGGGCAGAAAGTTCTCTTATTTAACACAAGTTTAAGGCTATTTCCTGGAAAATTAAGGTCCAAGTGGATGGGACCTTTTGTGATAGTTGATAAGAAGCCATATGGGAGCTTTGAGCTCCAAGCTGTAGATGGCAAGAAATTTTGGGTGAATGGCAACAGACTGAAACCATACTTCGATCCAACTCAGAGGGAGATTGTTGATTCCCTCTCTTTCACCACCTCATGATCTTAATTGAAAGTCTAGCTACAGACTTTAAATAAAGCGCTAGTAGGGAGGCAACCCAATGTTTTATTTTATTTATTTTTATTCAATAATTTTGTTTGCAAGCTAACCCTGGTGCGGTAGATTATGTTTCTTTCTTGACTAACCATTTGTAGGATGAGCCAAAATTATTGAGCCTTGGACTTCTGAATTTATTTTAAGGAACAAGTCCTAGAGCAAGGAACAAGTGAAGCCCACAAGTACTTGAATTTAAGCCCAACAAATTGGCGTGCAAGCATAGAAGTTGATCCATACTGCAAAAGCAACTCAACGGAAAAGTTTGGGCTAATTTGGGCCTGCACGCCATATTGAACGCCAATTGACCAATTGGCGTGCACCTCTTTTGCCTCTGAAAATTTCAGGGCCAGTGGATAAACATCACATGAAACACTTTACCTCTTGCACGCCAATTGCTAGCTGTCATCTGAAGGGATAAAAATGCAAAATACCAATTTTGACCCTCCTAGAAGCTTCAAGAATATCACGTGCAGAAGAGACTATTGCTTGACAGGCAAGGAAGAGGTGCACTCACCTAGTGCTGATAGTAGTACTGAAGAGGAGATACTCTTGGGGCACGCTCTGGATATGCGTGCTTTGGAGGAATCAGAGCTGGGATGGGCTAGAGAGGTGGCTTTGAAGATTCAAAATCTGGGTTTACAAAGGTTAGTCTCTGCTCAATGTCCCATTTCCTACCCTGCCCTGCGAGAATTTTATGCATCTGTCTATGTGAATGAGGAAGAAGATGAATTGATAGGGACTGTGCAGGGGGTTTATGTCCGAATTACCCCTGATGTTATTAGAAATTGCTTTAACATCCCTGCACCCACTGATAGCTTCCCTCATTTAAGCTTAGGAGAATTTGGTACTGCCTGCAGTTATGCTAGAAAATTTGAAAGTAGAAGGTAGTATACTAAGAATGGCTTTGTGGGAAAATTTAGATGCCTAGCCTACCTTGTACGAAAGTGCTTATTGATTCAGACTAGTGGAAGGGATAGTGTGCCTAAGCCACATCTGGAATTCATGTACAGTATGGATCATATGTTAAATGTGGATTGGGCCACTACCATTTTTAAGTGGTGGAAGAAGAATTCAACAAAACAGATTAATGGTAGAATTTTGTGTTTGATATTCCAAAGCCTTCCTACTTTGAATTTTTCTGCCATGAATAGCATTCCTTTCCCTCCTCGCTGGGTTTTAAGAGTATTGCATACTGAAGGAGGTTTGGGGGTCAGTACAAGAGGTCATTGGGCAACCAGTGTTCCTCCTCCATCACAACCATCTAGGCATAATGTTCATGTGGAGAGATCCACTGACTTTGCAAGGGACACCTCTATTCTAATGGATGACAGAAAGCAAACTCTCTTCAGACTCACTGCCATGTATATGTAGTTCAATATGCACAAGGAAGATATTTTTAACTTCTTTCAAGGTATAAGTGGGCAGGTAGTGAGTGAAGTGGAAGTTATAAATTGGGCATTCACCAATGGGCACATCACTAGTGCCCAGTTTGAAGAGTTAATGGCCCCTATCACTCAAGATCAACAAGCCACTTCCAGACCTAGAACCAGAGCATGGGAAGCCCCTGCAGCTCCTGCTACTGCATCTACTGAAGCGTGGAGAAAAGAAATACAAGAGCTCAGGGAGGCAAATGCTAGAACTCAACACGAAGTGGAAGCATTAAGGAAGAATAACAAGGAAGTCAAGGGCCTCCTAGGCAAAATTTGGAAGGCCTTGACCAAGAAGAAAGCATCCAAACACTCTCCTGTAGTGGAGATATCTGAAGAAGACTCACCTTCAGTCCATGAAGACTCTTATCATGCCCAGGAAGACCCACCATAACCAGAAACTTCAGCCGGGCAAGCTTATTATCCAGAGGAGGCAGAGCCAGTAGCAGGGCATTCACCTTTTCAGCCCTTTATGGATCTTAGCTATTCTCAGGCTATTGTGTCTATGGTGCTTCCTGTCTCATGGGGGACATACATTCCTGTTGCATCTCAAGACCTGCTCGGAGAGCCTATACACTTAACCATAGATCCAGCCCTATCATCTGCAGAGAGTCAAGCAGAATTTGAGAACTTCATTAACTCCCAGGTGTTAAGGGCTCGCTTTGCAAGGGATATGGACCTCTTCACCTCGTTTGTCCTTCAACGGATCTTAGGTGATGAATATCTATACACAGATGAGGTGGACTTATTTTGCAGGACTATGCGTTTTGTAGTGGAGGCTGAGCCTCATAACTACCCACTATCCCAGTATACCTCTATTATGCTGTGCGAGCTTTATGAGCAACCTTTGTCTGAAAGTGTGTGGCGCCAGCGTATAAATGGTCAGAATGAAGGGCACCGTCCTTGGCATGGTATGCACGAGGTGCTGATCCCTGTGCACATTGATCGTCACTATGTCTTGATGTGTGTGGATTTGAGTGCAGGGCATGCAGTGCTTTATGATCCAAGCCAAGGCGAAGGGTTCACCAGAAGAAAGAGACAGCTTATTCATGGGCTCATAAAAAGAATCAAGGATGCAATGAAAAAAGAATGATTGTTGCAGGACAAGCTCCCTCTTATTCACCTCAACGAAATGGAACTCCCTCAATAGCCTGACCAATTCAACTATGGGATTTTTGTTTGCTACTATATGATGGCTATTCTGCAAATGAGGGAAAGCTGGGAAATACGCGGAGTAACCTCAGCTGATTTTGTTACTCATGCACGTCGAATGGTGGCCAATGTTATCTACTACTACAACTTGCCAACTGAGAGTTAAGTATTTTCCTACTCCCTATTTCATGCCATGAGGACATAGCATATTTTAAGTGTGGTGTATTGGGGAGTGACTTAAGCCACTTGCTTGTCTTTTATGTTGTGTGATTGCATGTTTTATTTATGGTGTTTGTTCTTAGATTGTTTGTTAGTCATTCTAAAAAAACAAAAAATTGTTTTGCATGATTGTTTGAGTTGCCTACTTGAGTGATTTGCATGTGGAGACATGGATATTAAGTATGCAATTTTGGCCTAAAAATTTTACTTTTTGTGCCTCATTAGTATCATGTTGTGATAAGGGTGTTAAAGTAGTTAAAATGTACTCTAATTTGGTTTAATCATGTCTTTATCTTTTGAATGATATCACCATGTTTTTGGAGCTGAAGTTTGAATATTAGCTAAGCATAACATGCTAAGATAGACCTTAGTGACCCTTAAAGTTAAGTGACAAAGAAAATAAAAAGAAAACATGAGAAAAGCTTCTTTTTAGCCCTTAAGTGCCATTTTTGGGCATGGGTAATAGTTTTCTTACTCTTCTTTGCTTTCAACATTGGTTATTTAATGGTAGGATTCAAGTAAGCATGTGATTACTTATTAGTGCTCAGTGTTTGGTGTGTAGTTAGGGTGCAAGGCCTCTAAGTCTCTTTGACTGTCTATGCATTTTTTTTCTTTATTTTGTGGTGTTGGAAAGTAAAAGAAAGGCTATGATGCACATTGTGAAAAGGGTATGCATTAGAAAAATCCAGCCTTCCTATGTGTTTGTAAGTATTGTTATTTCATTGCAGCGAGAAAAAAAAGGCAAAAAGAAAAAGTGAGCATGAATAAAAAAGAGTGAATAATCTATCAAGGGAGAGCATAAAATGCAACCTTGTAAAGTTATTACTTAAAAGAAGTGTGAAAAAATAAAGGAAAAAAAAAGAGATTCAAAATAAAAGCCACAATGGCTTAATGTTTATATGAGTAATTAGTTAGTTTTGTAGCCACAATGGCTGAGTTTTGTTTGTTTTGAGAGTGTTGAGCTTAATTCTTAGGCTCAAGGTGTGTTTTATCAGTTATTAGAGTAGAGTGTGAGTTTATCGAGATTTGAATAGCATATGAGTTTCAAATAAAGTACAATAGCGAGTGTGTTTTCTTTGATGAGCACAATAGGGAACTCTTATGATTGCTTGGAAAGTACTTAATCAATAGCTGATGGAGAATGTAGTGAGGAGTTTACCAATCCTTTGTTAATTGTTAGGTACTGTCATTGGGCTTGAGATTGAGAGAAAAGAGAATTTATATTTAAGTGAGGCAGCTTTATCCTTGGTGAGAACTTAAAGGGAAACTAGGTGCTATTTTATCATGGAATACTTGTTGATATCTGAATTTTCAGTGCTAAAATTGCATGGTTCTTGGACTTAGGAATGGATATGAATGAACTAAGCTATGACTCATTTTGGTTGCTTAAATTCCCATTTCATCATGATAGAGTGCATGCTTAGGAAACCATGATTCTCCTTGATTATTATTTTATTTTTCTTCCAGTTTGACTGAGTGTTTATTTTATTTCTGCATGCTTGAGGACAAGCAATGGTTCAAGTGTGGTGTATTTGATAACGTGCATTTATGCCGTTATTCTATTGCCAATTTAGGGGTGTTTAAGAGCATGATTAGAGCCTTATTATATCATATTTCATTTATATTTGCTCTAACCCCTAGGAAGATGCTATTTGCATATACATGCGCTTTTAGGCTGTTTTGTCAGGTTTTGGAGATTAATTTTGACCAAGTAAATGGCCTCAAATGAATTGGCGTATAGAACTAAAGTTTCCCAGAATGATGTCCTCTACCTTCCACAGAAGTTTCAGAGCCAAAGGCCTTGAACGCCAATTGGACCAATTGGCGTGCAAGCATATTACTGCATACCGGCCTTCTACATGATGCAAGGAAGCTTGGGGAAGAATTTCACCTAATTTGGAGCTACACGCCAATTGGGCATATGACGTTCAAATTGACATGCAGCCATATTTTTGCACCGATTCAGTCGTTTTGTTATGCTGATCATTCTTTCCTAAAGGACCTTGTTCATATTGTGCTTAGATTGAGAGATTTTAATGTTTGAAGTGTCATTTATCAAAACTACGTCATTTTGATAAGTTGTGACAGATGGGCTAGGGCACACTTTATAATACAGCATTCAGGCCCATCCAGCAGCTATAAAAGGAGGTCTACATGTCCTTGGAAGAGGAGGGGGTTTTTTTTTCATAACACGTTGGAGGCTTCACGTTTTTGGAGGAAACCTAGGGAGCCGCCGTGATTTTGGAAACTTGGATTGAAGCTCTGCTACGTGGGTGATTAGAATAAGATGTTGAGTTTTTCCTGCTTGTGTTTGCTTGTAATCATGCGTGAGTAGTCTTTTAATCTAGGGGAGCAATGTAGCCCCCTAAGTTGTTAAACTGATTATTTGAATATTGGGTTTGTTTAATTGAGATTGCATGTTTTATGAATCTGTTCTTCATCTTTTAATATCTGGGGTGTACACCTGGGTTTTCTTAGCCTTAGTCTGAGGTTGATCTTTGGTTCATAACATATTTGTAATTGGTGTGACCATTATCCTATCATGAGTATGACAATTAGGCTTTGTTTGTTTTTGCTTTGATGACCATTTAGGCAAACAACACTTAGAAGGTCTATCAATGACCATTTGCAGAACCTTCGCTCATGTATAGCATGTTATCATTTAAATAATTCCAAGAACCTTAAAATCAGTAGAAACAGCGTAGGGAGGTGAAATTGTGATCCTAGATGCCTTTAATCTTTGAGTTTTAACCTTAAAATCAATTATGCTATCTTTGATATTTTAGAAAACCACATAAAACTTAGATCTTTAGTTTAAAAAAGAGAACTTTTTGCCAAGACATTTTATAGAACAAGAGTAATTGGGTGTTTTAATTTAAGAACTAGAAAACTAGGCTAATCCCTGTGGGTTCGACCCCTTGCTTGGTGCTATTCTTTTAGTGCAAACTTAGGGAATTTATCATCTTGAAGAGAGATTTAACGACATTAGCTAGCTCTTTTAGAGAGGCTAAAAATCTGTTTGTCACATACGCGAAACTAGACCCATATGATGCAGATGGGAGTGTACATGCAGCCATGATAGCATATGCAAGTGCTGCTCCCTCTACCCTAAAATGGTTTTTGTCATCTCTGTCCCCTTTCTCCCCTGAAAACATAAGCACCTTACTGAGGACATTGACAACTTTACCTTGGTGGTGAAGCAAGAGATGAGGTTGTTCCCCTCCATGTACCAAGAAAGGCATCTGATCGATATCCTACCTTGTTGGCTTGACCACTATCTTCCTGAAATGGATTTTCTTCAGTCTCTCATCAATGGAACAGCTGAGAATAGTAACCCATGAAAAGACCTTACAACTGTTCTCATTCCGTATAGGATCAGCACTCCTCATCATATGCTTGCAGTTTTCTCAATTAGGGACAGAAGGGTTGTTCTGCATGACTCCCATCAGGTTGTGGGACACCAAATGAGAAGAAGCCAGCTTGGACCACTACTTCGGACTCTATCAGATGCTGTCAGACAGAGTGGAATCAATTGGTCAACCTCCTCTGCCCCCCAATGCTCTTTTCAACTCGACAATTCTGAGCAAAGGAGAAGTTCCCCAACAACCTGACGGAGAAAGCTGTGGAGCCATTGTCTGCTACTTTATTAGGCACCATTTGAAGTATGATCCTAACTAAAATTATTACTTTAAGTGCACTAAGGAACGGCCTAAGCAACTAAGGGAGCAGGTAGCAACTAAGATCTTCAAATACAGTAAGCCTTACAATTCTTAGTATAACTTTTGTACTAAGGCTTACTTTGTATTACAGTTGCTGACATAGTGGAAATTTTTGTTATCCTTGTCTCTGTGTATATCTTGCTGTCTAACCAGATCAGATTACAAAGGGTTTGGCATGTCACGCCCCGGATTTCCAACCCGAGGAAACCGGTACGTGACTCCCCTTTTACCCACACGGAGGGCAAAGGGGTAGGATACAAAACAAGAATTTAACATTTTAAACATCCACAACATTCAAGAAAGTAATATTCATTAAAAGCAATCCAAACCAGTTTATTACAACAAAATCCTTTCCCCAGGGGTTACATCAATTCCCATAATAAAAATAACATAAACAAATTAAATAAATAAGGTCTTCCACCTTGGGGTCCCACCTAAGCCCGTAGGTTCCCGAAAAGAAAACAACATGGTAGGAGGGGTGAGCAACCACGCTCGCAGGGATCATGTCTCCCCAACCCATCCCATGCACCGATATCTACATGCCTTGTGCACAAGTGCCGTGTCGTGATACAATTATCCCACCAAATATGGTTACAAGCTATAACAACAAACACATCATACATGGGCAAGTACATAAACACTCCCGGGCTTCCACAGCCACCGGGTTTCAAGAACAGTCCCGGGCTTCCACGGCCACCGGGTTCCACAAAACAGTCCCAGGCTTCCACGGCCACCGGGTTCCACAAAACAGTCCCGGGCTTCCACGGCCACCGGGTTCCACAAAACGAGTCCCGGGCTTCCAAGCCACCGGGTTCCTCAAAACAGTCCCGGGCTTCCACAGCCACCGGGTGTACAAGCAAACACGCAGCACACATGGCCATACGGCATAACATCAAGCACTTAGTATGCTTAGTCACACAGGAATAACATCGAACACTTAGCATGCATATATCCACAAGCTCATAAACCCAGCCACACGGACATAATCTAACACACTTGACGTGCGGGGCCTCACGGGCATTTCCACAAACACATAACAAGCACGCCTCACAGGCTTAATTTCAAACACTTGGCAGGCATATACACATAACTATATTCACACAGGCTTTTCATCAAACATATAGCATATAGACCACGGAACCACACCAAAATGCCACAAGGCCAACATTCATATAGGAGATCACACCTATATGAATTTACATATATATATATAAACAGATACGCCAGAATCCGCCCTAGGACCCTAGGACAGAGGAGGGTTTAGGAAGAACAGAACCCTACCTTAAAGCGCCTCTTCCTTGCTCCCGCGCCAAACGCTGTCCTCCCCACGCAAGATGCTCCGGAAGCAACCAGCAACTCCCCTTCCCTCTCTCTCTCTAGCTCTCTCTCTCTCAAGCAGAACGGCAAAGCAAAGGAACACAAAACCCTAAACTCAAACTCAAGCCCTCCTTATATAGACACCATCCACATCAAAACGACGTAGTTTTGATTAAGTGAATCCCAGGATCAAAACGACGTAGTTTTGATCACACAAGTTACCACCTTTCCACAACCATACACACCAAAATATGAATTTCAACATGGTCCTTTGGAGAAAGTTCCTTAGAATGTCAAAACCAAGGGAACCATGCAAAAATATGGCCGCACGCCAATTTGCACGTGAATTCCCAATTCACGTGCAACTCCATATGAACTCCAAATGCTCTCAAACTTCACCCCTAGCCTTCTTGCATCATTTAAAGACAATTACACTTGCACGTGAATTGGTCCCATATCACGTGCACCTACACACACGTCCATTTGGCCTGAAACTCGTGGTAGATAGAGGACATCATTCTAAACATCTTTCCTTTTTGCACGTGAATTCATTGGAGTCCATCTACTAGGTCAAAATCTAGAAAAACTCTACTCGGAGGCAAGCCGACTAACTCAAGGTACGGGTCCTTACATCCTCTCCCCCTTAAGACTTTTCGTCCTCGAAAAGAAATAACATACGAGGAAAACAACCACAAACTACCCATTTGCCACCCGGCAAGCCACAACACCCAAATGCTACCCATTTGCCACCCGGCAAGCCACAACACCCAAATGCTACCCATTTGCCACCCCGGCAAGCCACAACACCCAAATGGGTCATACACCACACACAGACAACAAAGACATAACAGTACCACCATAATCCATAACCACAATCACCACAATAATGCAGAACACATGTCCACATGTCTTTAAAAGACAATACAAATACATCAACTAATACAAGAAAACACATCACAAGGAAACATCACTATCCCTTGGCCACAGCCACCTCCCACGCTTAAGATTGTTCGTCCTCGAACAAGTCTCGAGTCTGCTCCCGCATCACGGACTCACGTTCCCATGTCTCCTCCTCAATGCCACGGTGCTGCCACGACGCGAACCAAAGGAATAGCACGACCACGCAAAAGTTTCTCTTGCCGATCTAGGATACCGGATAGGGGCCTCAATGACGGACATGTCATCCTCAATGTCCAACGTCCCCCAATCAATCACATGAGTGGGGTCAGGGTGATACTTCCTCAACGGGACACGTGAAACACGTTGTGCACTCGACTCACTGCGGTGGTAACGCTAACCGGTAGGCTACGGGCCCGACACGATCCGAGAATCTCAAAAGGGCCAATAAACCGCGGAGATAGCTTGGAACCTGCCCAAACCGTCGATGTCCACGGCGTGGAGAGACACGAAGGAACACATGATCACCAACAGAAAACTCCAAAGGTCGCCGCCCGCGATTCGCATAAGATTTCGCCGACTACGAGCCGACAACAAACGCCGACGAATCAACTTGACCTTCTCGGTAGCCTCTTGAACCAACTGTGGCCCCAAGAGGGCGCCTCTCCTACCTCGCCAACACAAGGGTGATCGACACGGCCGTCCGTACAATGCCTCAAAAGGAGCCATCCCAATGGATGCCGATAGCTGTTGTTGTAGGCAAACTCCACCAAAGGAAGGTGAGTTGCCCACGAACCCCGAAATCTAACACACGGCCCGTAACATGTCCTCCATGGTCCGATTCGTCCGCTCGGCCGACCGTCCGTCTCGGGGTGAAAGGCTGTACTCAAGTGAAGCTTGGTTCCCATAGCTTCCTGCAAACCGCCCAAAAACGGGAAGTGAACCTCGAATCCCGGTCGGAGACAACCGATGATGGTACGCCATGCGCCTCACAATCTCGTTCATGTACGGCGACTCAAGGTTCCAATAGAGTCCCGCTCGCGAACAAGAAGAAAATGGGCTGACTTGGTGAGTCGATCCACAATCACCCAAATCATGTCCTTCCTCCCAAGTGGTGGGTGGAAGACCGTCCACAAAGTCCATCGCGATATGGTCCCACTTCCACTCCGCTATGGGCAAGGGCCGAACATGCCCGCCGGCCGCCGATGCTCGGCCCTTCACCCGCCGACACGTGAGGCACCGCGAAACAAAGGCAGCCACATCGCGTTCATCCCAGGCCACCAAAAATGTCCGCGAGCGCATGGTACATCTTCGTACCCCCTGGATGCCAGCAACTCTAGACCGGTGAAACTCCTCATCACCTCATCCCCGAGGGAAGAAGCTACTACCAACCGCCCCTGAAATGACAACTCATGCTCGGGACCCTCGTCCGGTCCCCGAGATAGCTCCCCGGCCTCAAACGGCACGAGAACCTCACACTCAATGTCACCCACTGTTCCTCCCGGACGCGCTGGTACAACTCGGCACTACCACCAAGGGACGCGGACTGTCTCACCATCACGAACAACAGTCAGTAGCCGCAACGTCGCCAACCGCTCCATCGCCTTCCACTCCCTCACGGCCACCTCGCCTTTCCCTTTTTCGCTCATGCATCGCCCACAACATTACCCTTGCCGGGTATAGGCAAGAGTAAAATCAAAGGTCTGCAAATACTCCACCCATCTCCTTTTGCCTCAAATTCAAGTCCTTCGAGTAAAGATGTCTGAAGGCTCTTGTGATCGAGAACACCACAAACTTTTCCCCCAAGAGGTAGTGCTGCCAACTCTTCGGGCGAAGATGACAGCCCGCTAACTCAAGGTCATGAGTAGGATAATTCTGCTCATGAGGCTTCAACCGCCTCGACCCATAAGCTACCACACCGTGCCCCCGCATAAGCACACACCCCAAACCAACCCCGGACGCATCACGATACCTCATACGGAATATCCTCCCTAGGTAACCTCAACACGGTGCGGTGGTCAAACGGGTTTTGGAGTCTCAAACGCCCGCCGGCACTTGTCCGTCCACTCAAACTTCACGCCCTTCCGAGTCAACGCCGTCATAGGCGCCGCCAAACGGAGAACCCCTCTACAAAACGACGATAGTACCCCGCCAAGCCAAGAAAACTACGGATCTCAAAAACGTTGGTTGGCCTTGCCCACGATGCCACGGCCTCAATCTTGGCCGGGTCCACCCTAACTCCCTCGGCGACACCACATGGCCAAGAAAGTGAACCTCCTGCAGCCAAAACTCACACTTGCTAAACTTAGCAAACAGTGCTGGTCCCTCAAGGTTTGCAACACTTTGCCAAGTGCTCCACATGCTCCTTTTCGGTCTTGGAATACACCAAGATATCGTCGATAAACACCACCACGAACGAGTCTAAGTATGGGGCAAAGACTTGGTTCATCAAATGCATGAACATCGCTGGCGCATTAGTGAGCCCGAAAGGCATTACGACCCACTCATAATGCCCATACCCGCACCGAAAGCCGTCTTAGGGATGTCCTCCTCCCTAACCCCGAGCTGGTGATACCCCGACCGTAAATCTATCTTGGAAAACCAGGCCCCACTCAATTGGTCAAACAGGTCATCTATCCGAGGCAACGGGTACTTGTTCTTCACAATCACCGGAACCCCCCCCCGTAGTCGATGCAGAGACGAAGCGTGCCATCGGCCTTCTTAGCAAAGAGCACCGGAGCACCCCAAGGTGAGGTACTTGGTCCGATATACCCCTGGCCCACCAACTCCTCGATTTGCCTTGAAGCTCCCTCGGCTCGGGCGGCCCCATACGATACGCTACTTGGGAAATCGGACCTGTCCCCGCACCAACTCGATGGTGAACTCCACACTTCTCTTAGGTGGCAAACTCTCAACCGCTCAGGAAAAACATCCCGAAATTGGTCCACAACACGGGCCACACCCTCTTTTCCACCTTACCCTCCTCAGGAAAGGTCGGGCTGCCAACTTGGGTAATGGCACCCCAGGTCCAACACGGCCCAGCCCGACTTGCCTCACAATCCCACTCCCCCTGCAGGTGCAAGAGGTCCCCTGCGGTGTCACGAAGGACACACGCCGCCGATAACAATCTATCTTGGCCCGGAAAGCCATAAGCCAATCCATACCCAAGATCGGGTCAAACGCCCTCAAAGGCATCACATGCAAGTCAAAACGCAGCTCCACCTCTCCTATGGTTAACACACGTCACGACACACTCGTCGTACCTCAATCATGCCTCCCACCGGAGACTCCACAACTAGGGGCCTCGCGGCCTCACACAGGCAACCCCAAGCTATCTATCACAGGCTCAAGCAACAAACGAACACGATGCCCCGTATCGAAAAGAACGAAGCTAAGGTACGGAGATCAAGAGGGTACCTCTAACCACCGATGGTCCTGCTCCACCCTCACCTGGTGGGGGTGGTAGCTCGGCCTCCTCCTGGTATGTCGCCTCCGGCGCAAACACCCTTCCTTGGCCCGTGCCACTAGTCGGCTCACTCACCGGACGCTTCCCGCTAAGGTTGCCTCCGGCCTCGGTCCGCTGCCGCTCCGGCCTCCCCGAGGTCGGGTCCGACCGGATCTGCTTGGCCGGCCCGCCACCGACGAACTCCCCACCGGTGCACGAAAACCGGCATCACTCCTTGTCTGGATGTCATGCCTCCAACTCCCCTGTTGCCACTCCGGCAAACCCGGCTCGGATGGCCCTCTCGTCCACACATGGCATTTCCAGTCCCTCTTTGGACACTCCTTCCTCAAGTGGCCTTGCTCCCCACAAAGAGTAACAACCGCCGGGGAGACCCCTGGCCGGACCGCCACTGTCGCCACCGCCAAAGCTAGACCTCCACGGGTTCGCCAATGTCCGTCCCCCGCCGCGGAAGGAACTACTATCCCTCTCCTCCGTCTTGAGCCTCTTGGACCCCGCATCTCGATCAGGCCCACTCTGCATCGGCGACCCCGATGGGCCTGCCTCCCACCATCCAGCTCTTTCTCGCCTATACGGGCCGTCTCCACGCCTCGATAGGTCCTCAGCGTAGAATCGCCACCCTCTCCCTAAGGGCGGCCTAAGACCCAGAGTGAACTTGCGGGCCTTCGGGTCCTCCTTTGCCATTGTCTCGGGGGCAAACCTACTCAGCTTCGAACTCCCGCTCATACTCGGGCACCGTCTTTGATCCTTGCTTCAGGCTGCCAAATTCCTCCCTCTTCGCCATCTCACCGATTCCGGAAAGAACTCATCATGGAAGAGTTGCAGAACTCCTCCCAAAACATGAATTGCACCGCACGGCTCCCCGCAACACTCGTCCACCACTCCAAGCGTCCCCTCCACTGCCGATGCCGGCCGCACCTTATCCTCCTCCCGGGGCAGGAGAAAGGAGAACACGTGCTCAATCCGCCTCAACCACCGCTCGCCTACCACGGATCTTCTCCCCCTTAAATCGCGGAGGTTGTTCCTTTGGAACCGTGTCACCACGTCATCCTCTCGCACGGGTCGGTACACCCCCGCCGAACTCTCACGCTCACGAGGTAGCTCTCCTACGGTGGTGGTGGTGGTGGCACCACCGCCGTGCCGCCATCTCACGGCGCACTTCCTCCCGAACGTCCCGCCGGAGTCCCTCCCGTAGCTCTCGTACCTCCAGCCGGATGCCTTCTTGTAGCCGTGCCGGAACAACGCATGCCCTCCCACCGATGGCCCCGCACCCGGACCCTCATGGGCGATGACTCATCACCCACCGCCCCGGACGCACGTGTCACTTTTTCTCGGCGGCATTCTTACTACACGAAGTAAGAAGCACAACGTCAAAACAAATTTTATAATCTATCGCGTCACTACCTCTACCCCACCGATCAATTTCACTAACACATGACATTACACACATACATTGCATCCATCACATTGCACGGTTCAAGACACATTGCCAAACAAATCGAGTTGCACATTCCACTTAATTATGTGATCTTATCCACGGCCTAGCATACATTCACAACAAATGCAACTAGTGCCCTAATGCCAATGCATGCAAATCCTACCACAAGACCGGACTACCCTAAGTACACCTTGGAGGCTCAAAGAGGACCATGTTGATCGGGCATGTCCCTCCAGGCTCCTCCAAAGGACTTAGGATAACCAAGTCCGCCCACTACCCTAGGCCAACTAGACCATGCTCGATACCATATTGTCACGCCCGGATTTCCAACCCGAGGAAACCGGTACGTGACTCCCCTTTACCCACACGGAGGGCAAAGGGTAGGATACAAAACAAGAATTTAACATTTTAAACATCCACAACATTCAAGAAAGTAATATTCATTAAAAGCAATCCAAACCATTTATTACAACAAAATCCTTTCCCAATGGGGTTACATCAATTCCCATAATAAAAATAACATAAACAAATTAAATAAATAAGGTCTTCCACCTTGGGGTCCCACCTAACGCCCGTAGGTTCCCGAAAAGAAAACAACATGGTAGGAGGGGTGAGCAACCCACACTCGCAGGGATCATGTCTCCCAACCCATCCCATGCACCCGATATCTACATGCCTTGCAGAGTGCCGTGTCGTGATACAATTATCCCACCAAATATGGTTACAAGCTATAACAAAGAAACACAGTCATACATGGGCAAGTACATAAACACTCCCGGGCTTCCACGGCCACCGGGTTTCAAGAACAGTCCCGGGCTTCCACCCCACCGGGTTCCACAAAACAGCCCCGGCTTCCACAAGCCACCGGGTTCCACAAAACAGTCCCGGGCTTCCACAGCCCACCGGGTTCCACAAAACAGTCCCGGGCTTCCACAACCCACCGGGTTCCTCAAAACAGTCCCGGCTTCCAGCCACCGGGTGTACAAGCAAACACGCGACACATGGCCATACGGGCATAACATCAGCACTTAGTATGCTTATCACACGGAATAACATCGAACACTTAGCATGCATATATCCACAAGCTCATAAACCCACCACACGGACATAATCTAACACACTTGACGTGCGGGGCCTCACGGCATTTCCACAAACACATAACAAGCACGGCCTCACGGGCTTAATTTCAAACACTTGGCAGGCATATACACATAACTATATTCACACAAGCTTTTCATCAAACATATAGCATATAGACCACGAACCACACCAAAATGCCCATGAAGGCCAACATTCATATAGGAGATCACACCTATATGAATTTACATATATATATATAAACAGATATTGCCCTTAATCCGCCCTAGGACCCTAGGACGGGAGGAGGGTTTAGGAAGAAACAGAACCCCTACCTTAAAGCGCCTCTTCCTTGCTCCCGCGCCAAACGCCGTCCTCCCCACGCAAGATGCTCGGCAAAGAACCAAAGAACTCCCCTTCCCTCTCTCTCTCTAGCTCTCTCTCTCTCAGCAAGCAGCAGCTGCAGAAAGGAACACAAAACCCTAAACTCAAACTCAAGCCCTCCTTATATAGACACCATCCACATCAAAACGACGTAGTTTTGATTAAGTGAATCCCAGGATCAAAACGACGTAGTTTTGATCACACAAGTTACCACCTTTCCACAACCATACACACCAAAATATTCGGAATTTCAACATGGTCCTTTGGAGAAAGTTCCTTAGAATGTCAAAACCAAGGGAACCATGCAAAAATATGGCTGCACGCCAATTTGCACGTGAATTCCCAATTCACGTGCAACTCCATATGAACTCCAAATGCTCTCAAACTTACCCCTAGCCTTCTTGCATCATTTAAAGACAATTACACTTGCACGTGAATTGGTCCCATATCACGTGCACCTCACACACACGTCCATTTGGCCTGAAACTTCGTGGTAGATAGAGGACATCATTCTAAACATCTTTCCTTTTTGCACGTGAATTCATTGGAGTCCATCTACTAGGTCAAAATCTAGAAAAACTCTACTCGGAGGCAGCCCTAACTCAGGTACGGGTCTACATGGCATATCCATATTGGGGGAGATTGTTGGATCAAACCCATAATTTGGATGATGTTGTTAAAAACCCTATGTAATTTGATTTGAGATGTTTCATGGTTATTCTAAGCTTGTAGAAGATAAAATCGTAAACTAGACTTACTCTCAAAGAGCAAAGCGAAGGACAGGATATATAATCCTGATTCAGATTATCATGAGTGTCGTCAAACACTTGACAAAACGACTAAGGAATCCATGTTTTTATTCTTAATTGGACTAAGTCAATTTATGCGGAATGAGAAACCGAGTCTACATCTCATACGGAGTAAGAGAGATTTATTGCGGAGAAAGAAATTAAGTTTTCCACTCTAACTGTCAAAGGAAAAGAAGATATGGACTAAGGAATCCGAGTCCGTCATTCGAGCGGAATAAGAAATGACTGGTGCGGAGTAAGGACAACTAATGCAGAGTAAGGAATCCGAACCATTACTCAAGCGAAGTAAGGATGCGCAGATACGGAGTAAGCCATCCGGACCCTTCACTCAAGCGGAGTAAGGAACTTACGCGGAGTAAGGAAGCGCTGATGCGGAATAAGGATTCCGCATATCTACTTCATGCGGAGTAAGAAAGCGCTGACACGGAGTAAGGATTTCAGGACTTCATTTACACGGAGTAAGCAACAACTGACACGAAGTAAGGATCCGAGCTTCGTTGATACGGAGTAAGGAAATTTACACCGGACTAAGAAGACGCTACTTCAACTTATCCATACCACATTTATGTTATTAGCTCGTTGTGTCCGAATGTAAGACAAACTCATTGAAGACCTAAACTGTCCTACACGTGGAACACTCGGAGATGTGGATGCAGTCCCAAATGCAATTGGAATCAAGCGAAGTAATTCAATACACTTATGCTTCCAATATTTCGAGTTCCACATCCATAGCAGTTATAGCAGAAGCATTTTCCAAGAAGAACTTAATGTTTACACAGTGCTCGGATATCACGCCCCCAAATTCTAGGGAACCCGGAACTAGGAACATGACTTCCCCTTGCCCGCACCCGAAGGTCAAGGGGTTAGTGACTAGCACCAATGGAGACTACACCGCGGGTGTTGTCTCAAATATGCAACCCTATACAGTCATATATCAAGGGTAATCCTATACTTTCCATACATCATCATGCATATAATAAGTCAAACAGTCATACAGACATCACATCACAACAGTATGCAAATACAACTGTCCACGGACCCATGTCCGGGATATCACACAAAACAATACAGAATATAATACTGTATCATACATCAGAGTAGTGGGCATCCTCCACTAGTCTCGGGTCACACCTGAAAAAGGTAAACAACAAGTAGCGGTGAGCGACAAGCTCAGTAGGTGACGCCAATACTCCACATCATGCAAACATACAAGTCTATACTACATGCTCTGTGTACTCGTGCACTGTGTAGTGTGCACAATCATCAGGACTCAGTCTGCAAACAAACATCAGGACCCAGCCTGCCCTTATAGGACAGCTTGTCCACGATCCTCCACGGGATCCCAGCTCAGGGCACTCAGCCCTAGCTCCACGAGGTCAACGGCTCAACTGAGGCCTTAGCCTGTCCACAGCGCAATATGCCCGGCCACAGTCACCACGCAGGCCTGCCATCAGCGCATATGCGTGCCACGTCAACCACATAGCACCATCGGTGCATCACAGTGAGAAGCCAAGTCATAGAGCCCAAGCCCCAATTCCTCAAACCAACATATTAACACCAATATGGCATTAAGGTTCATCATACTCCCTTTATAACTGAAGCCAGTCTTCACAAACCGATCATCATTCCTTGACTAAGGAAGGAGATACCCATAGGAGTTGTTTTCTTGAAATAAAAAGTCCCGGCATTGGGTTCCGATATCATAACTAAGATAATCTGATTTTTGGGGATTTTTCTAAGATGTCTAACCCCACTTTCCAAAAATTTACCTCTACGAGAAATTGGATTTTTCCGAGATTTTACACTAAATCCCAATTTTCACATTTTGAAGGAGTGAGAATTAATTTTTGTAGTATTTTTCTTTGAATCGAAATGGGGGTATTTCGTTATTTACATTGTAACTTAAGTATACTTAAATGTGTATATTACAATGTAAATAGTCCAGTCCAGTGTTCAGTTACACTGCTCGAGCTATGACTCGTAGCGCGGAACTGCAGCGCCCCTCGAAGACTCATAGCTGCAGAGCGCGCCTCAAAGACTCAAAGCTGGTCTTCGATCTTCGACCTTCGGACTACGAACTACGGATCTACGAACTACGAGTACAAACTACGAACTACGAACCAATGACCTTGGATCTTCGACCCTGAACTTCGGATCTTTATCATTTCGACCCAGTAATTCGCCCAGGGTACTGTTCATCGTCGTTTTTGCCTGTTCTTCATCTGGAATCAACCCAGCAACCCCTAAACGCTCACAAACACACATTTTATACAACAGACTACGATATCTACCTCAAAATGCGTCCAGAACACCTCTAGATCACACAAATAACAGCAGAATTACGCACCAAATTTCAAATTTCCAGAAATCTAAATCTAAACCAGATTTCCATGGAATATGCAATTAAATAGCCCCAGATCACAGAAACACATATTAAAACTGATATAAAATAGTTCTTAACCACAGATCTTATACTAAACCATTAGATCTAACCCAAAATTGGTTTCCCCCAAAACCTAGGGTTCATGCTTAATTTCATAAATCATGACAAATTTGTGCATACCAAAGATAGAATCAATATAAGAAATTCAAGGACACCTACTTGGAGTGATTCTTTGAGCTCCATGAACCCAAATCGCCCCCAAATTACCAAGGCACCAAGCTTTAAACTCTCTCTCAAACGCACAAATGTGATAGCGTAAAAGTGAAAGCTCTTTCTTTTCCTACTATTTATATTTTTGCCAATCATTGACCAATAACTGACCTAGTCAATAATTGACCTCCAATGTCCCGAACTCCAAATTGAGTCAAATTACAGTCAAAACGCTCGAAATGACGAGCAAAACACTAAGCGGATATTATCACACTCAAATGATCGCCCAATCGCAAAGTCAACCAATAAAGCCCGAAAAGTAAACAATCGGGTCAAATGGGGCCCCGACTCGGAATCGGGCCCAAGTACAGTCAAAATGCTCACATCAACGACTACACTACCGTCCAGATACGAGCCTTTACATTGGAAAATACAGTTCCAAGATAGATTCCTAGGATGTCTATATATATATATAGTGTTGTATATCAAAAAAAGTGAGAGCATGCAAAACTTGTAAGAACTGATACACGCGAGTACATGTGCAAAATAGAAATAATCTAGCCAGTGTGTGTATGACTTGAAAAAGAGAGTACTATTGTAATTAGCTGTAATTGTTGTGTTTTTTGTTGTAATTATCTTTAGATAATAAAACAAAATACTTCCACTATCTGGTTATCTTCTGCATTGAATATTTCTTTTTAACTAGAATTAGTGTTGTGCCTGAGTGAGAAAGAATTTTAATAAGAGCCTATTCACCCCCCTCTAGGCTCCCAGGGACCAACAATCCTCACTTGCATCCTTTTTTTCTCTTCCTTAGATTCCGTTCAAAAGATTTGAGAAGAAGGGTTCTCTCTTCTGAGTCTGAGTCTGAGATTTTTAACCCTTCTATATCATCCTAATGTTGTATGCTCGAACAATCCGTAGCTTTAAAAGCTACCCTGTAATGACCCGTGTTTTGCGGTATGTAAGAAGTTAATCACAGATGCCTTGTGAGTGGAAATTGTTGGGTTTTAGGGAGTTTTTGCCCCACACACTTTAGCTAAAACACTTTTAATGTTGATGCACAAGTTTGAGGTAAGAGATGAGCCCAAGAGGGGACTTTTGGGAGGTGCACGTGACAATGCACGTCATATGGGGATATGACGTGCAAGGGGATTTTGGTTTGCCTATCTTCTACATGATCCTAGGAAGCTTAGGGTAGAATTTCACAGCTTTTGGAGGTGCACGTCATATGGGGATATGGCGTGCAGCCATGTTTTTGCACCATCACCTTGGTTTTGTGATTCTAATAATCTTTTCGAAAAGGGCCATGTTGGAATTATGAGTATTTTGTCCTGTATGGATGCGGGAAAGTTGTAGCATGTACGATCAAAACTATCTCATTTTGATGCAGGGTTTCACTTAATCAAAACTACGTCGTTTTGATAGTGAGTTGTCTATATAAGGATGAGGAGCCCTCTTGTTTTAGGTTTAGGGTTTGTCAGCCGTCGCAGCCGCAGAGAGAGAGAGAGAAGAGAGAGGGAGAGAGAGAGAGAGAGAGAAAGAGGAGATCCAGATCGCTGCCGTGGTGGTTTGCGTGGGTGGACGGTGTCTAGCGTGGAGGCAAGAGCAGAAGGACACTTGCAAGGTAGGGATTCTGTTCCTCCTTGAACCTATCCGAGGGGCATGGCCTTGTGATAGGAAATCTGGTTTTGTATTTATATATATATATATATATGTAAATTCATATAGGTGTGACCTCCTATATGATTGTTGGCCTTCAATGGCATGTTGTTTGGATATTTTTATATATGTGTGCCACGTGTTTGGTTTTATACCTGTGTGGCTAGGTTTGTGAGCTTGTGAATGCATGCATGCTATGTGTTCGATAATATGCCTGAGTGGCAATGCCTATTATGTGTTTGATAATATGCCTGTGTGGCAATGCCTATTAAGTGTTTGGTAATATGCCTGTGTGGTTATGCCTATTACATGTTTGAGAATATGCCAGTGTGGCAGGAATGTATGTTATGTTTGATTGTATGGTTGTTAGCCTGAGAGGCAGTTAAACATTAGCCTGGGAGGCGGTTAAACTATTTGCCCGAGTGGGGGTTAAATATTTGCCCGAGAAGCGATTAAACTGTTCTGTGGATATGTGCCTAAGAGGTAGTGACTGAGCCTGTGTGGCTGTGGATACGCAGGGCCTGTGTGGCCTGTCTATTTATACCTGTTTAATTACTCGCACCACGACACAGCACATGTACACGTGGCATGTAGATGCTAGGAGCATGGGATGGGTTGGGGAGATATGATTCCTACTGAGCTGTGGTTGCTCACCCCTCCTACCGTGTTTGGTTTTTCTTCAGGGACCTACAGGCGTTAGGCGGGAACACCCAAGTGGAAGGCAGTTCTATTTTATGGCTTTGCTTATTGTTATTTGAGTTTTGTTGTTTTTGTGTGAGCTTTGTAACCCCAGTGGGGAGATATTGTAATGAGGAGTTTAATGTAATAAAAGCATGTTTGGACACGTTTGTAATGGTTTGAACTTAATAAATATATGATTTTGTCTCTCTGAATATTTGTTGTGAAGTGTATGTTGTCCTGTGTGGGCATGTTGTATCCTACCCCCTTTATCCAAACTCGGATAAATGGAGGGTCACGTTCCGGTCTCCTCGGGTTGGAAATCCGGGGCGTGACAATATGGTATCAAAGCATGGTCTAGTTGGCATAGGGTAGTGGGCGGACTTGGTTATCTTGAGTTCTTTGGAGGAGCCTGGAGGGACATGCCTGATCAACATGGTCCTCTTTGAGCCTCTAAGGTGTACTTGGGGTAGTCTAGTCTTGTGGTAGGATTTGCATGCATGGGCATTAAGGCACTAGTTGCATTTGCTTATGTGTGTTTGTGTGGATGCTGTTGGACCCCATTTTGACCGGGCCAGATCACAGCCAAGAAATCCAAAAATGAAAGATCTCAAAATGCCCCAAGGTCAACAACAAAGGATAGAGGACTAAATTTGGAAACCAACGCACGTGACCGTGCCCAAATCTGACTTGAAACGAAGAAGTTATGACTAAAAAAGTCTTAGGCATGGAAAGTCAAACGTGTAGAAAGATGGTCAATGCCCCAGAAACAGTTCAGGCGAATTTATGACCGCTGCCTCGAAGCCTCGTAGTCCAAGCCTGCACTTGCAGCACTCACATTCAAGCCTGCACTCGCAGCACTCACTCGAAGCTCCCAGCCTCGTAGACTCGTAGTCCAACTCAGCCTCGATGCCTCGCAGCTGAGACTCGAAGCTCCTAGCCTCGTAGACTCGTAGTCCAATCCTGCCTCGAAGCCCTGTAGCACAGACTCGTAGTCAGCCTCGAAGCCTCGCAGCTGAGACTCGAAGCTCCCAGCCTCGTAGACTCGTAGTCCAGCTCAACCTCGAAGACTCGCAGACACAGACCCGCAGTCAGCCTCAAAGCCCTGTAACACAGACTCGCAGTCAGCCTCAAAGCCTCGCAGCTGAGACTCAAAGCTCCCAGCCTCGAAGCTCGCAGTCTCAGCCTTGTAGCGCAACCTTGCCTCAAAGCCCTGTAGCACAGACCCGCAGCCTTGCCTCGAAGCCCCATAGTCCAGCTCAGCCTCGAAGCTCGCAGTCTCAGACTTGTAACGCAACCTTGCCTCGAAGCCCTGTAGCACAGACCCGCAGCTGAGACTTGAAGCTCCCAACCTTGTAGACTCGTAGTCCAGCTCAGCCTCGAAGACTCGCAGACACAGACCCGCAGTCAGCCTCGAAGCCCTGTAGCACAGACTCGCAGTCAGCCTCGAAGCCTCGTAGCTGAGACTCGAACCTCCCAGCCTCGAAGCTCGCAGTCTCAGCCTTGTAGCGCAACCTTGCCTCGAAGCCCTGTAGCACAGACCCGCAGCCTTGCCTCGAAGCCCCGTAGTCCAGCTCAGCCCCGAAGCTCGCAGTCCCAGCCTGCACCCACAGCACCCAGCCTCGAATCCTCACAGTCAGCCTCGTAGTCAAAGCCTCGTAATCACAGACTCGCAGCAGTCAGCCTCGAAGACTCGCAGTACTCACACCCGAAGCCCCGTAGTCTCATAGTCTCAACCTTCGACCCTTCGAGACAGCCTACGACCTTTGACCCTTCGAGACAGGCTACAGTCTTCGACCCTGCAAGGCACCTACAGCCTTCGACCCTCGAAGCGCCCTTCGATCTTCAACCCTTCGAGACAGCCTACGACCTTTGACCCTTCGAGGCAGGCTACAGTCTTCAACCCTTCAAGGCAACCTTCAGCGACCTTCAATCCTTCAAAGCAATCTTCAGCTACAGCCTTCGATCTTCGAAGCACCCTACAGCCTTCAACCCTTCGAAGCAACCCTCACCTGCAACCTTCGATCCTTCGAAGCAGCTCTCAGCCTTCGACCCTGCAACCTTTGAAGCAGCCCCCAGCGGCGACCTTCAACCCCGCGAGGCAGCCACGCGACCTTCGACCTTACAGGCTTTGGCTGAAAAACTCCAAACGACGCTGTTTTCGCCTTTCTTTTAAGTGCACAGTAAAGCAAACGCTACGGAATTGATTTTTTAAACGGTCGAAACACGTGTTTAATACCTGGGAGCTCATTTCAACCTCGTAAATGCATGTCGTTCTTGAAACTTGCTATCAACGCATGGGAACTCCAAAGAACACGTCATTTAATTCGCCATGTTCCAAGTTGGGCGGCTGTTCTCTCTTCAAACTCTATAAAAAGGAGGCATTACCCATTTCTAGGAAGGGGGACTGATATTTTTTGGAGACTAACAACATAAAGAGTTTAAGGGAGAAGGCCCAAAGATTCAGCAGACTTTGCTGGACGAAGCTGAAGAAGACGTCCTCCACCATCCTTGCTAGATTTTATCTCCATGCCCCTCAAGCAGTCAAAGAGGAGTGAAGCTAGCAGGAACATCAAGCTTGATTTCCAGGTTTTATTCCCCTCTTATCTTACATTCATCATCATCACTACACCAAAATCTCACCTTTTTATTCAAAAATACAACAAAACGTTTTCAAAGGCCCGGTGGCCATGGGATTGTGCTTTTTATGCTCATATCCTCGCCACTTGGCCAACAATATTGAGTTTGGGAGTGAATCTGAGCTTCACAGTGTGCTCTTCACAATACCAGGCCCTGTACTTTCTCATTTTTTTAAAAACCCCAAATTCTCTTTAAATAAACCCAGGCTTCTATGGCTGTGAGATTAAGTCCTATTGCTTATATCTTCACCACCTGGCCAACATCAACTGTGGTAATGAATCCGAGCTCCATGCTGTGCTCTTCATGCTACTGGGTTTCTTTCTGTTTTCCTCAATAAAACAAAAGAATGACATTCATTTTCTAAGCCAACCAGTCATAGTTTCTACAATGAAATAAAAAGAAACGAAAGGGAAATTAAAATAAGCAAACACCCATAGACAAAGACTAGGTACCAATTTTGGGCGTTGTGGGGGTGCAAGAGCTTTTCTTCCTTCCCCACACGTAACCGACTCCCGAACCTATTCTCTGGAACCGTAGACCCTCCTAGGTGGCCAAACACACCTTTATCTTTGTTTGGTGACGACTCTGTTTCTTCTATCTCTCTTTTTGGTTTTGTATGAGCTATGGCAATGATGGCTCAATGACCAAATCTCCATCCAAAGGAGTAATCTCAAGCCAGTCACGAGCCTGGACGACACCGGGTGATGACAGATGTTGTACATGTGGAACACAAAAAAAAGCTATGTGCAATGTGGATTGAACTATGACAATGTGAAATGTGATTAAGTGTGAAATATTAAATGTGGTTTTTCTTATTTATATGAGTCATGTGCAATGTGGATTGAACGGTGTAATGTGGATTAATGCAAAGAGTGTAATGTTATGTGACAGTTGTAGTAGAATTGTTAAGTGGGGTAGAGGTAGTATCGCGCGATAGTTAGTGAATGCGATTTGACAATTATCCTTCTTACTTCGTGTAGTAAGAATGTCGCCGAAGAGAGTGACATGTGCGTCCGGGGCAGTGGCTGATGAGTCATCTACTCATGAGGGCCCAGGTGCGGGACAGCCCACTGGAGGACATGAGCTGTTGCTAGCGCAGCTGCGTGAGGGCATCCGGCAGGAAGTCCAGGAGCTAAGTGAAGGTATCCGGCAAGAAGTTCGGGAGGAGGTGCACCGTGAGATGGCGGCATAGCAGGTGGTGCCACCACCACCACCACCAGTGGGGGAGCTACCTCGTGAGCATGAGAGTTCGTTGGGTGGCGTACCGATGCACCGTGCAGAGGATGATGTTGTAATGAGGTTCCGAAAGGAACAACCTCCAAGGTTCAAGGGAGAAGGTGATCCCGTGGTAGCTGAGCATTGGCTGAGGCAAATCGAGCATGTATTTTCCTTTCTCCTACCCCGGGAAGAGGATAAGGTGAGGCTGGCCATTCAGCAGCTGGAGGGGAATGCTTTGGAGTGGTGGCTGAGTGTTGCGGGGAGCCGTGCAGTGTAGTTTATTCTTTGGGAGGAGTTCTTGCAGCTCTTCCATGATGAGTTCTTCCCGGAGTCTTTGAGGTGCAGAAGAGAGAGGAGTTTGGAAGCCTAAAACAAGGATTAAAGACGGTGCCTGAGTACGAGCGGAAATTCCAGAACTTGAGTAGATTTGCTCCCGATACAGTGGCTAGGGAGGACCTGAAGGCCCATTAGTTCACCTTGGGTCTCAGGCCAGCCCTTAGGCAGAGGGTGGCAATTCTGTGTTTGAGAACCTATGCTGAGGTTGTGGAGATAGCTCGTATAGCTGAGAGGGAGCTGGATAATGGGAGGCAGGCCCATCAGGGTTGCCCATTGTAAGGTGGATCGGAACGTGATTTAGGGTCCAAGAGGCCCAAGACTGAGGAAAAAGATAGCAGCTCTTTCCGCAATAGGGTTCAATCATCAGTCAATCCAAGAAGGTTCACCTTGGGCGGCAGTAGGCAGGGAGGTTCAGCAGGAGGTCTCCCCAGCGGTTGTCTTTGCTGTGGGGAGCAGGGTCACTTCAAGGGGGAGTGTCCCAAGAAGGACTGGCGGTGCAACAACTGTGGACAGGAGGGCCATTTGCGCCGGGTTTGTAGGAGTGGCAATAGGGGAGTAGGAGGTTTGGCATCCAGCATGAGGAGTGATGCTAACTTTCATGCACCAGCTGAGAGACCAGCTCGTCAGTGGTAGGCTAGCCAGGCAGGATCAAGCCAGACCCGACCTCAGGGGAGGCCAGAGCGACAGCAGACTGATGCTAGAGGCAGTCAGGGCGGGAACCGCCTAGTGAGTGAGCCGACCAGTGGCACGGGCCAAAGGACGGTGTTTGTGCTGAATGCAACAACCCAAGAGGAGGCTTAGCTACCACCTCCACCAGCGGTGGGTGGGGCAAGACCATCGGTGGTTAGAGGTACCCTCTTAATCTCTTGTATGCTTGTTTCTGCACTTTTTGATACGGGAGCATCTTGTTCGTTTGTCGCTGAACTTCTGATTGAGGGATTGGGGTTAGCATGTGTTGAGGCAGAGAGATCCCTAGCAGTGAAGTCTCTAGTGTGAGGTGTGATTGAGGTGCGGCGTGTTTATCGTGACTGTGTGCTAACTATAGGGGATGTCGAGCTTAGTTTTGATTTGTGTGTGATACCCTTACATACGTTTGACCTGATCTTGGGTATGGATTGGCTTATGGCTTTCTAGGCCAAGATAGATTGTTATCAGCGGCGTGTATCCTTCGTGACACCTGCAGGGACCTCTTACACCCTGCAGGGAGAGTGGGATTGTGAGGCGAGTCGGGCTGGGCCAGTGTTGGACCAGTGGGGTGCCATTACTTATAGATTGGCAGCCTTAACCTTTGCTGAGGAGGGGAAAGTGGAAAAGAGAGTGTGGCCAACCGTTGTTGACCAATTTCAGGATGTCTTTCCTGACTAGTTAAGGAGTTTACCTCCTAAGAGGAGTGTGGAGTTCACCATTGAGTTGGTACCGGGGACTGGCCCGATCTCCCAAGTGGCATATCATATGGGGCCAGCAGAGTTGAGGGAGCTTCAAAAGCAAATAGAGGAGTTGGTGGACCAGGAGTATATCAGGCCGAGTACCTCACCCTGGGGAGCTCCGGTGCTCTTTGCAAAGAAGGCAGATGGCACGCTTCACCTCTGCATTGACTACAGGAAGCTGAATTCGGTGACCGTGAAGAACAAGTATCCGTTGCCTCGGATAGATGACCTATTTGACCAATTGAGTGGAGCCCGGTGGTTTTCAAAGATAGATCTACAGCCGGGGTATCATCAGTTGAGGGTTAGGGAGGAGGACATCCCTAAGACTGCTTTTCGGTGCAGGTATGGGCACTATAAGTGGGTAGTGATGCCTTTCGGGCTTACTAATGCACTAGCAGTGTTCATGCATTTGATGAACCAGGTCTTTGCTCCATATTTAGATTCCTTTGTGGTGGTGTTTATAGACGATATTCTGGTGTATTCCAAGACAGAGAGGGAGCATGTGGAGCATTTGGCAACAGTGTTGCAAACCTTGAGGGACCAGTAGTTATTTGCCAAATTTAGTAAATGTGAGTTTTGGATGCAGGAGGTTCACTTCCTTGGCCATGTGGTGTCCGCTGAGGGAGTTAGAGTGGACCCATCCAAGATTGAGGCTGTGGCAACGTGGGAGAGGCCAACCAATGTTTTCGAGATTCGTAGCTTTCTTGGCTTGGCAGGGTATTACCGTCGGATTCTCCCATTTGGCAGCTCCTATGACGGCGTTGACCTGGAAGGGAGTGAAGTTTGAGTGGATTGACAAGTGTCAGTAGGCGTTTGAGGCTCTCAAAACCCGTTTGACCACTGCACTGGTGTTGAGGTTACCTCGGGAGGATATCCCATATGAGGTATATTGTGATGCGTCCAAGGTTGGTTTGGGGTGTATGCTTATGCAGGAGCACAGTGTGGTAGCTTATGGGTCGAGGCAACTGAAGCCTCATGAGCAGAATTACCTTACTCATGATCTTGAGTTGGCGGCTGTCATCTTTGCCTTGAAGAGTTGGCAACATTACCTTTTGGGGGAGAAGTTCGTAGTGTTTTCAGATCACAAGAGCCTTCAGTACATCTTTACTCAGAAAGACTTGAATTTGAGGTAGAGGAGATGGGTAGAGTATTTGCAGACCTTTGACTTTACTCTTGCCTATACCCCGGGCAAGGGTAATGTCATAGCAGACACTTTGAGCAGGAAAGGGAAGGCTGAGGTGGCCGTTCGGGAGTGGAAGCTGATGGAGCAATTGGCGATGTTGCAGCTGCAGCCTATTGTTCGTGATGGTGGGACAGTCCTGAGTCCTATGGTTGTCGTGCCTGAGCTGTACCAGCACGTCCGGGAGGGACAGTTGGGTGACATAGAGTGTGAGGTCCTCCGTGCCCATATTGCAGCTGGTGAGCTAACTGAGGATTGGACAGAGGGTCCTGATCATGAGTTGTCTTTTCAGGGGCGGCTAGTAGTGGCTGCATCTCTTCGGGATGAGGTGATGAAGGAGTTTCATCAATCTAGGCTTGCCGTTCATCCAGGGGGTACGAAGATGTATCATACACTTTGGGAACATTTTTGGTGGCCTGGGATGAAACGTGATGTAGCTGCTTTTGTTTCGAGGTGCCTCACGTGTCAGCAGGTGAAGGCTGAGCATCAGCGGCTGGAGGGCATGTTACAGCCGTTGCCAATAGCCAAATGGAAGTAGGATCCCATAGCGATGGACTTTGTGACTGGTCTTCCACCCACCACTGGGTGGAAGGACATGATATGGGTAATTGTGGACCGGCTAACCAAGTCGGCCCATTTTCTTCCTGTGCAAGAGCGGGATTCCATCGGAGCTCTGAGTCAGCTGTATCTGAACGAGATTATGCAACTGCATGGAGTACCATCGTCAATTGTGTCTGACCAGGATTCAAGGTTCACTTCCAGATTTTGGGCAGGCTTGCAGGAGGCTATGGGGACAAAGCTTAACTTGAGTACAGCCTTTCACCCTGAGACTGACGGTCAGACTGAGAGGACGAATCAGACCCTGGAGGACATGTTAAGGGCTTGTGTGCTCGATTTTGGGGGTTCATGGGCCACTCACCTTCCTTTGGTGGAGTTTGCCTACAACAACAGTTATCAGGCATCCATTGGGATGGCTCCTTTTGAGGCGTTGTATGGGAGACCGTGCCGATCACCCTTGTGTTGGACCGAGGTAGGAGAGGCAGCTCTCTTGGGACCACAGTTGGTTCAAGAGGCTACCGACAAGGTTAAGTTGATTCATCAGCGGTTGTTATCAGCTCAGAGTCGGCAGAAATCCTATGCGGATCAGCGGCGGCGACCTTTGGAGTTTTCCGTGGGAGATCATGTGTTTCTCCGTGTTTCTCCACGTCATGGTCATTGACGGTTTGGACGAGGTTCCAAGCTATCTCCGCGATTCATTGGTCCTTTTGAGGTTCTAACTCGTGTGGGGCCAGTAGCTTACCGGTTAGCATTGCCACTGCGATTGAGTCGGGTACACAATGTGTTCCATGTGTCCCAGTTTTGCGGAAATATCATCCTGACCCCACCCATGTGATCGATTGGGGGACATTGGATATTGAGGATGACATGTCCGTTGTTGAGGCCCCTATCCGTATACTCGATTGGCGGGAGAAACTTTTGCGTGGTCGTGCTATACCTTTGGTTCACGTGCTGTGGCAGCACCGTGGCATTGAGGAGGAGACTTGGGAACGTGAATCTATGATGCGTGAACAACACCCAGAGTTGTTTGAGGATGAACAATCTTAAAGGTGGGGGGTGGCTGTTGGCCAAGGGACAGTGCTGTGTTTTTTCTTGTATTTGTTGTTTATGATTCGGTGTATATATTGAGACATGTTTTGATATGTGTATTTGTGACATGCGGGTATGTGTTATATGCATTGTGATGCATGTGGTGATGGATTGTGGTAGTGTTTTTGTTGAGTTTGCGGATGTATGTCCTGTTACATGCTGTGTGCGATGTATGACCCATTTGGGTGTTGTGACTTGCTGCCTTACAAATGGGCCACATGTGTTTGTTTTTCCTTGCATTTTGTTTCTTTTCGAGGACGAAAAGTCTTAAGGGGGAGAGGATGTAATGACCCGTGTTTTGCAGTATGTAAGAAGTTAATCACAGATGCATTGTGAGTGGAAATTGTTGGGTTTTAGGGAGTTTTCTTCCCACACACTTTAGCTAAAACACTTTGAATGTTGATGCACAAGTTTGAGGTAAGAGATGAGCCCAAGAGGGGACTTTTGGGAGGTGTACGTCATATGGAGATATGACGTGCAATGGAATTTTGGTTTGCCTGTCTTTTACATGATCCTAGGAAGCTTGGGGTAGAATTTCACAGCTTTTGGAGGTGCACGTCATATGGGGATATGACGTGCATTATGGCGTGTAGCCATGTTTTTACACCATCACCTTGGTTTTGTGATTCTAATAATCTTTTCCCAAAGGGCCATGTTGAAATTATGAGTATTTTATCTTGTATGGATGCGGGAAGGTTGTAGCTTGTGCGATCAAAACTACGTCGTTTTGATGCAGGGTTTCACTTAATCAAAACTACGTCGTTTTGATAGTGAGTTGTCTATATAAGGATGAGGAGCCCTCTTATTTTAGGTTTAGGGTTTGTCAGCCGCTGCAGCCGCAGAGAGAGAGAGAGAGAGAGAGAGAGAGAGAGAGAGAGAGAGAGAGAGAGAGAGAGAGAGAGAGAGATCCAGATCGCTGCCGTGGTGGTTCACGTGGGTGGACGGTGTCTAGCGTGGAGGCAAGAGCAGAAGGACACTTGCAAGGTAGGGATTCTGTTCCTCCTTGAACCTATCCCAGGGCCTTGGCCTTGTGGTAGGAAATCTGGTTATGTATTTATATATATATTTATATATATATCTAAATTCATATAGGTGTGACCTCCTATATGAATGTTGGCCTTCAATGGCGTGTTGTTTGGATATTTTCATATATGCGTGCCACGTGTTTGATTTTATGCCTGTGTGGCTAGGTTTGTGAGCCTGTGAATGTATGCATGCTATGTGTTCGATAATATACCTGAGTGGCAATGCCTATTATGTGTTTGATAATATGCCTGTGTGGCAATGCCTATTAAGTATTTGGTAATATGCTGTGTGGTTATGCCTATTACGTGTTTGAGAATATGTCAGTGTGGTAGGAATGTATGTTATGTTTGATTGTATGGTTGTTAGCCTGAGAGGCAGTTAAACATTAGCCTGAGAGGCGGTTAAACTATTTTCCTGAGAGGCGGTTAAACTATTTGCCTGAGAGGCGGTTAAATGTTTGTCCAAGAGGCGGTTAAACTGTTCTGTGGATATGTGCCTAAGAGGCAGTGAATTAGCCTGTGTGGCTGTGGATACGCGGGGCCTATGTGGCCTGTCTATTTATACCTGTTTAATTACTCGTACCACAACACAGCACATGTACACGTGGCTTGTAGATGCTAGGAGCATGGGATGGGTTGGACAGCCCTATGTGGCCTTTCTGTTGGAACCCACTGTCTTCTCTAAAATCTGTTTGATCTCACGATTAGAAACCTCCGCTTGACCATTGTCCTGTGGGTGATAAGCCAAAGATTTCCTGTGTTGCACTCCATACTTCTTAAGTAAATCAGCGAACAATTTGTTGCAGAAATGACTACCCCTATCACTGATTATTGCTCTAGGAGTACCAAACCTAGTAAAGATATTTTTATGAATGAAAGAAGTAACCACATGAGCATCATTTGTTCGCATTGCTATTGCTTCCACCCATTTAGACATGTAATCCACAGCGACCACTATATAAGAATAACCAGATGATATAGGAAACGGACCCTTAAAATCAATCCCCCACAAATCAAATAACTAAACTACAAGAACTCCAGTTTGTGGCATCTCTTGGCGTCTAGTAATTCCACCCATATGCTGACATTTATCACATGCCTTTACAAATAAGTAAGTGTCCTTAAAAAGTGTTGGCCAATAAAAACCACTTTGTAGAATTTTCGCAGCTGTCCTTTGAACACCGAAATGACCAGCATATAAAGAAGCATGATAATGGTTGAGAATGGCTAGTACTTCTGCCTCTGGAATACAACGACGGATTACTTGATCAGCACATCTTTTATACAGAACTGGTTCCTCCCATATATATCGCCGGACTTCATGTAAGAACCGTTTCTTCTGTTGGTATATACAATTTTCTGGCACAATTTGACATGCATGAAAATTAGCAATGTCAACAAACCAAGGGGTGATTTCTTCACAAGACAGTAATTGCTCATCAGGAAAGGATGCTTGGATATCAAGTTCCTGAATCCCATCTTTGTTGGTTTCCAGTCTTGATAAATGATCTGCTACTCCATTCGTTGTCCCCTTCATATCTTTTATCTCAATGTCAAACTCTTGGAGCAGCAAAATCTATCTGATAAGTCTTGGTTTTGCATCCTTCTTTCCGAATAAATAGCGAATAGCTGCATGATCAGTATACACCACTACCTTCGTGCCTAGTAAATATGGACGAAATTTCTCGCAAGCAAAAACCACAGCTAGCAACTCTTTCTCTGTCGTAGTGTAATTCAACTGAGCATCACATAGAGTCTTGCTGGCATAATAGATAGCTCGAAATATTTTGTCCCTCCGCTGGCCTAATACTGCCCCCACAGCATAATCGCTTGCATCACATATCATTTCAAAGGGTAATGACCAGTTTGGTGAAACAATTATAGGTGCAGTGGTCAGTCTTGTTTTCAGCTCCACAAAGGCCACTTCACAATCTGTAGAAAATAATAAAGGAGTATCCTTTTCTAATAAAGTACTCAAGGGTTTTGCTATTTTTGAAAAATCCTTTATAAATCTTTTGTAGAAGCCTGCATACCCCAAAAAACTTCGAAGTGCTTTTACATTTGTTGGAGGTGGTAACTTCTCAATACTAGAGATTTTCGCCATATCCACTTCCAATCCAGCAGAAGACACCTTATGGCCCAAGACAATCCCCTCCTTTACCATGAAGTGACATTTCTCCCAATTGAGAACTAGGTGCTTTTCTTCACATCTTTGTAACACCAAAATCAAATGCTTCAGACATTGTTCAAAAGAGCAGCTAAATACAGAAAAGTCATCCATGAAGACTTCCATCACTTCCTCAACAAGCCCATGAAAAACAGACATCATGCATCCCTGAAAAGTAGCAGGTGCATTGCACATACCAAAAAGCATTCGCCTAAAAGCATATGTGCCAAACGGGCACGTAAATGTTGTCTTTTCTTGGTCGGATGGAGCTATTGCTATCTGGTTGTATCTTGAATAACCATCCAAAAAGCAATAGTGAGAATAACCTGCAAGTCTATCAAGCATCTGATCTATGAATGGCAATGGAAAGTGATCCTTTCTTGTAGCTGCATTGAGCTTCCTATAATCAATACATATTCTCCAACCTGTTACTATTCATGTAGGTATGAGCTCATTATTTTCATTTTTGACCACTGTCATGCCTCCCTTCTTTGGCACAACTTGGACAGGATTGATCCATTGGCTGTCGGATATTGCATATATGATGCCCGCATCAAGCCATTTCAACACCTCTTTCCTTACAACTTCTTTCATAGCTGGATTCAGTCTTCTTTGGTTCTCCACACTTGGTTTATATTCTTCTTCCAGTAAGATCTTGTGCATACAAATGGTGGGACTGATACCCTTTATATCATCAAGAGTCCAACCAAGTGCTCCTTTATAATTTCTAAGTACTTGTAACAACTGATCCTTCTCTTCAACTGTTAGATCTGCTGCAACAATCACTGGAAAACTATCAGTTTCATCTAAGAATGCATATTGCAAATGTTCTGGTAACTCCTTGAGTTCTGGTGGTGCCTGTTTTTGTTTTGGTATAGCCACTTCACTTAATTCTTCATAATTTGATTCTTGTACTTTGGCAACCATGTAACGACCCATGAGTGGGTGTTAGTCCCACATTGCTTGGTGAGGAGAACAAAGTCCGCCTTATAGGAGGGGACGGATACCTCACCTCACAGGGACGCGTTTTGGGCGAGGCCCAAAGACAAAACCGTGCGGAGCAGGCCATGAGGGCGAGGCCCAAGACTGGTTGGCCAAAGCGGACAAAATTCTTGTGATGGGTATGGGCTGGGCTATCTCGGATGGTATCAGAGCCAGACCCGGAGCGGTGTGCCATGGTCCCACGGGGACGTGGGCCTCCTAAGGGGGGTGGATTGTAACGACCCATGAGTGGGTGTTAGTCCCACATTGCTTGGTGAGGAGAACAAAGTCCGCCTTATAGGAGGGGACGGATACCTCACCTCACAGGGACGCGTTTTGGGCGAGGCCCAAAGACAAAACCGTGCGGAGCAGGCCATGAGGGCGAGGCCCAAGACTGGTTGGCCAAAGCGGACAAAATTCTTGTGATGGGTATGGGCTGGGCTATCTCGGAGATGTAAGGACCCGTACCTTGAGTTAGTCAGTTTTACCTCCGGAGTAGAGTTTTTCTAGATTTTGACCTAGTAAATGGACTCCAATGAATTCACGTGCAAAAGGAAAGATGCTTAGAATGGTGTCCTCTATCTACCACAGAAGTTTCAGGCCAAATGGGCATGTATGTGAGGTGCACGTGATATGGGTCCAATTCACGTGCAAGTGTAATTGTCTTCTAAATGATGCAAGGAGGCTAGGGGTGAAGTTTGAGAGCATTTGGAGTCCATATGGAGGTGCACGTGAATTGGGAATTCACGTGCAAATTGGCGTGCAGCCATATTTTTTGCATGGTTCCCTTGGTTTTGTCATTCTAAGGAACTTTCTCCAAAGGACCATGTTGAAATTCTGAGTATTTTGGCCTATATGGGTGCGGAAGGGTGGTAACTTGTGTGATCAAAACTACGTCGTTTTGATCCTGAGATTCACTTAATCAAAACTACGTCGTTTTGATGTTGTGTTGTCTATATAAGGAGGAGGAGTCCCTCTGTTTTAGGTTTAGGGTTTGTTGCTTCACCAGCCGTCACAGAGAGAGAGAGAGAGAGGGAAGGAGAGCTCCTGGTTGCTGCCGGGCGTCTTGCGTGGGTGGTCGGTGACTCGTGGGTGGACGGCGTTCGGCTTGGGATCGGACCGTTCTTGTGTTGTTGCGTTTTCCTTGAGGTAGGGGGTTGTTCTTCTTAAGTCCTTCTCTGTCCTAGGGTTCCAGGGCAGATTTCTGGTTATAACTGTTATATATAAATATGTAATCCATATAGGTGTGATCTCCTATATGGATGTTGGCCTTCAGTGGCATGTTGGTGTGATTCTGTGGATTTCATGCTATGTGTTCGATGAAATGCCTGTGTGAATATAGCTGTATGTATATGCCCATTACGTGTTTGATAATATGCTTGTGTGGCTGGACTTGTGATTTAGTGTATGTATGTACGCTGGGTGTGTGTTCTGTTGCCTGAATGGCTGGGTTTGTGCACTTGTGAGCGGGTGCACACCAAGTGTTTGGTTTTATGTTTGTGTGATTGTGGTGTAAGTTGTGTGCCTGATCGTGGTATCTGGCCTGAAGAGGCGGTTAAACTACTTTGCCTAAGAGGCGGTTAAACCAGGTGGCCTGAAGAGGCGGTTAAATCACTTGGCCTGAAGAGGCGGTTAAATAACTTGGCCTGAAGAGGCGGTTAAATCACTTGTGTTTTGTGTGGTGGATAATTGTGACTACCGGTGGTTTGTTATTGTTTGTTGAGATTGTTGTAATACGTCACTACACCTGTGCACATGCATGTAGCCGCTAGGAGCATGGGAAGGGTTGGGGAGACTTGATCCCTACCGAGCCGTGGTTGCTCACCCCTCTCCTACTGTGTTTTGCTTGTTTTCCAGGGACTTACAGGCGTTAGGTGGATGCACCAAGGTGGAAGACCTTAACCATTTTACTCTCTTCCATTTATGTTGTTTTCTTTTATGGGACCGATGTAACCCCAGTGGGGATGGGATTGGAAAGAATTCCGTTGTAATAAACTGGTTTGGATTATTTTTATGAATATTTCTTTCTTGAATGTGTTGTGGATGTTTAAAATGTAAAACTCTTGGTTTGTATCCTAACCCCTTTGCCCTCCATGTGGGTAAAAGGGGAGTCACGTGCCTGTTTCCTCGGGTTGGAAATCCGGGGCGTGACAATATGGTATCAGAGCATGGTCTAGTTGGCCTAGGGTAGTGGGCGGGCTTGGTTATCTTGAGTCCTTTGGAGGAGCCTGGAGGGACATGCCTGATCAACATGGTCCTCTTGGAGCCTCCAAGGTGTGCTTAGGGTAGTCCAGTCTTGTGGTAGGATTTGCATGCATTGGCATTAGGGCACTAGTTGCATTTGTTGTCATGTGTGAAGGATGTGCATAACATGATTATGTGTGAACCGTGCAACTCGAATATTCTTGGAATGCCTTGGGTATGACTAATGTGGACTGTGCTGTGTGCAATATTGATTGATGCAATGGTTAAAATGTGTGTAATGCCATGTACGGCTTGACTTGATAATGGGGTAAAGGTAGTCAACTTGTTAGTAGTCAAACGCGTTCTGACGTTTGTGCATCTTACTTCATGTAGTAAGAATGCCACCGAGGAGAGTGACACGTGCGTCCGGGGCAGTGGCTGATGAGTCATCTGCCCATGAGGGTCCGGGTGCGGGACCATCCGTTGGAGGGCATGCGTTGTTACTGGCACAGCTACAAGAAGGCATCCGGCTGGAGGTACGAGAGCTACGGGAGGGACTCCGGCAGGACGTTCGGGGAGGAGGTGCGCCGTGAGATGGCAAGACACGGCGGGTGGTGCCACCACCACCACCACCGGTAGGAGAGCTGCCTCGTGAGCGTGAGAGTTCGCTGGGTGGTGTACCGACCCGTGCAGAGGATGACGTGGTGACACGGTTCCGAAAGGAACAACCTCCGCGATTTAAGGGGGGAGAAGACCCTGTGGTAGCTGAGCAGTGGTTGAGGCAGATTGAGCATGTGTTCTCCTTTCTCCTGCCCAGGGAGGGGGATAAGGTGCGACTGGCAATTCGGCAGCTGGAGGGGGACGCTTTGGAGTGGTGGACGAGTGTTGCGGGGAGCCGTGCAGTGCAACTCATGTTTTGGGAGGAGTTCTTGCAACTCTTCCATGATGAGTTCTTCCCGGAATCGGTGAGATTGCAAGAAGAGGGAAGAATTTGGCAGCTTGAAGCAAGGGATCCAAGACGGTACCTGAGTATGAGCGGGAGTTCCTGGAGATTGAGTAGGTTTGCTCCCCGAGACCGTGGTAAGGGAGGACCTGAAGGCCCACAAGTTCACCTTGGGTCTCAGGCCAGCCCTTAGGGAGAGGGTGGCGATTCTACGCTTGAGGACCTATGCTCGAGGCCGTGGAGACGGCCCGTATAGCCGAGAGAGAACTGGATGATGGGAGGCAGGCCCATCGGGGGCGCCGGTTGCAGAGTGGGCCTGATCGAGATGCAGGGTCCAAGAGGCTCAAGACGGAGGAGAGGGATAGCAGTTCTTTTCGCAATCGGGGTCGGACATCCGTGAACCCTGGGAGGTTCACCTTTGGCGGCGGAAGACAGGGTGGTCCCTCCGGGGAGTCTACCGAGCGGATGCCACTCTCGTGGAGAGCAGGGTCACTTCAAAGGGGAGTGCCCCAAGAAGGACCGGCGATGCAACAACGCGTGGACGAGAGGGCCACTTGCGCCGGGTTTGCAGGAGTGGCAACAGGGGAGCGGGGAGCATGGCATCCGGCGTGAGGAGTGATGCTAGCTTCCGTGCACCAGCCGAGAGACCAGCTCGTCGGTGGCGAAGCCAGCCGGGCGCAGATCTAGTCGGACCCGACCCCGGGGGAGGCCGGAGCGGCAGCAGACCGAGGCCGGAGGCAACCTTAGCGGGAAGCGTCCAGGTGAGTGAGCCGACCGGTGGCACGGGCCAAGGGAGGGTGTTTGCGCCTGGAGGCGACATACCAGGAGGAGGCTGAGCTACCACCCCCACCAGCCGAGGGTGGAGCAGGACCATCGGTGGTTAGAGGTACCCTCTTGATCTCCCGTACCTTAGCTTCTGTTCTTTTCGATACGGGTGCATCATGTTCGTTTGTTGCTGAGCTTGTAATAGACGGCTTGGGGTTAGCCTGTGTGGAGGCTGCGAGGCCCCTAGTTGTGGAGTCTCCGGTGGGAGGCATGATTGAGGTACGGCGAGTGTGTCGTGGCTGTGTGTTAACCATAGGCGAGGTGGAGCTGAGTTTTGACTTGCATGTGATGCCTTTGAGGACGTTCGACCTGATTTTGGGTATGGATTGGCTTATGGCTTTCCAGGCCAAGATAGATTGTTATCGGCGGCGTGTGACCTTCGTGACACCTGCAGGGACCTCTTGCACCCTGCAGGGGGAGTGGGATTGTGAGGCGAGTCGGGCCGGGCCAGTGTTGGACCAGTGGGGTGCCATTACCCACAGGTTGGCAGCCCTGACCTTTGCTGAGGAGGGGAAGGTGGAAAAGAGGGTGTGGCCCGCTGTTGTGGATCAATTTCAGGATGTTTTTCCTGAAGAGTTGAGGAGTTTGCCACCTAAGAGGAGTGTGGAGTTCACCATTGAGTTGGTGCCGGGGACGGGTCCGATTTCCCAAGTAGCGTATCGTATGGGGCCAGCCGAGCCGAGGGAGCTTCGAGAGGCAAATCGAGGAGTTGGTGGGCCAGGGGTATATTAGACCAAGTACCTCACCTTGGGGTGCTCCGGTGCTCTTTGCTAAGAAGGCCGATGGCACGCTTCGTCTCTGCATCGACTACAGGAAGGCGAATTCGGTGACAGTGAAGAACAAGTACCCGTTGCCTCGGATAGACGACCTATTTGACCAATTGAGTGGGGCCCGGTGGTTTTCCAAGATAGATTTACGGTCGGGGTATCACCAGCTCGGGGTTAGGGAGGAGGACATCCCTAGGACGGCTTTTCGGTGCAGGTATGGGCATTATGAGTGGGTAGTGATGCCTTTCGGGCTCACTAATGCGCCGGCAGTGTTCATGCATTTGATGAACCAAGTCTTTGCCCCATACTTAGACTCGTTCGTGGTGGTGTTTATCGACGATATCTTGGTGTATTCCAAGACCGAGAGGGAGCATGTGGAGCACTTGGCAACAAGTGTTGCAAACCTTGAGGGACCAGCACTGTTTGCTAAGTTTAGCAAGTGTGAGTTTTGGCTGCAGGAGGTTCACTTTCTTGGCCATGTGGTGTCAACTGAGGGAGTTAGGGTGGACCCGGCCAAGATTGAGGCCGTGGCATCGTGGGCGAGGCCAACCAACGTTTTTGAAATCCGTAGTTTTCTTGGCTTGGCGGGGTACTACCGTCGTTTTGTCGAGGGATTCTCCCGTTTGGTGGCTCCTATGACGGCGTTGACTCGGAAGGGCGTGAAGTTTGATTGACCGACAAGTGTCGGCAGGCGTTCGAGACTCTCAAAACCCGTTTGACCACCGCACCCGTGTTGAGGTTACCTCGGGAGGATATTCCATATGAAGTGTATTGTGATGCGTCCAGGGTTGGTTTGGGGTGTGTGCTTATGCAAGAGCACAATGTAGTAGCTTATGGGTCAAGGCGGTGAAGCCTCATGAGCAGAATTATCCTACTCATGACCTTGAGTTAGCGGCCGTCATCTTCGCCCTGAAGAGTTGGCAGCACTACCTCTTGGGGGAAAAGTTTGTGGTGTTCTCCGATCACAAGAGCCTTCGGACATCTTTACTCGAAGGACTTGAATTTGAGGCAAAGGAGATGGGTGGAGTATTTGCAGACCTTTGATTTTACTCTTGCCTATACCCCGGGCAAGGGTAATGTTGTGGCCGATGCATTGAGCAGAAAAAGGGAAAGCCGAGGTGGTCGTGAGGGAGTGGAAGGCGATGGAGCGGTTGGCGACGTTGCGGCTGCGCCTGTTGTTCGTGATAGTGGGACAGTCCCGAGTTCTTTGGTGGTTGTGCTTGAGTTGTACCAGCGCGTCCGGGAGGAACACTGGGTGACATTGAGTGTGAGGTTCTCCGTGCCCGTATTGAGGCCGGGGAGCTATCCGGGGACTGGCAGAGGGTCCCGAGCATGAATTGTCATTTCGGGGGCGGTTGGTAGTAGCCTCTTCCCTCGGGGATGAGGTGCCGAGGGAGTTTCACCGGCCTAGAGTTCGTTGTGCATCCAGGGGGGTACGAAGATGTACCATGCGCTTCGGGCACATTTTTGGTGGCCCGGGATGAAACGCGATGTGGCTGCCTTTGTTTCGCGGTGCCTCACGTGTCGCCAGGTGAAGGCCGAGCATCGGCGGCCGGCGGGCATGTTACGCCCCTTGCCCATAGCGGAGTGGAAGTGGGACCATATAGCGATGGATTTTGTGACCGGTCTTCCACCCACCACTCGGGAGGAAGGATATGATTTGGGTGATTGTGGATCGACTCACAAAGTCGGCCCATTTCCTGGCTGTTCGCGAGCGGGACTCTATTGGGACCTTGAGTCAGCTATACATGAACGAGATTGTGAGGCTGCATGGCGTACCATCATCGGTTGTCTCAGACCGGGATTCGAGGTTCACTTCCCGTTTTTGGGCAGGTTTGCAGGAGGCTATGGGGACCAAGCTTAACTTGAGTACAGCCTTTCACCCTGAGACTGACGGCCAGACAGAGAGGACGAATCAGACTTTGGAGGACATGTTACGGGCCTGTGTGTTAGACTTTGGGGGTTCGTGGGCAACTCACCTTCCTTTGGTGGAGTTTGCTACTACAACAACGCTTATCAGGCATCCATTGGGATGGCTCCTTTTGAGGCGTTGTACGGATGGCCGTGTCGGTCACCTTTGTGTTGGACCGAGGTGGGGGAGACAGCTCTCTTGGGGCCACAGTTGGTTCAAGAGGCTACTGAGAAGGTCAAGTTGATCCGTCAGCGTTTGTTGTCAGCTCAGAGTCGGCAGAAATCTTATGCGAATCAGCGGCGGCGCCCTTTGGAGTTTTCTGTTGGTGATCATGTGTTCCTTCGTGTCTCTCCACGTCGTGGTCATCGACGGTTTGGGCGGGGTTCCAAGCTCTCTCCGCGGTTTATTGGTCCTTTTGCGATTCTGGATCGTGTAGGGCCCGTGGCCTACCGGTTAGCGTTACCACCGCGGGCCGAGTCGAGTGCACAACGTATTTCACGTGTCCCAGTTGCGGAAGTATCACCCTGACCCCACTCATGTGATTGATTGGGGGACGTTGGACATCGAGGATGACATGTCCGTCATTGAGGCCCCTATCCGTATCCTAGATCGGCGAGAGAAGCTATTGCGTGGTCGTGCTATTCCTTTGGTTCGCGTGCTGTGGCAACACCGTGGTATTGAGGAGGAGACATGGGAACGTGAGTCCGTGATGCGTGAGCGGCACCCGGACTTGTTCGAGGACGAACAATCTTAAGCGTGGGAGGTGGCTGTTGGCCAAGGGATAGTGTTGTGTTTTCTTGTGATGTGTTTTCTTGTAGTAGTTGATGTATTTGTTTTGTCTTTTAAAGACATGTGCTTAATGTGATGTGCTTTGAGATGTGTATTTGTGCCATGTGGAAGTGTTGTGTGCATTATTGTGGTTATGGATTATGGTGGTACTTGTTATGTCTTTGTTGTCTTGTGTGTGGTGTATGACCCATTAGGGTGTTGTGGCTCGCCGTGTGGCAATGGGTAGCTTGTGTTCGTTTTCCTCTTATGTCATTTCTTTTCGAGGACGAAAAGTCTTAAGGGGGAGAGGATGTAAGGACCCGTACCTTGAGTTAGTCGGTTTTACCTCCTGGAGTAGAGTTTTTCTAGATTTTGACCTAGTAAATGGACTCCAATGAATTCACGTGCAAAAGGAAAGATGCTTAGAATGGTGTCCTCTATCTACCACAGAAGTTTCAGGCCAAATGGACATGTATGTGAGGTGCACGTGATATGGGTCCAATTCACGTGCAAGTGTAATTGTCTTCTAAATGATGCAAGGAGGCTAGGGGTGAAGTTTGAGAGCATTTGGAGTCCATATGGAGGTGCACGTGAATTGGGAATTCACGTGCAAATTGGCGTGCAGCCATATTTTTGCATGGTTCCCTTGGTTTTGTCATTCTAAGGAACTTTCTCCAAAGGACCATGTTGAAATTCGAGTATTTTGGCCTATATGGGTGCGGAAGGGTGGTAACTTGTGTGATCAAAACTACGTCGTTTTGATCCTGAGATTCACTTAATCAAAACTACGTCGTTTTGATGTTGTGTTGTCTATATAAGGAGGAGGAGTCCCTCTGTTTTAGGTTTAGGGTTTGTTGCTTCACCAGCCGTCGCAGAGAGAGAGAGAGAGAGGGAAGGAGAGCTCCTGGTTCTTGCCGGGCGTCTTGCGTGGGTGGTCGGTGACTCGTGGGTGGACGGCGTTCGGCTTGGGATCGGACCGTTCTTTGTGTTGTTGCGTTTTCCTTGAGGTAGGGGTTCTGTTCTTCTTAAGTCCTTCTCTGTCCTAGGGTTCCAGGGCAGATTTCTGGTTATAATCGTTATATATAAATATGTAATCCATATAGGTGTGATCTCCTATATGGATGTTGGCCTTCAATGGCATGTTGGTGTGATTCCGTGGATTTCATGCTATGTGTTCGATGAAATGCCTTGTGTGAATATAGCTGTATGTATATGCCCATTACGTGTTTGATAATATGCTTTGTGTGGCTGGACTTGTGATTTAGTGTATGTATGTACGCTGGGTGTGTGTTCTGTTGCCTGAATGGCTGGGTTTGTGCACTTGTGAGCGGGTGCACACCAAGTGTTTGGTTTTATGTTTGTGTGACCGTGGTGTAAGTTGTGTGCCTGATTGTGGTATCTGGCCTGAAGAGGCGGTTAAACTACTTTGCCTAAGAGGCGATTAAACCAGGGCCTGAAGAGGCGGTTAAATCACTTGGCCTGAAGAGGCGGTTAAATAACTTGGCCTGAAGAGGCGGTTAAATCACTTGTGTTTTGTGTGGTGGATAATTGTGACTACCGGTGGTTTGTTATTGTTTGTTGAGATTGTTGTAATACGTCACTACACCTGTGCACATGCATGTAGCCGCTAGGAGCATGGGAAGGGTTGGGGAGACTTGATCCCTACTGAGCTGTGGTTGCTCACCCCTCCTACTGTGTTTTGCTTGTTTTCCGGGGACTTACAGGCGTTAGGTGGATGCACCAAGGTGGAAGACCTTAACCATTTTACTCTCTTCCATTTATGTTGTTTTCTTTTATGGGAACCGATGTAACCCCAGTGGGGATGGGATTGGAAAGAATTCTGTTGTAATAAACTGGTTTGGATTATTTTTATGAATATTTCTTTCTTGAATGTGTTGTGGATGTTTAAAATGTAAAACTCTTGGTTTGTATCCTAACCCCTTTGCCCTCCATGTGGGTAAAAGGGGAGTCACGTGCCTGTTTCCTCGGGTTGGAAATCCGGGGCGTGACAAACCACCTCTTCACCTTGCTGCAGTTGCAAGTCGAAATCACTAGTAATCACAGGTCTGTTGAAGACTTCATCAACACAATTGGCTATGGAATCTAGCCAATAACACATGGATACTTCTTCCTCTAGATAGAACATGGACTCTGCCATTTTAAACACTAATTTTTCTTCGTCCATTCGCAAGGTGAGAGATCTATGCTGAACATCGATTAATGCACGCCCAGTACGCAAGAATGGTCTCCCAAGAATGAGCTGAATACCTCTGTCCTCTTCCATATCTAAGACAACAAAGTTAACTAGAAATATAAAGTCATCGACTCTAACCAAAACATCTTCAAGAATTCCTTCAGGTTTCCTTGATGACCTGTCTGCCAGTTGAAGGGATATAGAGGTTGGTTTCATTCCTTGCAGACCCAATCTCTTATAAATGATTAATGGCATTAAGTTGATATTGGCGCCTAAGTCACATAAAGCTCTCTCAAACTTAGAACCTCCAATTATGCACGGGAGAGTAAAACTCCCTGGATCAGACAGCTTAGGAGGCAATTTCCTCTGCGAGACAGCGCTGCAATTATGAGTTAATGCTACTATCTCATGTTCTTTGTGTTTTCTTCTAGTAAAAACTAGATCCTTGAAAAAGTTTGCGCATCTAGGCATTTGCTCCAGTGCTTCAATCAATGGTATATTGATTTCTAACTTTTTGAACCTTTCCACAAATGTAGAATATTTTTCTGCGTCTTTCTTCTTCTTCTGCTGCTGCCTTTGTGGAAAAGGAACTGGAACCTTTCGCGCTGGTGGCTTTTCAGCAAACTTTATGCCATGTTGAGGCGTTTCCTCTGTTTTGAAATTGTCCTTTTCATCCTTTTTATGTTTGGAATCTTGGCTTCCTTGAGTACTCTTTTCTTCATGTATAGATTGTTGCACTTGCTGAGCTTTTCTTTAATCTCTTTTCCACTTCGTAAGGTAATTGCCTTGCATTGTTCTTTGGGATTCACTTCAGTATTACTTGGAAAAACTCCTTTTTGTTGTGAATTGACAAAGTTTGCAATTTGACCCATCTGTTGCTACGTCATTTTCATAGCTGTCCCCAATTCACGTACTGAAGAAGTTATGTCATCTAATTTTGATTCATCTTTCTAAAACCGAGCTTCTGTACTCTTCATGAAACCAGCCAAAATACTTTTCAAATCATCATCTTTCTCCTTCTCTTTTTCTTTCTGCTGATTAAAACCAGGTTGAGATTGAGTTGGAACTTGAGGATTTAGAACATTCTTCTGATTGGACCAAGATAAGTTCTCATGAAACCTATTATTGGGATGATAATATTTGGGAATAGGTTGGCTCTGTTGTTGCTGCTGATAATTCTGATTCTGATTCTGATTTTGAGCTTGATAAAAGCCCCTATTTCCAACATATTGTACCTCCTCTTCAATAGCTCCAGTTGCTATCTCTTGCTTGTTATCAATGCCCATTTCTTAACCATTCACTCTAACAGCTAATGCAGACATCTGCTTGGTTAGAGTATCTAACTTAGCATTCACATCAGATATCGGATCTGTAGTTTCTACTTCAGCCACTTTCCGTGAAGGATATAGGTATCTCTCATTTGGCCAAAGAAAATTATTCTGAGCCATTTCTTCTAGCATGTGCAAAGCTGCTTATGGGCTTTTTGATAGGAAGGATCCACCTGCAGCTACATCAACCATCATACGCGTCTGAACACCTAAACCCATGTAAAAAGCATGAATGTGGTTGAAATCAGATAATCGTTCCTGTGCTGGAATTCGTCTCACAAGATCTTTGAACCTCTCCCAAGCTTCATGTAAGGACTCCTGATCCATCTGCTTAAACTGATTCACCTCATTCTTCAATTGCACTACTTTTGCTGGTGGAAAGAATTTAAGCAAAAATTCTTCTTCCCTTTGATCCCTTGTGGTGATAGCTCCTGATGGTAATGTTTGCAACCATCTTTTAGCACGGTCCCTCAATGAAAATGGAAACAACTTCAACCGAATAGCGCTCTCTGGAACTCCATTCATTTTTATTGTATCACACATTTCCAAGAATAAGGAAAGGTAATTATATGGGTCTTCCAATGCTGTACCTCCAAAAGAACGTTGGCTCACCATGCCAATTAATGCTGGCTTCAACTCAAAATTATTAGCAGGCACTGCTTGACGCTGAATTCCAGAGTAGTAGTTTGCCACTACTGGTCTGATATAGTCCCTCAAGGAATGTTGCTTCTGTCCTTGAACCTGTTGAACACTTGCATCTTGAACAAGGACTTGTGGAAGTCTATTTTCTTCTGCCATTGATATCTCAGCCACTTCTTCAACACACTGCTCTAATGCGTCAAGAATATTGTCAATCTCTTCTGAAATATTTTGCCTTCGTCTCCGATGCAAAGTTCGCTCTAGTTCCGGATCAAATGGTAGCAATTCTTTAGAACTAGAACGGGTCATAAACTGGCCAAATGCCTAAAACAGCAAATTGAAACAAACCAAACAAACAAAACAAAACAACCACGGTAAATCCGAACAAAACAGTTTTTAAAAAAAAAAGAAATTAAAACTCTAGATTAAGCAAAGTCTCCACTAATGTTATCTCAACAGTCCTAATTTATGTCTATTCCCTGGCAACGATGCCAAAAACTTGACACGACAAATGCGGTGCTACTACAAGTATACAGATCAAGTAATATAGAGTAGTAAAATACCACAAAAGTTATCGTTCCACAGAGAATAGAGTAATAAAATAGGGAGATAAACACCAGGCAAAACTTAAGCTTATTTATCTAGAAAAATCAAATCTTTATGAATTAATCAATTGGATTAAAAGGAATTTAAATTGAACTAAAATAATACGCACAAGTTCAAGACAAAACTTCAAATTAAAGAATTCCAGGGGTTTGATTTCACCAACCTTTCACACATTGAATTATCAATCAAGTTGTTGTTCTTAAGATTTTAATTTAATGGTTATCACTTACTCTCTACCACTTGGTCCATGAGAAGAGAATTAAAACCTATCTTAAATCCATTTGGTCCATACGAATTAATATTTAATAATAAAGTGATGTCAACCAATCGAAATCAAAACAAGTTTGGTCCACTTTGCAAGTTTCAATCTAAAATACCATAATCCACCTCAGACTAAGGCTAATATAAAATTGATTCATGCATAAAATCAATACAATCAAAACATGGTATTTTAATCAAACATAAATCCAAGAATCTCACAACTCAATATCCAACACAATGTGGTCAAAAGGGGCTACATCTCTCCCCCAGAAAAGAGAGTTTTAGCCAGACATAATAAAATAGGAAATTACATAAATCAAAACAAACATACTAGAAGAAAATAGAAGAATTAAATCTCTAAGCTCCACCGTCTTCCAAACCGGAGAAACGATCTTCAAATCTGCGCCAAGACACCTTCTCCACGTTTTTCAACCCCTTTTGTCGTCTGCCTCCTCCTCTATTTATAGAGTTCTAACAAAATAACCCTAAACCGTCATTACACGTGAAATTCCCTTCTTGGCCTTCATTAAAAGTTTCCAAGTCGAACTTAAGACAAACAGCGTCGTTTTGGAGCAAAAATAAGGGTGCACGTATCCAAAGATCTTCTAATAACAACCACTTATTTATGGACACGTGCAAGCATAAAAGATGCTTAAAATATTGTTTCCTTTTCCCTGGATAGCGCACGTGTCCACAAATACTCCAACACTTGGGAACGTGCATCAGAAATCTTCAACCGTGCAAGGCAAAAGTTTCCTAAAATAACAGTTTCTTCATAAATGCTCTTGGACGTGTCCAAACTCATCACGTGCAAGTGAATTAGTGCATACGTGCAAGACAAAAGTTGCTCAGGATATCCTTCTCTTCATGACCGGCTCTGCACGTGTCCAACATGGCATCCACTGGACACGTGCACTGGACACATGCACTAGAAATCTCCATACATGCAGAACAAATGTTGCTTGGAAACCTATTCTATTCATGTTTTCGTCTGCACGTATCCAAGATCATCACATGTAGTGGACACGTGCACTGAACACGTGCACAGTGAAATTCTTCATGCATGCTCTTGAACATCTTTAGGTACCTTGCTTTACATTCTTCAGCTCCCTTTTCCTAAATTAGCCTACAAAACAAAGCAAAACACACAAAACCAAACAAGCATAATATCTCCCAAAATATTACCAAAACTCACATTCGAGGCACCAAAAGACATGCAAACTAGGGGATAAAACATATATTAATATACTACATAAATTCCACATATTACTGTGGTTGCTCACCCCTCCTACTATGTTTGGTTTTTCTTCAGGGACCTACAGCCGTTAGGCGGGAACACCCAAGTGGAAGGTAGTTCGTGTCAATGGTTACTTACTCCATGTCAATTAAGTACTTGAATCCTTATTCTGTTGCAAGGTTTCTTACTCTATGTTAGTGAAGTGCTCAGATGACTTATTACGTAGCAAGTTCCTTAGTCCTTGTAACTTGAACACTTGGATCCCTTATTCAGTATCAGTGATTCCTTACTCTGTGTGAGTACAAAGCTCAGATGCTTATACCACATCTTTTCTTTCTTACTCCGTGCGAGTAAAAGACTTGGATCCTTATTCCACACCAGTGCTTCCTTACTCTGCATGAGTGGAAGACTTGAATTCTTACTCAGTGTCTTTTTGTCCTTAGTTCGTGCAAGTGGAAGACTCGAATGCTTACTCTGTGTCTTCTTGTCCTTAGTTCGGGCGAGTAGAAGACTCGGATGCTGTTGGATCAAACCTAGAATTTAGATGATGCGGATAAAACCCAATGTAATTTGATTTGAGACCTTGTATATTTATTCTTAGTCATTGCAGAAGATATAACTCTAATTTGGATCTACACTCGTGAGCGCAAACCAAAGACAGGATACATAATCTTGATCCGGACCAACGTGAGTGTCGTCAAGCACTTGGTAAATAACCAAGTCCTCATGTGGAGTAAGGATTATTCGTGTGGACTAATACTCAAAGTTATGGACTAAGGAATCCGCGTCTTACACTTAAATGGACTAAGTTAAATAGATGCGGAATAAGAATCCTAGTTTACATCTCACACGGAGTAAGAGAGAACTATTGCGGAATAAAAAGCTAAGTCTTCCACTCAAGCGGACTAAGGACAAGAAGACACGGAGTAAGGAAGGACTTATGCGGAATAAGAACCCAAGTCCTTTGTTCGCACAGAGTAAGGAAACAAGATGCAGAGTAAGGAATCCGAACCTTTTACTCGAGCGGAGTTAGGATGCACTAATACGGAATAAGCCATCTGAACCTTTTACTCATGTGGAGTAAGGAACTCAACCGGACTAAGGAAGCGCTGATACGGAGTAAGCCCTCTGAACCTTTCATTCATACGGAGTAAGGAAGCGCTGACACGGAATAAGGATTCCAGGATCAATTTAACATGAAGTAAGCAACCACTGACACGGAGTAAGGATCCTAGCTTCATTAATACGGAGTAAGGAATCTTACGACGGATTAAGAAGACGCTACTTCACTTTGTCAGCTTCGTATTCAAGTCATTAGCTTGCTGTGTCCCGATGTAAGAAAGACCCGTTGAATATTTAAGTCGTCTTACACGTAGATCACACGGAGATGTGGACAGAGCCTTACATGCAATTGAGATCACGCGAAGATATTTAATATGTTCACAGACCCAAGATTTTGAGCACTACATCCGCAGCAATTAAAGCAGAAGCATTTTTCGAGAAAAACGTCAATGCTACACAGTGCTCGAAAAATCCAGTTCCAAGAATGTCTCCCAGGGATGTCTATATATATTAAGCTTTTTATATTTTCACAGATACGCGTACATGTACAAGAGATTTTAGAGATTAAGTTAGCTAGTGTGTGAGTTATTGTAAAACAGAGTGCAAGAGAGTTTCAACAGATCGAAAAGTTTATCATAAGCTTTAATCTGCCTTTTATTTTGTTGGAATTATCTTTTGATAATAAAACAGCATACTTTCACTATCTGGTTATCTTCCACACTGATTTTATTGTTTAAGCAAAAAAGTGTTGTGCCGGAGAAGAAGAAGAGTTTTCAATAAGAGCCTATTCACCCCCTCTAGGCTCCCAGGGACCAACAGATGCTTATTTCATGTCTTCTTGTCCTTAGTCCGTGTGAGTGGAAAACTCATATGCTTATTTTGTGTCTTTTTATCCTTAGTCCACGCGAGTGAAAGACTCGGATGCTTATTCCGTGTCTTCTTGTCCTTAGTCCACACGAGTGGAAGACTTGGATGCTTACTCCGTATCTTCTTGTCTTTAGTCCGCGTGAGTAGAAGACTCGGATGCTTACTCCGTGTCTTTATTTCCTTAATCCTCCCAAGTGGAAGACTCGGACTCTTACTCTGTGTCTTCTTGTCCTTAGTCCGCGTGAGTGGAAGACCCAGATGCTTACTCTGTGTCTTCTTGTCCTTATTCTGCGCTAACATTCCTTACTCTGTATCATGTAATAGCTCAGTTATTTACCAAAACATTTATCGACACTCAATAATCCAGACCGGATTATGTATATTGTCCTTATCATATTGCTCACAAGTATTTGTCGTTTAAGGTTATCTTCTGCAACATTGTTAGAGATAGAGAAACTAGATCTCTCAAACCAAATTTACAAAGGGTTTAATTTTGCATCATCCACATCCTGGGTTCGATCCAACAAGTCTCGAATGCTCTCTGCTTCACGTCAGTCTCAACATCTCTAGTAGTAAGTGAAGCCTATGAAGCGTATTTAAAATATTAATTTTTAAATACAATTTATTTTTTACTTTGTTTTAATCATTATATATTGGTTTCTGGAAGTTCATCTTTGTGGCATAATAATTCTATCATTATATCCAAGTTGTGAAACGTGAATTTTCATACTTTTGTAACACTATGATGGTTGTAGGGAATGACTATCAATGAAAACATCGTTTATAGTAGTAAGACTAATAGTATTATTGCATCTTCTTATGTTCAAATTTACAATAAAAATTCTTATATAAAAATATATATACTAAAAACATCTTGATCACTTAGGTACCGCTTCATCGCTTAAGTGACACTTGCCTAACACGGACCCTTAAACACATGAATTGCCTAAGTACTTTGACAACTATGTTTATAAATTCTATTCCTTTTAAAATAAAAAAATATTCTTTATTATTATTATTATTATTATTATTATTATTATTATTATTATTATTATTATTATTATTATTATTATTATTATGTTAGATTTTGTTGGTCCTTGGTAGCCTAGACGGGGGGTGAATAGGCTTAAATCAAAACTCTTTTCTCACAGGTGTAACACAATCTGGTTAAAGGATATAAAATCAATGCGGAAGATAACCAGATAGTGGAAGTATTTTGCTTTATTATCAGATGATAATTACAACAAAATAAGCAGCAATTATAGCTGATTACACTAGCACTCGGCTTTACAATTACACACACTAGCGTTAATAATCTCTATAAGCTCTTGGACAACAACCTTTCTCACGCACGTATCTGTATTTCCTTCGTATGTGTACGCACACCTCTTCAATGTACAACGCTACATACATATATAGACATCCTAGGAATCTATCTTGGAACTATATTTTCCTAGCACTTGTTGGACCCTATTTTGTCCGGGTTGGGCACATTTTATCAAATTCAATTTTTCCTTCTATGCCGCTTTGCTTTGTTGAAATTTGCAGAACGACAGATTCGTAACCGTTGAGCGCAAATGCCCGATTTCAAGACATTATTCAAGAAAAGCCTCCAAATGTCAAAGCGTCGGTCTTGGGCGATAGAAAATTAAATTCGATGATCAATGCCATCGATCGCGCCCAATTCTGAGGTCAAATGAAGAAGATATGGTCGAAACGGCGTTCGGGCCGCCAACGGTGGTCAAACTGGTAATTAACGTTCCAAACGGCACTTCGGATCAGGTCAGGAACCTTATTTTTTTATCCTACTCGTCGTTCTGAGAATTTTGACATATATATTGTATATATTTGCTCTCGGAGCCTTTTTCATTAAAAATTAAAATAAAATCATTTTTTCGGTAATAAATAACATCGGTACAAGTTGGCCATAAAAATGAGATCATTTTCAAATAAAATTGATACGGGGTCGTTCGTCATGACGCTCTGAGTCCAAAAATACTTTTTTCAAGATGTTTTGAAGTTCGAGTCGTTCTAGCGAACCCAAAAACTAAAAGACATCAGCTAAAAATCCCAAAAACAATAAGTTTCTGTTTTTCTTTTCTTTTCCCGTTATGTATTGTTCACGTGTCGGTGTTGTACTGGTTTTAGAAAAAAAAAGAGAAAACAAAAAGAAAACAAAAAAAAGGAGAGCCACATTTGCCTTATCTCCATCCTTCGTCGTCTTCTTCTTCCCTCTCTCTCCCACGGCGTCTCCTTTCCCACGCCACAGCAACCACGCCAGCCGGACCACCAAGCTCGGGCAACCTCCTCCAAGCCTGCCCACGCCACGCCCATACTGATCCGAGCCTAATCACCCCACCCGAGCCAAGCGGTGGCCACACCGAACCACCCCCGCCGCTTTGATTCAAGCATAAACCCCAGAATCCAGCCCCTATATAAACCTTATGGATCACTAGGTCGCGGACGGGTCTCCTCTCCTCTGAAAATCGAAAAAACCCAAGAAACACAAACCCCCCTTCTTCCCTTTCTGCCGTCGAATCCACACGCAGAGTCCCGTTTCCCCTTTAATCGGAACCCCTTTCTCCAGCCATTGTGGAGTGTTTCCATCCCATCCCCTTCCTTCTGCAACTCCCATTACCAATCCTCACAAGGCTTCCTTGAGCGTGGAGTGGACCATCCAAGAAGATTTCGTGTCGGGCTCCCATCATTGATTATCCCAGAGCCTCCACGAGCGTGAAGAAGTGGCGGTCATCTAGGGGGCTCAGCATCAAATTCCCGTCGTCGACCACCTCAAAGCTCCCACGAGTGAGAAAACAGTTCAGCCATCCAAGGGATTTCTGCATCAGAAGAAAGGTAAACTCTTTTCCCTCTCAATGGCTAGTTCCCTGTCCTTTTGTTTGCTTTCATGATGCTCGTTTTCTGGCTTTGTTTTTATGTTGTGATTACGGCTTATGTTGCATCTCAGTTTGGGTTTTGGGCTAACCAGAATACATTTGTCTAATGTTGTTTGTCACTCTATTCGGTGCTTGGGTTTGTCTATGGTGGTTCACTTAGTTTCCCTTCGATTTTGCATTTCAGTTTGTCTCCACCTCTGTGGCGTTTCCTCTTTTTTTTTTTTTTTCCATCTTAGTCTAGGTTTGGATTTTGGGTTTTGAAATGCTGTTTTTTTGTTGCTCTGTATGGCTATCACAGCATGTTTTTTTTTTATGATGGTTGAATGCATGCCTCATGTAACAAAAAGACAGCAAGTGTGTTTCAGCGCAACGTATGATTGCACTGCTTATGTAATGGAATCTATGTTTTAAGCAAAAAAAAAAGGGAAATATATTTAGTGTTTTCATTTGGATTATGTGGATATTCAGTTTTCTGTGTCTTAACTTTAGAACATCAAGTGAAAGAAAAAATATCGTGTTTAGTGTCTTTCAGTCTTGATGCTCGATTGGCACATTTAAGTTGTTGTTTTCACTTTCGCTTGCACGTTTAACTTCATGGTTATGTTTGCTCATAACTTTTTATATGTGTGTTTTTCTGTTTGGTTCCTTTTGTGCACTCGACCATGTTTGCTGGACGATTCGGATGGGATGAGTTCACTAATGGGGGCCTAAGTTCACGTCCTGGAAGGCTGATGGTTGTGTTGTTTTTTTTTTGTTTTGTTTTTTTTCTTTTTTTTACTGGCTGTATGGAATTTTGTTGATTTTGGGTGTGTAGGAAATTTTCTTAGCTTTGGGCATGTGACTATGGATTATGTATCCTATTGTAATATGTACTTTAAATCAAACATAGTAAAAAAAAAAAGAGAGAGAGAAAAAAAGAAAAAGGAAAAAAAAGTGAGGATGACATAATCACACACAACACACATTTGTATATTTACTTGTTGTTAGCGTTCATTAAAAAAAAAGAAAAAACTTTCGTAAAGAGTAAGAAAAAACACAAGGGAGTTTTCCAGATTTTAAAAAAAACAAAAAAAACAACAACAGAAACAAAAAAATTACTTTTCAAAATGCTTGGGTTTTTCAACACTTGGCTTTTGTTTTCCTTTATCATTTTTTAGACTTTTTGTTAATTTTGGTTTAGTTTTGAATATGTTTAAATTCTTTCATTACTTGGCTTTTTTGTGCTTTTTACCTTTCTTGTTTAATTTTCATCTTTAGTAGCGTGCAATTTAGAAACAATTTTTTTAATTTAATCTTTCTTTAGATTTAAGTTTTAACCTTTAACTTAGGGCAAATCATAAGGTCTCTTTAAGAAGTTTAGGATTAAATTTAATTTAATTTTTAACTTTAATAAAGAAGGTAGAAATAAAAAATAAAAAATCAAATTGTTAATATTTCCTTTAGATATTTAGGATAAGTTGAACTTAATGTCACTTCCACAATTGACTTGGGAAAATAAAAGGATAAAACTTTAGGCTATAGGTAAAGACAACATCACTTTAAAATTAGTCAATTTTAGGCAAACCGTTAAAACAAGTTAGAAACATCCAAACTCCTAAGATAGGTACCGAAAGGGCGTTGTGGGGGTGCTAGTCTTTCCCCACGCAAAATTAACTCCCGAGCCCGTCCTTAGCAGCTTAGACCAATTTCCTTTTAGGTGACCAACCGCACCCCAAAAATGTTTAGTGGTGACTTCGTAATTTTCATCACCATTCGGATAAAGGTTGGGGGGAACCGCACCCCAAAAGCGGTTTCCCCCCGGACGAAATCCGGTGATGACAGCTGGCGACTCCGCTGGAGACAGTTAGAGAGTTAGGCCTAGGATTAGGATTAGGAGGTTTTTTTTTGTTTTACATTGTTTTTATTCTTTCATTCTTTTATTCTTTATTTAATTGTTTATTTATCTCATTTAATCGTCGATTGCATGATAGTTTTAATTTATGCGCTTTGATGCCATGATAGTCGTGTTTTACTGCTTTCCCTAAATCGTTGCATTCATGCATAAGCCTTCTACCCGGCTTTCTATCACAGTTTAGGTTAGCGAGGTTTATTAGGGTGCCCCGAGCGTTGATCATTATCCACGAAGGGACCCCGGACTCCTCACGCAAGCTTGAGGTCCTTTTAAGGCACGTCCTTTTAAGGCCCCCCTCCGTTAAATCCCATGGTGTACGGAGCCCTCTAGAGAGGAAGCTTGGGGACCAATGAATAAGATAGGATGAAAAATCATGGCTCATTAGGGGCACACTGACCCACATGTCGTTTGTTCATTTTAGCTTTCATTTTGAAGGATAGGTTAATCATATCATATTGTTTCGTTACTGTATTTTTATATTATATTGTAAATATTGGTGTTATTCTTTTTACGAACTTAGTCTTATATCTTTGTTTATATTATTTTCACTAACCTTGTTTTTATGTGAATTGTATCATTATTGTTTTTACTAATCATGTCTTATTCTGTCTAAGATACATAACCTTGGCATTCATTCCCTAAGATTAGTGTTCCATTTCCTTCCTCATGTATTCTTTCGGTCACATAGACCACCTCAACATTGTAGAGTTAGGTGTCCATTCAAGAATCCATCATTCAATTTAGGTGTATGCGACATTAGTCCCCACTAGTTCATGGGTGCCCATGTCGGGTACATCTTTGTGCTTTTCACATTTATTAGTACATAAGATACCTTTCCATGGTACCCACACTTACGACACGTGTCATGCTTTGATCACATCATGTAAATCCATGCATGCATGCATGCCAGTAAAACAACAACATTATAACAAGATTAAAAAAAATCATCATCAGTCAATCATGTCATTGTAAATTCATACCTGTATTTATGCCAAACAAAAAAACAAAAACAAAAAACAAAAACAAAAACAAAAAAAAACAAGATAAAAAAAATCATCAAAAACATCATCATGTAGTTTTATGCATGCATGCAAAAAAAAAAACAAAGAACCAAGGAAAAAAAACACAAAAACATCATGTCACATCATGCATGTCAAAACAAAAAAAACAAAAACAAAACAAAAAAACCAAAGAACCAAGGAAAAATAGAAAATCCAAAAAGAACCAATAAATCATGTTATGAAGATCCATGCATGCGTGTCAAAAAAAACACAAAACACAAAACAAAGCAAGAAAAAAAAAAGAGAGAAAAAGAAAACCTAAAGGAAAAAAAAAAAAAAAATCGAAGAAAGATAATAAAATGGGGAGCTTATCATTTTGTTGATTCATCAGAACCAATTGGAAGTGGGCGGCGATTTTGAACCATGGCAGAGCATACAACAGCAAGACTGATCAGCTTGGAACAGGCCCAACAAGAAGCATACAGAAATCTCCGAGATGTGCAAGAGCAAATGAATCGTCTGGCAGAAATAATGACAAAATTAGTCAAGAACCCGGGAGAAAGGATCACAAATCAACAGCAAGGTCAAAAAGTATTGCAACCACCAAATCTCACACAAATGGAGGCACAAGTTCATGACCCTACTCCCGCACATCAAGGTATACCACCAATTGTGGGGCATGAGGCAGAGGTACCAAAATCCCCAGCACCTAAGGAAGATATTGAATCCCCTACAATAGTGCGACTGGAAGAGAGATTGAAAGCAGTTGAAAAGACTGAAACTTATGACCTGATTAGCCCCTATGAGTTATGTTTGGTTCCTGGTATAGTCTTCCCCCCAAAATTCAAGATGCCCGAGTTTGAGAAATTTAATGGTACCCAAAGTCCAAAGTTGCATTTCACCATGTATTGTATGAAGATGGCCGCTCATGTAGGGAACGACAAACTTTTGGTACACTGTTTCCAAGAGAGTCTAATTGGAGGATCCCTTCGATGGTACTTTCAACTCGATAAAAGTCGCGTCACGACGTGGCAGACTCTTGCAACTGCTTTTCTTAACCAATACAAGTATGTTTCCGAGCTAGTCCCTGATAGGCTAACATTACAAGAAATGGAAAAAAGGCCAAGTGAAAACTTTAAAGACTATGCAAGGCACCTGGAGGGAGGTAGCAACGGAGGTCCAACCACCGTTAACAGAAAGGGAGCTTACCACGTTATTCATTAATACCTTGAAAGGGACTTATTATGAAAAGCTAGTAGGGAATATGACCATCAGTTTTGCTGACCTAGTAGCCTCGGGAGAAAGAATAGAAAGTGGTATTAAGCAAGGGAAGATCTATGGGGATGAGGCAGAAAAATCCAAAAAGCTATCACATGTGGCTGAAGAGGAAAATGCATGTTCAGGTGATCAGAAGACTAGCTATGAAGTACCACAATTGGTGGCTCATGTTACGAATCAGAGAAAGTCAGGAAGAAGAGAAATTGAGCCAATCCTGATGACATATGCCGAGTTGTACCCCAAATTACTTGGAGTAGGTTTGTTAGCTCCCATACCGCCGAAAGAGATAAGGCTTCCATACCCAGCATGGTATGACCCAGGAGCCCGATGTGAGTATCATTCTGGAGGAATTGGTCATAATATCGAGAGATGTATGACATTCAAAAGAGCAGTTCAGGCTTTGAGAAGAACAAACCGCTTGACCTTTTCAAATGATGGATCGCCAATGCTCGAGTAATATGGTGGAGACTCGTAGCTATTAATAATTCCCCTCTTTGGTGAAACCTTGTTTTATGATATTATGGAAAGCTTCCTATCTTATGCCTAAAAATAAAATGTTTGTCACCTCCTTTTGATAACAAATGTTTTTAAATGATTTTTAACATTTCATAACATGTGTATGCATTAGTTGACCATAACTTGTCCATTCTTATGGTATGTGTATGAAAGCCTAGCCGGGGCATATGAAACGAGGGAGACTAAACTGATAACCTAAGCCTGAGAAGGGTCCAAGCAACCTATCACTCTAAGAGCTCAGCGCAAAAGATCGAGAAGTTCAAGAAAAGCAATTTTGGGGAGCTCCATTCCCATTGGGAGGGACACTGCCAAAGAACTTGTCTGACTGTCAGGTAAAGTTCCTTCTGTCACAAACATAAATATAACTCTTCTTTGAACTACTTGAGAAAACATTTGATCATTTAAAGTGAGGAGAGGCCATCTTTTGTGTTATCTCGTAATAATGCCCTTGTTACCCCCTTTGAGCCTGTAATAAATTTTCTTTCAAATCACCCGATCCATAGTTCACCCCACACTGGGGCAGTTCCTTAAAGCCAGATTTCTTAAGAGAGGCAATTCAGTACATATGTTGGAATAGTTAGCACCTTATAGAGTCCCTCATTAGGACAACTTATGTCAAACTGGGGCAACCCTTGGTGAGATAAAAAAAAAAAAAAAAAAAAAAAAAAAACAGAGAAGAAAATTCAAGGAGGGTATTTTGGGGCATGTGAAAAGAAAAGGAAAAAAAAGAAACAACAAAGAAAAAAAGAAGAAAAGAAAGCATTTTAAATCAGACCTCCATGCTGGGGCAGTTCAGGAAGGAATAAATCAACCTTCAAGGCAGTTTTCAAGAAAAAAATCAGTCTCGTGAGTCTCCTGACAAAGATAAAGCACTACACTGGGGGAATCCAGTCCATCCTTCAAAGACAAAAAGAAAAAAGAGAGAAAAAAGCGTCGAAAGAATCAGCCTTTGAGAGTTCAATCTGAACTATGGATCATATCCAACCTAGAATAGGTTTGAGCCTGTTATATCCCTTTTGTGATAAACCCTTAAACCTCAAGCCTTCGTTACGGTCCTAGAAAAGTCCTCTCTGATTGAATGATCAAAGTTATTTTTCAAGTACTCAAGTGAGAGTAAAAATGTTCGATACAAAATGGCGGACTTGGTGAAAACCCGAAAGAGCATCAAGGGTAAAACACAAAGCCATCTACAAGGCAGAAGGGACAACAGAATCCATATAAGGCGGGCGTAGTGAAAACCCGAAAGGGCGCTGCGAGTAAAATGCAAAGCCGTAAAAGCAGCAAATGTTCAAATGCACCAAACCAATGCAAAGCTACACACAACAACTTCCGGAGATAGAATCCTTTGAGCCACCGGATCAAGGCCAAGCTCCAAACAGCAACCTCTTAAGGTAACTCCCAAAGCTGCGAGACCTTCAGCTTCACCAAAAAAAAAAAACCTCAACCGCAGAACCATCAAGTTCCAACATTTCCAAACCATGAGGATAAAAACCTCAAAGCCTCAAGGCTATTATCCGACCTTAACCTCCAGAACCTTCAAAATCATGGAGCACCAATACTCTGACCTCAGCATGACCCTCGAAGCCAGCGAATACCAAGATCCCCAATCCATAAACAAGAAAAACCCTAAAAGCCATTGAGTATTAACATTTTCAATCTCCAAGACCATCCAATCCAGTCCTGGAAACCTTCAAAACTCCAGATACCTCTAGCCCCAAAACCATTGAGCAAGTACCCCAAAAAATCTGCAGGTTAGACCCTCAAGTCATCAAGAACCATTACCTAGTCCAAGCCAATCAAGTGCAAGTCAACTTCGTAGAACATGCCCCTAGAGGTTTATACCACTGCCATGAGAGGACGACAAGATTTCATTACATTGCATAATCATGTTTTGAAATTTGTTTTCAATCATCTTTGAAAACTCGTTTTGAAATTCAAAAATGTTTTGTACATAAACTGTTTATCCCCAGAAAGATCTCTCGTGATATTACTCAGCAGAGGTGCTTTGTCATCTGGAAAGACAGTCCTCAAGTCAAGTTCTTCACCTCAGTGACGCTAAGTCAATCAAACTTCCCAGCCAAAGAAGGAAGAGTTCCCCAACATGATTGGCATCATTCAACAACCCCTCAACAGCGTCAGGATATTTTCCCCAGCATGGTGAAGCTGATCACCAACAGCATTGGATCTCCAGTGAGTTAAGCTCCCCCACCAAAAAAAAAAACTTCATGCGTATCATCAAACATCCTGCATCCATACATGCATCATGTGCATTTCTCTTGTATAGGTTTCATGAGTAACTCTCCGAGGTTCCATACATTTCAAGCACTTGCAATGGCCCTGCGAGCCTTTAATCAAGTTTTCCCAAGCTTCTCTCCAAAGTCTCATAAGCCCAAATCACTTTTCAAGAACTCAAGCCCTAAAACTCATTTTTTATGATATTGGATTGTCTCCTCTATCATTCCTCCATGATACTGGTGTGTTCCTTTATCACTTGCATATTTGATATTGGGTTGTCTCCTCTATCATTCCTCCATGATACTGGTGTGTTCCTTTATCACTTGCATTTATGTTATTGGATTGTTTCCTCTATCATTCTTGTCCGTGATACTGGTGTGTTCCTTTATCACTTGCATTTATGCTATTGAATTGTTTCCTCTATCGTTCCTTTGTGATACTGGTGTGTTCCTTTATCACTCGCTTTCCAATTCCTGTTAAGCCTTAGATGCCTTTTCAATTCCTGTTCGTGATACTGGTGTGTTCCTTTATCACTCGCTTTCCAATTCCTGTTAGGCCCTAGATGCCTTTTCAATTCCTGTTCGTGATACTGGTGTGGTCTCTTATCACTTGCATATATGATATTGGATTGCTCCTTTTATCATTCCTTCATGATACTGGTGTGTTCATTTATCACTCGCTTTTTAATTCCTATCAGGTTTTAGCCTTTTACATTCCCAAATTTCTAGGCTTTTAATTTTCAGTATCTTTACATCGTAGGCGGTAATCCTCCATCCTCCGTAACGCATCGTAGGCAAGTAATCCGCCTGCCTCTGCGAAATCTCTCAAGTTATAGCCTTTTACTGTTCTTGTCAGCTCTAGGCTTTTAATTTTATGTTTTTTCAAATCCAAACCAACCCTTTAGGTTTTTCATTCTCTATTACCTCATGTCTCCTTAATTCCCAATCCACTAAGCTTCATTTCAGAAAATCCCAAGTTCCAGCAAGTACTCCGATTCCCAACAGAACCATCCCTTGGCCACAGGTAAGCCAGGTAAGTGGTCCAACCCGTCCAAAACAAGTCCGTCTTATCTTTGTGCACCGTTTGAATACAAATGATACACAAAGAGGGGCAGCTGTTGGACCCTATTTTGTCCGGGTTGGGCACATTTTATCAAATTCAATTTTTCCTTCTATGCCGCTTCGGTTTGTTCAAATTTGCAGAACGACAGAACCGTAACCGTTGAGCGCAAATGCCCGATTTGAAGACATTATTCAAGAAAAGCCTCCAAATGTCAAAGAGTCGGTCCTAGGCGATAGAAAATTAAATTCGAGGATCAATGCCATCGACCGCACCCAATTCTGAGGTCAAATGAAGAAGATAAGGTCAAAACGGCGTTCGGGCCGCCAACGGTGGTCAAACCGGTAATTAATGTTCCAAATGGCACTTCGGATCAGGTCAGGAACCTTATTTTTTTACCCTACTCGTCGTTCTGAGAATTTTGACATATATATTGTACATATTTGCTCCCGGAGCCTTTTTCATTAAAAATTAAAATAAAATCATTTTTTCGGTAATAAATAACATTGGTACAGGTTGGCCATAAAAATGAGATCATTTTCAAATAAAATTGATACGGGGTCGTTCGTCATGACGCTCCGAGTCCAAAAATATTTTTTTCAAGATGTTTTGAAGTTCGGGTCGTTCTAGCGAACCCAAAAACTAAAAGAAAACAAAAAAAAGGAGAGCCACATTTGCCTTATCTCCATCCTTCGTCGTCTTCTTCTTCCCTCTCTCTCCCACGGCGTCTCCTTTCCCACGCCACAGCAACCACGCGAGCCGGACCACCACGCCGGACCACCAAGCTCGGGCAACCTCCTCCAAGCCTGCCCACGCCACGCCCATATTGATCCGAGCCTAATCGCCCCACCCGAGCCAAGCGGTGGCCACACCAAACCACCCCCGCCGCTTTGATTCAAGCATAAACCCTAGAATCCAGCCCCTATATAAACCTTATGGATCACCTTGAACCCCTTCTTCCCCAAATCGAAAAACCCAAGAGACACAAACCCCCCTTCTTCCCTTTCTGCCGTCGAATCCACACGCAGAGTCCCGTTTCCGCTTTAATCTGAACCCCTTTCTCTGGCCATTGTGGAGTGTTTCCATCCCATCCCCTTCCTTCCGCAACTCCCATTACCGATCCTCACAGGGCTTCCTTGAGCGTGGAGTGGACCATCCAAGAAGATTTCGTGTCGGGCTCCCATCATTGATTATCCCAGAGCCACCACGAGCATGAAGAAGTGGCAGTCATCTAGGGGGCTCAGCATCAAATTCCCGTCATCGACCACTTCAAAGCTCCCACGAGTGAGAAACGGTTCAGCCGTCCAAGGGATTTCTGCATCAGAAGAAAGGTAAACTCTTTTCCCTCTGAATGGCTAGTTCCTTGTCCTTTTGTTTGCTTTCATGATGCTCGTTTTCTAGCTTTGTTTTTATGTTGTGATTATGGCTTATGTTGCATCTCAGTTTGGGTTTTGGGCTAACCAGAATACGTTTGTCTAATGTTGTTTATCACTCTATTCAGTGCTTGGGTTTGTCTATGGTGGTTCACTTAGTTTCCCTTCGATTTTGCATTTCAGTTTGTCTCCACCTCTGTGGTGTTTCCTCTTCTGTTTTTTTTTTCCATCTCAGTCTGGGTTTGGATTTTGGGTTTTGAAATGCTGTTTTTTTGTTACTCTGTATGGCTATCACAGCATGTTTTCATTATGATGGTTGAATGCATGCCTCATGTAACAAAAAGACAGCAAGTGTGTTTCAGCGCAACGTATGATCGCACTGCTTGTGTAATGGAATCTGTGTTTTAAGCAAAAAAAATGGAAATATATTTAATGTTTTCATTTGGATTATGTGGATATTCAGTTCTCTGTGTCTTAACTTTAGAACATCAAGTAAAGGAAAAAATATCTTGTTTAGTGTCTTTCAGTCTTGATGCTCGATTGGCACGTTTAACTTGTTGTTTTCACTTTCGCTTGCACGTCTAACTTCCTGGTTATGTTTGCTCACAACTTTTTATATGTGTATTTTTCTGTTTGGTTCCTTTTGTGCGCTCGACCGTGTTTGCTGGACGATTCGGATGGGATGAGTTCACTAATGGGGGCCTAAGTTCACGTCCTGGAAGGCTGATGGTTGTGTTGTTTTTTTTTTCTTTTTTTTTCTTTTTTTTTTACTGGCTGTATGGAATTTTGTTGATTTTGGGTGTGTAAGAAATTTTCTTAGCTTTGGGCATGTGACTATGGATTATGTATCCTATTATAATATGTACTTTAAATCAAACATAGTAAAAAAGAGAGAGAGAGAGAGAGAGAGAGAGAGAGAAAAGAAAAAGGAAAAAAAAGTGAGGATGATATAATCACACACAACACACATTTGTATATTTATTTGTTGTTAGCGTTCATTAAAAAAAAGAAAAAACTTTCGTAAAGAGTAAAAAAAACAAGGGAGTTTTCTAGATTTAAAAAAAACAAAAAAAAACAACAACAACAACAACAACAAAAACAAAAAAAATTAAAAATAGTGTTTTTCAGATAAAAAAAAAAAGAGTTTATCCAAAAAAAACACTTTTTAATAGGCAATAATACAAAAACGTTTTCTAATGACAATAAAACCTCTTTTTCCTAACTTAAAAAAAAAACTTTTCAAAATCAATTACTTAGACTTTTCAAAATGCTTGGGTTTTTCAACACTTGGCTTTTGTTTTCCTTTATCATTTTTTAGACTTTTTGTTAATTTTGGTTTAGTTTTGAATATGTTTAAATTCTTTCATTACTTGGCTTTTTTGTGCTTTTTACCTTTCTTGTTTAATTTTCATCTTTAGTAGCGTGCAATTTAAAAACAATTTTTTTAATTTAATCTTTCTTTAGATTTAAGTTTTAACCTTTAACTTAGGGCAAATCATAAGGTCTCTTTAAGAAGTTTAGGATTAAATTTAATTTATTTTTTAACTTTAATAAAGAAGGTAGAGATAAAAAATGAAAAATCAAATTGTTAATACTTCCTTTAGATATTTAGGATAAGTTGAACTTAATGTCACTTCCACAATTGACTTGGGAAAATAAAAGGATAGAACTTTAGGCTATAGGTAAAGACAACATCACTTTAAAATTAGTCAATTTTAGGCAAACCGTTAAAACAAGTTAGAAACCTCCAAGCTCCTAAGATACGTACCGAAAGGGCGTTGTGGGGTTGCTAGTCCTTCCCCACGCATAATTAACTCCCGAGCCCGTCCTTAGCAGCTTAGATCAATTTCCTTTTAGGTGACCAACCGCACCCCAAAAACGGTTGGTGGCGACTCCGTAATTTTATCACCATTCAGATAAAGGTTGGGGGAAACCGCACCCCAAAAGCAGTTTCCCCCCGGACAAAATCCGGTGATGACAGCACCGTGTAAACATTAAGTTCTTCTCGGAAAATGCTTCTGCTATAACTACTTCGGATGTGGAGCTCGAAATATGGGAAGCATAAGTGAATTAAATTACTTCGCTTGATTCCAATTGCATTTGGGACTGTATCCACATCTCCGAGTGGTCCACGTGTAAGACAGTTTCGATCTTCAATGAGTTTGTCTTAGATCGGAACACAACGAGCTGATATCATAAATGCGGTATTCATAAGTTGAAGTAACGTCTTTTTAGTCCGGTGTAGATTTCCTTACTCCGTATCAACGAGGTTCGGATCCTTACTCCATATTAGTTATTGCTTACTCCGTGTACATGAAGTCCTGAAATCCTTATTCAGTGTCAGCGCTTCCTTACTCCGCATGAGGTAGATATGCGGAATCCTTATTCCACATCAGCGCTTCCTTACTCCGCGTGAGTTCCTTACTCCGCTTGAGTAATGATTCAAATTCCTTATTCCACATCAGATGTCCTTACTCCGCATCAGTCATTTCTTACTCCGCTCGAATGAAAGACTCGGATTCCTTAGTCCGTATCTTCTTTTCCTTAGACAGCTAGAGTGAAAGACTTAATTCTTTCTCTGCAATAAATCTCTCTTACTCCGTACGAGGCGTAGACTCGGATTCTCATTCCGCATAAAATGACTTAGTCCAATCAACAATAAGAGCGCGGATTCCTTAGTCCTTTTGACAAGTGATTAGTTCGTACGAGAGAGTCCTTACTCCGGATTAAGACTTGGTTATTTACCAAGTGTTTGATGACACTCATGATGACCCGGATCAGGATTATATATCCTGTCCTTTGCTTTGCTCTTACAGGAGTAGGTCCAGATTAAAGTTTTATCTTCTGCACAGACTTAGAGTAAACATGAAACAACTTAAATCAAATTACATTAGGTTTTATCCGCATCATCCAAATTCTAGGTTTGATCCAACAATCTCCCCCAATATGGATGTGCCAAACCCTTTATAATCTGATCCAGTTAGGCAGCAAGATATACACAGAGATAAGGATAAATAAAAGAAATTTCCACTATGTCAGCAATAGTAATACAAAGTAAGCCTTAGTACAAAAGTTATACTAAGAATTGTAAGGCTTACTGTACTTGAAGATTTTAGTTGCTGCCTGCTCCCTTAGCCGCTTAGACTGTTCTTTAGTGCACAAGAAAAAATAATTCCAGTTGGGATCATACTTCAAAAGGTGCCTAATAAAGTAACAGACATAGGCTCCACAACTTTCTCCGTCAGGTTGTTGGGGAACGTCTCCTTTGCTCAGAATTGTCGAATTGAGAAGAGCATTGGGAGGCAGAGGAGGTTGGCCAATTGATTCGAAGAGTCTACTCTGTCTGACAGCATCTGATAGAGTCCGGAGCAGTGGTCCAAGTTGGCTTCTTCTCATCTGGTGTCCCATAACCTGATGGGAGTCGTGCAGAACAACTCTCCTGTCCTTGATAGAGAAGACTACGAGCATGTGATAAGGAGTGCTGATCCTGTATGGAATGAGAACAGTTGTAAGATTTTTCCATGGCTTACTGTTCTCAGTTGTTCCATTTATGAGGGTCTGAATGAAGTCCATTTCAGGAAGGTAGTGATCAAGCCAGCAAGGTAGGATATCGAACAGATGCTCTTCTTGATACAAGGTGGGAAACAACCTCATCTCTTCCTTTATTGCCAAGGTGAAGTTGTCAATGTCCTCAGTGGAGAACTGTCCTTTCTCCAATAGTAGGGTGCTTATGTCTTCAAGGGAGAAAGGGGATAGAGATGACAAGAACCTTTTTGGGGTAGAGGGAGCAGCACTCGCATATGCTAACATGGCTGCAAGTACACGCCCATCTGTATCATATGGATCGAATTCCGCATATGATGGGAGAAACGTGACTTGCGGAGCCTGATCAGAAGAGGAGGGAGCTGCAATGGAGGAGCTGGGACGGTCAGAAGGAGCGGGAGCAGCACTGGACGGTCCAGAGAAGCGGCTGCGTTTGGGAACCGGGAGGCCCGGAGGAAGGCTGAGTGCAGGTCTTCGGCTTCGGCTGGGAATGTCAGTAGTATCAGGAGCAGTAGTGGAGGGAGCTGGATCAGATGAGGCATTCTCCCCCTGTTTGGCAGATCGGCGAGGAAGGCGAGAGGGATGACCCACAACCTGAGTCAGATCCTGGACAGAGGTGGAGAGGCCCGAAAGAGATTGGGCAATAAGGTCCAGCTTCCGATCCAGGGAGAGAGAGGAGTTGAAGAGAGCGGAAAGGATCTGGGTCCTGATTTCATCAACTTTATCAGCAATGACCTGGGCCCGGGAACGATTGTCCTCCGTAATACGATCTAGCTGAGCAGAGACCGCGGCTTCAGACAGGATCGTGGCAAATGAGGGACGCCCAAGGCTAGAGGCAGGAGCCTTGGAGGACTCCCCCGCATGTAGAGGGGCAGGAGTGTGCACAGTACAGAGGAGTCAGCGGGTGGAGAGAACGATGAGGGAATAGCAGCAGCAGCAGGTGTAATGGAGCCACTCTTACCAGAGAGGTCAATGAGAGGAATGTCCGCAGGAGAGGAGGGACCAGCCTTAGCAGGGATAGGAGTCTGTGCGTCATGAGCAAGTCCAAAAGAGGTAGCATCAGTTGGAGGTGCGGCCTGAAGCAAAGACGGCGTGAGAAAGCTGTGTTCAGTGTTCCAAATAATCATAGCTTCCGGGGTTTGGGAATGTTTGGTGTAATACACCCGGAGAGCAGATTCAGGGATGTCGGCAGTGTGAGCGAGACTGAAACGGAGCCAGAAGTCATTCAGAATATCGGAGGGAAGATGGTCGAGGTAATCATTAGGGTCAACAAGGCGTGCTGGAGAGGCAGCTGGAGGAGAGGTAGGGATGTCAGCAATGACAACAGCAACTGCAGCAGTCACCCGAGAGGTGGGTGCAAGGGCACCAGCAGCAGCATCGGCAGCAGCAGCAGGAGAGATAATAGCAGGGGCAACAGCAGGAGGGGCCGAAGAAACAGTGTCATGGGGAAACGGCTGAGAGGGCCCTGCAGCATCACGAATACTATGCTGCAAACTGCGGGAGCGTGCCGGAGCGGAGCTAACCTCGTGACCCAAGCTGGGGGCGGGGTCACCAACGGAACTATCATGATGTTCCGATACAACAACGTGTGCACGAGAGACAGGAGGATGGCGGACAGTAAGCGTCCCATCGGAAGTGAGATAACGAAAGTAAAAATTCTACGGGAAGGGAATCGTCAACTGGTCCTGGAAGTGCTCGGGGCGCAGATGTCTGAAAAGGTGGGAGAGAATCCGTCCAAAAGACGAGTTCCGTTTGCCATTCCGCATAATCCGAAAAAGAAAATCGCCCCAGTCTAGAGGCAATTGCTCAAAGACCACGTACATCGCTAGGAGCAAATCATACGGGACTGAGTCAAGCATCGTAGAGTGAGCCAGTAAGCATCGACTGACTATGGTGGCCATACAACGGTAGGGGCCTTGAAAAGACTTCAGCTTGTATTCCTTCACTTTAGAGGGACATCCCATGGCAGTAGCCATGGTTGGAGCGCTCGGCCGGAAATCACTGCCGCTGGGGAGATGGAAGGCATCACGAATCACTTGAGGAGTGATCTTAATGAGTTTTCCTCGGATACCAGAGACAATTGAGTGGTCACAGGATTCGAAGTGCTCATAGAAAGATCTGACGTCTGAGATGAGAAGATCAGCAGGAGCAGAGACGATGTCGAGGAGACCACTGGAGGCTAACAAGGAGCGAACCTCCTCGAGCCAGGCAGGAGGGTAGGAAATGCCGGCCCAATCGACAAGATGGCCAGGAACAACGCCGTAGAGAGTAGAAGATGCCATTGAAATTTGAAGATTGAAGGAGAAGGAAGGGGAGGTCTTTGGTGAATAGAGAGCAACGAAGATTTAGGGTTCTGAGTAATGAAAGTGATATCCTCGCGCTCGCGTGAGAGTTCAGTATAAATAGGACCCATTCCGTGGAAGCTAGCGGGTCTCGGGTTTAAGCGAGATGAGCAGTGATCCGCCTGACAATCCGATGTCATTAGACTTGATGTATTAGCGCCGCCGAGTAAACTAATGACGTGGAGGCCGTGCTAACCATTCAAATGACAGCTGTATTCATACTGCCGAATTTTGAAAAGACAAATTATAGGGCTCGAGACGTGCATTTAATGAACCATCATTAGTCCTCCTCAAAAAGATGCGATGTAAGATAATCACTTGGTTTATCGCGAATTGAGAATTCCAAGATTTAGGAGGAAGCAAACCGACTCTCATCCGGCCTTGATAGTGTCCGTGTGAACTATATCCGGATGATAGACTGACTGTCTGTAAAAGCTAAGTGCTGAAAAAGAATGATTCCTTTACTGTCTTGGTGTCGAGGAAATAAGAAGTACCACAACACTTCAAATCCGAGACATCAAAACAAGATAGAGCATTGAAGTGCAAAGTGAGTCTGAACCTGTAGCTGAAAACATAAACTAAAGAAACAGTAGACTAACAGGTTGAGTTAGTACAGATATGGATCAATTAGTCTTGGTGAGAACATCATAATCCGAACTAAAAAGAGACAGAACTTATGCATATGTAAGAATAGTAACAAGACACATACATGTGAATTATGATCAAATTACTGAAGAAAATGCATATGACAGCTGATAAACACATAAGTTCATATAGGTCAACATAGCGAAACCTTCATACTGACAGTGATAGCTAAGATAAATTAAAAATCATATGATTTTCTCAAGTTAGGATTCATGAGTGAAACTGGGAATATGAACACATGTCAAAAGCAGGCAGATGATTGTCCGATTAAAATGCATAGTTGAGGAAAGAAAAAAATCCAGCCATGCCACAATTCCGATTCATCATTGCATGTCCAGTCAGATCCGGAAGTGAAAGTTTAGAGGAAGGAGCATCCGAGACATAAAAGGGGTCATTACAGAGGTAATAAATGAAGCTTTTGCTCCCCCTTAGACCATGCGATCCTCTCAGTGAAAGACTCCCCCTCAGATAGACAGCCAGGAAAGGGGTCATGAGACATATACGAGGGGTATTACTAGATTTATCAATAGAGCATTTTCTCCCCCGTAGACCATGTGATCCTCTCGATTGATGTTTCCTGCTTAGAGAAGAGCGCTGTCTACCCTTTTAGGAAACTACACTTCAGAAGATGATCAGACTGCGACTGCATATACATCCGCCAAACATTCTGAGCTAACCCATTTCATATCTTCAACTATACATGATAATAGAGCAATCTAAATGAACCGGCATTTATCATGTGGTGGAGAATGAGAAACAAGATCATGAAATCCTAAAAAGATTATTCATATAAGTTTTAATCAAGTTGGCTTAAACAACTTCAGTCGGAAAACGCAAGCATCCTCCCAATACAAAACTTTGGTAATTATCAGACACATAGGACACATTAAGCAGTAAGTATGATCAAAAATTAAATTCGGTATGAATCCTTTACTTTCAATAAACGCACAATGCATGTTCTGAAGACATACTGTTGATTGATTTAAGTGAAGCTATGCAGAAAAGTCAAGCATACCTAATCGAAAGAGTAGTTCAGAAAATCTTGCATCAGGTAGGGGCTTTGTAAGAATGTCTGCCAGTTAATCTTCAGTAGCAACATGTTCCAGAGATATATTCTTTTTGAGAACATGATCGCGAATGAAGTGATACTTGACCTCAATGTGCTTCGTCTTTGGGTGCATGACAGGATTGTTACTTATAGGAATTGCACTAGTGTTGTCGTAGTAGAGTGGAATAGATGTCATGTTGAAACCATAGTCAGTAAGTTGACTATGCATCCAGAGTAGCTGTGCGCAGCAGCTTCCAGCAGCTATATATTCTGCCTCAGCAGTAGAGGTTGATGCGGAATTCTGTGTCTTATTGAACCATGAAATTAATCTATTTCCAAGAAACTGACACATACCGCTTGTGCTTTTCCTGTCGATGCGATACCCAGCAAAATCAGCATCAGAGTATCCGGATAAGGTGAAGTTTGACTCCTTTGGGTACCAGAGTCCCAAATTCATCATTCCTTTAAGATACCTGAATATCCGGTTAACATGAAGCATATGTGACTCCTTGGGATTCGCCTGATATCGTGCACAAATGCAAGTTGCAAACATAATGTCCGGGCGACTTGCTGTAAGATACAATAAGGATCCTATCATCCCTCTGTATTCAGTCACATTTACTGATTTGCCGTCCACATCAGGGTCTAACTTGGCACTGACTGGCATCAGAGTCTTGATGGGAGATAAACCTTCCATACCAAACTTCTTAATAATATCACGTGTATACTTAGCTTGGTTAATGAAAATCCCTTCCTTCAATTGTTTAACTTCTATTCCAAGGAAGTAGGACAGTTCTCCCATCGTACTCGTCTCAAACTTGCCAGTCATCAACTTTGCAAACTCTTCACAAGGCTTCGGATTTGATGATCCAAAAATGATATCATCCTTATATATCTGTATGATCAGAGTATGTCCATTCTCTTTTCGTAGAAATAAAGTGGTGTTTATCTTCCCTTTTTGAAAGTTGTGAGCAAGTAGGAATTCTGACAGTGTGTCGTACTAGGCTCTCGGAGCTTGCTTCAACCCATACAAGGCTTTCCGTAGCTTGTAGACCAGATGTCCAGCCTTGGGTTCTATGAATCCAGGAGGTTGTTTAACATACACCTCCTCTTGAAGATCTCCATTCAGAAATGCGCCTTTGATGTCCATTTGATAAACTATCAAGTTTTCATATGAAGCATACACCAGAAACATTCTGATTTCCTCAAGTCTTGCTACTGGAGCAAAGGTCTCATCATAGTCTATTCCTTCTTCTTGACGATATCCTTTGGCTACCAGTCTGGCTTTGTTCCAGATTACTATACCATCCGTATCAAGCTTGTTCCGGAACACCCATTTAACTCCAATGACTTGCTGAGACTTAGGCTTTGGTACTAGAGTCCACACATCATTTCTCTTAAATTGATTCAGCTCTTCTTGCATGACTTCTATCCAGTTCGAATCCTGAAGAGCTTCATCTACCACCTTTGGTTCTATTTGAGATAGAAAACATGAGTAAAGACAAATGTTGGAGGTGGCTGCTCTTGTTCTTACACCAATAGTAGGATCACCAATCACTTGTTCTGAAGGGTGGTTTCGAGTCCACCTGTAATTATGTGCATGTGATGGTTGATCTTGAATAATTTGAAGCTTTGCCAGATTAGGTGGTTCAGGTACATTCGCCGGTTGAGCTTCTTCCGGACTAGATGTTTCCGTGTAAGCAGGTTCAGAAGAACTAGGTGGTTCTTTGACACTGTTGCTTTCAATGTTAACTAGTCCAGAGGGACTTGAAGGTACTCCGGAATTTTGGATATCCGTAAGAGTATGTCCGGAGTTAAATGGAAGTCCACAATCTGATTCATCCGTAGCATCATTCGTATCATTTCATTGTGCTTCACTGGTGCTATGTGGTTGGTCAGTGTGTGTAGCAGGAACATTCATAAACTTTGAATAGTCAATGTTACTGTCCTGAACCTATTCATTAGAACTTGAAGAAGCAACTTTAGACCAATCCAGGTTAGCTTCATCAAAAGTCACATGGATAGATTCTTCAACTTTTAAAAATTTTCTATTGAAGACCCGATAAGCCTTGCTATGTAATGAGTACCCGACAAAAATCCCATCATCAGATTTTGGTTCAAATTGATTCCGGGGTTCTTTGTCGTTGTTCAATATATAGCAAGTACACCCAAAAGCTCTGAAATGTGAAATTGAAGGCTTTCGTCCTCTCCACATCTCATAGGGTGTTTTCATGGTAGATTTATTTATTAGAGTCCTGTTCTGAATATAGCAGGCAATGGATACAGTTTCAACCCATAGACTGAGAGGAAGCTTTGCCCCTGCTAACATAGATCTGCCAGCCTCGACTAAAGTGTGATTCTTGCGCTCAGCTACCCCATTTTGCTGTAGAGTTCTGGGCGCAGAGAAGTCGTGCTGAATGCCCTGTTCAGAACAATATGATCTCATTTCTGAAAAATCAAATTCTGTACCATGATCACTCCTGATGCACTTTATGCTCAGTCCTTGTAAGTTGCTTATCCAGTTGAAAAGATCTAAAAGATGCTCAAAGGTTTGATTCTTAGATTTCAGGAACATCACCCATTTGTATCTGGTGAAGTCATCGATAACCACGAGGGTATATCTTGCACCAGCTAGAGAAGGAATAGAAATGGGACCACAGAGGTCCATATGAAGAAGTTGTAGAGGAGCAGTTATTGAATTAATTGATTTGCTCTTAAAGCTATGTTTGGTCTGTTTGCCAAGTTGGCATTCTTGACAGAGAGTGTCTCTGGAGTATTTATGTTTAGGTAGACCAGTGACAAGATCGAGTGACGCTAACTTAGACAAGGTCTTAAAGTTTAAATGTGCGCATCGCTTGTGTCATAGCCAACTATCTTTATATGATGCTGTAGTGAGGAAGCATACAGGGTCAGAAGAATTATTTCTTAAGACCACTGAATATATGTCCCCATCTCTTGATCCGGATAACTTAACATCTCCGGATAAGTTTTCCCTTACTGTGCAGGTGTTGGACATAAAGGAAACAGTAAATCCTTTGTCACATAGATTACTAACACTTAGCAAATTATGCTTCAAACCTTCAACTAGTGCAACTCTAGTGATTGATACACAGCCGTTGGTTAAAATGCCATACCCGACAGTCTTACCTTTGCTGTTGTCACCATATGAAACGGATGGACCTCGTTTGTCATTAACTTCAACAAGTAGAGTCTGATCACCCGTCATATGTCCAGAGCATCCACTATCGAGGATCCACTTGCTTTGATTGATCTTTAACTTCAAGTGATCCGACAATGCATTCCAGAGATGCTCCTGGAAGACAACAGTTTACACTTTTGGTGCCCAAACTTGTTTCGGGCGGTTAGAAGGAACAGCATTAATGTCAACAGATCTGGATTTAACTTTGCTAGGATTTTTAGCTTTCTAGGTTGACCTTAATTTGTTAGTTTCAACTGTTACTTTTACTTGGGTTTTCTTTACAGAGACACTCCTTTGAGGTTTAGATTTTGTCTTGCTCGAAGAACCCTTTTTATTTAACTGATCTTTATTGATAGAAACTTGATTACAAAGCCAGTTATCAGATAAACTCCAACATTCATAGTGATAATGACCTATTTCCCTACAAATGGAACAGACACTATAATGCGGAATACAAACAGGGGATACAGGTCTCTTAGATTTTACAGATTTTCTACTCTGTTCCCTATGTCCTAATCCATTGCATTTGGGTGACGCGCTCTTGGCCCTAGATGCATCAGCCTTAGCCTTTCCTTTCTTTTTGGGTGCTACAATTTTGGCTTGAACTGCAGTAGCCTTCCCTTCATCATTAGTTACGGGTGCTACTGTTTTGGGAATAGCAGTAACAGCCTCTCTTCCACAGTCATAAACTATGGTGCCACCTGAAATGAAACCATCCAACGGTTTAGACGTACTAACAGGATATAAGTTGGTTAGTTTCGGAGTGAAGTCCGGAGGACACTCAGTAATCTATGTGGAGGTCGATGGTTCGGAACCTAGGCCAGGTTTGACTCGGATGTTGTCAGGGTCAGTCCTAAAGGTAGAGGCTATTTCTCCGAATTTTAGCCACTTACGATTTATTTCCTTTTCATGTTCCAATTCATTTTCGAGTCGTTTCACAATAACTTTTAGGCCCATTAGGTTGGTATTTAACAGATGATTTTCAGCTCTTAGATCATGATACCAAGCCTCTTTTCTCCTGAAGTCAGTTATGTCTTTTTCTAATCTAGCAACAGTAATCTCAAGACGTTTATTCTGACTTTCCATATCTTTGTACATTTGAGTAATTATTTGTCTCTCATTCTTTTCATGATCATGTTCAGTAATAAGAGATTCTAATTTACTCATGAGCTCAGAGATCGAAGGTACCTCAGAATTTGCCATGAGGCAGACGTTCAGCTTGGGAGTTGGCTCATCATTCAAGGATTCCTCCTCTTCTTTGGAGCCACTGACGTATTTTGTGACGAACGCCTTCCTCTTGTTCTTGCTGTTGTTTGAGGTGGAGCGGCGAGGAGTTACCTTGTCACTTTTCTCGGCCACTTTAGATTTGGATCTATAGTCCTTGGCCCAGTGACCGGTTTTCCCACAGTTGTAGCATTCCTAGGAACTGGACTCCGGTCGCTCCTTTCTTTGGAAAGATGATGAGGAGGGTCTCCTGAATCCTTTTCTGCTTTTCCGTAGGAATCGCTTAAAGGATTTGACAAGAAAAGTTATCTTCTCCTCCTCGTCAGAATCAGAATTCTCAGACGCGTCTGTATCATCATTCCTCAGTATGCTTAGACAATCCGTAGCTTTGAGAGCTACCCCCTTTTCTTTCCGAGCTATTTTCTCATCCCGATCAGAGTTACTTAATCCTGACTTCGTGAGTCCGCAGCTCTCCATACAGTTCTTCAAGGGGAACATACTGCCAGTTCTTGTCTGACTGCATCTGGAGTTGTTTGGAGTAGTAGCGATCCTAGCAAGGAGTGAAAGAACTTGTCATTGATCTGAGATTGAGAATAATGCTCATTTACAGTTTTCAGCTCAAGGATGAGTTTGCCGAATCTCCGATAGATGCTTTCGAGTGATTCGCCCGGTTTATGATTGAAACTCTCAAAGTTCTGTCTGAGAGTACAGATAACATTCTGCGTTTGGGATTGACTTCCCTCATAGAGGATTGTCAGTTTATCCCAGACAGCTTTCGCTATCGTGCAGCCCTGGACATCCGTGAAAGCCTCAAAATCCAAGGACGATGTAACATATGCCAGAGCCTTTTCATTGGCACACTGCCAAGCTCTTTCATCATTGGTGAGTTTGGCATCAGTCTTCGCTCTTCTGACTCCATGTTCTCCAATAGTCATCGGAGTGGGTATCTCCTGATGAAGACATGGCCACATGAGGTGATCATGGCAGACCATGAACATTCTCATGCGAGCTTTCCACTGGGAGAAAAAGCTCAGGTGTGAACTTGGGTGGCTTTGTCAGAGTGAACCCAGAACTCCGTGGTTGTGCAGCAGCGGTAGCAGCAGGTTGAGGTGGATCGACATTTTCACTGCTGCTTCGATTAGGAAGGGGCTCTTGTGCACCTCCGGAGTTAAGGCGAGTGTTGAAAAGCATGCTACTTTCTTCAGCCATTTGTAAGAGTGAAAGAGTGGGATCTCTACTTGGAACAAATAGAACTTGCTCTGATACCACTTGTTGGTCCCTGGTAGCCTAGAGGGGGGGTGAATAGGCTTAAATCAAAACTCTTTTCTCACAGGTGTAACACAATCTGGTTAAAGGATATAAAATCAGTGCGGAAGATAACCAGATAGTGGAAGTATTTTGCTTTATTATCAGATGATAATTACAACAAAATAAGCAGCAATTATAGTTGATTACACTAGCACTCGGCTTTACAATTACACACACTGGCGTTAATAATCTCTATAAGCTCTTGGACAACAACCTTTCTCACGCGTGTATCAGTATTTCCTTCGTATATGTACGCACACCTCTTCAATGTACAACGTTACATATATATATAGACATCCTAGGAATCTATCTTGGAACTGTATTTTCCTAGCACTGTGTAAACATTAAGTTCTTCTTGGAAAATGCTTCTGCTATAACTACTTCGGATGTGGAGCTCAAAATATGGGAAGCATAAGTGAATTAAATTACTTCGCTTGATTCCAATTGCATTTGGGACTGTATCCACATCTCCGAGTGGTCCACGTGTAAGACAGTTTAGATCTTCAATGAGTTTGTCTTAGATCGGAACACAATGAGCTGATATCATAAATGCGGTATTAATAAGTTGAAGTAGCGTCTTTTTAGTCCGGTGTAGATTTCCTTACTCCGTATCAACGAGGTTCGGATCCTTACTCCATATTAGTTATTGCTTACTCCGTGTACATGAAGTCCTGAAATCCTTATTCAGTGGCAGCGCTTCCTTACTACGCATGAGGTAGATATGCGGAATCCTTATTCCGCATCAGCGCTTCTTTACTCCGCGTGAGTTCCTTACTCCGCTTGAGTAATGATTTAGATTCCTTATTCCGCATCAGATGTCCTTACTCCGCATCAGTCGTCCTTACTCTACATCAGTCATTTCTTACTCCGCTCGAATGAAAGACTCGGATTCCTTAGTCCGTATCTTCTTTTCCTTAGACAACTAGAGTGAAAGACTTAATTCTTTCTCTGTAATAAATCTCTCTTACTCCATACAAGGCGTAGACTCGGATTCTCATTCCGTATAAAATGACTTAGTCCAATCAATAATAAGAGCGCGGATTCCTTAGTCCTTTTCACAAGTGATTAGTTCATACGAGAGAGTCCTTACTCCAGATGAAGACTTAGTTATTTACCAAGTGTTTGACGACACTCATGATGACCTGGATCAGGATTATATATCCTGTCCTTTGCTTTGCTCTTACAGGAGTAGGTCCGGATTAAAGTTTTATCTTCTGCACAGACTTAGAGTAAACATGAAACAACTTAAATCAAATTACATTAGGTTTGATCCGCATCATCCAAATTCTAGGTTTGATCCAATAGATTTTATATATATATAAACAAAATAAATAATAATCATTTAACCTTAATGGTTAGACCATTACCGAGGTGAAAAAGAGACCATGAAATTGAGTCGTTTCGGCTACATTTTCCTAGCATTTTTCGAGTCCAGGTAGGGCAAACTTGCCCCGGACTCCAATGGGATAAAAACTTTTCACCATCCAACTTGAGATAGGCTTAGGTGAAGATAGAGATGGCAATAGGGCAGGGCGGGTTTTTGGTCGCCTCGCCCCCATCCCCAGTAGGGGAAATACGCCCCGTCCCCGCCCTGTGCCCCGTCAGGTATCAAATGTTTTGCCTCATCCCCGCCCAGCCAGGGCACAGGGCGAGGCGGGGATTCCCCGCTCCACACTTGACGGCCTAAACCCATCCACATGCAAGCCCAGCCGCACGACACTAGACGGCTGATGACGTTAATTTATATAGAGTTCACACATGTGTCTTTCCCCTATTTGCATTCGTTTTTCATAGTGTTTTGAGTGTTTTTATTATGATTGAGTGTTAAATCATGTTGTTTGTCATGTTTTAGTGTTTTGTAGAGTCGTGTTGTGTTTTGGGTGTATTTTGCAGGCAAACAGGAAAGAACTGGGCGAATCGAAATATAATACGGATTGGAACAAAGAATGTCATTGCGATTAGACTTTTTGCCTTCGTCGCGACACAGAAGGAAATACATTTTGTCATGACATAGAAGGAAATACATTTCGTCGCAACAAGGTCTTTTGCCTTCATCATGATAGGCATTGACTTTTTCCCCATGTTGTATTTTTCCTATTTTATTTTTAATGTAATATTTAGGGGGACTATATAAGGAACAAGTATAGGATGTTGTTAGGGATTCTGGACCCTATGGGAGCCCTCCTTAACGGCTAAGAAACCTAGGTTTGGTTTCTTAGATTTCTCTTTGATTTTGGGTAATTTTCATGTAATCTTGATTCAAGAACACTTTGGTATTGGGTGAGGATTGTTTGTATGCTCTCGTAACAGGTTGGTTGTCTTCTCTTCTCTCCTTGTAATCTCCAATTTGATAATCAATAACATGTTTCTTCATTATTTCATGGAATAATCCTTTTTTCCTAGGGATTGGGAGTAACCTAATCCCAATATCTTGATTGTATAAATTTGTTTGGTTATTTCTTATCTTTATCTCATGAATGATTTTATTTTATCAATTGAATTCATGTTGTAGGCGTTGCAAACCTATTGCATGTTTTAGGTAATTAAATGAAGAATTGAAAAATGAAATTTAATTATCGGAACCCATAAAATGAAACCTAGGACTTGCGAGTCACTAGTGTAGTCCATGATCCTAGGAAGATTCATGGTTGATCACCCCTCAATGGGTTTGACTTTATTTCAGTGAGTCACAAAAGTAGGCCATTGCTAAGGCTAGGCACGCCATTATTCACGCGAAAGCGATTGACGGTTACCTTAGGATCAATCACCTTCAGATGATTAGAGACCATAAGAATAATCAATCAAACCATATGATAAGGAATTGGAAATTGCAGTGAATCTCAACTCTAGAATTTCATTATCTTATTTTTTATTTTATCTCTAAGATTTATTTTTTTTTATTTTATTTCATTACATTGTTTGCTTAGACAATAGGAATACAACTAGGTTAGAGATTTCCAATCGTGTCTCTATGGGATCGACCCTTACTTTCCTTCTACATGTTAGTTAGGTTTTATAAATATTATTTTGATAGCGTGAGTGCGACAAAACGCTATATCAACGGCCCAAGTCCAACCACAGGCAAGTCCAGTCCACCTGCATGCAAGTCTGGCCCAACCCACCCGCCCAGACTTGACCCACACGCCCCGCCCGCCCAGATGACCTGCCCACGTGCAAAAAATCCTAGCAAGAATATTGCCAGGACTAAGAATCGAACCTAAGACCTCCCTTATGCATAACAACTCACTCAACCATCAAGCTAAACTATCTTTGTTATACATACTTATGTTTAATATATATAGTTATAATATAACATATAAATAATTGTAATAATAATAATACTATTGTTGTTATTATTATCATTAATGATAATATTATTATTAGTAGTAGTAATGATAATAATAATAAAAAAGAGTGTATGATTTGTTTTAAAAATAATAATAATTACAAACTATATATATTTATATTAGAATAAAAACTAAATATACTATTAATATTTTGATATAAAATATAAATTAATTAAATTTAAAATTAGTTTTGAAGTTATATATTAGTTCATACTAATATATGATATAATTATAAATTATATCACTTTATTTTATATGCTTGTATTTTATATTAAAACATTACTATTACTTTTAATAAATATTTATTTTTATTTAAATATAAGTATATATACTTTATGAGTGATATTATTTTAAAATAAAATATTTACTTATTACTTTTATTAGTAGTAGTACTATTTTTACTACTAATATTATTTCTATGTTAGATTTTAAATATCTACACTAATTATGTAAATATAATAAGCAATATTCATTCATGATATATATAATAATTATCGATAAACTTTTTAACATTAGTTATTAAACTTCAAATACTCAATAATTATCATATTACTTATGTTATATATATATATATAATTATATATATATACATGTATAAATTATAATCAATAAGTAATAATTTAAATAGCAAGTAGTGATAATCTAAGTAATATTTTTATCATCGATAATAAGTGATAATATGAATAATGATAACCTAACTAATAAAATTATATATAATAGTTATCATATTACTTATGTTACATATATATACAAACTCACACTTAATCATATCACTTAATATAATTATTAATCATATTACAGGACGAAAATTGCTTACCCCATACCCCGTAGGGCAATATACCTGCCCCATACCCCGAAAACTTAAAAAAAAAAACCTATCCCATCAGGGCGAATACGAGTTAAATTGCCATCCCTAGGTGAAGACACGACAAATTGTCTCCCTAAGGTTAAACAATTCATTTTCTTCTTACAAATCAACTTTATAGTAGTTAGATATATACTTATTATTATGCTTACGCTATCCAACTAATTATAATATGTATGGCTAAATAAGCTTCTAAGCAGTAAAATTTAAAATAATGTTAATAATAATAATACCATAATATATTAATATATACATACATACATAGAATATATATATATATATATATATATATATATATATATATATATATGGATTATGAGTGGACTTGAAGAATTAATTATGCAAATATGCAATCATAAACTACTCATTTATCAGTTCCAAATTTGTTTTGGGTCTCAATACACGTGGGATGGAATGCAACACAGAATAGTGGGCTCACATTAAATTTTTTATTTTTTATTATTTAAAAAAAAAAAAGACTCACCAACCATTCATATGGCACAATATAGCATCCTGGTAGTCCAGTATTTTCCTTTTCTTCCATATATATAATAGGATGTATGAGGAGAACTCAATAGATATATAAATAAAATGACATTTATATACGTTAAATACAAAAAAATTATTACTTCACTTACAACTCAATGAAATTACACACAGACATAGTATATACACGCATATAGCACGCGCCATGCTACTACGATGCACCAAATTCCTCCTCCTTGAGTCACCAAGCTGATGTTTATTTCTTTTTTCGGGGGGGGGGGGGGGGGGGGGGGGGGGGTTCGATTGGTTTGGTAGTAATAGAGATAGGCCGTATTAATAAATAGCAAAACACTACTATTCTTCACAGTGATGCTGGGTTAATGCGCCGTCAAATTACCTTTCAACATTCCAACAGCTCCAGCTGGGTAAATTTGACACTCGCGACGGGGATTAAAATGAAAAGAAGAAAAAAAAATCTAATAACAAATATTAAATATAAAAAGGGAGTCCTAAAACAGTGAAGCTACTTACCCAGCACTGCACAGAGTTTTTCTTTCTCACAAACAAAACCAACAAAGGAACACAAATGCACTGGCACAGTTTCGGGAAAGAGACCTACCACCGGTGTTAATCAAGATGCGAACAGCCGTTTGATGCCAGTTTTCTGCTCTGCGGTAAGATGCCTTGGGAACTTTATATTGAACTTGATTCTCAAATTCCCTTTCTTGGATGGTTCCTTGGGGATGGGCATGCCCTCCCCTTTAATAACTTCTTCATGGGTAGGACTAATGATGGAGCTTATCGAAAGTGGCAGATTCCGTCCATCAAGGGTTGTCAACTGTCCTATATACCCCGTGAGAGCTTCTGCAAGAGATACCTTTTGGGTGGCAAGAAGATCATTCCCATCCCTCTTAAACACACTGTGAGGCTTTTCATCAATGATGAAGACTAGATCTGATGGAATAACGCCACGTTGTTCATTTCCCTTCTCTGGGAAAGTGATTTTTGTTCCCTTCTTCCACCCAGGCTTGATCTCAATTGTGAGAATTTCCTCCACTGTGGTAGACCTCCTACACAACCAGCTAAGATAAAAGAACAGAACTTGAAAAAATAATCCAAACACATATCATCAATTTCACACTCCTGTCAATTTAGTTCCACAAGGCAACAACCATCCCCAAAGTTTGGTCCACCATCTTTCCTTGTTCATGACGAGGACAAACGATGAGATAACCAAAAGTACATCTTCAGTCAGTACACCAACACAATATTTATTGCTAGGTTTGCCAAATTCCACTATGTTTTGGGCACATAATAAATTCCATTTAGTAATGCCTAGCGTCATGGTTTTGAGTACACAGTAGCTAGAAGGTGCATCTGCAGGTTTAGAAGTTTACAAGCAAGATTCATTGGAAGCAGGTATACAAATAAACATAATACAGTCAACATTAAAGGCAAAAACAACAACAAAAAAACATTTAAAAGGCAGTATTTTTAAGGATGAAGTGCTCCTGAATATGCTGTAACCCTTAACACTTCATCTGCATATATGTTTCCTAGAGCAGAATATGCAGTAAAATCTTTCATAAGGGCAGGGGAAAAGAACATTCTAAGTATTCACGTGTTTTCCATCCTCTATGCTTCTCCTTTGACTGTAGTATTAAAGATTTTGTTACTTTCAAAAATATTTTATGACTAATGACATCATCCTCGTACTTGCCCATGCTCACTATATGCCAGAAAAGAATATAATAATAACTAGGTCTAACAAATTTATGTTCTATCTCTGTTGAAATAACTACAAAATTATCAATCAGAGCATTAAACTCTTAGCTAGGGAACCAGGATTCTAGTTATTGGAAAATCAATTAATACATATACATATGACACATATAGCCGGTGAACTAACATGGTTGACAATGTTGTTATTAAAAATTGGCTTACCCTTTTCACACGTCTCAGTGCTACATTGTGATAATTAGTCTGCTATTTACATCGCGTTCAATTCGATTTTCCATGAATAAACGAAGCATATTGAAGTTAATTGTTATTTTGTACATGAGAAGATACGGAACAATAAAATTGAGGTCACACACATTCAAACTGATCAACTTGCCGATCTCTTTACTAAATCTCAAAAGGATATCCATGTACATCAATTTTATAACAAGTTAAGGCTATTTGATATATATATATATATGCTCTAACTTGAAGGAGAATATTAAAAAACCAATTAATACATGTCATATAGTGTGTTACCATATTTGATATTTTGTAATACTATATGTATGGGTCCTTTGACATTATAAAAAATATAAAAAAATATTATTCTACCTCTCTCCTCTCTCTCTTCACACTAGTTTTTACATGATCAGGTATCATGAGAGAATTAATTGTTGATTTTTTTTCTTGCACACTAAACTACCATCATTTTCTATATTATTACAACTCAACAAAATTATGCTTAGATCTTTGCATTTATATATACGACACTGCTAAATATAATATTTCAAAGAAACACCATCAACTCATAAAAATGTTTAGCCCAACAAACTGTTTTTAAGTGTAATGTCACCTTTACTATCCAAACACAATCAAAATCATAAAGCACCATAAAAGAAGTATCCTCTACATGAGATCTCTCCTATATGTATACCCTCGGCAATTAGTACCCTGAATAAAACAAACTAATTGCATAAAAGCTCATCTTTAATAAACATCCAGTATTCATCTTTCCTTCCCAGTAATTATGTAAAAGAAGCTTCACATCAGATATGATAATCCATGGATCAGTGGATTGCGACAATCTTTTATGCCATATCATCGTGTGAAGAATGAGTGTAGAAAATCAGTTTTTCATATCATCCATTGAAGATTACTTAATGCCAAAAATCAGGTTTCACACCTGGCAAATATGTTGCACATTCAAGGCCATCAGGCCATGCAACATGAGTAATAAAACACAAATTTATAAGAGGAAATAACAAAACAGAAAGGTAATGAAGTAAAGGCTTCCAACAATTATCATAATGCCCGATATCATCAAATTTTTTTATAAGTAATAAAACTTTATTAAGAACCAAGTACACAAGACACAAGACATGCACCAAGGGAGAAATAACATATGAACAAAAACAAACGGACAACACCCAGCTCAAAATGAACACCCATCAATAACAACCATAATACAAAAAAATGAGAATAACTCGAGACAGAGAGCCACTCAAGAAGAAAACATAATACAAAGGCCTTATGCTCTATCACGTCAAGCGCGCGATTCTCAAACAGCCTAACATTTCGCTCGCGTCAAAGGCACCATAATATACAATGAGAAAAAACACACCAAAGTTGCGATCAGATACCCATACAACTAGCCCAATAGGAAAATAAATCGACAACACCACCAAGGAAGCCCAAACAAACCAGAAATCATGTCCCAAAGCTCCCTGGACAACGGACAATGAAGAAAAATATGATCAATAGACTGTGGTCGCCTGACACAAATAACATCAGCTAACCACCACCATACCACGATGACATAAGGTATCTGTCGTAAGGACCTTACCAAGCAACGCAAACCAAATAAAAAAAATCACACGAGAGGGGATCAGAACCTTTCAAATAGCCTTCCACGAAAAGCAAATAGTGACGTCCGGAGTAAGAAGAGAATATAAAAAATACACACTAAAGCCAATCGCCTTAGCATGACGCCAACCCACCCCATGAGCACCACGCAAGACATAGGACATCCAACCCCCCTCCAAGGCACCAAATTTCACCAAAATCACATTCTGCTACAAGGTATCCCTCTCGAGCCCGAACCTCCAAAGCCACTTACCAAGAAAAGCCTCGTTAAACCATCGGATCCTCCTAGTAGCAACTAGCGAGACCACCCTAAGCAATAGACTGACAAACAGACCCCCAATGGACCAAATGAGGTTGGGCCACTGCCCAAGCCCTCAAATGAGGAACCACACCAACAGTCACTAACTCAGACTTGCCCAAATTGATTCACAGCCCCGAAAGAGCCTCAAGCCAAACCAGGAGGGAACACAAATGAAAAATATGCTCAGGGTCAAGCTTACAAAAGAGCAAAGTATCATCCGCAAAAAGCAAATAAGAAATAGTCATAGTTATTAAAGGCGCAAGGCGCACCTAAGGCGCAAAGGCTGGGCTTGGCCTAGGCGCAAAGCGCAAAAAAAGCGTGAGCCTGAAGGACCTGAGGCACACCTTTGTATGAAAGAAATTATAAAATATAGTAATGAAATAAACACATCAATTTAAACATAAATAAGTCAAATACTCTCAATTATAACAAACTACTCTCATTTGAGACATGCATTTGCATTTCTTTCACGGTTCGAAGTATCGTCCAAGACTGCCACAGATCGCCCGAATCGTCACGGTATCGGAGGGTCCCGATACGAGATCCAGCCCCGATGCCAAAATATCGCGCATTCTCTCTGTCTCATTGATCTCGGCCGAGATATCGGGCGAGAAGAAACGATTCGACCGAGACTCGTTGCATCACGGACGAACATCCGTCCAAAATTGAAGCAGGTACATACCTTCCTTCCTCCACTCCTTTTTTTCGCCGATATTCTTTAAATCCTTCACGCCGACGTCCATCGATGCCATCCTCCCCATCTTCTCTTCTTCCTCTGTCTTCTCCGACGGGAAATATTGCGGCCGATCGCCGGATTCTGGAGGTGGACGAAGATCTTCTTCGACGGGATCTTCTTCCTCACCGCTGGGCGCTACCGACTGCTGGATTCTGGAGGATCGCACACTGCCGCAGTCAACGCACGCTGCGAGATGCGTTTTAAGTTTTAACATGTATTTATTTATTTAAATTAACTGATTTTGTTTTAAACTAATATAGTAATAGTTAAATTAAAAATATTTAATACCCAAAATAAATTTAAGAATATTTAACATATTGTAAATTAAATTTAAAATATTTAATATCAATTGCTATAAATTTAAATATATTTATTATAATATAAATTTAATACAATATAAATTAAATTAAATTAAAAATATTTAATACGATATAAATTTAATACTGACTACTAAAAATAAAATATAATGTAAAATTTATTTTCATATTATTTTAATACAATATAAATTAATTATAAATGTGTAAATTAAGTTAATTTATAATGAATATATGTGCTTTTTTTAATAAAATTATAAGTAATTGATTTATTAAATTAAATAATAGATACTTTTCAGAGGACATATATATATAATTAGACATTTTAATAGTTGTATTATTTAATAGTTGTGTTATTTAATCAAGTTATTCATATTTAGCGTCTTTTTTTATGTTTGAAGTCATAACATGCAATTCAAATCATCTATTTTACTTGTTTAAGGATTTTAATGTAATGATTTAATTTTTTCTGATTTTTCTAAAAATTTTATTTTTTTATTTGAATATTATTTCACGCTTAAAGTTATATCTCGCCCGAAATATAACGAGTTGTCCGCGACCGCGACGCGACGCCGTCCGCAACCGCGACTTCGAACCATGATTTCTTTGCCCACCAAATTACATGTTGCTTGGGTTTATAAATACCTCCATTTGTTACCTTAGAACAAAAATCACAAGTGAATGCATTTTTGTTACCACTACTTGTGTTGCATATTTCTAACCTGGATCTCTTATTGAATTTTGGATTACAAATATCTAATAACACAAAAATAATGAGTATTAGATATTAAGATAGAGCATTAAAAAAAACAATGCTAGGAAAATTGTGCTCTAAAAAACAGATGCATTGCCGGAAATAAAAATAAAAATCAGACTGCTCTCGCAGGAAAAAAAAGAAGGAAAAAACAAATAAAAGCAAACGATCCGTGAGACAACTAGAGACGCAAAGGCTGAGGAGCCATCTACGAGACAACCAAGAGACACGATAGCTAGGGTACGCATCGCCAAGATCGACGTCGCAGAGAGCTGCATTGTCGGGAATCGTCACAGAGAGGTGCGTCGTCGACAGTCGAAAAAGAGAGAAGAGAGAAGAGAGAACGACAGACGCACCTGGTTCGTCGTTGCCGAAGGTTGCCACTGGACCGCTGGTACGCACGATCACACGATTCTTTCCTTTCTTTTTTTTTTTGGTTTCAATATATCATATAATTGACGCACGACCGCGTCGCTCCTCAAGGCGCACCTTCGCGATGCCTAGCACCTAGGGACGAGGCACTAAAATGCACGCTTAATGTGGGCTTCACGAATGTCACGTTGACTGGAAAAAAGGCGGGCGCAACCCCTGCGCCCGCCTAGATTTTGCGCCTAGGCGCGCCTTTAATAACTATGGAAATAATAACCCAATATCACAAGCAAAATCAACCAAATGGCTAAAAGCTTCCATCATGAGAAGGAAAATTGTAAAGGCTCATATCTAGATAGGACTAAGAGATAGCCTTTCTTTGATGTTGAAAACATCTGAATGGTAATGTGGCTATCGATGTGAGCATTATGATAGTACTTGGGTCCGACTCTGGGTCGGGGCCCGAGTGACCTGATGGTTGAATTTACCGTGGTTTATTGGTTGACTTTGCGTTTGAACGGTTAATTGAATTAGAAAATATCTTAAGAGTAATGTGCTCGTCATTTCGAACATTTTGGCTATAATTAGACTCAATTTGGAGTTCGTGACCTTGGGAGGGAGCTCAATTATTGCTCAGCTCAATTATTGGGCCAATTATTGGGCCAATTAGTGGCGAGGTCAATTCTTAACAGATATAAATAGGTGGAGGCAAGAGAGAACGGGATGGCATTCGTTTTAAGTTTTGCGTGGAGGAGAGCTTGGGTTTGAGGAACTTGCAGCTTGGAGCCATGGTTTGGCGATTTGTAGCTATCTGATCTGTGCTCGTACCTCCAGGTAGGTGACTCTATCTCTTTACATGAATCCTAATAGGATTAACATGCATGATTTGGGTGAAATTATGGATTTGGGGATGAACCCTAGCAATTGGGGAAAACCCAATTTTGCTTGTTTCTTTGAATTAAAGATGTTTTGGTAGCCACATATGGCTAAGATGAGAGAGAAACCCATGTTCGGGTTGAATTGATGCTTAGAAATGGGTTTTTGGGGTCATCAGACTAGTTTTCCTACGAATAGCATGTTGTAGACCCGTTTAGGCGAGTAAAGATCACATGGTCGACGATCGAGGAGTCCGTGCGTAATGTCTAATCCAAAGTGGAAGCTCGGATGAGTGTTGTTCCGGATGAGTGTTATTCCGAATGAGTGTTGTTCCTGCTGAGTGTTCCAGATGAGTGTTTGTGATTGCTCGGATTTCTTTTTAAGTCTCGGTCTAAGGACAATGCGCCTGATGTGTACAGTCACAATTTGGACAGTCGACGTGGTCAACTTGCTGGGGTCAACATCGACCTAATGAAGTTTCTAATGAGCTTGCGAAAAACATCTTTCATGAAAATCCCTAATCTTTTGGGGAAACTAACCTCTATTACAGGGGGAGTGTTGTAAACCCTTAGTGGTTGTTTTGTGCAATAAATTGCATGAATGGGGGACCTTCGGTCTTAGAATTATATTATGGGTTGCTAAGTTGTATTACGGTGCTGGTTTGTCCGCCATATGTGTGTTTAACTCCAAGAAGGAGGAAGGTAGGACCTATGACTTAGGTTCTTGTTGGGGTTTCGATGGACATTTCATATGGGAGAAACATAGTGTTCTCCATTGTGGATTGTTTGCGATCATTTTGGGCTTAAAAAAGTCCATGGGGTGCCAATGGGCACTGTGAGAGCCTAGTGAGGCTGTGTAACGAAACCTTCATGGTTTGTCATGGCTTGTTTGACGTTATGGTTGGGCCATGAGGGCAAGGTGCCTAGAGGCGGTGAGGGTAGTTGGCACCATGAGAGCCTCATGGTTTGTTTGTTCGTATGTTGATTGCTATGGTTAGCTTATCTACATACGTGTACTGTGTGGGACCTTTGAGTCTGTTGTGATATGTTATGCTCGCTTGTATATCTCTGTGTGATAGTTATATGTGATATGTGAGACTTTAGGGTCCATATGATATGTTGCTTTCGACAGGTGGCATATTCGGTAGTTGAGCTTTACGCAGATGTACCCTACGTGGGTGTGACAGGTGGCTAAGGCCCCTGGGATTGTGATGTACCCTGTTGGGTGAGGCTACGGCCTGATGAGCTCTTAATGAGCGGATCCTGTTGAGGATTGTATTGAGCCATTGAGCTTGTGGAGCTAGGGCTGAGTGTCCTGAGCTGAGATCCTGTTGAGGATCGTGTTGAGCCATTGAGCCCGTGGAGCTAGGGCTGAGTGCCCTGAGCTGGGATCCCGTTGAAGATCGTGATTAAGTTGTCCTGTGTGGATAAGCGGTCTTAAGACTAATAGCCTGTGTTGCTGTGATTGTGATAGTCTGTGTAGCTGTGTTGAGGCAGTGGTAGTGCTTGTTTATATAATTTGCAATGATATTTTTGGATTGTGGGATAAGGATGTCATATGTGATCTTGTGAGACTCCTGATGACAGTTGGTAGAGGCCCCTGTGATGTTTTGCTTCGGGATGTGTCCTGATGTTTGATTCTTTTGATTGTGCTTTGAGTATATCTTACTTGGTAGGTTGTTGTTTGTTGTGGTTTGCCTTTCAGGTGTTGTTAGGGCTAGTGGAGGCTTCCCTTCTAGGAGGTCTTTGCTTGCTCGTACTCTAAGGTACAATGTAGTATGTTTGCTTGTATATCTCTTCTAATATATTGTGTCGTCAGATGTGGCTTAATGGTAGTATACATGATTACCCATGATGTATGATTGTACTCTTCTGTGATTAAGACAGCACCCGTGGTCTTGTCTCTTTCGATGCTTGTCACCAACCCCTTGACCTTTTCAAGTGCGAGCAAAGGAAAGTCATGTTCCTGGTTCCGGGTACCCTAAAATTTGAGGGCGTGACAAAAATAAACAAGGACAAAGGATCCCCATGATGAAGGCCACGAGAGCTCAAAAAGAAACTATTAGGGTTGCCATTCACCAAGACTGAAAAGCAAACAATAGAAATACAAAAAGAGATCCACTGCTAATACCTTGGAGAAAAGCCACACCACCACAAAAGATAAATGAGAAACCCCAATTAACATGATCATATGCTTTCTCCAAATCTAGATTGCATAACATGCCAGGGAGAGAGCCCTTCAACTAGCAGTCAAGGCACTCATTGGCAATGAACATCGAATCAATGATCTATCTACCATGAACAAAAGCAAAGTTGATCGATTGAAAATCCCAAATAGCCGTAGCCTCATGCTTCTGGGGGATAAGAACAAGAAAAGTAGCATTGAGACTATGCTCAAAAGAGTAAATGCTCATAAAATTCTACACAAACCAAGAAGACATCCGACCGCACCATATTCTAACAACGCTAATAAAAGCAAGAGGAAAACCATTAGGACCAAGGGCCTTGTCTCTTTTGCAACTACGGACAACCTGCTCAATCTCCTCCGAAAAAGGCTAGTCCAAACACAAGGCATCCTTGCTGGAAATAGCATCAAAAGAAAGCTTGTTGAGAAGTGGCCGATGGACCCCATTCTCCCTATAAAGGATCTTATAAAAATGAACAATATGCTCCTGAATAGCTTTTTGACCCAACGATAGACCACCATCCAATTACAGAGCTCCTATAGAGTTGTGGCACCGGTGGAAATTTGCCAAACAATGAAAGAATTGGAAATTCTTATCCCCATCCTTCATCCAGAAAACATGAGACTTTTGACGCCAATAGATCTCCTACACAAGAATCCTCTCAAGCTGAGTAGTCAAGGACTCACACTGTCCCTTCTCCACCACAAGATAACGGACAGAGCACAGCAGTCCGATCAAGGGCCCATGCACGAGTGCTTTCGAGAGAGAATGTGCCCAAAGACATCGGCATTCCACCTCTGTAAGTACCCCTTTAACAGCCGCAACTTGGCAACAAACACAAAGCTAGGAACCCCCTCCACGCGGAATGACTCCCACCACTCCCAAATCTGGTCAACAAAACCATCAGCCAAGGAAGAACCACATCAACTCAAAGTGAAAAAGCCGCCAGGTAACAGCAAACAGGACCACAATCTAAGGTCACAAGAAAATTATCAGAACTAATACGACACAGTCACTACTTTTCAAAAGGAAATCACACCACATTAAAATTCCCATCGAGACACCACGACACAGCCAAACAACAATGAATGCCTGTGAGCTTGTCCCACATCAAATACCGATCCTGCATAATACGAAGGCCATAAACTCCCGAGAATATCCACTTGAGATGATCCCCAACATTACAAAAGTGACAAGTAACTGAGAAATCCCCAGCAGCCACATCCGGCTTCTCCAACACCCTAGTATCCCACACGACCAAAATACCACCATAAGCACCAACCGAAGACATGAACACCCAATCTACAAAAGGGCACCACCAAAGGCTCCAAATTTCAGAGACCGAGAAAGCTTCCAACTTGGTCTCCTGAAGACAAATTAAATTAGCATGCCACTCCACCAACAAGTTCCAAATACCTAATCTCTTATCCCGATTATTCATACCCCGCACATTCCATGAAAGGAGCTTAAAATTCATGGAGCAACTAAAATATCCCTCCCTGTCAAAGAGACATTCCCAAAAGTAGAACCCGAACCCTTGCCATCGTAATTCACTAAGGAGACAAGACATTTCAGCTCCTGAGACCCAGACCGGCCTATGGGGGAAGGCTTTGAAGCCCGACTAATGTCAAAGCATCGCTGCAAGTGCCTAGCTTCAATATCTTGAAGCAAATCAGTAATAACCCCCTCGTACCCCTCATGAGTAACTCCGAAAAGATGACCAATGGCTTTGTGCTTCTTCTGTACCCACGTGAAAGGCAATGCCCACCCTCCTGGTTACTGACACTATCTGGACCAACAACTGCCAAGGGATCAACACACAACAACTCCACCGCCCGTTCCCCGAAGGAACTGACCTGCACAGGCACACCAACCAACCCCCCTCCATCGCTCCTGGAATCCGCCACGACCATACTAAGCTCCGACCTTGCCTCCGAGGCAGCAGAACCAGTGTGAGGCCAGTTGGGAAAGCCAGCAATAGACAGTAGAAAAACCTCCACAGGCTCTTTAAACAATCCCATGCGACCCACCATAGCAAGCGAGCGAGAGAGCCACAACAAATGCCCCCGACTCCAAAGCCCAAAACGCGCCAACATCCTACAAGAGCCCCACCAAGGATGAACTCGCCTCAGGCGGAAGATGGATCTGACCCCCAACACAAAGCACAATACGCCAGTCGCTGGGCGCAGCACCAAACGCAACCCCAGGCGAACGCGACCGATGCAAGTAGACCACACCCACTACCGACCGTGAAGGGGGAACCTTTGGGCGCCACTCCAACCAAGGTCGCAGAGGAGGTCTAGACCGAGACCACAAATCCCTACTAATGGGCCATCATCGCCCCCCATAAATCGCTCTAGAACAACCCCCACCCACACAACGCGTTAACCGTCATGCGCACTGTTTTCCAGAATCACTTTAAGATCCACCTCAACAGTGGCTGAACAAGAGCTTGCACTAATACTCCCAACTGATCCATCTTCATGTGCAAATTCGACAGCATATCAAATCAAGAGATGAACCTACAATGTCGACGGAGGAGCACAGACCGTTGTCTCGAGTTGCCATGGGGAACCCACCTCACAGATCGGAGCACCCCGCATACGCAACTGACCATCCAACGTCTAACTAAGGCCCAGCCAACCACTCCCATCTCGTCTAGCCAAAAAGATCAACAGTCCCGATCACAATGACGACCCCAACACCAAAATAGAAAGAAAATAGCCATTCGTGTTACGACATTTCTAGAGCAGAAGCACTCAGTCACCTTCTCGGAAAGAACGTTTCGTAAGAGAGGATGGAGACAAAGCGACCACGTCCTTTAAAGCGCCACGAAGCCAACGGGCAGAGGCAAGACCCATTGACAATGAGCTGATTCGAAAGTGACTCCTCTCGACCTCGTGCACCACCAAACCATGAGAGAGGATTTCAAAGGTCTTCAATTCAACCCTCTCCACCATACGCACAACCAGATCAAACATCAGCAACAATAAAGAGACATAAAATATGTGTCAAATGTTTCAACATCACCAGCATATTAAAGTCAAGAAATGTAAAACAACATCATACTTAAAATTGCAAATATAGCATAGCTCCAATCAACTCACATATTTGTTTGAGGATGTCCATTCAACAATTGAAATAATAACCGTATCAAAAGGAACAGGTCAATACAGCTTTCCTACATGTTTATTCAAGAACATCCAATTCACTGCAAACCCAAAACCAAAAACTCAACAAAAATCCTATTCAATTAACGAGGAATATTCAAACAAATTAATGCTTGGATTGATGAAGACCAAATAACAGCATATTTAGATTGAGTGTTTCAACTTCTTAGAGTTTGGGCTTCTACAATAGCATGGGTTAGAGCAATCTCCAACTTCAAGAATGACAATTGTTCTACATTCCGACTTTTCCCTCACAATATTCCAAATCTAAAAAAGCCCTTTGTACCTTCTACACACAATTCAAAACATTTATTTGTTTACAATATCCTTCACATAATTGGCATCTAAGAATATGAGAAACTCAACAGCAGGTGTTCAGGTTTCAGGTGCAATAGCTTCTGTCTTTTAGAGGAGCATCATTGGCATAATAATTAATAACTGTATCAGATGTGAACTACCATGATCCCAACCCACAAGCAACCTCCGCTTTTATTGTCCAAGTGTTCACTTTGAAAAATTCATTTCTCAACGTATTCACAACACTTTATAGAAGTCATTTTCTATCTATTGTAATATAATTGGAAAAAAAATGCATGAATTTTTTTATCGCTCCTAAGGTATAGAACCATAATGTAAAACTAAACTCATGAGTGGAGAGGTTCATATAGTAAAGGAAAGTTTTTCTATGACAACAGCAGTACGAGAAAACAAGGTTGCATGCTCTTTCTTATGTCCAGGTTTAACTCAAGCTAAGCTTCAAAAGTATATTACAGACTACAGTGGAATAACAACAATAAAGTTAACGACGGATTCTCATGCATTACTGTAGCCTGTGTAAATAATTCAAAATTAAAATCTAAAATTTCCATAGAATCATGAAAAAAATGCCACAGGCCCCTAAAACCACAAGCAAATCCAAGAAACCAGAAACACAATTGCAATACAATGGTTATTAACATACAAAAGTATAGGGAAAAAACAAAACAAAACAAAACAAAAAGAAAGCGTTTTCCTAAAACGTCTAATGTCGCAAGACCACAAAATATAACGACACTACATTAGGTTCATCAAGCAAGTATACATTTTTTGTCTGTTTCGACACATACAATCAAAGCAAGCACACTTTTCTTTTCTTCTTGCTTTTATTTTATGATACGTAAAATTAATCATAAAAATAATCGACCTTTCAAATTCCAAAATCAAGATAAGAGCATAGCCATAGGCTTACCCAGTACTAGCTTCAGCAACATCCCTCGAAATCTTCATCTTCTTAGTAGTCCCCTTGTACAAATCCTCCAAACTGCACGGCAACGTACGCTCTATGGCAGCACCCTTCCTAGACACATTCGCGGAACCCTCGCTGGCGCCAGAACTGTTTCTAAAATTAGCAAAGATATCATCAGTAAACGAGCTCCTCGGAAACCCCGACGACCGCGACCCGCTCGCTGCGGCGGCGTCTCCCATTCCCTGAAACCCAAAAAACTCGGAAAAGATGTCGTCCGCGCTCCTCGGATTGAATCGAAACGTGGTCCGAGTGGCGCCGGCGGCGGCCTCCGGCGGAGGGACCTGGCCGTTGAGGCCCTCTTCGCCGAACTGGTCATAAACGGCTCGCTTCTGCGGATCGCTCAAGACCTGCGAATTGGGGCGGAAACTCAGAAAACAAGGATAGAAAAGCAGGTAGGGCTTTGATTAGGGTTTATGGGAGGGTGGATATATACATCATAGGCTTGAGAGACGTCTTTGAACTTGGCTTCGGCGACCTTCTTGTTGTTAGGGTTTTTGTCAGGGTGCCACTTCATGGCCAGCTTTCGATACGCTTTCTTCAAGTCATCGTCGCTGGCGTTTCGGTCTACTTGAAGAACCTTGTAGTAATCCACACCCATAATTCACACACACACTCTCCGCCTTTTTTTCTCTGCTTTACTCGCTCTCTCTAAATATACATATATATATTATATTATATTCTCTCTCTGCGCTGCTGATGCTGCTTCGAGTGGCCTGAGATTTTGGCCGGAAAGCTTCGTTGAAGGAACAGACGTGTGAGTGGGCCTGTGACGTTCTTAAGGACCATTCGAGGCCCAATTGTAAATTGGATGACAATTTACGATTTTCATCGAAGGAAAAAAATTGATGAGATTACAAATAGGGATGGCAATAGAGCGGGTTTGGAACGGGTTATCCCTATCTCGAATCCGTCCCGTTTAAGAAATTAAAATCTTAAAACTGATTCGAACCCATTTAAGTTGACCCGAAATCTATTCCATTAGGGTCGGGTCGGGGCGGGTACCCGTTAAATCTGTTATTTTATCTTATATATACGGGTTTGGGACGGGTTATCCCGTCCTGAATCCGCCCCAAATCCTAACCGGGTCGGAGATATCAGTCCCAAACCCGCCCCGAACCCAATTATTCTTATCCCAAACCCATCCCATTAGGGGCGGGGCAGATACCCGATATAACCCGCCCCATTGCCATCCCTAATTACCAATACAATACGAGATGAAAAAAAAACAAAACACCACTTTAATAAATTTGATAAGATTGCTTTTTCATACGGTGGTTGGTGGTTTCATCTTCCTTCCTTTTCTTTTTTTCCTTGTTTTTAAGATTCAACACTAATTAGTAGAGTCTGAATCCTCAACGATAGATTTATATACGATAGTTTTACGGTTGACAAAAATGATATTGCTTTACTATTATAAAATAAATCAAAATCAAAATAACAAATCGAACCACGCGCTAGCCCTTCTCTCTCGCCTCACCAACACAACCCGCTCCTTCAGATCTAAGTTCTCTTGGACAAGAGTGCAGATCTACCGACAGCGGCGCTGGATAGCACCTTGGCCATGGATGACAACGACGACCCGCAGCTATCGCCATCGACAACATCTTCGGCCTCATCATCGCCACCATCCACCGGCCGGATCACGGTGACGGTAGCCTCCCCTGGGTTGCCAGCGTTGGAGAACGCCCTGACGCTTGCCCTCGCCGCCCCAAAGCCTCGGTCCACCGGCGGCGGCAAAGGTCGAGAGGACTGCTGGAGCGAGGACGCGATGGCGATGCTGATCGACGCTTGGGCCGAGCGCTAACTGGAGTTGAGCGGCGAAAATTTGAAGTAGCAGCACTGGAAGGAGGTGTCTGAGATCGTGAACAACTACGAGGGCCACGGCAAGGCTCCTAAAACTAATGTTCAGTGCAAGTACCGAATCAAGACCGTGAAGAAGAAGTACAAGGCTGAGAAGGCCGAGTCCAGATCCAGACTCGAGAAGGCCAAGGCTGCCGCCACCGGTCCCTGCAGGTGGGCTTTCTACAAGAGGCTCAACCAGCTCATCGGTCCCAGGAGCACCAAAATGCCTGTGTTTTTTTTTCCATTTCATTTGTAACAACATGCATGGTCACCTCCTCCCAATACCATGGTACCGTCGCCAATCATCCACCAAACAATAAACAACGATGGATCTGATGGAGTGGGTTGTGTTGGTGAGACGAGAGAGAAGGGCTAGCGCGTGATTCGATTTGTTATTTTGATTTTTATTTATTTTATAATAGTAAAACGATATCATTTTTGTCAATTGTAATACTACCGTATATAAATCTACCGTTGAGGATCCAGACTCTAATTAGTAGGCCTCGCTAGTATTTCTTTTCTCGCAAAACAATTCTGTTATATGATTTTGTGTCGGTATACTCTTAAGTTGTGTCTCGGATTAAAGTTCCGTCTAGCAAATAAAAATACTTAAAAAAATATTACTTGTTAGTCTCTTTATCTTAATAAAAAATATATTTAATATTCATTTCAATTTAATATTTACTATTTCCTCTTTACTCTTTAAATAAGTATATTTTGCTAACTTTTTTTCATTTTCAATTTCTCTCTCATTTCTTTTTAAATATTTTTTGTTAAATAAATATTTAAAAATATTATTTTAATTAAAAGTGAATCGTTAAAATAGAGAAACTAAAAATTAAAATTTTAAAATAATAAAAATATATATTTTTGACTATTTTGAAAAGACAAATTTAAAGAGAATGTTTTGGAATTCTTTAATAAATTTTTTAAAAAGCATTTTGACATGAGATTGGTGGCCACATCTACATGTATGCATGACCATTGGGTTTTTTAAATTGATTTAAAATTTTAAGAGGAGAATATATGTGTTTTCAAAAGAATAATTTTAGAAATTTCAAGAAATGAGCATTAAAATTTAAATAAAATACATATTTAGTGAAAAAGACAATTTCAAGACATTTATTTGTTTATTTATTTATTTACCAGTTTAATTCTTTACATATAATATAGATAGTACAACAAATTTAATAATAACCCTTAGCGACATATTCATTATCCGTATTGTCATCATGCCTTTTAAAAAACAAAAAAATACTGATTTAATAAAATTGATAAGGTTACTTTAGTATCTTTTTGTTGTTCTCATGATATTTTGGTTGTCATTGTTGTCAACAGAATACGAAAGTGGGAGGACACAGAGTTGAAAATCTGTACTAGTTGGATAACTTCGTAGAGTGATCTCTTATAGTAAGGTTGTAGAGGGAGTCTAACCATGTGCTTACAGATTCTGAGATCCGGGTCAAAGATCCGGAGACTCGTAGACTCACAAGGTCGAAGATCAGATAACTTGAAGATATGCAAAGTCGAAGATCAAATGACTCGAAAATATGCAAAGTCGAAGATTATCAGACCATCAGGCTCAAAGCATCACCGAAGGAACACAGGGTTGCAGACTCGTAGATCCACAGGGTCGAAGATTCGAAGACCCAAGGTGTAATCAGGTGAAGAGCAACGTCTCAGAGACTCAAAGACTTGTAGGCTCGAAGACTCGTCGGGTGTAGAGGGGCAACATTGTAGAGTCAAAGCCCGTAGTGTCGAAGCTCGCAGGGTCAAAGATTAGGAGACCCATTACAGTGAACAAAGACATGTTAATGTAAACAAATGATTAGCCAAGATAGAATGAGGTTGTCGCTGGCTTGAAAGTGGAGACAGGAAGACTCAAAGACTCATAGAGTGAAAGTCAGTTGATCATTTGTTCTAACCTAGATTCGAAGTCGAAGGGCAGAAGAATTGGAAGATCAATTCGAAGATGCAAGGCTTGAAGATTCAGACTCGAAGATTCGAAGGTGAAGACTCGGAGGTAGTAGCATATGTACCTAGAGAGGTAACAGCGAAGCTACGAGGCATACATCTTCGAGGCTGTGGCTAGTCGAAGGAGTGAAACACACTGAAGGCCGCCGTTTAAGTAAGTTACCGCTCGGATAATGTTTCTTTTAGCATGCTAAGTACTAGAAAACACATGGACGTATCTAATGGTGGCTTAACCTGTTTCAACGATGGAGATCAGAAAGTGGAATATGCTTAACCCTAGCAGAAGGGTTTCATACTACAGCTATCCTATAAAAGCAAGGATATACCTTACTTCAAAAAATATGTCAGAATATTAAAGAATACAAGAAAGGTATCTAGAGCGATACAAAAAAGACGACATAAAGTAGTGCGTATGATATACACACACACACACACACACACACAAGAGGAACATTGAAAGTAAGATAACAATGAGTTAATCTGACTTCGTTTCTCATACATTCAACGAACAGATTATGAGTTTAGAAAAGTAGTGGTTGAAGGTCAAGCAATGCAAATGATTGAATACATAGGAGCAGATTACTCTAGACAGTTCGTCACAGTGAGTGAGTACTGGAGTAATACTGTTTTTGTATTTGCATTTAAGAGAAAAGAGAGTTGATCCTATTGTAACAAGGGCTAGACCCTACTATATTGAACGTATATAATGGATTGGACTCGGTGTAGGTACACCCTCACCACCGTGGAGTAGATCATATTGATCGAACCACATAAACCGTGTGTTTTTGTCTTTTACTTCCCATACATACCTACTGTTAATCTGATATTGCATAAGACACTGAAATACCACCCAAAGAAGAACCACATCTGTAGAATACCTCTAAGTATCATACTACTCTTAAAACTAAAGAAAATAGTTTTAGTATACAGATTCACCCCCTCTTTGTATACACACATACATATACCCAGACAATCTTGCTTGGATCTTGGGAATATCAATTAGTACAGAGCTAAGTTCTCACTAGAGACAGATCAATCACTCTGTGGAGAAGTGATTTCACATATCAATATATTTGTGTTGCAGAGATCTGTGGCTTAACAGCTTAGTGGACTGGGCAAGAGTTCATTGGTATATACATATAAGGGAGATTCCTATCAGTGGACCAAGTACCAGCTGCAACTACGTAAAAAGAGTGTCCATTTTTTATGGCACAAATTACAAGATGTTGAGAGCAAGAATGGAGATGGTGTTTATGTCCATGGGTATGGACGTTGAGCGGGTAATTAGAGATGGATACATAGAACCATCCAACAACAGAGATCCCACAGAAGTTGAAAGAAGAACTTATGAGCTAAACGGCAGAGCTCTGAGTTGATTACATCAACACTCACATACTTTGAATATGCAAAGGTGATGGACTGTAGAGTAGCAAAGGAGCTATGAGATCGACTGGAAAGTGTCTATCAAGGTGATGACAGACTAAAGGAAACTAGGCTACAATTGTATACTCAGAGATTTAAAGCTCTCAAAATGGAGGAGTAGGAGAGTATATAGGAGTTCTTTGTACGGCTAACAGAGATTGTCAATGACATGAGAAATCATGGCAAAAATAAGAAAAACTTTGCAATTGTAAAGAAGGTGCTGAGAGTTCTACCCAAGAGATTCATTCCAAGGGTAGAAATTTTGGAAAACAACCAAGATCTGGAGACGATGACATTACAAGAATTGCAGTGCAGTCTGACTGCATTCGAAATGAAGCTACAATCTTATGAAGAACCATCCACATCAACATCCCAGCCTACAGCCAAGGAATCAAAAGAAGTAGCCATCAAGACTTTGAAGAAATTAAAGATAAAGAAAGAAGTTGAGTCCTCAAAAGAACAAGAGGACAGTGATAGCGAAAAGGGTGAAGATGAGGTTGTTGCTTACTTCACCAGAAAATTTAAAAGAGGTGGAGCAGGAAAGCAAACTGGTATAAAAGGGAAAGAAGGTCTTTCCCTTAGATGTTTTAAATGTAGAAAATGGAGGCACTTTGCATCTAAATGCAAGGTGAAAGCTAATAACTCGGATGATGAGGCCTCGGATGAAGAGGATACAAAATGGAAAAAGACATCATACCGAAGAAGCACTTCCACAAGGAGACCAACAGCTCTATAGAAGAAGAAGGGCTCATACAAGTACTATATAAGTTGAATTTCAGAATCTGATGATAAAGATGAATGTTCATCAGATTATACCTTTGTTTTCAAGATAAAGGTGGACAATAGCGGTACTGCCTCAGAGGAGGAAGAGGTAGTAAAAGAAGAAGAAGTAGATCTGGAGGAGGAGCTCGAGCTTGCAATAGAGGAGATCCACAAGAGAGAGTGCAAGATCAAGAAACTCAAAGGAGAAATCAAGAAAGCCAAGGGAGAGCTTGAAGAAGTCAGTGAAGAGAAGGACTAGGTGTTGGAGGACCCCAAGAAATTCTACGAGGAAATTGTCATCCTAAAGCTCAAGTTAGAGGAGCAAGGCAAGATATGTAATGACATTTTCACATAACTCACCACCGAAAACACGACCATCCAGAGGCTTGAAGAAAAACTAGTAGACTTTCGAAAGAAGATCTCAAAAGACAAGGCCACTCAAGCCTTAACCTCTGAATGTATCTAGATCACATCTCTCAGAACACCACAAATTGCTCAGAAAATCGGAGCAACACTGCAGGAGGCTAGGAAGGAGATCACGACACCGCAGGCAGCAAGGAAGGTCATTAATTCAGATTTCCAAGACAATCCTAAGAAGACCACCGTTGTGACCTAGAGCCACAAGAAAGGAAAGGGTGGTCTAAATGATGAGAAGATAGAGAAACATCTGAAGGAGTCCAAGACTACTACAGTAACCAAATGCAATCAGAGACTGATGGGAAATCCAAAAGGACTATCCAGACCTTGAAGGATATGCTTAGAGCTTGTGTGATGGATTTTGGGGGTCCGTGGGCCACCCACCTTCCATTGGTGGAGTTTGCCTACAACAACAGTTATCAAGCCTCCATTGGGATGGCTTCGTACGAGGCGTAGTATGGTAGACCCTACAGGTCACCCCTGTGTTGGGCTGAGGCCGATGAGACAGCTTTGTTGGGACCACAGTTGGTGTAGGATGCCACCGAGAAAGTCCGAGTGATTCGACAGCGGTTGCTTACAGCTCAGAGTAGACAAAGATCTTATATGGATAGGAGGAGGAGACCTTTGGAGTTTGCTGTAGGGAATCATGTGTTTCTTCGAGTTTCCCCGAGGAGGGGGCATCACCGGCTTGAAAAAGGTTCCAAGTTATCTCCATGGTACATTGGACCTTTTGACATCCTAGAGCGAGTTGGTCTTGTGGCATATCGTTTAGTGCTCCCTCCGCGTTTGAGTCGAGTGCATAGTGTGTTCCATGTGTCCTAGTTGAGGAAATACCATCCTGATCCAGCGCACATGGTAGCTTGGGGAGATTTAGATATCGAGGATGATATTACTATCGTGGAGACTCCTATTCAGGTCCTAGATAGGCGGGACAAGATTCTGCGTGGGAAGACTGTTCCTTTAGTTCGTGTTTTGTGGACACATCGAGGCATTGAGGAGGAAACTTGGGAACGAGAATCCATAATGCGTGATCAGTTTCCCGAGTTGTTCGAGGGTGAACAGTCATAAAGGGGGGAGGAGGCTGGTGTGTTTTACCATTCATGTGTATTGTTTGATTACATTGTTCCATCTTGTGCATTCATGTGTATTTTGTTTCGCATAGTTGTGCTAAGTATGTGGAATAAATAATGTGTATTTTATGCAAGTATGGTTGCAATGTGTGTTTGAAATGGTGTATTGTGCTGTGGTAAATGTGTGTGGAGGAGTTCTCATGCATTGGCATTGTGGCATGTTGGTGTAGAGAAGTATAAGGTGTGTTGTGTTATGCATACTTGTGTTATTTCATGAGTTGCTATGTGGTATTCGTGTAAAGGGAAGTATTATGTGCTTTTGTGCTAGTCCCTGTGGTTGAATCGTGAGAGACGTGGGGTAGCTTTTTTTAGGGTGAAAAGTTTTTAAGGGGAGGAGGATGTGAGGACCCGTGTCCTAGTTTAGAGAGTTAGAGGTTGGGAGGTGCCTTATGGTGCTAAATTCTAGTTTTTATGTGTTTTTTAGTATGTTGGAGTGAGCAAAGGATCATCGTGGTAAAATCCAGAGTAAGGACTCAATAATACGGAGTAAGGAGCCTTAATGCGGAATAAGGGAATCCGAGTGATCATTGATACGGAGTAAGGAGCCTTAATGCGAAATAAGGGAATCTGAGCAATCCCTTGGCATGAAGTAAGGATCCGAGTGATCCCATTAGTTTAAGCAATCCCTCAAACTCGGTCGTTCGGAGTAATCCGTAGTGTGGCTAGCTCAAATTGATCCGCAGCATCAAGTGATCCGGAGTAACGAAGGTAGACATGAAGGCGATGTGTATTCTAAGCCATGTCAACCTAGTATAGCATGTTTTCATTGTTATATATATATATATTCTGTATTTTCGGGAGGGAAAAAAAAGCCTAGCCATCGTTGCACTTTTGGAGGTGGAACAGAGAGAGAGAGAGAGAGAGAGAGAGAGAGAGAGAGAGAGAGAGAGAGCCATTGGTTCGATTGCTGCCGCTGCATTCTTGGACTAGGGAGGTGCCTATCAGAGTGGGGCAAGGAGCAAGGAAAATCCTTCAAGCCGAAACCCTATCACGCAACTAGATTTGAGGTAAGTAGTTCTATCCCGTTGAATCTATTTCAGTGGTTGTGGAGATTCTAAATGTTGAGCTTTTGAACTCTATTTTGATAAAATGATTCGAGAAGCTATCGCATTGCGATGAGTGACCTTGATGTCAATGCATATTGAGATTTGTTGATTTATGTGTATATAAGCATGTTGTGTTGTGACATTTGAATAGAGGTGTTGTGAATATATATATATATATATATATATATATATATATATTAAAGTGCATTGAGTATTGGGATATATGTGTGAAAATTATTATTCTAAAATTTTGATGTGTGATGAGATACTTGTGTGCATACTATTTTATTTGGGTATGTGATATTGAGGTCCCATTGAGAGGACAGTCCTGCGTTGAATATGAGATGTTGAGGTTCCATTGAGGGAACAGTCCTAGATTGAACATGAGGTATTGAGGTTCCATTAAGGGGACAGTCCTAGATTGGACATGAGGTATTGAGGTTCCATTGAGGGAACAATTCATGGGATGGACATGAGTTATTGAGGTCCCATTGAGGGGACGGTCCTAGAGTGGACACGAGCATTTAGGTTCCATTGAGGGAACCACCTTTGATTCCTTTAAGTGTGGTGTACTGTTATTTTAACTACACTACACTGTACATATTTGCACGAGCATATTGTGGAGTAGATTTTGGGTTGGTCCAGGGAGGCATAACCCCTACTGAGCTATGGTTTGCTTACCCACCTTTGATGTCTTTCTCTGTAGGACCTAGCGGGCGTTAGGGGAATTACAAGCATGTGTGTTTGATTTACAATTTTATTGAGAAATTGTAATTGATGAGACGGAGACTCATGTATTTCCTAGAGATTGATGTATTTATTTAAGACACCGTGTTTTGGGGTTGGTGACCCTATTTATTTTGAGACACAGTTTTATTACATAGTGGTTATTATATGGTTGTGCATGTCATGTATGAGGTTATTGCAGGTTTTGGGGCAGCAACCCTTAAGGGAGCCCTATTAGGTGACCATTCACTAACCCTTTGTCCTCCTAGGTGTGAGGCATGAGGCATCACTAACCGGTTCCTCAGTGTTGGGAAATCCGGGGCGTGACATATAGGGTTACCTACTAAGCTTATAGCTTATCCCCACTTTGTTATTTACTCTTTTCATGTGAGACCTGAGAATAGTGGAGATCTTTCTTCTAAGAGGACATGCCCACAACTCTAATATATGTTTTAGTACAATTATGTATTGACTCTTTGGTTTATCCCGGACATGGATCTGTGGACAGTTGTATGTGACTTGTTATAGTAGTGTGATGTATGTGTGTTGACATATATTATATGTATGACTATTTGACTTTTTGTATTCATGATATGTGGAAAATACAAAATTACGCTTGATGTATGATTATACTGGTTTGCATAATTAAGACAACACCTGCAGTGTGGTATCTATTTCCTTAACCCTTCAAGTGCGGACAAGGGAAAGTCATGTTCCTGGTTTCAAGTTCCTTAGAATTTGGGGGCATGACAAGTTGATATCAGAGTATGGTCTAGTGGACCTAGGTTAGTGAGAGAGGATTAATTGATCCCATGTGACTTGAAAAATTGTAGGGAGGACACCTAATCAACACAGTTCTTACATGTGTTCTACGTTATGTTGGTGTCAGGTACATCATCCTAGGAGCATATATTTGGATGGTTACATATCTTTTGATATGATTGTGTGCATCTAGGACACTAAATTGCCTTTGTGTGATGGATGTGATTGCATTGGTGCCAAGATAGCATGTGGCTATTAGCCATGGCTTGATTTGCTGTTATGTACCCTGAGGGGTAACATGATGTTATGTGTATGATGCAGATAGGGGGAGATGGACCCTACTGCTTTGTTGTTGACCCATAGGTCGTGTTGTAAGAGCCTATGGATTGTTTTGTGCCTTTTGATGGATGTTTGTGCCAGTAATGCTAGTGTTGATTGTTTGTTGTTTATTATTGTGGCCAGTGTGATGGCACCACCGAGGAGGATTGTCCGAGGTTAAGGACCTATAAAGGAGCTAACGATAGAGTTTAGGCACTAGGGGTTGTAGAGCCCACAGCAGAGTTCGCCTGCTCTTATTGTTAGACCTGATTTGGCTCAGGTGTTAAGTCAGATATAGGACACCATGCAGGGTATGCAAGGCTCGATGAAGGATATGACTAGGGATATGGATGAGTTGAAGGGGCAGTAGCAGTCTCTGCAGCCACTATAGCCTCAGTAATAGGAGGCGAGGGAGGTCTAGGATGTGCACTGATCGGCAATTTGCAAGTGTACAAATCGTGACAAGTAATAAAGTGGATATTTAAGTCCGGTTTGTCGAACCCAAAGGGAAGGATGAAGAAATTGAAAATTTTAACTAGCTTATAAAGAGATTTTTGGTTAAAAATATATAAAAACAGAATTGAATTTAAAACAAATTGATTGAATGGATGTGAGAAATGAAAATAAGCTTGTTCGTGTAGAGATAAGTTCGATTGATAAAGGTGATTGGAGTTAAGATTTGATTTGATGTATTTTTCCCATGAATATGTCTTAGTTCAATCTAATTATTTCCTTGTGACAATATTTAATATCCAACCTCTAAAGCATGAATTAGCCTTTTTCAAGTATCATAATTCGTGTATACACTTTAGCATGGGGGACGGGTGACCCTTTAAGAGTGGGTGCACCACACCCACTCTTAACTTGGTATCCTAGGTTTTACACTGGCTTTCGCAAATTATGCAACCCCTAGTTTGATTATCTTATCTTTTCTAGTAATTATGCTTCATTTTTCAATTCTTCACATAAGTACCTATGATGATAAAATGAAATGGCCAAAGTCCATTTTATATTTTAGCCCAAGATATTCAATAAACATTCACAAAGTGAAAAAGATTAAACTAAAACATTGCAATTTAATTTATTACATCAAACTCCATCCTAACCTCAATCAAGGGTTTTTAAGCTTCCATAATTTGATTGAAAACAACAAAATTACAAAACATGGAATAAGAATACCAAAAGGATAGCTTGCCTATTTAGACCAACAATTCCAAAGTTGATATTCTTTTCCCAGCAGATTGTCTTCAAACTCCAAGAGATCCCCAAACCTTCTTCACTCTCCCTTTGTCTACTCTAGACGAGGAATGGAATTGTAGAATGAAAGAGAATTGGATGATAACTAAATGCTTACAAATGATGGAGCAGCCTCCCTTTAGCCTCTCAAGCTGAATTTGAATGTTTAAATTTTGAATTCCTTATTATTCCTCATAATTTTTCCAAATAATTAACCCATATTTAATCCCATGTAACTCTCACTTTTTTGAATTTGAAAAAGGGATTAAATATTGTCCTTCAAACTCTCTTAATTCCCATAAAAACCTCAATCCAAATGTAGAGCACCCATTTTGAATTTCAATTTCTTCAATTAATTCTCCTTTGACTTGAGTGTTTAGTGCCCGTTTTTTGATCAAATGACTTCGGTCCAGAATAGAATAAGTGACCTAAAAAAAAAAGAAATACATCACCGAAATTTGGGCTTTGGTCGGGTGAAGAAAGCTTCACCCGACCTTCACCCGACCACCATGTAATGTCTTCAAATCTCACCCGACCAAAAAGAAGTTCTGCTCCATGATGTTTGGAGAGTTTGAATATGCAAAATAAGCTTCACCCGAAACAACAAAATAAAATTAAAAGGTGTAAAAAATGTTTTTTTATATAATATAGTGATATAAATATATTTTCCTTGTTTTATTAGGTATGCTTTTCAATAAAAAAACAAAAGATGAAAAAACAGTTTTTTTAATTCACATAAATAGAATATAGTGATATAGATATTTTTCTTGGTGTTATTAAGCTAGTTTTCCAATAAAAAAACAAAAGATAAAAAAAAGTCTTTTTAATTCATATAAATAGAATATAGCGATATAAATATTTTTCTTAGTGTTAGTAGGTTAGTTTTCAAAAAAAAAAAAGCAAAAACAAAAACAAAAGATGTAAAAAAATGTTTTTTTCCACATAAATAGAATATAGTGATATAGATATTTTTCTTGAGTTTTTTAATTCAAATAATAATGATATAGTGATTTAAATATATTTTTCTTGGTTATATTAGGTATGTTTTCCAATAAAAAAACAAAAAAAAACTTAAAAATGTAAAAATATTTTTTTAATAATAATAATATAGTGATATAAATATATTTTGTTCGGTTTTATTAGGTATGTCTTCCACTTAAAACAAAAACAAAAAAAAAGAAGGAATATTAAAACGTTATGATAAATAAATATAAAAAAGATAAAAAAAAAGAGATGGTGATGAAGATAGTTTTCTTTGGTATATTTTCCAACACTAAAAATAAAACAAACAAAGAAAATATAAAAAAAAACCAAAAATGGATAAGCGTGTCCTTTTACAACCACAATAACAACAAAAATTAAAACCCCTCCACTCACATACATCCTTTAGAATTATCCATTTGTGGGTTCACTTTAGATTAGGGAATTGAATGTCATAGATTAATATTAATAAAGTAAATGAAAAAAAACAAAAACAAAAAAACAAAAAAAATATTTTCAAACCAAAAACCAAAAAGATTTCATGTTTCATTTAAAAACAAAAAAAAAGAAAAAACAAAAAAACAAAACAAAACATTTAGGATTTCCTTTAGAAATTTAAGATAAATCAATTTTAACTATAACTTTGACAAATAATTAGCTAAGTAAAAAGCATAGACTTTCTAGGAAAACTATAGTGCCTTTACCCAATCTAAAATAGTGCAAAGAAATAGAAACCTCCTCTTCTGAGAATAGATACCAAAAGGGCACTGTAGGGGTGCTAATCCTTCTCTGCATGTAACCAACTCCCGAACTCTTCTATAATAATGCAGACCACACCTTTAAATTACTCAAAGTAGAAGGTATCCAACTATACTCCAAAAACAGTTGGTGACGACTCTAAATTTCTCACCATTGGTTTAGTTTGAGCCCACACCAAAAGGGCCTGGATGAAATCTGATGATGACAGCTCCAAGGTCTCCAAGAAGTATAATGAAGCAATCAGAGTGTCTAGCAACTTATGAAATAAAATTAATGGAGTTCGAAGATCATGTTTCCATGCTTTGAATGTGTAGATACTTGTCCTCCTGCTCAACAAACGACTTGAGACAAAAGCTCCAGAAGTCCAATAATTTCGCTATTGCAGACAACATTTAACCCTTTAGAGACAAGTTCCTCAACGAGTTCTATGGTTGCGATCTTATAACACTCTTTCTTCCCAATGGTTTTTCCTCTAAGAACACCAACTCATTGGAACCTTGAGTTTCGTGGTAGTTTATAGTAGGAAGCCATTTTTTTTCTAAAGAGAAATTGTTGTCTAGATCTATTACTATGGAAATGTCGCATACTTCCATTTATAGTGTTATTCGTTGGGGTGGGTAAACTTAGCGTGTAAGAAAAAGCAAGATAAAAGATGACTTAACCGTGTTCTAGAAGCATAAGTGCATTAACTTGTATATATAGCAAGAGCATGAGTGAGTACCTTTGGCGTGCGGTATAAGGCATGCATGATATGGCGTCGACGTGTAATAAATCTATACCTATGTAACTTCAACGTGCTGCAATATTGAAGCTAGGATTCTTAAAGCATAGAACAAGGTGATATGTATTTACTTGGGCATTAAAGAAAGGAATATATATCAAAAATAAAATAACCGTGGTATATAAAAAAATATAAGGGTTACTTAAACTTAAAATAGTAACATAAGTTAAACATGGGATGTGATAATAGTGAGATTTCATAAGATAACTATTTAAATTAAGGAGTCATCATTTATTTGCTTCTTTAACTGAGCATTATGATCCTTACGTTAAATCGGGTTACTTACCTGGATATTGCTTGGGAGGTGGCCTAGTGGTATCACCTTGTGTGAATATTCTAAACATCTTGGTTTGGTTCTTATGCGTTCCCGCTGGAGTAGTGGTTGATGATTTGCTACTTACGAGGCCTGCTTGTTATTTGAGCTGATTCGAGCCTAATTACATATACCGAATTCGACATACCTATAATTGGTTTGGGCTATCAATTATTGTGTATATTATATTATATATATATATGTAAATATATAAACCTCCCACTACACATTAGTTATAGGTTTGCTTTTCCTCTTTTTTTTTTTCAACCACACGTTCATGCCTTTATTCCTCACCACATGTTCTCCATTATAGGTTTGTTTCGGTTCCACTTCAACCCTCGTCGTCCCTTACCATCTCGTGCTATACTAACTTCGCCGTCATCGAACTTCAACTAGCATCACTAACTTCCGTTAATCCATGTTGATATCGAAGACTGTTGGTCCCTTAGAGCCTAGAGGGAGGTGAATAGGCTCTTATCGAAACTCTTTTCTAACTCTTTAGCACAACACTTGTCTGGTTAAGAGGTAAAAACAATGTGGAAGATAACCAGATAGTGGAAGTATTTTGTTTTATTATCAGTGTGATAAGTATAACAAAATAGAAGCAGACTAAAGCTTGGAAGCTTTTAGACCTACTTAACAACTCTTTAGCACTCTGTTTACAAGTACGCACACACTAGCCTCTATGATCTCAATGAGCTTTTTGTATATACACAAAACTATTACACTTGTTCTCAAATGCATGCTCAATCTATGAAATATACAAATGTTGCTATTTATAGCGACATCCACAAGAGACAACCTTGGGACTTGTTGTTCTGGATATTGTGCACATTTACTGTCTCTCAGAAATCTCTCTGCCTCAATTGCTGCAGATGTGGTCTTCAAGATCTTGGGTTTGCAGCACATAAGAGTCTTTGTAAGTTCCCAAGTGTAGTTAAAGTTGTGTCCATATATCCGGATGATCCACGTGTAAGATGCTTTAGGTTCTCAACAAGTTTGTCTTACATCGGGAAGCAGCGAGCTGGTGACTTTGAATACGAAGAGATAAGTTGAAGTAGCGTCTTCTTGAATCCGGTGTAAGGTTCTTTATTCCGTGTTTAAATTAAGCTCGAATCCTTATTCCGTAATACTGATTGCTTATCCCGTATCAATTTGGTACTGGAATCCTTGTTCCGTGTAAACGCTTCCTTACTCCGTATGAAGGAGAAGGTCGGAGTCCTTACTCCGCAGCTAGTTTTCTTACTCCGCATGAGTTGAAAGAATGGATGGCTTAATCCATATCAGCGCATCCTTACTCCGCATGAGTTGAAGGAATAGATGGCTTACTCCGTATCAGCGCATCCTTACTCCGCATGAGTGAGTGGTTCGGATTCCTTACTCCGCATCTAGTTCCCTTACTTTGTGCGAATAAAGACTCAAATCCTTATTCCGTAGAAATGCTTCCTTACTCCGCATGTATGGAAGACTCGGATTCCTTACTCCATATCTTCTTTACTTCAGTCCGGTTGAGTGGAAGACTTAACCTTTTAACTCCGTGATGACTCTCTTATTCCGTGCGACGTTGTAGACTAAAATTCTTGCTCCGCATCTTTTTGACTTAGTCCGTTTGAAGTATTAGATGCAGATTTCTTAGTCCATAGCTTTTAGGTTCTTAGTCTGCACGAATGATCCTTATTCCGTATGAAGTAAAGACTTAGTTATATACCAAGTGTTTGACGATACTCATTCTCACTTGGATCAGGATTATGTATCCTGTCCTTAGCTTTGCTCTCACGAGTGTAGATCCGGATGAAGATCATATCTTCTGCAATGACTTAAGATAAAACAACAAAGGTATGAGATCAAATTACATAGGACTTCATCAGCATTATCCAAATTCTGGGCTTGATCCAACAAAGACTTGTTAGGTGATGTGCTTTCACCATTGACGGCTTGATTTCCTTGCCGGCTAACACTCCACCAACTGGTTGTTGATTGCTATCTCCTCCAGCGAACTTGCAGCTCCTACGACAAGCTTCGAATCCGGTGAAACAACCACTCCTTCCCTTCTCTACAAAAATGTTTCCTCTTGTCAAGATCTTGTTTACCTTTCTTGTTATTTTAATAACGTTCTTATTTTTCATGGATGAAGTGTGTAGTCCAATTTTCATACCGTTTCTTATGACAATCTATCTGTTTTATATTATCGTAATGTTGGTGTAATTTTCTTTATGTAATATTTTCTTATGAAATAAAATAATTTGTGTGTTTGTGTGCGATATACACTATTATTATTTTATTTTATAGCGTGTCGAGTGAGGTACCTTTCATAAGAGTGTGCTGTCTTAAATAACCTAGAAGGCTTGATAACATACCTTTCACCATGTCATTTACTAGATTTCACCATGTCTGTTTCTGTCCCGCCCCCGAATTCCAGGGAACCTAGAACCGGGTACATGACTTCCCCTTGCCCGCACCCGATAGGTCAAGGGGTTGGTGACTAGCACCAATGGAGACTACACCGCGGGTGCTGTCTCAAATATGCAACCTTGTACAGTCATACATCAAGGGTAATCCTGTACTTTCTCATATATCATCATGCATATAATAAGTCAAACAGTCATAAAGACATCACATCATACAGTATGCAAATACAACTGTCTACGGACCCATGTCCAGGATATCACATAAAACACTACAGAATATAAATGTATCATACATCAGAGTAGTAGGCGTCCTCCTGGAAGAAAGTCCTCCACTAGTCTCGGGTCACACCTGAAAAGGGTAAACAACAAGTAGGGGTGAGCGACAAGCTCAGTAGGTGACCCCAAAACTCCACATCACGTAACATATATAAGTCTATACTATATGCTCAGTGAACTCGTGCACCGTGTAGTGTGCACAATCATCAGGACTCAGCCTGCTCACACAGGACAACTTGTCCACGATCCCCCATGGGATCCCAGCTCAGGGCACTCAGCCCTAGCTCCATGACCTCAACGGCTTAACTCAGGCCTTAGCCTGTCCATAGCGCAATATGCCCGACCACAGTCACCACACTGGCCTGCCATCGGTGCAAATGCCTGCCACGTCAACCACATAGCACCATCGGTGCATCACGGTGAGAACCCAAATAAGTCACGGAGTCCATGCCCCAATACCTCACACCAACATACTAACATTAGTATGGCATGTCATTCTCAACATTTCCTTTAATCGTAGCCGGTCTTCACAAGTAAATCCTCAATCCTTGATTTATGAAGGAAGTACCCATAGCAGCTATTTTCTTGAAATCAAAAGTCCCGGCATTGGGTTCCCATATCATAAATAAGATAATCTGATTTTTGGGGATTTTTCTGAGATGTCTAACCCCACTTTCCAAAAAGTTACCACTACGAACTTTTGGGTTTTTCCGAGATTTTACACTAAATCCCAATTTTCACATTCTGAAAGAGTGGGAATTAATTTTTCTAGTATTTTTCTTTGAATCCAAATGGGGGGTATTTCGTTATTTACATTGTAACTTAAGTGTAATACTTTGGGTATAGGTTGCAATGTAAATAGGTCCAGTCCAGTGCTGTCCAGTGTCTAGTTATACTACAGGAGCTGCGACTCATAGCTCAGAACCTGCGACTCGTAGCTGCGGAGTGCGGAGCTGCAGCGCGCCTCGAAGACTCGAAGCGAGGCTACGACCTTCGACCTACGAGGCAACGAACTTCGACCCTTCGGCTACGAACTACGAACTACGAGGCTATGAACTACGGGTCTACGAACTACGACCCAGAACTTCGGGTCTCCGTCATTTCGAACCAGGAACGCGCCCAGGGTACTATTCATCATCGTTTTCACCTATTCTTCGTCTGAAACGCGCCCAGAAACTTCCAGACGCTCACTAACACCCCTGTTTCGCAACAAACTATGATATCTACCTCAAAACGCGTCCAGAACGCCTCTAAATCGCGCAGAAACAACACAAACACGTATAAAATTCCAGATTTCCAGAAATCTAGATCTAAACCCAGATTTCTAGAAATATAGATCTAAACTCAGATTTCCATGGTTGACTTATCAACCCTCATGAAAAACACAGTTAATCAACCCTAAAATCACAGAAACATATATCCACAATGATAATAAACAGTTCTTAACCACAGATCTTATGCTAAACCATTAGATCTAACCCAAAATCGGTTTTCCCCAAATTCTAGGGTTCATGCTCAATTTCATAAATCATGATAAATTCATGCATACCAAGCATAAGAATCAAGATAAGAAGTTCAAGGACACCTACTTGAAGTGAATCTTTGAGCACCACGAACTCAAATCGCCCCAAATCGCCAAGGCCTCCAAGCTCTCTCAAGCTCTCTCTCTCAAACGCACAAACGTGAAACGTAAAGTGAAAGCTTTTTTTTCTACAATTTATATTTCTGCCAGTTAACTGACCTAGTCAACCATTGACCCAGTTAATAATTGACCTCCCAACACAAAAATTGACCTCCAAGGCCCCAAACTCCAAATTGAGTCAAACTACAGTCAAAACGGTCGAAATGACGAGCACAACACTAAACAGATATTATTACACCCAAATGACCGCCCAAACGCAAAGTCAACCAATAAACCCTGAAAAGTCAACAATCAGGTCAAATGGGGTCCCGACTCGGAATCGGGCCCAAGTACAGTCAAAATGCTCACATCGACGACTACACTACCGTCCAAATAGTTACATTCCTATATAATGACTATCTCTCAAAACTACCCAAATACGAGTCTTTACATCCTCCCCACCTTAGGACTTTTCGTCCTCGAAAATAAAACACATGCTCAAGGGACATAGCAAAATTCAAGCTCAATGTCCCAACAACAAAACATAAAACATGATCACCGATCACACATGTGCAATGCAACTCGCAACAAGCCAAAAGGGCTGACAAAATCCAACAACAACGAGCTAAACCACATCTCAAACAACATATGCAAAACAAATGCATAAAACATAACTCATACCTCAGGGAAGGTCCTCACATCCTCCCCACCTCAGGACTGATCGTCCTCGAATAGCTCAGGATGAAGAATTTGCATTTGGCTCTCTTTCTCCCAAGTCTGCTCCTCCATGCCTCGGTGTCGCCATAACACCTGAACTAGTGGGATCGTCTTGCCTCGCAAGACCTGGTCCCGCTTGTCCAAAATCTGTGCCGGCATCTCAACAACGGCACCATCATCAGCCAAGTCTATCTCGCAATAGTCCAACACATGAGAAGGATCAGGGTGATACCGCCTCAACTGAGACATATGAAACACATAATGTACTCACGCCAACTCTGGTGGCAAAGCTAATCGGTAAGCCACTGCGCCCACAGTGGCAACAATCTCAAATGGCCTCACAAAACGGGGGGAAAGTTTGGATCCACGTCCAAACCTCCGATGCCCTCGACGCGGTGAAACCCGTAAAAATACACAGTCCCCCACCTCAAACTGCAAGGGTCGACGACTCTGGTCCGCATAGGACTTCTGCCTACTCGCACTGTCAACATGCGCTGTTGAATTAGCTGCACTATCTTTGTGGTCTCTCGAACCATATCGGGACCGAGAACTGCTGTCTCTCCCGTCTGTGCCCAACACAAGGGTGATCTACAAGGCCGCCCATACAGCGCCTCATACAGAGCCATCCCAATCGTGGCCTGATAACTGTTGTTGTAAGAGAATTCCACCAAAGGAAGGTGAGTCTCCCAACAACCTCCAAAATCTAGGACACAGGCACGCAACATATCCTCGAGCGTCTGAATCGTCCGCTCCGACTGACCGTCTATCCGCGGATGAAAAGCTGTACTCAGGTTCACCCTGGTACCCAAAGCTCACTGCAACTGTCTCCAAAACTGAGATGTAAACCTCGCATCCCGATCAGATACAATAGACAATGGGACTCCATGCAACCGCACAATAACATCAATATACCTCTGTCCCAAAGTCCTCACTGGGTTTGTCTCTCGAATCGGAATAAAATGCGCCGATTTGGTCAACCGGTCGACAACTACCCATATCGTGTCGTGTCCCCTGGAACGAGGAAGTCCAGTGACAAAATCCATGGTCACGTGGTCCCATTTCCACTCTGGCACTGGCAATGACTGTAACTCACCAGCTGATCTCAGGTGCTCTGCCTTGACCTGCTGAGGGTCCCCCGCTCCTCACTGGTCACCATCTGCAACCTCATCGCGGCCAACTGTCCCATCATTTCCCATTCCTTAATAGCACAATGGGCCACCATGGCCCTGCTCTTCCTACTCAGAGCATCTGCCACCACATTACCCTTCCCAGGGGTATACATCATATCAAACTGAAATCGTCGTAGGTACTCCACCCACCGCCTCGCCTAAGGTTCAGGTCTCGCTGAGAGAAGATAAACTGCAAGCTCTTGTGGTCCGTATACACCACAAACTTCTCCCCAAGGAGATAATGCTGCCAGCTCTTAAGTGCAAAGATCACTGCAGCCAACTCCAAATCATGCGTGGGATAGTTGTGCTCATGTGGTCTCGACTGCCTAGACCCATAAGCAATCACCTACCGAGTCTACATCAGCACACAACCAAGCCCCACCCTGGAAGCATCACAATACACCTCGAAAGGCACACCCTCCTGTGGGAGAATCAAGATAGGTGCTGAGGTCAATCGTGCCTTTAACTCCATGAAAGCACTCTCACATGCATCAGACCAAACAAAAGGAACTCCCTTCCTGGTCAGGTTCGTCATAGGAGCTGCCAACCTGGAAAAATCCTCCACGAACCTCCGATAGTAGTGTTGGACCCCATTTTGTCCGGGTTGGACATACTAACCCCATTTGATATACCTTTCTGCCCATGCCATATACCTTGTTGAACATGTCCACAATGATCCCATACTTCCAAGGAATGGTTCGGAATTGATGTGAACCCCAATTTGCACGAGATGGATACAATTGACACGGACGAGGGAGTCCAAAATTAATGACTTCTGCTACAAGTCCTTGAAGCGCTCCAAGACCAACACCAGGTGATAGAGGATGAAAATTGAAAATTAACGTACTTGACCGAGCTCAAATCGGACTTAAAATGAAGAAGTTATGGCCAAAACAACTTTCGTTGGAAAAAGTCGAAACTTGCCAAAAGACGGTCAATGCCCCTGGTCAAATCGCCTGAAAAGGTGACCATGCGAAATTCTTCAAAGCATCAATTTAGGCGAATACGGATCTTCCCAAACAATCCCCGAGAAGTTGTCCACTTTTGCATTATGGGTAAGGGTAAAAAGGTAATTAAAAGTTAAAGAAAAAAAACTTCGGGGTTGACCCTTGACCGTTGACCGTTGACCTGCCGACACTTTGACCCATTGACCTTCGAAGCCTCGAAGCCTCGAAACCCCGAAGCATCGAAGCCTCGAAGCCTCGAAGCCTCGAAGCATCGAAGCCTCGAAGCCTCGAAGCCTCAAAGCCTCGAAGCCTCGAAGATTCGAAGCCTCGAAGATTCGAAGCCTCAAAGGGTCGAAGCCTCGAAGCCCCGCTGCCGACACTCCGACCTATGACTCGCCCCTTCGGCCCTTCGACTCCTGACCATCGAAGCCTCGCTGCCGACACTCCGACCTACGACTCGCCCCTTCGGACTTTTGAACCTTGTGAAGATGCGACGCCTCGAGACTTACGACGCCAGGACTTGCGACGCCTTGACCTGCGAACTTATGATGCCTTGACTTGCAACGCCTTCGACACGCGACCTACGACCCCTTGACCTGCCGACACTCCGACCTTCGACCCTTGACCTGCAACGCCTGTAAGCCTTCCACCCGTTGACCGTTGACCTTCGACCTGCCGACACTTCGACCCGTTGACCGTTGACCTTCAACCCACCGAACTTTCGATCCACCGAAGCTTCGACCCTGCCGACACTTCGACTTGCCGACACTCCGACCTTCAACTCTTGACCTGTAACGCCTGTAAGCCTTCCACCCGTTGACCGTTGACCTTCGACCTGCCGACACTCCGACCTGCCGACACTTCGATTCCCTTTGCCCTTTGACCATCGCTGATTGGCTTTTCTCGTTGGCTTTTTTTCTCCGCTGGTTGTTCACGAGACCTATTTTATGCGCTGGCCATTTGACAAAGAATCATTCTTGAATACCTGTCGGTCACATGTGCTAAACGAAAACATTAAAAAAGGACAATCACGCTGCACAAGTCGCTGTTCCCTCCAACAAACGGCAGAATCTCAAAATAAAATACTACATCGCATTTAATGTTGCAATTAATGACAGTCCAGCCAATTTTTCTGCCAGCCCTTTAAAATACAGTATTCTGTTCCTGCGCAAAAGAGAGAACCCTCATCGTCGAAAAAACCTTGCTACCATTATTACACCTTCTTCCCTGCGCAAAAAAAAAGGAGAGAGATTGAAAACCGAGAAAAAAGAGGATTACGTCAAAAAAAAAAAAAAGAGAGAAAGAGAAAAGAGAGACCCCTCATCTGACGAGGAACCCTTTTTCCCAGGCACTGATTACACTAAGCTCTTCACTTTCCCCAAAGTATTCACATCAAAAAATGCCCCAACTTCTTCCCTGCGAAAAAACGTCCCGAGAGAGAGAGAGTACAGAAAGACCCCTTATCTCTGACAAAAAACCTGCTACCATTTTTTCCTCATACCTAGCTCCCTGATCAAAAAAAAGGGAAGAAGAGTTCAGTCCCAGAAAACGCCCAGATTTGCTGCCAATTTCCCCCAGCCATCTCTCTTCAAAAACACCAAAAAAAGGAGTCACCAACAAATATCAAAATCAAAAAAGAGGAAACGACAAAAGAGAGGAACGAATCCAGTCGCGGTTCTTGCAAGCGGTGCTCAATTTCCAGCCCAATTCCCATCGACCCATCTGAGGAGTCACGCCTTCCCGCCAACGTTGCAGCAATCGGAGCCCCAAATCCAAGATAAAGTCGGGTTAATTTTTCATTTCGATTGCCTTACGCTATTCTCTTGTTTTTTTTAATTGTTGTGTTGTGTTGTTTCTTTTCGTTATCTTGTTTTTTATTTATTTTCTTTTGTTTTATTGATTGTAATTGTCATTTCACACAAAGTTGTAATATGTAATAGCAAGGAAACTCAAAAAAAAAGAGGCAAAAAAAAAAAACAAAAAAGAAGGATGAAAAAAAAAAAGAAAAAAAGTGAGTTGTTATTTAATTTGTGGATGTCACAATCACACACATCACTTTACATATTATTGTGTTAGTTCATAGCTTTATCCTTGCAAAAAGAAACAACAAAAAAGAAAACATTTTCAACAACCAAAAAATGCATTTCAAAAAAAAAAAGCAAAAAACAAAACAAAACAAAAACAAACAAAAAACGTTTTCTTGTTTTCAAACCAAAAAAAAGAAAACCAAAATTAGTACTTCAATTTCCAAAACCAAAAAAACAAAAAAACAACAAAAAAAAAAAAAAAAACAAAAAACAAAAAATGAAGCAAAACAAAAACAAAATGTTTTTTTTTTACAAAACACAAAAACCAAAAAATGTATGTTTTCTAACTCGAAAAAAACAAAAAAAAGTGGAAAATAAAAAGAAAAAAAATCATATTTGAGGACTTCAATTTCCAAAATAAAACTAAACACCAAAACCAACTCGTAGGATCTCATTATCCACTTCAAACAAAAACCCAAAACCTTTAGTATTCCCTTTAGAAATGTAGGGTAAATCTATTTTCACCATAACTTCAATAAATAACTTAGCTAAATAAAAATCATAAACTTTTTAGGAAACTTAACCCAATCATGGCAGTACAAATAAAATAAAAAAAACCTCCTCCTCCTAAATTAGATACCGAAAGGGCGCTGTAGGGGTGCTAATCCTTCCTCACACGTAACCAACTCCCGAACCCTTCTCTGATAACGCAGACCACACACTTAAAATAACTCAAAGTAGAGGGTATCCAACTGTACCCCAAAAACAGTTGGTGGCGACTCTAAATTTTCTCACCATTGGTTTAGTTTGAGCTCACCCCAAACGGGCCCGGACGAAAACCAGTGATAACAACTGGCGACTCTGCTGGGGAAAATGAACACTTTAGAGAGTTAGGTCTAGAACTAGGATTAGGAGGTTATTTTTAATTGTACTGTTGTATATATTTAACTGTTGTGCTAAGTTGTTTTTTTCCTAGACATTTATTTCTTGTTTACAGTTGTCATTTATCTTTAAACTGTGATTTATTTATATGCTTTAGCTACCATGATAGTTGTGATTTACTGCTTTACCATACTTGTTGCATTCATGTATAACCCTATACCCGGGTTTAGCACAATCTAGGTTAGCGAGGTTCAGTATGGTCCGCAGCGCGTTGATCATTATCCGCAACGGAGCCTCGGACTCCTCACTCAAGCTTGAGGTTCTTTTAAGGCACGTCCTTTTAAGATCCCCCTCCGGTAAATCCCATGGTGTACGGAGCCCTCTATTGAGGAAGTTTGGGAACCAACGAATAAGATAGGTGTAGCAATAGAAGCCCATCAGGGGCATTGACCCACATTTTGTTTGCTCATTCCATGCCATGCTAACCTTTGTTTTGTAGGGTAGTCCTTAAGTCATCCCCTGCACATATTAGCTGTTTTTTTACCATTGGTTTATTCTTTATCCTGCCTAACTGCCTTGATATATATTAACCTGTCATCCTAACCTGTCATCATGCATAACACGACATTCATATAGGCATGGCAACTTTCAGTCATCTCCTAAAAGGCCCTCAGGGCAAGGAGGCTGTCGCAGTGGTGGCCCAAGCATTTGGAGACATTCAACTTCGCCTTGGAGATTTTCTGTCAGGAGAAGCCCACAAGGCAGAACATGTTATCATAGAAGATCAGCTGGACTACACTAAGGGGGTATAGACAATATGGAGGCAGTGGTCAGACGAAAGGAAAAGCATATACAACAGTTTGGGGATTTGCTCCATGTGACCGAGCTACTGGCCGATACAGATATGCTTGGGGCAGCCATATATTTCTGGGATCCTCGACGGCGGTGCTTTGACTTCAACGGCATAGATCTTGTTCCCATAATAGAAGAATACAGAAGATTATTGGATATCCCCGTGGAAAACAAAATGAAGGTCTATCTACCAGAGCCCAGAAGATCATGTCGAAGGGCCTTTGCTGAGATAATGGGAAAGCCAGTATGGGACTCACCGGCGGTCACAACCTATGGTGGGCGGGAATATCTTCCATGGGCAACAATTAAAGAAATAATACAGACCGCAACAGAAGCAGGGGCACATAGACTGCTTACACTAGCTATATATGGGCAAGTCATTTTCCCAAGGATACTGGCCCACATCGATGGAGCAATTGTAGATTTGGTCCAGCAGGTGCTCAAAGGATGTGACCCTACTCCTGCTATCTTGGCCGAAACCATTCGATCTCTTACTTATCTGAGGAGTAAAGGCTCGGGACAGTTCATGGGGTGCTTACCTCTCCTATGTACCTGGTTGCAAGGTCATTTCCCTTGTAGTGTTCATCATTTTCCTGCTGTTTATCAGGTGCCAGCCATGACACTACTAGATATTCTGCTCAGCAAGTGGAGCCTACCTAAAGACTTTGAAAGCTAGAAAAAGAAGTTGGAGAACCTCACAGAAGCTGACATTACCTGGATTGCTCCTTGGATGCCGGTGGTCTCCATGGCATATAGCTGCGGGGACTACAATTGGGTTCCACTTTTAGGTCCCTGGGGAGGAACTGAATATGCACCATTGCAGGTGGGAAGACAAGTGAGGCGTCATCAGATTATCCCCGTGCTATTTGGCATGGAAGAGTGTGACTTCACTTATAGTAGAACCATGCTCACAGAAGAAGGCAACAAGATGTATCAGGCATGGTCCACACCACACAAGATCCAACCCAAAAGTTCAAAACCTGGTGTTTACCCTGCATACATATCTTGGAGGGCACAACACAAGCCACAACTAACTTCAGACATGAAGGCTATCCTCCAGGAGAATCAGACTTTAAGGCAACAGATCCAGAGGCTAGAAGCATCGTTAGAAGGAGCTCTTCAGAGGTTGCAGCTGAGGGAAAAACAAATAGAGACCATATTAAAACAGAGGGAGGAAGCAGGTGAGCGACCACCCCAGAGGAAGAGGCGTCGTGCTACTTAGGAGATGACTAGAAGAGTGCTTTAAGATCATGTAGCACTAGCTTTCATTTTACATGGCATTTCAGCATTGAATGTTTGTATTGTGTGTTTGGTTTGTAATAAAGTTGTTTGTTTTTCTAATCCTCCGCATATACATTCCATGCATACATGCATATCAAATAAAAAAAAATCAAATAAAAGTTCCCTTGTACCCAGGTGGGTAGCAACCTCTCTCTAGGATTGCGCACTCTTACAATCTCAGATCTCGCTGCAATCAAGTATCACAGCCACAACCGATGGCAGATGAAGCAGAGAACAAACTCATGGGTTTAGAACAATCACAACAGGCCCTGCAGGGGCAAATGGCTTTGATGATGGATATGCTCACCAAGCTGACTGAAGAAAGAGAAAGAATCCCAGCAAGAGGAACCCCGACAGGGGGAACTATCAATCACCACCAAGAGCAGGGGCAAGACGCAGTTCAACCGCCCAATCTGGCTCCAAGCTAGGCACCCACCTATCATCCTACTACGGCACAACCTCCAACTCCAAATCAAACTCATTTTACTATGCCCACATCGGGACATGCAATGGAGGTAATGGGTTCCCCAGCTCCTCAGGAAAATATTGAGTCTCTCGCTCCACGCTGACTCGAGGAAAGATTGAAAGCCGTAGAAGGCATTGACAGCTATAGCATGACCAGCCCACAAGACTTATGCTTAGTCCTTGGAGTGGCGCTGCCACCAAAATTCAAAATGCCGGAGTTTGAAAAGTTCAACGGGACCCGGTGTCCAAAGACACATTTGGCCATGTACTGTCAAAAGATGGCTGCTTATGCTGGTGAAGACAAGCTCCTCATGCATTGTTTCCAGGAGAGCCTAACCGGGGCATCCCTTCGCTGGTACTTTCAACTAAATGGAAACCGCATCAAGACATGGAAGGAATTGGCTACCTCTTTCTTGGCACAATACAAACATGTCACCGAGCTGGCGCTGGATCGACTAACCCTGCAGTCCATGGAAAAGGGATCCGAGGAGAATTTCAAAGATTATGCACGAAGATGGAGAGAGGCCGCTGTGGAGGTCCAACCTCCTCTTACCGAAAGAGAACTCACCACTCTTTCTATCAACACACTAAAAGGCGTATACTACGAGAAGTTGATAGGTAACGTCTCCAACAGCTTTGCAGATTTGGTTGCATCCGGTGAACGTGTAGAAAGTGGAATTAAAGGAGGAAAGCTAAAGGGTGATGCGGCTGAGACATCAAAACGATTTCAACCACCAGCAAAGAAGAAGGAAAATGAGAGCAACCTGGTATACTAAGCGCACCAGTCAATACAACCAACATTCTACTAAGCGCGAGGGTGCTACAAAGGGTCACCGGTAGCTGCTTATGCTGCACCTGCACCACCTCCCCAATTCATGCCATACTTGCCACAGGGAGGGGTTTCATTTCCATATCCAATGACACCTAATCCGTTTCAACCAAGAGCGCCTTACGCAGAGCAACCAAGGCCAGCAACTCAGGAAGGACTTGGAGCCTCATTCCAAGGACAGGGGCAATCGAGGGCTCAGACCCAGCAAGCAGGAGCGAATCAGGCTTCTCGTCGACCACGACAAGAGTTTGATCAAATTCCAATGACTTATGCGGAATTATACCCCAAACTCTTAGAGGCAAGGATGGTAACCCCTATACCCTTGGGAGAAATAAAGACTCCTCCCCCCGACCTGGTACAAGCCGGATGCCAGGTGTGAATATCACGCAGGTGGAGCTGGACATGATATCGAGAATTGTATAACATTCAAAAGGAAGGTTCAGGCATTGAAGGATGCAAAGTGGCTGGATTTTTCCGCACTGACTGGGACGCCAAATGTGAACAGTAATCCGCTTCCGGAACATTCCCATGACGTGACCAGTATCACAACAGAAGGACGGCTAGAGAAGGTTTCACAAATACGAATGGAGAAAAGATATTTGTTTAACCTACTGCAGGAATATGGATATATACTTGCTCCCGACGCATTGAAGACAAAGAAGGGGACGAAGTTGGAGAAACAATGCCTTTATCACAAAATGTCACGGGGGCATGATATCGAACACTGTAGCGAGTTTGCTAACATGGTACAAAAGCTTATGGACCAAAGGATGATCGAATTCTCAAGAGGAGGAACGGACAACCAAAGCCACATGATCCAAGGAGATGATTCACACAAATCGCCATGGGTGCCAACACCCCTTGTCTTAAACGTTAAGGCTCTGGAGATCCCGCTACTGCCACATGGAATCAAGCCTCTCACTATCCATGCCTCAAGTCTCGTGCTAGACAAAGGGGAGATAACTGAAATCCCATAACTACCGCATGGAATTGCACCTCTCACCATAGGTGTTCCTGCTCCTTTCCCCTATAAGACTAATAAGGCGGTCCCATGGAACTACAGTTGCGAAATAGTTCAGGGAACCGCAGTAGTAGAGAAGATAACTAGGAGCGGTAAGGCTTATGCCCCTGATATGGCAGACAAAGCAAGGAAGGAGAACACTGTGGAATTAGAAATTGAGCCAACGTTGGAGGCAACAAAGAAAGAAGCACCAGTCATTAAAAAAGAGACATTGGCATTCCTGAAGCTCATGAAGCAGAGTGAGTATAATATTGTGGATCAGCTAAGTCGACAACCGGCTCGCATCTCATTGCTCTCATTAATGATGGATTCCCAACCTCACCGTGAGGCACTATTAAAAGTCCTGAGCCAAGCCTACGTTCTTCCAACCATCTCAGTCGCGAAGGTGGATGGACTCACTAGTAACCTTATCATGAATAACGTCATTAGCTTTGGAGATGACGAGCTACCCCAAGAAGGAAAGGGGCACATAAAAGCTTTGCACATCACGGTCAAATGCAAGGAGCACACCATAGCCCGTGTACTCATTGACAATGGCTCTGCCTTGAACATTATGCCCTTGCATATACTGCAGCAACTTCCAATCGACGCATCCTATATGCGTCCCTGTACGATGAAGGTACGGGCATTCGATGGAAGAAAGCGTGACGTGGTGAGGACTCTGGATATTCCACTCATGATTGGGCCAACTACTTTTACGGTGGAATTTCAGGTGATGGACATCACGCCATATTACAGCTGTTTGTTGGGAAGACCCTGGATCCACATGGCAGGGGCAGTGCTGTCAAGCCTCCACCAAAAGATGAAATTTGTGATGGGAGACCAGCTCATTTGCATCTCTGGAGAGACAAGTTTCCTCGTCACCAAACCGGCATCAGTACCTTATATTGAAAACAACGAGGATGTACCGGAATGTTCCTATCGATTCTTTGAGGTCGTGAACATCACTTCTATACCAAGCTATCACCTCTCAAAGGCATCAAAGATGGTTGCAACCACCATGATCAAGCAAGGGTACAAGCCAGGGCAAGGATTAGGTTCAAAGGCTCAAGGAATCCAGAAACCCCTGACCATCTGAGAAAATACTGAGAAATTTGGGCTGGGCTACATGCCTACTAGAGCTGACAGACAGAGGGTAGCTATCAAAAAGAAAGAAAGCAGGATGGCAAGGCTGCAAAAAAGGGTAGTTCAAGAAGAAAAGAGAAGCTTTCCCCCCTTGAATGTTACATTCCGGAGTGGAGGGTTCATCCATAAAAGCCAACTTGAGCCCGTGCCTGAGTTTGTAGCTGTATTGGATGCAGATGAGAAGGTGCTGAGTGAGATGACTCTAGTGGTGCGAGAGGATCCCAACCATCCATTAAACAATTGGACCAGCCTGGACCTCCCCATAATGTAATGCTTACGGGGTCACTGGATTTAATGTATTCTATTTTAATGTCTTTTGAAGCGGTGAACATTTGTTTTTATCAAAAGCTTTTCAATAAAATGAACTTTTCTTCAAATCTTTCACGGTGCATTCCATTCATAACATATGCATATCATATTTGGTTACCAACTTGTAATTCTCTTATAAGCAGGTATTACAATGTCAATGAAAATATCATATGCGAAAGCGAAACGAGATGCCTAAGGTTTGACCAAAGTCCAAACTGGGAGCAGCCCGTGTTTGAAGCTGACAAGAATGAGGTAGAGGAGATACCTGAGCTACTAGGGGAGATTATACGCCTATTGGAAAGGGAAGACCGTTTATCCATTCTAAGTGAAGACCCAGTAGAAACAGCGAATTTGGGGACGACAGCCGAACCAAGAGAATTGAGGGTAGGATCCTTAATAGCTACCGACATCAAGAAGCAATTAATTGAGCTGCTAAGGAGCTACATAGATGTTTTTGCATGGTCGTATTAAGATATGCCAGGATTAGACATAGACATAGTGCAGCATAACATACCAGTGAGGCCGGAATGCAAGCCAGTCCAGCAGAAATTGAGAAGAATGAGACCGGAGATGCTACTGAAGATTAAAGAAGAGGCCAGAAAGCAATGGGACGCAGGTTTCTTAAGTGTCTCCCATTATCCAGAATGGGTGGCCAATGTTGTACCAGTACCGAAGAAAGGAGGCAAGGTCCGCATGTGCGTTGATTATAGAGATTTGAATTGGGCTAGTCCAAAAGATAACTTCCCACTTCCTCACATTGATACGCTAGTGGATAATATGGCAAAGCATGCTCTATTCTCATTCATGGATGGTTTCTCGGGCTATAATCAAATTCGTATGGCCCCCGAACACACAGAGAGGACCACATTCACGACACTTTGGGGCACTTTCTGCTATAATGTGATGTTGTTTGGTCTAAAGAATGCAGGAGCCACCTATCAGCGAGCCATGGTGACTCTATTCCACGATATGATGCATAAGGAAGTCGAAGTATATATGGACGACATGATAGCCAAATCACAAAGCACTGAAGATCATATCGAAGTACTCCGCAAGCTCTTCAACAGGCTACGGAAATATCAGCTGAAATTGAACCCCGAAGTAATCCAGATAAAGTTCGAGCTATCCAAGAGATGCCTCCACCACGGACCATCAAGGAGGTTAGAGGATTCCTAGGGCGACTGAATTACATTGCCCGATTTATTTCCCAATTGACAGCCACCTGTGAACCCATCTTCAAGACTTTACGAAAGAACAACCCAGAAATTTGGAATGACAAGTGTCAAGAAGCTTTTAACAAGATCAAACAATATCTGTCTAATCCACCTATTTTGGTCCCACCAGTACCAGATAGACCTCTGATCTTATACTTGACCGTTCAGGAGTCAGCGATGGGTTGTGTCTTGGGGCAACACGATTCTACAGGCAACAAGAGGCAGGCCATTTATTACCTCAGCAAGAAGTTCACCATCAATGAAGAGAACTACACACCCTTGGAAAAGACATGTTGTGCCCTTGTTTGGATAACAAGACGAATGAGGCAATACACTCTTTATCATACCACATGGCTGATTTCGAGGCATGATCCACTCAAATATCTCTTGGAAAAACCATCCATTTCTGGGAGAATCGCCAAATGGTAGCTGATCCTATCGGAGTATGATATCATTTACATACCTCAAAAAGCCATAAAAGGAAGTGCAATAGCCGACTATTTGGCAGACAGAGCACTAGAAGATTACGAGCCCATGACTATTGGCTTCCCAGATGAGCACATCAACATCATTTCGGCCGAAGTATCAGACATATGGACGATGTGGTTCGATGGAGCCTCCAGTCTCTTAGGTCACGGTGTTGGGGCCATCCTGATATCCCCAAAAGGCGAACATTTTCCCATGGCGGCAAAGCTAACCTTCCCTTGTACAAACAATGTAGCAGAATATGAGGCTTGTGTGATGGGACTTTGAGAAGCCATTAACAAAGGAATCAAAAAATTACAAGTGTTCGGCGATTCGGCACTCATCATTTTTCAAGTAAAGGGTGAATGGGAGACTCGAAACCACAAATTAATCCCATATCGGAAGTACGTTAAAGAGTTAGTTGAGCAATTCGAAGATATCACGTTAGAGCATATGCCCAGGGAATACAATCAGATTCCTGATGCGTTGGCCACTCTAGCCTCCCTCCTTCGACTAGACACAAAGTTGGAAGTCTAGTCTTTCGATATCCGTATACAAGATGCTCCTACACATTGCATGGCCATTGAAGGAAATACTGAAGAAAAACCTTGGTTTGAGGACGTCAAACAGTATTTGCTTAAGCAAGAATACCCAGCAGAGGCCTCTGAGTCTGATAAAAGAAATATCCGAAGGTCAGCATCCAACTATTATCTTGATGGCTCGATTCTGTATAATAGAAACCATGACATGGTATTATTGCGGTGTGTGACAAAAGAAGAATCGACACAAATAATGAAAGAAGTGCACGAAGGGGAATGTGGTTCACATGCAAATGGACATGCATTAACAAGACAAATCATGCGAATGGGCTATTATTGGGTCACCATGGAAAAAGATTGCATTGAATATGTGCGCAAATGCCTCAAGTGTCAAATTTATGGCGACAAGATCCAAGTACCGCCGTCCAAACTACACGTGATGGTTTCCCCGTGGCCGTTCTCGCTTTGGGGCATTAACGTTATCGGACCAATATCTCCAAAGGCTTCTAATGGTCATCGTTTCATTTTGGTAGCCATTGATTACTTCACCAAGTGGGTAGAAGCAGCATCATATGCTAATGTCACATAGGCTGTGGTACTTTGATTTATGCGGAACAACATCATATGCCGATATGGGCTTCCCGAGCAGATCATAACGGACAATGCTGCCAATATGAACAGTCGGATGATAGGGAAGTTGTGTGAAACATACAAAATTCAACACCGCAACTCGACCCCGTATCGACCAAAGATGAATGGAGCAGTTGAGGCAGCCAACAAGAACATCAAGAACATTATCAGAAAGATGACTGAAACATACAAAGATTGGCATGAGAAACTACCATACGCTTTGCATGCTTATCGTATCTCAGTGCGTACATCGACCGGGGCAACTCCATTTTCTTTGGTCTATGGCATGGAAGCAGTTCTACCGGTCGAAGTGGAGATACCCTCCCTCCAAGTACTTAAGGATACTCAGCTCGAAGAAGCAAAATGGGCCAAAAGTTGTTATGAGCAGTTGAATCTAATTGAAGGCAACCGCTTGGCAGCAGTTTGTAGAGGATAGTTGTATCAACGAAGAATGATCAACAACTACAATAAAAAGGTGAAACCCAGAAGCTTTCAAGAGGATGATCTTGTCCTCAAGAAGATCTTGCCAATCCAACATGACCATAGAGGCAAGTGGACTCCCAATTATGAAGGCCCATATGTTGTGAAAAAAGCATTCTCGGGAGGCGCATTGATCCTTGCCAAAATGGACGGAGATGAGCTTCCTAATCCAGTAAATAGTGACGCCGTCAAAACGTTTTATGCTTAACTCTCATACCTCCCAACAAGATTCTTATTCCTATAATGAACAGACTTGGTGAAAACCCGAAAGGGCACCAAGGGTAAAATACAAAGCCAACAATAAATCTTGAAAGGGTGAAATCAGTCAGAATCTGAAAGGATCAGGACCACAACAAATAGGGTCCTTTGCAAACAGTGGAGACAACATCATCCAAAAACAGCGGCTGCAAATAGTGGAAGACTTGGTCAAACCTGCAGCACGCTCGAATCAAATTTGTATATTTTGCTTTTTAAAGACTTGTAATTCTGTTTATCAGATTATAACAATAGGACACTTTTTATGATATAAATATGTTTTGTGGAATCAAACCAGCAAAATCCCATTTTATATCCTTAATCATATTTTATCCTCTTTATTTCACATTTAAATAGAATATTTTAAATCCCTAGTGGGATCCATTAGCATTACCTTATGAGTAGGGTCAAGCTCAAAATCCCCAAATAAATTAAGTCCCCAACTCAGAGTACTCATATCTCCACAGAATATCACTATCCCCAGAGAAGTCATCAAGTCAAGCTCCTCAATATGGCGAAGCTCAATTTAACAGACCCTTCATGCACAAAAGAGAGTTCCCCAGCAAAGACAGAATGGACTCCCCAGCTAAAGAGAACATTGTTCCCCGACAAGTTGAATGTTAGCCAACCACTCCAATACCATTGAGATAAATCTCTAGCCCTGGCCAAACCCTCAGTGATACATCACATTGCATTCGATGCATACATCGCATCGCATCACATGGCATCATATGACACCACAGGTTGAGGTTTATGCATCCCCGCATACAGCACATTGCAGTGCATGCATCATTTACATACATTCAGCATACTCTGTAATTTCAGGAATGTTGCCGCCTCTGAAGATCCTAGGAGCTCATACTCCGCAAGCTTCTCATCAAGCTATCCTAGCTTTTTTTGTTCACCTGTACAACTCTTTCTTTGCAATTTCCCCAAGCTCTAAACGCATCCTTTCGGCACTTGACAAACTTTTTCCCCTTTTGGGTCACCTCGTAGAGCGATCTCCTTGAGTGAACTCGTAGAGGGAGCCCAAATTGGGTTACTTCCCAAACTCACCAATTCCTTAAAGCATTTCCCCAAATACCAATTGATGTCTCCAACAAGTCTTTCCAGTTTAAGCGTATCGTTGTTGTGGGCTTTCTATTTTCAATTCGAGCCTATCATTGTGGTGGGCCTTTCATTTTTTAGTTTAAGCCTATCGTTGCTGTGGGCTTTTCGATTTCCAGTTTAAGCCTATCGTTGTTGTGGGCTCACCATTTTCAATTTGAGCCTATCGTTGCAGCGGGCCTTTTATTTTTTAGTTTAAGCCTATCGTTGCTGTGAGCTTTTTCATTTTTAATTCAAGCCTATCGTTGTTGTGGACTTTCCATTTTCAATTCGAGCCTATCGTTGTAGTGGGCCTTTCATTTTTTAGTTTAAGCCTATCGTTGCTGTGGGCTTTTCCAGTTTCAATTTAAGCCTATCGTTGCTGTGGGCTTTCTATTTTCGATTCGAGCCTATCGTTGCAGTGGGCCTTTCATTTTTTAGTTTAAGCCTATCGTTGCTGTGGGCTTTTCCAGTTTCAATTTAAGCCTATCGTTGCTGTGGGCTTTCTATTTTCGATTCGAGCCTATCATTGCAGTGGGCCTTTCATTTTTTAGTTTAAGCCTATCGTTGCTGTGGGCTTTTCCAGTTTCAATTTAAGCCTATCGTTGCTGTGGGCCTTTCAATTTTTTAGTTTAAGCCTATCGTTGCTGTGGGCTTTCCATTTTTCAGTTTAAGCCTAACGTTGTTGTGGGCTTGCCCTTTTGAATTTAAGCCTATCATTGCTGTGGGCTTTCCATTTTTCAGTTTAAGCCTAACGTTGCTGTGGGCTTTCCCGTTTGAATTTAAGCTTATCGTTACTGTGGGCTTTCCATTTTCAATTTAAGCCTATCGTTGCTGTGGGCTTTCCATTTTTTTAGTATTAAGTCTAACGTTACTGTGGGCTTTCCCTTTTGAATTCAAGCCTATTATTGCTATGGGCTTTCCATTTTCAATTTAAGCCTATTGTTGTTGCGGGCTTTTCATTTTTAATTCAAGCCTAACGTTGCCGTGGGCTTTCCTTCTTTTCTGATCACGCCTATCGTTGCGGCAGGCTTTCAAATTTTAGTTTAAGCCTATCTTTGTTGTAGGCTTTCCTTTTTCAGTATCTTTGCATTATGGGCGGTAATCCTACGGCCTCTGCAACACCTTCTACACCCAGCCAGTACTCTCCTTCTGCTTTAAAACCAGGTAAGTCAGGTAAGTGCTCTGACCTGTCCAAAATGACTCCCTTTTATCTTTGTACACTGTTTGTACACAAACAATGCATAAAGAGGGGCAGCTGTCGGACCCCATTTTGTCCGGGTTGGACATACTAACCCCATTTGATATACCTTTCTGCCCATGCAATATACCTTGTTGAACAGGTCCACAATGATCCCATACTTCCAAGGAATGGTTTGGAATTGATGTTAACCCCAATTTGCATGAGATGGATACAATTGACACAGACGGGGGAGTTCAAAATTAATGACTTCTGCTACAAGTCCTTGAAGCACCCCAAGACCAACACCAGGTGATAGAGGATGAAAATTGGAGATTAACGCACTTGACCGAGCTCAAATCGGACTTAAAATGAAGAAGTTATGGCCAAAACAACTTTCGTTGGAAAAAGTCGAAACTTACCAAAAGACGGTCAATGCCCCTGGTCAAATCACCCGAAAAGGTGACCATGCAAAATTCTTCAAAGCATCAATTTAGGCGAAAACGGATCTTCCCAAACAATCCCCAGAAAGTTGTCCACTTTTGCATTATGGGTAAGGGTAAAAAGGTAATTAAAAGTTAAAAAAAAAACTTCGGGTTTGACTGTTGACCGTTGACCATTGACCTGCCGATACTTCGACCCATTGACCTTCGAAGCCTCGAAACCCCGAAGCATCGAAGCCTAGAAGCCCCGAAGCATCGAAGCCTCGAAGCCTCGAAGATTCGAAGCCTCAAAGCCTCGAAGCCTCGAAGAGTCGAAGCCTCGAAGCCCCGCTGCCGACACTCCGACCTACGACTCGCCCCTTCGGCCCTTCGACCCCTAACCATCGAAGCCTCGCTGCCGACACTCCGACCTACGACTCGCCCCTTCGGACTTTCGAACCTTGTGAAGATGCGACACCTCGAGACTTACGACGCCAGGACTTACGACGCCAGGACTTGCGACGCCTTGACCTGTGAACCTACGACGCCTTGACTTGCGATGCCTTCGACACGCGACCTACGACCCCTTGACCTGCCGACACTCCGACCTTCGACCCTTCGACCCTTGACCCTCGAAGCCCCGCTGCCGACACTCCGACCTTCGACCCTTGACCTGCAACACCTGTAAGCCTTCCACCCGTTGACCGTTGACCTTCGACTTGCCGACACTTCGACCCGTTGACCGTTGACCTTCTACCCACTGAACTTTCGATCCACCGATGCTTCGACCTTGCCGACACTTTGACCTGTCAACACTCCGACCTGCCGACACTTCGATTCCCTTTGCCCTTTGACCGTCGCTGATTGGCTTTTCTCGCTGGCTTTTCTTGCTGGCTTTTTTTTTTTTCGCTGGTTGTTCACGAGACCTGTTTTATGCGCTGGCCATTTGACAAAGAATCATTCTTGAATACCTGTCGGTCACATGTGCTAAACGAAAACATTAAAAAAGTACAATCACGCTGCACAAGTCGCTGTTCCCTCCAACAAACGGCAGAATCTCAAAATAAAATACTGCATCGCATTTAATGCTGCAATTAATGACAATCCAGCCAATTTTTCTGCCAGCCCTTTAAAATACAGTATTCTGTTCCTGCGCAAAAGAGAGAACCCTCATCGTCGAAAAAACCTGCTACCATTATTACACCTTCTTCCCTGCGCAAAAAAAAAAAAGGAGAGAGATTGAAAACCCAGAAAAAAGAGGATTACGTCGAAAAAAAAAAAAGAGAGAAAGAGAAAAGAGAGACCCCTCATCTGACGAGGAACCCTTTTGCCCAGGCACTGATTACACTAAGCTCTTCACTTTCCCCAAAGTCTTCACATCAAAAAATGCCCCAACTTCTTCCCTGCGAAAAAACGTCCCGAGAGAGGGAGAGTACAGAAAGACCCCTTATCTCTGACAAAAAACCTGCTACCATTTTTTCCTCATACCCAGCTCCCTGATCAAAAAAAAGGGAAGAAGAGTTCAGTCCCACAAAACGCCCAGATTTGCTGCCAATTTCACCCAGCCATCTCTCTTCAAAAACACCAAAAAAAGGAGTCACCAACAAATATCAAAATCAAAAAAAGAGGAAAGCTGTTGGATCAAACCCGAATTTGGATAATGCCGTTAAAGCCTTATGTAATTTGATCTGAGATCCTTTGTGTTTATTTGATCATTGCGAAGGTATGTCACTAATCCAAAGATGCACTCGTGAGAGCAAAGCTAAGGACAGGATACATAATCCGATCCGGACAAGAGTTAGTGTCGTCAAACACTTGGTAAATAACCAAGTAACAATAAGTGCGGAGTAAGGATAAGTGCGGAGTAAGGAAAATAAGTGCGGAGTAAGGAAAATAGATGCGGAGTAAGGAATCCGGACTTATTACTCGCCCGGAGTAAGGAACTTACATACGGAGTAAGGAACTTACATACGGAGTAAGGAACTTACACACGGAGTAAGGAACTTACATACGGAGTAAGGAACTTACACACGGAGTAAGGAACTTACACACGGAGTAAGGAACTTTACATACGGAGTAAGGAACTTACATACGGAGTAAGGAACTTACATGCGGAGTAAGGAACTTACATACGGAGTAAGGAACTTACATGCGGAGTAAGGAAGCGCCGACACGGACTAAGGATTCCAATCGAATAGATACGGAGTAAGCAACCATCGACACGGAGTAAGGTTCCGAGCTCTTAACTACGGAGTAAGGAAAATTACACCGGACCAAGAAGACACTGCTCCAATGAAACCGCTTTAAAGTTATCGCTCGTCTGTCCCGATGTAAGAAGAATGCATTTAGATCAGAAGAATCTTACACGTGGACATCCGGATATGTGGACACAACCTTAATTGTATCTCGGAACTCACAAAGACACTTATACTCTTCAAATCCAAGATCTTGAGCTCCACAATCACGCAGATCAAGGCGGCAGATACGAGGGATAGTTAGTGCGGAACGCTTCCGAACTTCAAGTTCCAAGGTTGTCTCCTAGGAATGTTTTGTATAAATATTCATACTTATACTTCTTGTAGAATGAGCTAAAATAGAGAGAGCTAGAGCGAAGAAGTGCAAAAATAGAAAAGGCACTTGGCTAGTGTGTGAATTAAAGTTGTAAACGAGTGTAAGAGAGTGTTTGCTTCTATTTTGTTGTAATCACTTTGTGATAATAAAACAAAATACTTCCACTATCTGGTTATCTTCCATGGTGATATTATCACTTAAACTAGATAAGTCTTTGTGTCTTGAGAGAAAAGAAAGAGTTCGAATAAGAGCCTATTCACCCCCCCTTTAGGCTCCAAGGGACCATCAAGTGGTATCGGAGCAAGTTCTACTTCGTTAAGTAGAGATCCCACTCTTTCAATCTCGAAATGGCCGAAGAAAGCGGTATGCTTTTCAACACTCGCCTTAACTCGGAGGTGCACGGAGCCCATCCCGAATCGAAGCCGGTGAAAATGTCGATCCACCACAACTCCTGCGCCACCGCTTTCAACCACGGAGTTACGGGTTTACTCTAACGAAACCGCCCAAATTCACACCCGAGCTTTTCTCCCAGTGGAAAGCTCGCATGAAGATGTTTATGGTTTGCCATGATCATCTTATGTGGCCATGTCTTCATCAGGAGATTCCAATTCCGATGACTATCGGAGAACATGGCGTAAGGAGGCCAAAGACCGATCGAACTTACCAACGATGAAAGAGCCGCAGGGGCGCTAGTGAAAAGGCTCGGCTTATGTTACATCGTCCTTGGATTCCGAGCTTTCACGACGTCCGGGGCCGCCGACGCGCAAAGCTGTTTGGGACAAACCGACAATCCTCATGAGGGAGTCGGTCCCCGGATGCGAATGTGATCCGTACTCTCGGACGAACTTTGAGAGTTTTAATCATAAACCGGGCGAATCACTTAAAGCATCTATCGGAGATTCGGCAAGCTCATACTTGAACCAAAACGACCAATGAGCATTACTCTCAATCCCGGATCAATGACAAGTTCTTTTCGCTCCTTGCCGGATCGCTACTACTCCAAACAACTCCGGATGCAATCGGACAAAAGCGGCGGTATGTTCCCCTTGAAGAACTATATGGAGAGGCTGCGGACTCACGAAGTCGGGTTTAAGTACTACGACGAGAGATGAAAAAATAGCTCGGAAAGAAAAGGGGTAGCTCTCAAAGCTCCGAATGTCTAAACATCCGAGGAATGATGATACGGACGTATCCGACAATTCGATTCGACGAGGAGGAGGAGATAGCCCTTCTTGTCAAATCCTTTGAGCGATTCCTACGGAAAGCGGAAAAGGGGTCGAAGACGCTCATCATCATCGTTCCAACGGAAGGAGCGACCCGAGTCTAGTTCCCAGGAATGTTTCACGTGGGAAAAGCGGTCCTGGGCCAAGGAATGCGGTCCAAAGCAAAGGTGGCCGAGAAAAGTGACAAGGTAAATTCTGCCGCTCCACCTCGGATAACAGCAAGAGCAAGAGAAAGGCGCTCGTGACAAAATACATGAGTGGCTCGGAAGAAGAGGAGGAATCCTCGGATGATGAGCCGACCATTAAGCCGAACGTCCGCCTCATGGCAAATCGAGGTACCTTCTATCTACGAGCTCCTGAGTAAATTAGAATCTCTTACTATTGCATGTGATCATGAAAAGAATGAGAGACTAATAATAACTCAAATGTACAAAGATATGGAAAGTCGAATAAACGTCTCGAATTTACCATTAATAGACTCGAAAAGGACGTCGCCGACTTCGGGGAAAGGAAGCTTGGTATCATGATCTAAGAGCTGAAAATCATCTCTTAAATACCAATCTCTCAGGCCTAAAAGTTATAGTTAAAAGACTTGAAAATGAATTGGAACAGGGAAAAGAAATAAATCGTAAGTGGCTAAAATCCGGGAAATAGCCTCTACCTTTAGGACCGATCCCGACGACATTCGAGTCAAACCTGGTCTAGGTTTCAACCATCAACCTCCATAGCTAAAGCCACCGAGTGTCCTCCGGATTTCACTCCTAAACTAACCAACTTATATCCTGTTAGTACATCTAAACCGTTGGATGGTTTCATTTCGGTGGCACCATAGTTTAGATCGTGGACCGAGGTCATTCTTGCACTTCCCGAAGCGTAGCACCCGTAACTAAAGATGAAGGGAAGGGCTGCTGCAGTTAAAGCCAAAACCGTAGCACCCAAAAAGAAAGACAAGGCTAAGGCCGACGCATTTAGGGCCAAGAGCGCGTCACCCAAACGTAATGGATTAGGCCACGGGAACAGAGTGAAGATCCGTAAAATCTAAGAGACCTGTATCCCCCTGTTTGTACTTCGCATTATAGTGTCTGTTCCATCCGTAGGGAAATGGGTCATTATCACTATGAATGTTGGAGTCTATCGATAGCTGGCTTTGTAATCAATTTCAATCAAATAAAGATCAGTTTTATAAAAGGGGTTCTTGAGCAAAACAAAATCTAAATCTAAAAGGAGTGTCTCTCCCAAGAAATCCCAAAAAAAAGAAGCATTGAAACTAACAAGTTAATGTCAACTTGGAAAGCTAAGAGTCCTAACAAAATCAAATCCGTAAATGTTGACAATCTGCTGCTCACTCTAACCGCCCGAAACAAGTTTGGGCACCAAAAGTGTAAATTGTTGTCTTTCGGGGGCATCTTGGAATGAATTGCCGGATCACTTGAAGTTAAAGATAAATCAAAGCAAGTGGATCCTTGATAGTGGATGCTCCGGACATATGACGGGTGACCAGACTCTACTTTTGTAGAAGTTAATGATAAACAAGGTCCATCCGTCTCATATGGCGACAACAAGAAAGGTAAGACGTCGGGTATGGCACTTTAACTAACGGCGTGTATCAATCACTAAAGTTGCACTAGTCGAAGGTTTAAAGCATAATTTGCTAAGTGTCGGAAACTATGTGACAAAGGATTTCTCGTTTCCTTTTTGTCCAAACACCGTACAGAAGAGAAAACTTATCCGGAGATGTTAAGTTATCCAGGATCAAGAGATGGGGACATATACTCGGTGGTCTTAAGAAATAATTCTTCGACCCCTGTATGTTTCCTCACGAAAGCAACAGAATGAAGATAGTTGGTTATGGCACAAGCGATGCGCCATTTGAACTTTAAGACTTTGTCTAAATTAGCATCACTTGATCTTGTCATGGTCTACCCAAACTCAAGTTCTCCAGAGACACTCTCGTCGAGAATGCCACTTGGTAAACGGACCAAACACGGCTTTAAGAGCAAATCGGTTAACTCAATAACTGCTCCTCTGCAACTTCTTTATATGGACCTATGTGGTCCTATATCTGTTTCATCACTAGCCGGTGCGAGATATACCCTTGTGGTTATCGATGATTTCACCGAGATACACATGGGTGATGTTCCTGAAATCAAAGGATCAAACTTTTTGAACATCTTGTAGATCTCTTCAATTGGATAAGCACTCACAAGGACCGAGCATTAAATGCATCGGGAGTGATCATGGTACTGAATTTGATTTTTCCGAAATGAGATCATATTGTTACGAACAGGGCATACAACATGACTTTTCTGCCTGCGAACCCCACAACAAAATGGGGTAGGCGGCGCAAGAATCGAACTTTAGTTGAATGGTAGATCCATGTTACGGGGGCAATCTTCCTTCGGCCTATGGGCTGAGCCGTGTCCACTCGCCCGCTATGTTCGGAACGGAACTCTAATAAATAAATCTACCATGAAAACACCCTATGAGATGTGGAGAGGTCGAAAACCTTCAATTTCACATTTCTGAGCCTTCGGATGTACTTGCTATATCCTGATCAATGGCAAAGAGACCCGAAATAAATTTGAACCAAAATCGATGATGGGATTTTTGTCGGGTACTCACTTCATAGCAAGGCTTATCGGGTCTTAATAGAAAACTTTCTAAAGTTGAAGAATCTATCCATGTAACCTTTGATGAAGCTAATCTCGATTGGTCAAAAGTCGGTCCTTCAAATTCTAATCTGCAGGTCATAAACAAACGCCGATTACTCAAAGTTTATGAATATTCCTGCCACACATCTGACCGGTATCCCGACCAACCACGTGGCATCCGCGAAACACAACGGAATTTTGTGGATGATGCTACGGATGACTCGGACTCCGGACTACCACTTAGCTCCGGACTACCACTTAGCTCCGGACTACCACTTAACTCCGGACTACCACTTAGCTCCGGACTACCACTTAGCTCCGGACTACCACTTAACTCCGGACTACCACTTAGCTCCGGACAAACTCCTCGCAGATACACAAAATTCCGGAGCACCTTCAAGTCCGTCCGGACTAGTTAACACCGAAAGAAACAGTGTTGAAGAACCAATCAGTTCATCCGTACCTCTAAATACGGAAACATCTACTCCGGACGAAGCCCAACCAGTTGATACAATACCACCCAATCTGGAAGAGCTTCAAATTGTTCAAGGACAACCAACACACGCACTGAATTATAGATGGACTGAAACCATCCCTCGGATCAAGTGATTGGTGATCCTCCCGTTGGTGTAAGAACAGAGCAGCCACCTCAAACATGAGTCTTCACTCATGCTTTCTATCTCAAATAAACCAAAGGTGGTGATGAAGCTCTTGAGGATTCAAACTGGATAAAGCCATGCAAGAAGAATTGAATCAATTTAAGAGAAATAATGTGTGGACCTTAGTACCAAGGCCTAAGTCTCAGCAAGTCATTGGTGTTAAATGGGTGTTGGAACAAACTTGATACGGATGGAATAGTAATCCGAACAAAGCCAGACCGGTAGCCAAAGGATATCGTCAAGAAGAGGGAATAGATATGATGAAACCTTTGCTCCGGTCGCAAGACTTGAGGCAATCCGAATGTTTTCGGCGTATGCTTCATATGAAAACTTCATAGTTTATCAAATGGACGTCAGAGCGCATTCCTGAATGGAGACCTTCAAGAGGAGGTGTATGTTGAACAACCTCCCGGCTCTTGAACCTAAGGCAGGACATCTTGTCTACAAACTTAAAAGCTCTATATGGTTTGAAGCAAGCTCCCCGAGCCACGGTACGACACCTCGTCGGAATTCCTACTTGCTCATAACTTCCAAAAAGGGAAGATAGATACCACCCTATTTCTACGACAAGAGAAAGGACACACTCGATCGTACAAATATACGTGGACGATATCATTTTCGGATCAACAAACCGAAGCTTTGTGAAGAGTTTGCTAAGTTGATGACAGGCAAGTTTGAAATGAGCATGATGGGAGAACTATCCTACTTCCTTGGAATTGAAGTCAAACAATTAAAGGAAGGAATCTTTATCAATCAGGCTAAGTACACTCGCGATCTTATTAAGAAGTTTGGTATGGAAGGTTCATCTCCCGTCAAAACTCCAATGCCTGTCGGTGCCAAGTTAGATCCGGATATGGACGGCTATCGGTAAATGTGACCGACTACAGAGGGATGATCGGATCCTTGCTCTATCTTACAGCAGTCGCCCAGACATTATGTTTGCAACTTGCATTTGTGCACGATATCGGGCGAATCCCAAGGAGTCCCATATGCTACATGTAAAACGGATCTTAAGGTATCTCAAAGGGACGATGAATTTGGGACTACGGTACTCAAAGGAGTCCAACTTCACCTTATCGGGGTACTCGATGCCGACTTCATTGGATGTCGCATCGACGGAAAAGCACAAGCGGTACGTGTCGGTTTCTTGGAAATAGATTGATCTCATGGTTCAGAAGAAGCGGAATTCCGTATCAACCTCTACTCCGAGGCGGAATATATCACTGCTGGAAGTTGCTCGCACGCCTACTTTGGATGCAAAGTCAACTTACCGACTACGGATTCAACATGTCCTCTATTCCACTTTACCGTGACAACACTAGTGCAATTGCCATCAGCAACAATCCCGTCATGCATCCTAAGACGAAGCACATTGAGGTCAGGTATCACTTCATACGCGATCATGTTCTTAAAAGCATATTTCACTGGAACATGTTGCCACCGAAGATCAATTAGCAGACATATTTACAAAGCCTCTCCCCGATGCGAGGTTTTCGAACTACTCTTCCAACTAGGTATGCTCGACTTCTCTTGCATAGTTTCTCATTTAAATTTCACAACAGATATTCTCTCACAAACCATGCATTGTATGTTTACCGAAAGTAGTAGAAAGACCGCATTCCTGATCATACTTACCGACTCCACGGTTCCATGTTTCGATGTTAATCTCAACCTCATAATGGGAGGATGCTTGCGTTTCCCGATGAAGTCGTTTAAAGCTAACATAATTACGAGTTTATATGATTTACCTCGGTCGGATTCATGATCTTCATATCCATTAATCACCACATGATCAAAGCATGTTCATTTAGATTACTCCATTAACGTGCATAGTTGAAGGAGTGAAATGGGCTAGCTTGGAATGCCCGGTGGATGAATACACAAACGCATTCTCGATCAGCTTGAAGTATAGTCTTCTAATAAGATAGACAGTCTTGAACTACAAATTAGAACGGTCAACCGAGAGGATTGCACAATCTACGGGGAGAAAATGCTTTATATTTTATTCAAGAATACCCCCGTATATGTCTCATGACCTTTTTCCTTGACCGTCTATCCGAGGGGGAGCTTTTCATTGAGAGGATTAAATGATCTACGGGGAGCAGCAATGAACCCCTAATATGTCTCGGATACTCCCTTCTCTACGCTATTACTTCCGGATCCGACTGGACATGCTTGTTTTAAATCGGAAAGGTGGCATGTGTGGATGTATGTTCTTCCTTCAACCATGCATTTTAATCGATTAATCATCTGCATTCTTTTGACATGTGTTCACCTTATCATTTCACACTCATGAATCCTAATGAGCCAAATCATATGATCTTTAATTAATCTTAGCTACTTTGTTCAGCAAGACGGTTTCGCTTATGTTGACCTATATGAACCTGTGTATTGCTATCCGACATATGCCCCGACTCAGTAATATTGATCAAGTTCACATTGCGTACGTCTACTACATTCTTAGCCATGCATGAGTTCTTTTCTTATTAGTTCGGATTATGTTGTTTTTCCCCGATTATCTTCTCTAATCCGTCCTAATCCTTGCCTGTTAAGCTTTTTGTATTTTCGGTATATCTTTATTTAGCTACGAGGTTCAGATTTTCTTTGCAACCATATTGATAAATCCAGTCCATAGTCTCGGATTTGAAGTGTTGTGGTACTTCTCTTCTCTTTGACTTATTGACTTGCAAAGGAATCTACTCTACATTCTCACCAAACTCCTGTTTACGACTGGACAAGGTCTATTATTCATCCGGATACTCTTTCACGAATATTATTAACTCCGGATGAGTGTCGGCTCTTTCCTCCGGACTCCTGACTTTGTTCAATTGTGACAATCCACGTATACTCATATGTCGCATGCTTTTTGAGGAGGAATAATGATGATTCATTAAATGCCTATCTCGGGTTGCACATACACTTCTCTGGATGGCAACCAGTGTAATCTCTACTTGGTCATGCGGTCTCCACGACATCGTTTTTATTCGGAGACGCCTCGATATCCGGACAAATGACATCGGCATGTCCCGGTCCCCACCTCACTCCCACATTCCTAGACCCGCCGACATTTGCGGACTCGGTCTTATATGTTCCGATCATTCTGCGAAGCACAGTATTGCTCATTTCAAATCCCTAACCCTCTCGTTGCTCCTTAACTGTCAAGACCTCACCTTTCCTCTTTTCCTTCCCATCTAATCTGCAATGGCACCAGAATCTTTCTTTCCGGCGTTACTCCTGGCCATCTAGTGGATTGGAATGCCGTTCCGATCCTCCGGATTGGTTTCTCCAGCTTCGCCCTCTTCTTGAAGCCTCGCACATACTCAACCTGGTCTCCAATCCCATCGATCTTCTTATCGATGACATTCTTGAGTATTACCAACGGATTCGCTGCACCAAAGATTCCATAACCTCTTATGTCCGCGGTGAATCCATCGTCATCACTCCGGCTGTTCTCCGCGCCGCTCTCCACCTTCCTCTTGGTGAACCAAGCGTCCGGATGCCGATCCGATGGCGGCTTCTATGGGGTGCGAACAAGGGAAGGAATACAAGGTGAAATCCTTCCGGGGTCGCTATCGATGTATGGCGACTATTCTAAGTCGATGCCTACGGCTCGCACATCCCCCTGGACTGGTTCCGTATGATCTTCTACGGCCATGTACGGCGTCTTTGAAGGTCTTCCAATGGATTGGGGGATGTTCTTATTTCGCTTCTTCTGCATGGTCACAAAACCATTCCTATGGGCGCTCCTCGGCATTGTCTTCCGGCATCTTCGTCCGGACCATTTCGCCCAAGTTGATCTTGTCTCGTTTCCCTCGGCTCTTTTATCTTCGTCACCTTACGCCGGATGGAAACATGACCGCCCGCCGACCCATCGTAGCTCTCCGCACTCTCCCTGCCGCGGAACAACAAGGCGGCTCGTTGGTGACCCCTCCGACGGCCAAGCCCCCGAGGTCGGTTCGGACACCGATCCTCCCGGATTCGGGTCCGTAGCCGCGCCCTCCCACTCACGGGCTTCCCAGCCAAGCGTCCGTCTGAACCGTCCGAGGTCGGGGCCCTCTGGCGCGGTGCGCCGAGAGCCGTTTCCTCGGCCCCCTCTGCCGCCGATGTCCCCACTCCCTCCACATCCGCTATAGCCGCTGCGGTTGATACCGCTGTTGCCGCCGCCACCGCCGATGTCCCGGCCGCTTCTCCCGAAGCCCCCTTGCCTCCTCTACCTCAACCCCGAGATTACCTTGACCATCTCTCCGCCGTCACCTTAACGGACCTCCGGCTCCGTTTCAGCCTAGCCCACACCTCTTCCATTCCCGACACCGATCTCCGGGTATTTTACACCCGCAATACCCAATCCCCGGAGACTATGATCATCCGGAATCGGACCACGGCTTTCTTACGCCGGCGCCATTCCCGATGTGTCGTTCCCTACACCCTCCGGCCCGGTCCCTGCTACCCGAAGTCCCTCTACCGCTAAGGCCGGGCCCTCTTCTCCTGCCGCCGCGATTCCCGTAGTTGACTTGTCCGGTCAAAGCGGGTCTCTTGCTCCGGATGCCTCCCATGCTCCGGATGCCTCCGAAGCTCCGGATGCCCTCGATGCTCCGGATGCTGCTGCTGCTCTTCTTCGCTACTCTGCGGACTCCTCCGCCCACCGCACTCCTGCTCCTGTTCATGCGGGGAGTCCTCCAAAGCTCGGAGTTAGCACTTGGGCGTGCCTCTTTTGGCACGGTCCACTCGATGCTGTGCTTTCCGCTCACTGGACCGCCATGCCCACGCTAAAGCGTCCAAATCTCCGCCATAGCTGCCAAAGTCGATGCCCTGGCGCCCAACTCCTCTCGGCCCTCACCGACTCCTCTACTTCCATTGAGCGAAAATGGATCTTGTTGCCACCTCCGTTCATTCACCGTCTACTTCCTTCGCGGATCGGCGCATACGATGGCTCGTCCTCCCGTTGCTTCCCGACGATCCGCCAAACCGGGGAGAAAGTGTCATCCGATCCGTCTACTCCTTTGCCCCACAACCATCTTCCCGGACCGAGAAGCGGCCCGCCACTCGGTGCTTCGGGGAGTTCAAATTCCCAAACGAAGCCGCTTCTCTCAACCAAGCTCCTCTCGCACCTCGAGCTCCTCCTCCATCCTCCTCATCCCAGCTGATACCTTCCTCCCATCCTATGCGGAGTTTGACCCGTCTCGATGCGGATGGAAACTTGCGCAAGGCAATGAAAGCCTATCTTCGCGTCTTCGTCGAGAGAAGATGTCTTTACGAAATGTATCCTTTCTCTCCGGCCGACATTCGGACTCTTTGTTCGGAGAAAGGACTCTTTACTACGAAGACATTGACAACTTTCGAGGGCTGCTAAAATGGAGATGAGGCTGTTTCCATCTCTTTACGAAGATGGGCACTTGTTTGAAGTTCCGCCATGTTGGAATGAGGGCTATCTTCCCAGTGTGGAGTTAATTCGGACTTACATCGACGGATCGCTGAAGATAGCAAGCCATGGAAAACTCTTTTCAACCATCCTCATTCCGTACCGGATCATGTCGCCACACTTCCTGCCGACACTTCGATTCCCTTTGCCCTTTGACCGTCGCTCGATTGGCTTTTCTCGCCGGCTTTTCTTGCCGGCTTTTTTTTTCATCTGGTTGTTCACGAGACCCGTTTTATGCGCTGGCCATTTGACAAAGAATCATTCTTGAATACCTGTCGGTCACATGTGCTAAACGAAAACATTAAAAAAGTACAATCACGCTCGCACAAGTCGCCGTTCCCTCCAACAAACGGCAGAATCTCAAAATAAAATCCGCATCGCATTTAATGCTGCAATTAATGACAGTCCAGCCAATTTTTCTGCCAGCCCTTTAAAATACAGGATTCTGTTCCTGCGCAAAAGAGAGAACCCTCATCGTCGAAAAAACCTGCTACCATTATTACACCTTCTTCCCTGCGCAAAAAAAAAAAAAAAAAGGAGAGAGATTGAAAACCCAGAAAAAAGAGGATTATGTCCACAAAAAAAAAAAAAAGAAGAGAGAAAGAGAAAAGAGAGACCCCTCATCTGACGAGGAACCCTTTTGCCCAGGCACTGATTACACTAAGCTCTTCACTTTCCCCAAAGTCTTCACATCAAAAAATGCCCCAACTTCTTCCCCTGGAAAAACGTCCCGAGAGAGGGAGAGTACAAAGACCCCTTATCTCTGACAAAAAACCCGCTACCATTTTTTCCTCATACCCAACCTCCCGATCAAAAAAAAAAGGGAAGAAGAGTTCAGTCCCACAAAACGCCCAGATTTGCCGCCAATTTCACCCAGCCATCTCTCTTCAAAAACACCAAAAAAAGGAGTCACCAACAAATATCAAAATCAAAAAAGAGGAAACCGTTGGATCAAACCCAGAATTTGGATAATGCCGTTAAAGCCTTATGTAATTTGATCTCGAGATCCTTTGTGTTTATTTGATCATTGCAGAAGGTATGTCACTAATCCAAAGATGCACTCGTGAGAGCAAAGCTAAGGACAAGGATACATAATCCCGATCCAGGACAAGAGTTAGTGTCGTCAAACACTTGGTAAATAACCAAGTAACAATAAGTGCGGAGTAAGGATAAGTGCGGAGTAAGGAAAATAAGTGCGGAGTAAGGAAAATAGATGCGGAGTAAGGAATCCGGACTTATTACTCGCCCGGAGTAAGGAACTTACATACGGAGTAAGGAACTTACATACGGAGTAAGGAACTTACACACGGAGTAAGGAACTTACATACGGAGTAAGGAACTTACACACGGAGTAAGGAACTTACACACGGAGTAAGGAACTTACATACGGAGTAAGGAACTTACATACGGAGTAAGGAACTTACATGCGGAGTAAGGAACTTACATACGGAGTAAGGAACTTACATGCGGAGTAAGGAAGCGCGACACGGACTAAGGATTCCGATCGAATAGATACGGAGTAAGCAACCACCGACACGGAGTAAGGTTCCGAGCTTCATTAACTACGGAGTAAGGAAAATTACACCGGACCAAGAAGACATCGCTCCAATGAAACCGCATTTAAAGTTATCGCTCGTGCTGTCCCGATGTAAGAAGAATGCATTTAGATCAAGAAGAATCTTACACGTGGATCATCCGGATATGTGGACACAACCTTAATTGTATCTGGAACTCACAAAGACACTTATACTCTTCAAATCCAAGATCTTGAGCTCCACAATCCGCAGCAGTCAAGGCAGACGACACGAGGGATAGTTAGTGCGGAACGCATTCCGAACTTCAAGTTCCAAGGTTGTCTCCTAGGAATGTTTTTGTATAAATATTCATACTTATACTTCTTGTAGAATGAGCTAAAATAGAGAGAGCTAGAGCAAGAAGTGCAAAAATGAAAAGGCACTTGGCTAGTGTGTGAATTCAAAGTTGTAAACGAGTGTAAGAGAGTGTTTGCTTCTATTTTGTTGTAATCACTTTGTGATAATAAAACAAAATACTTCCACTATCTGGTTATCTTCCGTGATGATATTATCACTTAAACTAGATAAGTCTTTGTGTCTTGAGAGAAAAGAAAGAGTTCGAATAAGAGCCTATTCACCCCCCCCTTTAGGCTCAAGGACCATCGAAACGACAAAAGAGAGGAACGAATCCAGTCGCGGTTCTTGCCAGCGGTGCTCAATTTCCAGCCCAATTCCCATCGACCCATCTTAGGAGTCACGCCTTCCCGCCAACGTTGCAGCAATCGGAGCCCCAAATCCAAGATAAAGTCGGGTTAATTTTTCATTTCGATTGCCTTACGCTATTCTTTTGTTTTTTTAATTATTGTGTTGTGTTGTTTCCTTTCGTTATCTTGTTTTTATTTATTTTCTTTTGTTTTATTGATTGTAATTGTCATTTCACACAAAGTTATAATATGTAATAGCAAGGAAACTCAAAAAAAAAAGAGGCAAAAAAAAAAAAACAAAACAAAAAAGAAGGATGAAAAAAAAAAAGAAAAAAAGTGAGTCGTTATTTAATTTGTGGATGTCACAATCACACACATCACTTTACATGTTATTGTGTTGGTTCATAGTTTTATACTTGCAAAAAGAAACAACAAAAAAGAAAACATTTTCAACAACCGAAAAATGCATTTCAAAAAAAAAAAAAAAAAAAACAAAACAAAAACAAACAAAAAACGTTTTCATGTTTTCAAACCAAAAAAAAGAAAACCGAAATTAGTACTTCAATTTCCAAAACCAAAAAAACAAAAAAAAAAACAAAAAACCAAAAATGAAGCAAAACAAAAACAAAACGTTTTTTTTTACAAAACACAAAAACAAAAAAAATGTATGTTTTCTAACTCGAAAAAAACAAAAAAAAGGGGAAAATAAAAAGAAAAAAAATCATATTTGAGGACTTCAATTTCTAAAATAAAACTAAACACCAAAACCAACCCGTAGGATCTCATTATCCACTTCAAACAAAAACCCAAAACCTTTAGTATTCCCTTTAGAAATGTAGGGTAAATCTATTTTCACCATGACTTTAATAAATACCTTAGCTAAATAAAAATCATAAACTTTTTAGGAAACTTAACCCAGTCATGGCAGTACAAATAAAATAAAAAAAACCTCCTCCTCCTAAATTAGATACCGAAAGGGCGCTGTAGGGGTGCTAATCCTTCCCTACACGTAACTAACTCCCAAACCCTTCTCTGATAACACAGACCACACACTTAAAACAACTCAAAGTAGAGGGTATCCAACTGTACCCCAAAAACAGTTGGTGGCGACTCTAAATTTTCTCAGCATTGGTTTAGTTTGAGCTCACCCCAAACGGGCCCGGACGAAAACCAGTGATGACAAGTAGCCTACCAAACCAAGGAAGCTACGAATCTCAAATACATTCGTGGGCCTCTTCCACGACATGACTGCCTCAATCTTCTCAGGATCCACCGTGATACCCTCCAAAGATACCACATGCCCCAAGATGTGCACTTGTTACAACCAGAAGTCACATTTCGTGAACTTCGCGTACAATCGATGCTCACGCAAGGTCTGCAACACAACCTGCAAATGCTCCTCATGCTCCCTCTTGGTCGCTGAATAGACTAAAATATCGTCGATGAACACCACAACGAACATATCTAAATATGGAGCAAACACATGGTTCATCAATCCCATAAACACTGCTGGAGCATTCGTGAGCCCAAATGGCATCACAAGCCACTCATAATGCCCATAACAACAACTGAACATGGTCTTAGGGATATCTGCTTCCCTAACCCTCAACTGATGGTATCCAGATCTCAAGTCTATCTTGGAAAACCATCTTGCACCTCGAAACTGATCAAACAGGTCATCAATCCTCGGCAATGGATACCTGTTCTTCACAGTCACCTGGTTCAGCTTCCAGTAGTCTATACACAGCCGAAGTGAACCATCCGCCTTCTTGGCCAACAACACTGGAGCGCCCCACGGTGAGCTACTCCGCCTGATAAATCCTCGTGCCAATAGGTCATCTATCTGTCTCTTGAGCTCTCTAAGCTCGGTCGGTGCCATCCTGTAGGCCGCTAACCTGATCGGTGTTGTCCCTAGCAACAACTCGATCGAAAACTCTACCTCCCTCACGGGTGGCAAACTGACCAAGTCCTCGGGAAACACATCCGGGAACTGATCTACAATGGGTGGCAAAACAGCCTTCCCCTCTCTCCTCCTGTCAACCAACGTCAAGCTGGCTAACTGGTGGGTCACATCACCCCACCCATGCCTCAAAGGTCCGAACCTGCATGCCTCCTCAGTCCACTCACCCACAAAAACACCCCGCGTGCCCTCTGTTGTGAGGAACGTCACACGCCGTCGAAAACAATCAATCTTGGCCTCCACGGAGACCAACCAATACATACCCAGGATAACATCAAAATCATCTAACTCCATGATATACAAATCACACAACAGGTTAACACCCCCAAGTGTTACCTGACAAGCACGACAAATACTCTCAAGTATCACAATTCCACCCAAAGGTGAAGCAACCATCAGAGACTGACTAAATGTCTCCTGGTCTAACTCCAATCCAACCACCGTAGCATACGAAATAAAAGAATGGGTAGCACCAGTATCAATCAAAACTGAACAAATAGTATGAGAAATGATGATGGTACCTCTCACCACTGAAGGCCCTGCTCCTGCCTTGTCCACTAGTGGAACCTCTGCCTCTCTGCTGGTAAGGGCAAAAGTCCTCCCTCGTGGCCCACTGCCACTAGCTTGGCCCATTGGGGCCTTGCCCTACTGATCAACATGACCCTGTGCCTCCCGTTGAGGCTGCTGCACCGCAGGTCGCGTCTGTGTACTGTGCCGGCGGCACTGACCTCTGAGACGGAGCCCCACTCCTCTGTCCCTGATCTCTCGGATGAGGGCCTACACTACTGGTCGAGCTAAGGGTAACAGATTCCCTAGCTCCATGTCACACCTTCCCGCATCGGAAGCAAGTCATCTATGCCCAGTCAAACCACAACTCCAACAGGCCCCTGGCCTCCTGCTGGCTGAACTCTCACGGGGTCCCACTACCTGGTTGGAAACCTTCTGCATCTGCCTCCTCTAAGGCTGAGCAGCACTGCTCTCCCCACTCTGCCTCTTCTTGCTCGGACCTGCCGAACCGCCCGGCCTCTGGGCTCTCGCCTGATCCTAACCTCGTTCAATAATGAGCGCCTTGTCGATCGCCTCCCGGTAGCTGGTCAACTGCGTCGGTTCCAGTTGTCTTTTCAGAGATGGCCTCAAGCCCTGAATAAAATCCTGCATCTTACGAGCTTCCTTTTCCCAAGCCTCAAGAGCAAACCGCCCTAAATCTGTGAAGGCTTGCACATACTCACCCACCGTCTGGCCACCCTGCTGAAGCTCATAATACTCTCTCCGTCGGGCATACTATACCGAGCTGGGAAAATACTCCCCAAAGAAGCGCTCAACAAACTCTCTCCAGCTCATCTGACTGCCATGGACAGCTCTAGTGGATTCTCACCACCTGCGTGGGATACCCAACAGATAGTGCGTCACCACTCGCACCCGCTCCTCATCTGGCACCCCAATCATCTCAAAGATGTCCTCTGTCCATCTAATCCAGTCCTCGGCTACCTCTGGCCGCAAACCATCCTCAAAAGTCCTGGGTGCGTGTTTCAAAAATTGCGCAGCCCAATCCATCCCTCGTCATGCTGGCTCTGCCACGACCTCCTGCTGGTGCACATCCTGCACCACTCTCGCCTCCTGCTGCTGAGGTTGTGGTGGCTGCTGAGGCTGCTGTTGCCTCTTCAGCTCATCCACCTCTCTAGCCATATCCCTCATCGAGCCCTGCATACCATGCATGGCCTCCTGCAACTGAATCAACACCTGCGTCAAATCAGGTCCCACAACGGGAGCTAACGACTTCTGCTGCGGGCTCTGCTGCCCCTGGTGCCCTGACTCTATCGTGGGCTCCTCTGCCGGACCCTGGCCTCGGACAACCCTCGTCGGTGGTGCCATCACACTGGCCGCAAAAACAAACAATCAAACGATCAATACTAGCACTGCTAGCACAAACATCCATCAAAGGCACAACCGACTTGTAGGTTCTCACCACACGACCCGTAGGTCCATACCATGCATATAGCATCGTGTCCCCCATCAGGGTACACCACACGACCCGTAGGTCCACAACCATGCATATAGCATCGTGTCACCCCTCAGGTGTCACGCCCCGGATTTCCAACCCGAGGAGACCGGAACGTGACCCTCCCTTTACCCAAGTTGGATAGAGGGGTTAGAATACAACATACACCTCACACTTTATATTCAGAGAATAATCTTATATTTATTGAGTCCAAACATAGCAAATACGTCCAAAACACACTTTTATTACATTGAACTCCACATTACAATATCTACCCACTGGGGTTACAAAGCTTACATAAAGAAAAGCAGTATAACTCGAATAATTATAAGCAAGCCAACAAGCAGGACTTCCACCTTGGTGTTCCCACCTAATGCCTGTAGGTTCCTGTAAAGAAAACAACATGGTAGGAGGGGTGAGCAACCACACCTCAGTAGGGATCATGTCTCCCCAACCCATCCCATGCACCTAATATCTACATGCCTTGTGTACAAGTGCTGTGTCGTGATACAATTATTCCACCAGATATAATTACAGGCTATAGCAGCAAATACAATCATACACAGGCTGGTACATAAACACTCCCGGGCTTCCACAGCCACCGGGTTCCAAGAACAGTCCTGGGCTTCCACAGCCACCGGGTTCCAAGAACAGTCCCGGGCTTCCACAGCCACCGGGTTCCAAGAACAGTCCCGGGCTTCCACAGCCACCGGGTTCCAAGAACACAACACACATAGCCACACTTAGTCACACAGACATAACATCAAACACTTAGCATGAAAAGCCTCACAGGTATAAAACCAAACAATTGGTGTACATAAATTCACAGGCTCATGAACCTAGTTGCACAGGCATTTTCTCAAACATGTAGCAGGCATGTCACACAGGCATTTTATCGAACACTTTTCATGCATCACACGAACACCAGAAACACACCAAAATCGCCATCGAAGGCTAACATCCATATAGGAGATCACACCTATATGGATTACATATATATATAAACAAGTTTAACTCCATAATCTGCCCTAGAACCCTAGGACAGAGGAGGATTTAGGAAGAACAGAACCCCTACCTTGTGTGTTCTCCTGCTCCCGCTTCCACGCAAGACTCCGACCACCCACGCAAGACGCTCCGGCAGCCACCAGAAGCTCTCCTTCCTTCTCTCTCTCTCTCTGCGACGGCTGGTGGAGCAACAAACCCTAACCCTAAAATAGAGGGGCTTCTCCTCCTTATATAGACAACATAACATCAAAACGACGTAGTTTTGATTAAGTGAATCCTAGCATCAAAACGACGTAGTTTTGATGGAACAAGCTATGACCTTCCCACATCCATACACACCAAAATATTCACAATTCCAACATGGTCCTTTGAGAAAAGATGATTAGAATGACAAAACCAAGGTAACCATGCAAAAACATGCCTGCACGCCAATTTGCACGCTAATTCCCCAATTGACGTGCAGCTCCAAATGCACTCAAACTTCACCCCAAGCCTCCTTGCATCTTGTAGAGGTCTAGGAAGCAAAAATATGCTTGCACGTGAAATGGGTGAATTCACGTGCAGCTCCAAATACTCTGAGATTTCTGTGGTAGATAGAGGACCTCATTCTAAGAAACTTTTGTTCTTGCACGCCAATTGTTTGAGGCCATCTACTAGGTCAAAATAGCTCTCCAAAACCTGGCAAAACAGCCTAAAAGCGCCTGTATATGCACAGCATCTTCCTAGGGCATAAAGGTACGTTACTACTTGTCACCTGCACCTCCCAAAAGTCCCCTCTTGGGCTCATCTCTTACCTCAAACTAGTGCACTAACCTCCAAGGTGTTTGTGGTTAACTTCTTACACACAGTTTACACACGGGTCATTACATCAGGGGTACACCACAATCAAGTCCTGGCTCTCACGGCTACGTGCCATCCTGGCACCACATACAAGCACATCACCCACAAAGACAATCTAGTGCCCTATATGCACATAATCATACCACTAGTAATGCACCCTATACCCATGTATGCTCTTAAGATGATCTAACTGACACCAAAATAACCTAGAACACATGTAAGGACTGTGTTGATCAGGCGCCCTCCCTACAGTTTTCCAAGTCACATGGAATCAATTAACCACCCCTCACTAACCTAGGTCCACTAGACCATGCTCTGATACTAACTTGTCACGCCCCCGAATTCCAGGGAACTCGGAACCGGGTACATGACTTCCCCTTTTCTTCGTCTGAAACGTGCCCAGAAACTCCTAGACGCTCACTAACACCCCTATTTCGCAACAAACTACGATATCTACCTCAAAATGCGTCCAGAACACCTCTAAATCGCGCATAAACAACAGAAACACGTATAAAATTCTAGATTTCCAGAAATGTAGATCTAAACCCAGATTTCCATGGTTGACTTATCAACCCTCATGAAAAACACAGTTAATCAACCCCAAAATCACAGAAACATATATCCACAATGATAATAAACAGTTCTTAACCACAGATCTTATGCTAAACCATTAGATCTAACCCAAAAATGGTTTTCCCCAAATTCTAGGTTTCATGCTCAAGTTCATAAATCATGATAAATTCGTACAGATCCAAAACAAGAGAGAGATAAGAAGTTCAAGGACACCTACTTGAAGTGAATCTTTGAGCTCCAGGAACCCAAATCGCCCCAAATCGCCAAGGCCTCCAAGCTCTCTCTCTCAAATGCACAAACGTGAAACGTAAATTAAAAGCTTCTTTTTTTTTATGCTATTTATATTTCTGTCAGTCAACTGACCTAGTTAACCATTGACCCAGTCAATAATTGACCTCCCAACACAAAAAGTTGACCTCCAAGGCCCCGAACTCCAAATTGAGTCAAACTACAGTCAAAACGCTCGAAATGGCGAGCACAACACTAAACAGATATTATTACACCCAAATGACTGCCCAAACGCAAAGTCAACCAATAAACCCTGAAAAGTCAACAATCGGGTCAAACGGAGCCCCGACTCGGAATCGAGCCCAAGTACAGTCAAAATGCTCACATCGACGACTACACTACCGTCCAGATAGTTACATTCCCATAGAATGACTATCTCTCAAAACTACCCAAATACGAGTCTTTACAGTTTCTTTCAAGATATATACATAATATACTGTTAGTCCATCAGTAAACGAAATATAATTTCTTAACAATAATCTCATGTGTTTACTTAAAGTTTTATTGATTTTAATTTCTTGTAGCGTGTGTACTTTATTCCTATGATTTATCTTTCGAAGACCCTCAACTTATGTATCACACTTCATATTTCTAAGACTCAGTCTCTAACCTATACTAAACCATCGCTCTGATACCAACTGTAACGCCCCCAAATTCGGGACCTCCAAATCGGGCGCATTAGCAGAAATTAAAGATACAAGTTTGATATAAATTTTAAACTTTTAACTATTTCATCAAACAAATCATTAATTATTACAAATTTTAATCCAAGATCTTTAAGGTTTATGGGTTTAGAGACTAAGTATCCATAACCCATTATTACATAACAAAACACACGAGCAGTCAAACTTAATAAATCTTTACAATTTCATACAACTTTATTTTCAAGCACTTCTTGACTCCTTATCCTAAATTCTCCATTTCCTTTAATTACCTGGGGTTAAAAAAGAAATCATAAAAGGGTGAGCTCAAATAGCCCAGCAAGGGTAAACAAAAGTAGGCAAGGAAAATCATAAAAATATCGAACATAGGAAATATCATAAAAGATTTCATGACGTATGCACATCATACATGATCAAAATTTCACAAGGGAATCATAGCATAAAAGATTTATGTTTGGACATCGTATCATAACATCATGATCTAGGTTAACTACCCAGATACCATAACATAACATAACATAACATAACATATTATTAGCTGAATTGTCACTCTCCAATAATGTTCTTTACCCAATGCATTGGAAGTCTTTCTGGAACCATCATAAACTTACTTTGTCCAAACATAAGAGAGATCATAACAAAATCAATTCATTGCAGAAAACAAGTCATAGAATTTCATGAAGCATAGTTAAGTAAAGAACGTAAGGTTATCAATGATGATCCCGATTTTCAAAAAGGTCATCTACCCCAATTAATAAAATAGAATAGTAGAGTGAAATCAAAGAGACTAATGTCCCTTATGAATAATTAATAAAGGGGAGGTTAATAAAAGGTAAGTAATAGAAAGCAACAAGGACATAGAAAGAGGAGAGGAAAGGAAAGGAAAAGAAAACCTTTATAATCCGCTTAGCATTCTTCGCGTTCTAAACCTTGAAAAAATATCAAAACACTAAATTAGCATTAATGCTTGAAAGTTCATTTTAATTTATTCCATTTATTAACCTTACTCATAAATAAATATCACACATATCATTTTTTTATATCATACTTTAACTTATATCTTTTAATAGGCATACCGTGCTTGTAGGATAGGCTATTAATTTGGGTTCCATCTTCTATTGTGGTTCCATCTCCTATGTCGATCCCATGTATCGTAAGCCTTGAGTTGTGCAATAATTATGTTATATTCATTGAGAGATTTTGAATAAGATTTACTTTTTATATTGGGTGAATGGAAAAGACGTTCGATAAGCTTATTTTTCCTATTTGTCTTCCTCTTTAACCATGATGGGTTATTAGACATGGGTGGAAAGGGAAGATCTAGAGGAGATAAGGATGGGGGTAGTTGTGAACTTGAAACATTAGTAATTGGGATTGTGGAAGAAGAAGGGCAATTGTCGAGGGAATTCATTATGGAAGTTGTTCCTTACAATTTTCCGCTTTCTAGAAAAATAAAAACAACAAGTTAATACTATCATATGTTCACTTTAATTATATAATGAAAATGCTATGATGAAATAACAAAATTTAAAATAATTACATATGTGGCAAGGCTAACCATATAGATCTTATAAATAAAGAAACTTCAAAATCTTGATTACCTTTTGTAGAACTTCGATGCTTGGTAAGTACCAAAAATAAAAGATGGTTTGAGTAGAGTATTTGGGATGTTAGAAGGTCTTGAAGGAGTGTTTGTGTTGAATATATAGGATTTGATGAAGCTACCAAGATATAGTCTAAGTCTTGAGACTCGTAGATTCGAAGGGTCGTAGGGTCGAAGAGTCAAAGTTAGTACAAGTAAATCTGTCACAGGACATCTGGGCGAGAGGCTTGTAGACTCGTAGGGTCAAAGTTAGTACAAGTAAATCTGTCACAGGATATCTGGGCGAGAGGCTCGTAGACTCGTAGGGTCTGGAGACTCAAAGCATATTTGTGACAGAACACATTGCGACTTGTAGATCCAGGGTCGAAGGTCATAGAGTCACAGTGCGGAAAAGAGAGCATTACTGTAAGCGACAATTAAATTCAGAGACTCGTAGAGTCGAAGAATTTTAAAGAACAATAACCAAACTTAAATAACTCGAAGACTCGAAGCCTGTAGAATTGTAGAGTCCCTAGAGCGCTCATGTCACTTAACAGAACTTAAAGTACCACTAGACTCGTAGACTCAAAGGTCGTAGAGTCGAAGCCTTAAAGCACTGTTAAGAAAACATGACTCACAAACTAATAGGTCGAAGGTCAAAGAGTCAAAGCCAAAAAGACTGACCAACTAAAATGAAACTGTAACTCGAGAATCGTAGACTCAAGGGTCATAGAGTCATAGACTTAAGGGATACAGGTAAGTTAAAGAACTTGTCATACACATCACAGACTCGAAGATCATGAAGGCATAGAGTTATAGCTAAAGGTCGTAGCCGTAGAGTCGAAGACTCGTAAAGTACGGAAACTCAGTGCATGAGCAACTACGAAAGGCTAAGGAAGAAATATAAAGTCTAAGACTCGTAGAGTCGAAGATTTTCAGGGTCGAAGACTCGCAGAGTCGAAGAGCCTCTTAGTCAAGTAAAATAAACTGAGAAACTCAAAGGTCGTAGACTCACAGTTGTAACAACAGGTAGATTAGGCGCACTACGAAGAAGTCACCCTAAGAGCCATTAGGATAGTCGTAGACTCGTATAGTCATAAACTCGCAGAGTCGTAGACTTACAGTTAATAGAGTGACACAAAAGACTTAATCTAACTCGAACTCTAGCTTCGAAGACTCGAAGATATGTGAGTCGTAGACTCGCAGATATCAACACTGTAAAGCCTGAAGCAAACTTCCGCAACTTCGACAGGCTCTAACTGAAACCTTCGAGTCACCAAACTTACAAGGCACCCACCATCAAGGCATGCTTACAACCCTAAGCATATTCACTTAGCGATATCTTTAGGTAAGGTTTGTATAGTAAGCTTGCACCGTCTCGAGTAGTTGGAGCGCAGTTAATGTCACATTAATTGCTACCAACTACCCTCCATGGATGAACGGCCAAGATCGACTGCGTAAGTATGGGCTTGCAACTATGCAGCATGGGAAACAGATCTGAGAATCATAGCAGATCAACCCATCCCCTGACATCCCGCATATCCAGTGGCGGGAAGTCAGTTTGTTGGGATGGACAATAAGGCACACAACACTTTAAACTTAAAATATACCTTTCTCATATACTTAACGACAAAATCAGGAGTCAACCTCTTTCTCTAAAAGCATGGAATACACTGTTGTTCCCGCAAGGTTACGTTGTCATTGTTGTTAACATGTTGCAGGAAACGGAACGCGCAAGCTCAAAGGTCTGGGTAGAAGATCCGCCGTACTTGGTTGGACAACTTCGTAGAGTGATCTCTTAGAGTGAGCTCGTAGAGGGAGTCTACCTATGTACGTCTTAACTCGAAGGTCGTAGACCCATGGGTCATAGATCAGAAGACTCGCAGGTCATAGATCAAAAGACTCGAAGGTCGTAGACTCGCAGGACGTAGACTGACAGACCATGAGGCTCGTAGCACCCTCAACGGACCATAGGGTCGAACCCTCGTAGAGGTACAGGGTCAAAGCCTTGAAGGGACACATGCAGAGCCGTATCGCAGATTCGAAGCTAAGACTCATAGAGTCGTAGCTCGTAGGGTCGTAGATTGAAGCTCGCAGGGTCATAGGACCTGTTGCATAGACCCGGAAGTAGCTACTAGCCAAGGCAGAATGCAGTTGTCCGACTCGAAGACTCATAGAGCTTAAAAGCTTATAGCACTGATTCTGAACTAGCTTCGAAGCCAGAGAGTAGAAGTATTGGAAGATGAATGCCCTTGGTTCGAAGACTCAGACTCGTAGAGAATCGAAGAACAAGACTCGTAGACTCGTAGAAAGGCTACGAGGCAATATCTCCAAGGTTGTGGCTTGTGAAAGGAACGGAGCGCGCTACGAAGGAGTGAAACGCGCGGACATTCATCGTTTTAGTAAGTCATTACCCGAGCAGTGGTTTTAAGTACACTAAGTACAGCAAAACACGTGGATGTCATCCGAGAGGGGTTTAACTTGTTTCTACGGTGAAGATCACAGGCTGAAACATGCTTAACCCTAGCTGGAGGGTTTCAGACTTCGGCTGGCCTATAAAAAGCAAGGAATGTGCTTGACGTAAATGGCGCCGAATAATATTCTCTATGCAGTGAAGAAACGTATTTGCAGAGATACAAGAGGCGACGTAGAGTAGTTCATACAAACAGAGAGATAGAGAGAGGGAGATTGAAAGGAAGATAAAAGTGAGTTAATCTATCTTTCCTCCTCATACATTTGGAGAACAGATCGTGAGTCTGACAAAGGAGTGATAGTAGGTTGAGCATAGCAAACGGTCAACAACGCAGGAGCAGATTGCGCAGACAGATTTTTACAGTGAGTAAAGTCTAGAGCAATACTGTTTTTGTATTTGCATTGAAAAGAAGAAAGAGTTGATCCTATATGTAAAAAGGGCTAGACCCTACTGTACTACAAGATATATAGTTGGTTGGACTTGGTGTAGGTACACCCTCACCACCGTGGAGTATGTTGGATCAAGCCCAGAATTTGGATCATGCTGATAAAGCCCTATGTAATTTGATCTGAGAACTTTTGTGTTTCTTTGATCATTGCAGAAGATATGTTATTAATCCGGAGATACACTCTTGAGAGCAAAGCTAAGGACAGGATACATAATCCTGATCCGGACAAGAGTGAGTGTCGTCAAATACTTGGTAAATAACCAAGTCACCAATACATATGGAATAAGGAACATTCGTGCGGACTAAGAACTTAAAAGCTACGGATTACGGAATCTGCTCTTAATATCTCAAATGGACTAAGTAAAATTGATGCGGAGTAAGAATCTTGGTCTACAAGGTCGCACGAAGTAAAAGAGTCGACACGGAGCTAAAAAGTTAAGTCTTCCACTCAAGTGAACTAAAGTAAAGAAGACACGGAGTAAGGCATCCGAGTCATTCATACATACGGAGTAAGGAAGTACTGATGCGGAATAAGGACCCGAGTCTTTATTCGCACGAAGTAAGGAAACCAGATGCGGAGTAAGGAATCCGGACCACTCATTCATGCGGAGTAAGGATGTGCTAATACAGAGTAAGCCATCCGATCCTTTAGACTCGCACGGAGTAAAGAACTTACATACGGAGTAAGTAACTTACATACGGAGTAAGGAACTTACATATGGAGTAAGGAACTTACATGCGGACTAAGGAAGCACTGATACGGAATAAGCACTCCGACCTTCTCATTCACACGGAGTAAAGAAGCGCTGACACGGACTAAGGATTCCAGTACCAAATAGATACGGAGTAAGCAACCACTGACACGGAGTAAGGTTCCGAGCTTCATTAGTTACGGAGTAAGGAAAATTACACCGGACCAAGAAGATGCTGCTTCAACTTAACCGCATTTAAGGTTACCATCTCGTGGTGTCCCGATGTAAGACAAACTTGTTGAGAACCTAAAGTATCTTACACGTGGATCACCCGGATATGTGGACACAACTTTAATTATACTTGGGAACTCACAAAGGCACTTATACTCTTCAAACCCAAGATCTTGAGCTCCACAAACCGCAGCAGTCAAGGCAGAAAGATTACCAAGGAATAGTTAGTGCTAAACGCATTCCAGAACTACAAGTTCCAAGGTTGTCTTTTAGGAATGTTTTTGTATAAATATTCATACTTGTATATTTAAAAGTGAGAGTGCGAGCGAGCCTGAATCATTCTTGTGTATGCACAAGAGTTCAAAGAGATAATAGGCTAGTGTGTGAATCCTTTTGTAAACAGAGTGTAAGAGAGTCTTGTTTCTATTTTGTTGTATTTATCTTTTGATAACAAAACAAAATACTTCCATTATCTGGTTATCTTCCGCAGTGATTCTATCACTTAACTAGATAAGTGTTTGTGTCATAAGAGAATAGAAAGAGTTTCGATAAGAGCCTATTCACCCCCCCCCCTCTAGGCTCCAAGGGACCATCAAGTGGTATCAGAGCAGTTCTATTTGTTCAAAGTAGAGATCCCACTCTTTCACTCTCAGCAATGGCCGAAGAAAGCAGTATGCTATTCAACACTCACCTTAACTCCGGAGGTGCACAAGAGCCCATCCCGAATCGAAGCAGCAGTGAAAACGTCGATTCACCTCAACCTGCTACTGCCTCCACTGCTCAACCACGGAGTTCTGGTTTTACTCTGATAAAACCGCCCAAATTCACACCTGAGCTTTTCTCCCAGTGGAAAGCTCGCATGAAGATGTTCATGGTATGCCATGACCATCTCATGTGCCCCTGTCTTCATCAGGAGATTCCAATTCCGATAACTATCGGAGAACATGGAGTTAGAAGGCCAAAGACGGATGCCGAACTTACCAACGATGAAAGAGCCTGGCGGTGCGCTAACGAAAAGGCTCGGCTTACGTTACATCGTCTTTGGATTTGGAGGCTTTCACGGACGTCCAGGGCTGCACGTCGGCAAAAGCTGCGGGATAAACCGACAATCCTCTATGAGGGAAGTCGGTCCCGGATGCAAAACGTGATATGTGCTCTCGAGACTGAACTTTGAGAGTTTTAATCACAAACCTGGCGAATCCCTTGAGAGTATCTATCGGAGATTCGGCAAGCTCATTCTAGATCTAAAACTGTCAATGAACACTACACTCGGTCTCAAATCAATGACAAGTTCTTTCGATCATTGCCCAGATCGCTACTACTCCAAGCGGCTCCAGGATGCAAGCCGACAAAAACCGGCCGTTATCGCCCTTGAAGAAATATACGGAGAGCTTCGGACTCATGAGGTCAGATTCAGATACACTGACCGTGATGAAAAAATAGCTCGGAAAGAAAAATGGGTAGCTCTCAAAGCTACGGAATGCTCCAGTAATCATCAAGAGGATGATACGGATGAGTCAGAGAATTCTGACTCAGACGCAGAAGAGGAAATAGCTCTTCTTGTTAAATCCTTTGAACGATTCCTTCGGAAAAGTAGAAAAGGATTCAGAAGAGGCTCCTCATCATCCAGAAGGAAGGAACGATCGGAGTCGAGCTCCCAAGAATGCTTTAATTGTGGGAAACCCGGTCACTGGGCCAAGGAATGCAGATCCAAATCAAAGACGGCAGAGAAAAGTGACAAGGTTACTCCTTGTTGGATCAAGCCCAGAATTTGGATCATGTTGATAAAGCCCTGTGTTATTTGATTTGAGATCTTTTGTGTTTCTTTGATCATTGCAGAAGATATGTTATTAATCCGGAGATACACTCGTGAGAGCAAAGCTAAGGACAGGATACATAATCCTGATCCGGACAAGAGTGAGTGTCGTCAAACACTTGGTAAATAACCAAGTCACCAATACATACGGAATAAGGAACATTCGTGCGGACTAAGAACTTAAAAGGTATGGATTACGGAATCTGCTCTTAATATCTGAAACGGACTAAGTCAAACTGATGCGGAGTAAGAAACCTGGTCTACAAGGTCGCACGAAGTAAAAGAGTCGACATGGAGTTAAAAGTTAAGTCTTCCCCTCAAGCGAACTAAAGTAAAGAAGAAACGGAGTAAGGCATCCGAGTCTTTCATACATACGGAGTAAGGAAGTATTGATGCGGAATAAGGACCCAAGTCTTTATTCACACGGAGTAAGGAAACTTAGATGCGGAGTAAGGAATCCGGACCACTCACTCATACGGAGTAAGGATGGGCTAGTATGGAGTAAGCCATCCGATCCTTTAAACTCGCACGGAGTAAGGAACTTACATACGGAGTAAGGAACTTACACACGGAGTGAGGAACTTACATATGGAATAAGGAACTTACATGCAGAGTAAGGAAGCGCTGATACGGAATAAGCACTCCGACCTTCTCATTCACACGGAGTAAGGAAGCACTGACACGGACTAAGAATTTCAGTACCAAATAGATACGGAGTAAGCAACCACTGACACGGAGTAAGGTTCCGAGTTTCATTAGCAACGGAGTATGGAAAATAAAACCGGACCTAGATGATGCTACTTCAACTTACCGCATTTAAATTTATCAGCTCGTGGTGTCCCGATGTAAGACAAACTTGTTGAGAACCTGAAGAATCTTACACGTGGATCACCCGGATATGTGGACACAACTTTAATTATATTTCGGAACTCATAAAGGCACTTATACTCTTCAAACACAAGATCTTGAGCTCCACAAACCGCAGCAGTCAAGGCAGAGAGACTACCGAGGAATAGTTAGTGCTGAACGCATTCTGGAACTACAAGTTCCAAGGTTGTCTTTTAGGAATGTTTTTGTATAAATATTCATACTTGTATATTTATAGCGTGAGCGAGCCTGAATCAATACTGTGTATGCACAAGAGCTTAAAGAGATAATATAGGCTAGAGTGTGAATCCTTTTGTAACAGAGTGTAAAAGAGTCTTGCTTCTATTTTGTTGTATTTATCTTTTGATAATAAAACAAAATACTTCCACTATCTGGTTATCTTCCGCAGTGATTCTATCACTTAACTAGATATGTGTTTGTGTCATAAGAGAATATAAAGAGTTTGGATAAGAGCCTATTCACCCCCCCCCTCTAGGCTCCAAGGGACCATCAAGTGGTATCAGAGCGAGTTCTATTTGTTCTAAGTAGAGATCCCACTCTTTCACTCTCAGCAATGACCGAAGAAAGCAGTATGCTATTCAACACTCGCCTTAACTCCGAAGGTGCACAAGAGCCCATCCCGAATCGAAGCAGCAGTGAAAACGTCAATCCACCTCAACCTGCTGCTGCCTCCACTGCTCAACCACGGAGTTCTGGTTTTACTCTGACAAAACCGCCCAAATTCACACCTGATCTTTTCTCCCAGTGGAAAGCTCGCATGAAGATGTTCATGGTATACCATGACCATCTCATGTGCCCCTGTCTTCATCAGGAGATTCCAATTCCGATGACTATCAGAGAACATGGAGTTAGAAGGCCAAAGACGGATGCCGAACTTACCAACGATGAAAGAGCCTGGCAGTGCGCTAGCGAAAAGGCTCTGGCTTACGTTACATCGTCTTTGGATTTTGAGGCTTTCACGAACGTCCAGGGCTGCACGTCAGCAAAAGCTGTCTGGGATAAACTGACAATCCTCTATGAGGAAAGTCAGTCCCAGATGCAAAACGTGATATGTGCTCTCAGACAGAACTTTGAGAGTTTCGATCACAAACCTGGCGAATCCCTTGAGAGTATCTATCGGAGATTTGGCAAGCTCATTTTAGAGCTAAAAACTATCAATGAACACTACACTCAGTCTCAAATCAATGACAAGTTCTTTCGATCCTTGCCGGATCGCTACTACTCCAAGCAGCTCCAGATGCAAGCTGACAAAAACTGGCCGTTTACTGCCGTTGAAGAAATATACGGAGAGCTTTGGACTCATGACGTCAGATTCAGATACACTGACTGTGATGAGAAAATAGCTCGGAAAGAAAAAGGGTTAGCCCTCAAAGCTACGGAATGCTCCAGTAATCATCAAGAGGATAATACGGATGAGTCAGAGAATTCTGACTCAGACGCAGAAGAGGAAATAGCTCTTCTTGTTAAATCCTTTGAACGATTCCTTCGGAAAAGTAGAAAAGGATTCAGAAGAGGCTCCTCATCATCCAGAAGGAAGGAACGATCGGAGTCGAGCTCCCAAGAATGCTTTAATTGTGGGAAACCCGGTCACTGGGCCAAGGAATGCAGATCCAAATCTAAGACAACAGAGAAAAGTGACAAGGTTACTCCTCGACGTACCACCTCAGACAACAGCAAAAACAAGAGGAAGGCGTTCGTGACAAAGTACATCAGTGGCTCGGAAGAAGAGGAGGAATCCTCGGATGATGAGCCAACTCCTAAGCCGAACGTTTGCCTCATGGCAAATACTGAGGTACCTTCTATCTCTGAGCTCATGAGTAAAATAGAATCTCTTGTTACTGAACGTGATCATGAAAAAAATGAGAGACTAATAATTACTCAAATGTACAAAGATATGGAAAATCAAAATAAACGTCTTGAATTTACTATTGCTAGACTTGAAAAAGACATAGCTGACTTCAGAGGAAAAGAAGCTTGGTATCACGATCTAAGGGCTGAAAATCATCTGCTAAATACCAATCTCTCAGGCCTAAAAGTTATTGTAAAAAGACTCGAGAATGAACTAGAACAGGAAAGGAAATAAATCGCAAGTGGCTTAAATCCGGGGAAATAGCCTCTTCATTTAGGACTGATCCGGATAATGTTCGAGTCAAACCTGGGCTAGGTTCAGAATCATCAACCTCCAATGCTCAAGCTACTGAGTGTCCTCCGGATTTCACTCCAAAACTAACCAATTTATATCCTGTTAGTACGTCTAAACCGTTGGATGGTTTCATTTCAGGTGGCACCATAGTTTATGACTGTGGAGTTGAGGTCATTATCGCACTTCCAGGCAGTAGCACTCGTAACTAATGATGAAGGTAAAGGCCGCCGAGTTAAAGCCAAAAGCGTAGCACCCAAAAAGAAAGGAAAGGCTAAGGCTGACGCATCTAGGGCCAAGAACGCGTCACCCAAACGCAATGGATTAGGCCACAGGGAACAGAGTAGAAAGTCTGTAAAATCTAAGAGACGTGTATCCCCTGTTTGTACTCCGCATTATAGTGTTTGTTCCATCTGTAGGGAAATAGGTCATTATCACTATGAATGTTGGAGTTTATCTGATAACTAGCTTTGTAATCAAATTCGTACCAATAAAGATCAGTTCAATAAAAAGGGTTCTTCGAGCAAAACAAAAGCTAAACCTCAAAGGAGTGTCTCTCCTAAGATAACCCAAATAAAAGAAGCAGCTGAACCTAACAAATTAAAGTCAACTTGGAGAGCTAAAAGTCCTAGCAAAGTCAAATCCGGAACTGTTGACATTACTGCTGTTCTTTCTAACTGCCCGAAACAAGTTTGGGCACCAAAAATGTAAACTGGTGTCTTTCAGGAGCATCTCTGGAATGCACTGCCGGATCACTTGAAGTTAAAGATCAATCAAAGCAAGTGGATCCTCGATAGTGGATGCTCCGGACATAGGACGGGTGATCAGACTCTGCTTGTAGAAGTTAATGAAAAACGAAGTCCATCTGTTTCATATGGTGACAACAGCAAAGGTAAGACTGTCGGGTATGGCACTTTAACCAACGGCTGTGTATTAATCACTAGAGTTGCACTAGTCGGAGGTTTGAAGCATAATTTGCTAAGTGTTAGTAATTTATGTGACAAAGGATTTACTGTTTCCTTTATGTCCAACACCTGTACAGTAAGGGAAAACTTATCCGGAGATGTAAAGTTATCCGGATTAAGAGATGGGGACATATACTCAGTGGTCTTAAGAAATAATTCTTCTGACCCTGTATGCTTCCTCACTAAAGCTTCAGATGAAGATAGTTGGTTATGGCACAAGCGATGCGCACATTTAAACTTTAAGACACTGTCTAAGTTAGCATCACTTGATCTTGTCACTAGTTTACCTAAACTCAAATACTCCAGAGACACTCTCTGTCGAGAATGCCAACTTGGCAAACAGACCAAACATAGCTTTAAGAGCAAATCAGTTAATTCAGTAACTGCTCCTCTGCAACTTCTTCATATGGACCTCTGTGGTCCTATTTCTGTTCCTTCGCTGGCTGGTGCGAGATATACCCTTGTGGTTATCGATGATTTCACCAGATACACATGGGTGATGTTCCTGAAATCAAAAGATCAAACTTTTGAGCATCTTGTAGATCTTTTCAACTGGATAAGCAACTCACAAGGACTGAGCATAATGTGTATCAGGAGTGATCATGGTACAGAATTTGATTTTTCAAATATGAGATCATATTGTTCTGAACAGGGCATTCAGCATGACTTCTCTGCGCCCGAACTCCACAACAAAATGGGGTAGCTGAGCGCAAGAATCATACTTTAGTCGAGGCTGGCAAATCTATGTCAGCAGGGGCAACGCTTCCTCTCAGTCTATGGGCTGAAGCTATGTCCACTGCCTGCTATGTTCAGAATAGAACTCTAATAAATAAATCTACCATGAAAACACCCTATGAGATGTGGAGAGGACGAAAGCCTTCAATTTCACATTTCAGAGCTTTTGGGTGTACTTGCTATATATTGATAAATGGCAAAGAAACCCGGAATAAATTTGAACCAAAATCTGATGATGGGATTTTTGTCGGGTACTCATTACATAGCAAGGCTTATCAGGTCTTCAATAGAAAACTTCTTAAAGTTGAAGAATCTATCCATGTGACTTTTGATGAAGCTAATCTTGATTGGTCAAAAGTTGCTTCTTCAAGTTCTAATGTGCAGGTTCCGGACAGCAACATCGATTACTCGAAGTTTATGAATGTTCCTGATACACATTCTGACCAACCACGTGGCATCAGTGAAGCACAAAGAAATTATATGGATGATGGTACGGATGACTCGGACTCAGGACTACCATTAAGCTCCGGACATACTCCTACGGATACCCAAAATTCCGGAGCACCTTCAAGTCTGTCCGGACCAATTAACACTGAAAGAAACAGCGTTGAAGAACCATCTAGTTCTACCGTACCTTCTAATACGGAAACATCTGGTCCGGAAGAAGCTCAACCAGCAGATACACCTGAACCACCTAACCTGGCAGAGCTTCAAATTATTCAAGATCAACCATCACATGCACAGAATTACAGATGGACCCGAAACCATCCCTCAAATCAAGTGATTGGTGATCCTACTGCTGGTGTAAGAACAAGAGCAGCCACCTCCAACATGTGTCTTTACTCATGTTTTCTATCTCAAATAGAACCAAAGGTGGTGGATGAAGCACTTCGGGATTCGAATTGGATAGAAGCCATGCAAGAAGAGTTGAATCAATTTAAGAGAAATAATGTGTGGACTCTAGTACCAAGGCCTAAGTCTCAGCAAGTCATAGGAGTTAAATGGGTGTTCCGGAATAAGCTTGATACGGATGGAATTGTAATCCGGAACAAAGCCAGACTGGTAGCCAAAGGATATCGTCAAGAAGAAAGAATAGACTATGATGAGACCTTTGCTCCGATGGCAAGACTTGAGGCAATCCGAATGTTTCTGGCGTATGCTTCATATGAAAACATCATAGTTTATCAAATGGACGTCAAGAGTGCATTCCTGAATGGAGATCTTTAAGAGGAGGTGTATGTTGAACAACCTCTAGGTTTCATTGAACCCAAGGCCAGACATCTGGTTTACAAACTAAGGAAAGCTTTGTATGGATTGAAGCAAGCTCCAAGAGCCTGGTACGACACACTTTCGGAATTCTTACTTGCTCACAACTTTCAAAAAGGGAAGATTGACACCACGCTATTCTTACGGAAAGAGAAAGGACATACTCTGATCGTACAGATATACATGGATGATATCATTTTCGGATCAACTAATCCAAAACTTTGTGATGAATTCGCCAAGTTGATGACTGGCAAGTTTGAGATGAGTATGATGGGAGAACTGTCCTACTTCCTTGGAATCGAAGTCAAACAACTGAAGGAAGGGACCTTCATAAACCAAGCTAAGTATACTCGTGACTTAATCAAGAAGTTTGGTATGGAAGGTTCGTCTCCCGTCAAAATGCCAATGCCAGTCAATGCCAAGTTAGACCCAGATGTTGATGGCAAATCAGTGAATGTGACTGAGTACAGAGGGATGATTGGATCCTTGCTGTATCTTACAGCAAGTCGCCTAGACATAATGTTTGCAACGTGCATCTGCGCAAGATATCAGGCGAATCCCAAAGAGTCACATATGCTTCATGTAAAACGGATATTAAGGTATCTCAAAGGGACAATTAATTTGGGACTCTGGTACCCACAAGAGTCCAACTTCGCCTTATCCGGATATTCTGATGCTGATTTTGCCGGGTGTCGCATAGATAGGAAAAGCACCAGTGGTACATGCCAATTCCTTGGAAACAGATTGATCTCTAGGTTCAATAAGAAGCAGAATTCCGTATCAACATCTGCTGCTGAAGCGGAATATATAGCTGCTGGGAGTTGCTGTGCACAGCTTCTCTGGATGCAAAGTCAACTTACTGACTACGGCTTCAACTTGACATCTGTTCCACTCTACTGTGACAATATTAGTGCTATTGCTATCAGCAATAATCCCGTCATGCATCCAAAGACAAAACATATTGAGGTCAGGCATCATTTCATTTGCGATCATGTTCTTAAAAAGCACATATCCCTGGAACATGTTGCTATTGAAGATCAACTGGCGGATATACTTACAAAGCCCCTACCTGATGTAAGATTTTCTGAACTTCTTCTCAAATTAGGTATGCTTGACTTTTCTGCATAGCTTCTCACCTGTTATCCATCAGTAGTTGTTTTTAGAACATGCATTGTGCTTTTATTGATAGTACTAAATACATACTGATCTTTATGATGATCATACTTACTATCTAATGTGCTTCATGCTTCTGATATTGATAGCAACTTCATATATGGGAGGATGCTTGCGTTTCCCGTTTGAAGTCGTTTAAGCAGACATGATTAAAGTTTATATGATTAACCTCATTCTGGTTTCATGATCTTAATTTCCACTGATCACCACATGACAAATGCCTGTTCATTTAGATTACTCTATTAACATGTATTGTTGAAGAAATGAAATGGGTTAGCTCGGAATGCCTGGTGGATGAATACACAATCGCAGTCTGATCAGCTTCTGAAGTATAGTTTCCTAAAAGGATAGACCATGCTAAATTTCTTTAAGCCGGAAAGGTCTACCGAGAGGATTGCACAATCTACGGGGGAGAAAATGCTTTATAAATTATTCAAGTAATACCCCCGTATATGTCTCATGACCTCTTTCCTGGCTGTCTATTCGAGGGGGAGCCTTTCATTGAGAGGATCGAATGATCTACGGGGGAGCCTAAGCTTCATCTATTACCTCAGTAATAACCCCCTAATATGTCTCAGATACTCCCTCCTCTAAACCTTTACTTCCGAATCTGACTGGACATGCGTTGTGGAAACAGAATTGCGGCATGCTTGGATATATTTTCTTTTCTTCAACCATGCATTTTAATCGGATAATCAACTGCTTGCTTTTGGCATGTGTCCACTTCCTCATTTTTCACTCATGAATCCTAGTTTGGTCAAATCATATGATTTTTAATTAATCTTAGCTACGTCATTCAGTAGGACGGTTTCGCTATGTTGACCTATATGAACTTGTGTATTTATTATCTGACATATGCCCTGATTCAGTCACATTGATCATTCTCTAGTATGTATATGTCTATTTCATTCTTTGTAATGCATAAGTTCTGCTACTCATTAGTTTAGATTATATAGCTCTTTACTGCCTATTTTCTCCTATCCGTACTAATCCTTGCCTGTTAAGCTTTTGTACTTTTAGCTTATTTTTGTGAAGCTACAGGTTCAGATTTTCTTTGCACCCTTATCGATAAATCCAGTCCATAGTCTTGGATTTGAAGTGTTGTGGTACTTCTCTTCTCTTCGACTTATTGACAGCAAAGGAATCTACTTCTCTTTAACCGCACTCTGTTACTACGGACACGGTCTACTTTTCATCCGGATACTCGTCACACGACTATCGTTAATTCCGAATGATTATCGGTTCATTCCTCCGGACTCCTGACACTGTCAAATTGCGATAATCCATGTCTTATTATATATCGCGTGCTTTTGAGGAGGAATCATGATGATTCATTAAATGCATGTCTCGGGATGCTCACACTTCCCCGGAAGGCAAACAGCTGTTACCCTTACTTGGTCATGCCGTCTCCACGTCATCTTTTAATTCGGAGGCGCATCGATATCAAGACTAATGACATCAGCCTGTCAAGCGGTTTACTGTTTCACTCACCATATTCCTCGACCTGCTGACATTTACGGACTCGGTCTTATATATTCTGGTCATTCCTGCGAAGCACGAGTGTTACCCTTTTCAAATCCCTAGAACTCTCGTTGCTCCTTCAATCCCTAAGACCTCGCCTTCCCTCTCGCCCTTCAACTTTCATCTACAATGGCACCCAGAACCTCTCTTTCCGGCGTCAATCCCGGCCATCTGGTCGATTGGAGCGCTGTCTCCAACCCTCCGGACTGGTTTTCCCATCTTCGCCCTATTCTAGAAGCCTCTCACATACTCGACTTGATCTCCAATCCTGTCGATCTTCTTGTCGACGACATTCTCGAGTACTGCCAACGGATCCGCTGTACCACCGACTCCATCATCTCGTATGTTCGCGGTGCATCCATCCTCATTACCCCCAACGTTCTCCGCGCTGCTCTCAGCCTACCCCCCGGTGAACCACAACATCCCGATGCCGATCCCATGGCAGCTTCTATGGGTTGCACCTATAAAGGCAAGGAATACAAGGTGAAGTCCTTCCAAGGCCGCTATCACTGTATGGTGGTCATACTGACTCGCTGTTTACTGGCCCGCACTTTCGCTCTGGACTCTGTTCCGTACGATCTTCTTCTAGCCATGTATGGCGTTTTTGAAGGTCTTCCGATGGACCGGGGGATGTTTCTATTCCAACTGCTGCAGACTGGACCCAAGAACCTTTCCTTCGGGCGCATCCTTAACATTGTCTTCCGGCATCTTCATCTGGACCATTTCACCCGCTCTGATGCTGTTTCATTTCCTCAGGCTTGTTATCTTCGCTATATTACGCCTGATGGGAACATGACGGCCCGCCGTCCTTCTGCACCTCTCCGCCTTCTCCCTGCCACGGAACAACAAGGCAGTTCTGTTGGTGACCCCTCCGACAGCCATGCCCCTGACGTCAGCTCTGCTCACCGATCCTCCCGGATTCGGTCCGTTGCTGCACCCTCCATTTCTCGGGTGTCCCAGCACAGCGTCCGTGCCAAACCCTTCGAGGTTGCGGGGCCATCTCAGCGCAGTGCCCCTAGAGCTGTTTCCTCAGCCACTTCTGTTGCGGATGTCCCCACTCCCTCCACTTCCGCTGTCGCTGGCGTGGTTGCTACCGCCGTTGTTGCCGTCATTGCTGATGTCCCGGACTCTATTCCGGAAGCTCCTTTGCCTCCCCTACCTCAACCCCGAGATTACCTTGACCATCTCTCCGCCGACACCTTAACGGACCTATGGCTCCGTTTCAGCCTTGCCCACACTGCCTCCATTCCTGACACCGATCTCCGGGTGTTTTACACTCGCCATACTCAATCCCCGGAGACCATGATCATCTGGAATTTGGACCAAGGCTTTCTTACGCCGGCCTCCATTCCAGATGTGCCGTTCCCTAACCCCTCCAGCCCGGTCCATGCCGCACGGAGTCCTTCCCCTGCTAAGGCTGGACCTTCTTCTCCTGCTGACGCCATTCCCGTTGTTGACCTATCTGGTCAAAGCAGGTCCGCTGCTCCAGATGCCTCTGATGCTCCGGATGCCCCTTCTGCTGCTGTTGCTGATACTCCTGCGGACTCCTCTGCCCAGCGCACTCCTGTTCCTGTTCATGCGGGGGAGTCCTCCAAAGCTCCGGAGTTGGCCCTTGGGTGTGCTTCTTTTGGCACGATTCCCTCCGACGCTGTGCTCTTCGCCCAGCTGGACCGACACGCCCAAGCTCATAGCGCCCAAATATCTGCCATCGCCGCCAAGGTTGATGCTCTTGGCGCCCAACTCCTATCCGCTCTCACTGACTCCTCCACTTCCATGGAACAGAAGATTGATCTCGTCGCCTCGTCCGTCCACTCCTTGTCTACCTCCTTCGCGGACCTGGCGCACACGATGGCTCGCCCTCCCGTTGCTTCCCGGGGATCTGCCAAACCGGGGGAGAGAGTGTGATCTGCTCTTTCTGCTCCTCCTGCACCACAACCATCCACTCGTGCTGAGAAGCGGCCTGCCTCTTCATTGCTTCCGGGAGTTCAAATCCCCAAACGTAGCCGCTTCTCTTAGCCAAGCTCCTCGACTGCAGCTCTTCCTCCTTCCTCTCTATCCGCAGCTGACACCTTCCTCCCATCATACGTGGCGTGTGACCCTTCTGATGGGGATGGAAGGGTGCGTAAGGCAATGAAGTCCTATGCTGTGTCTTCCACCGAGAGAAGATGTCTCTCTGACCTGTACCCTTTCTCCCTGGATGACATTCGGACCCTTTGTTCGAAGAAAGGCCTCTTTACAACAGACGACATTGACAACTTCTCAAGGGCTGCTAAAATGGAGATGAAGTTGTTTCCATCTCTGTACAAGGACGGCCACTTGTTTGAAGTTCTGCCATGCTGGAATAAGGGCTATCTTCCCAAGTATAGATATTATTCAGTCCTTCATCGATGGAACTGCTGAGGATAGCAAGCCATGGAGTACTCTCTCAACTATCCTCATTCCGTACCGGATCATGTCGCCACATTTCATGATGGCTGTCTTCATGATTCAGTCCAAACAGATGATTCTGATTGATTCTCATTAGATTGTAGAGCAGTATGTAAGAAAGAATCAATGGGAACCACTGTGTCTCAGGTTGACTGAAGCTGTGAAGAAAGCCGGATTATATGAAAAGTTGGGCATCACTCCTTTGAGACCAACTGAGAAGCTGAAGGCGACATTCCGGGGCAAGAAGCAAGTGCCACAACAGCTAGATGGAGATAGCTGCGGAGCCTTTGTCTGTTACTTCATCAAGTCATTCTTAAGTGTGGACAAATCTTGGAGCCAACACACCACTTATACGATGAAGCAGACAATGGAGCTTAGAGAGAAAGCAGCAACAATGATCTTCAAGTATATTAAGCCTTATGTACCTTAATGAAAATCTTGTATAAAGGCTGAATTGTACTCTGTTGCTGATAAATGAAAATGGTTGTGATGTGTATTCTATATGTTATCTTATTGTACTACTTACCAGATCATATTACAAAGGGTTTGGGCATATCCATAATTGGGGGAGATTGTTGGATCAAGCCCAGAATTTGGATCATGCTGATAAAGCCCTATATAATTTGATTTGAGATCTTTTGTGTTTCTTTGATCATTGCAGAAGATATGTTATTAATCCAGAGATACACTCATGAGAGCAAAGCTAAGGACAGGATACATAATCCTAATCTGGACAAGAGTGAGTGTCGTCAAACACTTGGTAAATATCCAAGTCACCAATACATACGGAATAAGGAACATTCGTGCGGACTAAGAACTTAAAAGCTATGGATTACGGAATCTGCTCTTAATATCTGAAACGGACTAAGTCAAACTGATGCGGAGTAAGAATCCTGGTCTACAAGGTCGCACGAAGTAAAAGAGTTGACACGGAGTTAAAAGTTAAGTCTTCCCCTCAAGCGAACTAAAGTAAAGAAGACATGGAGTAAGGCATCCGAGTCTTTCATACATACGGAGTAAGGAAGTATTGATGCGGAATAAGGACCCAAGTCTTTATTCGCACGGAGTAAGGAAACTTAGATGCGGAGTAAGGAATCCGGACCACTCACTCATGCGGAGTAAGGATGCGCTAGTACGGAGTATGCCATCCGATCCTTTAAACTCGCACGGAGTAAGGAACTTACACACGGAGTAAGGAACTTACATATGGAGTAAGGAACTTACACACGGAGTAAGGAACTTACATATGGAGTAAGTGACCTACATGAGGAGTAAGGAAGCACTGATACGGAATAAGTACTCCGACCTTCTCATTCACACGGAGTAAGGAAGCGCTGACACGGACTAAGGATTTCATAACCAAATAGATACGGAGTAAGCAACCACTGACACGGAGTAAGGTTCCGAGCTTCATTAGCAACCGAGTAAGGAAAATTACACCGGACCTAGAAGATGCTACTTCAACTTACCACATTTAAAGTTATCAGCTCGTGGTGTCCCGATGTAAGACAAACTTGTTGAGAACCTGAAGAATCTTACACGTGGATCACCCGGATATGTGGACACAACTTTAATTATATTTGGAAACTCACAATGGCACTTATACTCTTCAAACCCAAGATCTTGAGCTCCACAAACCACAGCAGTCAAGGCAGACAAACTACCGAGGAATAGTTAGTGCTGAACGCATTCCGAAACTACAAGTTCCAAGGTTGTCTTTAGGAACATTTTTGTATAAATATTCATACTTGTATATTTAAAGCGTGAGCGAGCCTGAATCATTACTGTGTATGCACAAGAGCTCAAAGAGATAATATAGGCTAGAGTGTGAATCCTTTTGTAAACAGAGTGTAAAAGAGTCTTGCTTCTATTTTGTTGTATTTATCTTTTGATAATAAAACAAAATACTTCCACTATCTGGTTATCTTCCGCAGTGATTCTATCACTTAACTAGATAAGTGTTTGTGTCATAAGAGAATATAGAGAGTTTGGATAAGAGCCTATTCACCCCCCCTCTAGGCTCCAAGGGACCATCACTCCTCGACGTACCACCTCAGACAACAGCAAGAACAAGAGGAAGGCACTCGTGACAAAGTACTTCAGTGGCTCGGAAGAAGAGGAGGAATCCTCGGATGATGAGCCAACTCCTAAGCCGAACGTCTGCCTCATGGCAAATACTGAGGTACCTTCTATCTCTGAGCTCATGAGTAAAATAGAATCTCTTATGACTGAACGTGATCATGAAAAGAATGAGAGACTAATAATTACTCAAATGTACAAAGATATGGAAAGTCAGAATAAATGTCTTGAATTTACTATTACTACACTTGAAAAGGACATAGCTGACTTCAGAGGAAAAGAAGCTTGGTATCTTGATCTAAGGGCTGAAAATCATATGCTAAATACCAATCTCTCAGGCCTAAAAGTTATTATAAAAACACTCGAGAATGCACTTGAACAAGAAATGGAAATAAATCGTAAGTGCCTTAAATCCGGGGAAATAGCTTCTTCATTTTGGACTGATCCGAATAATGTTCGAGTCAAACCTAGCCTAGGCTCAGAATCATCAACCTCCAATGCTCAAGCTACTGAGTGTCCTCCGTATTTCACTCCAAAAGTAACCAACTTATATCCTGTTAGTACATCTAAATCGTTGGATGGTTTCATTTCAGGTGGCACCATAGTTTATGACTGTGGAGTCGAGGCTGTTACTGCACTTCCCGAAGCAGTAGCACCCGTAACTAATGATGAAGGGAAGGCTGCTGCAGTTAAACCCAAAACTGTAGCACCCAAAAAGAAAGGAAAGGCTAAGGCTGACGCATCTAGGGCCAAGAGCGTGTCACCCAAACGCAATGGATTAGGCCACAGGGAACAGAGTAGAAAGTATGTAAAATCTAAGAGACCTGTATCCCCTGTTTGTACTCCACATTATAGCGTCTGTTCCATCTGTGGGGAAATAGGTCATTATCACTATGAATGTTGGAGTTTATCTGATAACTGGCTTTGTAATCAAATTCGTACCAATAAAGATCAGTTCAATAAAAAGGGTTCTTCGAGCAAAACAAAAGCTAAACCTCAAAGGAGTGTCTCTCCTAAGATAACCCAAATAAAAGAAGCAGCTGAACCTAACAAATTAAAGTCAACTTGGAGAGCCAAAAGTCCTAGCAAAGTCAAATCCGGAACTGTTGACATTACGCTTGTTCTTTCTAATCGCCCGAAACAAGTTTGGGCACCAAAAATGTAAACTGGTGTCTTTCAGGAGCATCTCTGGAATGCACTGCCGGATCACTTGAAGTTAAAGATCAATCAAAGCAAGTGGATCCTCGATAGTGGATGCTCTGGACATAGGACGGGTGATCAGACTCTGCTTGTAGAAGTTAATGAAAAACGAAGTCCATCTGTTTCATATGGTGACAACAGCAAAGGTAAGACTGTCGGGTATGGCACTTTAACCAACGGCTGTGTATTAATCACTAGAGTTGCACTAGTCGGAGGTTTGAAGCATAATTTGCTAAGTGTTAGTAATTTATGTGACAAAGGATTTCTTGTTTCCTTTATGTCCAACACCGTACAAGAGGGAAAACTTATCCAGGAGATGTAAAGTTATCCGGATTAAGAGATGGGGACATATACTCGGTGGTCTTAAGAAATAATTCTTCTGACCCTGTATGCTTCCTCACTAAAGCTTCAGATGAAGATAGTTGGTTATGGCACAAGCGATGCGCACGTTTAAACTTTAAGACACTGTCTAAGTTAGCATCACTTGATCTTGTCACTCGTTTACCTAAACTCAAATACTCCAGAGACACTCTCTATCGAGAATGCCAACTTGGCAAATAGACCAAACATAGCTTTAAGAGCAAATCAGTTAACTCAATATCTGCTCCTTTGCAACTTCTTCGTATGGACCTCTGTGGTCCTATTTCTGTTCCTTCGCTGGCTGGTGCGAGATATACCCTTGTGGTTATCGATGATTTCACCAGATACACATGGGTGATGTTCCTGAAATCAAAGGATCAAACTTTTGAGCATCTTGTAGATCTTTTCAACTGGATAAGCAACTCACAAGGATTGAGCATAAAATGCATCAGGAGTGATCATGGTATAGAATTTGATTTTTCAGATATGAGATCATATTGTTCTGAACAGGGCATTTAGCATGACTTCTCTGCGCCCAGAACTCCACAACAAAATGGGGTAGCTGAGCGTAAGAATCGTACTTTAGTCGAGGCTGGCAGATCTATGTTAGCAGGGGCAACGCTTCCTCTCAGTTTATAGGCTGAAGCTGTGTCCACTGCCTGCTATGTTCAGAACAGAACTCTAATAAATAAATCTACCATGAAAACACCCTATGAGATGTGGAGAGGACAAAAGCCTTCAATTTCACATTTCAGAGCTTTTGGGTGTACTTGCTATATATTGATAAATGGCAAAGAAACCCGGAATAAATTTGAACCAAAATCTGATGATGGGATTTTTGTCGGGTACTCATTACATAGCAAGGCTTATCGAGTCTTTAATAGAAAACTTTTTAAAGTTTAAGAATCTATCCATGTGACCTTTGATGAAACTAATCTTGATTGGTCAAAAGTTGCTTCTTCAAGTTCAAATGTACGGGTCCCGGACAGCAACATCGACTATTCGAAGTTTATGAATGTTCCTGTTACACATTCTAACCAACCACGTTTCATCAGCGAGGCACAAAGAAATTATATGAATGATACTACGGATGATTCGGACTCAGAACTACCATTAAGCTTCGAACATACTCCCTCGGATACCTAAAATTCCGGAGCACCTTCAAGCCCGTCCAGACCAATTAACACTGAAAGAAACAGTGTTGAAGAACTACCTAGTTCTACTGTACCTTCTAATACGGAAACATCTAGTCCGGAAGAAGCTCAACTAGCAGATATACCTGAACCACCTAATCTGGCAGAGCTTCAAATTATTCAAGATCAATCATCACATGCACAGAATTACAGATGGACCCGAAACCATCCCTCAGATCAAGTGATTGGTGATCCTACTGCTGGTGTAAGAACAAGAGCAGCCACCTTCAACATGTGTCTTTACTCGTGTTTTCTATCTCAAATAGAACCAAAGGTGGTAGATGAAGCTCTTCAGGATTCTAATTGGATAGAAGCCATGCAAGAAGAGTTGAATCAATTTAAGAGAAATAATGTGTGGACTCTAGTACCAAGGCCTAAGTCTCAGCAAGTCATTGGAGTTAAATGGGTGTTTCGGAACAAGCTTGATACGGATGGAATAGTAATCCAAAACAAAGCCAGACTAGTAGCTAAAGGATATCATCAAGAAGAAAGAATAGACTATGATGAGACCTTTGCTCCGGTAGCAAGACTTGAGGCAATCCGAATGTTTCTAGCGTATGCTTCATATGAAAACTTCATAGTTTATCAAATGGACGTCAAGAGCGCATTCCTGAATGGAGATCTTCAAGAGGAGGTGTACGTTGAACAACCTTCAGGTTTCATTAAACCCAAGGCTGGACATCTGGTTTACAAATTACGGAAAGCCTTGTATGGATTGAAGCAAGCTCCAAGAGCCTGGTGCGACACACTTTCGGAATTCTTACTTGCTCACAAATATCAAAAAGGGAAGATGGACACCACACTATTCTTATGGAAAGAGAAAGGACATACTCTGATCGTACAGATATACGTGGATGATATCATTTTCGGATCAACTAATCCGAAACTTTGTGATGAATTCGCCAAGTTGTTGACTGGCAAGTTTGAGATGAGTATGATGGGAGAACTGTCCTACTTCCTTGGGATCGAAGTCAAACAACAGAAGGAAGGGACCTTCATAAACCAAACGTATACTCGTGACTTAATCAAGAAGTTTGGTATGGAAGGTTCGTCTCCCGTCAAAACTCCAATGCCAGTCAATGCCAAGTTAGACCCAGATGTTGATGGCAAATCAGTGAATGTGACTGAGTACAGAGGGATGATTGGATCCTTGCTGTATCTTACAGCAAGTCGCCCGGACATAATGTTTGCAACTTGCATCTGCGCAAGATATCAGGCAAATCTCAAAGAGTCTCATATGCTTCGTGTAAAACGGATATTAAGGTATCTCAAAGGGACAATTAATTTGGGACTCTAGTACCCAAAAGAGTCCAATTTCGCCTTATCCGGATATTCTGATGCTGATTTTGCTGGGTGTCACGTAGACAGGAAAAGCACTAGTGGTACATGCCAATTCCTTGGAAACAGATTGATCTCTTGGTTCAGTAAGAAGCAGAATTCCGTATCAACATCTACTGCTGAAGCGGAATATATAGCTGCTGGGAGTTGCTGCGCTTAGCTTCTCTGGTTGCAAAGTCAACCAACTAACTACGGCTTCAACATGACATCTGTTCCACTTTACTGTGACAATACTAGTGCTATTGCTATCAGCAATAATCCCGTCATGCATCCAAAGACAAAACATATTGAGGTCAGGCATCATTTCATTCGCGATCATGTTCTTAAAATGCACATATCCCTGGAACATGTTGCTACTGAAGATCAACTGGCGGATATACTTACAAAGCCCCTACCTGATGTAAGATTTTCTGAACTTCTTCTCAAATTGGGTATGCTTGACTTTTCTGCATAGCTTCTCACCTGTTATCCATCAGTAGTTACTTTCAGAACATGCATTGTTGTACTTCATGGTTAGTGATAGACACTGAACTTCATGTTTATGCTCTGATATTTCTCATTAAGTTCAATTGGGAGGATGCTTGCGTTTCCCGACTAAAGTCGTTTAAGCAAACATGATTAAAGTTTATATGATTAACCTCATTCTGGTTTCATGATCTTAATTTCCACTGATCACCACATGACAAATGCCTGTTCATTTAGATTACTCTATTAACAGTATAGTTGAAGAAATGAAATGGGTTAGCTCGGAATGCCTGGTGGATGAATACACAATCACAGTTTGATCAGCTTCTGAAGTATAGTTTTCTATAAAGATAGAAAGTGCTGAATTTCTTTAAGCCGAAAAGGTCTACCGAGAGGATTGCACAATCTACGGGGGAGAAAATGCTTTATAAATTATTCGACTAATACCCCCTGTATATGTCTCATGACCTCTTTCCTGGCTATCTATTCGAGGGGGAGCCTTTTCATTGAGAGGATCGAATGATCTACGGGGGAGCCTAAGCTTCATCTATTACCTCAGTAATAACCCCCTAATATGTCTCAGATACTCCCTCCTCTAAACCTTTACTTCCGGATCTGACTGGACATGCGTTGTTGAAACAGAATTGTGGCATGCTTGGATGTTTTTTTTCTTCAACCATGCATTTTAATCGAATAATCAACTGCTTGCTTTTGACATGTGTCCACTTCCTTATTTTTCACTCATGAATCCTAGTTTGGTCAAATCATATGATTTTTAATTAATCTTAGCTATGTCGTTCAGCAGGACGGTTTCGCTATGTTGACCTATATGAACTTGTGTATTTATTATCTGACATATGCCCCGATTCAGTCACATTGATCATTCTCTAGTTTGTATATGTCTATTTCATTCTTTGTAATGCACAAGTTCTGCTACTCATTAGTTCGGATTATATAGCTCTTTACTGCCTATTTTCTCCTATCCGTACTAATCCTTGCCTGTTAAGCTTTTGTACTTTTAGCTTACTTTTGTGAAGCTACAGGTTCAGATTTTCTTTGCACCCTTATCGATAAATCCAGTCCATAGTCTTGGATTTGAAGTGTTGTGGTACTTCTCTTCTCTTCGACTTATTGACAGCAAAGGAATCTACTTCTCTTTAACCGCACTCTGTTACTACGGACATGGTCTACTTTTCATCCGGATACTCGTTACTCGACTATCGCTGATTCCGAATGATTGTCGGTTCATTCCTCCGGACTCCTGACACTGTCAAATTGCGATAATCCATGTCTTATTTTATATCACGTGCTTTTGAGGAGGAATAATGATGATTCATTAAATGCATGTCTCGGGATGCACACACTTCCCCTGGAAGGCAAACAGCTGTTATCCTTACTTGGTCATGCCGTCTCCACGTCATCTTTTAATTCGGAGGCTCACCATTATCAAGACTAATGACATCAGCCTGTCAAGCTGTCTACTGTTTCACTCGCCAAATTCCTAGACCCGCTGACATTCACGGACTCGGTCTTATATATTCTGGTCCTTCCTGTGAAGCACGAGTGTTACCCTTTTCAAATCCCTAAAACTCTCGTTGCTCCTTCAATTCCTAAGACCTCGCCTTCCCTCTCGCCCTTCAACTTTCATCTACAATGGCACCCAGAACCTCTCTTTCCGGCGTCAATCCCGGCCATCTGGTCGATTGGAGCGCTGTCTCCAACCCTCCGGACTGGTTTTCCCATATTTGCCCTCTTCTAGAAGCCTCTCACATACTCGACTTGATCTCCAATCCTGTCGATCTTCTTATAGACGACATTCTCGAGTATTACCTACGGATCCACTGTACCACCGACTCTATCATCTCCTATGTTCGCGGTGAATCCATCCTCATTACCCCCGACGTTCTCCGCGCTGCTCTCAGTCTACCCCCCGGTGAATCACAGCACCCCGATGCCGATCCCTTGGCGACTTCTATGGGTTGCACCTATAAAGGCAAGGAATACAAGGTGAAGTCCTTCCAAGGTCGCTATCGCTGTATGGCGATCATACTGGGTCGATGCTTACTGGCTCGCACTTCCGCTCTGGACTCTGTTCCGTACGATCTTCTTCTGGCCATGTACGGCGTTTTCGAAGGTCTTCCGATGGACTGGGGGACGTTTTTGTTCCGACTACTGCAGACTGGACCCAAGAACCATTCCTTCGGGCGCATCCTAAGCATTGTCTTCCGGCATCTTCATCCGGACCATTTCGCCCGCTCTGACACTGTTCCTTTTCCTCCGGCTCATTATCTTCGCTATATTACGCCTGATGGGAACATGACAGCCCGTCGTCCCTCTGCAGCTCTCCGCATTCTCCCTGCCACGGAACAACAAGGCAGTTCTATTGGTGACTCCTCCGACAGCCATGCCCCTGACGTCAGCTCTGCTCATCGATCCTCCCGGATTTGGTCCATTGCTGCACCCTCCATCTCTTGGGCCTCCCAGCACAGCGTCCGTGCCGATTCATCCCAGGTTGCGGGGCCATCTCAGCGCAGTGTCCCTAGAGCTGTTTCCTCAGCCCCTTCTGCAGCGGATGTCCCCACTCCCTCCACTTCTGCTGTTGCTGCCGCGGTTGATACCGCCGTTGCTGCTGTAATTGCTGATGTCCCGGACTCTATTCCGGAAGCTCCTTTACCTCCCCAACCTCAACCCCGAGATTACCTTGACCATCTCTCCGCCGACACCTTAGCGGACCTTTGGCTCCGTTTCAGCCTTGCCCACACCGCCTCCATTCCTGACACCGATCTCCGGGTATTTTACACTCGCCATACTCAATCCCCGGAGACCATGATCATCTGGAATTTGGACCAAGGCTTTCTTACGCCGGCCTCCATTCCAGATGTGTTGTTCCCTAACCCCTCCAGCCCAGTCCATGCCGCACAGAGTCCTTCCCCTGCTAAGGCTGGACCTTCTTCTCCTGCTGTTGACATTCCCGTTGTTGACCTATCTGGTCAAAGCGGGTCCGCTGCTCCAGATGCCTTTGCTGCACTGGATGGCCCTTCTGCTGCTGCTGCTGATACTCCTGCGGACTCCTCTGCCTGGCGCACTCTCGCTTTGTTCATGCGGGGGAGTCCTCCAAAGCTCCAGAGTTGGCCCTTGGGCGTGCTTCTTTTGGCACGGTCCACTCCGACGCTGTGCTCTCCGCCCAGCTGGACCGCCATGCCCAAGCTCAAAGCGCCCAAATCTCCACCATCACCGCCAAGGTTGATGCTCTTGGCGCCCAACTCCTCTTCGCCCTCACCGACTCCTCCACCTCCATAGAACATAAGATGGACCTAGTCGCCTCGTTCGTCCACTCCTTGTCTACCTCCTTCGCGGACCGGGCGCACACGATGGCTCGCCCTCCCGTTGCTCCCCGGCGATCTGCCAAACCGGGGGAGAGAATGTCATCTGATCCTTCTGCTCCTCCTGCATCACATTCATCCACTCATGCTGAGAAGCAGCCTGCCTCTTCATTACTTCCGAGAGTTCAAATCCACAAACGTAGCCACTTCTCTCAGCCAAGCTCCTCGACTGCAGCTCTTCCTCCATCCTCTCCATCCGCAGCTGACACCTTCCTCCCATCATATGCGGCGTGCGACCCTCTTGATGCGGACGGAAGCGTGCGTAAGGCAATGATGTCCTATCTCGCGTCTCCGCCGAGAGAAGATGTCTCTCTGACCTATACCCCTTCTCCCCGGACGACATTCGGACCCTTTGTTCGGAGAAAGGCCTCTTTACAACAGACGACATTGACAACTTCTCTAGGGCTGCTAAAATGGAGATGAGGCTGTTTCCATCTCTGTACAAGGACGGCCACTTGTTTGAAGTTCTGCCGTGCTGGAATGAGGGCTATCTTCCCAGTATAGATGTCATTCAGTCCTTTATCGACGGAACTGCTGAGGATAGCAAGCCATGGAGAACTCTCTCAACTATCCTCATTCCGTACCGGATCATGTCGCCACATTTCATGATGGCTGTCTTCATGATTCGATCTAAACAGATGATTCCGATTGATTCTCATCGGATTGTAGAGTAGTATGTAAGAAAGAATCAATGGGAACCACTGTGTCTCAGGTTGACTGAAGCTGTGAAGAAAGCCGGATTATATGAAAAGTTGGGCATCACTCCTTTGAGACCAACTGAGAAGCTGAAGGCGACATTCCGGGGCAAGAAGTAAGTGCCACAATAGCCAGATGGAGATAGCTGCGGGGCCTTTGTCTGTTACTTCATCAAGTCATTCTTAAGTGTGGACAAATCTTGGAGCCAACACACCACTTATTCGATGAAGCAGACAATGGAGCTTAGAGAGAAAGCAGCAACAATGATCTTCAAGTATAGTGAGCCTTATGTACCTTAATGAAAATCTTGTATAAAGGCTGAATTGTATTCTATTGCTGATAAATGAAAATGGTTGTGATGTGTATTCTGTATGTTATCGTTTTGCACTGCTTACCAGATCAGATTACAAAGGGGTTTGGGCATATCCATAATTGGGGGAGATTGTTGGATCAAGCCCAGAATTTGGATCATGCTAATAAAGCCCTATGTAATTTCATCTGAGATCTTTTGTGTTTCTTTGATCATTGCAGAAGATATGTTATTAATCCGGAGATACACTCATGAGAGCAAAGCTAAGGATAGGATACATAATCCTGATCCGGACAAGAGTGAGTGTCATCAAATACTTGGTAAATAACCAAGTCACTAATACATACAGAATAAGGAACATTCGTGCGGACTAAGAACTTAAAAGCTATGGATTACGGAATCTGCTCTTAATATCTCAAATGGACTATGTCAAATTGATGCGGAGTAAGAATCTTGGTCTACAAGGTCACACGAAATAAAAGAGTCGACACGGAGCTAAAAAGTTAAGTCTTCCACTCAAGTGAACTAAAGTAAAGAAGACACGGAGTAAGGCATCCGAGTCATTCATACATACGGAGTGAGGAAGTACTGATGCGGAATAAAGACCCGAGTCTTTATTCGCACGGAGTAAGGAAACTAAATGCGGAGTAAGGAATCCGGACCACTGATTCATGTGGAGTAAGGATGTGCTAATACGGAGTAAGCCATCCGATCCTTTAGACTTGCACGGAGTAAGGAACTTACATACGGAGTAAGGAACTTACATACGGAGTAAGGAACTTACATGCGGAGTAAGGAGGCGCTGATACGGAATAAGCACTCCGACCTTCTCATTCACACGGAGTAAGGAAGCGCTGACACGGACTAAGGATTCCAGTACCAAATAGATATGGAGTAAGCAACCACTGACACAGAGTAAGGTTCCGAGCTTCATTAGCTATGGAGTAAGGAAAATTACACCGGACCAAGAAGATGCTGTTTCAACTTAACCGCATTTAAGGTTATCAGCTCGTGGTGTCCCGATGTAAGACAAACTTGTTGAGAACCTAAAGTATCTTACACGTGGATCACCCGGATATGTGGACACAACTTTAATTATACTTGGGAACTCACAAAGGCACTTATACTCTTCAAACCCAAGATGTTGAGCTCCACAAACCGCAGCAGTCAAGGCAGAGAGATTACCGAGGAATAGTTAGTGCTGAACGCATTCCGGAACTACAAGTTCCAAGGTTGTTTTTTAGGAATGTTTTTGTATAAATATTCATACTTGTATATTTAAAAGTGAGAGTGCGAGCGAGCCTGAATTAATCCTGTGTATGCACAAGAGTTCAAAGAGATAATAGGCTAGTGTGTGAATCCTTTTGGAAACAGAGTGTAAGAGAGTCTTGTTTCTATTTTGTTGTATTTATCTTTTGATAATAAAACAATATACTTCCATTATCTGGTTATCTTCTGCATTGATTCTATCACTTAACTAGATAAGTGTTTGTGCCTATTGACCCCCCCCCTCTAGGCTCCAAGGGACCATCAGAGTAGATCACATTGATCGAACCACGTATATTGTGTGTCTCTATCTTTCTTTTCCATACATGCTTGCTTGTGACTGATTTTGCATGAGACACTAATACATCACCCAAACGAAAGACCGCATCACTAAAAGAACTCTCCTAAGTATCCTACTCATAAAACTTAAGGAAAGTTTTATAGTATACAGATTCACCCCCCTCTCTATATACAAACCCTTATTTAAAGATAACTGTGCTTGGAACCTGGGAATATCAATTGGTATCAGAGCTAAGTTCTCACTAGAGGTAGATCTGTCACTCTGTGGAGAAGTGATCACACAGCTTGATAAGTTAGTGTTGTTTGAGATATGTGGCTTAACAACTTAGTGACCAAGCAAGAGTCCTTAAATGGAGATTCCACTCAGCAGACCGAGTACTAGCTCCAACTACGCTAAAAGAGTGCCTATCTTTGATGACACAAATTATAAGATGTGGAGAGTGAGGATGGAGACTGTGTTTATGTCCATAGGTATGGACGTTGAGCGGGTAATCAAAGACGGATATATAGAACCAGCCAACGACAGAGAACCCACAGAAGCTAAAAGATGAACCTATGAGCTAAACAGCAGAGCTCTGAGTGTCATTACATCAACACTCATAGACTCTGAATATGCAAAGGTGATAGACTGCAGGGTTGCGAAGGATTTATGGGATAGACTCGAAAGTGTCTATCAAGGTGATGGCAGACCAAAGGAAACCAGGATGCAACTTTATACTCAAAGATTCGAAGCTCTCAAGATGGAGGAGCGAGAGAGTATACAGGAGTTCTTTGTACGATTAACGAAATTGTCAATGACATGCAAAGTCATGGCAAAAACAAAAAGAACTTTTCCATAGTAAAGAAGGTATTGAGAGTTCTACCCAAAAGATTCATTCCACGGGTGGAAGTTTTGGAAAACAGTAGAGACCTAGAGACAATGTCATTGCAGGAGTTGCAATGCAGTCTGACTGCATTTGAGATGAAGTTGCACTCTTATGAAGAGCCATCTACATCTACATCCCAGCCCATAGCCAAGGAATCAAAAGAAGTAGCCTTCAAGGCTATGAGAAAATTAAAATTAAAGAAGGAAGTTAAGTCCTCAGACGAACAAGAGGACAGTGACAGTGAAGATGGTGAAGATGAGGTGGTAGCCTACTTCACCAGAAAATTTAGAAAGAATAGAGCAGGAAAGCAAGCTGGAGGAAAAGGGAAAGGAGGGCTTTCCCTTAGATGTTTTAAATGTGGAAAGCGGGGGCACTTTGCATCTCAATGCAAAGTGAAAGCTAATAACTCAGATGATGAAGCCTCAGATGAAGAGGATACAAAGTGGAAGAAGTCATCATATCGAAGAAGCTATTCCACAGGAAGACCAGCCGCTCCACAGAAAAAGAAGGGCTCACACAAGAACTACATGAGCCACATTACTGAATCTGATAATGAAGTGGAATGTTCATCAGATTGTGCCTTTGTCGCCGAGATAGAGGTAGACAATGGCAGCACTGCCTCTGAGGAGGATGAGGCAATAGAAGAAGAAGTAGATCTGGAGGAGGAGCTAGAGCTTGCTACTGAGGAGATCCACAAGAGAGGTTGCAGGATAAAGCAGCTCAAGGGAGAGCTCAAGCTAACCAAGGGAGAGCTTGGTGAAATCAGAGGTGAGAAGGATAGGGTGTTGGTGGACTCCAAGGCGTTCTGCGAGGAGATTGTCAATCTAAAGCTCAAGTTAGAGGAGCAGATCAAGATTTGTGATAACATCACCACAGAACTTACCACCAGAGACACCATAACCCAATTGCTTGAAGAAGAACTGGTAGGCCTTCAACAGAAGATCTCAAAAGACGGAGCTAGTCAAGCCTTAACCTCTGGCAGCTCCCAGATCAGATCACTCATCAAAGCACCAGACGCTCAGAAGAACGGGGCGACACCGCATGTTACGGGAATGGATGTCAATTCAGATAATCCCACGAAGGTAGTCAATCCTTTTTCTCATGACAATCCACTGGATGAAATGGAGAGAGTGAGTGACGTGATCCCGAGCAACATGAAAGGGAAGGGTGGCATAAATGATGAGAAGATGAAGAGACATCCGAAGGAGTCCAAGCTCAATAGAGTGACCAAATGCGTTCAGAAATCTGAGCATTCCAAGAATGTGAAGAAATCTAATGCAAATGTCATTTCTTCAAGTGTTCGAGTGCCCCTCAAGGAAGAAGGTAAACCTGTGAAACCAACTGTCAAGGCCAGGCCTATTTTGAAGAAGATCCCAGTTGTTCAGAGGGTGAACAACACCAGCTTTCAGGGTCACTGTTACTAGTGTGCAGTGTGGGGACACATGGCCAGACACTGTTGGTGGAGGTATCCGATGCAACGTCCTAGAACTGTGATGAAGACATCCACAAGGAACTTGCATCAGAAGGAAAGAAAGAAACCGGTTAGAAGTTTCTGCACTTACTGTCAGAAATAAGGTCATGAAGAAACTTCATGCTGGTGGAAGCCAAAGACGATTACCACAGGCAACAAGTTCGCTGTACTTTTGGACTTAGATGTTTGTGATAATTGTGGGAGTGGACGATATAATGCAAGAAGAGTACTTATTCCTGAGTAGAATAAGAAAAAGGATATTATGAAAGTTCAAGAGAAAAGGAAAGTGATAGCATCTCAGAAGACTGTGAAGCCTACATCTCAGGGGGAGTGCTTCAAGTCTAAAGTAAAACAGGGAGAGTGCTTCAAGTCTAAAGTAAAAGAAGTCTATATGGCTAAAGCAAAAGAAGTGGCTCACATTGCTGAGATTGCATTGAAAGCAGACATCAAGGACAGACAGTGGATCCTTAATAGTGGCTACTCAGGTCACATGACTGGTGACCTGAAGAAACTGTCAGATGTAAACAAAGACAAATTTGGCAAAGTGAGATTTGGCAATGATAGCTCTCTGAAGATCAAAGGGCTAGGCTCTGCCAAATGGGGTAAGGACAAACTGAAGGATGTGTTGCATGTTGAAGGATTGAAGTATAATCTTGCATCCGTTAGTCAGCTGTGTGATGCAGGTCATGAAGTGACCTTTACTAAAACTGGTTGTCAAGTAAAAAGAGAAAATGGTAACACAGTAGCAGCTGGAAGAAGGACAGATGGGGACTTTTATATAATTGATGAGAGCAAGACCCATAGCTTTCATATGACGAAAGTAGAAGAAAATGAACTCTGGCATAGAAGACTGGGACATCTGAATCAGAAGAACATGAGAAGACTTGTGAACTACAAGGCTATTAGGGATATCCCAGACATCAAAAGAGAAAGAGAGCATGTCTGCTTAGCATGCCTACATGGAAAACAAGCCAGATTTCATTATAAAGTAAAAGAGTACAGTTCTGAAGTAGCTCTAGACATTGTGCATACAGACCTATGTGGACCAATGAGAAACAAGGGACTCAATGGTGAAAGATATTTCATCTTGTTTGTGGATGACTTCACCAGAAGAACTTGTATTATGTATCTAAAGCACAAGACAGAAGCTTTGGAGTGCTTCAAGAAGTATAGAAGAATGGGTGAAAATGACTGTGGTCGAAAGATTAAGATATTGAGATTTGATCAGGGTACTGAGTTTACAAATGAAGCTTTTAAAAGATATCTGAATAAACATGGGATTCAGCATCAATTATCAGCAGCAAGGACTCCACAGCAAAATGGAGTTGTTGAAAGGAAAAATAGGGCTGTCATTGAAATGGGCAGAACCTTATTGCTGGAAGCTAATCTACATGCAAGGTTTTGGACAGAGGCAACAAGAACAACAGTACATCTTTTGAACAGAGTAACATTAAGACCAAGAATAGACTGCACACCCTATGAATTATGGTGTGGGAAGAAGTCAACAGCCAAATACTTCAGAATATTTGGAAGTCCTTGTTTCATGAAGATAAAGGAGCAAGGAAGAGGAAAGTTTCATGTCAGATCTGAGGAAGGAACATTCATTGGATACTCATATCAGACAAAAGGATATAGAGTCTTTCTTCCAAGACTTGGAAAAGTCATAACTTCAAGTGAAGTTAAAGTGTATGAAAATTGGAAGAAGGATGTAACCGAGGATGAGAATCCTGATTTTGAAGTAATAGAACCTCAGATGGAAGAAGAGACTGAGCATGAAAAGGAAAAGAAAGATGAGGACACAAACTCAGAGAAGTCTGATGAAGAAGAGAAGGAAGAGTCCAACCCTGAAGAAAATTCAACCACAAAGACCAGGAGGACATGGTCCAGTGTGCATGACAAGGATCAGATCCTTAGAGATCCCCAAGTAGGTGTAACTACTAGAAGAAAGTTTACAAGGCGTACTACCTTGCTCTCTCAGATAGAGCCCAAAACAGTTAAAGAAGCAGTAGAGGATGAAGCTTGGGTAACAGCAATGAATGATGAGCTGGACCAAATTGAAAAGAATAAGACATGGGAGTTGGTTCCTAGACCAAAGAGTAAAAATGCCATCGGAACAAAGTGGGTGTTCAGAAATAAACTGATGAAGATGGCAAGATTATTAGGAACAAGGCTAGACTGGTATGCAAAGGATACTTTTAGATTGAGGGTATAGATGTTGATGAAACATTTGCACCAGTAGCAAGGTTAGAAACGATTAGGATGTTTCTTGCATTGGCAGCACACAAGAGGTTCAAAGTCTATCAAATGGATGTGAAGTTTGCATTTCTGAATGGATTGCTGAAAGAGGAAGTTTATATTGAGCAACTAGGTGGAGTACAGATTGTTGATGATGAGACACATGTATGTAGGTTAAAGAAAGCCTTGTATGGCCTGAAGCAGGCTCCTAGGGCATGGTACAGCCGACTGGATGGGTATCTACAGAAAATGAACTTCAGTAGAGGAACAATGGATCATAATTTATATATACTAAATTCAGATAGAGGTCAGCTGGCTACCATAGTCCATATAGATGACATCATATTTGGAGGCAGTCACTCAGGGCTATGTGAGGAATTTGCCAAGAAAATGAGTGATGAATTTGAAATGTCTCTCATAGCTGAGTTAACATACTTCTTGGGATTACAGATCAGGCAGACTACTGAAGGAATCTTTCTATCACAGCACAAATATACTAAAGAATTGTTACAGAAGTATGGGATGAATGATAGCAGGCCTGTTGGAACACCAATCCCTACGAGCTGCAAATTACACAAAGATCGGGAAGGCAAGAGTGTAAATCAAAAAGAGTATCGAGGCATGATTGGAAGCCTCCTATATATTACAGCCTCCCGACCTGATCTCATGCAAGCTGTGTGCCAGGCAAGTAGATATCAAGTGGATCCGAAGGAGTCTCACTTGCTGGCAGTCAAGAGAATTCTTAGATACCAAAATGGTACACTAAAAATGGGGTTGTGGTATCCCTCTAAGGATTCATATGAATTACAAGCTTACACTGATGCAGACTGGGCTGGGAACATAGATGACAGATGATCTACAAGTGGCTGCAGTTTTTATCTGGGCTCTAAATGTGTTGCATGGCTGAGCCGCAAACAGAACAGTGTTGCTTGTAGCACAGCAAAAGCAGAGTATGTGGCTGCCCATGCAGCATGTACTCAAGTGGTATGGATGCATACACAACTGTCAGACTTGGGAGTGGATGTGGAGTTACTTGTTAACATCTGGTGTGATAACCAGAGTGCAGTTAATATTAGCAGAAATCCCGTTCAGCATTCAAAGACCATGCATATTGACTATCACTACCACTATATCAAGGAACAGGTGGAAGAGGGAATTGTGCAATTGGTGTATGTTCCTATGCAGGAACAAACGGAAGACATCCTCACCAAACCTCTTTCCATGGAGCTATTTGACAGACACCGCAGTGGGCTGTCTGTACAGCTCCCTCCTCACACATAGGGCGTCGGTTGTTTTCCGCCCTTCTCGTTCTTTGCAATTGGTTGGCAAAGGGGGAGAAGAAAGAGAGTACTGTGTTTAGGGGGAGCAGTGTTATTCCGTTATGTTGCCAATAATTCCAAAGGGGGTGATTGTTGTTCCCGCAAGGTTACATTGTCATTATTGTCAACATGTTGTAGGAAACGGAACGCGCAGGCTCGAAGGTCTGGGTCGAAGATCCGCCGTACTTGGTTGGACAACTTTGTAGAGTGATCTCTTAGAGTGAGCTCGTAGAGGGAGTCTACCTATGTACGTCTTAACTCGAAGGTCGTAGACCCGCGGGTCGTAGATCAGAAGACTCGCAGGTCATAGATCAAAAGACTCAAAGGTCGTAGACTCGCAGGACGTAGACTGACTGACCATGAGGCTCGTAGCACCCTCAACGGACCACAGGGTCGAAGCCTCGTAGAGGTACAAGGTCGAAGCCTTGAAGGGACACATGCAGAGCCACGTATCGCATATTCGAAGCTAAGACTCGTAGAGTCGTAGCTCGTAGGGTCGTAGACTGAAGCTCGCAGGGTCGTAGGACCTGTTGTACAGACCCGGAAGTTGCTACTAGCCAAGGCAGAATGCAGTTGTCTAACTCGAAGACTCGTAGAGCTTAAAAGCTCGTAGCACTGATTCTGACCTAGCTTCGAAGCCAGAGAGCAGAAGTATTGGAAGATGAATGCCCTTGGTTCGAAGACTCAGACTCGTAGAGAATCGAAGAAGAAGACTCGTAGACTCGTAGAAAGGCTACGAGGCAATATCTCCGAGGCTATGGCTTGTGAAAGGAACGGAGCATGCTACAAAGGAGTGAAACGCGCGGACACTCATCGTTTCAGTAAGTCGTTACCCGAGCAGTGGTTTTAAGTACACTGAGTACTGCAAAACACGTGGACGTCATCCGAGAGGGGTTTGTTGGACCTCGGCTAGGGCACTCACTATCACAATATTGTCCGCTTTGGCACTCGCGTGCCCACCCATGGGCCGCAGCCCGCACGGATTTGTTTCTAACAGGCCGTGACCCGTTAAAACGCGTTGTGACAAGGTGCACATGAGCCTCCTCATTAGGACGACCTCAATGTTCGCCCTAATCGATGCGGGATTGATCTATGGGACGTTAGAGACTCAACAGTCTCCCCCCCAATCCCACCATCGGTCTAGAGGACCCGGCTCTGATACCACTTGTTGGACCTCGGCCAGGGCACTCACTATCACAATATTGTCCGCTTCGGCACTCGCGCGCCCACCCATGGGCCGCAGCCTGCACGGATTTGTTTCTAACGGGCCGCGACCCGTTAAAACGCGTTGTGACAAGGTGCACATGAGCCTCCTCATTAGGACGACCTCAATGTTCGCCCTAACCGATGCGGGATTGATTTATGGGACGTTAGAGACTCAACAGGGTTTAACTTGTTTCTATGGTGAAGATCACAGGCTGAAACATGCTTAACCCTAGCTGGAGGGTTTCAAACTTTGGCTGGCCTATAAAAAGCAAGGAATGTGCCTGACGTAAATGGCGCCGAATAATATTCTCTGTGCAGTGAAGCAACGTATCTGCAGAGATACAAGAGGCGACGTAAAGTAGTTCATACAAACAGAGAGAGAGAGAGAGGGAGATTGAAAGGAAGATAACAGTGAGTTAATCTATCTTTCCTCCTCGTACATTTGGAGAACAGATCGTGAGTCTGACAAAGGAGTGATTGAAGGTTGAGCATAGCAAACGGTCAACAATGCAGGAGCAGATTGCGCAGACAGATTTTTACAGTGAGTAAAGTCTAGAGCAATACTGTTTTTGTATTTGCATTGAAAAGAAGAAAGAGTTGATCCTATTTGTAAAAAGGGCTAGACCCTACTGTACTACAAGATATATAGTGGATTAGACTTGGTGTAGGTACACCCTCTGACCCGCATAAATTATGTCTGAAGGTTTTGCAGCAAGTGCACTGGTCAAGTAATAAAATGGAGTATTAAGACTCCGGTTGTCGAACCCACAGGGAGGTAGCTAATGCTGTTAAGCAGCAAGCACTAAGCTAACAAGTTGATTTTATGTCTGGACAATTGATGTTTGTTGTGCAAATATTTTGAACAAAAAGATATTAAATCTGAATGTTGGCAAGCGGTTGGTATAGACATCTAGGGTCACAATGTTTACCACCCAATCGATTGTACTAATCTGGTTATGGCTCTTGTTCTTGATTTATGTTCTAGTTCAAGTTCATGTTGATTATCTCCTACCTATCTTACATTTGGTCCATGCTAAGATAGATTTAAGGCTTTTATCCCATTTGGTCCATGCAAATAAAAGTGATCAAGGTAGACAAACAATCTAATAGTTGCGACTTGGTCCATCATGCAATATTAAATCTAATTCACTAGTGTTCCACCCTAGACAAGGGCTAAGATTACCTAATTATGCATAAACTAGGCATTTCCATTCAAGCAAGTGAATTAAACAAGAACTGAATTCTATTTTATTGAACAACCATAACCAAACCGACTACAATTTATTGGGGGCTACATTGCTCCCCTAGACTAACAAGACTACTCCATAATCATGACAAAAACAATAACAATCATAGGAAAGAACATGATTACAGTACCAGGACAATAAAGGAAGACCCCAAGATGAACCAGGACTCCAGCCTCCAAAGACTCCGGCGTCTGCTTGCCCAAACTCACTCCTTGCCAAGGACAATCCGATCTTTTAGCAATGGCTATAGCTCTTTTCGGAACTCAGATCCGATTCTCCCACTCAAGATGATCTACAATGCCTCCAAAGACCCCTATTTATAGGTTTTAGTGGGCCAACTTAGGGTTACAAAAGGTGTGCCCTAATTATAAATGTGGTCGCAACCAAAACGACGTCGTTTTGGTTAGTGACACTAATCGACGTTCTAGGCGAAATAAAACTCAAACTACACCAAATTTGACCCCAGTTCTTTAGAGGAAAATGATTAAAACAACAAAATACATCATTGGGAGCACAAATATGCTTGCACGTGAGAATGCACGTGAGAAGACCCTTTTCACGTGCAGCTCCAATTTGACTCCAATTTGCTCCAAAGCTTCCTCTTGAGTTGTAGAAGGCATCCATGCAATAAAATCCGTGCACGTGAGAATGCACGTGAGAAGGCATTTCACGTGCACCTTGATTTTGCCTTCATTTTGCTTCCATCTTCTTCCTATAGCTTCCTTGTGAGTTGATGGAGTGATCTAGCCAAAGTGTGTGGGACAAGGTTGCTCCAAAACCTGCCAAAAACACTCAAAAAGTACCACTATACACTAAACAGGGTCTTCCTAGGGGTTAGAGCAAATATGTCGAAAATAACATGCAAATAGGTACAAAATATACGCTAAAACACCCTATATAAGGCATAGGATAACGGCATAAATGCACGTTGTCAAATTCCCCCATACTTGAACCTTTGCTTGTCCTCAAGCAAAAAGAAATAAACACACAGTCAAACAGAAAAGAACGAATAAACTAACAAACAAGAGAGGCATGGTTTCCCAAGGCATACAATCCTATCATGATGAAGTAGACATTCCAATAGCTAAAAATGAATCATAAGTTAATCAACACATGCCCTTACTATTAAGTCCAACAACCATGTAATGTCGTTACTAACAGTCCAGATAGAAGCAAACATGCCAGGATAAAATGAACTTAGCTCCCCCTGAAAGTCCGCACCAAGGTTAGAGCAGCCTCACTTAAATGTCACTTTGTTTTCTCTCCTTTCAGGCCCTACTATCAATGCCTAGCAGCTAAGGATTTACTCTTTCACCCACTACTAACTATCGATTAAGTTTTGCCACGTAAACATAAGAGATCCCCACTGTGCTCGTCAAGGGAGACACACCCTCTAGTCTACTTTAGGACCAACACTTGGAGCTAAAGATGGAACCTCACACTTGTGAAACAAATTGCAAGACAAACAGCTTAGCCATTATGGCGGCAGCACGAAAACAAAAATACATAGAAACAGTAAGCCATTGTGGCTTTTATTCTGGCAAACACCTTTTTTTTTTTTTTTTTTTTTTTGTTGTTTGTTTGTTTTTTTTTTTTTTTTTCACACTTATTTTTAGTAATAACCTTACAAGGTTGCATTTTATGCTCTCCCTTGATGGATTATTCACTCTGCTATTGTCCTCACACAAGCCCCCCCCTTTTTTTTTTTTTTTTTTTTTTTTTTTTTTTTTGTTTAAACAAGAACTAGAACCGAGCGAGAATACCTGGAATCGCGAACACCATACACCAAACACCGAGCACAACAGTACTTCTTATGCCTAAGTAACTCCAACTATCAAATAGCTAGTAATGAATATTCAGAGCGAATTGATAACCCAATAACCCATAAAATACACTCAAAGGTAAGATAATGGTGCTCTCAAAAAGTATATGCCTATTCTGCACTCAACTTCAGGGTTTACAAAGCTCATCCTAACATAACATGCTCAGCTTTAATATTCAAACGTCAGCTCCAAAATCATGGTGATATCATTCAACAAGTAAAGACATGCTCAACTAACGTATAACACACCTTAACAAGTGAAACATCTTTATCACAACAAGATACTAAGGTGGTCAGTAAAGGCAACCAGAATTGTCATACCTTGGTAGCCATTGCACCTCACAGGCAAAACAAACATTCACCGCAAAAACATAAAATAAAAGTAACGCATGCAGGCAACCAAACAAGCAACCGGTTCAAGGGAAATCCCCCCCCCCCATACTTAAACGAAGCGATGTCCTCGAGCATGGAAAAAGTAAAAGGAAAAAGAGCGTTACCGGTTGGTGGGAAGGCTATAGTAGAAGATAACATGGGCCACCATGCGTCGAAGACGTGCGACAAAGTCGGCCGAGGTTTCTCTCTGTGAGTGCCCAAGTATCCTTATCTTGTAATAGAGCTATCAAATAATAGCAGACAAAAATCCCACAACTGAATTGATCAGGTTGTTGGGGAAGCTCCATTTCATTGAAGTGCACCCAGAGGTAACTTGGATGTCAATGACCCTTCTTTTCGGAGTGCGGTTTTGATTTTTTTCAAGAAACCATGGACCAGCTTCTTCTTTCGTGTGGAAAACCCATGGGCTTGGCTCGGGTCATAAAGGACGGCATGGCCCACAATCAGGTCCAACTGCAAGAGTACAAAGTGTCGTTCAAGGAGGACCGGTATAAGAACCTCGTGGACCTGGTGCCAAGAGCGATGTCCTTCGGCAGCTCCATTCATCCGCCGGCGGAAGATATGTTCCTCTAAGGGCTGCTCATAAATCTCACACAGCATGATAGAAGTGTCTTGAGCCATAGGGTAGTCGTTGGGCTCGGCTTCCACCACATGTCGCATCGTACGGCGAGAATAAGTCAACGTCATCGGAAGATAAGTACTCATCAGCTAAGATACGCTGTAAATAAGATGACGTGAAGACTTCTGAATCACGTGTAAAACGGGCTTGCAAGGTGTCTCCATAAGTAAACTGCTGAAAAGCAGCTGTGGCATCAGCAGTGGAGAGGGCCGGATGAAGATGAATATAAACGGGCTCCCCTAGGTCATCGTCCTGGGGAGCTTCGGAAGATGCGCCAGACCACCATTGCAACGGCTGAATTAAGGGAACTAGGGCCTGTGAAGAGCTGGGCCCGGCTGGTGGTGGGAAATAAACCGGAACTGCTGGAGGGAAGGGTGACGCGGTATAGGGCTCCGCCTCTTGCGGATACTGTGGATACTCCGGTGTCTCTTCGCTATGCGCAGCGTGCTGCTGTACCGGAGGTGACGGTGCGTCAAATAGATCCTCCACAGGAGGTGTAGGAGTTGTCTTCTTCTTTTTTCCCAGGGCTTTCCAGATCTTACCGAGCAGCCCTTTGACTTCCTTCTGCTCCTTGAGGATTAGAGTTTGATTTTTCTTCAACAGCCCGATCTCCTGAACGGTTTCCGCCTGTGCCTCTTGTAGTTGAGCAGTTTGCTTCCGTAAGTCTTCATAAGAAGCAGCAGGAGTTGGCTCCGGGGCTTCCCATGGTCGGGTAGATGGACGAGACGTTGCTTGTTGATCTTGAGTGATGTACTCGAGCAGCTCATCCAGCTGAAGTCTCGTGATGTGGCCATTAGTGAAAGCCCAGTTAAGAACGTCAACTTCACTGATAACTTGGCCACTGATGCCTTGGAAGAAATTGTAGATTTCCTCCTTGTGAACATTGAACTGCATGTACATGGCAGTCAACTGGAAAATGTGCTGTCGGCGGGCATTCATGGGAGTGGAGGTGTCTCGAAACTGCTCCGTGGGTCGCTCCATATGCACGCTATGACGTGAAGGCTGTGGTGCAACGTGGATACTATCTCCCCATTTGCCCTTGTAGCTAACTCCTAAAGCACCCTCTGGATGGAGAACTTGTAACCGCAAGTTATCCGGGAAAACAAGTGGGGACTACTTGAGCACTAAGATGACCATATTGATATTGCGAAGCATGCTAAGTAGTCGACCATATAAGCATTTATGAATATCCCGTTTCCACAATTTAAAAATTTCCGCAGCCCAATCAATGTGTACCGGCGATCGATGCAAAACATAAACTCCAAATGGGCTTTAGGGACCGAGTCTACGCCACTAGTTTGTAACAATAAGCACCTCCCTACCAAATTGGCAAGGCAACGGTATTTCCCGTGAAATCCGTTTTTCGTAAATTGCCGACGTTTCCCAAATTCCTTATTATACTGTAAAGCTCTACCATATTCTCCTAAGGTCAATGCAGGCTTTGCATGCATGGGCTTTGGCAGATCAAAGCAATCTCTCAACAAAGCAGGGGAAATAGAAATTAAGACACCTTGAACCTCCCCAATTATCTCATCATCTTCCTCATTGACATGGCCCGACTTATAGAATTCTAACATGGCAGGGTAATACAAATCACAACGAGCGCATACTAACCGTCGCAGTCCCAACGCCTGCGACTTGGTCATAATTTCTTGATCCAGTCAAGGGTGGAGGACTCCAGGATCTCCCAATCAAGCACATTCCCCACGAAGATGGTGTCGGCATCTCTCAATGCCGAAGGCATAGAGGTGGCAGAGGCTTCAGGACTGCCTTCTCCTTGGCGGGCTCTCCTTGTGTGCACCATGACTAAATAGAGAAGAATTTTGCTCTCAGCAAGAAAGGAGAAGAAAGTATGAAATGTGAGTTTGAAGCTTGGAACTCATTCCTTATTTATAGTGATTCGTCTCAAGGGGAAAAGACGAAATTAACCCTCTTAAAGTGCTCCATCATTTTCACGTGCAGACCAAAGAAAACTCTAGAAGATGCCAGCTAGCGCCCACCGAAATTTCAGACTGATTGGCCAAAAGTACGTGTGCACGTGAAAAGCGTGTTTTCACGGGCAGAGCTTGGATGATTCTAGACACTGCCAGCTGCTGTCCACTAAAATTTTAGATCGAAAAGACGCGTCTATCCCTGTGCACGCGAAAAGTGTTGTCACGGGCAGGTCTCAGAAGGGTCTAGAAGATGCCAGTTGCCTCGGTGCAAAATTTCAGCTCGATTGGACCATTATACCCTTGTGCACGCGAACAGCCTTTTCACGGGCAGGGCTTTTTTTGTCCAAATTTCGCCTGCGGGTCACGGATGAATGGTAGATTCATTATAGATGCGAACGTGACAAGCTGATTCTCACGGGCAAGCTGGTTGATACCCTAAATGAAGCCCAATGATGTGGAAATTTGACAGGCTAATATCCCATCTCACAAGGACAAAAACGTGTCAGTTAGTGGGCCCAAAATACCATCATATAATCGAGGACTTCATTTCCATGGTTTGGCAAGAGATTGGAGTGGGCCCCTCTGATTTAATTTAACTGAATGTGGTTGTGAGCCTGAGAAAATTTAGTTGAAGTTCTGATACACAGGCCCAAGTAAGCCCAAGTTTAAAGAAGCTTCATCAAGGAATTTGGGCCTAGGCCCTGGTTCAAATGCTGCTAATAAGAGTGAAAACAAAATAGATATGCACTCCCTACAGATTATGGGTTAAAACACACAATAACACTATTCCAATAAAATAAAGAGCATAAAATAAAAAGGAAGAGAAATCACCATGGGTTGCCTCCCATGAAGCGCTGAGTTTAGGTCTTAGCTTGACCGTCCCCTCTGTCAAGTTGTGCTCAGAGTGAAATGATCAACCTCCTTAACATGATCCTGCATGTAGTATGGCTTCACACGCTGACCGTTTACTTTGAAAATTTGTCCAGAGGTTGATTGGAGTTCAACACTACCATATGGGAACACCTTTGTAACAGTGAAAGGCCCCATCCATTTAGATCGCAACTTCCCAGGAAAGAGTTTAAGTCTGGAATTAAAGAGGAGCACCTTCTGCCCTGGTTCAACAGTAGAGGGGCTGATCTTCTTATCATGTCTGAGCTTAGACCTCTCCTTGTACAGCTTCGCACTCTCATAGGCATTGAAGCGAAATTCCTCCAACTCATTTAATTGGTGCAATCGTAGTTCAGCAGCAACATTGGGATCCATGTTCAGCTTTTTAACTGCCCAAAATGCTTTGTGTTCTAATTCAACAGGCAAGTGGCAGGCCTTTCCGTATAGTAGACGATACGGAGACATTCCAATGGGCGTTTTGAATGCTGTGCGATAAGCCCACAACGCCTCATCGAGTTTTAGAGCCCAATCTTTTCGATTGCCTCCCCTTGTCTTTTCCAAGATGTGCTTGATCTCACGGTTGGAAACTTCAGCTTGACCGTTTGCTTGTGGATGATAGGCTAAGGTGCACCTATGTTGCACTCCGTATTTGTTTAAGAGCTTGTCGAAAAGCTTATTGCAGAAGTGACTTCCTTCATCACTAATAATTGCTCTAGGTGTTCCAAACCGGCTGAATATGTTGCGGCGAAGGAATTTGGTAACCACTTGAGCATCATTCTTCCTAGTGGGTATAGCTTCAACCCACTTCGAAAGGTAATCAACAGCCAGAAGGATGTAAGAAAACCCATTTGATGGTGGGAAAGGTCCCATGAAATCGATTCCCCATATGTCAAAAAGTTCGACTGGCATAATGCCAGTTTGGGGCATCTCTTGCTTCCTTGTAATCCCTCCCTGTTCGTTGACACCGATCACATGTCTTAACAAAGGTGTATGTGTCTGTGAACATGGTTGGCCAATAAAACCCACTTTGTAGGATCTTTGCCACCGTCCTTTGTACTCCTAAATGGCCAGCATAGTCGGATGAATGACAATGCGTCGGTATGCTGTCCACTTCCTCTTCGGCACACATTTTCCGATGATCTGATCAGCACATAGCCGGTATAGAACAGGCTCATCCCAAATGTATCTTCTTGCATTAAAGAGGAACCTCTTCTTCTCCGATAAGTGAACTCTGCAGTACATAGTCACATGCATGGTAGTTCACTATATCAGCAAACCATGGCGTCTTTGCTTCAGCTACAAAGAGCTGCTCATCAGGGAAGGTGTCAGAAATAGTAGCACCTTGGGTACTACCTTCCCCTAGCTCGAGCCTTGACAAATGGTCTGCCACAGTATTAGAAGTCCCCTTCAAGTCTTTAATCTCCAGATCAAACTCTTGGAGTAACAAAACCCATCTGATCAACCTGGGTTTTGCATCCTTCTTGCCGAACAAATATCTCAGGGCAGCGTGGTCGGTGTAAACAATGACCTTAGTGCCCCAGAAGATATGACCGAAACTTATCACAAGCAAACACCACAGCAAGTAACTCCTTCTCTGTAGTAGTGTAATTGAGCTGGGCCTCATTGAGTGTGCGATCGCCATAATATATTGCCCTGAAAATTTTGTCCCGTTTCGCCCAAGCACCGCTCCGATCGCAAAGTCACTTGCATCACACATCGGCTCAAAGGGTTGTGACCGGCCTGGAGCCACTATCACCGGTGCTGAACTGAGCTTCTCTTTCAACACTGTAAAGGCCTGAAGGCAGTCTTCCGAAAATATGAAAGGAACATCCTTCTCTAAAAGCATGCTTAGAGGCTTGGCAATTTTTGAGAAGTCTTTGATGAACCGCCGATAAAACCCTGCATGACCGAAAGCTCCGGATGCCCTTCACATTAGTGGGAGGAGGTAGACGCTCAATGGTGGAGATCTTTGCTCTATCTACTTCCAACCCAGCTGCGGACACTCTATGCCCAAGGACAACTCCCTCTTTGACCATGAAGTGACACTTCTCCCAGTTCAAGACCAGGTCCTTTTCCTTGCATCGGACTAACACGGTTTCCAGATTCCTGAGGCAGATGGAAAAAGATGAACCAAATACCGAGAAGTCATCCATAAAGACTTCCATAATGTCCTCCACTAACCCTTGAAAAATGGCCATCATACACCTCTGGAAAGTAGCAGGTGCGTTGCAAAGACCAAATGGCATACGCCGGAAAGCATACGTGCCAAAAGGGCACGTGAATGTAGTCTTCTCTTGATCTTCCAGGGCAACTGCTATCTGGTTGTATCCAGAATAACCGTCCAGAAAACAATAATATGGGTAGCCAGCTAACCGATCTAGCATTTGATCAATGAAAGGTAACGGAAAGTGGTCCTTACGCGTGGCTTTATTCAGCTTGCGGTAATCAATGCACACGCGCCACCCGGTCACTGTGCGGGATGGAATAAGCTCGTTGTTCTCATTGCGTATCACTGTCATGCCACCCTTTTTGGGAACCACTTGCACTGGACTAACCCAGGGAGCTATCTGAAATGGCATATATGATGCCTGCTTTCCTCCACTTCAGAATCTCCTTGCCAACGACTTCCTTCATTGCCGGATTGAGCCTGCGTTGGCGCTCTCATCGTAGGAGTATAAGACTCCTCCATCGGTATCTTGTGCATGCAGACCGCTGGACTTATACCTTTTATGTCATCCAGAGACCACCCCAGGGCCTGCTTATGCTCCCTTAAGACTTCTAGTAGCTGTCTGGTTTCTTCTCCCGTTAAGGACGCAGCTACTATCACAGGATAACGCCCTTGTGTATCCAAGAACTCGTACCTCGGATGTTCTGGGAGTTGCTTGAACTGGCAACGGTTCCGTGATTGCTAAGGATTCGATTGAGGATTTCAGCACTTCATAAGTCTCTTTTGGTTCCACCTCCGCAAAATCCACCTGCTGCAATTCGTGATCCAAGCTTTCAGTGATCAAGCTCTCTTCGAAAAAACTGTCCACGATTTCAGCAATCTGATCAATCCAATAACAGCTGGAATGATCATTCGCCTTGCGCATCGAACGCTCCATGTTGAACACCACTGCGTCTTCATCCACACGCAGCGTCAACTCCCCTGAGTTTACATCGATCAAGGCCCTTCCGGTACTCAGGAATGGCCTTCCAAGAATCAATTGGACTCCTTTATCTTCTTCCATTTCCAATACAACAAAATCCACCTGGGAAGATAAAGCGATCCACCTTGATTAAAACATCTTCAATAATGCCCGCCGGTTTTCCTATCGATCGATCAGCAAATTGTAAAGATATGGACGTGGGCTTTATGCCGATCAAGCCCAACCACCGATAGATGGACATTGGCATCAGATTTATACTTGCCCCTAAATCACATAGGGCCCGCTCCAAGCTGCGAGGTGCCAATGGTACAGTCAGCGTGAAACTACCCGGGTCTTTAAGCTTGGGTGGTAGCTTGTCTGCACCACCGCACTAATGTCATTGGTGAGAGCTACTATCTCACAATCAGTGTAACTTCTCCTCTTGGACAGTAGATCCTTTAGAAATTTGACATATCCAGGCATTTGTTCCAAGGCTTCTATGAAGGGGATGTTCACCTCCAGCTTCTTGAAGACATCTAAAAATTTCTGGAACTGAGCATCTAATTTCTTTTTCCTCAGCCTTTGAGGATACGGCATAGGAGGTTTATACGGAACGGGAGGGCTATCTTCATGCTGACGGCTTGTCGGTTGACTACTCCCAACCTTTTCTGTTTGGTCCTTACAGTGCTCAGCATCTCCTTCTTTAGCTTCCTCCTGGGCAAGCTGTTCGGACTCCTCCTCGGTTGGCTCGATTTTCTTCTCTCCAGCTGGTAGTTCTTTCCCACTTCTAAGCATTATAGCTTTGCATTGCTCCCTTGGGTTGACCTCTGTATTGCTGGGAAAAGTGTTTGATGAAGATGGCCTAACTGCATTTGCTAACTGGCCAATCTGCTGTTCGATATTCTTCATGGCAGCCCCAAGATCCTGGACAGACGTGGTAAGGGACTCAATCCTTGTCTCCCCCTTACTCATTCTGTCAGTTGCTTGCTTAGCAAATTGATAAAAGAAGTTCCGCATCTCTTCATCCTTTGCCTTCTCTTTGTCTTCCTCCTTCTGTTGAGGCATCTTCTGGAACCCAGGAGGAAGTTGTGACGGAGAATGTTCTCCATATCTTGTGTTGCTCCATAGCCAGGAACCTTATTCGCCTTTGCCATAAGTAAGGCCGTTGTTGAAATTGGTGAGGTCCTCCTTGATTCGAAAGTGGTTGGGCCGAGGAAGATTCTGGTGCTGGTTTGGATTCCGATATTGTCGCTGAAATCCTCCACCTCGATTCCCAACATATTGGGCTTCTTCGTATAGTTGGGGTCAGTAAAAGCATCTTCGGAAACTGCCTTAGGTGGTTCAGTTCTGCCCTCCATGCGAACAGCCATTACTGACATTTGCTCTGTCAGTAACTCCATCTTCCTTGTCAACTCATCGAACTGAGTTGAATTTGACGAATTTGATACCGCAGCCACCGGCTCGGCTCTAGGGCGTCGTCATTGGACCATTGGCGGTTTGACAACGCCATTCGCTCTATAAGCTCCACCGCCGCAGAAGGCTCCATCATCATGAACGCTCCTCCAGCCGGCCGCATCTATCATGCTCCTTGTATTTGCATGCGAGACTGCATAAAAAGATTCGACTTGTAACCATTCCGGCCTGCCATGATTAGGACACCTCCTCACCAAGTCTTTAAACCGCTCCCCAGGCCTCGTATAGCGATTCATCACCATCCTGGGTGAATTGATTTATCTGGCTCCTTAGATGAATAACTCTTGTTGGTGGAAAGTACTTGGAGAGAAACTTCTCCACCATTTGGTCCCATGTGTGTATCTTGCCACAAGGAGGGGACTGGAACCAACCAAGAGCTCGGTCCTTCAGGGAAAACGGGAAAAGTCGCAGCTTAATGGCGTCATCCGAGACTCCATTAATTTTGATGGTGTCACAAATTTGCAAGAATCGCGCCAGATGGTTGTGTGGATCATCTAGCGCCGAGCCTCGGAATGCATCTTGCCCAACCATTTGCAGTAGCGCAGGTTTTAGCTCGAAGTTGTTTGCTTGGACCGGCACCCTTCTGATGCCTGAATACTCATCCGATAGGACAGGTCTAGCATAATCCATGAAGGTCCTTGGCTGATAACCTCCTTGGCCGTTGTGTCCCTGATCTTCCCTTGCTCTGTTTTCAGCCATGATTTCTTCACACACGGTATGTAAGCCTTCCAACTGCTGTTCAGCTGCAGCCAATACCCTCTGAGCTCTTCGCTGCTCTCGCAATGTTCGTTCGATTTCGGGATCGTATGGTAATAGCTCACCCCTGGTGTGACGCATACACAGAGGAATTTTCTCAAACACCTAAGGTGCACTCCTGACACGTAGCAAAAACAAAAAGATACCAGGTAACACCGTACTAGCAAAAGTACAAGAAAATAAAATTCCAGATCACAAATAAACTTGAGCACCTAATGTCACTTAGTCCTAACAACGTTTGGCGTGCCTCCCCGGCAACGGCGCCAAAAACTTGACCCGCATAAATTATGTCTGAAGGTTTTGCAGCAAGTGCACCTGGTCAAGTAATAAAATGGAGTATTAAGACTCCGGTTGTCGAACCCACAGGGAGGTAGCTAATGCTTTGTTAAGCGGCAAGCACTAAGCTAACAAGTTGATTTTATGTCTGGACAATTGATGTTTGTTGTGCAAATATTTTGAACAAAAAGATATTAAATCTGAATGTTGGCAAGCGGTTGGTATAGACATCTAGGGTCACAATGTTTACCACCCAATCGATTGTACTAATCTGGTTATGGCTCTTGTTCTTGATTTATGTTCTAGTTCAAGTTCATGTTGATTATCTCCTACCTATCTTACATTTGGTCCATGCTAAGATAGATTTAAGGCTTTTATCCCATTTGGTCCATGCAAATAAAAGTGATCAAGGTAGACAAACAATCTAATAGTTGCGAGACTTGGTCCATCATGCAATATTAAATCTAATTCACTAGTGTTCCACCCTAGACAAGGGCTAAGATTACCTAATTATGCATAAACTAGGCATTTCCATTCAAGCAAGTGAATTAAACAAGAACTGAATTCTATTTTATTGAACAACCATAACCAAACTGACTACAATTTATTGGGGGCTACATTGCTCCCCTAGACTAACAAGACTACTCCATAATCATGACAAAAACAATAACAATCATAGGAAAGAACATGATTACAGTACCAGGACAATAAAGGAAGACCCCAAGATGAACCAGGACTCCGGCCTCCAAAGACTCCGGCGTCTGCTGCCCAAACTCACTCCTTGCCAAGGACAATCCGATCTTTTAGCAATGGCTATAGCTCTTTTCAGAACTCAGATCCGATTCTCCCACTCAAGATGATCTACAATGCCTCCAAAGACCCCTATTTATAGGTTTTAGTGGGCCAACTTAGGGTTACAAAAGGTGTGCCCTAATTATAAATGTGGTCGCAACCAAAACGACGTCGTTTTGGTTAGTGACACTAATCGACGTTCTAGGCGAAATAAAACTCAAACTACACCAAATTTGACCCCAGTTCTTTAGAGGAAAATGATTAAAACAACAAAATACATCATTGGGAGCACAAATATGCTTGCACGTGAGAATGCACGTGAGAAGACCCTTTTCACGTGCAGCTCCAATTTGACTCCAATTTGCTCCAAAGCTTCCTCTTGAGTTGTAGAAGGCATCCATGCAATAAAATCCGTGCACGTGAGAATGCACGTGAGAAGGCATTTCACGTGCACCTTGATTTTGCCTTCATTTTGCTTCCATCTTCTTCCTATAGCTTCCTTGTGAGTTGATGGAGTGATCTAGCCAAAGTGTGTGGGACAAGGTTGCTCCAAAACCTGCCAAAAACACTCAAAAAGTACCACTATACACTAAACAGGGTCTTCCTAGGGGTTAGAGCAAATATGTCGAAAATAACATGCAAATAGGTACAAAATATACGCTAAAACACCCTATATAAGGCATAGGATAACGGCATAAATGCACGTTGTCACCCTCACTACCGTGGAGTAGATCACATTGATCGGACCACGTATATTGTGTGTCTCTATCTTTCTTTTCCATACATGCTTGCTTGTGACTGATTTTGCATGAGACATTAACACATCACCCAAACGAAGACCGCATCAGTGAAAGAACTCTCCTAAGTATCCTACTCATGAAACTTAAGGAAAGTTTTATAGTATACAGATTCACCCCCTTCTCTATATACAAACCCTTATTTAAAGATAACTGTGCTTGGAACCTAGGAATATCATACACAAAACACAAAAAAAGAGGAATTTGACACACGTTAAGAAAATAATCTTTTAAAGAATTCAAGCAAGAGTTCAAACGCAAGAGAGAGAGACTCGAGAGAAAGAACTTCTAAGTGTTGTGTGCCGCGTTGAACCAAGATCAAGATCAAACTTTGTGATCCATCACATACTCTTGTTCATCCAAGATTCAGCACGATTATCTAGTCTAACCTCAGTGTTGATTTCAACAATCAAAACTATCACGGACCATTCCTTACACAACTGAGATCTGTGAACAAGGAGCATTTACTACATCTCAGATTTGTCTGATTGTTCATAACTCACATTATCACTCAAATTACTACTGTCATCTTCTCCATAAATACTTCCAGCATAGTTATCCTTAGAAGTAACACATACCAGCAAACAGTCTAACTTCTGCGCACGAAGAAAGTCTATTCCCCCCTCTAGACTCACTTTGGGACTTACAATTGGTATTAGAGCAGTTCTACAATTCTGTAGAGATCCCTAAATGGCCGACATGGATTCCAGCAGTGCAGCTCCAGTTCCTATTGAGGAACCTGAGGCCAATTGTGTTCCAGAAGAAGGAGCGACTGGAGACCAGGAGCAGGAAGAACCAAGAACCAGCAGCAACGAGAAAGAACAAGAAGACTTCTACGACGTCCTGCCTGGCTTATCCTCCCAAGTTCCTATGTGCACGCCCACGTGCTTCTCCAAATAGAAAACGAGAATGAGAGCAAACCTAGACATGCTTGACACCTATCTCTGGGAAACAATAAAGAATGAGTCTTTCACCCCACAGAGTATGCAAAGAGGCCTGGTAGATGATGAAGGACCCAGACAGTTGGTTTAAGGTGGAGCAGAGGAAAGTAAAGCTTGGCTTCAAGGTAAAAGCCATACTTTTCTTAGTGCTTGATGATGACATGTTCACGGATGTGCAGGACTTAGAGACAGAAAGGGAGGTATGGGACAAGCTATGTCTCATCTATGAAGGAGATGAACAAATACAGGACAACAAGATCTCCATGCTCAAGTAGGAGTATAAAGCCTTCAGATGTGAACCAAAGGAGTCACTGGATAGTATCTACAAACGGTTCACAGGACTGATTCAACGGATGAAGACTTATCATGTTGAGATCTCTCAGAAGGACAAAAATGATAAATTTATGAGATTTTTACCTTTGAGACTGCTGATCAAGACATCAGCCATCTGTCAGCTGAAGGAATGGAAGACTTGTGCCTTAGAAGCACTATATGGGGATCTCAATACTTTTGAAATGCAAAAAAAAGAACTTGAGGCATTTGAGAACCCCTCCAAGAAAAAGGAGAAGTCTTTTACCTTTAAGGCGGCTGCTGAATCAAGTGAACCATCTTCTGAAGAAGAAGAAGATGAGGCTGAAGAGCTTGACTCAGATAGCGCCTCAGATCAAGAGGGACATTTCTGATCAAGAAACTGAAGAGAAGGGGGAACTACAGGAGAAAAGCAAGGCAGTCATCCTCATCTTTCTCTAAGGGAAAAGATAAGGAGAAGTTGCAATGTTACCACTGCAACCGGCCCGGCCACTTCGATGTCGACTGTTATAAGATGAAGAGGGAGAAAAAGGAGGCAGCTGAGCAGAAGAAGAAGACCAAAGGCTCCTCAAGTAGAAAGGATGACAAGAGGAAGAAGGCTCTTGTCACCAACAAGTTTAATAGTGAAACAGAGGAGGAAGAAGAATCATCTGATGAGGAGAAGAAGAAAAAAGGTCTCATCTGCTTCATGACTGACCATTCACCTCCCTTCAAGGTAAGAACTTATGAACAACTCTACATTGAATATGAAGTACCTATAGAGCTCTTAAAGAAATAGAGGAACAATTTCTTCCTATGAAAGCTGACAAAGAAAGATATTATTCTAAACTGGAAAGGCTTTCATGTGAATATAGAGACTCTATAGATGACTATGAAAGAATAGAGAGAAGATTAAGAGCTGAAGTGAGTGAGATGAGAAGCACACACGATGATCTTTTGGACAAAGCTGGATAATTGAAAATGGCTAATAAAGACATCGATAGGCTTGAAAAGGAACTAGCTGAAACCAAAGCAGAACTAGAAAAAGAAAAACAAATCAGTAAAAAGTAGCAAGATTCTGCTGAGATTGCAGCTCACTTTAGGACCACTCCAGATGTTAAAGGTCTAGCTTTAGGTCTAGGCTTCTCTAAAGACCAAATAGCCAAGGCTCAGACTTACCCTGTGCAGACCAAGTGTCTTGCTGGCTTTGTTCCTGCTGGCAGTGTGCTTCTTGATTGTGGAAAGGAGGTACAAATGGTTGTTACTTGTCCACCCAAACCTATAACACTTGAACTTAGAGATATAGGTACTATTGCATCTCAGGACAGTGATGCGGCAGTTGATCAGATAGAACTGAAAGCTGAACCTTTAGTCAACCTGTCCTCTACATCCCAACGCAAGGGTAAGGGTGTAGTATTGACGGAGACAAACTCAAGCATACTTACTGCTACGTTTGAGACTGGATCATCCAGCAAGGCTGTTTCCTCCCAGCCCAAGTTTGTCCCTGGAAATAGAGTTAAGAACGGTCTAGGATATGTGAGAGAACCTAGGAAGCCTCTTATCACTCAAACCAAACCCTTAAGATAGAGGGTCCAACTCAAATCTGTCATCTGCCCCATCTGCTGTAAAGTTGGACACCTTTCCTATCAGTATAGATTCTACCCTGAGTATCTTAAGAATGAGATTGCCACAAAAATCAAGGTAAGCCTTAAGCAGTTAAACATCACTGAAAATCTGTAACCTCATAACTCTGATAGGAAGAAAAAATTAACCAGGCACACACAAGTTACCTCACCAAAGAACAAAACTACTAAACCTGTGATGAAAACTGTTAACTCTGTACCTAGCAAAGCTGCCAAAAGTAACCATAAGAAAGGAGAATCTTCAAAGAGCCCAAAGAACAAACTTGCTAACAAATCTAATGATGGATCACCTAAGTTAGCATGGAAAATCAAATCATCTCCGACTTATTAGAAACCAAAATTGTTAACTGTAGCTTTCACTTACCTAAAGCCCAAGAATAATTGGGCCCCCAAGACTTAGTTGCCTATTGTGTAGGAACAAGTACACAATAGATCAATTCCAGCTAGTGATACCATGACAATGCCTGTTCTGTACACATGACAGATGATGCCTCTTTGTTAAGTGAAGTAAGGGACGTTGCAGCTTCATCTGTCACATTCGGGGATAACAAAAAGGGTAAGATTGTTGGTAAGGGTACTCTCTCTAATGGTTCTGTTTTAATTCAGAATGTATCTGTTGTTCAAGGTCTCAAACATAATCTGTTGAGTATAAGTCAATTGTGTGACAAGGGTTATGAAGTTTTGTTCACTAAACACACCTACACAGTTATAGATCCTGTCTCCAAAGAGGTAAAGCTGAATGGACACAGACAAGGCAATGTCTATAAATTGGTCTTTGGTAATGCTCAATCTAATGAACCAATTTGTTTTCTGTCCAAAGCTTCTCCTAACATTAGTTGGTTATGGCACAAGAGATTTGGTCATTTAAACTTTAAGACTATGTCTAAATTGGCATCTCTTGATTTGGTTGAGGGCTTACCTAAGCATGTTTATGAGAAAGAACACCCTTGTAGGGATTGTCAGCTGGGTAAGCAGGTGAAACACTCTTTTAAGAGTGTGGATAAAACCTCAATCACATAACCACTTGAACTTCTGCATATGGACCTATGTGGACAAATAAATGTGTCTTCATTATCTGGTGCACGATACTTCCTTGCAGCAGTAGATGACTATATCAGATATACATGGGTTATGTTTTTCAGGAACAAAACTAAAACATTTGAAAATCTTGTTGAACTCTTCAATTGGATAACTAATGTTAAGAGTCTCTCTATTAAATGCATTAGAAGCGATCATGGCAAGGAATTTGAATTTTCTGATATATTAGAGTTTTGTACTGAATATGGTATCCAGCATAATTTCTCAGCACCTAGAACTCCACAACAAAATGGAGTCGCTGAAAGAAAGAATAGGACTTTACTTGAAGCAGCTAGAACCATGTTGACAGGAGCTCAGTTCCCAAAATACTTATGGGATAAAGCTGTTGCAACTGCTTGTTATGTATAAAACAGAACTCTAATTAACAAACGAGCCATGAAAACACCCTATGAGTTATGGAAGGGAAGGAGACCAAACATTGGTCACCTAAGGATCTTCGGGTGTACTTGCTATATTCTGAACAATGGCAAGGACTACTTGAATAAGTTTGATGCCAAGTCAGATGTTGGGTATCTTGTTGGATATTCTATGACTAGCAAGGCTTAACATGTGTTTAATAGAAGGACTAAAACTGTTGAAGAGTCTATCCATGTTTCTTTTGATGAGACTAACCATGGTATGCAAAAAGGAGACCAAAATATAAATGAAGTGCAAGATAATATCATAGTAGAAGACCAAAACACAAATAACCCTACAACAACTGAACCAGTGGAAGATGTACCTAAACCTGAAGACCAAAAAGCTGAATCGGTTGCTACAGAATCAAGTCAAAAATCAATAGAAGATCATGACCTTAACATTCAACATGTTCAGTCTTTGTCACTTCCACCAGCCCAAGTACCTGATATAGAGCAGTTGGGCATTCATCATGAAGAAAGAGAAGACCTTCTAAAGGCAAGAAAAAGGTTAAAGGACCACCCAACTGAACTAATAATAGGAGATCCTGCTGCACGGGTCAAAACAAGGGCTGCCACACTTCATGAGAATCTATACATGTGTTTCTTATCACAAGTGGAGCCAAAAGCAATTGATGATGCAATTCAGGATCACTATTGATTGACGCTATGCAAGAAAAGCTCAATCAGTTCAAGAGACAGAAAGTATGGGAGTTAGTCAACATGCCTAGATCATAACAAGTCATTGGCGTGAAATGGGTCTTCAGAAATAAACTTGATGCTGATGGTATTGTGATCAGAAACTGTAATGACCTGTGTTTTGGGATGTAGAGTTAGTCACAGTTTTGCCCTTTTGGGTGGCAATTGTTGGGTTTTAGGGAATTTTATTCCCACACACATTGGCTTAAACACTTTGTATGATGATGGGCAAGCTTGAGGTAAGAGATGAGCCCAAGAGAGAACCTTTAAGGGGTGCACGTGACAATGCACGTGACAATGGCTTGTCACGGGCAGTAGTGTTTTTGCATGGGAGCCTTCCAGAAGTTATTTTAAGTCTTGTGGCAAAATCTTAGGGCATTTGGAGCTTGCACGCGACAATGGCCTTTGTCACGTGCAACCATGTTTTTGCACTGTCTTCTTCGTTTTGTTATGCTGATCATCTTTTCCTTAAGGACCATATTTAAATTGTGGGTATTTTGTCCTGTGTGGATGCGGGAAGGTTGTAGCATGTTCTCTTTGTCAAAACTACGTCGTTTTGATGGTGGGATTTCATTTATAAAAACTACATCATTTTAACGTTGGGTTTCACTTATCAAAACTACGTCGTTTTGATAAGCGGTTTCCCTCCCGGACGGAATCCGGTGATGATAATAAGTGAGGTGTCTATATAAGGAGGTGGAGGTCTCTTTGTTTTAGGTTTAGGGTTTCTTTCCGCCAGCCGCCGCAGCCGTCGCAGAGAGAGAGAGAGAAAGAGTTCCTGATCGTTGCTGCTGTGGTGATTCGTGTGGGTGGACGGCGTCTAGCGTGGGAGCAAGAGCAAGGAGGAACCTTTTGAGGTAGGGGTTCTGTCTCTTCTAGTACCCATTCCATGGTTAGGCCCGGTGGTGGATGATTCGTAGAGTATTGTCGTTGTTGTTATAATAAATATATGTAAATCCATATAGGTGTGATCTCCTATATGGATGTTGGCCTTCAATGGCATATTTTGTTTGGTTTTGATGTTGCATCTGGGGTATGGGAACTCTCGGGGTTCGTTGCGTGGCAGTGGGCCTTGGAGGCGGTTGGGAATGTCAGTGTTGTTTGTTAGGCTTCGTTCCGTTGTAGGTTCACGTGGGGGAAACTTGTGGTTTCCAGGGGAAATATACTTGATATAATGATTTTTGATCGAGATGCATGCTATGTGTTTGATTATATGCCTATGTGGCTGGGATACATGCTATGTGTTTGATTATATGCCTGTGTGGTTGGGATGCATGCTATGCGTTTGATTATATGCATGTGTGGCTACGATGTATGTTATGTGTTTGATTATATGCTTGTGTGGCTGAGATTGGAGTGTCACGCCCCCCGAATTTCAAGAAAACCCGAAATCAGGAACATGACTTCCCCTTGCCCGCACCTGAAAGGTCAAGGGGTTGGTGACTAGCACCAATAAAGACTACACCGCGGGTGCAATCTCAAATATGTAACCCTGTACAGTCATACATCAAGGGTAATCCTGTATTTTCCATACATCATCATGCATATGATAAGTCAAACAGTCATACAGACATTACATCACAAACAGTATGCAAATACAACTGTCCACGGACCCATGTCCGAGATACAACACATAATAAAATATATAATACAGTACTGTATCATACATCAGAGTAGTGGGCACGTCCTCCTGAAAGAAAGTCCTCCACTAGTCTCGGGTCACACCTGAAAAGGTGTAAACAACAAGTAGGGGTGAGTGACAAGCTCAGTAGGTGACCCCAAAGCTCCACATCATGCAACACATATAAATCTATACTATATGCTCAGTGTACTCGTGCACCGTGTAGTGTGCACAATCATCAGCACTCAGCCTGCAAACAAACACCAGGACTCAGCCTGCCCACACAGAACAACTTGTCCACGATCCTCCATGGGATCCCAGCTCTGGGCACTCAGCTCTAGCTCCACGAGCTCAATGGCTCAACTGAGGCCTTAGCCTATCCACAACGTAATATGCCCGGCCACAATCGCCACACAGGCCTGCCATCGGTGCATATGCCTGCCACGTCAACCACATAGCACCATCAGTGCATCACGGTGAGAACCCAACAAGTCATGGAATCCAAGTCCCAAATCCACAAACTAACATACCAACACCAATATGGTCTTAAGGTGTACAACACTCCCTTTAGAACTGTAGCCAGTCTTCACAAGTCGATCCTCAATCCTTGATTTATGAAGGAAGTACCCATAGTAGCTATTTTCTTGAAATCAAAAGTCCCAACATTGGGTTCCCATATCATAAATAAGATAATTTGATTTTTGGAGATTTTTCTGAGATGTCTAACCCCACTTTCCAAAAAGTCAAAACTACGAACTTTTGGGTTTTTCCGAGATTTTACACTAAATCCCAATTTTCACATTTTGAAGGAGTGGGAATTAATTTTTCTAGTATTTTTCTTTGAATCCAAATGGGGGGTATTTCGTTAATGTGTAGATGGGTATAGGTTACAATGTGAATAGGTCCAGTCCAGTGCTGTCCAGTGTCCAGTTACACTGCAGGAGCTGCGACTCGTAGCTCAGAACCTGCGACTCGTAGCTGCGGAACGGCGACTCGTAGCTGCGGAGTGCGAAACTGCAGCGTGCCTCGAAGACTCGAAGCGAGGCTACGACCTTCGACCTATGAGGCAACGAACTTTGACCCTTCGGCTACGAACTACGAACTACGAACTATGAGGCTACGAACTACGACCCTTCGACCCAGAACTTCAGGTCTTCGTCATTTCGACCCAGGAATGCGCCCAAGGTACTGTTCATCGTCGTTTTCACCTGTTCTTCATCTAAAACGCGCCTAGAAACTCCCAGACGCTCACTAACACCCCTATTTCGCAACAAACTACGATATCTACCTCAAAACGCGTCCAGAACGCCTCTAAATCGCGCAGAAACAACAAAAACACGTATAAAATTCCAGATTTCCAGAAATCTAGATCTAAACCCAGATTTCCATGGTTGACTTATCAACCCTCATGAAAAACACAGTTAATCGACCCCAAAATCACATAAACATATATCCACAATGATATAAAACAGTTCTTAACCACAGATCTTATGCTAAACCATTAGATCTAACCCAAAATTGGATTTTCCCAAATTCTAGGGTTCATTCTCAATTTCATAAATCATGATAAATTCGTGCAGATCTAAAACAAGAGAGAGATAAGGAGTTCAAGGACACCTACTTGAAGTGAATCTTTGAGCTCCACGAACCCAAATCGCCCCAAATCGCCAAGGCCTCCAAGCTCTCTCAAGCTCTATCTCTCAAACGCACAAACGTGATAACGTGAAGTGAAAGCTTCTCTTTTTTTTTCTGCTATTTATATTTCTGCCAGTCAATAATTGACCTCCCAACACAAAAATTGACCTCCAAGGCCCCGAACTCCAAATTGAGTCAAACTATAGTCAAAATGCTCGAAATGACGAGCATAACACTAGACTGATATTATCACACGCAAATGACCACTCAAATGCAAAGTCAACCAATAAACCCCAAAAAGTCAACAATCGGATCAAACGGGGCCCCGACTCGAAATCGGGCCCAAGTACAGTCAAAATGCTCACATCAATGACTACACTACTGTCCAGATAGTTACATTCCCATAGAATGTCTATCTATCAAAACTACCCAAATATGAGTCTTTACATCCTCCCCACCTTAGAACTTTTCATCCTCGAAAATAAAACACATGCCCAAAGGATATAGCAAAATTCAAGCTCAATGTCCCAACAACAAAACGTAAAACATGATCACCGATCACACATGTGCAATGCAACTCGCAACAAGCTAAAAGGGCTGACAAAATCCAACAACAACGAGCTAAACCACATCTCAAACAACATATGCAAAACAAATGCATATAACATAACTCATACCTCAGGGAAGGTCCTCACATGGAGCCTGTGTGGCTGAGATTGGAGCCTGTGTGGCTGGAGCCTTCAAGGCTGGTTATGGAGCCCGATGGTTGTGGAAGCCCATGGCTGGTTATGGAGCTTGTGTGGCTGTGGCAATGGTTGTACCTATTAATGTGACTTGTTTGTGTATAAATGTTAATTATGGCTTGTCTGTATAGTATTGCCATGACACTTCACTCATGCACATCAACATGTAAATGTTAGGAGCATGGAATGGGTTGGGGAGACATGATCCCTACTGAGTTGTGGTTGCTCACCCCTCCCGTTGTGTTTTGTTCACTTTTCAGGAACCTATAGGCGTTAGGAGGGAACACCAAGGTGGAGGACAGTTCTGCTTTGCCTTGTTTAATATTATTTTGTGTTGCTAATTTACCTTTGTAACCCCAGTGAGGAGATATTATAAGGGGAAATTTAAATTGTAATAAAGGCATGTTTGGTTTGTAACATTTATTGTGGTTTGAAATTAATAATATGATTTTGTTTTTGTGAATATTTAATGTGGATGTGCGTAAAGTCCTGTGTGGAAGTGATCCCAACCCCTTGCCCACCGGGTGGGTAAAGGGGAGTCATGAACCGGTTTTCTCGAGTTGGAAATCTAGGGCGTGACAATATGGTATCAGAGCATAGTCTAGTTGGCCTAGGGTAGTGGCCGGATTTGGTTATCTTGAGTCCTTTGGTGGAGCCTGGAGGGACATACCTAATCAACATGGTCCTCTTTGAGCCTCTAAGGTGTACTTAGGGTAGTCTGGTCTTGTAGTAGGATTTGCATGCATTGGCATTAGGGCACTAGTTGCATTTGTTGTCTATGTTTGATTGTGTGGAAAACTGGGATAAAACATGTGATAGGCAAATATGAGGAACGTGATGTAATCTGTGCAACTCTGATTTTGTGATAACTTGAGTTGTGTGCTTGTGGAAAAGCTGCTTGTGCAATGTGACTTAATGAGAACAGAAATGTGTGCAAAGTGTGTAAAGCTATGTGATAATTGAATTGATAAATGGGGTAGAGGTAGTGACACATGTCATCACCGGATTTCGTCCGGGGGGAAAGCGCTTTTGGGGTGCGGTTCCCCCCAACCTTTATCCGAATGGTGATGAAAATTACGGAGTCGCCACCAACCGTTTTTGGGGTGCAGTTGGTCACCTAAAAGGAAATTGATCTAAGTTGCTAAGGACGGGCTCGGGAGTTAATTACGCGTGGAGAAGGACTAGCACCCCCACAACGCCCTTTCGGTACCTATCTTAGGAGTTTGGAGGTTTCTAACTCGTTTTAACGGTTTACCTAAAATTGACTAATTTTAAAGTGATGTTGTCTTTACCTATAGCCTAAAGTTCTATCCTTTTATTTTCCCAAGTCAATTGTGGAAGTGACATTAAGTTCAACTTATCCTAAATATCTAAAGGAAATATTAACAATTTGATTTTTCATTTTTTATTTCTACCTTCTTTATTAAAGTTAAAAATTAAATTAAATTTAATCCTAAACTTCTTAAAGAGACCTTATGATTTGCCCTAAGTTAAAGGTTAAAACTTAAATGTAAAGAAAGATTAAATTAAAAAAATTGTTTCTAAATTGCACGTTACTAAAGATGAAAATTAAACAAGAAAGGTAAAAAGCACAAAAAAGCCAAGTAATGAAAGAATTTAAACATATTCAAAACTAAACCAAAATTAACAAAAAGTCTAAAAAATCATAAAGGAAAACAAAAGCCAAGTGTTGAAAAACCCAAGCATCTTGAAAAGTCTAAGTAATTGATTTTGAAAAGTTTTTTTTTTAAGTTAGGAAAAAGAGGTTTTATTATTATTAGAAAACGTTTTTGTATTATTGCCTATTAAAAAGTTTTTTTTTTGGATAAACTTTTTTTTTATTTGAAAAACACTATTTTTAATTTGTTTTTGTTTTTGTTGTTGTTGTTGTTTTTTTATTTGTTTTTTCTTAAATCTGGAAAACTCCCTTGTTTTTTTTTTACTCTTTACGAAAGTTTTTTCTTTTTTTTAATGAACGCTAACAACAAGAAAATATACAAATGTGTGTTGTGTGTGATTATGTCATCCTCACTTTTTTTTCCTTTTTCTTTTTTTTTTCTCTCTCTCTCTTTTTTTACTATGTTTGATTTAAAGTACATAATCCATAGTCACATACCCAAAGCTAAGAAAATTTCCTACACACCCAAAATCAACAAAATTCCATACAGCCAGCAAAAAAAAAAAAAGAAAAAAACAAAACAAAACAAAAAACAAAAAACAAAAAAAAAACAACACAACCATCAGCCTTCCAGGACGTGAACTTAGGCCCCCATTAGTGAACTCATCCCATCCGAATCGTCCAGCAAACACGGTCGAGCGCACAAAAGGAACCAAACAGAAAAATGCACATATAAAAAGTTGTGAGCAAACATAACCAGGAAGTTAAACGTGCAAGCGAAAGTGAAAACCACAAGTTAAACATGCCAATCGAGCATCAAGACTGAAAGACACTAAACACGATATTTTTTCCTTCACTTGATGTTCTAAGGTTAAGTCACAGAGAACTGAATATCCACATAATCCAAATGAAAACCCTAAATATATTTCCCTTTTTTTTTTGCTTAAAACACAGATTCCATTACACAAGTAGTGCGATCATACGTTGCGCTGAAACACACTTGCTGTCTTTTTGTTACATGAGGCATGCATTCAACCATCATAAAAAAAACATGCTGTGATAGCCATACATAGCAACAAAAAAACAGCATTTCAAAACCCAAAATCCAAACCCAGACTGAGATGGAAAAAAAATTGAAGAGGAAACGCCACAGAGGTGGAGACAAACTGAAATGCAAAATCGAAGGGAAACTAAGTGAACCACCATAGACAAACCCAAGCACCGAAACTGAGATGCAACATAAGCCATAATCACAACATAAAAACAAAGCCAGAAAACGAGCATCACGAAAGCAAACAAAAGGACAGGGAGCTAGCCATTCAGAGGGAAAATAGTTTACCTTTCTTCTGATGCAGAAATCCCTTGGACGCCTGAATTGTTTTCTCACTCGTGGGAGCTTTGAGGTGGTCGACGACGGGAATTTGATGCTGAGCCCCCTAGATGACCGCCACTTCTTCACGCTCGTGGAGACTCTGGGATAATCAATAACGGGAGCCCGACACGAAATCTTCTTGGATGGTCCATGATGGTCCCTTGGAGCCTAAAGGGGGGGGGGGTGAATAGGCTCTTATTAAAACTCTTTGTTTCTCTCAAGACACAAACACTTATCTAGTTAAGTGATAGAAAGAATCACTGCGGAAGATAACCAGATAGTGGAAGTATTTTGTTTTATTATCACAAGATAAATACAATAAAATAGAAGCAAGACTCTCTTGCACTCTGTTTACAAATGAACTCACACACTAGCCAACTTCTATCTCCAAAGATGAAAACGCTTGTGCATACACAGAATTAGTCTTTCTTCACTAATGCACATGCGCTCTCTCTCATCATTTTAATGTACAAGTATGAATATTTATACAAAACATTCCTAAGCGACAACCTTGGAACTTGTAGTTCCGGAAAGCGTTCAGCACTAACTGTCCCTCGGTAATCTCTCTGCCTTGACTGCTGCGGTTTGTGGAGCTCAAGATCTTGGGTTCGAAGAATATAAGTGCGTTTGTGAGTTCCCAAATACAATTAAGGTTGTGTCCACATATCCGGATGATCCACGTGTAAGATTCTTCAGGTTCTCAATGAATTCGTCTTACATCGGGACGCCACGAGCTGATAACTTTAAATGCGGTTGAGTTGAAGCAGTATCTTCTTGGTCCGGTGTAATTTTCCTTACTCCATAGCTAATGAAGCTCGGAACCTTACTCCGTGTCAGTGGTGGCTTACTCCATATCTATTTAGTACTGGAATCCTTAGTCCGTGTCAGCGCTTCCTTACTCCGCATGTAAGTTCCTTACTCCGTATGTAATTTCCTTACTCCTGGCGAGTCTTGAAAAGTTTGATGACTTATTCCGTGTCAGCGCTTTCTTACTCCGCATGTAAGTTCCTTACTCCGTATGTAAGTTCCTTACTCCGTATGTAATTTCCTTACTCCGGGCGAGTAAGATATCCGGATTCCTTACTCCGCATCTATACTTCCTTACTCAGCATGTATGAAAGACTCGGACACCTTACTCCGTGTCTTCTTCACTTAAGTTCGCCTGAGGAAAAGACTTAACTATTTAACTCCATTTCAATCCTTTTACTTCGTGTGACCTCGTTAACCAAGACTCTTACTCCGCACTTATTCTTTAAGTTCTTAGTCCGTACGAATGTTCCTTATTCCGTATGTATTTGTGACTTGGTTATTTACCAAGTGCTTGATGACACTCACTCGTGTCCGGATCAGGATTATGTATCCTGTTCTTAGCTTTGCTCTCACGAGTGCATCTCTGGATTAGTAACATATCTTCTGCAATGATCAAATAAAGACAAAAGATCTCAGATCAAATTACATAAGGCTTTATCAGCATTATCCAAATTCTGGGTTTGATCCAACAATCTCCCCCAATTATGGATATGCTCAAACCCTTTGTAATCTGATCTGGTAAGCAATGCAAAAGAATAACATACAGAATACGCAACACAACCAATTTCATTAATCAGCAACTAAATACAATTCAGCCTTAATACAAGTTTTTCACTAGGGTACATAAGGCTTACTATACTTGAAGATCATAGTTGCTGCCTTCTCTCTTAGCTCCATTGTCTGCTTCATCGTAAAGGTGGTGTGTTGGCTCCAATATTTGTCCACAGTTAAGAATGACTTGATGAAGTGACGGACAAAGGCTCCTGAGCCTATCTCCATCCAGTTGTTGTGGCACTTGCTTCTTGCCCCCAGAATGTCGCCTTGAGTTTCTCAGTCGGACGGAGGGGTGTGATGCCCAACTCTTCATATAATCCGGCTTTCTTCACAGCTTCAGTCAGCCTAAGACACAGAGGTTCCCATTGATTCTTCCTAACGAAGTGCTCCACAATCTGATGAGAATCAATGAGAATCATTTGCTTGGACTGAATCATGAAGACAGCCATCATGAAGTGTGGCGACATGATCCGGTACGGAATGAGGATGGTTGAGAGAGTTTTCCATGGTTTGCTATCCTCAACAGTTCCGTCGATAAAGGACTGAATTAGCTCCACACTGGGAAGATAGCCCTCATTCCAACACGGCAGAACGTCAAACAAGTGCCCATCTTTGTGGAGAGATGGAAACAGCCTCATCTCCATTTTAGCAGCTCTCGAGAAGTTGTCAATGTCTTCTGTAGTAAAGAGTCCTTTCTCCGAACAAAGAGTCTGAATGTCGGCCGAGGAGAAAGGGTACATTTCAGAAAGACATCTTCTCTCAGCAGAAGACGCAGCATAGGATTTCATTGCCTTGTGCAAGCTTCCATCTGCATCAGAAGGGTCAAACTCCGCATATGATGGGAGGAAGGTATCAGCTGCGGATGAGGAGGATGGAGGAGGAGCTAGAGCTGCAGTAGAGGAGCTTGGTTGAGAGAAGCGGCTTCGTTTGGGAATCTGAACTCCCTGAAGCACTGAAGTGGCAGGCCGCTTCTCAGTCCGAGTAGATGGTTGTGGGGCAGAAGGAGTAGACGGATCAGATGACACTCTCTCCCCCGGTTTGGCAGATCGCCGGGAAGCAATAGGAGGACGAGCCGTCGTGTGCGCCAGATCCGCGAAGGAGGTAGACAATGAATGGACGGATGTGGCGACAAGATCCATGTTCTGCTCCATGGAAGTGGAGGAGTCAGTGAGAGCGGAGAGGAGTTGGGCGCCAAGGGCATCAACTTTGGCAGCGATGGCGGAGATTTGGGCGCTTTGAGCTTGGGCATGTCGGTCTAGCTGGGCGGAAAGCACAGCGTCGGAGTGGACCGTGCCAAAAGAGGCACACCCAAGGACCAACTCCGGAGGTTTGGAGGACTCCCCCGCATGAACAGGAGCAGGAGTGCGTTGGGCAGAGGAGTCCGCAGGAGTATCAGCAGCAGCAGGAGCATCCGGAGCATCAGAGGCATCCGGAGCATCGGAGGCATCCGGAGCATTAGAGGCATCCGGAGCATTGGAGGCATCCGGAGCATTGGAGGCATTCGGAGCAAGGGACCCGCTTTGACCAGATAAGTCAACCACGGGAATCGCGGCAGCAGGAGAAGAGGGTCCAGCCTTAGCAGAGGAAGGACTTCGTGCAGCAGGGACTGGACCGGAGGGTGTAGGGAACGGCACATCGGGAATGGCAGCCGGCGTAAGAAAGCCGTGGTCCAAGTTCCAGATGATCATGGTCTCCGGGGATTAGGTATTGCGTGTGTAAAACACCCGGAGATCGGTGTCATGAATGGAGGAGGTGTGGGCTAGGCTGAAACGGAGCCAAAGGTCTGTTAAGGTGTCGGCGGAGAGATGGTCAAGGTAATCTCGGGGTTGAGGTAGGGGAGGCAAAGGGGCTTCCGGAGAAGCGGCCGGGACATCAGCGGTGGCGACAGCAACAGCGGTATCAACCGCGGCAGCAATAGCGGATGTGGAGGGAGTGGGGACATCAGCAGCAGAGGGGGCGGAGGAAATAGCTTGAGACGCACTGCGCTGAGAGGGCCCCGCAACCTCGGACGGTTCGGCACGGACGCTTGGCTGGGAGGCCCGTGAGTGGGAGGGCGCAGCAACAGACCGAATCTGGGAGGATCGGGGTGCAGAACTGACCTCGTGGGCTTGGCTGTCGGAGGGGTCACCAACAGAGCTGCCTTGTTGTTCCGAGGCAGGGAGAATGCGGAGAGCTACAGTGGGTCGGCGAGCGGTCATGTTCCCGTCCGACGTAAGGTAACGGAGGTAATAAGCCGAGGGAAACGAGACAGCACCAAATCGGGTGAAATGGTCCGGACGTAGATGCCGGAAGACAATGCTGAGGATGCGCCCGAAGGAATGGTTTTTGGGACCATTTTGCAGCAAACGAAATAAGAACATCCCCCAATCCATCGGAAGACCTTCAAAAACGCCGTACATGGCCAGGAGAAGGTCGTACGGAACTGAGTCCAGGGCGGACGTGCGAGCCAGTAGGCATCGACTTAGAATGGTCGCCATACATCGATAGCGACCCTGGAAGGATTTCACCTTGTATTCCTTCCCCTTGTTCGTGCAACCCATAGAAGCCGCCATTGGATCGGCATCCGGGCGCTGTGGTTCACCAAGAGGTAGGTGGAGAGCAGCGCGGAGAACAGCCGGAGTGATGATGATGGATTCACCGCGGACATAAGAGGTTATGGAATCGGTGGTGCAGCGAATCCATTGGTAATACTCAAGAATATCGTCGATAAGAAGATCGACGGGATTGGAGATCAGGCTGAGTATATGCGAGGCTTCAAGCAGAGGGCGAAGCTGGAAAAACCAATCCGGAGGATTAGAAACAGCATTCCAATCAACCAGATGGCCAGGATTAACGCCGGAAAGAGAGATTCTGGGTGCCATTGTAGATTAAATTTGAAGGACAGGATGAAAGGTGAGGTCTTGGCGATGGAAGGAGCAACGAGAGGTTTAGGGATTTGAAATGAGCAATACTCGTGCTTCGCAGGAATGATCAGAACATATAAGACCGAGTCCGCAAATGTCAGCGGGCCTAGGAATGTGCGAGTGAGATAGGGACCCGCACGACATGCTGATGTCGTTAGTCTGGATTTCGATGCGCCTCCGAATGAAACGATGTCGTGGAGACCGTATGACCAAGTAAAGATTACAACTGGTTGCCATCCAGAGAAGTGTGTGTGCAACCCGAGATATGTATTTAATGAATCATCATTATTCCTCCTCAAAAGCATGCGACATATGAGTATACATGGATTGTCACAATTGAATAGTGTCAGGAGTCCGGAGGAAAGAGCCGACAATCATCTGGAGTAAATAATATCCGTGGAAGAGTATCCGGATGAATAATAGACCTTGTCCGTAGTAAACAGAGTTCGGTGAGAGAGTAGAGTAGATTCCTTTGCAGTCAAAAAGTCGAAGAGAAGAGAAGTACCACAACACTTCAAATCCGAGACTATGGACTGGATTTATCGATACAGTTGCAAAGAAAATCTGAACCTATAGCTAAATAAGGATAAACTGAAAATACAAAAGCTTAACAGGCAAGGATTAGTACGGATTAGAGAAGATAATCAGTGAAGAACAACATAATCCGAACTAATGAGAAACAGAACTCATGCATGGCTAAGAATGTAGTAGACGTATGCATACGTGAAAATGATCAATATTACTGAATCAGGGCATATGTCAGATAGCAATACACAGGTTCATATAGGTCAACATAGCGAAACCGTCTTGCTGAACAACGTAGCTAAGATTAATTAAAGAGCATATGATTTGGCCACATTAGAATTCATGAGTGAAAAATGATAGAGTGAACACATGTCAAAAGAAGGCAGATGATTAGCCGATTAAAATGCATGGTTGAAGAAGGAAAATACATCCAAACATGCTACTTTTCTGATTCAAAACAGCATGTCCAGTCAGATCCGGAAGTAAAAGTTTAGAGGAAGGAGAATCCGAGACATATTAGGGGTTCATTGCTGCTCCCCTGTAGATCATTTAATCCTCTCAATGAAAAGCTCCCCCTCAGATAGACAGTCAGGAAAGAGGTCATGAGACATATACGGGGGGTATTACTGAATAATATATAAAGCATTTTCTCCCCCGTAGATTGTGCAATCCTCTCGGTTGACCGTTCCGATTTGTAGAAGTTCAGCACTGTCTATCTTACTAGAAAACTATACTTCAGAAGCTGATCAGACTGCGATTGAGTATTCATCCACCAGGCATTCCAAGCTAACCCATTTCACTTCTTCAACTATACATGTTAATAGAGTAATCTAAATGAACATGCTTTTGTCACGTGGTGATTAATGGAAGTTAAAATCATGAACCCGAAAGAGGTAAATCATATAAACTGTAATTATGTTAACTTAAACGACTTCAGTCGGGAAACGCAAGCATCCTCCCAGTACGAGGTTGAGATTTATATCAGAAGCATGAAGCCGTTAAACAGTAAGTATGATCAGCAATACAGTTAGTAAGTCTCTACTACTTTCAGTAAACGTACAATGCATGTTCTGAGAGTAAATATACTATTGGGTAATTCAAATGTGAAGCTATGCAGAGAAGTCAAGCATACCTAATCGGAAGAGTAGTTCGAGAGAACCTCGCATCAGGTAGGGGCTTTGTAAGTATGTCTGCTAATTGATCTTCGATAGCAACATGTTCCAGTGAAATATGCTTTTTGAGAACATGATCGCGTATGAAGTGATACCTGACCTCAATGTGCTTCGTCTTAGGATGCATGACAGGATTGTTGCTGATGGCAATTGCACTAGTGTTGTCACAGTAGAGTGGAATAGATGACATGTTGAAACCGTAGTCAGTAAGTTGACTTTGTATCCAAAGTAGCTATGCGCAGCAACTTCCGGCAGCTATATATTCCGCCTTAGCGGTAGAGGTTGATACGGAATTCTGCTTCTTACTGAACCATGAGATCAATCTATTTCCTAGAAACCGACACGTACCGCTTGTGCTTTTCCTCGTCGATGCGACATCCAGCGAAGTCGGCATCGAGTATCCGGATAAGGTGAAGTTGGACTCCTTTGGGTACCGAGTCCCAAATTCATCGTTCCCTTGAGATACCTTAATATCCGTTTTACATGAAGCATATGTGACTCCTTGGGATTCGCCTGGTATCGTGCACGATGCAAGTTGCAAACATAATGTCTGGGCGACTCTGTTGTAAGATACGACAAGGATCCGATCATCCCTCCGTAGTCGGTCACATTTCTCGATATGCCGTCCACATCCGGATCTAACTTGGCACCAGGCATGGGAGTTTTGACGGGAGATGAACCTTCCATACCAAACTTCTTAATAAGATCGCGAGTGTACTTAGCCTGATTAATGAAGATTCCTTCCTTTAATTGTTTAACTTCTATTCCAAGGAAGTAGGACAGTTCTCCCATCATGCTCATTTCAAACTTGCCTGTCATCAACTTAGCAAACTCTTCACAAAGCTTCGGATTCGTTGATCCGAAAATGATATCATCCACGTATATTTGTACGATCAGAGTGTGTCCGTTCTCTTTTCAAAGAAATAGGGTGGTGTCTATCTTCCCTTTTTGGAAGTTATGAGCAAGTAGGAATTCTGACAGTGTGTTGTACCAGGCTCTTGGAGCTTGCTTCAAACCATATAGAGCTTTCTGAAGTTTGTAGACAAGATGTCCTGCCTTAGGTTCAATGAAGCCGGGAGGTTGTTCAACATACACCTCCTCTTGAAGGTCTCCATTCAGGAATGCGCTCTTGACGTCCATTTGATAAACTATGAAGTTTTTATATGAAGCATACGCCAGAAACATTCGGATTGCCTCAAGTCTTGCTACCGGAGCAAAGGTTTCATCATAATCTATTCCTTCTTCTTGACGATATCCTTTGGCTACCAGTCTGGCTTTGTTCCGGATCACTATTCCATCCGTATCAAGCTTGTTCCGGAACACCCATTTAACGCCAATAACTTGCTAAGACTTAGGCCTTGGTACTAAGGTCCACACATTATTTCTCTTAAATTGATTCAGCTCTTCTTGCATGGCTTCTATCCAATTCGAATCTTGAAGAGCTTTATCTACCACCTTTGGTTCTATTTGAGATAGAAAACACGAGTAAAGACTTATGTTGGAGGTGGCTGCTCTTGTTCTTACACCAACAGTAGGATCACCAATCACTTGATTTGAGGGATGGTTTCGAGTCCATCTATAATTCTGTGCATGTATTGGATGATCTTGAACAATTTGAAGCTCTTCCAGATTGGGTGGTTCAGTTGTATCGGCTGGTTGAGCTTCGTCCGGACTAGATGTTTCCGTATTGAGAGGTACGGTTGAACTAGTTGGTTCTTCAACACTGTTTCTTCCAATGTTAACTAGTCCGGACGAACTTGAAGGTGCTCCGGAATTTTGGGTATCCGTAGGAGTATATCCGGAGCTAAGTGGTAGTTCGGAGTAAGAGTCATCCGTAGCATCATCCATAAAATTTTGTTGTGTTTCGCTGATGCCACGTGGTTGGTCAGGATGTGTAACAGGAACATTCATAAATTTCGAATAATCGACGTTGCTGTCCATGACCTGCATATTAGAATTTGAAGAACCGACTTTTGACCAATCAAGATTAGCTTCATCAAAAGTCACATGGATAGATTCTTCAACTTTAAAAAGTTTTCTATTGAAGACCCGATAAGCCTTGCTATGCAGTGAGTACCCGACAAAAATCCCATCATCAGATTTTGGTTCAAATTTATTCCGGGTCTCTTTGCCATTTATCAGTATATAGCAAGTACACCCAAAAGCTCGGAAATGTGAAATTGAAGGTTTTCGTCCTCTCCACATCTCATAGGGTGTTTTCATGGTAGATTTATTTATTAGAGTTCTGTTCTGAACATAGCAGGCAGTGGACACAGCTTTAGCCCATAGACTGAGAGGAAGCATTGCCCCTGCTAACATGGATCTACCAACTTCAACTAAAGTACGATTCTTGCGCTCAGCTACCCCATTTTGTTGTGGGGTTCTAGGAGCAGAGAAGTCATGTTGTATGCCCTGTTCAGAACAATATGATCTCATTTCTGAAAAATCAAATTCTCGTACCATGACCACTCCCGATGCATTTAATGCTCGGTCCTTGTGAGTTGCTTATCCAGTTGAAGAGATCTACTAGATGCTCAAAAGTTTGATCCTTTGATTTCAGGAACATCACCCATGTGTATCTTGGTGAAATCATCGATAACCACAAGGGTATATCTCGCCCCGACTAGTGATGGAACCGATATAGGACCACGGAGGTCCATATGAAGAAGTTGTAGAGGAGCAGTTATTGAGTTAACCGATTTGCTCTTAAAGCTGTGTTTGGTCTGTTTGCCAAGTTGGCATTCTCGACAGAGAGAGTTTCGGAGAACTTGAGTTTGGGTAGACCAGTGACAAGATCAAGTGACGCTAATTTAGACAAAGTCTTAAAGTTTAAATGTGCGCATCGCTTGTGCCATAGCCAACTATCTTCATCGATGCTTTCATGAGGAAGCATACAGGGTCGAAGAATTATTTCTTAATACCACCGAGTATATGTCCCCATCTCTTGATCCGGATAACTTAACATCTCCTGGATAAGTTTTCTCTTCCGTACCTGGTGTTGGACAAAAAGGAAACAAGAAATCCTTTGTCACATAAATTATCGACACTTAGCAAATTATGCTTTAAACCTTCGACTAGTGCAACTTTAGTGATTGATACACGGCCGTTAGTTAAAGTGCCATACCCGACGTCTTACCTTTCTTTGTTGTCGCCATATGAAACGGATGGACCTTGTTTATCATTAACTTCTACAAGCGAGTCGATCACCCGTCATATGTCCAGGAGCATCCACTATCAAGGATCCACTTGCTTTTATTGATCTTTAACTTCAAGTGATCCGGCAATGCATTCCAGAGATGCTCCTGAAAGACAACGGTTTACACTTTTGGTGCCCAAACTTGTTTCAGGCGGTTAGAGAGAGCGACGATATTGTCAACATTTACGGATTTGATTTTGCTAGGACTCTTAGCTTTCCAAGTTGACATTAACTTGTTAGTTTCAACTGCTTCTTTTATTTGGGTTTTCTTGGGAGAGACACTCCTTTTAGATTTAGATTTTGTTTTGCTCGAAGAACCCCTTTTATAAAACTAATCTTTATTGGATTGAAATTGATTACAAAGCCAGCTATCAGGATAGACTCCAACATTCATAGTGATAATGACCCATTTCCCTACGGATGGAACAGACACTATAATGTGAAGTACAAACAGGGGATACAGGTCTCTTAGATTTTCCGGACTTTCTACTCTGTTCCCTGTGGCCTAATCCATTGCGTTTGGGTGACGTGCTCTTGGCCCTAAATGTGTCAGCCTTAGCCTTGTCTTTCTTTTTGGGTGCTACAGTTTTGGCTTTAACTGCAGCAGCCTTCCCTTCATCTTTAGTTACGGGTGCTACTGGTTCGGGAAGTGCAGTAACAGCCTCGACTCCACAGTCATAAACTATGGTGCCACCTGAAATGAAATCATCCAACGGTTTAGATGTACTAACAGGATATAAATTGGTTAGTTTAGGAGTGAAATCCGGAGGACACTCAGTAGCTTGAGCTATGGAAGTTGATGGTTCGGAACCTAGGCCAGGTTTGACTCGGATGTCGTCAGGATCAGTCCTAAAGGTAGAGGCTATTTCCCCGGATTTTAGCCACTTACGATTTATTTCCTTTTCCTGTTCCAGTTCATTTTCGAGTCTTTTTACTATAACTTTTAGGCCTGAGAGATTGGTATTTAACAAATGATTTTCAGCTCTTAGATCGTGATACCAAGCTTCTTTTCCTCCGAAGTCGGTGATGTCCTTTTCGAGTCTATTAATAGTAAATTCAAGACGTTTATTCGACTTTCCATATCTTTGTACATTTGAGTAATTATTAGTCTCTCATTCTTTTCATGATCACATGCAGTAGTAAGAGATTCTAATTTACTCAGGAGCTCAGAGATAGAAGGTACCTCAGTATTTGCCATGAGGCAGACGTTCGGCTTAGTGGTCGGCTCATCATCCGAGGATTCCTCCTCTTCTTCCGAGCCACTCATGTATTTTGTCACGAGCGCCTTCCTCTTGCTCTTGCTGTTGTCTGAGGTGGAGCGGCGAGGAGTTACCTTGTCACTTTTCTCGGCCACTTTTGATTTGGACCTGCATTCCTTGGCCCCGGTGACCGATTTTCCCATAGTTGAAACATTCCTGGGAACCGGACTCCGGTCGCTCCTTCCTTTGGAACGATGATGATGAGCGTCTCTTGAACCCTTTTCGCTTTTCCGTAGGAATCGCTCAAAGGATTTGACAAGAAGGGCTATCTCCTCCTGTCGGAATCGGAATTCTCGGACACGTCCGTATCATCATTCCTCGGTATGTTTAGACATTCCGTAGCTTTGAGAGCTACCCCCTTTTCTTTCCGAGCTATTTTCTCATCCCTGTCGAGTACTTAAACCCGACTTCGTGAGTCCGCTCTCCATACAGTTCTTCAAGGGGAACATACCGCGCTTTTTGTCGATTGCATCTGGAGTTGTTTGGAGTAGTAGCGATCCGGCAAGGAGCGAAAGAACTTGTCATTGATCCGGGATTGAGAATAGTGCTCATTGACGTCTTCACTCAAGAATAAGCTTGCCGAATCTCCGATAGATGCTTTCGAGTGATTCGCCCGGTTTATGATTAAAACTCTCAAAGTTCCGTCTCGAGAGTGCAGATCACATTCTGCATCCTGGGACCGACTCCCCTCATAGAGGATTGTCGGTTTGTCCCAAACAGCTTTTGCTTGTCGTGCAGCCCTAGACGTCGTGAAAGCCTCGGAATCCTAAGACGATGTAACATAAGCCGAGCCTTTTCACTAGCGCACTGCCAGGCTCTTTCATCGTTGGTAAGTTCAGCATCTGTCTTTGGCCTCCTAACTCCATGTTCTCCGATAGTCATCGGAATTGGAATCTCCTGATGAAGACATGGCCACATAAGATGATCATGGCATACCATAAACATCTTCATGCGAGCTTTCCACTGGGAGAAATGCTCAGGTGTGAATTTGGGCGGTTTCGTTAAAGTAAAGCCAGAACTCCGTGGTTGAGAAGCGGCGACAGCAGCAGGTTGAGGTGGGTCGACATTTTCACTGCTGCTTCGATTCGGGATGGGCTCCTGTGCACCTCCGGAGTTAAGGCGAGTGTTGAATAGCATACTGCTTTCTTTGGCCATTTCTGAGATTGAAAGAGTGGGATCTCTACTTAGAACAAAATAGAACTTGCTCTGATACCACTTGATGGTCCTTTGGAGCCTAAAGGGGGGGGGGTGAATAAGCTCTTATTAAAACTCTTTGTTTCTCTCAAGACACAAACACTTATCTAGTTAAGTGATAGAATCACTACGGAAGATAACTAGATAGTGAAAGTATTTTGTTTTATTATCACAAGATAAATACAACAAAATAGAAGCAAGACTCTCTTACACTCGTTTACAAATGAACTCACACACTAGCCAACTTCTATCTCCAAAGATGAAAACGCTTGTGCATACACAGAATTAGTCTTTTCTTCACTAATGCACATGCGCTCTCTCTCATCATTTTAATGTACAAGTATGAATATTTATACAAAACATTCCTAAGCGATAACCTTGGAACTTGTAGTTCCGGAAAGCATTCAGCACTAACTGTCCCTCGGTAATCTCTCTGCCTTGACTGCTGCGGTTTGTGGAGCTCAAGATCTTGGGTTCGAAGAATATAAGTGCGTTTGTGAGTTCCCAAATACAATTAAGGTTGTGTCCACATATCCGGATGATCCACGTGTAAGATTCTTCAGGTTCTCAATGAATTCGTCTTACATCGGGACGCCACGAGCTGATAACTTTAAATGCGGTTGAGTTGAAGCAGTATCTTCTTAGTCCGGTGTAATTTTCCTTACTCCGTAGCTAATGAAGCTCGGAACCTTACTCCGTGTCAGTGGTTGCTTACTCCGTATCTATTTAGTACTTGAATCCTTAGTCCGTGTCAGCGCTTCCTTACTCCGCATGTAAGTTCCTTACTCCGTATGTAAGTTCCTTACTCCGTATGTAATTTCCTTACTCCGAGCGAGTCTTGAAAAGTCTGATGGCTTATTCCGTGTCAACGCTTTCTTACTCCGCATGTAAGTTCCTTACTCCGTATGTAAGTACCTTACTCCGTATGTAATTTCCTTACTCCGGGCGAGTAAGATATCCGGATTCCTTACTCCGCATCTATACATCCTTACTCAGCATGTATGAAAGACTCGGACGCCTTACTCCGTGTCTTCTTCACTTAAGTTCACCTGAGGAGAAGACTTAACTATTTAACTCCATTTCAATCCTTTTACTTCGTGCGACCTCGTTGACCAAGACTCTTACTCCGCACTTATTCTTTAAGTTGTTAGTCCATACGAATGTTCCTTATTCCGTATGTATTTGTGACTTGGTTATTTACCAAGTGTTTGACGACACTCACTCTTGTCCGGATCAGGATTATGTATCCTGTCCTTAGCTTGGCTCTCACGAGTGCATCTCTGGATTAGTAACATATCTTCTGCAATGATCAAATAAAGACAAAAGATCTCAGATCAAATTACATAAGGCTTTATCAGCATTATCCAAATTCTGGGTTTGATCCAACAGTCCACTCCAAACTCAAGGAAGCCTTGTGAGGATCGGTAATGGGAGTTGCGGAAGGAAGGGGATGGGATGGAAACACTCCACAATGGCCGGAGAAAGGGGTTCCGATTAAAGGGGAAACGGGACTCTGCGTGTGGATTCACCGGCAGAAAGGGAAGAAGGGGGGTTTGTGTTTCTTGGTTTTTTTTCAATTTTCAGAGGAGAGGAGACCCGTCCGCGACCCAGTGATCCATAAGGATTATATAGGGGCTAGATTCTAGGGTTTATGCTTGAATCAAAGTGGCGGGGGTGGTTCGGTGTGGCCACCACTTGGCTCGGGTGGGCGATTAGGCTCGGATCAGTATGGGTGTGGCGTGGGCAGGCTTGGAGGAGGTTGCCCGGGCTTGGTGGTCCGGCGTGGTGGTCCGGCTGGCGTGGTTGCTATGGCGTGGGAAAGGAGATGCTGTGGGAGAGAAATGGAAGAAGAAGACGACGAAGGATGGAGATAAGGCAAATGTGGCTCTCCTTTTTTTTTGTTTTCTTTTTGTTTTCTCTTTTTTTTTTTCTAAAACCAGTACAACACCAACACGTGGACAATACATAGGCGGGAAAAGAAAAGAAAAACAGAAACTTATTGTTTTTGGGATTTTTAGTTGTTGTCTTTTTGTTTTTGGGTTCGGTAGAACGACCCGAACTTCAAAACATATTGAAAAAAATATTTTTGGACTCGGAGCGTCATGACGAACGACCCCGTATCAATTTTATTTGAAAATGATCTCATTTTTATGGCCAACCTCTACCGATGTTATTTATTACCGAAAAAATGATTTTATTTTAATTTTTAATGAAAAAGGCTCCGGGAGCAAATATATACAATATATATGTCAAAATTCTCAGAACGACAAGTAGGGTAAAAAAATAAGGTTCCTGACCTGATCCGAAGTGCCGTTTGGAACGTTAATTACCGGTTTGACCACCGTTGGCGGCCCGAATGCCGTTTCGACCATATCTTCTTCATTTGACCTTAGAATTGAGCGCGGTCGATGGCATTGATCCTCGAATTTAATTTTCTATCGCCCAGGACCGACTCTTTGACATTTGGAGGCTTTTCTTGAATAATGTCTTGAAATCGGGCATTTGCGCTCAACGGTTACGAATTTGTCGTTCTGCAAATTTCAACAAACCGAAGCGGCATAGAAGGAAAAATTGAATTTGATAAAATGTGCCCAACCCGGACAAAATAGGGACCAACAGCTGCCCCTCTTTGTGTATCGTTTGTATTCAAACGGTGCACAAAGATAAGACGGACTTGTTTTGGACGGGTTAGACCACTTACCTGGCTTACCTATGGCCAAGGGATGGTTCTGCTGGGAATCGGAGTACTTGCTGGAACTTGGGATTTTCTGAAATGAAGCTTAATGGATTGGGAATTAAGGAGACATGAGGTAATAGAGAATGAAAAACCTAAAGGGTTGGTTTGGATTTGAAAAGACATAAAATTAAAAGCCTAGAGTTGACAAGAAAAGTAAAAGGCTATAACTCGAGAGATTTCGCAGAGGCAGGCGGATTACTTGCCTACGATGCGTTATGGAGGACGGAGGATTACCGCCTACGATGTAAAGATACTGAAAATTAAAAGCCTAGAAGCTTGGGAATGTAAAAGGCTGAAACCTGACAGGAATTAAAAAGCGAGTGATAAATGAACACACCAGTATCATGAAGGAATGATAAAAGGAGCAATCCAATATCATATATGCAAGTGATAAGGGACCACACCAGTATCACGAATAGGAATTGAAAAGGCATCTAGGGCCTAATAGGAATTAGAAAGCGAGTGATAAAGGAACACACCAGTATCACAAACAGGAATTGAAAAGGCATCTAGGGCCTAACAGGAATTGGAAAGCGAGTGATAAAGGAACACACCAGTATCACGAAGGAACGATAGAGGAAACAATTCAATAGCATAAATGCAAGTGATAAAGGAACACACCAGTATCACGGACAAGAATGATAGAGGAAACAATCCAATAACATAAATGCAAGTGATAAAGGAACACACCAGTATCACGGAGGAATGATAGAGGAAACAATCCAATATCATATATGCAAGTGATAAAGGAACACACCAGTATCACGGAGGAATGATAGAGGAGACAATCCAATATCAAATATGCAAGTGATGAAGGAACACACCAGTATCATGGAGGAATGATAAAGGAGACAATCCAATATCATAAAAAATGAGTTTTAGGGCTTGACTTCTTGAAAAGTGATTTGGGCTTATGAGACTTTGGAGAGAAGCTTGGGAAAACTTGATTAAAGGCTCGCAGGGCCAATGCAAGTGCTTGAAATGTATGGAACCTCGGAGAGTTACTCATGAAACCTAAACAAGAGAAATGCACATGATGCATGTATGGATGCAGGATGTTTGATGATACGCATGAAGTTTTTTTTTTTGTGGGGGAGCTTAACTCACTGGAGATCCAATGCTGTTGGTGATCAGCTTCGCCTTGTTGGGGAAAATATCCTGACGCTGTTGAGGGGTTGTTGAATGATGCCAATCATGTTGGGGAACTCTTCCTTCTTTGGCTAGGAAGTTTGATTGACTTAGCGTCACTGAGGTGAAGAACTTGACCTGAGGACTGTCTTTCCAGATGACAGAGCACCTCTACTGAGTAATATCACAAGAGATCTTGCTGGGGATAAACAGTTTATGTACAAAATATTTTTGAATTTCAAAACGAGTTTTCAAAGATGATTGAAAACAAATTTCAAAACATGATTATGCAATGTAATGAAATCTTGTCGTCCTCTCATGGCAGTGGTATAAACCTCTAGGGGCATGTTCTATGAAGTTGACTTGCACTTGATTGGCTTGGACTAGGTAATGGTTCTTGCTGGCTTGAGGGTCTAACCTACAGATTTTTGGGGGTACTTGCTCAATGGTTTTGGGGCTAGAGGTATCTGGAGTTTTGAAGGTTTCCAGGACTGGATTGGATGGTCTTGGAGATTGAAAATGTTAATACTCAATGGCTTTGAGGGTTTTTCTTGTTTATGGATTGGGGATCTTGGTATTCGCTGGCTTCGAGGGTCATGCTGAGGTTAGAGTATTGGTGCTCCATGATTTTGAAGGTTTTGGAGGTTAAGGTCGGATAATAGCTTTGAGGCTTTGAGGTTTTTATCCTCATGGTTTGGAAATGTTGGAACTTGATGGTTTTACGGTTGAGGTTTTTTTTTTATGGTGAAGCTGAAGGTCTCGCAGCTTTGGGAGTTACCTTAAGAGGTTGCTGTTTGGAGCTTGGCCTTGATCCGGTGGCTCAAAGGATTCTATCTCCGAAAGTTGTTGTGTGTAGCTTTGCATTGGTTTGGTGCATTTGAACATTTGCTGCTTTTACGGCTTTGCATTTTACTCGCAGTGCCCTTTCGAGTTTTCACTACGCCCGCCTTATATGGATTTTGTTGTCCCTTCTGCCTTGTAAATGGCTTTGTGTTTTACCCTTGATGCTCTTTCGGGTTTTCACCAAGTCCGCCCTTTTGCATCGAACGTTTTTACTCTCACTTGAGTACTTGAAAAATAACTTTGATCATTCAATCAGAGAGGACTTTTCTAGGACCGTAACGAAGGCTTGAGGTTTAAGGGTTTATCACGAAAGGGATATAACAGGCTCAAACCTATTCTAGGTTGGATATGATCCATAGTTCAGATTGAACTCTCAAAGGCTGATTCTTTCGACGCTTTTTTCTCTCTTTTTTCTTTTTGTCTTTGAAGGATGGACTGGATTGCCCCAGTGTAGTGCTTTATCTCTGTCATGAGACTCACGAGACTGATTTTTTTCTTGAAAACTGCCTTGAAGGTTGATTTATTCCTTCCTGAATTGCCCCCGCATGGAGGTCTGATTTAAAATGCTTTCTTTTCTTCTTCTTTTTTCTTTGTTGTTTCTTTTTTTCCTTTTCTTTTCACATGCCCCAAAATACCCTCCTTGAATTTTCTTCTCTGTTTTTTTTTCTATCTCACCAAGGGTTACCCTAGTTTGACATAAGTTGTCCTAATGAGGGACTCTATAAGGTGCTAACTATTCCAACATATGTACTGAATTGCCTCTCTTAAGAAATCTGGCTTTAAGGAGCTGCCCCAGTGAGGGGTGAACTATGGATTGGGTCATTTGAAAGAAAATTTATTACAGGCTCAAAGGGGGTAGCAAAGGCATTATTACGAGGTAACACAAAAGATGGCCTCTCCTCACTTCAAATGATCAAATGTTTTCTCAAGTAGTTCAAAGAAGAGTTATATTTATGTTTGTGACAGAAGGAACTTTACCTGATAGTCAGACAAGTTCTTTGGCAGTGTCCCTCCCAATGGGAATGGAGCTCCCCAAAATTGCTTTTCTTGAACTTCTCGATCTTTTGCGCTGAGCTCTTAGAGTGATAGGTTGCTTGGACCCTTCTCAGGCTTAGGTTATCAGTTTAGTCTCCCTCGTTTCACATGCCCCGGCTAGGCTTTCATACACATACCATAAGAATAGACAAGTTATGGTCAACTAATGCATACACATGTTATGAAATGTTAAAAATCATTTAAAAACATTTGTTATCAAAAGGAGGTGACAAACATTTTATTTTTAGGCATAAGATAGGAAGCTTTCCATAATTTCATAAAACAAGGTTTCACCAAAGAGGGGAATTATTAATAGCTACGAGTCTCCACCATATTACTCGAGCATTGGCGATCCATCATTTGAAAAGGTCAAGCGGTTTGTTCTTCTCAAAGCCTGAACTGCTCTCTTGAATGTCATACATCTCTCGATATTATGACCAATTCCTCCAGAATGATACTCACATCGGGCTCCCGGGTCATACCATGCTGGGTATGGAAGCCTTATCTCTTTCGGCGGTATGGGAGCTAACAAACCTACTCCCAGTAATTTGGGGTACAACTCGGCATACGGTATCGGGATTGGCTCAATTTCTCTTCTTCCTGGCTTTCTCTAATTCGTAACATGAGCCACCAATTGTGGTACTTCATAGCTAGTCTTCTGATCACCTGAACATGCATTTTCCTCTTCATCCACATGTGATAGCTTTTTGGATTTTTCTGCCTCATCCCCACAGATCTTCCCTTGCTTAATACCACTTTCTATTCTTTCTCTCGAGGCTACTAGGTCAGCAAAACTGATGGTCACATTCCCTACTAGCTTTTCATAATAAGTCCCTTTCAAGGTATTAATGAATAACGTGGTAAGCTCCCTTTCTATTAACGGTGGTTGGACCTCCATTGCTACCTCCCTCCAGCGCCTTGCATAGTCTTTAAAGTTTTCACTTGGCCTTTTTTCCATTTCTTGCAATGTTAGCCTATCAGGGACTAGCTCGGAAACATACTTGTATTGGTTAAGAAAAGCAGTTGCAAGAGTCTGCCACATCATGACGCGACTTTTATCGAGTTGAAAGTACCATCGAAGGGATCCTCCAATTAGACTCTCTTGGAAATAGTGTACCAAAAGTTTGTCGTTCCCTACATGAGTGACCATCTTCATACAATACATGGTCGAATGCAACTTTGGACCTTGGGTACCATTAAACTTCTCAAACTCGGGCATCTTGAATTTTGGAGGGAAGACTATACCAGGAACCAAACATAACTCATTGGGGCTAATCAGGTCATATGCTTCAGTCTTTTCAACTACTTTCAATCTCTCTTCCAGTCGCACTATTGCAGGGGATTCAATATCTTCCTTAGGTGCTGGGGATTTTGGTACCTCTGCCTCATGCCCCACAATTGGTGGTATACCTTGATGTGCGGGAGTAGGGTCATGAACTTGTGCCTCCATTTGTGTGAGATTTGGTGGTTGCAATACTTCTTGACCTTGCTGTTGATTTGTGATCCTTTCTCCCGGGTTCCTGACTAATTTTGTCATTGTTTCTGCCAGACGATTCATTTGCTCTTGCACATCTTGGAGATTTCTGTATGCTTCTTGTTGGGCCTGTTCCAAGATGATCAGTCTTGCTGTTGTATGCTCTGCCATGGTTCAAAATCGCCGCCCACTTCCAATTGGTTCTGATGAATCAACAAAATGATAAGCTCCCCATTTTATTATCTTTCTTTGATTTTTTTTGTTTTTTCCTTTAGGTTTTCTTTTTCTCTCTTTTTTTTCTTGCTTTGTTTTATGTTTTGTGTTTTTTTTGACACGCATGCATGGATCTTCATAACATGATTTATTGGTTCTTTTTGGATTTTCTATTTTTCCTTGGTTCTTTGGTTTTTTTTTTGTTTTTTTTTGTTTTTGTTTTTTTGTTTTGACATGCATGATGTGACATGATGATGTTTTTGTGTTTTTTTTTCCTTGGTTCTTTGTTTTTTTTTGCATGCATGCATGCATGAAACTACATGATGATGTTTTTGATGAATTTTTTTTTTGTTTTATCTTGTTTTTTTTGTTTTTGTTTTTGTTTTTTGTTTTTGTTTTTTTTTGTTTGGCATAAATACAGGTATGAATTTACAATGACATGATTGACTGATGATGATTTTTTTTAATCTTGTTATAATGTTGTTGTTTTACTGGCATGCATGCATGCATGGATTTACATGATGTGATCGAAGCATGACATGTGTCGTAAGTGTGGGTACCATGGAAAGGTATCTTATGTACTAATAAATGTGAAAAGCACAAAGATGTACCCGACATGGGCACCCATGAACTAATGGGGACTAATGTCGCGTACACTTAAATTGAATGATGGATTCTTGAATGGACACCTAACTCTACAGTTTTGAGGTGGTCTATGTGACCGAAAGAATACATGAGGAAGGAAATGGAACACTAATCTTAGGGAATGAATGTCAAGGTTATGTATCTTAGACAGAATAAGACATGATTAGTAAAAACAATAATGATACAATTCACATAAAAACAAGGTTAGTGAAAATAATATAAACAAAGATATAAGACTAAGTTCGTAAAAAGAATAACAACAATATTTACAATATAATATAAAAATACAGTAACAAAACAATATGATATGATGAACCTATCCTTCAAAATGAAAGCTAAAATGAACAAACAGCATGTGGGTTGGTGTGCCCCTAATGAGCCATGATTTTTCACCCTATCTTATTCATTGGTCCCCAAGCTTCCTCTCTAGAGGGCTCCGTACACCATGGGATTTACCGGAGGGGGGCCTTAAAAGGACGTGCCTTAAAAGGACCTCAAGCCTGAGTGAGGAGTCCGGGGTCCCTTCGTGGATAATGATCAATGCTCGGGACACCCTAATAAACCTCGCTAACCTAAACTGTGATAGAAACCCGGGTAAAAGGCTTATGCCTGAATGCAGCGATTTAGGGAAAGCAGTAAAGCACGACTATCATGGCATCAAAGTGCATAAATCAAAACTATCATGCAATCGGGGATTAAATGAGATAAATAAACAATTAAATAAAGAATAAAAGAATGAAAGAATAAAAACAATGTAAAACAAAAAAAAACCTCCTAATCCTAATCCTAGGCCTAACTCTCTAACTATCCCCAGCAGAGTCGCCAGCTGTCATCACCGGATTTCATCCGGGGGGAAACCGCTTTTGGGGTGCGCTTCCCCCCAACCTTTATCCGAATGGTGATGAAAATTACGGAGTCGCCACCAACCGTTTTTGGGGTGCAGTTGGTCACCTAAAAGGAAATTGATCTAAGCTGCTAAGGACGGGCTCGGGAGTTAATTACGCGTGGGGAAGGACTAGCACCCCCACAACGCCCTTTCGGTACCTATCTTAGGAGTTTGGAGGTTTCTAACTTGTTTTAATGGTTTGCCTAAAATTGACTAATTTTAAAGTGATGTTGTCTTTACCTATAGCCTAAAGTTCTATCCTTTTATTTTCCCAAGTCAATTGTGGAAGTGGCATTAAGTTCAACTTATCCTAAATATCTAAAGGAAATATTAACAATTTGATTTTTCAGTTTTTTATTTCTACCTTCTTTATTAAAGTTAAAAATTAAATTAAATTTAATCCTAAACTTCTTAAAGAGACCTTATGATTTGCCCTAAGTTAAAGGTTAAAACTTAAATCTAAAGAAAGATTAAATTAAAAAAATTGTTTCTAAATTGCACGCTACTAAAGATGAAAATTAAACAATAAAGGTAAAAAGCACAAAAAAGCCAAGTAATGAAAGAATTTAAACATATTCAAAACTAAACCAAAATTAACAAAAAGTCTAAAAAATGATAAAGGAAAGCAAAAACCAAATGTTGAAAAACCCAAGCATTTTGAAAAGTCTAAGTAATTGATTTTGAAAAGTTTTTTTTTTAAGTTAGGAAAAAAAGGTTTTATTATTATTAGAAAACGTTTTTGTATTATTGTCTATTAAAAAGTTTTTTTTTTGGATAAACTTTTTTTTATCTGAAAAACACTATTTTTAATTTGTTTTTGTTTTTGTTGTTATTGTTGTTTTTTTTGTTTTTTTTAATCTGGAAAACTCCCTTTTTTTTTTTTTACTCTTTACGAAAGTTTTTTCTTTTTTTTTAATGAACGCTAACAACAAGTAAATATACAAATGTATGTTGTGTGTGATTATGTCATCCTCACTTTTTTTCCTTTTTCTTTTTTTTCTCCTTCTCTCTTTTTTTTTTTACTATGTTTGATTTAAAGTACATATTACAATAGGATACATAATCCATAGTCACATGCCCAAAGCTAAGAAAATTTCCTACACACCCAAAATCAACAAAATTCCATACAGCCAGTAAAAAAAAAACAAAACAAAACAAAACAAAAAACAACACAACCATCAGCCTTCCAAGACGTGAACTTAGGCCCCCATTAGTGAACTCATCCCATCCGAATCGTCCAGCAAACACGGTCGAGCGCACGAAAGGAACCAAACAGAAAAACACACATATAAAGAGTTGTGAGCAAACATAACCAGGACGTTAAATGTGCAAGCGAAAGTGAAAACAACAAGTTAAACCTGCCAATCGAGCATTAAGACTAAAAGACACTAAACACGATATTTTTTCCTTCACTTGATGTTCTAAGGTTAAGACACAGAGAACTGAATATCCACATAATCCAAATGAAAACACTAAATATATTTCCCTTTTTTTTTTTGCTTAAAACACAGATTCCATTACACAAGCAGTGTGATCATACGTTGCGCTAAAACACACTTGCTGTCTTTTTGTTACATGAGGCATGCATTCAACCATCATAAAAAAAAACATGCTGTGATAGCCATACAGAGCAACAAAAAAACAGCATTTCAAAACCCAAACTGAGATGGAAAAAAAACACAGAAGAGGAAACGCCACAGAGGTGGAGACAAACTGAAATGCAAAATCGAAGGGAAACTAAGTGAACCACCATAGACAAACCCAAGCACCGAATAGAATGATAAACAACATTAGACAAACGTATTCTGGTTAGCCCAAAACCCAAACTGAGATGCAACATAAGCCATAATCACAACATAATAACAAAGCCAGAAAACGAGCATTATGAAAGCAAACAAAAGGACAGGGAACTAGCCATTCAGAGGGAAAAGAGTGTACCTTTCTTCTGATGCAGAAATCCCTTGGACGGCTGAACCGTTTTCTCACTCGTGGGAGCTTTGAGGTGGTCGACGATGGGAATTTGATGCTGAGCCCCCTAGATGACCGCCACTTCTTCACGCTAGTGGAGGCTCTGGGATAATCAATGATGGGAGCCCGACACGAAATCTTCTTGGATGGTCCACTCCACGCTCAAGGAAGCCCTGTGAGGATCGGTAATGGGAGTTGCAGAAGGAAGGGGATGGGATGGAAACACTCCACAATGGCCGGAGAAAGGGGTTCCGATTAAAGGGGAAACGGGACTCTGCGTGTGGATTCGACGGCGGAAAGGGAAGAAGGGGGGTTTGTGTTTCTTGGGTTTTTTCGATTATCAGAGGAGAGGAGACCCGTCCACGACCCAGTGATCCATAAGGTTTATATAGGGGCTGGATTCTAGGGTTTATGCTTGAATCAAAGCGGCGGGGGTGGTTCGGTGTGGCCACCGCTTGGCTCGGGTGGGGCGATTAGGCTCGGATCAGTATGGGCGTGGCGTGGGCAGGCTTGGAGGAGGTTGCCCGGGCTTGGTGGTCCGGCGTGGTGGTCCGGATAGCGTGGTTGCTGTGGCGTGGGAAAGGAGACGCCGTGGGAGAGAGAGGGAAGAAGAAGACGACGAAGGATGGAGATAAGGCAAATGTGGCTCTCCTTTTTTTTGTTTTCTTTTTGTTTTCTCTTTTTTTTTTCTAAAACCAGTACAACACTGACACGTGGACAATACATAGGCGGGAAAAGAAAAGAAAAACAGAAACTTATTGTTTTTGGGATTTTTAGCTGATGTCTTTTAGTTTTTGGGTTCGGTAGAACGACCCGAACTTCAAAACATCTTGGAAAAAATATTTTTGGACTCAGAGCGTCATGACGAACGACCCCGTATCAATTTTATTTGAAAATGATCTCATTTTTATGGCCAACCTATACTGATGTTATTTATTACCGAAAAAATGATTTTATTTTAATTTTTAATGAAAAAAGCTCCAGGAGCAAATATATACAATATATATGTCAAAATTCTCAGAATGACGAGTAAGGTAAAAAAATAAGGTTCCTGACCTGATCCGAAGTGCCGTTTGGAACATTAATTACCGATTTGACCACTGTTGGTGGCCCGAACGCCGTTTCGACCATATCTTCTTCATTTGACCTCAGAATTGGGCGCGGTCGATGGCATTGATCCTCGAATTTAATTTTCTATCGCCTAGGACCGACTCTTTGACATTTGGAGGCTTTTCTTGAATAATGTCTTGAAATTGGGTATTTGTGCTCAACAGTTTTGAATCTGTCGTTCTGCAAATTTCAACAAACCGAAGCGGCATAGAAGGAAAAATTGAATTTGATAAAATGTGCCAAACCAGGACAAAATCGGGTCCAACAACACGCGATAGATTTTGAAACGCATTTTGACGATTGTCTTTCTTACTTCGTGTGGTAAGAATGCCACCAAGGAGAGCGACGCGTGCGTCTGGGGCAGTGGCTGATGAGTCATCTGCCCATGAGGGACTAGGTGCGAGACAGCCCGCTGGAGGACATGCGCTGTTGTTGGCACAGCTGCAAGAGGGCATCCGACAGGAAGTCTAAGAGCTGAGGGAGGGTATCCGACAAGAGGTTCGGGAGGAGGTGCGCCATGAGATGGCAGCACAGCAGGTGCTACCGCCACCACCACCACCAGTGGGAGAGTTACCTCGTGAGTGTGAGAGTTCACTAGGTGGCGTATCGATTCGTGCAGAGGATGACGTGGTGACGAGGTTCCGAAAGGAACAACCTCCGAGGTTCAAGGGAGAGGGGGATCCAGTGATAACTAAGCATTGGTTGAGGCAGATCGAGCTTGTGTTTTCCTTTCTCCTACCCCGGGAGGAGGATAAGGTGAGGCTAGCCATTCGGCAGCTAGAGGGGAATGCCCTGGAGTCGTGGCAGAGTGTCGCGGGAAGCCGTGAAGTGTAGTTTATGTTGTGGGGCGAGTTCCTGCAACTCTTCCACGATAAGTTCTTCCCCGAGTCATTGAGGTTGCAAAAGAGGGAAGAATTCGGCAGCCTGAAGCAGGGATCGAGGACAGTGCTCGAGTATGAGTGGAAATTCCGAAGCTTGAGTAGATTTGTTCCCGTGACTGTGGCAAAGGAGGACCTGAAGGCCCACAAGTTCACCTTGGGTCTCAGGCCAGCCCTTAGGCAGAGGGTAGCGATACTGCGTTTGAGGACTTATGCTGAGGTTGTTGAGACAGCCCGTATAGCTAAGAGGGAGCTTGATGATGGGAGGTTAGGCTCATCAGGGTCGACAGTTATAGGGAGGGTCTGACCGTGATTCAGGGTCCAAGAGGTCCAAGACTGATGAGGGAGGTAGCAGTTCCTTCTGCAATAGGGGTCAACCCTCAGTGAACCCAGGGAGGTTCACCTTTGGCGGCAGTAGGCAGGGCGGTTCAACAGGGGGTCTTCCCAGCGGTTGTCATTGCTGTGGGGAACAAAGCTACTTCAGGAGGGAGTGACCCAAGAAGGACTGGCGATGCAAGAGCTATGGACGAGAGGGTCATTTGAGCCGAGTTTGCAGGAGCAACAACAAGGGTGCAGGAGGCATGACATCCAGCATGAGGAGTGATGCCAGTTTTCGTGCACCAGCAGAGAGACCAGCTCGTCAGTGGTAGGCTAGTCAGGCAGGATCCAGTCAAACCCGACCTCAGGGGAGGCCGGAGCGGCAGCAGTCTGAAGTTGGAGGCAGCCATGGCGGGAACCGTCCAGTAGGTGAGCCGACCAGTGGCACGGGTCAAGGAGGGTGTTTGCGTTGAATGTGACACCCCAGGAGGAGGCTGAGCTACCACCTCTACCGGCGGAGGGTGGGGCAGGACCTTCGGTGGTTAGAGGTACCCTTTTGATCTCTCGCACGCTTGCTTATGTTCTTTTCGATACGGGTGCATCATGTTCTTCTGTTGTTGAGCTTGTAATAGATGGCTTGGGATTAGTATGTGTTGAGGCAGCGAGACCCCTAGTTGTTGAGTCTCTGGTGGGAGGTATGATTGAGGTGCAGCGTTGTTGGTCCCTTGGAGCCTAGAGGGGGGTGAATAGGCTCTTATCGAAGCTCTTTTTAAAACTCTTTGGCACAACACTTATCTGGTTAAGAGATAAAAATAATGCGTAAGATAACCAGATAGTGGAAATATTTTGTTTTATTATCAGTATGATAAGTACAACAAAATGAAAGCGGTCTAAAGCTTGAAAGCTTTTAGACCTACTTAACAGCTCTTAACACTCTGTTTACAAGTACACACACACTAGCCTCTTAGATCTCTATGAGTTTTAGTACATGCACCAGCTCTTACACGTTTTCACTTAAAAGTTCATTTATAAATATACAAGTGTAGTTATTTATAGTGACATCCTCAAGAGACTACCTCGGAACTTGTTGTTCCGGATATTGCGCCCATTTACTGTCTCTCGGAAATCTCCCTGCATTAATTGCTGCGGATGTGGTTTTCAAGATCTTGGGTTTGCAACGCATGAGAGTCTTTGTACGTTCCCAAGTGTAGTTAAAGTTGTGTCCACATATCCGGATGATCCACATGTAAGATACTTTAGGTTCTCAACAAGTTTGTCTTCATCGGGAAACAGCGAGCTGATGACTTTGATCACGAAGAGATAAGTTGAAGTAGAGTCTTCTTGAATCCGGTGTAAGGTTCCTTACTCCGTGCTTAAATTAAGCTTGGATCATTACTCTGTAATACTGATTGCTTACTCCGTATCAATTTGGTGCTGGAATCCTTATTCCGAGTAAGCGCTTCCTTACTCCGTATGAAAGAGAAGGTCAGAGTGCTTACTCCGCATCTGCGCTTCCTTACTCCGTAACTAGTTTCCTTACTCCGCATGAGTTAAAGGAACGGATGGCTTACTCCGTATCAGCACATCCTTACTCCGCATGAGTGAGTGGTTCGGATTCCTTACTCTGCATCTAGTTTCCTTACTCCGCATCTAATAAAGACTCAATTGCTTATTCCGTAGAAGTACTTCCTTACTCCGCATATATGGAAGACTCGGATTCCTTACTCCGTGTCTTCTGTATTTTAGTCCGGTTGAGTGGAAGACTTATCTTTTTAACTCCGCGTTGACTCTCTTATTCCGTGCGACTTTGTAGACCAAGATTCTTACTCCGCATTTTTTAGACTTAGTCCGTTTGAAGTATTAGGTGCAGATTTCTTAGTCCGTAGCTTTTAGGTTCTTACTCCGCACGAATGATCCTTATTCCGTATGAGATAAAGACTTGGTTATTTACCAAGTGTTTGTCAACACTCATTCTCACCTGGATTAGGATTAAATATCCCGTCCTTAGCTTTGCTCACACGAGTGTAGCACCGGATGAAGGTCATATCTTCTGCAATGACTTAAGATACAACACAAAAGTCTCAAACCAAATTACATAGGGCTTTATCAGCATCATCCAAATTCTGGGCTTGATCCAACAGGCGTTGTCGTGACTCTGTGTTAACCATAGGAGATGTGGAGCTTAGCTTCAATTTGTATGTGATGCCATTGAGGACGTTTGATCTGATTTTGGGTATGGATTGGCTTATGGTTTTCCAGGCCAAGATAGATTGTTATCAGCGACGAGTAATATTCGTGTCACCTACGGGGGTTTCTTGCACCTTGCAGGGGGAGTGGGATCATGAGGCGAGTCGAGCTGGGCCAGTGTTGGACCAGTGGGGTGCCATTACCCATAGGTTGGCAGCCCTAACCTTAGCTTTTCTCACACGAGTGTAGCTCCGGATGAAGGTCATATCTTCTGCAATGACTTAAGATACAACACAAAGGTCTCAAACCAAATTACATAGGGCTTTATCAGCATCATCCAAATTCTGGGCTTGATCCAACAATCTCCCCCAATTATGGATATGCCCAAACCCTTTGTAATCTGATCTGGTAAGCAATGCAAGAAGATAACATACAGAAAAGAAATCATTCCAATTTCATTGATCAGTACACAGTACAATATAGCCTTTATACAAAATTTTCATTAAGGTACATAAGGCTTACTATACTTGAAGATCATCGTTGCAGCCATCTCTCTAAGCTCCATTGTCTACTCCATTGTGTAGGCTTGAATGCTGTTCCAGTTTATATCAACCTTGACAATGGATTTGATGAAGAAACAGACAAAGGCTCTGGAGCTATCTCCATCAGGCTGTTGTGGCACTAACTTCTTGCTCCGGACCGTCGCCTTCAGCTTTTCAGTTGGACCCAACGGAGGTAGGCCTCTTTCTTCATAAAGGCCCGATTGCTTTACGGCTTCCGTCAGATGAATGCGCAGAGGCTCAAATTGATTCTTTCTAACATTTTGCTCCACAATTTGATGGGAATCAATTAGAATCAGCTGCTTGGACGGAATCATAAAGACAACCAGCATGAAGTGCGACGTCATGACCTAGTATGGAATGAGGACAGATTACAGAGTCTTCCAGGGAGTGCTATCCTCAGCAGTTCCATTTATAAAGGTCTGAATATTAGTTAAGTCTGGAAGATAGCCTTCATTCCAACAAGGCAAGATGTCAAACATATGCCTGTCCTTGTATAGGGACGAAAACAGCCTCATCTCTATCTTAACTGCACGAGAGAAGTTGTCTATGTCTTCAGTGGTGAGCAGACCCGTCTCAGAGCGAATAATGCTTATGTCTGGGGGAGAGAAAGGGTACAACTCAGATAGACATTTTCTCTCAGCATTTGACATGGCATACCTGGTCATAGCATTAAAAACACTTCTATCCTCATCAAGGGGATCAAGATCCGCGTATAATGGGAGGAAGGTGTCAGCCGAGGCAGATGAAGTAGTCGAAGGAGGAGCTGCACTAGAGGAGCTGGGTTGAGAGAAGCAGCTGTGTTTGGAAGTGGACAGTAAATGGACGGACGAGGCAACAAGGTCCATCTTTTGCTCGATGGAGGTGGAAGAGTCGGTTAGGGCGGAGAGGAGTTGGGCACCAAGAGCATCAACCTTAGCGGTGATGGCAGAGATTTAGGCGGTTTGAGCTTGGGCATGACGGTCCAGCTGAGCAGACAGCACAGCATCGGAGTGAACCGTCCCAAAAGAGGCATGTCCAAGCGCCAACTCCGGAGCTTTGGAGGACTCCCTGGCAGGAATAGGTGCAGGGGTGCACTGGGCAGAGGAGTCCGCAGGAGTGGAGTGGTCGTCAGCAGCAGCAGCAGAGGGGGCATCCAGAGCATCAGAAGCTTCCGGAGCAGCAGAGCCACTATGACCAGACAGGTCAACAATGGGGATGGCATCTGCAGGAGAGGCGGACCAAGCCTTAGCAGAGGAGGGAACCCGTGCGTCATGGGCTTGTCCGGAGGAGACAGTGAAGGGAACCTCCGGAATGTGGGCAGGTGTAAGAAAGCCATGATCTAGATTCCAGACAATCATATCCTCCGGGGTGCCGGTGTGTTTGGCATAAAACACCTTGAGGACATCATCGGGGATGGAGGCTGTGCAGGCGAGGCTAAAATGGAACCAGAGGTCCGTTAGGGTGTCGGCGGAGAGATGGTCTAGGTAGTCTTGCGTTGAGGTAGAGGAGGCAAGGGAGCTTCCGGAAGAGATTCTGGGACATCAGCGACGACAGTGGCAACGGCAGTGTCAACTGCGGCAGCAACAGCGAAAGTGGAGGGAGTGGGGACATCTGCAGCAGATGGTGTTGGGGAAACAGCCTTAGGAAAACTAGGCTGAGATAGTCCCGCAACCTCAGAAGGGTCATCACGGATGCTGTGCTGCGAGGCTCGAGAGATAGAAGGAGCAGTGACAGACCGAATCCCGGAGGACCGGTGAGCGGAGCTGACTTCGGGGGCATGGCTGTCGGAGGGGTCACCAACCGAGCTACCTTGTTGATCCGAGGCGGGAAGAAGGTGGAGAGCATCCGAGGGACAGCGAGCTGTCATGTTCCCATCAGGCGTAAGGTAGCGAAGATAATAAGCCTGAGGGAAAGGAATGGCATCATAGCGGGCAAAATGGTCCGGATGGAGATGTCTAAAGACAGTGCTGAGTATCCGTCCAAAAGAGTGATTCTTTGGACCGTTCTTCAGCAGCCGGAACAAGAAGGTCCCCCAGTCCATCGGGAGATGCTCAAGGACGTCGTACATAGCCAATAGAAGGTCGTATGGGACGGAATCCAGAGCAGTGGTACGAGCCAGAAAGCATCGACTAAGGATGGTCGCCAGACAACGATAGCGACCTTGGAAAGACTTCATCTTGTACTCCTTCCCTTTGTAGGAGCAACCCATGGAGGTAGCCATGGTCTCAGCATCCGGGCACTGAGGATCACCGGGAGGTAGATTGAGGGTGGCACGGAGGACAGCAGGGGTGATCAATATGGATTCACCGCGGACGTAGGAGATAATGGAGTCCGTGGTGCAGCGAATCCATTGGTAGAACTCAAGTGTGTCTTCAATAAGAAGATCGACAGGATTGGAGATTAGGTTTAGGAAGTGAGAGGCTTCCAGGAGTGGGCGAAGTTCAAGAAACCAAGCCGGAGGATCGGAGATAGCGTGCCAATTAGCCAGATGGTCGGGGTTAACGCCAGAAAGAGAAGTTTTGGGTGCCATTGAGGGAAAGATTGAGAGAAGGAGGTGAAGTCTTGGGGATTGAAGGAGCGACGAGGGGTTTAGGGATTTGGAAAATGTAAAACTCGCACTGCGCAGGAATGTCCAGGATATATAGGACCGAGTCCGGGATTGTCAACGGGTCTAGGGATTAAGCAAGTGTAATAGTGACCCGCGTGATAGGCTAATGTCATTAGTCTTGATAGCGGCGCGCCTCCGGATATAGAGATGACGTGGAGACGGCATGACCAGGGAGTGATAACAGCTTTTGCCTTCTTTGGGAAGTGTGTGCATCCCGAGACATGCATTTAATGTACCATCATTATTCCTCCTCAAAAGCACGCCATTTATAATAAGACATGATTTATCGCGATTTGAGAGTTCCAAGAGTCCAAAGGAATGAACCGACAATCATCCGGAGTAAATAATATCCGAGAGAAGATCATCCGGATGAAAAGTATACCGTGTCCAGAGAAACAAAGTGCGGTAAGAGAAAGTAGATTCCTTTGCTGTCTTGAAGTCGAAGAGAAGAGAAGTACCATAACACTTCAAATCCGAGACTATAGACGAGATGTATCGATAAAGGTGCGAAGAGAATCTGGGCCTGTAGCTTCACGAAAATAAGCTAAAAGAACACAAGCTTAACAGGGAGGAATTAGTACGGATATGAGAATATAATCAGATGTGTGCATCTAAATCCGAACTAATGAGAAACAGAACTTAGTGCATTGAAAGGGAATGTAAAAGACACATACAAACAAGAGAGTGATCATTGTTACTGAATCAAGACATATGTCAGATAATAAATATACAAGTTCATATTGGTCAACATAGTGAAACCGTCCTGCTGAACAACGTAGCTAAGATAATTAAAAATCATATGATTTGTCCAACTTAGGATTCATAAGTGAGACAGTAGGAATGAACACATGTCGAAAGCAAGCAAATGATTAGCCGATTAAGATACATGGTTGAAGGAAGAAAAACATCCTTGCATGCCACAAATCTTATTCAACAATGCATGTCCAGGTAGAACCGGAAGTGATAGTTTAGAGGAAGGAGCATCCGAGTCATATTAGGGGATTATTCCAAAGGTTGCTCCCCCTTAGATCATGCGATCCTCTCAGTGATGGACTCCCCCTCAAATAAATAGCCAGGAAAGAGGTCATAAGACATATACGGGGGGGGTATTACTTGGATAATGAATGAAGCATTTTCTCCCCCGTAGATAATGCGATCCTCTCGATGGCATTACTTGTTAAAAATTGAGATCTTGAAACATCACTGCCTATCCATTAGGAAACTACACTTCAGGAGCTAATCAGACTGCGATTGTGAGTACCATCACCAAACATTCCGAGCTAACCCATTTCATTTCTTCGACCATACAAGTTAATAGAGCAATCAATATGAAACAGCATTCGTCATGTGGTGATGAGTGGAGATTAGAATCATGAAATCCTAAAGAAGTTATTCATATCCGTTTTAATTATGTTAGCTTAAACGACTCATGTGGTGATGAGTGGAGATTATAACCCATTTATGTTATTCACAATGCAAGTTCTGAAAGAAAATATACTGGTGAGAGATTAAGTGTGAAGCTATGTAGAGAAGTCTATCATACCTAATCGGAAGAGTAGTTCAGAGAATCTTGCGTCAGGCAGAGGCTTTGTAAGTATGTCTGCCAGTTGATCTTCAGTAGCAACATGTTCCAGTGATATGTGCTTTTTGAGAACATGGTCGCGAATGAAGTAATACCTTACCTCAATGTGCTTGGTCTTTGGGTGCATGACAGGATTGTTGCTTATAGCAATTGTACTGGAGTTATCGCAGCATAGTGGAATAGATGTCATGTGAAAACCGTAATCAGTAAGTTGACTTTTGTCACGGGGTCAGCCTTTATAGCAGCTTAACTCGTGCGGCACCTAGTTCCCACCCGTACGAAGGAACGCTAGGTCAGCCTAACTTGTCGCATTTGCATCGGAACCCATCGATCCGTTGTAAAGCATTTGTGTAGGGAAGCGCTTAGCGGAAGATCGATTTAAACGAAGGCAACAAACAATTGTATTGAATGCTTGAAAGCTTTACAACATCACTCCCCTACATATAGATGTTAACACTTTTCTGGCTATGTCGCCAGGAGACATCATATATGATCGAAATCTAAAATCTCTACAACTTTAAGTACAACACTTTACAAAGGGGAAATACCCCAAAATGGCCTAAGTACGCTAGGATAAGCCTCGGTCCGTGACACTTTGCATCCAAAGTAGCTGTGCGCAGTGACTTCCAGCAGCTATATATTCCGCCTCAACAGTAGAGGTTGATACGGAATTCTGCTTCTTACTAAACCATGAAATTAATCTATTTCCAAGAAACTGACACGTACCACTTGTGCTTTTCCTGTCGATGCGACACCCAGCAAAATCAGCATCAGAGTATCCGGATAAGGTGAAGTTGGACTCCTTTGGGTACCAGAGTCCCAAATTCATCGTTCCTTTAAGATACCTTAATATCCGTTTAACATGAAGCATATGTGACCCCTTGGGATTCGCCTGATATCGTGCACAGATGCAAGTTGCAAACATAATGTTCGGGCGACTTACTGTAAGATATAGCAAGGAGCCTATCATCCCTCTGTATTCAGTCACATTTACTGATTTGCCGTCCACATCAGGATCTAACTTGGCACTGACTGGCATCGGAGTCTTGACAGGAGATGAACCTTCTATACCAAACTTCTTAATAAGATCACGTGTATACTTAGCTTGGTTAATGAAGATCCCTTCCTGCAATTGTTTAACTTCTATTCCAAGGAAGTAGGACAGTTCTCCCATCATGCTCATCTCAAACTTTCCAATCATCAACTTTGCAAACTCTTCACAAAGCTTCGGATTTGATGATCCGAAAATGATATCATCCACATATATCTGTATGATCAGAGTATGTCCTTTCTCTTTTCGTAGAAATAAAGTGGTGTCTATCTTCCCTTTTTGAAAGTTGTGAGCAAGTAGAAATTCTGACAGTGTGTCGTACCAGGCTCTTGGAGCTTGCTTCAACTCATACAAGGCTTTTCGTAGCTTGTAGATTAGATGTCCAGCCTTGGGTTCTATGAAACCGGGAGGTTGTTCAACGTACACCTCCTCTTAAAGATCTCCATTTAGAAATGCGCTTTTGATGTCCATTTGATAAACTACGAAGTTTTCATAAGAAGCATATGCCAAAAACATTCTGATTGCCTCAAGTCTTGCTACCGAAGCAAAGGTCTCGTCATAGTCTATTCCTTCTTCTTGATGATATCCTTTGGCTACCAGTCTGGCTTTGTTCCGGATTACTATTCCATCCATATCAAGTTTGTTTCGGAACACCCATTTAACACCAATGACTTGTTGAGACTTAGGCCTTGGTACTAGTGTCCACACATCATTTCTCTTAAATTGATTCAACTCTTCTTGCATGGCTTCTATCCAGTTCGAATCTTGAAGAGCGTCATCTACCACCTTTGGTTCTATTTGGGATAGAAAACATGAGTAAAGACAGATATTGGAGGTGGCTGCTCTTGTTCTTACACCAGCAGTAGGATCACCAATCACTTGTTCTGAGGGGTGGTTTCGAGTCCACCTGTAATTTTGTGCATGTGATGGCTGATCTTGTATAATTTGAAGCTCTGCCAGATTAGGTGGTTCAGGTATATCCGCTGGTTGAGCTTCTTTCGGACCAGATGTTTCCGTATTAGTAGGTATGGAAGAACTAAGTGGGTCTTCAACACTGTTGCTTTCAGTGTTAACTAGTCCGGACGGACTTGAAGGTACTTCGGAATTTTGGATATCCGTAGGAGTATGTCCAGAGTTTAATGGTAGTCCTGAGTCTGAACCATCCGTAGCATCATTAATATCATTTCTTCGTGCTTCACTGGTGCCATGTGGTAGGTCAGTATGTATGACAGGAACATTCATAAACTTTGAATAGTCGATGTTATTGTCCTGAACCTGTACATTAGAACTTGAAGAAGCAACTTTTGACCAATTTAGATTAGTTTCATCAAAGGTTACATGGATAGATTCTTCAACTTTAAAAAGTTTTCTATTGAAGACTCAATAAGCCTTGCTATGTAATGAGTACCCGACAAAAATCCCATCATCAGATTTTGGTTCAAATTTATTCCGAGTTTCTTTGCCGTTGTTTAATATATAGCAAGTACACCCAAAGGCTCTGAAATGTGAAATTGAGGGCTTTCGTCCTCTCCACATCTCATAGGGTGTTTTCATGGTAAGTTTATTTATTAGAGTTCTGTTCTGAACATAGCAGGCAGTGGACACAGCTTCAGCCCATAGACTGAGAGGAAGCTTTGCCCCTGCTAACATAGATCTTCTAGCCTCAACTAAAGTGCGATTCTTGCGCTCAGCTACCCCATTTTGCTGTGGAGTTCTGGGCGCAGAGAAGTCGTGCTGAATGCCCTATTCAGAACAATATCATCTCATATCTGAAAAATCAAATTCTGTACCATGATCACTCTTGATGCACTTTATGCTCAGTCCTTGTGAGTCGCTTATCCAGTTGAAAAGATCTACAAGATGCTCAAAAGTTTGATCCTTAGATTTTAAAAACGTCACCCATGTGTACCTGGTGAAATCATCGATAACCACAAGGATATATCTCGCACCAGCTAGTAACTAGTGAAGGAACACAAATGGGACCACAGAGGTCCATATGAAGAAGTTGTAGAGGAACAGTTATTGAATTAACTAATTTGCTCTTAAAGCTATGTTTGGTCTGTTTGCCAAGTTGGCATTCTCGACAGAGAGTGTCTCTGGAGTATTTGTGTTTAGGCAGACCAGTGACAAGATCAACCGATGCTAACTTAGACAAAGTCTTAAAGTTTAAATGTGCGCATCGCTTGTGCCATAGCAAACTGTCTTCATCTGATGCTGTAGTGAGGAAGCATACAGGGTCAGAAGAATTATTTCTCAAGACCATAGAGTATATGTCCCTATCTCTTGATCCGGATAACTTAACATCTCCGGATAAGTTTTCCCTTACTGTATAGGTGTTAGACATAAAGGAAACAGTAAATCCTTTGTCACATAAATTACTGACACTTAGCAAATTATGCTTCAAACGTTCGACTAGTGCAACTCTAGTGATTGATACACAGTCGTTGGTTAAAGTGCTATACCCGATGTTGGACCCCATTTTGTCTGGGTTGGACATACTAACCCCATTTGATATATATACCTTTTTACCCATGCCATATACCTTGTTGAACAAGTCCTTAGAGATTCCCTGCGATTTGCACAAAATAGATGCATTGACATGAACCGAGAAGCCTAAAATGGATAACCACTGCTACAAGTCCCTGAAGTACCCCAAGACCAATACCAGGGATAGAGGAGGAAATTTGGAGAATAACGCACTTGACTGAGCTCAATTTCGATGAAAAATGAAGAAGTTATGGCCAAAACAATTTTCATTGAAAAAAGTCAAAGTTTTCAAAAGACGGTCAATGCCCCTGGTCAATGTGCATGTGAGGAAAAGTCCGAAATGTCTATTTTTATGAATACGGGTCCTCCCAAATAATCCCCGAAAGGTCGTCCATTTTTGTATTTTGGGTGGGGGTAAAAAGGTAATTAAAAGTTTAAAAAGAACAAAAAAAAGGACCCCTCATCTCTGACGAAAAACCCTTTTGCCATTTTTTCATACCCAGCTCCCTTATCCAAAAAAAAAAAAAGAATGAAACTTCTGCAAAAAAAAAAAAACAGAGAAAACAACCAGAGTTCAAAAATTTCCCTATCCCCAGATTCTCGCCCCCCAAAAAAAAAAAAAACGCCCAGAGTTCAGATCCAAAAAGAAGAGAGCACCCAGATTTTCGCCCAACTCTCTCCCTTTTCCAAAACCAAAATCGCCCCTCTTTCCCTCTTTCTTGTTTCAGCTCTCTTTTTCCCAGAAAACGAAAAACACAAAAACAACCCAGTTCTGCCCCCTTCCTCTTACGTTTTCATAAAAAAAAAACAAGACATCAAAAAAAAAAAATACAATTCTTCTTCATTTCCCTATTTCCTACGCCCACCTTCTTTATTCCCAGTCACCAAAAATCTCAAACCCAAAAAATACGTCACTCCAGTCCTCCAAATACTAGGAAATCTTTTTCACAAATCTCATTGCCAGATTTGTTGGTTCAATGGAGCAGCGACTATAGGCATGGACGGGATTCACGCGCAACGATCCGGTGTTCGAAGCTCTAAAGTCGGTTCTATAATCCTAGTCGATTTCTGTCATTTGTTATTTCTTAGCTTATTTATCTTTATATTAGATGTAATTCTTAGTCTTTTCCTGTATATTTTCTTTCTTTTTTCAGTTGTTGTTCTGTGTTATATTTCCCTTGTATTTCGTTTTTTTCTGTATATATTGTATGCTGTAATATGTAAAGAATAGTAGTGAAAAAAAAAAGAGAGAGCAAAAAAAGGAATGAAAACAAAAAAAACAAAAGAAAAAGGGAAAAAGAGAGAGGGTGGCTTCGTTTTTTTTTTTTATGTTATTGTATGTCACAATCACACAATTCACGTTTTATTCGGATATACATGTGTTTTGATATGGTCAATTCTTAAACAAAATAAAACAAAACAAAAACAAAATGTTTCCACAGAATATTTTCTAAAACGTTTTCAATAAAAGGTTTTCAAAATGTTTTCAAAAATATCACCTTAAATATAAATATATATATATATATATATATAACAAAAAAAACATTTTGCAATAAAATGTTTTCAATAAAATGTTTTGAAAATGTTTTAATAAAATGTTTCCTAAAATGTCTCTCAAAAAAAACAAAAACAAAAAAAAAACAAAACAAAAACAAAACGTTTTTTACAAAACACAAAAACCAAAAATATTTTCTAACCCAAAAAACCAAAAAAAAAAAGGAAAATAAAAAAAACATATTTCCATTTTAGGACTTCAATTTTCGAAATAAAACCAAAAACTATAACCAACCCCTAGGATCTCATTTTCCACTTCAAACAAAAACTCAAAACTTTTAGGATTCCCTTTAGAAATTTAGGGTAAATCCATTTTAACCACGACTTGAATAAATAATTTAGCTGAATAAAATTATAGACTTTTAGGAAACTTAACCCCGTCATAGCAGTACAAATAAAATAGAAAACCTCCTCCTCCGAAAATAGATATCGAAAGGGCGCTGTAGGGGTGCTAATCCTTCCCTACATGTAACCAACTCCCGAACCTTTCTCTGATAGCGCAAACCACACCTTTAAACTACTCAAAGTAGAGGGTATCCAATTGTACCCCAAAAACAGTTGGTGGCGACTCTAAATTTTCTCACCATTGGTCTAGTTTGAGCTCACCCCAAACGGGCCCGGACGAAAACCAGTGATAACACCCGACAGTCTTACCTTTGCTGTTGTCACCATATGAAACGGATGGACCTCGTTTGTCATTAACTTCAACAAGCAGAGTCTGATCAGCCGTCATGTGTCCGGAGCATCCACTATCGAGGAGCCACTTGCTTTGATTGATCTTTAACTTCAAGTGATCCGGCAATGCATTCCAGAGATGCTCTTGAAAGACAACAGTTTACACTTTTGGTGCCCAAACTTGTTTCGGGCGGTTAGAAAGAACAACATTAGTGTCAACAGTTCCGGATTTAACTTTGCTAAGACTTTTAGCTTTCCAGGTTGACATTAATTTGTTAGTTTCAGCTGCTTCTTTTACTTGGGTTTTCTTGGGAGACACACTCCTTTGAGATTTAGATTTTGTTTTGCTCGAAGAACCCTTTTTATTGAACTGATCTTTATTGGTACGAACTTGATTACAAAGCCAGTTATTAGATAAACTCCAACATTCATAGTGATAATGACCTATTTCCCTACAGATGGAACAGACACTATAATGCGGAGTACAAACAGGGGATACAAGTTTCTTAGATTTTACAGACTTTCTACTCTGTTCCCTATGGCCTAGTCCATTGCAATTGGGTGACACGCTCTTGGCCCTAGATGCGTCAGCCTTTGCCTTTCCTTTCTTTTTGGGTGCTACAATTTTGGCTTCAACAGCAGCAACCTTCCCTTCATCATTAGTTACGGGTGCTACTGCTCCGGGAAGTGCAGTAACAGCCTTAGTTCCACAGTCATAGACTATGGTGCCACCTGAAATGAAACCATCCAATGGTTTAAATGTACTAACAGGATAAAGGTTGGTTAGTTTCGGAATGAAATCCGGAGGATACTCAGTAGTCTGTGTGGAGGTCGATGGTTCAGAACCTAGGCCAGGTTTAACTCAGATGTTGTCAGGGTTAGTCCTAAAGGTAGAGGCTATTTCTCCGGATTTTAGCCACTTACGATTTATTTCTTTTTCCTGTTCCAGTTCATTTTTGAGTCGCTTCACAATAACTTTTAGGCCAGTAAGGTTGGTATTTAACAGGTGATTTTCAGCTCTTAGATCATGATACCAAGCCTCTTTACTCCTGAAGTTAGTTATGTCCTTTTCTAATCTAGCAACAGTAATCTCAAGACGTTTATTCTGACTTTCCATATCTTTGTACATTTGTGTAATTATTAGTCTCTCATTCTTTTCATGATCATGTTCAATAATTAGAGATTCTAATTTACTCATGAGCTCAGAGATCGAAGGTACCTCAGAATTTGCCATGAGGCAGACGTTCGGCTTGAGAGTTGGCTCATCATCCGAGGATTCCTCCTCTTCTTCCGAGCCAGTGATGTATTTTGTGACGAACTCCTTCCTCTTGTTCTTGTTGTTGTCTGAGGTGGAGCGGTGAGGAGTTACCTTGTCACTTTTCTTGGCCACTTTAGATTTGGATTTGTAGTCCTTGGCCCAGTGACCGATTTTCCCACAGTTGTAGCATTCCTGGGAACTAGACTCCAGTCGCTCCTTCCTTCGGAAAGATGATGAGGAGCGTCTCCTGAATCCTTTTTTGCTTTTCCGTAGGAATCGCTCAAAGGATTTGACAAGGAGAACTATTTCCTCCTCCTCATCAGAGTCAGAATTCTCGGACTCGTCCGTATCATCATTCCTCAGTATATTGAGACATTCCGTAGCTTTGAGAGCTACCTCCTTTTCTTTCCGAGCTATTTTCTGGTCCTGGTCAGAGTATTTAAACCTGACCTCGTGAGTTTGTAGCTCTCCATATAGTTCTTCAAGGGGAACATACTACCAGTTCTTGTCAGATTGCATCTGGAGTTGTTTAGAGTAGTAGCGATCCGGCAAGGAGCGAAAGAACTTGTCATTGATCTGAGATTGAGAATAATGCTCATTGACAGTTTTTAGCTCAAGGATGAACTTGCCGAATATCTGATAGATGCTCTCAAGTGATTCGCCCGTTTTGTGATTGAAACTCTCAAAGTTCTGCCTGAGAGTTTCCCTCATAGAGGATTGTCAGTTTATCCCAGACAGCTTTCGCTGTCGTGTAGCCCTGGACGTCCATGAAAGCCTCGGAATCCAAAGACGATGTAACATATACCAGAGCCTTTTCGTTAGCACACTGCCAGGCTCTTTCATCATTGGTGAGTTCGGCATCAGTCTTTGGTCTTCTAACTCCATGTTCTCTGATAGTCATCGGAGTGGTTATCTCCTGATGAAGACATGGCCACATGAGATGATCATGGCAAACCATGAACATTCCCATGCGAGCTTTCCACTGGGAGAAAAGCTCAGGTGTGAACTTGGGTGGTTTTGTCAGAGTGAAGCTAGAACTTCGTGGTTCTGAAGCAGCGGCTGTCATCACTGGTTTTCGTCCGGGCCCGTTTGGGGTGAGCTCAAACTAGACCAATGGTGAAAAATTTTAGACTCACCACAAACTGTTTTTGGGGTACAATTGGATACCCTCTACTTTGAGTTGTTTCAAGTGTGTGGTCCGCGTTATCAGAGAAGGGTTCGGGAGTTGGTTACGTGTAGGGAAGGATTAGCACCCCTACAGCGCCCTTTCGGTATCTAATTTAGGAGGAGGAGGTTTTTATTTTATTTGTACTGCCATGACTAGGTTAAGTTTCCTAAAGAGTCTATGATTTTTATTTGGCTAAGTTATTTGTCAAAGTTATGGTTAAAATTGATTTACCCTAAATCCCTAAACGGAATCCTAAAAGTTTTGGGTTTTTGTTTGAAGTGAAGAATGAGATCCCACCAGTTGATGTTGGTTTTGGTTTTTTGTTTTGGAAATTTAAGTCCTAAAAATTGGTATTTATTTTCCCCTTTTTTGGTTTTTTGGGTTAGAAAACATACATTTTTTTTGTTTTTTATGTTTTGTAAAAAACATTTTGTTTTGGTTTTGCTTTCTTTTGTATTTTTTTTCTTTTTTTTTTGGAAGGTAAAACATGTTTTTTTTTTTTTGCTTTGTGTTTTAAATGGAATTGGAACTCCTAAATATGGAAACGTGCATTTTTTAGATGCTTTCTTTTTTCTTTTTTCTTTTTGATTTGAAATGCATTTTTTGTGGTTTTGAAAATGTTTTTTTTTGTTTTGTTTTTTTTAAGGAGACATTATGAACACATTTTGAAAACTTTTTATAGAAAAACATGTTATAGAAGACCTTTTGGAAAAACATTTTGTGGAATACATTTTGTTATTTTTTTTGTTGTGTGTTTTTTAAAGCTTTGAACCTAAATCTACGCGTTTCAATAATTGAAAATACATAGGAACACATATATCAAAATAGATGTAAAGTGTGTGAGTGTGACATCCACAAAAGAAAAATAAAAGCACTCTTTTTCATCTTTTTTCTCATGTCTCTATTTTTTGTCCCTCTTTTTTTTTACTGCACTTTACATATTACAACATAGACAGTATCAACAATCATAAACAGAACAAAATACTATGGCTTACATCAAGTATGGATATAAATAAGCTAAGAAGCAATAAACACACAAATACAAATGAATTAGAAATTGAACCGACTTTAGTTTGGGTAGGACTTCAACACCGGCCTTCCGTTTGAGTTATCCTGTCTGCGCCGTTATTCTTCAGATTGAAAAAGCACCAAATCCAGTAATTACTAAAATCGGATGGGATATATCATGGAGACTGCAGTGCTGTGTTGGAACTGAGAGCAAATGATGAGAGGATTTTTATTTGGGGTTTTGGGCAGAAAAACGTGAGAGGGGGTTTGAAGATGGTAGAGTTTTCTTTGCTTTGGGCAAGAAAACTCGTAAAAAGGAAAAAAAAGTCTGGGAGATCTCCTTTTTTTCTTTTTGGAAAAGAAGCTTGAAAGGGGAAAAATCTGGGTAGCTTTTTTGATTTTGGAACAGGGAGAATTTGGGGCGAAAAATCTAGGTATTTTTTAGGTGTAATCTTGGCGTTTTCTTTTCGTGTGGGAGCTGAACTCTTCCTTTTTTTTTTTGATCAAATAGCTGGGTATGATTGAAAATGGTAGCAGGTTTTCGTGCCTCTCTGTTTTCTTTTTCTCTTTTTTTTTCTCTGCTCAACTCTCTGTTTTTTTCTTTTTTCTCTCTCTCTTTTGCGCTAGGACGAGGCTGGGGTGTAATAATGGTAGCAGGTTTTTTCAACGATGATGGCTCTCTGTTTTTTTTCTGGGCGTTTTTTTTGGGAGGAAGCTGGGGTGTTTTTTTTTTATGTATCGATGGGTCTCTCTATGTGTCTCTCTTTCTCGCGTGGACAGGAGCCTGGATTGAAAGGCTGGCAGAATTTTTGGTTGGATTGTCATTAATTGCTGCATTTAATGCTCTATTATGAAGGCCAGCGTTTTTTTAATTGCAGATTTTGTGCTTTGTCTGGTGGTTGGACAGCCTGTGCGTAAAATGGGGCAGCTCGTGATTGCCGTTTCGTTCTTTTGTGAGCACATGCATCTGACAGGCGTTGAAAGGCATCTTTGACAATTGCTAGCAAATAAAAACACATCTCGTGAGCAGCCAGCGAGAGGAGCCAAACAACGAAAGTCAGACGTTAAGGGTCAGAATGTCGGCAGGGTCGAAGGTGCGATGGGTCGAATTTTCGGTGGGGCGAAAGTCAACGGTCAACGGGTCAAAGTGACGGCAGGTCGAAGGTCAATGGCCAACGGGTCGAAGGGTCGAAGGTCGGAGGTTGACAGGCTTCGAGGGTCCGTGGGTCGTAGGTCAAGGTTCGAAGGTTCGCAGGTCAAGGCATCGCAGGTCAAAGCGTCGTAGGTCGCGTGTCAAGGTTCGTAAGTCGCGGGTTGAAGGTTTATAGGCTTCGAGGGTCAAGGGTCGGAGGGTCGAAAGGGCGAGTCGAAGGTCGGAGTGTCGGCAGCAGGGCTTCGAGGCTTCGAGGCTTCGATGCTTCGAGGCTTCAAGGCGTCGATGCTTCGAGGCTTCAAGGCGTCTATGCTTCGAGGCTTCGAGGCTTCGAGGCTTCGGGGCTTCGATGCTTCGGGGCTTCGAGGCTTCGAAGGTCAAGGGGTCGAAGTGTCGACAGGTCAACGGGCAACGGTCATGGTCAACGATCAACGGTCAATGGTCAACCCCAAAGTTTTTTTTTACTTTTAATTACCTTTTTACCCTTACCCACAATGCAAAAATGGACGACCTTTTAAGGATTGTTTGGGAAGACTCGTATTCGCCTACATAGACATTTTGGAGAGTTTCGCGTGATCACTTTTTTGGGCAGTTTGACCAGGGGCATTGACCGTCTTTTGCAAGTTTGACTTTTCTAAAGAAAGTTGTTTTGGCCATAACTTCTTGATTTTAAATCAGAATGGAGCTCGGTCAAGTGCGTTATTCTCCAAATTTCTTCCTTTATCACCTGGTGTAGGTCCTGGGGCGCTTCAAGGATTTGTAGTAGAAGTCATTAATTTTGGACTCCCCCGTCCGTGTCAATTGTATCCATCTCATGCAAATTGGGGCTAACATCAATTCGAACCATTTCTTGGAGGTATGGGATCATTGTGGACCTGTTCAACAAGGTATATGGCATGGGTAGAAAGGTATATCAAATGGGGTTAGTATGTCCAACCCGGACAAAATGGGGTCCAACAGCTGCCCCTCTTTGTGCATTATTTGTGTACAAACAGTGTACAAAGATAAAAGGGAGTCATTTTGGACGGGTTGGAGCACTTACCTGACTTACCTAGCATAGGGGAAGAGTAGAATGCGACATTTGGGTCTGTCCCCGTGATGCAAGAGGGCTTCATAGGTCAGTGGACTTGGATAATACTTTGATGCGGCATCTAAGGCTGCCTACGATGTAAAGATATGGGAGATTGAAAGCCTACAACAATGACAGGCTTGAACTGAAAAAGAGAGCCTTCGGCAATGATAGACTTTGGTTAAAAAATGAAAAGCCCGCAGCAATGATAGGCTTGAACTGAAAAGTGAAAAGGCCCACAAAAATGGTGGGCGTGAACTAAAAATTGAAAGGCCCACAGCAACGATAGGCTCGAATTGAATATGGATAGCCCACAGCAACGATAGGCTTGAATAGAAAAATGTAAAAGGCCCACAACAATGATGGGCGTGAACTAAAAATTGAAAGGCCCACAGCAATGATAGGCTCGAATTGAAAATGGATAGCCCACAGCAACGATAGGCTTGAATTGAAAATGGATAGCCCACAACAACGATAGGCTTGAACTGAAAAATGTAAAAGGCCCACAACAACGATGGGCGTGAACTAAAAATTGAAAGGCCCACAGCAACGATAGGCTCGAATTGAAAATGGATAGCCCACAGCAACGATAGGCATGAATTAAAAATGGATAGCCCACAGCAACGATAGGCTTGAATTGAAAATGGAAAAGCCCACAGCAACGATAGGCGTAAACTGAAAATGGAAAAACCCACAACAACGATAGGCTTAGATTGAAAATGGAAAAGCCCACAGCAACGTTAGGCTTAAACTGAAAAATGGAAAGCCCACAGCAACGATAGGCTTGAATTGAAAATGGAAAAACCCACAGCAACGTAGGCTTGAATTAAAAATGGATAGCCCACAGCAACGATAGGCTTGAATTGAAAATGGAAAAGCCCACAACAACGATAGGCGTAAACTGAAAATGGAAAAACTCACAGCAACGATAGGCTTAGATTGAAAATGGAAACACCCACAGCAACGTTAGGCTTAAACTGAAAAATGGAAAGCCCACAGCAACGATAGGCTTGAATTGAAAATGGAAAAACCCACAGCAACGATTGGCTTAAACTGGAAATGGAAAAGCCTACAGCAACGATAGGCGTAAACTGAAAATGGAAAAGCCCAAAGCAACGATAGGCTTAGATTGAAAATGGAAAAGCCCACAGCAACGTTAGGCTTAAACTGGAAAATGGAAAGCCCACAGCAACGATAGGCTTAAATTGAAAATGAAAAGTCCACATCAATGATAGGCTTAAATTGAAAATGGAAAAGCCTACAGCAACGATAGGCTTAAATTGACAATAGGAAGGCCCACAGCAACGATAGGCTTGATGGTCCCTTGGAGCCTAAAGGGGGGGGGTGAATAGGCTCTTATTCGAACTCTTTCTTTTCTCTCAAGACACAAAGACTTATCTAGTTTAAGTGATAATATCACTGCGGAAGATAACCAGATAGTGGAAGTATTTTGTTTTATTATCACAAAGTGATTACAACAAAATAGAAGCAAACACTCTCTTACACTCTGTTTACAACTTTGAATTCACACACTAGCCAAGTGCCTTTTCTATTTTTGCACTTCTTCGCTCTAGCTCACTCTCTTTACAAGAAGTATAAGTATGAATATTTATACAAAACATTCCTAAGAGACAACCTTGGAACTTGAAGTTCCGGAATGCGTTCCGCACTAACTATCCCTCGGTAATCTATCTGCCTTGACTGCTGCGGATTGTGGAGCTCAAGATCTTGGATTTGAAGAGTATAAGTGTCTTTGTGAGTTCCGAGATACAATTAAGGTTGTGTCCACATATCCGGATGATCCACGTGTAAGATTCTTCTTGTTCTAAATGCATTCTTCTTACATCGGGACAGCACGAGCCGATAACTTTAAATGCGGTTTCATTGGAGCGTGTCTTCTTGGTCCGGTGTAATTTTCCTTACTCCGTAGTTAATGAAGCTCGGAACCTTACTCCGTGTCAGTGGTTGCTTACTCCGTATCTATTCGGTACTAGAATCCTTAGTCCGTGTCAGCGCTTCCTTACTCCGCATGTAAGTTCCTTACTCCGTATGTAAGTTCCTTACTCCGTATGTAAGTTCCTTACTCCGTGTGTAAGTTCCTTACTCCGTGTGTAAGTTCCTTACTCCGTATGTAAGTTCCTTACTCCGTATGTAAGTTCCTTACTCCGGGCGAGTAATAAGTCCGGATTCCTTACTCCGCATCTATTTTCCTTACTCCGCACTTATTTTCCTTACTCCGCACTTATTGTTACTTGGTTATTTACCAAGTGTTTGACGACACTAACTCTTGTCCGGATCAGGATTATGTATCCTGTCCTTAGCTTTGCTCTCACGAGTGCATCTTTGGATTAGTGACATACCTTCGCAATGATCAAATAAACACAAAAGATCTCAGATCAAATTACATAAGGCTTTAACGGCATTATCCAAATTTTGGGTTTGATCCAACAATCTCCCCCAATTATGGATATGCCTAAACCCTTTGTAATCTGATCTGGTAAGCGATGCAAACGAATATCATACGGAATATACACCACAACCAATTTCATTGATCAGCAACTAAATACAAATCAGCCTTAATACAGATTTTTCACTAAGGTACATAAGGCTTACTATACTTGAAGATCATAGTTCTGCCTTCTCTCTTAGCTCCATTGTCCGTCTGCATCGTAAAGGTGGAGTGTTGGCTCCAATGTTTGTCCACGGTTAAGAACGATTTGATGAAATGACAAACAAAGGCTCCGCAGCCTATCTCCATCCAGTTGTTGTGGCACTTGCTTCTTGCCCCGGAATGTCGCCTTGAGTTTCTCAGTAGAGCGCAGGGGTGTGATACCCAACTCTTCATATAGTCCGGCTTTCTTCACGGCTTCGGTTAGTCCGAGACACAGAGGTTCCCATTGATTCTTCCTAACGAAGTGCTCCACAATCCGATGAGAATCAATGAGAATCATCTGCTTGGATTGAATCATGAAGACGACCATCATGAAGTGTGGCGACATGATCCGGTACGGAATGAGGATGGTTGAGAGAGTTTTCCATGGCTTGCTATCTTCAGCGTTCCGTCGATGTAAGTCTGAATTAACTCCACACCTGGGAAGATAGCCCTCATTCCAACATGGCAGAACTTCAAACAAGTGCCCATCTTCGTAAAGAGATGGAAACACCTCATCTCCATTTTAGCGACTCTCGAGAAGTTATCAATGTCTTCTCGTAGTAAAGAGTCCTTTCTCCGAACAAAGAGTCCGAATGTCGGACGGAGAGAAAGGATACATTTCGGAAAGACATCGTCTCTCGGCAGACGACGCAAGATAGGCCTTCATTGCCTTGCGCAAGCTTCCATCCGCATCGGACGGGTCAAACTCCGCATAGGATGGGAGGAAGGTACAGCTGCGGATGAAGAGGATGGAGGAGGAGCTGGAGGTGCAAGAGAGGAGCTAGGTTGAGAGAAGCGGCTTCGTTTGGGAATTTGAACTCCCTGAAGCACCGAAGTGGCAAGTCGCTTCTCGGTCCGGGAAGATGGTTGTGGGGGCGAAGGAGTAGATGGATCGGATGACACTTTCTCCCCCGGTTTGGCAGATCGCCGGGAAGCAACGGGAGGACGAGCCATCGTATGCGCCGGATCCGCGAAGGAAGTAGATAGTGAATGAACGGAGGTGGCGACAAGATCCATTTTCTGCTCAATGGAAGTGGAGGAGTCGGTGAGGGCGGAGAGTAGTTGGGCGCCGAGGGCATCAACTTTGGCGGCGATGGCGGAAATTTGGGCGCTTTGAGCGTGAGCATGGCGGTCCAGTGAGCGGAAAGCACGGCATCGGAGTGGACCGTGCCAAAAGAGGCACGCCCAAGGGCTAACTCTGGAGCTTTGGAGGACTCCCCCGCATGAACGGGGAGCAGGAGTGCGGTGGGCGGAGGAGTCCGCGGGAGTAGAAGAAGCAGCAGGAGCATCCGGAGCATCGAGGCATCCGGAGCTTCGGAGGCATCCGGAGCATTGGAGGCATCCGGAGCAAGAGACCCGCTTTGACCGGACAAGTCAACTACGGGAATCGCGGCGGCAGGAGAAGAGGGCCCGGCCTTAGCAGGAGAAGGACTTCGGGTAGCAGGGGCCGGGCCTGAGGGTGTAGGGAACGACACATCGGGAATGGCGGCCGGCGTAAGAAAGCCGTGGTCCCGATTCCGGATGATCATAGTCTCCGGGGATTGGGTATTGCGTGTGTAAAACACCCGGAGATCGTTGTCAGGAATGGAGGAGGTGTGGGCTAGCCGAAACGGAGCCGGAGGTCCGTTAAGGTGACGGCGGAGAGATGGTCAAGGTAATCTCGGGGTTGAGGTAGAGGAGGCAAGGGGGCTTCGGGAGAAGCGGCCGGGACATCGGCGGTGGCGGCGGCAACAGCGGTATCAACCGCAGCGGCTATAGTGGATGTGGAGGGAGTGGGGACATCAGCAGCAGAGGGGGCCGAGGAAACGGCTCTCGACGCACCGCGCTTAGAGGGCCCCGCAACCTCGGACGGTTCAGCACGGACGCTTAGCCGGGAGGCCCGTGAGTGGGAGGGCGCGGCTACGGACCGAATCCGGGAGGATCGGTGTACGGAACCGACCTCGGGGGCTTGGGCGTCGGAGGGGTCACCAACGTAGCCGCCTTGTTGTTCCGAGGCGGCAGAGCGCGGAGAGCTACCGTGGGTCGGCGAGCGGTCATGTTTCCGTCCGGCGTAAGGTGACGAAGATAAAGAGCCGAGGGAAACGAGACAGCATCAACTTGGGCGAAATGGTCCGGACGAAGATACCGGAAGACAATGCCGAGGATGCGCCCATAGGAATGGTTTTTGGGACCATTCTCGCAGCAAACGAAATAAGAACATCCCCCAATCCATCGGAAGACCTTCAAAAACGCCGTACATGGCCAGGTAGAAGATCGTACGGAACCGAGTCCAGGGCTGATGTGCGAGCCAGGTAGGCATCGACTTAGAATAGTCGCCATACATCGATAGCGACCCTGGAAGGATTTCACCTTGTATTCCTTCCCTTTGGATGTGCACCCCATAGAAGCCGCCATCGGTTCGGCATCCGGACGCTGTGGTTCACCAAGAGGAAGGTGAAGAGCGGCGCGGAGAACGCCGGAGTGATGATGATGGATTCGCCGCGGACATGAGAGGTTATGGAATCGGTAGTGCGGCGAATCCGTTGGTAATACTCAAGAATGTCATCGATAAAAAGATCGATGGGATTGGAGACCAGGTTGAGTATGTGCGAGGCTTCAAGAAGAGGGCGAAGATGGTGAAACCAATTCGGAGGATTAGAAACAGCATTCCAATCAACTAGATGGCCAGGATTAACGCCAGGAAAGAAAGATTCGGGTGCCATTGCAGATTCGATGGGAAGGAAAAGAGGAAAGGTGAGGTCTTGACAGTAGAAGGAGCAACGAGAGGGTTAGGGATTTGAAATAAGCAATACTCGTGCTTCGCAGAATGATCCGAACATATAAGACCAAGTCCGCAAATGTCGGCGGGTCTAGGAATGTGGGAGTGAGGTGGGGACCCGCGCGACATGCCGATGTCATTTGTCTGGATATCGAGGCGTCTCCGAATAACACGATGTCGTGGAGACCGCATGACCAAGTAGCGATGACAACTGGTTGCCATCCAGGAGAAGTGTGTGTGCAACCCGAGATAGGCATTTAATGAATCATCATTATTCCTCCTCAAAAGCATGCGACATATGAGTATACGTGGATTGTCACAATTGAACAAAGTCGGAGTCCGGAGGAAAGAGCCGACACTCATCCTGGAGTTAATAATATTCGTGAAAGAGTATCCGGATGAATAATAGACCTTGTCCGTCGTAAACGAGTTTGGTGAGAATGTAGAGTAGATTCCTTTGCGGTCAATAAGTCAAAGAGAAGAGAAGTACCACAACACTTCAAATCCGAGACTATGGACTGGATTTATCAATACGATTGCAAAGAAAATCTGAACCTTGTAGCTAAATAAAAATATCCTGAAAATACAAAAGCTTAACAGGCAAAGATTAGTACAGATTAGAGAAGATAATCAATGAAAAACAACATAATCCGAACTAATAAGAAACAGAACTCATGCATGGCTAAGAATGTAGTAGACGTACGCAATGTGAACTTGATCAATATTACCGAGTCAGGGCATATGTCAGATAGCAATACACAGGTTCATATAGGTCAACATAGCGAAACCGTCTTTGCCGAACAGCGTAGCTAAGATTAATTAAAGGTCAAATGATTTGGCTTCATTAGGATTCATGAGTGTGAGATGAAAAGGTGAACACATGTCAAAAGAATGCAGATGATTAATCGATTAAAATGCATGGTTGAAGGAAGAACATACATCCACACATGCCACTTTTCCGATTTAAAACAAGCATGTCCATCGGATCCGGAAGTAATAGCGTAGAGAAGGGAGAATCCGAGACATATTAGGGGTTCATTGCTGCTCCCCCGTAGATCATTTAATCCTCTCAATGAAAAGCTCCCCCTCGGATAGACAGTCAAGGAAAAAGGTCATGAGACATATACGGGGGGTATTCCTGAATAAAATATAAAGCATTTTCTCCCCCGTAGATTGTGCAATCCTCTCGGTTGACCGTTCCAATTTGTAGTTCAGCACCGTCTATCTTATTAGAAGACTATACTTCGTAAGCTGATCGGAATGCGTTTGTGTATTCATCCACCAGGCATTCCAAGCTAGCCCATTTCACTCCTTCAACTATGCACGTTAATGGAGTAATCTAAATGAACATGCTTTGATCATGTGGTGATTAATGGATATGAAGATCATGAATCCGATCGAGGTAAATCATATAAACCGTAATTATGTTAGCTTTAAACGACTTCAGTCGGGAAACGCAAGCATCCTCCCAAACCGAGGTTGAGATTAACATCGAAACATGGAACCGTGGAGTCGGTAAGTATGATCAGCAATGCGGTCTTTCTACTACTTTCAGGAAACATACAATGCATGGTTTGTGAGAGAATATCTTGTTGTGAAATTTAAATGAGAAACTATGCAGAGAAGTCGAGCATACCTAGTTGGAAGAGTAGCTCGGAAAACCTCGCATCGGGGAGGGGCTTTGTAAATATGTCTGCTAATTGATCTTCAGGTGGCAACATGTTCCAGTGAAATATGCTTTTTAAGAACATGATCGCGTATGAAGTGATACCTGACCTCAATGTGCTTCGTCTTAGGATGCATGACAGGATTGTTGCTGATGGCAATTGCACTAGTGTTGTCACAGTAAAGTGGAATAGAGGACATGTTGAATCCGTAGTCGGTAAGTTGACTTTGCATCCAAAGTAGCCGTCTGCAACAACTTCCAGCAACGATATATTCCGCCTCAAGCAGAGAGGTTAATACGGAATTCTGCTTCTTACCGAACCATGAGATCAATCTATTTCCAAGAAACCGACACGTTCCGCTTGTGCTTTTCCTGTCGATGCGACATCCAGGAAGTCGGCATCGAGTACCCTGATAAGGTGAAGTTGGACTCCTTTGAGTACCAGAGTCCCAAATTCATCGTCCCTTTGAGATACCTTAAGATCCGTTTTACATGAAGCATATGTGACTCCTTGGGATTCGCTTGATATCGTGCACAAATGCAAGTTGCAAACATAATGTCTGGGCGACTTGTTGTAAGATAGAGCAAGGATCCGATCATCCCTCGTAGTCAGTCACATTTACCGATATGCCGTCCATATCCGGATCTAACTTGGCACCGAGGCATTGGAGTTTTGACGGGAGATGAACCTTCCATACCAAACTTCTTAATAAGATCGCGAGTGTACTTAGCCTGATTGATAAAGATTCCTTCCTTTAATTGTTTGACTTCAATTCCAAGGAAGTAGGACGGTTCTCCCATCATGCTCATTTCAAACTTGCCTGTCATCAACTTAGCAAACTCTTCACAAAGCTTCGGATTTGTTGATCCGAAAATGATATCGTCCACGTATATTTGTACGATCGAGTGTGTCCTTTCTCTTGTCGTAGAAATAGGGTGGTATCTATCTTCCCTTTTTGGAAGTTATGAGCAAGTAGGAATTTCGACGAGTGTGTCGTACCAGGCTCGGGAGCTTGCTTCAAACCATATAGAGCTTTCGAAGTTTGTAGACAAGATGTCCTGCCTTAGGTTCAATGAAGCCGGGAGGTTGTTCAACATACACCTCCTCTTGAAGGTCTCCATTCAGGAATGCGCTCTTGACGTCCATTTGATAAACTATGAAGTTTTCATATGAAGCATACGCCAGAAACATTCGGATTGCCTCAAGTCTTGCGACCGGAGCAAAGGTTTCATCATAATCTATTCCCTCTTCTTGACGATATCCTTTGGCTACCAGCTGGCTTTGTTCCGGATTACTATTCCATCCGTATCAAGTTTGTTCCGGAACACCCATTTAACGCCAATGACTTCCGAGACTTAGGCCTTGGTACTAAGGTCCACACATTATTTCTCTTAAATTGATTCAGTTCTTCTTGCATGGCTTCTATCCAGTTTGAATCCTGAAGAGCTTCATCTACCACCTTTGGTTCTATTTGAGATAGAAAGCATGAGTGAAGACTCATGTTTGAGGTGGCTGCTCTTGTTCTTACACCAACAGTAGGATCACCAATCACTTGATCCGAGGGATGGTTTCGAGTCCATCTATAATTTCGTGCGTGTGTTGGTTGTCCTTGAACAATTTGAAGCTCTTCCAGATTGGGTGGTTCAGTTGTATCAACTGGTTGGGCTTCGTCCGGAGTAGATGTTTCCGTATTTAGAGGTACGGATGAACTGATTGGTTCTTCAACACTGTTTCTTTCAGGTGTTAACTAGTCCGGACGGACTTGAAGGTGCTCCGAATTTTGTGTATCTGCAGGAGTTTGTCCGGAGCTAAGTGGTAGTCCGGAGTTAAGTGGTAGTCCGGAGCTAAGTGGTAGTCCGGAGCTAAGTGGTAGTCCGGAGTCCGAGTCATCCGTAGCATCATCCACAAAATTCCGTTGTGTTTCGCGGATGCCACGTGGTTGGTCAGGATACCGGTCCAGGATGTGTAGCAGGAATATTCATAAACTTTGAGTAATCGACGTTTCGTTTATGACCTGCAGATTAGAATTTGAAGGACCGACTTTTGACCAATCGAGATTAGCTTCATCAAAGGTTACATGGATAGATTCTTCAACTTTAGAAAGTTTTCTATTGAAGACCCGATAAGCCTTGCTATGAAGTGAGTACCCGACAAAAATCCCATCATCGGATTTTGGTTCAAATTTATTCCGGGTCTCTTTGCCATTGATCATTATATAGCAAGTACATCCGAAGGCTCGAAATGTGAAATTGAAGGTTTTCGACCTCTCCACATCTCATAGGGTGTTTTCATGGTAGATTTATTTATTAGAGTTCTGTTTTGAACATAGCAGCGGTGGACACAGCTTCAGCCCATAGAGCGAGAGGAAGCATTGCCCCTGCTAACATGGATCTACCAGCTTCAACTAAAGTTCGATTCTTGCGCTCAGCTACCCCATTTTGTTGTGGGGTTCGGGCGCAGAAAAGTCATGTTGTATGCCCTGTTCGAACAATATGATCTCATTTCGGAAAAATCAAATTCCGTACCATGATCACTCCTGATGCATTTAATGCTCGGTCCTTGTGAGTTGCTTATCCAGTTGAAGAGATCTACAAGATGTTCAAAAGTTTGATCCTTTGATTTCAGGAACATCACCCATGTGTATCTGGTGAAATCATCGATAACCACAAGGGTATATCTCGCCCCGACTAGTGATGAAACAGATATAGGACCACATAGGTCCATATGAAGAAGTTGCAGAGGAGCAATTATTGAGTTAACCGATTTGCTCTTAAAGCTGTGTTTGGTCTGTTTACCAAGTTGGCATTCTCGACAGAGAGTGTCTCTGGAGAACTTGAGTTTGGGTAGACCAGTGACAAGATCAAGTGATGCTAATTTAGACAAAGTCTTAAAGTTCAAATGTGCGCATCGCTTGTGCCATAACCAACTATCTTCATCTGTTGCTTTCGTGAGGAAACATACAGGGTCGAAGAATTATTTCTTAAGACCACCGAGTATATGTCCCCATCTCTTGATCCGGATAACTTAACATCTCCGGATAAGTTTTCTCTTCGTACAGGTGTTGGACAAAAAAGGAAACAAGAAATCCTTTGTCACATAGTTTCCCGACACTTAGCAAATTATGCTTTAAACCTTCGACTAGTGCAACTTTAGTGATTGATACACAGCCGTTAGTTAAAGTGCCATACCCGACAGTCTTACCTTTCTTTGTTGTCGCCATATGAGACGGATGGACCTTGTTTATCATTAACTTCTACAAGTAGAGTCTGGTCACCCGTCATATGTCCGGAGCATCCACTATCAAGGATCCACTTGCTTTGATTTATCTTTAACTTCAAGTGATCCGGCAATTCATTCCAGAGATGCTCCTGAAAGACAACAATTTACACTTTTGGTGCCCAAACTTGTTTCGGGCGGTTAGAGTGAGCCAGCAGTATTGTCAACATTTACGGATTTGATTTTGTTAGGACTCTTAGCTTTCCAAGTTGACATTAACTTGTTAGTTTCAATCGCTTCTTTTATTTGGGATTTCTTGGGAGAGACACTCCTTTTAGATTTAGATTTTGTTTTGCTCGAAGAACCCCTTTTATAAAACTGATCTTTATTTGATTGAAATTGATTACAAAGCCAGCTATCGGATAGACTCCAACATTCATAGTGATAATGACCCATTTCCCTACGGATGGAACAGACACTATAATGTGAAGTACAAACAGGGGATACGGGTCTCTTAGATTTTACTGATTTTCTACTGTTCCACGTGGCCTAATCCATTACGTTTGGGTGACGCGCTCTTGGCCCTAAATGCGTCGGCCTTAGCCTTGTCTTTCTTTTTGGGTGCTACGGTTTTGGCTTTAAGCGCAGCAGCCTTCCCTTCATCTTTAGTTACGGGTCTACTGCTTCGGGAAGTGCAAGAATGACCTCGGTTCCACGATCATAAACTATGGTGCCACCTGAAATGAAACCATCCAACGGTTTAGATGTACTAACAGGATATAAGTTGGTTAGTTTAGGAGTGAAATCCGGAGGACACTCGGTGGCTTTAGCTATGGAGGTTGATGGTTCAGAACCTAGACCAGGTTTGACTCGAATGTCGTCGGGATCGGTCCTAAAGGTAGAGGCTATTTCCCCGGATTTTAGCCACTTACGATTTATTTCTTTTTCCTGTTCCAATTCATTTTCGAGTCTTTTAACTATAACTTTTAGGCCTGAGAGATTGGTATTTAAGAGATGATTTTCAGCTCTTAGATCATGATACCAAGCTTCCTTTCCCCTGAAGTCGGCGACGTCCTTTTCGATTCTATTAATGGTAAATTCGAGACGTTTATTCCGACTTTCCATATCTTTGTACATTTGAGTTATTATTAGTCTCTCATTCTTTTCATGATCACATGCAATAGTAAGAGATTCTAATTTACTCAGGAGCTCGAGAGATAGAAGGTACCTCGTATTTGCCATGAGGCGGACGTTCGGCTTAATGGTCGGCTCATCATCCGAGGATTCCTCCTCTTCTTCCGAGCCACTCATGTATTTTGTCACGAGCGCCTTTCTCTTGCTCTTGCCGTTATCCGAGGTGGAGCGGCGAGAATTTACCTTGTCACTTTTCTCGGCCACCTTTGCTTTGGACCTGCATTCCTTGGCCCGGTGACCAGTTTTCCCACAGTTGAAACATTCCTGGGAACCGGACTCGGGTCGCTCCTTCCGTTGGAACGATGATGATGAGCGTCTTCGACCCCCTTTCTGCTTTTCCGTAGGAATCGCTCAAAGGATTTGACAAGAAGGGCTATCTCCTCCTCCTCGTCGGAATCGAATTGTCGGATACGTCCGTATCATCATTCCTCGGTATGTTTAGACATTCGGTAGCTTTGAGAGCTACCCCCTTTTCTTTCCGAGCTATTTTTTCATCTCTCGTCGAGTACTTAAACCCGACTTCGTGAGTCCGCAGCTCTCCATATAGTTCTTCAAGGGGAACATACCGCCGCTTTTTGTTGATTGCATCTGGAGTTGTTTGGAGTAGTAGCGATCCGGCAAGGAGCGAAAGAACTTGTCATTGATCTGGGATTGAGAGTAATGCTCATTGACAGTCTTCGGTTCAAGTATGAGCTTGCCGAATCTCCGATAGATGCTTTCAAGTGATTCGCCCGGTTTATGATTAAAACTCTCAAAGTTATGTCCGAGAGTACAGATCACATTCTGCATCTGGGACCGACTCCCCTCATAGAGGATTGTCGGTTTGTCCCAAACGGCTTTTCTTTGTCGTGCAGCCCTGGACGTCCGTGGAAAGCTTCGGAATCCAAGGACGATGTAACATAAGCCGAGCCTTTTCACTAGCGCCATTGCCAGGCTCTTTCATCGTTGGTAAGTTCAAGATCGTCTTTGGCCTCCTTACGCCATGTTCTCCGATAGTCATCGGAATTGGAATCTCCTGATGAAGACATGGCCACATAAGATGATCATGGCAAACCATAAACATCTTCATGCGAGCTTTCCACCTGGGAGAAAAGCTCAGGTGTGAATTTGGGCGGTTTCGTTAGAGTAAACCCCGAACTCCGTGGTTGAGAAGCGGTGGCGGCAGCAGGTTGTGGTGGATCGACATTTTCACTGCCGCTTCGATTCGGGATGGGCTCCTGTGCACCTCCGGAGTTAAGGCGAGTGTTGAAAAGCATCCGCTTTCTTCGGCCATTTCGAGATTGAAAGAGTGGGATCTCTACTTAGAACGAAGTAGAACTTGCTCGATACCACTTGATGGTCCCTTGGAGCCTAAAGGGGGGGGGGTGAATAGGCTCTTATTCGAACTCTTTCTTTTCTCTCAAGACACAAAGACTTATCTAGTTTAAGTGATAATATCACTGCGGAAGATAACCAGGATAGTGGAAGTATTTTGTTTTATTATCACAAAGTGATTACAACAAAATAGAAGCAAACACTCTCTTACACTCGTTTACAACTTTGAATTCACACACTAGCCAAGTGCCTTTTCTATTTTTGCACTTCTTCGCTCTAGCTCACTCTCTTTACAAGAAGTATAAGTATGAATATTTATACAAAACATTCCTAAGAGACAACCTTGGAACTTGAAGTTCCGGAATGCGTTCCGCACTAACTATCCCTCGGTAATCTATCCGCCTTGACTGCTGCGGATTGTGGAGCTCAAGATCTTGGATTTGAAGAGTATAAGTGTCTTTGTGAGTTCCGAGATACAATTAAGGTTGTGTCCACATATCCGGATGATCCACGTGTAAGATTCTTCTTGTTCTAAATGCATTCTTCTTACATCGGGACAGCACGAGCTGATAACTTTAAATGCGGTTTCATTGGAGCCAGTGTCTTCTTGGTCCGGTGTAATTTTCCTTACTCCGTAGTTAATGAAGCTCGGAACCTTACTCCGTGTCGGTGGTTGCTTACTCCGTATCTATTCGGTACTAGAATCCTTAGTCCGTGTCGGCGCTTCCTTACTCCGCATGTAAGTTCCTTACTCCGTATGTAAGTTCCTTACTCCGTATGTAAGTTCCTTACTCCGTGTGTAAGTTCCTTACTCCGTGTGTAAGTTCCTTACTCCGTATGTAAGTTCCTTACTCCGTATGTAAGTTCCTTACTCCGGGCGAGTAATAAGTCCGGATTCCTTACTCCGCATCTATTTTCCTTACTCCGCACTTATTTTCCTTACTCCGCACTTATTGTTACTTGGTTATTTACCAAGTGTTTGACGACACTAACTCTTGTCCGGATCAGGATTATGTATCCTGTCCTTAGCTTTGCTCTCACGAGTGCATCTTTGGATTAGTGACATACCTTCTGCAATGATCAAATAAACACAAAAGATCTCAGATCAAATTACATAAGGCTTTAACGGCATTATCCAAATTCTGGGTTTGATCCAACAGGCTTAAATTGGAAAAGAAAAGCCCACAGCAACGATAGGCTTAAACTGGAAAGACTTGTTGGAGACATCAATTGGTATTTGGGGAAATGCTTTAAGGAATTGGTGAGTTTGGGAAGTAACCCAATTTGGGCTCCCTCTACAAGTTCACTCAAGGAGATCGCTCTACGAGGTGACCTAAAAGGGGAAAAAGTTTGTCAAGTGCCGAAAGGATGTGTTTAGAGCTTGGGGAAATTGCAAAGAAAGAGTTGTACAGGTGAACAAAAAAGCTAGGATAGCTTGATGAGAAGCTTGGTGAGTATGAACTCCTAGGATCTTTAGAGGCGGCAACATTCCTGAAATTACAGAGTATGTTGAATGTATGCAAATGATGCATGGACTGCAACGTGCTGTATGAGGGGATGCATAAACCTCAACCTGTGGTGCCATATGATGTCATGTGATGCGATGTGATGTATGCATCGAATGTAATGTGATGTATCACTGAGGGTTTGGCCAGGACTAGAGATCTATCTCAATGCTATTGGAGAGGTTGGCTAACATTCAACTTGTCGGGGAACAATGTTCTCTTTGGCTGGGGAGTTCGTTCTGTCTTTGCCGGGGAACTCCCTTTTGTGTATGAAGGGTCTGTTAAATTGAGCTTCGCCATATTGAGGAGCTTGACTTGACGGCTTCTCTGGGGATAGTGATATTCTGTGGAGATATGAGTACTCTGAGTTGGGGGCTTAATTTGTTTGGGGATTTTGAGCTTGGCCCTACTCATAAGGTAATGCCAAAAGATTCCACTAGGGATTTGAGATATTCTATTTAGATGTGAAATGAAGAGGATAAAATATGATTAAGGATATAAAATGGGATTTTGCTGGTTTGATTCCACAAAACATATTTATATTATAAAAAGTGTCCTATTGTTATAATCTGATAAGTAGAATTACAAGTCTTTAAAAAGCATAATGTACAAATTTGATTCGAGCGTGCTGCAGGTTTGACCAAGTCTTCCACTGTTTGCAGCCATTGTTTCTGGATGATGTTGTCTCCACTGTTTGCAAAGGACCCTATTTGTTGTGGTCATGATCCTTTCAGATTCTGACTGATTTCACCCTTTCAAGATTTATTGTTGGCTTTGTATTTTATCCTTGGTGCCCTTTCGGGTTTTCACCAAGTCCGCCTTTGTTTTCTTTTTTGTGTCTTTTGTTGGAGCTTTGTATTTTACCCTTGGTGCCCTTCCGGGTTTTCACCAAGTCCGCTCATTACAGGAATGAGAGTCTTGTTGGGAGGTATGAGAGTTAAGCATAAAACTTTTTGACGGCATCACTATTCACTAGATTAGGAAGCTCAGCTCCGTCCATTTTGGCAAGGATCAATGCGCCTCCCGAGAATGCTTTTTTCACAACATATGGGCCTTCATAATTGGGAGTCCACTTGCCTCAATGGTCATGCTGGATTGGCAAGATCTTTTTGAGGACAAGATCACCCTCTTGAAAGCTTCTGGGCTTCACCTTTTTATTGTAATTGTTCATCATTCTCTGTTGATACAGTTGTCTTCTGCAAACTGCTGCCAAGCGCTTGTCCTCAATTAAATTCAACTGCTCATAACGACTTTGGGCCCATTCTGCTTCTTCGAGCTGAGTATCCTTAAGTACTCGGAGGGAAGGTATCTCCACTTCAACCGGTAGAACTGCTTCCATGCCGTAGACCAAAGAAAATGGAGTTGCCCCGGTCGATGTACGCACTGAGGTACGATAAGCATGCAAAGCGTATGGTAGTTTCTCATGCCAATCTTTGTATGTTTCAGTCATTTTTCTGATAATGTTCTTGATGTTCTTGTTGGCTTCCTCGAATGCTCCATTCATCTTTGGGCGATAGGGCATCTTTGGGCGATAGGGGGTCGAGTTGCGGTGTTGAATTTTGTATGTTTCACACAACTTCCCTATCATCCGACTATTCAAATTGGCAGCATTGTCCGTTATGATCTGCTCGGGAAGCCCATATCAGCATATGATGTTGTTTCGTATAAATCGAAGTACCACAGCTTGTGTGACATTAGCATATGATGCTGCTTCTACCCACTTGGTGAAGTAATCAATGGCTACCAAAATGAAACGATGACTATTAGAAGCCTTTGGAGATATTGGCCCGATAACGTCAATGCCCCAAAGCGAGAACGGCCACGAGGAAACCATCATGTGTAGTTTGGACGGCGGTACTTGGATCTTATCGCCATAAATTTGACACTTGAGTCATTTGCGCACATATTCAATGCAATCTTTTTCCATGGTGACCCAATAATAGCCCATTCGCATGATTTGTCTTGTTAATGCATGTCCGTTTGTATGTGAACCACATTCCCCTTCGTGCACTTCTTTCATTATTTGTGTCGATTCTTCTTTTGCCACACACCGCAATAATACCATGTCATGGTTTCTCTTATACAGAATCGAGCCATCAAGATAATAGTTGGATGCTGACCTTCGGATATTTCTTTTATCAGACTCAGAGGCGTCTGCTGGGCATTCTTGCTTAAGCAAATACTGTTTGACGTCCTCAAACCAAGGTTTTTCTTTAATATTTCCTTCAATGGCCATGCAATGTGCAGGAGCATCTTGTATACGGATATCAAAAGACTGGACTTCCAACTTTGTGTCTAGTCGAAGGAGGGAGGCTAGAGTGGCCAACGCATCAGGAATCTGATTGTATTCCCTGGGCATATGCTCAAACGTGATGTCTTCGAATTGCTCGGCTAACTCCGTAACGTGCTTCCGATATGGGATTAATTTGTGGTTTCGAGTCTCCCATTCACCTCTTACTTGAAAAATGATGAGTGCCGAATCGCCGAACACTCATAATTTTTTGATTCCTTTGTTAATGGCTTCTTGAAGTCCCATCACACAAGCCTCATATTCTGCTACATTGTTTGTACAAGGGAAAGTTAGCTTTGCCGCCATGGGGAAATGTTCGCCTTTTGGGGATATCAGGATGGCCCCAACACCGTGACCTAAGAGACTGGAGGCTCCATCGAACCACATCGTCCATATGTCTGATACTTCGGCCGAAATGATGTTGATGTGCTCATCTGGGAAGCCAATAGTCATGGGCTCGTAATCTTCTAGTGCTCTGTCTGCCAAGTAATCAGCTATTGCGCTTCCTTTTATAGCCTTTTGTGGCACGTAGATGATATCATACTCCGATAGGACCAATTGCCATTTGGCAATTCTTCTATAGATGGATGGCTTTTCCAAAAGATATTTGAGTGGATCATGCCTCGAAATCAGCCATGTGGTATGATAAAGAGTGTATTGCCTCAATCGTCTTGTTATCCAAACAAGGGCACAACACGTCTTCTCCAAGGGTGCGTAGTTCTCTTCATTGATGGTGAACTTCTTACTGAGGTAATAAATGGCCTGCTCCTTCTTGCCTGTAGAATCGTGTTGCCCTAAGACACAACCCATCGCTGACTCCTGAATGGTCAAGTATAAGATCAGAGGTCTATCCGGTACTGGTGGGACCAAAATAGGTGAATTAGACAGGTATTGTTTGATCTTGTCAAAAGCTTCTTGACACTTGTCATTCCAAATTTCAGGGTTGTTCTTCCGTAAAGTCTTGAAAATGGGTTCGCATGTGGCTGTTAATTGGGAAATAAATCGGGCAATGTAATTCAGTCGCCCTAGGAATCCTCTAACCTCCTTGATGGTCCGTGGTGGCGGCATCTATTGGATAGCTCAAACTTTATCTGGATCGCTTTCAACTCCTTTTTGGCTCACAATGAAACCCAATAGTTTTCCCGACATGGCTCCGAAAGTACACTTTTCGGGGTTCAATTTCAGCTGATATTTCCGTAGCCTATTGAAGAGCTTGCGGAGTACTTCGATATGATCTTCAGTGCTTCATGATTTGGCTATCATGTCATCCACATATACTTCGACTTCCTTATGCATCATGTCATGGAATAGAGTCACCATGGCTCGCTGATAGGTGGCTCCTGCGTTCTTTAGACCAAACGGCATCACATTATAGCAGAAAGTGCCCCAAAGTGTCGTGAATGTGGTCCTCTCTTTGTGTTCGGGGGCCATGCGAATCTGATTGTACCCCGAGAAACCATCCATGAATGAGAATAGGGCGTGTTTTGCTATATTATCCACCAAGGTATCAATATGAGGAAGCGGGAAGTTGTCTTTCGGACTGCCCCAGTTCAGATCTCTATAGTCGACACACATGCGTACTTTGCCTCCTTTCTTCAGTACTGGTACAACATTGGCCACCCATTCTGGATAGTGGGAGACACTTAGGAAACCTGCATCCCATTGCTTTTTGACTTCTTCTTTAATCTTCAGTATCACCTCTGGTCTCATTCTTCTCAATTTCTGCTGAACTGGCTTGCATTCCGGCCTCCTGGTATGTGATCTTGCACTATGTCCGTGTCTAATCCTGGCATATCTTGATACGACCATGCAAAAACATCTATGTAGCTCCTTAACAGTTCAATTAATTGCTTCTTGATGTCGGTAGCTATTAAGGATCCCATCCTCAATTCTCTTGGTTCGGCAACCGTCCCCAAATTCACTGTTTCTACTGGGTCTTCACTTGGAATGGAGAAACGGTCTTCCCTTTCCAATAGGCATATAATCTCCCCTGGTAGTTCAGGTGTCTCCTCTATCTCATTCTCGTCAGCTTCAAACACGGGCTGCTCCCAGTTTGGACTCTCGTCAAACCTTTGGCATCTCGTTTCGCCTTCGCATACTATGTTTTCATTGACATTGTGATACCTGCTTATAAGAGAATGACAAGTTGGTAACCAAATATGATATGCATATGTTATGAATGGAATGCACCATGAAAGATTTTGAAAAACACATTTTATTGGAAGGTTTAAGGAAAAACAAATGTTCACAGTTTCAAAGTACATTAAAATAGAATACATTAAATCCCAGCGACCCGTAAGCATTACATTATGGGGAGGTCCAGGCTGGTCCAATTGTTCAATGGCTGGTTAGGATCCTCTCGCACTAACTGAACCATCTCGCTTGGTGCATGCTCATTTGTGTCCAATACGGCTACAACCCCCGTCTTGGGCTCAGGTTGGCTCTTATGGATAAACCCTCCACTCCGAAATGTAACATTCAAATGGGGAAAGCTTCTCCTTTCTTCTTGTACTGGCCTTTTCTACAATCTTGCCATTCTGACTTCCCTCTTCTTGATAGCTTCCCTCTGTCTGTCAGCTTTTTTAGGGATGTAGCCTAGCCCAAACTTTTCGGTATTTTCTCGGATGGTCAGGGGTTTCTGAATCCCTTGAGCTGTCAGGCCTAATCCTTGCCCCGGTTTGTACCCCTGTTTGATCATAGTGGCTGCAATCATTTTTGCTGCCTTCGAGAGACGATGGTTTGGGGCAGAAGCGACATTCACCATCTCAAAAGCCCGATAGGAGCATTCTGGCACATCTTCGTTGCTTTCAATATAAGGAACTAATGCCGGTTTGGTGACGAGGAAACTTGTCTCTCCAGAGATGCAGATGAGCTGGTCCCCCATTACAAACTTCATCTTCTGGTGGAGACTTGATGGCACCGCTCCTGCCATGTGGATCCAAGGTCTTCCCAACAAACAGCTGTAATATGGCGTGATGTCCATCACCTGAAATTCCACCGTAAAAGTAGTTGGCCCAATCATGAGTGGAAGATCCAGAGTACCCACCACGTCACGCTTTCCTCCATCTTATGCCCGTACCTTCATCGTACAGGGACGCATATAGGAGGCGTCAATTGGAAGTTGTTGCAGTATATGCAAGGGCATAATGTTCAAGGCCGAGCCGTTGTCAATGAGTACACGGGCTATGGTGTGCTCCTTGCATTTGACCATGATGTGCAGAGCTTTTATGTGCCCCTTTCCTTCTTGGGGTAGCTCATCATCTCCAAAGCTAATGACGTTGTTCATGATGAGGTTACTGGCGATTCCATCAACATTTGCCACTGAGACGGTCGGTGGAACATAGGCTTGGCTCAGAACTTTCAGTAGTGCTTCCCGGTGAGGTTGGGAATCCATCATTAATGAGAGCAAGGAGATGCGAGCCGGTTGTCGGCTTAGCTGATCCACAATATTATACTTGCTCTGTTTCATGAATTTTAGGAATTCCAATGTCTCTTTTTCAGTGACCGGTGCTCCTTTCTTTGTTGCCTCCAGCGTTGGCTCAATGTTTGGTTCTACAGCTTTTTCCTTCCTTGCTTTGTCAGCCATATCAGGGGCATAAGCCTTACCACTCCTAGTTATCTTCTCTGCTACGGTGGCTCCCTGGACTACTTCACAACTGTAATTCCATGGGACTGTTTTATCAGTTTTATAGGGGAAAGGAGCAGGAACACCTATGGTGAGGTGTGCAATTCCATGCGGTAGTTGTGGGATTTCGGTCCTCTCCCCCTTGTCTGGCACGAGACTTGAGGCATGGCTAGTGAGAGGCTTGATTCCATGTGGCAGTAGCGGGATCTCCGGAGCCTTAACAGTTAAGACAAGGGGTGTTGGCACCCATGGCGATTTGTGTGAATCGTCTTCTTGGATCATGTGGCTTTGGTTGTCTATTCCTCCTCTTGAGAATTCTATCATCCTTTGGTCCATGAGTTTTTGCACCACCTCGGAAAACTCAGTACATTCTGCGATGTCATGTCCCCGTGACATTTTGTGATAAGGGCATTATTTTTCCCCATCTATTCCTTTTCCTGCCTTTGGCGTGTTTTTAGCAAGTATATAGCCATGTTCCTGTAACAGAGTAAACAAATGTGTTTTCTCCATTTGTACTTGGGAGACCCTTTCCAGCCGTGCTTCATTTTCGATACTAGCAACATTATTGGAGTGTTCTGGGAGAGGATTGCTGTTCACATTTGGCGTCCCAGACAGTACGGAAAAATCCAGCTATTTTGCATCTTTTAATGCCTGAACCTTCCTTTTGAATGTTATACAATTCTCGATATCATGTCTAGCTCCACCTGCATGATACTCACATCTGGTATCTGGCTTATACCAGGCCGGGGGAGGCGTCTTTATTTCTCCCAAGGGTATAGGGGTTACCATCCTTGCCTTTAAGAGCTTGGGGTATAATTCCGCATAAGTCATTGGAATTGGATCAAACTCTTGTCGTGGTCGACGAGAAGCCTGATTCGCTCCTGCTTGCTGGGTCGGGGCCCTTGGTTGCCCCTGTCCTTGGAATGAGGCTCCTGGTCCTTCATAAGTTGCTGGCTTTGGTTGCTCTGCGTAAGGCGCTCTTGGTTGAAACGGATTTGGTGTCATTGGGTATGGAAATGGAACCCCTCCCTGTGGCAAGCATGGCATGAATTGGGGAGGTGGTGCAGGTGCAGCATAGGCAGCTACTGGTGACCCTCTATAGTACCCTGGTGCTTGGTAGAATGTTGGTTGTATCGGTGGGTGCGATGGGTATACCAGGTTGGTTTCATTTTCCTTCTTTTTTGCTGGTGGTTGAAACCGTTTTGATGCCTCAGCTGCATCACCCTTTAGCTTTCCTCCTTTAATTCCACTTTCTACACGTTCACCGGATGCAACCAAGTCTACAAAGCTGTTGGAGATGTTACCTATCAGCTTCTCGTAGTATACGCCTTTTAGTGTGTTGATAAAAAGAGTGGTGAGTTCTCTTTCGGTAAGAGGAGGTTCGACCTCCACAGCGGCCTCTCTCCATCTTCGTACATAATCTTTGAAATTCTCCTCGGATCCCTTTTCCATGGACTGCAGGGTTAATCGATCCAGCGCCAGCTCGGTCACATGTTTGTACTGTGCCAAGAAGGAAGTAGCTAATTCTTTCCATGTCTTGACGCGGTTTCCATTTAGTTGAAAGTACCAGCGAAGGGATGCCCCGGTTAGGCTTTCCTGGAAACAATGCATGAGGAGCTTGTCTTCACCAGCATAAGCAGCCATCTTTTGACAATGTATGGCCAGATGTGTCCTGGGACATCGGGTCCCGTTGAACTTTTCAAACTCTGGCATTTTGAATTTTGGCGGTAGCACCACTCCAGGGACTAAGCATAAGTCTTGTGGGTTGGTCATGCCATAGTTGTCCATGCCTTCTACGGCTTTCAATCTTTCCTCGAGTCGGCATAAAGCGGGAGACTCAATATTTTCCAGAGGAGCTGGGGAACCCATCGCTTCCATTACATTTCCCGGTGCGGGCATAGTGAAATGAGTTTGATTTGGAGTTGGAGGTTGTGCCATAGCAGGATGATAGGTGGGTGCCTGGCTAGGGGCCGGATTGGGCGGTTGAACTGCTTCTTGCCCCTGCTCTTGGTGGTGATTGATAGTTCCCCCTATCGGGGTTCTTCCTCTTTCCTCAGTTAATTTTGTGAGCATTTCCATAATTGCAGACATTTGCCCCTGTAGGGTTTGTTGTGACTGTTCCAACCCTATGAGTCTGTTCTCTGTTTCTTCTGCCATCGGTTGCGACTGTGGTATTTGATTGCGCCGAGATCTGAGGTTGTAAGAGTGCGCAATCCTGTAGAAAGGCAACTACCGACCTGGGTACAAGGGAAGTTTTATTTGATTTTTCCTTTGATATGCATGTATGCATGAATGTATGTGCGGAGGGTTAAAGAAACAAACAACTTTATTGCAAACAAAACACGTAATACAAACACTTAATACAAACATACAATGCGAAATGCCATGTCAAATGAAGGCTATTGCTACATGATCTTAGAGCAAACTTCTAGTCATCTCCTAAGGAGCACGGCGCCTCTTTCTCTGGGGTGGTCATTCACCTGCTTCCCCCCTCTGCTTCATTATGGTCTCGATCTGTTTTTCCCTCAGCTGCAGCCTTTGAAGAGCTCCTTCTAGAGATGCTTCTAGCCTCTGGATCTGCTGCCTTAAAGTCTGATTCTCCTGGAGGATAGCCTTCATGCTTGAAGTTAGCTGTGGCTTGTGTTGTGCCCTCCAAGATATGTATGCGGGGTAAACACCAGGTTTTGAACTGTTAGGTTGGATCTTGTGTGGTGTGGACCATGCTTGATACATCTTCTTGCCTTCTTCTGTGAGCATGGTTCTTGTCACGCCCCGGATTTCCAACCCGAGGAAACCGGTACGTGACTCCCCTTTTACCCACACGGAGGGCAAAGGGGTTAGGATACAAACCAAGAATATTACAATTTTAAACATCCACAACATTCAAGAAAGTAATGTTCATAAAAGCAATCCAAACCAGTTTATTACAACAAAATCCTTTCCAATCCCTTCCCCATTGGGGTTACATCAATTCGCATAAGAAAAACAAAACATAAAGGGAAGAGAGTAAAGTTAATTATGGTCTTCCACCTTGGTGTATCCACCTAACGCCTGTAAGTCCCTGGAAAACAAGCAAACACAGTAGGAGGGGTGAGCAACCACAGCTCAGTAGGGATCAAGTCTCCCCAACCCTTCCCATGCTCCTAGCGGCTACATGCATGTGCACAGGTGTAGTGACGTGACAGTATTAGGAAAAAAAAAATAAAACATCACACAAGTAGGCGTAACCCCAGCCCCAGCCACACTGGCTAACAAAACACATCTTAAGCAAGTAGTTTAACCGCCTCTTCAGGCCACTGATTTAACCGCCTCTCAGGCAAAGTAGTTTAACCGCCCCTTCAGGCCACTGGTTTAACCGCCTCTCAGGCAAAGTAGTTTAACCGCCTCTTCAGGCCAGATAGCACAGTCATGCACACAACGCACACCACAGTCACTCAAGCATAAAACCAAACACTTGGTGTGCACCCGTTCACAAGTGCACAATCCCAGCCATTCAAGCAATAGAACAAACACCCAACATACATACATACACTAAATCACAAGTCCAGCCACACAGGCATATTACCAAACACGTAATGGGCATATACACACAGCTATATTCACACAGGCATTTCATCAAACATATAGCATGTAATCCACAGAATCACACCAAAATGCCACTGAAGGCCAACATCCATATAGGAGATCACACCTATATGGATTATATATATATATATATAACAGATATAACCCATAATCAGCCCTAGAACCCTAGGACAGAGGAGGGTTTAGGAAGAACAGAACCCCTACCTCAAGTAGGACGCAACAACACGGCAATAGTCTGATCCCACGCCGAACGCCGTCCACCCACGAGACTCTGACCACCCACGCAAGACGCCTGGCAACAACCAGGAGCTCTCCTTCCTTCTCTCTCTCTCTCTCTCTCTCTCTCTCTCTGCGACGGCTGGTGGAGCAACAAACCCTAACCCTAAAACAGAGGGGCTTCTCCTCCTTATATAGACAACACAACATCAAAACGACGTAGTTTTGATTAAGTGAATCCCAGCATCAAAACGACGTAGTTTTGATGGAACAAGCTATGACCTTCCCACATCCATACACACCAAAATAGTCACAATTCCAATATGGTCCTTTGGGAAAAGATGATTAGAATGACAAAACCAAGGTAACCATGCAAAAACATGCCTGCACGCCAATTTGCACGTGAATTCCCCAATTCACGTGCAACTCCAAATGCACTCCAAATGCGCTCAAACTTCACCCCTAGCCTCCTTGCATCATGTAGAAGACAACCACACTTGCACGTGAAATGGACCCATTTCACGTGCACCTCACATACACGTCCGTTTGGCCTGAAACTTCTGTGGTAGATAGAGGACATCATTCTAAGCATCTTTCCTTTTGCACGTGAATTCATTGGAGTCCATTCACTAGGTCAAAATCTAGAAAAACTCTACTCAGAAGGCAAAACTTTGACTAACTCAAGGTACGGGTCCTTACATCCTCTCCCCCTTAAGACTTTTCGTCCTCGAAAAGAAATGACATACAAGGAAAACAAACACAAGCTACCCATTTGCCACCCGGCAAGCCACCACACCCAAATGGGTCATACACCGCACACGGCATATAACAGCACATAACAAAGTACCACCATAATCTATAAATACAATAATGCATATAACACATATCCGCACATCACAAATACACATCTCAAAACACATCACAAATAAGAACACATGTCTAAAAGACAACACAAACACCAAATCGTACACAACTAATACAAGAAAACACATCACTATCCCTTGGCCAACAGCCACCTCCCACGCTTAAGATTGTTCGTCCTCGAACAAGTCCGGGGTCTTGCTCACGCATCACGGACTCACATTCCCATGTCTCCTCCTCAATGCCACGGTGCTGCCACAGCACGTGAACCAAAGGAATGGTACGACCACGCAAAAGCTTCTCTCGCCGATCTAGGATACGGATAGGGGCCTCAACAACGGACATGTCATCCGCAATGTCCAATGTCTCCCAATCGATCACATGAGTGGGGTCAGGGTGATACTTCCGCAACTTGGACACGTGAAACACGTCGTGCACTCGACTCAGCCGCGGTGGTAACGCTAAGCGGTAGGCCACAGGCCCTACACGATCCACAATCTCAAAAGGACCAATAAACCGCGGAGATAGCTTGGAACCTCGCCCAAACCGTCGATGTCCACGACGTGGAGAAACACGAAGAAACACATGATCACCAACAGAAAACTCCAAAGGTCGCCGCCGCTGATCCGCATAAGATTTCTGCCGACTCTGAGCTGATAACAACCGCTGTCGAATCAACTTAACCTTCTCGGTAGCCTCTTGAACCAACTGTGGTCCCAAGAGAGCTGTCTCCCCCACCTCGGTCCAACACAAAGGTGATCCACACGGCCGCCTATACAACGCCTCAAAAGGAGCCATCCCAATGGATGCCTGATAACTATTGTTGTAGGCAAACTCCACCAAAGGAAGGTGAGTCGCCCACGAACCCCCAAAATCTAACACACAGGCCCGTAACATGTCCTCCAAAGTCTGATTCGTCCTCTCTGTCTGGCCGTCAGTCTCAGTGTGAAAGGTTGTACTCAAGTGAAGCTTGGTCCCCATAGCCTCCTGCAAACCTGCCCAAAAATGGGAAGTGAACCTCGAATCCCGGTCAGAGACAACCGATGATGGTACCCCATGCAGTCGCACAATCTCGTTCATGTACAGCTGACTCAAGGTCCCAATAGAGTCCCGCTCGCGAACAGCCAAGAAATGGGCCGACTTTGTGAGTCGATCCACAATCACCCAAATCATATCTTTCCTCCCCGTGGTGGGTGGAAGACCAGTCACAAAATCCATCGCTATGTGGTCCCACTTCCACTCCGCTATGGGCAGTGGCTGTAACATGCCCGCCGGCCGCTGATGCTCAGCCTTCACCTGCTGACATGTGAGGCACTGCGAAACAAAGGCAGCCACATCGCGTTTCATCCCAGGCCACCAAAAATGTCCCCGAAGTGCATGGTACATCTTCGTACCCCCCTGGATGCACAGCAACTCTAGACTGGTGAAACTCCCTCATCACCTCATCCCTGAGGGAAGAAGCCACTACCAACCGCCCCTGAAATGACAACTCATGCTCAGGACCCTCTGTCAAGTCCTCAGATAGCTCACCAGCCTCAATACGGGCACGGAGAACCTCACACTCAATGTCACCCAGCTGTTCCTCCCGGACGCGCTGGTACAACTCAGGCACAACCACCAAAGGACTCAGGACTGTCCCACTATCACGAGCAACAGGCTGCAGCTGCAACATCGCCAACTACTCCATCAGCTTCCACTCTCGCATGGCCACCTCAGCTTTCCCTTTTCTGCTCAACGCATCAGCCACAATATTATCCTTGCCCGGGGTATAGGCAAGAGTAAAGTCAAAGGTCTGCAAATACTCCACCCATCTCCTTTGCCTCAAATTCAAGTCCTTCTGGGTAAAGATGTACTGAAGGCTCTTGTGATCTGAGAACACCACAAACTTCTCCCCCAAGAGGTAATGCTGCTAACTCTTCAGGGCGAAGATGACAGCCGCTAACTCAAGGTCATGAGTAGGATAATTCTACTCATGAGGCTTCAGCTGCCTTGACCCATAAGCCACCACACGGTGCTCCTGCATAAGCACACACCCCAAACCAACCCTGGATGCATCACAGTATACCTCATATGGAATATCCACCCGAGGTAACCTCAACACCGGCGCAGTGGTCAAACGGGTTTTGAGAGTCTCAAACGCCTGCTGGCACTTGTCCGTCCACTCAAATTTCACTCCTTTCCTAGTCAACGCCGTCATAGGAGCCGCCAAGCGGGAGAACCCCTCTACAAAACGGCGATAATACCCCGCCAAGCCAAGAAAGCTACGGATCTCAAAAACATTGGTTGGCCTCGCCCACGATGCCACAGCCTCAATCTTGGCTGGGTCCACCCTAACTCCCTCAGCTGACACCACGTGGCCAAGAAAGTGAACCTCCTGCAGCCAAAACTCACACTTGCTAAACTTAGCAAACAGCTGCTGGTCCCTCAAGGTTTGCAACACTGTTGCTAAGTGCTCCACATGCTACTTCTCGGTCTTGGAATATACCAAGATATCATCTATAAACAGCACCACGAATGAGTTTAAGTATGGGGCAAAGACTTGGTTCATCAAATGCATGAACACCGCTGGCGCATTAGTGAGCCCGAAAGGCATCACTACCCACTCATAGTGCCCATACCTGCACCGAAAGGCCGTCTTAGGGATGTCCTCCTCCCTAACCCTGAGCTGGTGATACCCCGACCGTAAATCTATTTTGGAAAACCACTGGGCCCCACTCAATTGGTCAAACAGGTCATCTATCCGAGGCAATGGGTACTTATTCTTCACAGTCACTGAATTCAGCTTCCTGTAGTCGATGCAGAGACGAAGTGTGCCATCAGCCTTCTTAGCAAAGAGCACCGGAGCACCCCAAGGTGAGGTACTCGGTCTGATATACCCCTGGCCCACCAACTCCTCGATTTGCCTCTGCACCTCCCTCAGCTCGGCTGGCCCCATACGATACGCTACTTGGGAAATCGGACCCGTCCCTGGCACCAACTCAATGGTGAACTCCACACTCCTCTTAGGTGGCAAACTCCTCAACTCCTCAGGAAAAACATCCTGAAATTGGTCCACAACAGCGGGCCACACCCTCTTTTCCACCTTACCTTCCTCAGCAAAGGTCAGGGCTGCCAACCTGTGGGTAATGGCACCCCATTGGTCCATCACCGGCCCGGCCCGACTCGCCTCACAGTCCCACTCCCCCTGCAGGGTGCAAGAGGTCCCTGCAGGTGTCACGAAGGATACATGCCGCCGGTAACAGTCTATCTTGGCTTGGAAAGCCATAAGCCAATCCATACCCAAGATCAGGTCAAAAGTACGCAAGGGCATCACATGCAAGTCAAAACTCAGCTCCACCTCGCCTATGGTTAACACACAGTCACGACACACACGCCGTACCTCAATCATGCCTCCCACCGGAGACTCCACAACTAGGGGCCTTGCGGCCTCCACACAAGCTAACCCCAAGCCATCAATAAGAAGCTCGGCAGCGAAGGAACACGATGCACCCGTATCAAAAAGAACAGAAGCTAACGTATGGAAAATCAAGAGGGTACCTCTAACCACCGATGGTCCTGCTCCACCCTCAGCTGGTAGAGGTGGTGGCTCAGCCTCCTCCTGGTACGTCGCCTCCAGTGCAAACACCCTTCCTTGGCCCGTGCAACTGGTTGGCTCACTCACTGGACGGTTCCCACTAAGGTTGCCTCCAGCTTCAGTCTGCTGCCGCTCCGGCCTCCCCTGGGGTCGGGTCTGACTGGATCCTGCCTAGCTGGCCTGCCACTGACGAGCTGGTCTCTCAGCTGGTGCACGGAAGCTAGCATCACTCCTCACGCTGGAGGCCATGCCCCCTGCTCCCCTGTTGCCACTCCTGCAAACCCGGCGCAAATGGCCCTCTCGTCCACAATTGTTGCATCGCCAGTCCTTCTTGGGGCACTCCCCTTTGAAGTGACCCTGCTCTCCACAGCAGTGACAGCTGCTAGGTAGACTCCCAGATGGACCACCCTGTCTTCCGCCGCCAAAGGTGAACCTCCCGGGGTTCACAGATGTCTGACCCCGACTGCGAAAAGAACTGCTATCCCTCTCCTCCATCTTGAGCCTCTTGGACCCTGCATCTCGATCAGGCCCACTCTGCAACTGGCGACCCTGATGGGCCTGCCTCCCATCATCCAGCTCTCTCTCGGCTATACGGGCCGTCTCCACAGCCTCAACATAGGTCCTCAAGCGTAGAATTGCCACCCTCTGCCTAAGGGCTGGCCTAAGGCCCAAAGTGAACTTGTGGGCCTTCAGGTCCTCCCTTGCCACAGTCTCAGGAGCAAACCTACTCAAGCTCCGGAACTCCCGCTCATACTCAGGTACCGTCCTGGATCCTTGCTTCAAGCTGCCGAATTCTTCCCTCTTCTGTCATCTTACTGATTCCGGGAAGAACTCACCATCGAAAAGTTGCAAGAACTCCTCCCAAAGCACGAGTTGCACCGCACGGCTCCCCGCGACACTCGTCCACCACTCCAAAGCATCCCCCTCCAGCTGCCGAATTGCCAGTCGCACCTTGTCCTCTTCTCGGGGCAGGAGAAAGGAGAACACATGCTCGATCTGCCTCAACCACTGCTTAGCTACCACAGGATCACCTTCCCCCTTGAATCGCGGAGGTTGTTCCTTTCGGAACCGTGTCACCACGTCATCCTCTGTACGAGTCGGTACACCACCCAGCGAACTCTCACGCTCACGAGGCAGCTCTCCTACTGGTGGTGGTGGTGGCACCACCTGTTGTGCTGCCATCTCACGGCGCACCTCCTCCCGAACGTCCTGCCGGAGTCCCTCCCGTAGCTCTCGTACCTCCAGCCGGATGCCTTCTTGTAGCTGTGCCAGTAACAACGCATGCCCTCCAATGGACGGTCTCACACCCGGACCCTCTTGGGCAGATGACTCATCAGGCACTGCCCCGGACGCACGTGTCACTCTCCTCGGCGGCATTCTTACTACACGGAGTAAGAAGCACAACGTCAAAACAATTATAATCTATCGCGTCACTACCTCTACCCCACATACATTGCACACATACAATGCATCAATCACATTGCACAGTTCAGTACACATTGCCAAACAAATCAGAGTTGCACATTTCACTTAATCATATGATCTTATCCACAGTTTAGCATACATTCATAGCAAATGCAACTAGTGCCCTAATGCCAATGCATGCAAATCCTTCCACAAGACCGGACTACCCTAAGTACACCTTGGAGGCTCAAAGAGGACCATGTTGATCAGGCAAGTCCCTCCAGGCTCCTCCAAAGGACTTAGGATAACCAGGTCCGCCCACTATCCTAGGCCGACTAGACCATGCTCTGATACCATATTGTCACGCCCCGGATTTCCAACCCGAGGAAACCGGTACGTGACTCCCCTTTTACCCACACGGAGGGCAAAGGGGTTAGGATACAAACCAAGAATATTACAATTTTAAACATCCACAACATTCAAGAAAGTAATGTTCATAAAAGCAATCCAAACCAGTTTATTACAACAAAATCCTTTCCAATCCCATCCCCACTGGGGTTACATCAATTCCCATAAGAAAAACAAAACATAAAGGGAAGAGAGTAAAGTTAATTATGGTCTTCCACCTTGGTGTATCCACCTAACGCCTGTAAGTCCCTGGAAAACAAGCAAACACAGTAGGAGGGGTGAGCAACCACAGCTCAGTAGGGATCAAGTCTCCCCAACCCTTCCCATGCTCCTAGCGGCTATATGCATGTGCACAGGTGTAGTGGCGTGACAGTATTAGGAAAAAGAAAATAAAACATCACACAAGTAGGCGTAACCCCAGCCCCAGCCACACTGGCTAACAAAACACATCTCAAGCAAGTAGTTTAACCGCCTCTTCAGGCCACTAATTTAACTGCCTCTCAGGCAAAGTAGTTTAACCGCCCCTTCAGGCCCTTTGGTTTAACCGCCTCTCAGGCAAAGTAGTTTAACCGCCTCTTCAGGCCGAGATAACACGATCATGCACACAACGCACACCACAGTCACTCAAGCATAAAACCAAACACTTGGTGTGCACCCGTTCACAAGTGCACAATCCTAGCCATTCAGGCAATAGAACAAACACCCAACATACATACATACACTAAATCACAAGTCCAGCCACACAGGCATATTACCAAACACGTAATGGGCATATACACACAGCTATATTCACACAGGCATTTCGTCAAACATATAGCATGTAATCCACAGAATCACACCAAAATGCCACTGAAGGCCAACATCCATATAGGAGATCACACCTATATGGATTACATATATATATAACAGATATAACCCATAATCTGCCCTAGAACCCTAGGACAGAGGAGGGTTTAGGAAGAACAGAACCCCTACCTCAAGTAGGACGCAACAACACGGCAATAGTCTGATCCCACGCCGAACGCCGTCCACCCACGAGACTCTGACCACCCACGCAAGACGCCGGCGCAACCAGGAGCTCTCCTTCCTTCTCTCTCTCTCTCTCTCTCTCTGCGACGGCTGGTGGAGCAACAAACCCTAACCCTAAAACAAAGGGGCTTCTCCTCCTTATATAGACAACACAACATCAAAACGACGTAGTTTTGATTAAGTGAATCCCAGCATCAAAACGACGTAGTTTTGATGGAACAAGCTATGACCTTCCCACATCCATACACACCAAAATAGTCACAATTCCAACATGGTCCTTTGGGAAAAGATGATTAGAATGACAAAACCAAGGTAACCATGCAAAAACATGCCTGCACGCCAATTTGCACGTGAATTCCCCAATTCACGTGCAACTCAATGCTCCAAATGCGCTCAAACTTCACCCCTAGCCTCCTTGCATCATGTAGAAGACAACCACACTTGCACGTGAAATGGACCCATTTCACGTGCACCTCACATACACGTCCGTTTGGCCTGAAACTTCTGTGGTAGATAGAGGACATCATTCTAAGCATCTTTCCTTTTGCACGTGAATTCATTGGAGTCCATTCACTAGGTCAAAATCTAGAAAAACTCTACTCAGAAGGCAAAACTGTGACTAACTCAAGGTACGGGTCCTTACAGTTCTGCTGTAAGTGAAGTCACACTCTTCCATGCCAAAGAGCACGGGGATAATCTGATGACGCCCCACTTGTCTTCCCACCTGCAGTGGTGTATATGCAGTTCCTCCCCAGGGACCTAAGAGTGGGACCCAATTGTAGTCCCCATAGCTATAAGTCATGGAAACCACTGGCATCCAAGGAGCAGTCCATGTAACGTCAGCTTCTGTGAGGTTCTCCAACTTCTTTTTCCAGCTTTCAAAGTCTTTAGGTAGGCTCCACTTGCTGAGCAGAATATCTAGTAGTGTTGTGGCTGGTACCTGATAAACAGCAGGAAAACGATGAACACTACAGGGGAAATGACCTTGCAACCAGGTACATAGGAGAGGTAGGCACCCCATGAACTGTCCCGAGCCTTTACTCCTCAGGTAAGTAAGAGATCGGATGGTTTCAGCCAAGATAGCAGGGGTAGGGTCACATCCTTTGAGCACCTGCTGGACCAAATCTACAAGTGCTCCATTGATGTGGGCTGGTATCCTTGGGAAAGTGACTAGCCCATATATAGCTAGTGTAAGCAGTTTGTGTGCCCCTGCTTCTGTTGCGGTCTGTATCATTTCTTTGATTGTGTCCCATGAAAGATATTCCCGCCCACCATAGGTTGTGGCTGTCGGTGAGTCCCATACCGGCTTTCCCATTATCTCAGTAAAGGCCCTTCGACATGAACTTCTAGGCTCTGGTAGATAGATCTTCATTTTGTTTTCTACGGGGATATCCAATAATCTTTTGTATTCTTCTACGGTGGGAACAAGATCTATGCCATTGAAGTCAAAGCACCACCGTCGAGACTCCCAGAAATATATGGCTGCCCCAAGCATATCCTTATCGGCCAGTAGCTCGGTCACATGGAGCAAATCCCCAAACTGTTGTATGTATATGCTTTTCCTTTCGTCAGACCACTGCCTCCATATTGTCTGTATCTCCTTAGTGTAATCCAGCTGATCTTCTATGATAACATGTCCTGCCTCGTGGGCTTCTCCTGGCAGAAAATCCCCAAGGCGAAGTTGAATGGCTGTAGATGCTTGGGCCACCACTGCGACAGCCTCCTTGTCCTGAGGGCCTTTTAGGAGATGACTGAAAGTTTCCATGCCTATATGAATGTTATGTTATGCATGATGACAGGTTAATATATATCAAGGCAGTTAGACAGGATAAAGAATAAACCAATAGTAAAAAAGCTAATATATGTGCAGGGGATGTCTTAAGGACTACCCTGCAAAACAAAGGTTAGCATGGCATGGAATGAGCAAACAAAATGTGGGTCAATGCCCCTGATGGGCTTTTATTGCTACACCTATCTTATTCGTTGGTTCCCAAACTTCCTCAATAGAGGGCTCCGTACACCATGGGATTTACCGGAGGGGGGGTCTTAAAAGGACGTGCCTTAAAAGAACCTCAAGCTTGAGTGAGGAGTCCGAGGCCCCATTGTGGATAATGATCAATGTGCTGGGAACCGTACTGAACCACACTAACCTAAATTGTGCTAAACCCGGGTATAGGGTTATGCATGAATGCAACAAGTATGGAAAGCAGTAAATCACAACTATCATGGTAGTTAAAGCATATAAATAAATCATAGTTTAAAGATAAATGACAACTATAAAAAAGAAATAAATATCTAGGAAAAAAAACAACTTAGGACCACAGTTTAAATATATAGAACAGTATAATTAAAAATAACCTCCTAATCCTAGTTCTAGACCTAACTCTCTAAAGTGTTTAATCTTATAATCCCCAACAGAGTCGCCAGCTGTCATCACTGGTTTTCGTCCGGGCCCGTTTGGGGTGAGCTCAAACTAGACCAATGGTGAGAAATTTTAGAGTCGCCACCAACTGTTTTTGGGGTACAGTTGGATACCCTCTACTTTGAGTTGTTTCAAGTGTGTGGTCCGCGTTATCAGAGAAGGGTTCGGGAGTTGGTTACGTGTAGGGAAGGATTAGCACCCCTACAACACCCTTTCGGTATCTAATTTAGGAGGAGGAGGTTTTTATTTTATTTGTACTGCCATGACTAGGTTAAGTTTCCTAAAGAGTCTATGATTTTTATTTGGCTAAGTTATTTGTCAAAGTTATGGTTAAAATTGATTTACCCTAAATCCCTAAAGGGAATCCTAAAAGTTTTGGGTTTTTGTTTGAAGTGAAGAATGAGATCCCACCAGTTGATGTTGCTTTTGGTTTTTTCTTTTGGAAATTTAAGTCCTAAAAAATGGTTTTTATTTTCCCCTTTTTTGGTTTTTTGGGTTAGAAAACATACATTTTTTTTTGTTTTTTATGTTTTGTAAAAAACGTTTTGTTTTGGTTTTGCTTTCTTTTGTCTTTTTTTTTTCTTTTTTTTGTTTAGAAGGTAAAACATGTTTTTTTTTTTTGCTTTGTGTTTTAAATGGAATTGGAACTCCTAAATATGAAAATGTGCATTTTTTAGATGCTTTCTTTTTTCTTTTTTCTTTTTTTTGACTTGAAATGCATTTTTTGTGGTTTTGAAAACGTTTTTTTTTTGTTTTGTTTTTTTAAGGAGACATTTTGAACACATTTTGAAAACTTTTTATAGAAAAACATGTTATAGAAGACCTTTTGGAAAAACATTTTGTGGAATACATTTTGTTATTTTTTTTTTGTTGTGTTTTTTAAAGCTTTGAACCTAAATCTACGCGTTTCAATAATTGAAAATACATAGGAACACATATATCAAAATAGATGTGGAGTGTGTGAGTGTGACATCCACAAAAGAAAAATAAAAGCACTCTTTTTCATCTTTTTTATCACTCTTTTTTTTTCTCATGTCTATTTTTTGTCCCTCTTTTTTTTACTACACTTTACATATTATAACATAGATAGTATCAACAATCATAAACAGAACAAAATACTATGGCTTACATCAAGTATGGATATAAATAAGCTAAGAAGCAATAAACACACAAATACAAATGAGTTAGAAATTGAACCGACTTTAGCTTGGGTAGGACTTCAACACCGGCCTTCCGTTTGAGTTATCCTGTCTGCGCCGCTATTCTTCGAGGCTTTGAGGCTTCGATGCTTCGAGGCTTCGAGACTTCGAGGCTTCGGGGCTTCGGGGCTTCGGGGCCGATGCTTCAGGGCTTCGAGGCTTCGAAGGTCAAGGGGTCGAAGTGTCGGCAGGTCAACGGTCAACGGTCACGGTCAACGGTCAACCCCGAAGTTTTTTTTACTTTTAATTACCTTTTTACCCTTACCCACAATGCAAAAATGGACGACCTTTTAGGGATTGTTTGGGAAGACCCATATTCGCCTACATATACATTTTGGAGAGTTTTGCATGATCACTTTTTCGGGCAGTTTGACTAGGGCATTGACCGTCTTTTGGCAAGTTTGACTTTTTCCAAAGAAAGTTGTTTTGGCCATAACTTCTTCATTTTAAATCAGAATGGAGCTCGGTCAAGTGCGTTATTCTCTAAATTTCTTCCTCTATCACCTGGTGTAGGTCCTGGGGCGCTTCAAGGATTTGTAGCAGAAGTCATTAATTTTGGACTCCCCCATCCGTGTCAATTGTATCCATCTCGTGCAAATTGGGGCTAACATCAATTCCGAACCATTCCTTGGAAGTATGGGATCATTGTGGACCTGTTCAACAAGGTATATGGCATGTGCAGAAAGGTATATCAAATAGGGTTAGTATGTCCAACCCGGACAAAATGGGGTCCAATAGCGGCAGCAGCAGGTTGAAGTGGATCAACATTTTCACTGCTGCTTCGATTTGGAAGGGGCTCTTGTGCTCCTCCGGAGTTAAGACGAGTGTTGAATAGCATGCTGCTTTCTTCGGCCATTGGTAAGAGTGAAAGAGTGGGATCTCTACTTGGAACAAATAGAACTTGCTCTGATACCACTTGTTGGTCCCTTGGAGCCTAGAGGGGGGTGAATAGGCTCTTATTGAAGCTCTTTTTAAAACTCTTTGGCACAACACTTATCTGGTTAAGAGATAAAAACAATGCGGAAGATAACCAGATAGTGGAAATATGTTGTTTTATTATCAGTATGATAAGTTCAACAAAATGAAAGCAGTCTAAAGCTTGAAAGCTTTTAAACCTACTTAACAGCTCTTAATAATCTGTTTACAAGTACGCACACACTAGCCTCTTAGATCTCTATGAGCTTTAGTACATGCACCAGCTCTTACACGTTTTGACTTAAAAGTTCATTTATAAATATACAAGTGTAGCTATTTATAGTGACATCCTCAAGAGACAACCTCGGAACTTGTTGTTCTGGATATTGCGCCCATTTACTGTCTCTCGGAAATCTCCCTGCATTAATTGCTGCGGATGTGGTCTTCAAGATCTTGGGTTTGCAATGCATAAGAGTCTTTGTACGTTCCCAAGTGTAGTTAAAGTTGTGTCCACATATCCGGATAATCCACGTGTAAGATGCTTTAGGTTCTCAACAAGTTTGTCTTACATCGGGAAACAGCAAGATGATGACTTTGATCACGAAGAGATAAGTTGAAGTAGCGTCTTCTTGAATCCGGTGTAAGGTTCCTTACTCCGTGCTTAAATTAAGCTCAGATCCTTACTCCGTAATACTGATTGCTTACTCTGTATCAATTTGGTGCTGGAATCCTTGTTTAGAGTAAGCGCTTCCTTACTCCGTATGAAAGAGAAGGTCGGAGTGCTTACTTCGCATCTGCGCTTCCTTACTCCGTAACTAGTTTCCTTACTCCGCATAAGTTAAAGGAACGGATGGCTTACTCCGTATTAGCACATCCTTACTCTGCATAAGTGAGTGGTTCGGATTCCTTACTCCGCATCTAGTTTCCTTACTCAGCATCTAATAAAGACTCAATTCCTTATTCCGTAGAAGTACTTCCTTACTTCGCATGTATGGAAGACTCGGATTCCTTACTCCGTGTCTTCTGTATTTTAGTCCGGTTGAGTGGAAGACTTATCTTTTTAACTCCGCGTTGACTCTCTTATTCCGTGCGACTTTGTAGACCAAGATTCTTACTCCGCATCTTTTAGACTTAGTCCATTTAAAGTATTAGGTGCGGATTTCTTAGTCCGTAGCTTTTAGATTCTTACTCCGCACGAATGATCCTTATTCCGTATGAGATAAAGACTTGGTTATTTGCCAAGTGTTTGTCGACACTCATTCTCACCTGGATCAGGATTAAATATCCTGTCCTTAGCTTTGCTCACACGAGTGTAGCGCCGGATGAAGGTCATATCTTCTGCAATGACTTAAGATACAACGCAAAGGTCTCAAACCAAATTACATAGGGCTTTATCAGCATCATCCAAATTATGGGCTTGATCCAACAGGCGTGTTTGTCGTGACTGTGTGTTAACCATAGGAGATGTAAAGCTTAGCTTCAATTTGTATGTGATACCATTGAGGACGTTTGATCTGATTTTGGGTATGGATTGGCTTATGGCTTTCCAGGCCAAGATAGATTGTTATCGACGACGAGTAATATTCGTGTCACCTACGGGGGTTTCTTGCACCTTGCAGGGGGAGTGGGATCATGAGGCGAGTCGAGCTGGGCCAGTGTTGGACCAGTGGGGTGCCATTACCCATAGGTTAGCAGCCCTAACCTTTACTGAGGAGGGGAAAGTGGAAAAAAGGGTGTGGCCAGCTGTTGTTAACCAATTTCAAGATGTCTTTCCTGAGGAGTTGAGGAGTTTCCACCTAAGAGGAGCATGGAATTCACTATTGAGTTGGTACCGGGGATAGGTCCGATCTTCCAAGTGGCTTATCGTATGGGACCAGCTGAGTTGAGGGAACTTTAGAGGCAGATAGAGGAGTTAGTAAACTAGGGGTATATCAGGCCAAGTACCTCACCTTTGGGTGCTCTAGTGCTCTTTGCAAAGAAGGCAAATAGTACGCTTCATCTTTGCATTGACTATAGGAAAATGAATTTGGTGACTGTGAAGAACAAGTATCCATTGCCTTGGATAGATGACTTATTTGACCAGTTGAGTGGGGCCCAGTGGTTTTCCAAGATAGATTTGCGGTCGGGATACCACCAATTAAGGGTTAGGGAGGAGGACATCCCTAAGACTACTTTTCGGTGCAGGTATGAGCACTATAAGTGGGTGGTGATGCCTTTCGGACTCACTAATGCACTAGCAGTGTTCATGCATCTTATGAACCAAGTTTTTGCTCCATACTTGGATTCTTTTGTAGTTTTGTTCATTGACGATATTTTGGTGTATTCCAAGATGGAGAGGGAGCATGTGGAGCATTTGGCAATAGTGTTGCAAACCCTGAGGGACCAGCAGTTGTTTGTTAAGTTTAGCAAATGTGAGTTTTGGATGTAGGAGGTTCATTTTCTTGGTGATGTAGTGTCAGCTGAGGGGGTTAGAGTGGACCCAGCTAAGATTGAGGCAGTATCATCGTGGGAGAGGCCAACCAATATTTTCGAGATTCGTAGTTTTCTTGGCTTGGCGGGGTACTACCGTTGTTTTGTAGAGGGATTCTCCCGTTTGGCGGCTCCTATGACGGCATTGACCAAGAAGGGAGTGAAGTTTGAGTGGACTGACAAGTGTCAGCAGGCATTTGAGGCTCTCAAAACCCGTTTGACCACTACACCGGTGTTAAGGTTACCTAGGGAGGACATCCCATATGAAGTGTATTATGATGCATCTAGGATTGGTTTGGGGTGTGTGCTTATGCAGGAGCACAATGTGGTCACTTATGGGTCAAGGCAATTGAAACCTCATGAGCAGAATTACCCTACTCACGATCTTGAGTTGGCGGCTGTCAACTTTGCCCTGAAGAGTTGGCAGCATTATCTCTTGGGGGGGAAAGTTTGTGGTGTTCTTAGATCACAAGAGCCTTTAGTACATTTTTACTCAGAAGGACTTGAATTTGAGGAAGAGGAGATGGGTGGAGTATTTGCAGACCTTCGACTTTACTCTTGCCTATACCCCAGGCAAGGGCAATGTTGTGGCTGATGCGTTGAGCAGGAAAGGGAAAGCTGAGGTGGAAGTGAGAGAGTGGAAGCTGATGGAGCAGTTAGCGATATTGCACTTGCAGGCTATTGCTCGTGATGGTAGGACAATGCTGAGTCCTATTGTTGTTGTGCCTGAGCTGTACCAGCGAGTCTGGGAGGGACAATTGGGGGATATTGAGTGTGAGGTTCTCCGTGCTCGTATTGAGGCTGATGAGCTATCTAAGGATCGGACCGAGGGTCCTGAGCATGAGTTGTCTTTTCAGGGGCAGCTAGTAGTGGCTTCTTCTCTCAGAGATGAGGTGACGAGGGACTTTCATCAGTCTAGAGTTGTTGTGCATCCAGGGGGTATGAAGATGTACCATGCACTTTGGGGGCATTTTTGGTGGCCTGGGATGAAACATGATGTGGTAGCATTTGTTGCAAGGTGCCTTAATTGTCAACAAGTGAAAGCGGAGCATCAGCGACCGGCAGGTATGTTACAACCGTTGTCAATAGTCGAGTGGAAGTGGGACCACATAGCAATGGACTTAATGACTGGTCTTCCACCCACCACTGGGAGGAAAGACATGATATAGGTGATTGTGGATCGACTAACCAAGTCAGCCCATTTTCTTGCCGTTTGAGAGCAGGATTCCATCGGGACGTTGAGCCAGTTGTATGTGAATGAGATTGTGAGATTACATGGAGTGCCATCGTCGATTGTGTCCGACAGAGATTCGAGGTTTACTTCATGTTTCTGGACAGGCTTGCAGGAGGCTATGTGGACAAAGCTTAACTTGAGCACAGCCTTTCACCCTGAGACTGACGGTCAGACTCAGAGGACGAATCAGACATTACGAACATGTTGAGAGCATGTGTGTTAGATTTTTGGGGGTTCATGGGCAACTCACCTTCCTTTGGTGGAGTTTGCCTACAACAACAGTTATCACGCATCCATTGGGATGGCTCCTTTTGAGGTGTTGTATGGCAGACCATGCCGATCACCTTTGTGTTGGACTAAGGTAGGAGAGGTAGCTCTTTTGGGACCACAGTTGGTTCAGGAGGCTACAGAGAAGGTCAAGTTGATTCGTCAGCACTTGTTGTCAGCTCAGAGTCGATAGAAATCTTATGCAGATCAGCGGCGGCGACCTTTGGAGTTTTCTGTGGGAGATCATGTGTGTCTCCGTGTTTCTCCACGTCGTGGACATCAGCGATTTGGGAAAGGTTCCAAGCTATCTCCGCGGTTTATTGGTCCTTTTGAGGTTATGGATCGTGTGGGGCCAGTGGCCTACCGGTTAGCGTTACCATCGCGGTTGAGTCGGGTACACAATGTGTTCCATGTGTCCCAATTGAGGAAGTATCATCCTGACCCAACTCATGTGATTGATTGGGGAACATTGGATATTGAGGATGATATGTTCGTTCTTGAGGCCCCTATCCGTATCTTAGATCGGCAGGAGAAGTTTTTACGTGGTCGTGCTATTCCTTTGGTTCGCATGTTGTGGCAGCACCGTGGCATTGAGGAGGAGAAATGGGAACGTGAGTCCAGGATGCATGAGCAACACCCAGAGTTGTTCAAGGACGAACAATCTTAAGGGTGGGAGGTGGCTGTTGGCCAAGGGATAATGATGTGCTTTCCTGTATTAGTTGTTCATAATCTCGTGTATTTGTATTTATATTTGAGATATGTTTTGAGATGTGTATTTGTGCCATGCGGGTATGTGTTATATGCATTGTGATGCATGTGGTTATGAATTGTGGTGGTACTTTGTTGAGTTTGCGGACGTATGTCTTGTTATATGCTGTGTGTAGTGTATGAACCATTTGGGGTGTTGTGGCTTGCCGTTCTGCAAATGGGTAGCATGTCTTGGTTATTCCTTGCATGTTGTTTCTTTTTGAGGACGAAAAGTCTTAAGGGGGAGAGGATGTAATGACCCGTGTTTTGGGATGTGGAGTTAGTCACAGTTTTGCCTTTTGAGGTTGCAATTGTTGGGTTTTAGGGAGTTTTATTCCCACACACATTGGCTTGAACACTTTGTATGATGATGGGCAAGCTTGAGGTAAGAGATGAACCCAAGAGGAAACCTTTAGGGGGTGCACGTGACAATGGCTTGTCACGGGCAATGGTGTTTTTGCATGGGAGCCTTCCAGAAGTTATTCTAAGTTTTGTGGCAAAATCTTAGGGCATTTAGAGCTTGCACGTGACAATGGCCTTTGTCACGTGCAGCCATGTTTTTGCACCGTCTTCTTCGTTTTGTTATGCTGATCATCTTTTCCTCAAGGACCATGTTCAAATTGTGGGTATTTTGTCCTGTGTGTATGCGGGAAGGTTGTGGCATGTTCTCTTTATCAAAATTACATCGTTTTGATGGTGGGATTTCATTTATCAAAACTACGTCGTTTTGATGGTGGGACTTCATTTATTAAAACTACGTCTTTTTAACGTTGGGTTTCACTTATCAAAACTACATCGTTTCGATAAGTGAGGTGTCTATATAAGGAGGTGGAGGTCTCTTTGTTTTAGGTTTAGGGTTTCTTTCCGCCAGTCGCCACAGCCGTCGCAGAGAGAGAGAGAGAGAAAGAGAGAGAGAGAGAGAGAGAGAGAGAGAGAGAGTTCCTGATCGTTGCTGCTGTGGTGATTCACGTGGGTAGACGGCGTCTAGTGTGGGAGCAAGAGCAAGGGGGAACCTTTTGAGGTAGGGGTTCTGTCTCTTCTAGTACCCATTCCGGAGTTAGGCCCGGTGGTGGATGATTTGTAGAGTATTGTCGTTGTTGTTATAATATAGATATGTAAATCCATATAAGTATGATCTCCTATATGGATGTTGGCCTTCAATGGCATATTTTGTTTGGTTTTGATGTTGCGTCCGGGGTATGGGAACTCTCGGGGTTCGTTGCGTGGCAATAGGCCTTGGAGGTTGTTGGGAATGTCAATGTTGTTTGTTAGGCTTTGTTCCGTTGTAGGTTCACATGGGGGAAACCTTGAGGTATCTGGGGGGAAATATACTTGATATAATGATTATTGATCGAGATGCATGCTATGTGTTTGATTATATGCCTGTGTGCCTGTGATGCATGCTATGTGTTTGATTATATGCCTGTGTGGCTAGGATGCATGCTATGTGTTTGATTATATCCCTGTGGGGCTGTGATGTATGTTATGTGTTTGATTGTATGCTTGTGTGGCTGAGATTGGAGCCTGTGTGGTTGGAGCCTTCGAGGCTGGTTATGGAGCCCGGTGGCTGTGGCAATGGTTGTACCTGTTGATGTGGCTTGTTTGTGTATAAATGTTAATTATGGCCTGTCTGTATAGTATTGCCACGACACTGCACTTGTGCACGTCAACATGTAGATGTTATGAGCATGAGATGGGTTGGGGAGACATGATGCCTACTGAGTTGTGGTTGCTCACTGCTCCCGTTGTGTTTTGTTCACTTTTCAGGAACCTACAGGCGTTAGGAGGGAACACCAAGGTGGAGGACAGTTCTGCTTTGCCTTGTTTAATATTATTTTGTGTTGTTAATTTTTGTGGGACCTTTGTAACCCCAGTGGGGAGATATTGTAAGGGGAAGTTTAAATTGTAATAAAGGCATGTTTGGTTTGTAACATTTATTGTGGTTCAAAATTAATAATATGATTTTGTTTTTGTGAATATTTAATGTGGATGTGCGTAAAGTCCTGTGTGGAAGTGATCCCAACCCCTTGCCCACCTGGGTGGGTAAAGGGGAGTCACGAACCAGTTTCCTCGGGTTGGAAATCCGGGGCGTGATAGAAACAAGGCCAGACTTGTTGCAAAAGGGTACAGACAAGAAAAAGGAATTGACTATGATGAGACCTTTGCACCAGTTGCTAGACTAGAGGCCATCCGCATGTTTTTAGCATATGCAGCATTCAAGGGCTTCAAGGTTTATCAAATGGATGTCAAGAGTGCATTCCTTAACGGAGACCTCCAAGAAGAAGTCTATGTTGAACAATATCCTGGATTTCTAGAGCCAAACCAAGAACACAAGGTGTACAAACTGAAGAAGGCTCTATATGGACTAAAACAAACTCCTAGAGCTTGGTATGAAACATTGTCCGAGTTTCGATCAAAAACAAGTTCAGAAAAGGCAAGATTGGCCCCACCCTATTTCTCAAGGAAGGAAAAGGATCACCCTTGATTGTTCAGATTTATGTTGATGACATTATCTTTGGATCAAGGGATAAAAAGCAATGTGAAGACTTCTCCCATCTGATGAAAAGTGAATATGAAATGAGTATGATGGGAGAACTTTCATTCTTTCTTGGGTTGGAGATCAAGCAGTTGAAGGATGGGATCTTTATCAGTCAAACCAAATACACTAAGGAGATTCTGAAGAAATTCAAGATGACTGATGTGACTCACATGAAAACTCCCATTCCTACAAATGCCAAATTGGATATGGATGAAGCAGGCAAAGAAGTGGATATCACAGAATATAAAAGCATGATTGGATCCTTGCTGTATCTCATAGCAAGCAGACCTGATATAATGTTCGCAACATGCATCTGTGCAAGATACCAAGCAAATCCCAAGGAGTCTCATATGTCTCATGTCAAGAGGATTATACAGTATCTTAAGGGAACTGAGAATTTGGGACTTTGGCACCCAAAGGAGTCTGATTTCAAACTGAGAGGCTTTTCGGATGTGGACTTTGCTAGTTGCAGGATTGATAGGAAGAGCACAAGTGGAACATGCCAATTACTTGGCAACAGACTTGTATCATGGTTCAGCAAGAAACAGAATTCAGTTTCAACCTCAACAGCTGAAGCTGAATATATTGCTGCAGGAAGTTGTTGTGCTCAGCTGCTTTGGATGGCCAGCCAACTTTCAGACTATGGATTTAACCTGAAGGCTGTGCCATTATACTGTGACAACACAAGCGCCATTGCAATTTCCAACAATCCTGTCATGCAACCCAAAATCAAGCACATTGAGGTCAGACATCACTTCATACGTGACCATGTGCTGAAGAAGGACATTTCCCTTGATTATATATCCACTGATGACCAGCTTGCCGACATATTCACCAAACCACTGCACAAAGCCAGGTTCAATGAACTTCTGACAAAACTCGACATGCTAGATTTAACTCCATAATTCTTAGTGCATGTCCTGTGTTTCACTTCAAACTAAGTACCTGTGCATGAACATAAGTATGACACTATTAATAACTAATTATCTCTCCATGAAAAATTAGCAGTACCTAAGTATGATTTATACATTTCTACTGCGGGTAATTGAGAAATCACATGGATGAAACTTGCTACCTCTAAACCTGGTATAAGTCTTTTATACAACCTATCATGAATCAACAAGTCTTGAGTGAAATGAGTGAATTTCCCTTCATAATTACTGAATGATATTCCCATTATATGTTGTTTTTCTTCTGAGTGAATATCACCTGTGTGGCATTGCATTCCTTAACTAGCAAGAACTATAGTATCTCATGGTACTGTTGGCTTGCACGGAAAGGATCCTTAATGATTTAATGCTCTAAGGATGATTGAGGCTGTTGTCATCACCCGGTGTCGTCCGGGCTCGTGACTGGCTTGAGATTACTCCTTTGGATGGAGATTTGGTTATTGAGCCATCATTGCCATAGCTCACACAAAACCAAAAAGAGAGATAGAAGAAACAGAGTCGCTACCAAACAAAGATGAAGGTGTGTTTGGCCACCTAGGAGGGTCCACGGTTACAGAGAATAGGTTCAGGAGTTGGTTACGTGTGGGGAAGGAAGAAAAGCTCTTGCACCCCCACAACGCCCAAAATTGATACATAGTCTTTGTCTATGGGTGTTTGCCTATTTTAATTTCCCTTTCTTTTCTTTATTTCATTGTAAAAAAACTGTGGTGGTTTTATTTAGAAAAAGAATGTTATTCTTTTGTTTTATCGAGGAAAACAGAAAGAAAGCCCATAGCATGAAGAGCACAGCGTGGAGCTCGGATTCATTACCAAAGTTGATGTTGGCCAGGTGGTGAAGATATAAGCAATAGGACTTAATCTCACAGCCACAAAAGCCTGGGTTTGTTTAAAAAGAATTTGGGGTTTTATCTTAAACACGAAGAAGTAGGGTATGATGCTGTGAAGAGCATACTATGAAGCTCAGATTCACTATTGGACCCAATGTTGGCCAAGTGGCGAGGATATGAGCACGAAAGCTCAATCCCACGGCCACCGGGCCTTTGAGAACGTTTTGTGTATTTTTGAATAAAAAGGGGGGAGATTTTTGATATAGTTTATGATAAAAACGTGAGAGAGAAGGGAATAAGAACCTAGAAATCAAAGTCGATGTTCCTGCCAGTGCCTTATTCCTTTTTTTGAATGCTTGACGAGTGCAAGGACCAAAACCAGTAAGGGGAATGCTTGATATCCTTTTCAGCTTCAGCCCGCAAGAATTTATTCTAAGAACAGCACCACACTTGTTGAATCCTTGAACTCCTCGTTGGACTCTCTATGTGGCTAGCCGTCAGTCTCAAAAGATAAAAAGATCTCCTCTCCTTTTGTTTGGTGGAGCAAATGACTATTTATAGAAGTTTTGGAGGGGACAGACGGCTTCTTGGGAACTTGGAGAATTAAATGATGTGACCTTTGGAGTTCCCATGCATTGACAGCAAGTTTCAAGAATGACATATGCATTTACGAGGTGAAAACGGGTCCCCAGGCATTAAACACGCGTTCTGAGCCGTTTAGAATTAATTCCGAGAGACACAGCGCCCGCGTTACTGTGCACTTAAAAGGAAAGCAAAAACGGTGTCGTTCTGGGGTTTGCAGATCGCAAGGTTGAAGGCTGGAGGCTGCCTCGAAGGTTATAGGTCAGAGGTTGGAGGCTGCCTCGAAGGATCGAAGGTTGCAGTTGCCTCGAAGGGTCGAAGGTTACAGCTGAAGGTCAGGGATCGAAGGTTGGAGGCTGCCTCGAAGGTCGTAGCTGAAGGCTGCCTTGAAGGATCGAAGGTTGCAGCTGCCTCGAAGGGTCGAAGGTTACAGCTGAAGGTTGCCTCGAAGGTCGTAGGGTCGAAGCTGAAGGTTGCCTCGAAGGTCGAAGGTTACAGCTGAAGGTTGCCTCGAAGGTCGTAGGGTCGAAGGTTGCAGCTGCCTCGAAGGATCGAAGGTTGCAGCTGCCTCGAAGGGTCGAAGGTTACAGCTGAAGGTTGCCTCGAAGGTCGTAGGGTCGGAGCTGAAGATTGCCTCAAAGGTCTTAGGCTCAGAGGTTGGAGGCTGCCTCGAAGGTCGTAGCTGAAGGTTGCCTTCAAGGATCGAAGGTTGCAGCTGCCTCGGAGGGTCGAAGGTTACAGCTGAAGGTTGCCTCGAAGGTCGTAGGGTCGAAGCTGAAGGTTAAGACTACGAAGCTACGAGGCGGCACTGCGCAGTTGTGGCTACGAGGCTTTGACTACGAGGCTTCGAGGCTGACTGCTGTGAGTCTTTGAGGCTGACTGCTGTGAGTCTTCGAGGCTGCCTGCGAGGCTTCGAATGTAAGTGCTGCGAGTACAGGCTTGGACTACGAGTCTTTGACTACGAGTCTTCGAGTGAGTGCTGCAAGTGCAGGCTTGGAGGCTGACTGCGAGGCTTCGAGGCCGATTGCTGCGAGTCTTTAAGGCTGACTTCTTCGAGGCTGCCTGCGAGGCTTCGAATGTAAGTGCTGCGAGTGCAGGCTTGTACTACGAGTCTTTGACTACGAATCTTCGAGTGAGTGCTGCAAATGCAGGCTTGGAATGTAAGTGCTGCGAGTGCAGGCTTGGACTACGAGTCTTCGAGTGAGTGCTGCAAGTGCAGGCTTGGACTATGAGTCTTCGACGCAGTGGCCATAAATTCGCTTGAACTGTTTCTGGGGGATTTTCGCAATCACATTTTCAGTCAGTTTGACCGAGGGCATTGACCATCTTTCCGCACGTTTGACCTTTCATGCCCAAAACTATTTTCGTCATAACTTCTTCGTTTCAAGTCGGATTTGGGCACGGTCAAGTGCGTTGGTTTCCAAATTTCGTCCTCTATCCTCTGGTGTTAACCTTGGGACATTTTGAGATCCCTTAGAAATGACTTTCATTTTTGGATTTCTCGGCTGTGATTTGGCCCGGTCAAAATGGGGTCCAACAGCTATAGTATTTGAGAATCATAAAAAGCCTATTACTCAAAAAGAGCTAATACCTTTCACTAGAAAAAGGCAAGGTGAAAAGGACAAAATGAGAATAAAAGATAGGTTGCCTATTTAAGGGGAGTCCTCACTATCCCCCTCGAATGTGCTCCTTTTCAAAGTAATAGTTGGAGTTATGTATTTGAGCTTATCAAAGAATCAGTGTTGAGCTCTATCCACATAAAAAGGATCATGAATAAGCACTCAAATATGGCGCTATACAAAAAAAGAGGACAACTCACATAGAAAATCCATATGCTCAAACTCCAAACTCTGTGTATTCGCTGTGTTGTAAATTAGACAATGCTAGAGTGTGTGTTCTGATTCTCAATAGGGCCATATTGTCTCTCATTATCTATGCTGAACTAAAAATCATTGTTGGATCAGGGTTTGTGGTAAGATTCGGTTAACCATGAGCATACCAATCAGTGTAATCCTAGTTCCTAAATCATACTCACATGCTGATCCGAGAGTGAGAGGGTGATGCCTTCACTGAGTGAGTTTTGCTTATATGTGAGCCGACTGTCGAATTCATGACTAGGTTGTTGAAATGAACTGACTATGGTTTACTGGATGCTATGTTAACATGGTGATCAATTTTCTACATAAAGTATTAGATGATGAAGCACTTAGTCATTTCTAAGGGTAATGGAAAGGTAAATGGTCATAAAACAGTAGTCGTACATGTAAACCAGGTATTACGGTTGAAAGAATTCAAGCTCTCAGCATGTACTCATAATTCCATTTATAGCACTGTTCATCATGCATGATTTTATATGAGATATCATATGCCTCACATTCGTGTTGAAAAGTCCAGAGGAATCCACCACTGTCACTGAATCCGTAGTCGATCATGAAGCATAAAGCATCAAAGAACTGCTACCTCAAAGACTGCTTCTTCGTAGCCTTGAAGCTCGGAGACTCTCTGTCATCACCGGATTTCGTCCGGGGGGAAACCGCTTTTGGGGTGCGGTTCCCCCCAACCTTTATCCGAATGGTGATGAAAATTACGGAGTCGCTACCAACCGTTTTTGGGGTGTGGTTGGTCACCTAAAAGGAAATTGATCTAAGCTGCTAAGGACGGGCTCGGGAGTTAATTACGCGTGGGGAAGGACTAGCACCCCCACAACGTCCTTTCAGTACCTATCTTAGGAGTTTGGAGGTTTCAAACTTGTTTTAACGGTTTGCCTAAAATTGACTAATTTTAAAGTGATGTTGTCTTTACCTATAGCCTAAAGTTCTATCCTTTTATTTTCCCAAGTCAATTGTGGAAGTGACATTAAGTTCAACTTATCCTAAATATCTAAAGGAAATATTAACAATTTGATTTTTCATTTTTTATTTCTACCTTCTTTATTAAAGTAAAAAATTAAATTAAATTTAATCCTAAACTTCTTAAAGAAACCTTATGATTTGCCCTAAGTTAAAGGTTAAAACTTAAATCTAAAGAAAGATTAAATTAAAAAAATTGTTTCTAAATTGCACGCTACTAAAGATGAAAATTAAACAAGAAAGGTAAAAAGCACAAAAAAGCCAAGTAATGAAAGAATTTAAACATATTCAAAACTAAACCAAAATTAACAAAAAGTCTAAAAAATGATAAAGGAAAGCAAAAACCAAATGTTGAAAAACCCAAGCATTTTGAAAAGTCTAAGTAATTGATTTTGAAAAGTTTTTTTTTTAAGTTAGGAAAAAGAGGTTTTATTATTATTAGAAAATGTTTTTGTATTATTGCCTATTAAAAAGTTTTTTTTTTTGGATAAACTCTTTTTTTTTATCTAAAAAACACTATTTTTAATTTGTTTTTGTTTTTGTTTTTGTTGTCGTTGTTGTTTTGTTTTGTTTTTTTTTAAATCTGGAAAACTCCCTTGTTTTTTTTTACTCTTTACGAAAGTTTTTTCTTTTTTTTAATGAACGCTAACAACAAGTAAATATACAAATGTGTGTTGTGTGTGATTATGTCATCCTCACTTTTTTTCCTTTTTTTTTCTCTCTCTCTCTCTCTCTCTTTTTTTATTATGTTTGATTTAAAGTACATATTACAATAGGATACATAATCCATAGTCACATGCCCAAAGCTAAGAAAATTTCCTACACACCCAAAATCAACAAAATTCCATACAGCCAGTAAAAAAAAAGAAAAAAAACAAAACAAAAAAAAAACAACACAACCATCAGCCTTCCAGGACGTGAACTTAGGCCCCCATTAGTGAACTCATCTCATCCGAATCGTCCAGCAAACACGGTCGAGCGCACAAAAGGAACCAAACAGAAAAACACACATATAAAAAGTTGTGAGCAAACATAACCAGGAAGTTAAACGTGCAAGCGAAAGTGAAAACAACAAGTTAAACGTGCCAATCGAGCATCAAGACTAAAAGACACTAAATACGATATTTTTTCCTTCACTTGATGTTCTAAGGTTAAGACACAGAGAACTGAATAGCCACATAATCCAAATGAAAACACTAAATATATTTTCCTTTTTTTTTGCTTAAAACACAGATTCCATTACACAAGCAGTGCGATCATACGTTGCGCTGAAACACACTTGCTGTCTTTTTGTTACATGAGGCATGCATTCAACCATCATAAAAAAAAAACATGCTGTGATAGCCATACAGAGCAACAAAAAAACAGCATTTCAAAACCCAAAATCCAAACCCAGACTGAGATGGAAAAAAAATTGAAGAGGAAACGCCACAGAGGTGGAGACAAACTAAAATGCAAAATCGAAGGGAAACTAAGTGAACCACCATAGACAAACCCAAGCACCGAATAGAGTGATAAACAGCATTAGACAAACGTATTCTGGTTAGCCCAAAACCCAAACTGAGATGCAACATAAGCCATAATCACAACATAAAAACAAAGCCAGAAAACGAGCATCATGAAAGCAAACAAAAGGACAGGGAACTAGCCATTCAGAGGGAAAATAGTTTACCTTTCTTCTGATGCAGAAATCCCTTGGACACCTGAACCGTTTTCTCACTCGTGGGAGCTTTGAGGTGGTCGACGATGGGAATTTGATGCTGAGCCCCCTAGATGACCGCCACTTCTTCACGCTCGTGGAGGCTCTGGGATAATCAATGATGGGAGCCTGACACGAAATCTTCTTGGATGGTCCACTCCACGCTCAAGGAAGCCCTGTGAGGATCGGTAATGGGAGTTGCGGAAGGAAGGGGATGGGATGGAAACACTCCACAATGGCCGGAGAAAGGGGTTCCGATTAAAGGGGAAACGGGACTCTGCGTGTGGATTCGACGGCAGAAAGGGAAGAAGGGGGGTTTGTGTTTCTTGAGTATTTTCGACTTTCAGAGGAGAGGAGACCCGTCCGCGACCCAGTGATCCATAAGGTTTATAGGGGCTGGATTCTAGGGTTTATGCTTGAATCAAAGCGGCGGGGGTGGTTCGGTGTGGCCACCGCTTGGCTCGGGTGGGGCGATTAGGCTCGGATCAGTATAGGCGTGGCGTGGGCAGGCTTGGAGGAGGTTGCCCGGGCTTGGTGGTCCAGCGTGGTGGTCCGGCTGGCGTGGTTACTGTGGCGTGGGAAAGGAGACGCCGTGGGAGAGAGAGGGAAGAAGAAGACGACGAAGGATGGAGATAAGGCAAATGTGGCTCTCCTTTTTTTTGTTTTCTTTTTGTTTTCTCTTTTTTTTTTCTAAAACTAGTACAACACCGACACATGGACAATACATAGGCGGGAAAAGAAAAGAAAAACAGAAACTTATTGTTTTTGGGATTTTTAGCTGATGTCTTTTAGTTTTTAGGTTCGGTAGAACAACCCGAACTTCAAAACATCTTGAAAAAAATATTTTTGGACTCGGAGCGTCATGACGAACGACTCCGTATCAATTTTATTTGAAAATGATCTCATTTTTATGGCCAACCTGTACCGATGTTATTTATTACCGAAAAAATGATTTTATTTTAATTTTTAATGAAAAAGGCTCCGGGAGCAAATTTATACAATATATATGTCAAAATTCTCAGAACGACGAGTAGGGTAAAAAAATAAGGTTCTTGACCTGATCCGAAGTGCCGTTTGGAATGTTAATTGCTAGTTTGACCACCGTTGGCGGCCCGAACGCCGTTTCGACCATATCTTCTTCATTTGACCTCAGAATTGGGCACAGTCGATGGCATTGATCCTCGAATTTAATTTTCTATCGCCTAGGACCGACTCTTTGACATTTGGAGGCTTTTCTTGAATAATGTCTTGAAATCGGGCATTTGCGCTCAACAGTTACGAATCTGTCATTCCGCAAATTTCAACAAACCGAAGCGGCATAGAAAGAAAAATTGAATTTGATAAAATGTGCCCAACCCGGACAAAATAGGGTCCAACACTCTCTACGCAGCTTCGTAGGGTCACAGTCCTGAGGGTCGAAGTTTAATGGATTTGGCTTCCTCATTGCTCAAGTGTCGAAGACATGTCAGCACGCTACTGTACACTTAAAATTCAAAATACACCAACACAAGGGGTGACGTGCACTCATTGCTTGAGTACTCCAACGGGTGGATCCAGAAAATAAAGAGACAGGTCAAAGAACAGGACGCGGACCCTGAAGATGAACCGATAGAGTATGTGACTTCTACGGTATAGTTCTCACCTCATATATAAGTCACTGATAGAGACGGAGCCCAAAGGTACGTTCTTCATTTTCACACTCGAACCCTAACCCTAATCACTCCATCCCTCTCTTCGATCCTTGCTCTCTCTCTCTCTCTCTCTCTCTCTCTCTGTATATATATATATATATATATCTCCTCTTACCACCTTTGAACCTTACAATCTCTCTCTACGAGTGTCGCTTTCTCTCTCTTCAACCTCTATGGCAGGACCCAGCTCATCGATGGCAGAAGGACTAGGCGAAATCGTCCCGGGCTTCATTGTCGACTGGGAAGCCATAGGCGACGCAAAGGTCAGCTGGCTAGGCGAGTTCAAAAATCGCCTCGATAAATCTGGGATTGCATCCGTATGTTCGGGGATGCAAGATATGCTGGTAGAAGACGTCTTGGAATTTCACGAGACCTTGGCGATCTCTGGAGACGACGTGGTGGGAACAGTACAAGGAGCGGAGATTCGGGTCTCAGCCGAAACACTTCACAACGCACTTCCACTCCCTAAAGGTAACTTTAAACCTTTACCCAGTCTCTACAGAGAAGAGTGTAAGTCTTTTCTGGGGTTTTCCAACCCTGGAAAGCAAGGACGGGGAGCCCTAAAAATTGGGTTCTTCGGTCTGGCACTGGCGACTCTCATAGTCACCAGACAGTGCCTAATGTGCGAGAAGACTGTTCATAACTCTGCAAGCCATGAGCAAATGAAGATCATGTGTAGTGTACTGTGTAAAGACTCGTATTCGGGTAGTTTTGAGAGATAGTCATTCTATGGGAATGTAACTATCTGGACGGTAGTGTAGTCGTCGATGTGAGCATTTTGACTATACTTGGGCCCGATTCCGAGTTGGGGCCCTGTTTGACCCGATTGTTGACTTTTTGGGGTTTATTGGTTGACTTTGCGTTTGGGCGGTCATTTGGGTGTAATAATATCTGTTTAGTGTTGTGCTCGTCATTTCGAGCATTTTGATTGTAGTTTGACTCAATTTGGAGTTCGGGGCCTTGGAGGCCAATTATTGACTGGGTCAATGGTTGACTAGGTCAGTTGACTGGCAGAAATATAAATAACAAAAAAAAAAGAAAAAGAGGAAGCTTTCACTTTACGTTTCACGTTTGTGCGTTGAAAGAGAGAGCTTGGAGGCTTTGGCGATTTGGGGCGATTTATGTTCGTGGAGCTCAAAGATTCACTTCAAGTAGGTGTCCTTGAACTTCTTATCTTGATTCTATGCTTGGTATGCATGAATTTATCATGATTTATGAAATTGAGCATGAACCCTAGAATTTGGGGAAAACCAATTTTGGGTTAGATCTAATGGTTTAGCATAAGATTTGTGGTTAAGAACTATTTTATATCATTGTGGATATATGTTTCTGTGATTTTGGGGTTAATTAATTGTGTTTTTCATGAGGGTTGATAAGTCAACCATGGGAATTTGGGTTTAGATTTAGATTTCTAGAAATCTGGAATTTAATGCGTGTTTCTGTTGTTTCCGTGCGATTTAGAGGCGTTCTGGACGCATTTTAAGGTAAATATCATAGTCTGTTGCGTAGAATGCGTGTTTGTGCGTGTCTGGGGGTTGCTGGGTTGATTCCAGACGAAGAACAGGCAAAAACGATGATGAACAGTACCCTGGGCGCGTTACTGGGTCAACTAACAAAAATCCGAAGTTCTTGGTCGTAGGGTCGTAGTTCGTAGACCCGTAGTTCGTAGGTTCGTAGTTCGTAGTTTGAAGGTTCGAAGGTTCGATGGTTCGTAGATTTGTAAACCCGTAGTCCGAAGGTCGAAGTTCGTAGCCGAAGGATCGAAGTTCGTAGCCTCGTAGGTCGAAGATCGAAGACCCGCTTCGAGTCTTCGAGGCGCGCTATGTAGCTACGAGTCACAGCTCTCGCTACGAGTCGTAGTCCTGAAGCTACGAGGCAGTGCAACAGTACTGGACTGGACCTATTTACACCGTAACCTATACCCATCTACACATTTAAGTAATATACGTAAGTTACTATGTAAATAACGAAATACCCCCCCATTTGGATTCAAAGAAAAATACTAGAAAAATTAATTCCCACTCTTTCAAAATGTGAAAATTGGGTTTTAGTGTAAAATCTCAGAAAAACCCAAAAGTTCGTAGTAGTGAATTTTTGCAAAGTGGGGTTAGACATCTCAGAAAAATCCCCAAAAATCAGATTATCTTAGTTATGCTATGGGAACCCAATGCCGAGACTTTTGATTTCAAGAAAATAGTTGCTAAGGGTACTTCCTTCATAAATCAAGGATTGAGGATTTACTTGTGACGACTGGCTACAGTTCTAAAGGAAAGGTTGAGAATGACATACCATACTAATGTTAGTATGTTGGTGTGAGGTATTGGGGCATGGACTCCGTGACTTGTTTGGGTTCTCACCGTGTTGCACCGATGGTGCTATGTGGTTGACGTGGCAGGCATATGCACCGATGACAGGCCTGTGTGGCGACTGTGGCCGGGCATATTGCGCTGTGGACAGGCTAAGGCCTGAGTTGAGCCGTTGAGCTCGTGGAGCTAGAGCTGAGTGCCCTGAGCTGGGATCCCATGGAGGATCGTGGACAAGTTGTCCTGTGTGAACAGGCTGTCCTGATGTCTGTTTGCAGGCTGAGTCCTGATAATTGTGCACACTACACGGTGCACGAGTACACTGAGCATATAGTATAGACTCATATGTGTTGCATGATGTGGAGTTTGGGGTCACCTACTGAGCTTGTCGCTCACCCCTACTTGTTGTTTACCCCTTTTCAGGTGTGACCCGAGACTAGTGGAGGACTTTCTTCCAGGAGGACGTGCCCACTACTCTGATATATAATACAGTACTGTATTCTATATTTTATTATGTGTTGTATCCTGGACATGGGTCCGTGTACAGATGTATTTGTATACTGTTTGTGATGTGATGTCTGTATGACTGTTTGACTTATTATATGCATGATGATATATGGGAAAGTACAGGATTACCATTGATTTATGACTGTACAGGGTTGCATATTTGAGACAGCACCCGCGGTGTAGTCTCCATTGGTGCTAGTCACCAACCCCTTGACCTATCAGGTGCGGGCAAGGGGAAGTCATGTACCCGGTTCCGGGTTCCCTGGAATTCAGGGGCGTGACATACTGCAAGGAAGAAGAATAGACTGGGGAACTCAGCTACACAATATGATCAAGAGCAAGAAGGGACACTTTGGATTACTTCTTACTAAAGTCCTAAGGTTTCTTCACCCTGACATGTTCAGTCACTGACCCGCGGTACCACTACCGACCAAGTTTATCTTCAAGAGCATATACGAGGAAGGGAGGCTAGAGATTAAGCCTATGAAAAGGCCCGGGTCGAGTATGAGAAGTCTCGCTGAGGACACTGCCAGTTATGTTAGAGCCCCAGCTCCTAAACCACGTCAATCAGCACCTGTTCCCCAGACTTCTTGAGCTTCCTCTGCGTCTGCCGCAACGGCTCATATAAATGAAGTGGTGGAGAATATTGTAAAGACCTGTCTCCCCACTGATCCTACACTTGAGGAAGCTCAACCGGCTGATATGCCCAGTGACACTGCAGAGGTAAGAGAGCCTGCAGCTGGAGGACAGTTGCCGGTTCAGGAAACCCCAGAGGTTAGGGGTACAACACCTGTACTATTAAGCTCTCTCGGGGAGTCTGAGCTAGAAGAGTTTTATGTTGAGTATGCCAAAGCTCATATGACCCCCGCTGAATTGAGGAAGGCTTGGATAGCCTTCAGAAAGCAGATGGTGGACAGAGACCAACTGATTAGCTGGTTGGTGGAACAGGGTCTTGTGAGGAGAGACCCTTTGGAAGCAGTTTCGATGGTTGCCCCATCTCCTATCATGGGCGAAGCACCTAGCACATCAACTCCCCATGATGCGGAGATAGCTATGAATGCTGAGGAAGAAGAGGAAGCACCTATTGTTGAAGCAGAAAGTAACTCAGATGCAGAGCAAGTACCACATGCTCCTGAGCATGTAGAGGTACCTGGGATTGCCACTCCACTTGAATCGGAGACTCATCAAGTGGTCACTCAAAGGAGTGAGGACTTAACCTTCCACATCCCTTCAGCCATTCCATTAGCTTCTACGTTTCACTCACACTCTCTAACTGCTGAGGAAGTAGATCGCATTACTGACAAAGTATTGGAAAAGCTGACCACTTCTGGATTTTTCAATTTCACACCTACCATTCAAGCAGTCGAGGGGCGGTTCTCTGCAGTGGAGGAGGGAATGGAGAAGCTCCGGACTGAGGTTGAACTCTTTGACTTTGAATTAGAAAAGGTCAAGAGTGAGCTGGAATCCCTCATCAGAATAAGAACTGATGGATTTAAACACCTTGAGGACCACAATGAAGACATAAAGGAGGCATACAAGAATCAACATGAGGGATTTCTTAAAATGTTGGGTCCTATTTTTGAAGCGTGCAAGCGGCTAGATCGTGGACAGATCACTCTCACCATGAAGCCACCTCAAAAGACATCTGAGGGCCGACCTGAGCCAGTTCCCATTGACGATCCGGCTCCCAGTCCTACTAAAACTCATGCTCCTCCTCCACAACCGCGACAGGAAGCTACCTATGCCCGTGGGCGAAAGCATGCGCACAGAGCCACTGTACTCACAGACTCTGATGATGATGATGATGATGCGCCCATTGGGACATGTATGAAGAAGCATCCTATTGCTCCAGGCCAAACCTCATCCTCCACTCAGCCTGGTCCCTCAACGACCCATCCAACTCCGACTGAGGCCTCCATGCCAGCTTCACCTACTAAGCCAGCCGCTACCTCCACCACTAAAACGATGGTACCACCGCACACTGTCACTACCGGAGCCAGCCCAGCTGAACTTGCCGCTTTCAATAGCTATGTTGCTGGGGACACCACCACGCAGACTTGTGGCTATGAAGCATTCTTCACTGGGCCCGAACTATGTCGTTTACTACACGACGGTGAAGAAATGGATAATATTGAGATGACACAGTTCATCTTTGCCCAAAAGTCCTATTTGGCGAAGCTTCCTCTCAATATTCGCCAAGATACCCGTGTGGAGCTCTGTCTGCCTATTATGCAGGCTCATCTCATTGATGATGCCTCAATGATCGAGATTATTCAGGGTCGCAGATATGAGAACTCCTTCCGTCTATGGAACGAAGTCGACCATGTGCTCATCCCCTACCTATCGACATCCCCACACTGGTTTCTTCTCGACATCGACTTCAAAAACCATAGGATCGTCATCTTTGACTCCAAGCCCACTACTCTACTACTCCATAGGCAGGAACAACTCCGTGAATTCAATCGCACCCTCACGCGTGTCATGTAGGGATATCCGCATGGGTGTGGTGGCTATCCTCTTTCAAAACCGATGGAGATTACTCGAGTCAAGCAAGGCGTTCCTGCTTAGGATGATGCTCATAGCTGTGGTTTCTATGTATGCCACTATATTCGCATCCTGACCACCACTGGCTTCCCTGCCCTCGTGCCCGAATTCGATCGTGTGAGCAGTCGAGCCGCCTCATTACATCTGAATACTGCTCAACTCCTACGCGAGCAAGCCATTATTTTTCTATTTTCGCAAAGTGTAAAATATTCTAACTTTAAACAGTAACTGTCTGTACACTATCCTTCTTTCCTATTTCTGTGTACTTATTCTCTCTCAGTTACTTTTTGTTTATATCTTTCATTTGCTACCTACTGTCCTATACTGTCTTGTGTTGCTCCCATGTGTTCTGATGCCTGTTCCTCACCCTAGAAAGGTCGTAGGGGAAGTTATAAGTTATCTTCGATAGAAGGCAGCTAACGAAGAAATTCATGCCTATGGGGGAGAGGAGGAGTGTGAAATTTTTCATATGCAAAGATATGTTCCGTTAACTTAAAAATCCCCAAAAGAAGAATCGTAGACTCAGACTTCATGATTTTCACCGATTGTCAGCTTACATTAAATAGGAGGAGATTGTTGGATATATAGGATTTGATGAAGCTCTCAAGATACAATCTAAGTCTTGAGACTCGTAGATTCAAAGGGTTGTAGGGTCGAAGAGTCAAAGTTAGTACAAGTAAATCTGTCACAGGACATCTAGGCGAGAGGCTCATAGACTTGTAGGGTCTGGAGACTCAAAGCATATTTGTGACAGAACACATTGCGACTCGTAGATCCAGGGTCGAAGGTCGTAGAGTCGCAGTGCAGAAAAGAGAGCGTTACTGTAAGCAACGATTAAATTCAGAGACTCGTAGAGCCGAAGAATTTTAAAGAACAATAACCAACCTTAAATAACTCGAAGACTTGAAGCCCGTAGAACTGTAGAGTCCCTAGAGTGCTTATGTCACTTAATAGAACTTAAAGTACCGCTAGACTCGTAGACTCAAGGGTCGTAGAGTCAAAGCCTTAAAACACTGTTAAGAAAACAGGACTCACAAACTCGTAGGTCGAAGGTCGAAGAGTCAAAGCCAAAAAGACTGACCAACTAAAATGAAATTGTAACTCGAGAGTCGTAGAGTCATAGACTCAAGGGTCATAGAGTCGTAGACTCTAGGGATAAAGGTAAGTTAAAGAACTTGTCATACACATCACAGACTCGAAAATCATGAAGGCAGAGAGTTATAGCTGAAGGGTCGTAGCCGTAGAGCCGAAGACTCGTAGAATACGAAAACATAGTGCATGAGCAACTGCGAAAGGCTAAGGAAGAAATGTAAAGTCTAAGACTCATAGAGTCGAAGATTTTCAAGGTCGAAGACTTACAGAGTCGAAGTGCCTCTTAGTCAAGTAAAATAAACTGAGAAAGCCGAAGGTCGTAGACCCGCAGAGTTAGGGTCGTAGACTCACAGTTGTAACAACGGGTAGATTAGGCGCACTACGAAGAAGTCACTCTAAGAGCCATTAGTATAGTCACTAGACTCATATAGTCGTAGACTCGCAGAGTCGTAGACTTATAGTTAATAGAGTGACACAAAAGACTTAATCTAACTCGAACTTTAGCTTCGAAGACTCGAAGATATGTGAGTCGCAGACTCGGAGATATCAACACTGTAAAGGCTGAAGCAAACTTCCGCAACTTTGACAGGCTCTAACTGAAACCTTCGAGTCATCAAACCTACGAGGCACCCACCATCAAGGCATGCTTACAACCTTAAGCATATTCACTTAGCAATATCTTCAACTAGGGTTTGTACAGTAAGCCTGCGCCGTCTCGAGCAGTTGGAGCACAGTTAATGTCACATTAATTGCTACCAACTACCCTCCACGGATGAACGGCCAAGATCGACTGCGTAAGTATGGCCGTGCAACTATGCAGCATGGGCAACAGATCTGCAAATCAGAGCAGATCAACCTATCCCCTGACATCCCGCATATCCAATGGCGGGAAGTCAGTCGGGATAGACAATAAGGCGCACAACACTTTAAACTTAAAATATACCTTTCTCATATACTTAACGACAAAAGCAGGAGTCAACCTCTTAGGAATAACACAAACGTGGAATACAACCTCTTTCTCTAAAAGCGTGGAATACACAGAACACAAAAAAAGAGGATTCTGACACACATTAGGAAAATAATCTTTTGAAGAATTCAAGCAAGAGTTCAAACGCAAGAGAGAGAGACTCCGAGAGAAAGAACTTCTAAGTGTTGTGTGCTGCGTTGAACCAAGATCAAGATCAAACTTTGTGATCCATCATATACTCTTGTTCATCCAAGATTCAGCACGATTATCTAGTCTAACCTCAGTGTTGAGTTCTACAATCAAAACTATCACGGACCATTCCTTACACAACTGAGATCTGTGAACAAGGAGCATTTACTACATCTCAGATTTGTCTGATAGTTCATAACTCACATTATCACTCAAATTACTACTGTCATCTTCTCTATAAATACTTCCATCATAGTTATCCTTAGAAGTAACATATACCAGCAAATAGTCTAACTTCCACGCACGAAGAAAGTCTATTCACCCCCCCCCCCTTCTAGAGTCACTTTGGGACCTACAATATAGAGAATTTCGTGGTATGACTTTAGAGAACTTGTGCATTAAGATGAGAGGCAAGGCACCCCTTAAAAAGGGCAAAGGATGGTATGTGGTATGTATGGTAGGTGAGACTTTTGTCCTTAATACCTTATTTTCTTCCCTAATTTTCTCCTTTTCACATTATCTGACAATTATCCCCTTATTATCTACTACGTGGCCCCTTTGTTGCCCCCATTTTTGAGTTTTTAGGATTTGTTTGACTTTGAAGGTTTCTTTAATCACAAAAGTCACATGGGTGCATGGCCTATTATTGTGATTATAACTTTATAGATTCTTCATTAAATTCAATAAGGCTAATTGGGATGGATTCCTAACTTAATTATCTACATTTTGAGACCAATTACAATTCTATTGGACTTGTATATCCAAAGTTGTTGAATTTTGAAGTGAGACTAGAAATTCTGGATGTAATAATAGACCTTTGTGTACTGTTTAAATTGTTTCTCCTAATGGGCTGATCCAATGAGGCTGAAATTTTAACCAAAGGTATATAACTAAAGTTGGAGCATTTCGTAAAAATATCAAGTCGTTTAGAACTACAAAATCAAAGTTATAAATTTTTAAAGATAACTTCCATAACTGCACTAGTCTATCCTTTCTAAGCATAACTATTGGTCATGGAGTATTAATGAAATTTTTTGTATTTTACAACTCTTAATAAATTTTGATGTGATAAATTCAAAGTTGTATTCTATTTGCTTTATATTCATTATTTCAACCAAGGAATTATTTTATATAATTAAACAAAATGATTGAAATAACTATATAGTTAGGTAAAATAATATTACATTATAAAACTTAATAAAATACCACATTTATTTGCTTAAACTAAAATATATGTATCCAGTGCAATTTATGTATGAAAAGTAAATTTTATATTATGAAAATGTTATATTAATATAATTCTCATACACACTATCAAATAATGTTTTCTAAATATATCATCAAAATAGTTTAATATAAAATAACATAATAAATACTTATTATTTTATTAAAAATCTTAGGTCGTACACTCCAGATTGCGGTGCATGCGACTTGGCCTGGACTACGGATATTCCATTATAAGAAACAATAATATTCAAAAAATTTCTTAGTGTTACCAATTTTTCATTAATAAATACCTCCATTAAATATAATTTTTCTAATTTTTGGGGTCCTCCACCGACCAATTCTATTGACAGGTGTAAGTAACTTGTTATCTTTTTGGATTCTTATAGTAGATATGTTTATACTCCAGGAATCAATAACAATGGTGAAAAATGGAACAAAACCATTGTTGAGACTGTTTTGGCCTTACTTTGTGATGGCTATCTACCACCTCAATTTTGGTCTCATGCTTTTCAAACTATTGTATATTTACTTAATCATTTACCTACTCCTATCTTGTTTTTCAAATCAACATCTCAAAATCTTTTTTCTATTTCACATAATTCTTTAGAACACAAAACTTTTGATGAGCTATGAACCCATACTCCCAAAATATACTCCAAGTAAGATCTCATTAATGTATTTTTTGTTGGTTATTCAATTAATCACTTAGGTTATAAGTGTTTTGATCCCAAATCTAGTGAAATATTTATTTCAAGTCATGTTATATTTGATGGGGGGTCATTGCTTGTTTAAACTTCTGCTCAATATTCTATTGTTTTCGTTACTCGACATGCAAGATATCAAGCACTCAACTAATTGTGCAATTAGCTTATCGAGCATCGACTTATAGAGCAATTGGGAGGGAGCAAAAATTGATGTGGCAGTGCCTTCGCATGCTTGTATATTCGGATGACGTGATGTGGCTAAAAATATTTATTCATTTTTTGTATCTCCTTTGATCCTCGCCTGATCTTGACTTCCTCCTTGTCATTTGTTGTTGATGTCACCTCCCTTTTAGGATTTGTTATCCCCCCTTTGCATCTAGCTCACCCACCTTTGGTTGTGGTCTAGATCCAATTTGGTCTTCTTCCTACTAAGGCAATTCTCTCTCTCTCTCTCTCTCTCTCTCTCTCTCTCTCTCTCTCTCTCTCTCTCTCTCTCTCACACACACACACACGCACACACACACATGCACACACCTCCTATAATGGCACCTATGATGCATGAACACGCCATTTTGCCCAGTGTTGGATAAGGATCCCCCGACCATCCCTATCATTGCTCAATATATCATGTTGTCGATATAATATCTTATCATGCAATCATATGTACTTCTTATTGATATTTTATTATTTTCATTGCTCAACATGAAAAATATCAAGTACTCAACTTATTGCACAATTAGCTTATCGAGCATCGGCTTATAGAGCAATCGGGAGGGAGAGTAAGGGGTATGTGTAAAGACTCGTATTTGGGTAGTATTTAGAGATAGCCATTCTATGGGAATGCAACTATCTAGACGGTAGTGTAGCCGTCGACGTGAGCATTTTGACAGTACTTGGGCCCGATTCCAGGTCGAGGCCCCGAGTGGCCCGATTATTGACTTTTCGGGTTTATTGGTTGACTTTGCATTTAAGCGGTTATTTGAGTGTGATCATATCTGAATAGTGTTGTGCTCGTTATTTTGAGCATTTTGACTGTAATTTGACTCAATTCGGAGTTCGGGACCTTGGAGGTCAATTATTGTGTTGGGAGGTTAATTATTGACTAGGTCAATTAGTGGTCAATGATTGGCAGAAATATAAATAGAATGAAAAGTAAGAGTTTTCATTTTACACTATCATGTTTGTGTGTTTGAGAGAGAGAGCTTGGAAGCTTGAAGCCTTGCGATTTGGGTTCGTGGAGCTCAAAGAATCACTCTAGGTAGGTGTCCTTGAACTTCTTATCTTGATTCTGTCTTTGGTATGCACGAATTTGTCATGATTTATGGAATTTAGCATGAACCCTAGGTTTTGGGGGAAATCCAATTTTGGGTTAGATCTAATGGTTTAGCATAAGATCTGTGGTTAAGAACTAATTGATATCAGTTTGGATATGTGTTTCAGTGATCTGGAGTTGTTTAACTGCATATTCCATGAGGGTTGAGAAGTCAACCATGGAAATCTGGATTTAGATCTAGATTTCTGGAAATCTGCACTTATGTGCGTATTTCTGTTGTTACTCTGCGATTTAAAGGCGTTCAGGACGCGTTTTGATGTAGATATTGTAGTCGGTTGTGTAAAACGTGTGTATGTGAGTGTCTGGGGGTCGCTGGGTTGATTCCAGACGAAGAACAGGCAAAAACAACGATGAACAGTACCCTGGGCGAGCTATTAGGTTGAAAGGACGAAGACCTGAAGATTTTGGGTTGTAGGGTCATAGGGCCGAAGATCCGTAGTCGTAGGGTCGAAGATTCATAATTAAAGGGTCGAAGATCTGGAGATCCATAGTCGTAGGGTCAAAGGTCCATAGACCCTGTAAAGACGCGTATTTGGGTAGATTTGAGAGATAGTCATTCTATGGGAATGTAACTATCTGGATGGTAGTGTAGTCTTCGATGTGAGCATTTTGACTGTACTTGGGCCCGATTTCGAGTCGGGGCCCCGTTTGACCCGATTGTTGACCTTTTGGGGTTTATTGGTTGACTTTGCATTTGGGCGGTCATTTGGGTGTAATAATATCTATTTAGTGTTGTGCTCGTCATTTCGAGCGTTTAGACTGTAGTTTGACTCAATTTGGAGTTCGGGGTCTTAGAGGTCAATTTTTATGTTGGGATGTCAATTATTGACTGGGTCAATGGTTGAAAAGGTCAGTTGACTGGCAGAAATATAAATAGCAGAAAAAAAAAGAAGGAAGAAGAAGCTTTCACTTTACGTTTCACGTTTGTGCGTTGAGAGAGAGAGCTTGAGAAAGCTTGGAGGCTTTGGCGATTTGGGGCGATTTGGGTTCGTGGAGCTCGAAGATTCACTTCAAGTAGGTGTCCTTGAACTTCTTATCTCTCTCTTGTTTTGGATTTGCACGAATTTATCATGATTTATGAAATTGAGCATGAACCCTAGAATTTGGGGAAAACCAATTTGGGGTTTAGATCTGGAGTTTTGGAATTTTATACGTGTTTCTGTTGTTTCTGCGCGATTTAGACGCGTTCTGGACGCATTTTAAGGTAAATATCACAGTCTGTTGCATAGAATGCGTGTTTGTGCGTGTCTGGGGGTTGTTGGGTTGATTCCAGACGTAGAACAGGCAAAAACAATGATGAACAGTACCCTGGACGCGTTACTGGGTCGAACTGACGAAAATCCGAAGTTCTAGGTCGAAGGGTCAAAGATCCAGGGTCGTAGGGTCGTAGTTCGTAGACCCGTAGTTCGTAGCTCGAAGGTTCGTAGTTCGTAGCCTCGTAGCCTCGTAGCCTCGTAGCCTCGTAGTTCGAAGTTCGTAGACTCGTAGTTCATAGACCCGTAGTTCGTAGTTGAAGGGTCGAAGTTCGTAGCCTCGTAGGTCGAAGGTCGTAGCCTCGCTTCGAGTCTTCGAGGCGCGCTGCAGCTCCGCATTCCGCAGCTACGAGTCGCAGGGTTTCGAGCTACGAGTCGCAGCCTCTGCAGATGTAACCGGACACCTGGACAGATTGGATGGACCTATTTACATTGCAACCTATTTGGATTTAGTTCCAATGTAAATAACGAAATACCCCCCATTTGGATTCAAAGAAAAATACTAAAAAAATTAATTCCTACTATTTCAAAATGTGAAAATTGGGATTTAGTGTAAAATCTCGGAAAAACCCAAAAGTTCGTAGTGGTGAATTTTTGGAAAGTGGGGTTAGACATCTCAGAAAAATCCCCAAAAATCAGATTATCTTAGTTATGATATGGGAACCCAATGCCGGGACTTTTGATTTCAAGAAAATAGCTGCTATGGGTACTTCCTTCATAAATCAAGGATTGAGGATTTACTTGTGAAGACTGGCTACAGTTCCAATGGAAATGTTGAGAATGATTTGCCATACTCATGTTAGTATATTGGTGTGAAGTATTGGGGCATGGACTCCGTGACTTGTTTGGGTTCTCACCGTGATGCACTAATGGTGCTATGTGGTTGACGTGACAGGCATATGCACCGATGGCAGGCCTGTGTGGCGACTATGGCCGGGCATATTGCGCTATGGACAGGCTAAGGCCTGAGTTGAGCCTTTAAGCTCGTGGAGCCAGGGCTGAGTGCCCTGAGCTGGGATCCCATGGAGGATCGTGGACAAGTTGTCCTGTGTGGGCAGGCTGAGTCCTGATGTTTGTTTGCAGGCTGAGTCCTGATGATTGTGCACACTACACGATGCACGAGTACACTGAGCATATAGTATAGACATATATGTGTTGCATGATGTGGAGTTTTTGGGTCACCTACTGAGCTTGTCGCTCACCCCTACTTGTTGTTTACCCTTTTCAGGTGTGACCCAAGACTAGTGGAGGACTTTCTTCCAGGAGGACGCCCACTACTCTGATGTATGATACACTTATATTCTGTAGTGTTTTATGTGATATCTCGGACAGGGGTCCGTGGACAGTTGTATTTGCATACTGTGTGATGTGATGTCTGTATGACTGTTTGACTCATTATATGTATGATGATATATGAGAAAGTACAGGATTACCCTTGATGTATGACTGTACAGGGTTACATATTTGAGACAGCACCCGCGGTGTAGTCTCCATTGATGCTAGTCGCCAACCCCTTGACCTATCGGGTGTGGGCAAGGGGAAGTCATGTACTCGGTTCCGGGTTCCCTGGAATTCGGGGGCGTGACAAGTTGGTATCAGAGCATGGTCTAGTGGACCTAGGTTAGTGAGGGGTGGTTAATTGATTCCATGTGACTTGGAAAACTGTAGGGAGGGCGCCTGATCAACGCAGTCCTTACAGGTATTCTAGGTTATGTTGGTGTCAGTTAGATCATCCTAGGAGCATACATAGGGTGCATTGCTAGTGGTATGATTGTGTGCATATTGGGCACACAATATGCCCAATATGCATATTGTGTGTGATGTGCTTGTATGTGGTGTCGGGATGGCACGTGGCCGTGAGAACCAGGACTTGATTGTGGTGTACCCTGAGGGGTGACACGATGCGATATGCATGGTTGTGGACCTACGGGTCGTGTGGTGTACCCTGATGGGGGACATGATGCTATATGCATGGTATGGACCTACGGGTCGTGTGGTGAGAACCTACAAGTCGGTTATGCCTTTGATGGCTGTTTGTGCTATTGATTGTTTGTTGTTTGTTGTTGTGGCCAGTGTGATGGCACCACCGAGGAGAGCTGTCCGAGGCCAAGGCCAGGCAAAGGAGCCCACGATAGAGTCGGGGCACCAGGGGCAACAGAGCCCGCAGCAGAGATCGTCAGCTCCCATTGTGGGACCTGATTTGGCTCAGGTGTTGATTCAGTTGCAGGAAGGCATGCAGGGTATGCAGGACTCGGTGAGGGATATGGCTAGAGAGGTGGATGAGCTGAAGAGGCAACAGCAGCCTCAGCAGCCACCACAGCCTCAGCAGCAGGAGGCGAGGGTGGTGCAGGATGTGCACCAGCAGGAGGTCGTGATAGAGCCAGCACGATGAGGAGTGGATTGGGCTGCACAGTTTTTGAAACATGCACCCAGGACTTTTGAGGATGGTTCACGGCCTGAGGTCGCCGAGGACTGGATTAGATGGACATAGGACATCTTTGAGATGATTGGGGTGCTAGATGAGGAGCGGGTGCGAGTGGCGACGCACTATTTGTTAGGGATCCCACGCAGGTGGTGGGAATCCACTAGAGCTGTCCATGGCAGTTAGATGAGCTGGAGAGAGTTGAGCGCTTCTTTGGGGAGTATTTTCCCAGCTCGTTGCAATATGCTCGACGTAGAGAGTATTATGAGCTTGTGCAGGGTAGCATGACTGTGGGGGAGTATGTGCAGGCCTTCACAGATTTGGAGCGGTTTGCTCTGGAGGCTTGGGAAAAGGAAGGCCGAAAGACGCAGGACTTCATTTAGGGCTTGAGGCCATCTCTGAAAAGACAGCTGGAACCGATGCAGTTGACCAGCTACCGGGAGGCGGTCGACAAGGCACTCATTATTGAGCGAGGTCAGGATCAGGCGAGAGCCCAGAGGCCGGGCGGTTCGGCAGGTCCGAGCAAGAAGAGGCAGAGTTGGGAGAGCGATCTCGCTCGCCCGAGAGGAGGCAGGTGCAGAGGGTTTCCAGCCAGGCGGTGGGACCCCGTGAGAGTTCAGCCAGCAGGAGGCCAGGTACCTGTTGGAGTTGTGGTTTGACCGGGCATGTCTCGAGAGACTGCCCAAGGAAAAAGATGACCTGCTTCCGATGCGGGAAGGTGGGACATGGAGGACCAGCAGTGTAGGCCCTCGTCCGAGAGAGCAGGGATAGAGGAGTGGGGCTCCATCTCAGAGGTCAGTGCCGCCGGCACAGAGCACGCAGACGCGACCTACGGTGCAGCAGCCTCAGCGGGAGGCACAGGGTCATGTTGATCAGCGGGGCAAGGCCCCAATGGGCCAGGCTAGTGGCAGTGGACCACGAGGGAGGACTTTTGCCCTCACCAGCAGAGAGGCAGAGGTTCCACCAGTGGATGAGGCAGGAGCAGGACCTTTAGTGGTGAGAGGTACCATCATCATTTCTCATACTATTTGTTCAGTTTTGATTGATACTGGTGCTACCTATTCTTTTATTTCGTATGATACGGTGGTTAGATTAGAATTAGACCAGGAGACAGTGAGTCAGTCTCTGATGGTTGCTTCACCTTTGGGTGGAATTGTGATACTTGAGAGTATCTGTCGTGCTTGTCAGGTAACACTTGGGGGTGTTAACCTGTTGTGTGATTTGTATGTAATGGAGTTAGATGATTTTGATGTTATCTTGGGTATGGACTGGTTGGTCTCCGTGGAGGCCAAGATTGATTGTTTTCAACGGCGTGTGACATTCCTCACGCCAGAGGGCACACGGGGTGTCTTTGTGGGTGAGTGGACCGAGGAGGCATGTAGGTTGGGACCTTTGAGGCATGGGTGGGGTGATGTGACCCACCAGTTAGCCAACTTGACATTGGTTGACAGGAGGAGAGAGGGGAAGGCTGTTTTGCCACCCATTGTAGATCAGTTCCCGGACGTGTTTCCCGAGGACTTGGTCAGTTTGCCACCCGTGAGGGAGGTAGAGTTTTCGATCGAGTTGTTGCCAGGGACAACACCGATCAGGTTAGCGGCCTACAGGATGGCACCGACGGAGCTTAGAGAGCTCAAGAGACAGATGGATGACCTATTGGCATGAGGCTTTATCAGGCGGAGTAGCTCACCGTGGGGCGCTCCAGTGTTGTTCGCTAAGAAGGCATATGGTTCACTTCGGCTGTGTATAGACTACCGGAAGCTGAACCAGGTGACTATGAAGAACAGGTATCCATTGTCGAGGATTGATGACTTGTTCGATCAGTTTCGAGGTGTGAGATGGTTTTCCAAGATAGACTTGAGATCTGGATACCATCAGTTGAGGGTTAGGGAGGCAGATATCCCTAAGACTGCGTTTAGTTGTCGCTATGGGCATTATGAGTGGCTTGTGATGCCGTTTGGGCTCACGAATGCTCCAGCAGTGTTTATGGGATTGATGAACCAGGTGTTTGCTCCATATTTAGATATGTTCGTTGTGGTGTTCATCGACGATATTTTGGTCTATTCAGCGACCAAGAGGGAGCATGAGGAGCATTTGCAGGTTGTGTTGCAGACCTTGCGAGAGCATCGGTTGTATGCGAAGTTCATGAAATGTGACTTCTGGTTGCAACAGGTGCACTTCTTGGGGCATGTGGTATCTTCAGAGGGTATCACAGTGGATCCTGAGAAGATTGAGGCAGTCATGTCGTGGAAGAGGCCCACGAATGTGTTTGAGATTCGTAGCTTCCTTGGTTTGGCAGGCTACTATCGGAGGTTCGTGGAGGATTTTTCCAGGTTGGCAGCTCCTATGACAAACCTGACCAGGAAGGGAGTTCCTTTCGTTTGGTCTGATGCATGTGAGAGTGCTTTCATGGAGCTGAAAGCACGATTGACCTCAGCACCTATCTTGATTCTTCCACAGGAGGGTGTACCTTTCAAGGTGTATTGTGATGCTTCTAGGGTGGGACTTGGTTGTGTGTTGATGCAGACTCGGCAGGTGATTGCTTACGGATCTAGGCAGTTGAGACCACATGAGCAGAGCTATCCCACGCATGATTTGGAGTTGGCTGCAGTGATCTTTGCACTTAAGAGCTGGCAGCATTATCTCCTTGGGGAGAAGTTTGTGGTGTATACGGACCACAAGAGCTTGCAGTATATCTTCTCTCAGCGAGACCTGAACCTTAGGCAGAGGCGGTGGGTGGAGTACCTGCAGCAGTTTCAGTTGGATATGGTGTATACCCCTGGGAAGGGTAATGTGGTGGCAGATGCTCTGAGTAGGAAGAGCAGGGCCATGGTGGCCCATTGTGCCATTAAGGAATGGGAGATGATGGGTCAATTAGCAGTGATGAGGTTGTAGATGGTGACCAGCGAGGGGCGAGGGACCCTCAGTGTTGTCGTCGCAGTCCCTGAGTTACAGCGTAGGATCATAGAGGATCAGCTGGGGGACGTTGATTATGAGGTCATCACGGACAGGATTCAGACTGGGCAGACATCTTCTGATTGGACTGAGAATGCTGAGCATATATTGAGGTATAGGGGTCGCCTGATAGTTCCCACTTCTCTTCAGGAGGAGGTTCTTCAGGAATTTCACCAGTCGAGGTTAGCTGTACATCCTGGTGGGACCAAGATGTACCATGTCGTGAGGAGGCATTTTTGGTGGCCAGGCCTGAAGAAGGCCGTTGCTGATTTTGTGAGGAGGTGTTTGACCTGTCGGCCAGGTCAGGCGAGCACTTGAGATCAGTGGTGAGTTGCAGTCATTGCCAGTGCCAGAGTGGAAATGGGACCATGTGACCATGGATTTTGTCACTGGACTTCCTCGTTCCAGGGGACACGACACGATATGGGTAGTTGTCGACCGATTGACCAAATCGGCGCATTTTATTCCGATACGAGAGACAGACCCAGTGAGGACTTTGGGACAGAGGTATATTGATGTTATTGTGCGGTTGCATGGAGTCCCATTGTCTATTGTATCTGATCGGGATGCGAGGTTCACCTCTCAGTTTTAGAGACAGTTGCAGCGAGCTTTGGGTACTAGGGTGAACCTTAGTACAGCCTTTCATCCACAAACAGACGGTCAGTCGGAGCGGACGATTCAGACGCTCGAGGATATGTTGCGTGCCTGTGTCCTAGATTTTGGAGGTTGTTGGGAGACTCACCTTCCTTTGGTGGAGTTCTCTTACAACAACAGTTATCAGGCCACGATTGGGATGGCCCCGTATGAGGCGCTGTATGGGCGGCCTTGTAGATCACCCTTGTGTTGGGCACAGACGGGGGAGACAGCAGTTCTCGGTCCCGATATGGTTCGAGAGACTACAAAGATAATACAGCTGATTTGACAGCGCAGAGTAGGCAGAAGTCCTATGCGGACCAGAGTCGTCGACCTTTGCAGTTTGAGGTGGGTGACCATGTATTTTTGCGGGTTTCACCGCGTCGAAGGCATCGAAGGTTTGGGCGTGGATCCAAACTTTCCCCTCGTTTTGTGGGGCCATTTGAGATTGTTGCCACTGTGGGCGCAGTGGCTTACCGATTAGCTTTGCCACCAGAGTTGGCGCGAGTACGTGATGTGTTTCATGTGTCTCAGTTGAGGCGGTATCACCCTGATCCTTCTCATGTGTTGGACTATCGCGAGATAGACTTGGCTGATGATGGTGCCGTTGTTGAGATACCGGCACAGATTTTGGACAGGCGGGACCAGGTCTTGCGAGGCAAGACGATCCCACTAGTTCGGGTATTATGGCGACATCGAGGCATGGAGGAGCAGACTTGGGAGAAAGAGAGCCAGATGCGGGTTCTTTATCCTGAGCTGTTCGAGGACGATCAGTCCTAAGGTGGGGAGGATGTGAGGACCTTCCCTGAGGTATGAGTTATATTTTATCCATTTGTTTTGCATATGTTGTTTGAGATGTGGTTTAACTCGTTATTGTTGAATCTTGTGCCCAATGTGGGTTCTGTTTGGCTTGTTGTGCATTGCCTTGCACATGTGTGATCGGTGATCATGTTTTATGTTTTGTTGTTGGGACATTAAGCTTGAATTTTGCTATGTCCTTTGGGCATGTGTTTTATTTTCGAGGACGAAAAGTCCTAAGGTGGGGAGGATGTAAAGACTCGTATTTGGGTAGATTTGAGAGATAGTCATTCTATGGGAATGTAACTATCTGGACGGTAGTGTAGTCGTCGATGTAAGCATTTTGACTGTACTTGGGCCCGATTTCGAGTCGGGGCCCCGTTTGACCCGATTGTTACTTTTCGGGGTTTATTAGTTGACTTTGCGTTTGGGCGGTCATTTGGGTGTAATAATATCTATTTAGTGTTGTGCTCGTCATTTCGAGCGTTTAGACTGTAGTTTGACTCAATTTGGAGTTCGGGGCCTTAGAGGTCAATTTTTGTGTTGGGATGTCAATTATTGACTGGGTCAATGGTTGACTAGGTCAGTTAACTGGCAGAAACTTAAATAGCAGAAAAAAAAGGAAGAAACTTTCATTTTACGTTTCACATTTGTGCGTTGAGAGAGAGAGCTTGAAAGAGCTTGGAGGCTTTGGCGATTTGGGGCGGTTTGGGTTCGTGGAGCTCGAAGATTCACTTCAAGTAGGTGTCCTTGAACTTCTTATCTCTCTCTTGTTTTGGATTTGCACGAATTTATCATGATTTATGAAATTGAGCATGAACCCTAGAATTTGGGGAAAACCAATTTTGGGTTTAGATCTAGAGTTCTGGAATTTTATACGTGTTTCTGTTGTTTCTGCGCGATTTAGAGGCGTTCTAGACGCATTTTAAGGTAAATATCACAGTCTGTTGCATAGAATGCGTGTTTGTGCGTGTCTGGGGGTTGCTGGGTTGATTCCAGACGAAGAACAGGCAAAAATGACGATGAACAGTACCCTGGATGCGTTACTAGGTCGAACTGACGAAAATCCGAAGTTGTGGGTCGAAGGGTCGAAGATCCAGGGTCGTAGGGTCGTAGTTCATAGACCCATAGTTCGTAGCTTGAAGGTTTGTAGTTCGTAGCCTCGTAGCCTTGTAGTTCGAAGTTTGTAGACTCGTAGTTCGTAGACCCGTAGTTCGTAGTCGAAGGGTCGAAGTTCGTAGCCTCGTAGGTCGAAGGTCGTAGCCTCGCTTCGAGTCTTCGAGGTGCGCTACAGCTCCGCATTCCGCAGCTACGAGTCGCAGGTTCTGAGCTACGAGTCGCAGCTTCTGCAGTGTAACTAGACACTGTACAGCACTGGACTAGACCTATTTACATTGCAACCTATTTGGATTTAGTTACAATGTAAATAACGAAATACCCCCTATTTGGATTCAAAGAAAAATACTAAAAAAATTAATTCCTACTATTTCAAAATGTGAAAATTGAGATTTAGTGTAAAATCTCGAAAAAACCCAAAAGTTCGTAGTGGTGAATTTTTGGAAAGTGGGGTTAAACATCTCAGAAAAATCCCCAAAAATCAGATTATCTTAGTTATGGTATAGGAACCCAATGCCGGGACTTTTGATTTCAAGAAAATAGCTGTTATGGGTACTTCCTTCATAAATCAAGGATTGAGGATTTACTTGTGAAGACTGGCTACAAATCCAAAGGAAATGTTGAGAATGATTTGCCATACTCATGTTACTATATTGGTGTGAGGTATTAGGGCATGGACTCCGTGACTTGTTTGGGTTCTCACCGTGATGCACCGATGGTGCTATGTGGTTGACGTGGCAGGCATATGCACCAATGACAGGCCTATGTGGCGACTGTGGCCGGGCATATTGCGCTGTGGACAGGCTAAGGCCTGAGTTGAGCCGTTGAGCTCGTGGAGCTAGGGCTGAGTGCCCTGAGCTGGGATCCCATGGAGGATCGTGGACAAGTTGTCCTGTGTGGGCAGGCCGAGTCCTGATGTTTGTTTGCGGGCGAGTCCGATGATTGTGCACACTACACGGTGCACGAGTACACTGAGCATACAGTATAGACATATATGTGTTGCATGATGTGGAGTTTTGGGGTCACCTACTGAGCTTGTCGCTCACCCCTACTTGTTGTTTACCCTTTTCAGGTGTGACCCGAGACTAGTGGAGGACTTTCTTTCAGGAGGACGCCCACAACTCTGATGTATGATACACTTATATTCTGTAGTGTTTTATGTGATATCCCGGACAGGGGTCCGTAGACAGTTGTATTTGCATACTGTATGATGTGATGTCTGTATGACTGTTTGACTCATTGTATGTATGATGATATATGGGAAAGTACAAGATTACCCTTGATGTATGACTGTACAGGGTTACATATTTGAGACAGCACCCGCGGTGTAGTCTCCATTGGTGCTAGTCGCCAACCCCTTGACCTATCGGGTGCGGGTAAGGGGAAGTCATGTACCCAGTTCCGGGTTCCCTGGAATTCGGGGGCGTGACAGACTCGTAGTCGTAGGGTCAAAGATTCAAAGGTCGAAGGTCGAATGTCGCAGCTTCAAGTCTTCGAGGCCATAATTCTGTAGCTACGAGTTGCGGTTCCGCGGCTACGAGTCGCAGTCCCACAGCTACGAGTCAGGCAGTTTTACAGCTTCGAGCCAGTGCAACTGCACTCAGATTCAATGTAAATATTTATACTTAAATCACAATGTAAATAGCAAAATACCCCCCCCCCCCCCTTTCAGATTCAAAGAAAAATACTAGAAAATTAAATTCTCACTCCTTCAAAATGTGAAAATTGGGATTTAGTGTAAAATCTCAGAAAAATTCAGTTTTTTCGTAGAGGTGAATTTTTGGAAAGTGGGGTTGGACATCTCAGAAAAATCCCCAAAAAATTAGATTATCTTAGTTATGATATGGAGACCCAATGCCGGGACTTTTTATTTCAAGAAAACAACTTCTATGGGTATCTCCTTCCTTGATCAAGGAATGATGAATGATTTGTGAAGACCGGTTTCAGTTATAAAGGGAGTATGGTGAACCTTAATGCTATATTGGTGTTGGTATGTTGGTTTGAGGAATTGAGGCTTGGGCTCTATGATTTATTGGGTTCTCACCGTGAGGTTAAGGCTTGTGTTGAGTTGTTGAGCTAGTGAGCCGTTGAGCTCGTGGAGCTTGGGCTGAGTACCCTGAGCTGAGATCCCGTTGAGGATTGTGTTGAGCCATTGAGCTCGTGGAACTAGGGCTGAGTGCCTTGAGCTCGGATCCCATGGAGGATCGTGGACAAGCTGTCCTGTGTGGGTAGGTTGGGTCCTGATGTTTGTTTGCGGGCTGTGTCCTGATGATTGTGCACATTACAAGGTGCACGAGTACACTGAGCATATAGTATAGACTTGTACGTTTGCATGATGTGGAGTTTTGGGGTCACCTACTGAGTTTGTCGCTCACCCCTACTTGTTGTTTACCTTTTTCAGGTGTGACCCGAGACTAGTGGAGGACTTTCTTCCAGGAGAACGAGCCCACTACTCTGATGTATGATACATTACTATATTCTGTATTGTTTTATATTGTATCCCGGACATGGGTCCGTGGACAATTGTATCTGCACACTGTTTGTGATGTGATGTCTGTATGACTGTTTGACTTATTGTATGCATGATGATGTATGGGAAAGTACAGGATTACCCTTGATGTATGACTGTACAGGGTTGCATATTTGAGACAGCACCCGCAGTATAGTCTATATTGGTGCTAGTCACCTACCCCTTGACCTTTCGGGTGCAGGAAAGAGGAAGTCATGTTCCTGGTTCCGGGTACCCTGGAATTTGGGGGCGTGATAGTATATAGTGCAAAAATTGCTATGGCAATGACTTTGCATGGCTGTATATTCAAATGACATGATGTCACTAAAAATATTTATTCATTTTTGGTATCGTCTCGGATCCCCACCAAACTTTGACTTCCTCCTTGCCATCTGTTGTTGTTGTTGCCTCCCTTCTTCTGGATTTTGTTATCACCCTCTACATGATAGCTCACCCACCTTTACTTGTGGTCTAGATCTAATTCAGTCTCCCTCTTACTAAGGTAACTCTCTCTCTCTCTCTCTCTCTCTCTCTCTCTCCCCCCCCCCCTCCCTTCTCGCCCACACACACACACACACACACACACACACACACATACACACCTCTTATGACAATACTAGTACCTATGATGCATGGACATGCCATTTTTCCCTATGTATCAGTGTGACAGATGAATCTGACACTGACACATTATCAGCGCGTCCACGAGACGCTGGTTAATAAGTCGTGACTTTTGTATATTCCGACACCTTCTGACACGAGGTCTGATACGATGTAAGAGATATCGATACGTTTTTTTAAATAAAAAATAAAAAATAATACCTAATACGTAATTCACAGTAGTGTTGTTGACTTCGACTTCGTCACAACTCATAAACTCACAGGTCCACAACAACACTATTGATTAATTCGAATCGGAAAGAAACCCATGCTAGTAGGCAGCAATTAGCTTTGTCTAAGACGAGTCACCCCGACATCCAACCAAAGCCCATAACAGAATTACAAGATTGTCGCCTCATCTCACATCATCATTGTCATTGAAGCCATTCATCTCTGGGCCCAACCCCAACCTAGGCACGCAATCGGCAGTTCATGTCATTGTGAATCGTGAGTTGGTGAGTGTCTAAGCATGAGTGTTATTGGTTTGTGGTTTTAATTTTTAATTTTGTTTTTTAAACTTTTTATAACATATTGTCATATACTGCATCAATTTTGTATTAGTATTGCTATGTCAATTGTCATCACTCACCAACTATTGTGTTGTACTGTTATCATAAATATTGTGTAATTATTTTTAGTGTTCACCGTATACTTCTTTGAATACCTCCTATGTAATGTCTGATCAATTAATAAATAATATATATACATATATATATATTTATATATATAATTTATATATATTTATATCCAACGTGTTGGATGAGGATCCCCCGACCATCCCTATCATTGCTCGATATATCATGTTGTCGATATAATGGCTTATCACACAATCATGTGTACTCCTTATTGATATTTTATTATTTTCATTACTCGACCTGAAAAATATCAAGTACTCAACTTATCGCACAATTAGCTTATCGAGCATCGGCTTATAGAGCAATCGGGAGGGAGAGTAAGGGGTATGCAGTGCAAAAATTGCTATGGCAATGACTTTGCATGGCTATATATTCGGATGCCATGATGTTGCTAAAAATATTTATTCATTTTTGGTATCTTCTTTAATCCCCACCCAACTTTGACTTCCTCCTCGCCATCTGTTATTGTTGCCTCCGTTTTTCTGGAATTTGTTATCCCCCTCTACATGATAGCTCACCCACCCTTACTTGTGGTCTAGATCTAATTCAGTCTCCCTCTTACTAAGGTAACTCTCTCTCTCTCCCCCCCCCCTCCCTTCTCGCCCACACACACACACACACACACACATACACACACCTCTTATGACAACACTAGTACCTATGATGCATGGACATGCCATTTTTCCCTATGTATCAGTGTGACAGATGAATTTGACACTGACACGTTATCAGCGCGTCCACGAGACGCTGGTTAATAAGTCGTGACTTTTGTATATTCCGACACCTTCTGACACGAGGTCTGATACGATGTAAGAGATATCGATACGTTTTTTAAATAAAAAATAAAAAATAATACCTAATTCACAGTAGTGCTGTTGACTTCGACTTCGTCACAACTCATAAACTCACAGGTCCACAACAACACTATTGATTAATTCGAATCGGGAAAGAAACCCATGCTAGTAGGCAGCAATTAGCTTTTTCTAAGACGAGTCACCCCAACATCCAACCAAAGCCCATAAAAGAATTAGAAGATTGTCGCCTCATCTCACATCATCGTTGTCATTGAAGCCATTCATCTCTGGGCCCAGCCCCAACCTAGGCACGCAATCGGCAGTTCATGTCATTGTGAATCGTGAGTTAGTGAGTGTCTAAGCATGAGTGTTATTGGTTTGTGGTTTTAATTTTTAATTTTGTTTTTTAAACTTTTTATAACATATTGTCATATACTGCATCAATTTTGTATTAGTATTGCTATGTCAATTGTCATCACTCACCAATTATTGTGTTGTACTGTTATCATAAATATTGTGTAATTATGTTTAGTGTTCACCGTATACTTCTTTGAATACCTCCTATGTAATGTCTGATCAATTAATAAATAATATATATACATATATATATATATATTTATATATAATTTATATATATTTATATCCAACGTGTTGGATGAGGATCCCCCGACCATCCCTATCATTGCTCGTTATATCATGTTGTCGATATAATAGCTTATCACACAATCATGTGTACTCCTTATTGATATTTTATTATTTTCATTACTCGACATGAAAAATATCAAGTACTCAACTTATCGCACAATTAGCTTATCGAGCATCGGCTTATAGAGCAATCGGGAGGGAGAGTAAGGGGTATGCAATGCAAAAATTGCTATGGCAATGACTTTGCATGGTTGTATATTCGGATGCCATGATGTCGCTAAAAATATTTATTCATTTTTGGTATCTTCTCTAATCCCCACCCAACTTTGACTTCCTCCTCGCCATCTGTTGTTGTTGCCTCCATTTTTCTGGAATTTGTTATCCCCCTCTACATGATAGCTCACACACTCTTACTTGTGGTCTAGATCTAATTCAGTCTCCCTCTCACTAAGGTAACTCTCCCCCCCCCCCCCTTCTCGGCTACATACACACACACACACACATACACACCTCTTATGACAACACCAGTACCTATGATGCATGGACATGCCATTTTGCCCTACGTATCAGTGTGACAGATGAGTCTAACACTGACACATTATCGGGGCGTCCACGACACAGCTGGTTAATGAGTCGTGACTTTTGTATATTCCGACACCTTCTGACACAAGGTCTGATACGATGTAAGAGATATCGGTACGTCTTTTTAAATAAAAAATAAAAAATAATACCTAATACGTAATTCACAGTAGTGCTATTGAATTCGACTTCGTCACAACTCATAAACTCACAGGTCCACAACAACACTATTGATTAATTCGAACCAGGAAAGAAACCCATACTAGTAGGCAGCAATTAGCTTGTCTAAGATGAGTCACCCCGACATCCAGCCAAAGCCCATAACAGAATTAAAGATTGTCGCCTCATCTCACATCATCGTTGTCATTGAAGCCATTCGTCTCTGGCCCCAGCCCCAACCTAGGCACGCAATCGGTAGTTCATGTCATTGTGAATCGTGAGTTGGTGAGTGTCTAAACATGATTGTTATTGGTTTGTGGTTTTAATTTTTTATTTTGTTTTTTAAACTTTTTATAACATATTGTCATATACTACATCAATTTTTGTATTAGTATTGCTATGTCAATTATCATCACTCATCAACTATTGTGTTGTATTGTTATCATAAATATTGTGTAATTGTGTTCAGTGTTCACCGTATACTTCTTTGAATACCTCCTATGTAATGTTTGATCAATTAATAAATAATATATATACATATATATTTATATATATAATTTGATAGTAACATTGTTTTGTTAACTTGATTTTATATTGAGTTGTTTGAAACATTGAATTTTGGTTTTATATTTGGTTATTGAAAACTATAATATTTGTTTTTAATACATGATTTTTTTAATTTATCATTATGCATTTCATTATAAATTTAATTATATTTTATTTATTAAAAATATATATTAATTAACGGAAACGTATTGTCAAAATTTTAAATAAGCACATATATCACGTGGTGTCACATGTTGTTCCTGTAACATAGCATGACACTGCCCCCTCACCATCCTCTATATCTTCCTCTTCGTAATCGAGTCTTATTTCACTAATTACTAGCTTTGCTCAACCAAGGTCGGTCCCATTCTCCCCTCTCTCCCATGACCACCCATCACCCACTGCACTCACCCAATGATTACCCCCACCACTAGCGAAGAGCTGTGTTGGAGGAATTTGATGCTCTGGTTCAAGAAGAAAGTTGGGATTTAGTTCCGCCATCTCCAACCCAAAATGTTATCGGTTGCAAATGGGTATTCTAATTAAAGAGAAAAAAATAATGATATAAAGGGTTAGAAGGCTCAATTCTTGGTGAAAGGATTTCATTAACGTCCTAGTCATAGTTATTATAATACTTTTATTCCAATCATCAACCCCACAACTTTTCACGCTATGTTTATAGTTGTTGTGAGTCATGGTTGATTAACAATTCGATAACAATGTAAACTTTGCCATTCTCCATTGCATTATCAAGGAGGACTTGTACCTAGATGAATAGGTGGGTTTTATTGATCCCAATCTTTCTCATCATGTTTGTAAATTGAACAAAGCAATCTTTGGCCTTAAGCATGCTATATGGGTTTGGTACACTAAATTGAAACAACTCCTTGGCCGTGGTTTGCTTGATTCTCTTTTTGATTGCTTTTTATTCATTTTTAATAATACTAGAATAGTTCTTTATGTGCTAGTCTATGTTGGTGTTATCATGATTACTGGTAATATTGTTGCTTTTATCTTAGACCTTGGTGACCTTAGGTTATTCATGAGTGTGAAAGAAATTACAACTTTTTTTGGTTTTTTTTTTTATCAACATAGATGTATTAGTTATCTCTTGAAAAAGCATAAAATGGATGGTGCCAAAGCAACACCTATGCCTACTTATGGGTTATTTTTGGAAATTAATTCTCCACTTCTTCCTGGTGGCACAACTTATCGAAAACTCATTGACTCCTCGCAGTACTTGTCCTGAACTCATCTTGATATTTCTTTTGCTATTAATAAATTATCTTAGTAAATATATTGTTCAATTGAGGTCCACTTGTAGGCAATCAAATGTCTAGTTTGATATCTAAAAAATAATAAGTTTCGTGGGCTATTGATACGACTCACTTATACTCTTGCTTTTTATGCTTTTTTGTGATTCTAACTGGGTATGTTATAAGGATACTTGTATATCTACTATTGGCTATATTATGTTCCTCGATGCTACTCCTATCTCTTGTAAGGTGAGCAAACAAGAAGCCACACGCAATTCGACCGAGCCAGAGTATAGAGCTCTAGCAATTGCTGCATCTAAGTTAGTTTGGGTAGTGCAATTGTTGATTAATCTTGGGATCTTGTTAATGCTCCACCAATGCTTTATTGTGAGAATGTTAGGGCCACATATCAGTACTAATCCAATCTTGTGCTCTTATATAAAAGCATATAGCAATCAATCCACATTTCATTCGTGACCTCATCATTGAGAAGATTTTTTTTGTCTCTCTCACATTAACTCTATCGATTATCCCTGGCCCCCCCCCCCCCCCCATTTTGTTAAGCATGTATACCCATGACGTTTTGATGGCGTGAGTTCAAGTCCGCACCGTGCAAACTTTTTAAATTAAGATATCTTATTGATATTTGTTTCAAAAAAATGACCGTTAGATTGAATATTTATATAATTTTTGTCTTGCCTGTAAAATTTTAGGATGATCTAACGGTTAGATTGTGCACAAATTCAATAAGAAAAAATTTAAAAATAAATATAAAAAAATACTGAAAATTTATATATTTATTTTTAAAATTTTTCTAATTGAATCTGCACACAAACTAACCGTTAGATCATTCTGAAATTTTACAGGAAAGACAAAAATTATATGAATATTCAATCTACGGCCATTTTTGAAACAAATATCAATAAGATATCTTAATTAAAAAAATTTGCAGGACTTTTTTCAAGTCCGCACCAAACTCACGCTCGATTTTGATGGCTATTAGTTAGGAAACGTTTGTTTTGATGGGTTTTTTGCCTTTTACTTTTATTGCCTTTTATTTCTAGGACGTGGGATGTAAGACAGTACCTGTAGAAAATAAGAAAGTAAATTGTATTTTTTTTGTGGTGTTTTAGTTATTTTTTTTAAAAATTATTTTTAGAAACTGTATTTGTAAATTATTTTTTAGTAAATCGAATACAATATTTTTGTTTGGCAAATGTTTTTTGAAATTGAAAATAGGAGGGAGTTGCATCGGCAGCGGTAGTAGGGGGTTGCATTGGTGTGTGTATGTTGCGTCGCGTCGTCAGCGGGGTGTTGCAGGAGGGGGATTGCGTGCGTTGCAGAGGGCAGGAGGTCATGTCGCATCGGTAGCGGGGCATCGCAGGAGGGGGGGATTGCCAGGGGAGGATCGTGCTGTAGGGGACGAGAGCTCGAGTCACAGCCATGGGGGTACAGGCGGGGGTCATGTCGAAGGGGAGGGTCGCGTTATAAGAGTGTAGCGGGTGGCATCGCAGGCAGCATGCAGGGGCTTTGGAATACGACTGAGAACGGTTTTGAAAAAAACGAAAACACAAAATACATATTTTAATTTTTTGACATTTGAAAACAAGTTGTTTCTAAAAACTAAAATAAAAATCATTCACCAAACAAGAAAAAACATGTGTTTTATATCCTCAAAAATATAAACTATTTTTGAATGCAATACCAAATATGTATAACTACTAAGTGGGCCCTCCTAATTAAAATGTCTGGATCCGGGGTTGATCAAACCAGTCTTCCTCCGTATTTGTCTTGTTGCGTTCCAAGATTGGTATCACTGATAGCTCTACAATCTTGCTGGGGTATATTATGGAAACACATCATGTTATACCGTCAATTGTATTATGAATTTTCTGTTTTTACATGTTCTTTACATATATATGCATAACCTCTGAATAAATTTGCATCTTTCATTATTCATTTGAAAATAAGTTTAATTATATTTTTTAATTCCATAAATACACACCACGTTCTGTGCGTGACTCGCCCTTCCAAGTCCCAACTGCAAAAAAATCTTATAAAAATAAAATTATCCAAAATTGTTATAGCAATAAAAAAAAAAAAAACGATTCGAATTCGGGCATATTTTACGATAGTCACTGTGAATACTTGGGGTCGCCGACACAATATTAAAAGACAAAAAAGAAAAAAAAAAGTATCTATACCGTTACTTTGACACCTGAGACATTTCCATGGCTGAGACATCATTTCAACGCTTCCAACCATCGATGATGGTCGCGACCTGGCCGTACAACACCCGCGCTTCGGATCAGCCATACTGAATTGTTCAGATCAGATCTCAACCCAAAATTGGTCTGATCTCGGTCGCCATGGAAATGTCTTCCAGCCCTCGAACGGTAGAAGAGATCTTCAAGGACTACTGCGGTCGTCGGGCTGGCCTCGTCCGTGCCTTGACCAACGGTACGCTCCAAATTTTCGTTTCATCCCATGTTTTTTTTGGTTTTCTTTTCTTAAATTCCCTTACTCGTGTTTTTCGTTTGTGTCAATTACCAGATGTTGACGAGTTTTATGGGCTTTGCGATCCCGGTAATTTTCACTCGTGTTTCTCTCTGTAGCGTAGATCCGTCGTCTCCTTCGACGCTGTCGAAACTTTTGTTTGATCTTACGTTTCTTATGATTGTTGGGCACTGTCTGTACGCTGATATTTCGTTAGTTCTTAGTTTAATTTATCTATATATAGACTCAGTTTTTAGTTACCCAGGACGCTTAGTTCCGTTTAATCGCTCGAATGGTTTCTGTATGTCAGTGAGTATTTTGAAATTTGAGGCTGATTTTCTTTGTGGGCTTATTCCTTACCCCCGTACGGAATTCGTTTGTGACTTTCTGTTGATTCCATGTTTAGAGAAGGAGAATTTATGCTTATATGGACACCCAACGGAAACTTGGGAAGTGACTCTTCCCGCTGAGGAAGTTCCACCGGAGCTTCCTGAGCCAGCACTTGGCATCAACTTCGCAAGGGACGGAATGAACCGCAGGGACTGGCTTTCACTGGTTGCCGTGCACAGTGACTCGTGGTTGCTCTCTGTGGCTTTTTATCTCGGTGCCCGTCTTAACCGCAATGAAAGGTGTTTTGCTTTATTTTGGTTTCATATATATGGGTGATTTCTCCATATACTTGTCTGCAATGCTGATTAAATTTTGTTTCTTAGGATTAATTTGCATCATATGTGCTTGGAAATTATTTACTTCTACTTGATTATGATTAGCTGACTTGTATTGCAACTATTCCATAAATCCCATCTTATGCTGGATTTGTTTTCTCACTCAGTTTCATAAAGCTTACGATAAACTTTGCTAGTAGATGAAAAATGCATAATATTATCTCAATTGTTGAATTGACTGTTATTTTTCATGGACTAATGACCATGGAAAATTTCTGTTTGCATGATGTGTTGTATAATTTACAGACATCCATTTTAAGCATATACCATACAAGATATTGCCCCATAATTTTGCAACTGAGTTTCTCACTTTCTCTACATTCCTCATATAAAATCTTGGGTCCTGTCCTTTTCCTGTTTTATTTAAACGCTTTTAAGTATGTTACAGCTTTTTCTTGTGATAAACTTGCTGACCATAATGGTTATATCCAAGTTAGGATCCCGGTATTCTGAGCTTGATCTGTCACTTGAAGGAGCCTTGCTGAACATTATTATGGTAGTCAGCTGTATTCTAGCCTGATGTATCACTTAAAGGGAAATCCATGTTCAAATGAGAGAGAGAGAGAGAGAGAGAGAGTTATTTGGAGTTCGGTGTGTTTCTTGAAGGGGCCTGCTGAACATTATGGGAATCAAAAGTATTATAGCTTGATGTATGTGCAGAGAGAGATAGAGATTAGATTTGTGTGTTTAGGGTGGAGTTATTGTGTTTGTCTGTAGGCATTACTGAACTTTAGGAGGAGAGTGTTTTAGGCATCATTAAACTTTATTTAGAGGGAGAGGGAGAGAAAGAGAGTGGTTAGGAACTATAGAACTTTAGGTTGGGAGAGAAGTGAGTGTTCAGGCATAGAACATTAGTGAAGAGAATGTAAGTGTTTATGCATTGTAGGATTTTAGGTCACAAATTATAGCAAGATGATCTGACCTACATATGCTAATTTGGAGTCAGTTCTGTTGTATTTAGTGTGGGTTTGACTCTTTGACTTTACTTCAATACTGAAGCAACCTACCTTTGGTTGGTCTCTATATTTAGGTCAAACGAACTTCTAGAATTAAACCAAGCCAACCACTGCAAGTATTCATTACGTATTTATGAAGTAATTACTTGCGAAGACTGGAATGGCATACCCATAAAACGAAAATTGGTAAATTAGGGACACAAAAATGACACGGTTGTCTGTTGTTTTGAGTGAGAACAAAATCAAGCTACCTAAGGTTCTTCTTTTTATTTAGGTCAAATTACCTTGCAGGATTAAACTAAACTAACCACTGTGAATCTCATGTGGATGGGGATAAATGTTCCTATGTATATATGAGTTAGTTATTGCAATTAAAAATAGTACGCCCATAAAATCAAAATTAGTGAATTAGGGAAAACAAATCTATGTGGTCATGTGGGGTTGTTTGTGGACAGATTTTGTGTAAGAACTGAACTAATCAGTATCTTCCTTACTTTTATCAGGTGGAATCATCACAAATTCTTTGAAGAATTAAGTTATGCCCAATAAAGCAGGGGTCCTGGTTGGGTTGTACTGAATGAACACTCTCTTAGTTGACCAAAATATATGCTTGCATTATGTTTTCCAATATTGTGCATTTTCCTTATTGAATTGAGGGGTTTCATTACATTAGTGCATTTTCTTCCTTCAACTTATCGGATCTAAAATAGCGTTTTGTCTGTGTTTAAGTATTTTTTGCAGATGTCAAAGGGTCTTCATAGAAAATCTCTAAAATAATTTCATTATAATCCGAATTCAAATCTCTGTGGAAAGAAGATCTTTTGTCTGTTTATATTAACACCCTTGTGTTTGCTTTGCAGGAAGCGTCTATTTAGCTTGCTCAACGATCTGCCCACTGTCTTTGAAGTGTTAACAGAAAGGAGGCCTGTGAAAGACAGGCCATCGGTTGATAGTGGAAGTAAATCTCGTTCTAATACAAAGGTGAATTGGGTTGAACTTACTTGATATATCGTCTCTGGTTCTCCTCAACTCATTAGTCTGCTTGCATTTAATTTTAGGGATGTTATGGCACTTTGATGTATCATTTCATTGAATGGTATATATGAATATGAACCAAGTTAAAAGCACATAAAGTATGTCTGGTTTTTGAATTCTTCCTTTCCCAAGGAAAATCATATTGTATTTTTGTTTTTCATTTGATGACTAAAAACTTTTCTGTACACGCAGCGATCAAGTGATGGTCAAATGAAGATTAACCCAAAGCTGCCAGATGAAGGTCATGAGGATGAAGATGAACATAGCGAAACCCAATGTGGGAGCTGCGGCGGAAACTACAATGCTAATGAATTCTGGATTGGTTGTGACATCTGCGAAAGGTGGTTCCATGGAAAATGTGTGAAGATAACACCTGCTAAGGCTGAGAGCATCAAACAGTATAAGTGCCCCTCCTGCAGCATGAAGAGGAGTAGACAGTAACAGTCTCAGTAACAGGTCTAATTTTACAGGTGATTCCATCTGGTGAAAACAAAGATGGTATAGCAAAGTTCACAGTGTTTTTGGTTTTGGTTTTTTACGTTGTTGGGAATGGATTTGTTATGTTTCAATGTAGAAGATGCTGACAGGGAGTTCCAATTAGCCTTCTTTCCTCAATGTATCTTTATTATATTAATTTTATAAATCTTCATGACAATCGAAGGATACGCAATGTACGCCAGAGCCCCCCATAGAGGTACGCAATGTGCGTTTATCCGGGAGAAAAAAACTTGAATTATTTCCGGTTAATCCACTAATTTGAAATTATTTGAAGGTGTACTCCCATTTCTAAAGCTGAGATGATGGAGATCTGATTTTAAAACCGCCTTCAGCTATCTTATTTTTGAAAACTATTTTTATATCCTCACCTTTATTGCAGCATTATTACCAATTCCACTTCTTTCTTTACTTCACCATATAATTTTAGTAGTTTATATTTCATTCATATATTTGTAATTTTTCAAATTTAATTATTATATGTTAATTCTGTAGTATTAAATTCTGTATTTACTAGATTATTTCTCTTAATTCAGTTTAAAATATTTTAAATTTAATTCACATTTATTTCCTGCATTATTTCGCTTAATTAAGTTTGTTTTTTTTTTACTATTTTATGATTATTTTGTACGAAAGAATAAAATTACATTTTTAGTTTTTTTTATAGAAGTCATGTACTTTAACTTAATAGCGTTAAGAAAAATTCTACTTAGGGTTCTCCTTCGATTGGCTTTTTTTTTTTTTTTTAAAAGAGGCGTCACGCACTTTATGTGGGACTCAAGTATTAAATATTTAGAAAATGAAATTACACGTAGCAACAAAAATATATATTACAATTTACAAAGTATTGGATATTATAAAATAAAATTAAAAAATAAAGGAATTAACAAATAATTAAATACTATTAAAAGAATAAATAATTCTTGTAAAGAAAGAATTTAATACTATGAATTAACTTAAAATAATTAAATTTAAAGAAAGAAAATATTTACTGATATAATAAAGAAATATAAAATAATTAAAATTAACAACTTCAATTTTTGATTAGTTTGTGTAGTAATGATTAAATTTTCTTTGAATTGCCAAGTGGTGTGCTTTTCACACTAAATCGGTCTGGCACGTTTGAATTCTGAAGGAACTGTCACGCCCCCGAATTCCAGGGTACCCGGAACCAGGAATATGACTTTTCTTTTCCCGCACCCAAAAGGTTAAGGGGTAGGTAACTAGCACCAATAGAGACTACACCGCAGGTGCTGTCTCAAATATGCAACTCTATATAGTCATACATCAAGGGTAATCCTATACTTTTCCATACATCAATAGGCATACAATAGGTCAAACAGTTATACAAACATCATATGATAAACATTGTGTAATACAACTGTCCACAGACCCTTGTCCGGGATATCACACAAAACAATACAGAATACAATATTGTATCATACATCAGAGTAGTGGGCACGTCCTCCTGGAAGAAAGTCCTCAACTAGTCTCGGGTCATACCATGAAAAGGGGAAAGAACAAGTAGGAGTGAGCGACAAGCTTAGTAGGTAAGCCTAATAGTCCACATCATGCAAATACGCAAGTCTATACTATATGCTCTGTGTACTCATGCACTGTGTAGTGTGTACAATCATCAAGACTCATCCTGCAAATAAACATCAGGACCCAGCCTGCCCACATAGGACAGCTTGTCCACGACCCTCAATAGGATCCCAGCTCATGGCACTAAGCCTTAGCTCCACGAGCTCAACGGCTCAATACGATCCTCAAACAGGATCTCAGCTCAGGATACTCAGCCCTAGCTCCACGAGCTCAACGATTCACGAGCTTAACGGCTCAACCCAGGCCTTAGCCTGTCACGTCAACCACATAGTATCACCTATATTTCACGGTGAGAACACAAACAAGTCATGGAGTCCAAGCCCCAAATCCTCAAACCAACATATTAACACCAGTATGACATTAAGGTTCACAACACTCCCTTTATAATTGAGGTTAGTTTTCACAAATCGATCCTCATGCCTTGACCAAGGAAGAAGATACTCATAGCAGTTGTTTTCTTATAATCAAAAGTCCCGGCATTGGGTCTCCATATCATAACTAAGTTAATCTGATTTTTGGGAATTTTTCTAAAATGTCTAACCCCACTTTCCAAAAAGTCACATCTACGAAAAACTGGATTTTTTCGAGATTTTACACTAAATCCAAATTTTCACATTTTATAGGAGTGAGAATTTAATTTTGTAGTATTTTTCTTTGAATCCGAAAGGGGGTATTTCACTATTTACATTGTAACTTATTTCGCAAAACCTAGGGTTCATACTCAATTTCATAAATCATGATAAATTCATGCATATTCAAAGACAGGATCGAACTAAGAGGTTCAAGGACACCTACTTGGAGTAATTCTTTGAGCTCCACGAACTCAAATTGTCCCAAATTGCCAAGGCTTCAAGCTTCCAAGCTCTCTCTCTCTCTCTCTCTCTCTCTCTCTCTCTCTCTCTCTCTCTCTCTCTCTCTCTCTCTCTCTCTCTCAACCGTACCAACGTGATAGCGTAAAATGAAATCTATTTCTTTTCATTCTATTTATATTTCTGCCAATCATTGACCAATAATTGACCTTTAATAATTGACCTCCAACGTCATAAACTCCAAATTGAGTCAAATTACTGTCAAAACGCTCAAAATGACGAGCACAATACTATTCAGACATTATCACACTCAAATGGCTACTCAAATGCAAAGTCAACTAATAAACTCCTAGAAAATCAACATTTAAGCCACTCGAGGCCCCGACTCGGAATCGGGCTCAAGTACTGTCAAAATGTTCACACCGACGGCTACACTACCGTCTAGATAGTTGCATTCCCATCAAATGACTATCTTTCAATCCTACCCAAATACAAATCTTTACATCCTCTCCACCTTAGGACTTTTCATCCTCGAAAATAAAATACTTGCCCAAAGGACATGACAAAATTCAAGCTCAAGCACCAAGCACAGCACAACAATAAGACACAAAACATGATCATCAACATCAAGCTAAACCACATCTCAAGGACACATATGCAAAACAAATGCATAAAACATAACGCATACCACAGGGAAGGCCCTCACATCCTCCCCACCTCAGGACTGATCGTCCTCGAACAACTCAGGATGAAGAACCCACATATGGCTCTCTTTCTCCCGAGTCTGCTCCTCCATGCCTCGGTGTTTCCATAACACCCGGACCAGTGGGATTGTCTTGCCCCGCAAGACTTGCTCCCACCTGTCCAAAATCTATGTCGGCATCTCAATAATGGCACCATCATCAGCCAAGTCTATCTCATGATAGTCCAACACATGAGGAGGATCCGGGTGATATCGTCTCAACTGAGACACATGGAACACATCATGTACTCGCGCTAACTCTGATGGCAAAGCTAATCGGTAAGCCACTGCACCTACAGTGGTAATAATCTCAAAAGGCCCCACAAAATAAGGGGAGAGTTTGGATCCGCGCCCAAAGCTCCGATGCCCTCGACACAGCAAAACCCGCAAAAATACACGATCACCCACCTCAAACTGCAAAGGTCGATGCCTCTGATCCGCGTAGGACTTCTGCCTACTCTGCACCATCAACATACGCTGTCGAATCAGCTGCACAATCTCCGTAGTCTCTCAAACCATATCGGGACTGAGAACCACTGTCTCTCCCGTCTGTGCCTAACACAAAGGTGATATACAAGGCTGCCCATATAGCGCCTCATACGGAGTCATCCCAATCGTGGCTTGAAAACTGTTGTTGTAAGAGAACTCCACCAAAGGAAGGTGAGTCTCCCAACAACCTCCAAAATCTAGGACACAGGCACACAACATGTCCTCGAGTGTCTGAATCGTCCGCTCTGACTAACCATCTGTCTGCGGATGAAAAACTGTACTCAGGTTCACCCTAGTACCCAAAGCTCGCTGCAATTGTCTCCAAAACTGAGAGGTGAACCTAGCATCCCGATTAGATACAATAGATAATGGGACTCCATGCAACCGCACAATAACATCAAGATACCTTTGTCCCAAAGTCCTCACTGGGTCTGTCTCCCGAATCGGAATAAAATGCGTCGATTTGGTCAATTGGTCCATAATAACCCATATAGTGTCGTGTCCTCTAGAACGAGGAAGTCCAGTGACAAAATCCATAGTTACGTGGTCCCATTTTCACTTTGGCACTGGCAATGGCTGCAACTCACCAGCTGATCTCAGGTGCTCTACCTTGACCTGCTGACAGGTCAAACACCTCCTCACATAATCAGCAATGACCTTTTTCAGGCCTGGCCACCAAAACTGCCTCCTCACGACATGGTACATCTTGGTCCCACCAGGATGTACAACTAATCGTGACTGGTGAAATTCCCGAAGAACCTCTCCCTGAAGAGAAGTGCAAACTATCAGTCTACCTCTATACCACAGTACATGCTCTGCATCCTTAGTTCAATTGGAAGATGCCTGCCCAATCTGAATCCTATCCCTGATGACCTCACAGTCAACGTCCCCTAGCTGATCCTCTATGATCCTGTGTTGTAACTCTGGGACTGCCACAACAACACTGAGCATCCCTCACCCATCACTGGTCACCATCTGCAACCTCATCGTTGCTAACTGGTCCATCATTTCCCATTCCTTAATGGCACAATGGCAACTACGGCCTTGCTCTTCCTACTCAGAGCATCTGCCACCACATTACCCTTACCTGGGGTATACAGTAAATTAAACTAAAACTACTGCAGGTATTCCACCCACCGCCTCTTCTTAAGGTTCAAGTCTCTCTGAGAAAAGATATACTGCAAGCTTTTGTGGTCAGTATATACCACAAATTTCTCCCCAAGGAGGTAATGCTGTTAGCTCTTTAACCAGAAGTTCACCTGTTGTAACCAGAAGTCATATTTTTTGAACTCCGCGTACACGCTGGTGCTCTTGTAAGGTCTTCAACACGACCTGCAAATGCTCCTCATGCTCCCTCTTGGTCGCTGCATAGACCAAAATATCGTTGATGAACACCACAATGAACATGTCTAAATATGGAGCAAACACTTGGTTCATCAATCCCATAAACACTGCTGGAGCATTTGTGAGCCCAAACGAGATCACGAGCCACTCATAATGCCCATAACGACAACTGAACACGGTCTTAGGGATATCTGCCTCCCTAACCCTCAACTGATGGTATCTAGATCTCAAGTCTATCTTGGAAAACCATCTTGCACCTCAAAACTGATCGAACAGATCATCAATCCTCGGCAATGGATACCTGTTCTTCACAGTCACCTGGTTCAGCTTCCGGTAGTCTATACATAGCCGAAGCGAACCATCCGACTTCTTGGCAAACAATACTGGGGCGCTCTATGGTGAGCTACTCCGCATGATAAAGCCTTGTTCCAGAAGATCATCTATTTGCCTCTTGAGCTCTCTAAGCTCTATCAGCGCCATCTGATAGGCCGCCAACCTAATAGGTGCTTTCCCCGGCAATAACTCAATCGAAAAATCTACCTCCCTCACGAGTGGCAAATTGACTAAGTCCTCGGGAAATACATTCGGGAACTGATCTACAATGGGTGGCAAAACAACCTTCCCCTCCCTCCTCCTGTCAACCAACGTCAAGCTGGCTAACTGGTGGGTCACATCACCCCACCCATGCCTCAAAGGTCCCAACCTGCATGCCTCCTCAGTCCACTCACCCACAAAGACACCTCACGTGTCCTCTGGTGTGAGGAATGTCATACACCATCGAAAACAATCAATCTTGGCCTCCACGGAAACAAATCAATCCATACCCAGGATAACATTAAAATCATCTAACTCCATAATATACAAATCACATAACAAGTTAACACCCCCAAATGTTACCCGACAAGCACGACAGATACTCTCACGTATCACAATTCCACCCAAAGGTGAAACAACCATCAGAGACTGACTAATTGTCTCCTGGTCTAACTTCAATCCAACCACCGTAGCATACAAAATAAAAGAATGGGTAGCACCAGTATCAATCAAAACTAAACAGATTGTATGAGAAATGATGATGGTACCTCTCACCACTGAAGGTCCTGTCCTGCCTCGTCCACTGGTGGAACTACCTATCTGTTGGTAAGGGCAAAAGTCCTCCCTCGTGGTATACTACCACTAGCTTAGCCCATTGGGGCCTTGCCTCATTGATCAACCTGACCCTGCACCTCCCGCTGAGGCTGCTGCAACGCAGGTCGCATCTGCGTGCTTTGTGTCGGCGGCACTGACCTTTGAGATGGAGCCCCACTCCTCTGTCCATGCTCTCTCGGATGAGGACCTACACTACTGTTCGAGCTAAAGGTAAAATATTCCCTAGCTCCATGCCCCACCTTCCCGCATCGATAACATGTCATCTTTTTCCTCGGGTAGTCTGGACAAATGTCCAGTCAAACCACAACTCCAACAAGTACTTGACCTCCGCCTGGCTGAAGTCTCATAGGGTCCCATCGCCTAGCAGGAAACCCTTTGCACCTACCTCCTCTCAGGCTGAGCGGCACTGCTCTCCCCACTCTGCTTCTTTTTGCTCAAACTTGCCGAACCTCCTGGTCTCTAGGCTCTCGCCTGATCCTGACCTCCCTTAAGAATAATTGCCTTGCCGACCGCCTCCTTGTAGTTGGTCAATTGCATCACCTCTAACTTATTTTTCAAAGATGGCCTCAAGCCCTGAATGAAGTCTTACGTCTTACGGGCTTCCTTTTCCTAAGCCTTAAGAGCAAACCGCCCTAAATCTGTGAAGGGTTGCACATACTCACCCACAGTCTTGCTACCCTGTACAAGCTCGTAATACTCTCTCCATTGGGCATACTACAACGAGGTGGGAAAATACTCCCCAAAGAAGCACTCCATAAACTCTCTCCAGCTCATCTGACTACCAAGGACAACCCTAGTGGACTCCCACCACCTCTGTGGGATACCTAATAAATAGTGCATCGCTACTCGCACCCGCTCCTCATCTGGCACCCCAATCATCTCAAAGATGTCCTCTCTCCACCTAATCCAGTCCTTGGCTGCCTCTGGCTGCGATCCATCCTCAAAAGTCCTGGGTGCGTGTTTCAAAAACTGTGCAGCCCAATCCACCCCTCGTCGCATTGGCTCTATCACGACATCCTGCTGGTGCATATCTTGTACTTTCCCATACATCAAGGGTAATCCTGTACTTTCCCATACATTAACAGGCATACAATAGGTCAAACAGTCATACAAATATCATATGATAAACAGTGTGTAATACAACTGTCTACAGACCTTTATCTAGGATATCACACAAAACAATATAGAATACAGTACTGTATCATACATTAGGGTAGTGGGTACGTCCTCCTGGAAGAAAGTCTTCCACTAGTCTCGGGTCACACCAAAAAGGGGAAAGAACAAGTAGGGGTAAGCGACAAGCTCAGTAGGTGACCTTAATACTCCACATCATGCAAACATGCAAGTCTATACTATATGCTTTGTGTACTCATGTAATGTGTAGTGTGTACAATCATCAAGACTTAGCCTGCAAATAAACAACAGGACCCAGCCTGCCCACACAAGACAGCTTGCCCACGGCCCTCAATAGGATCCCAGTTCAGGGCACTAAGCCCTTGCTCCACGAGCTCAATGGCTCAACACGATCCTCAATAGGATCTCAGCTCAGGGCACTTAGCCCTAGCTCCACAAGCTCAACGACTCACGAGCTAAAGGGCTCAACCCAGGCCTTAGCCTATCACGTTAACCACATAGTATCCTCAAACCAACATACTAATACCAGTATGACATTAAGGTTCACAACACTCCCTTTATAATTGAGGCTAGTTTTGAAAAATCGATCCTCATGCCTTGACCAAGGAAGAAAATACTCATAGAAGTTGTTTTTTTGCAATCAAAAGTCCCGGAATTGGATCTCCGTATCATAACTAAGCTAATTTGATTTTTGGGGATTTTTCTAAGACGTCTAACCCAACTTTCCAAAAAGTCACCTTTACGAAAAACTAGATTTTTTCGAGATTTTGTACTAAATCCTGATTTTCACATTTTGAAGGAGTCAGAATTTAATTTTCTAGTATTTTTCTTTGAATTCGAAAGGGGGGTATTTCACTATTTACATTGTAACTGAAGTATAATACTTTAAAGGTTACAATGTAAATGGTCTAGTGGTCTAGTCCAGTGCAGTTGCACTGCTGCGGAACACACTACTGCATAGCATTGCTACGAAACACTGCTACGGAGCACTGCTACGGAACACTACTGCGGAACACACTGCTACGGAGCGAAGCTGCGGAAGAACTACTTGCCGAGTGATGCTGACTGTGAAGCTGCTGACTGCAAAGCTATTGACTACGAAGCTGCTGATCACAACTGCTAACTACAACTGTTGATTGCGAACTTCGACCGAAAACTTTGCCCAGGGTACTGTTTATCATCGTTTTTGCCTCTTCTTTTTCTGGAAGCAACCTAGCAACCCCCAGGCACTCACAAACACACCTTTTACTCAATAGACTACAAAATTACATACCCAAACTAATATAAATTAGTACGTAACCACAGATCTTATGCTAAACCATTATATCTAACCCAAAATTGGGTTTTCCCCAAAACCCAGGGTTAACACTCAATTTCATAAATCATGATAAATTCGTGCATATTCAAAGACAGGATCGAACTAAGAGGTTCAAGGACACCTACTTGGAGTGATTCTTTGAGTTCCACGAACCCAAATCGTTCCAAATCGCCAAGGCTTCAAGCTTTCAAGGTCTCTCTCTCTCTCTCTCTCTCTCTCTCTCAACCGTACCAACGTGATAGCGTAAAATGAAATCTATTTCTTTTCATTCTATTTATATTTCTGCCAATTATTGACCAATAATTGACCTTTAATAATTGACCTCCAACGTCATGAACTCCAAATTGAGTCAAATTACTGTCAAAATGCTCAAAATGGCGAACACAATACTATTCAGATATTATCACACTCAAATGGCTTCTCAAACGTAAAGTCAACCAATAAACTCCTAGAAAGTCAACATTTAAGCCACTCGAGGCCCCGATTCGGAATCGGGCTCAAGTACTGTCAAAATGCTCACACCAACGGCTACACTACGGTCCAGATAGTTGCATTCCCATCGAATGACTATCTCTCAATCCTATCCAAATACAAATCTTTACAGGAGCTCTCATTGAATTCTCCTACATGAACTTATCTTGGAGCCGTCCGTTATGTACCAGCTACGCTTTCCATATTGCCCTTCCTCCAAGTAGAACGAATGCCATTCGAGATTGCATTACTAGAACACATTTTAGATGCTTAGGGCATGGCATCCCTCCCTCCTCTCAATTACCGCAATGCCTTGTTACTTCGTCAATTAGGGCTTAAAGAAACCAAGATCGCCTAGCATGTTCCGTATGACTGCCTTTCTATATCTATGTACTATTCCTTGGGTACTCCACTCTAGATACACTAGCATTGATGGACATGATGCGTGCAAGATTATTGGTTGACCCACCTCCGATGTTGGGCTCCCACCCTTTGGGGACCACACAAACTGATTTGTAAGAGTGCACATCGAGCTTTGGGGATACAGGCTAGATTGCTTTGGTACCATCTATCACGAAGTTATACTTATAACCTTACTAACCCATGCAACACTTAGTCACCTTGTAGAATAAGTGTGAACTAAGTAAGCCTTAAGTTTGAGTGAATTGATTTTAGAGTCATGTGGCAAATAATAGCCAATGATCTCGGTTCCTCTGATCCCGAATTAATGACGCAATAAGGGGGAGGATGTCATGCCTTGAGCATCTAAGACGTATCCCAATAGCGCGATTCAGAAATGGTGTTTGTTGTTCCCGCGAGGTTGAGTTGTCATTGTTGTCAACATGTTGCAGGAAACGGAATCTGCAAGCTCGAAGGTCTAGGATGAAGATCCGTACTTGGTTGGATAACTTCGTAGAGTGATCTCTTAGAGTGAGCTCGTAGAGGGAGTCTACCTATGTACGTTCTGACTCGAAGGTTGTAGATCAAAAGACTCGAAGGTTAAAGACTCGCAGGACGTAGATTGACAGACCATGAGGCTCGTAGCACCCTCAAAGGCCCATAGTGTCGAAGCCTCGTAGGGGTACAGGGTCGAAGCCTCGAAGGGACACAGGGTTGTAGGGTCGTAGACTCAAGGTGCAGACAGATGCAGAGCTGCATTTCACAGATTCGAAGCTAAGACTCGTTGAGTCATAGCACGTAGGGTCGTAGACTGAAGCTCGCAGGGTCGTAGGACCTGTTGCACAGCCCCAGAAGCATCTACTAGCCAAGGCAGAATGCAGTTGTCCGACTCGAAGACTCGTAGAGCTTAAAAGCTTGTAGCACTGATTCTGAAGCTTCGAAGCCAGAAAGCAGAAGTATTGGAAGATGAATGCCCTTGGTTCGAAGACTTAGACTCGAAGAATTGAAGAGGAAGACACGTAAACGCGTATAAAGGCTACGAGGCAATATCTCCAAGGCTGTGGCTTGTGAAAGGAACGGAGCACGCTACGAAGGAGTGAAACGCGTGGACGCTCACCATTTCAGTAAGTCGTTACCCAGGTAGTGGTTTTAAGTACACTAAGTACTGTAAAACACATGGATGTCATCCGAGAGGGGTGTAACTTGTTTCTACGGTGAAGATCACAGGCTGAAACATGCTTAACCCTAGCTGGAGGGTTTCGGACTTCGGCCGGCATATAAAACTATCAGACTCTGAATATGCAAAGGTGATGGACTGCAGGGTTGTGAAGGATTTATGGGATAGACTCGAAAGTGTCTATCAATGTGATGGCAGACTAAAGGAAACCAGGCTACAATTGTATACTTAGAGATTCGAAGCTCTCAAAATGGAGAAGTAAAAGAGTATACAGGAGTTCTTTGTACGATTAACAGAAATTGTGAATGACATGCCAAGTCATGGCAAAAATAAAAAGAACTTTTCCATAGTAAAAAAGGTATTGAGAGTTCTACCCAAAAGATTCATTCCACAGGTGGAAGTTTTAGAAAATAGTAGAGACCTGGAGACAATGTCATTGTAGGAGTTGCAATGCAGTCTGACTACATTCGAGATGAAGCTACACTCTTATAAAGAGCCATCTACATCTACATCCTAGCCCACAACCAAGAAATCAAAAGAAGTAACCTTCAAGGCTATGAGAAAATTAAAATTAAAGAAGGAAGCTGAGTCCTCAAATGAACAAGAGGACAGTGACAGTGAAGATGGTGAAGATGAGGTGGTAGCTTACTTCACCAGAAAATTCAGGAAGAATGGAGCAGGAAAGCAAGCTGGAGGAAAAGGGAAAGGAGGGCTTTCCCTCAGATGTTTTAAATGTGGAAAGCGGGGGAACTTTGCATCTCAATGCAAAGTGAAAGCTAATGACTCGGATGATGAAGCCTCGGATGAAGAGGATACAAAGTGGAAGAAGTCATCATACCGAAGAAGCTATTCCACAAGAAGACCAACAGCTCCACAGAAGAAGAAGGGCTCACACAAGAACTACATGAGCCGGATTACTGAATCTGATGATGAAGTGGAATGTTCATCAGATTGTGCCTTTGTCGCCAAGATAGAGGTAGACAATGGCAGTACTGCCTCTGAGGAGGATGAGGCAGTAGAAGAAAAAGTATATCTGGAGGAGGAGCTAGAGCTTGCTACCGAGGAGATCCGCAAGAGAGGTTGTAGGATAAAGCAGCTTAAGGGAGAGCTCAAGCTAGCCAAGGGAGAGCTTGGTGAAATAAGAGGTGAGAAGGATAGGGTGTTGGTGGACTCCAAGGTGTTTTGCGAGGAGATTGTCAATCTAAAGCTCAAGTTAGAGGAGCAGATCAAGATTTGTGATGACATCACCACAGAACTTACCACCAGAGACACCACAATCCAATTTCTTGAAGAAGAACTGGTAGTCCTTCAACAGAAGATCTCAAAAGATGGAGCCAGTCAAGCCTAAACCTCTGGCAGCTCCCAGATCAGATCACTCATCAAAGCACCAGACGCTCAGAAGAATGGGGCGATAGCGCATGTTACGGGAATGGCTGTCAATTCAGATAATCCTACGAAGGTAGTCAATCCTTTTTCCCATGACAATCCACTGGATGAAATGGAGAGAGTGAGTGACGTGATCCTCGAGCAACATGAAAGGGAAGGGTGGCATAAATGATGAGAAGATGGAGAGATATCCCAAGGAGTCCAAGCTCAATAGAGTGACCAAATGCGTTCAGAAATCTGAGCATTCCAAGAATATGAAGAAATCTAATGCAAATGTCATTTGATCAAGTGTTCGGGTGCCCCTCAAGAAAGAAGGTAAACTTGTGAAACCAACCGTCAAGACCAGGCCTATTTTGAAGAAGATCCCAGTTGTTCAGAGGGTGAACAACACAGCTTTCAGGGTCACTACTACTACTGTGCAGTGTGGGGACACATGGCCATACACTGTTGTTGGAGGTATCCGGTGCAAAGTCCTAGAACTGTGATGAAAACATCCACAAGGAACTTGCATCAGAAGGAAAAAAAAGAAACCAGTTAGAAGTTTCTGCACTTACTGTCAGAAACAAGGTCATGAAGAAACTTTATGCTAGTGGAAGCCAAAGCCGATTACCACAGGCAACAAATTTGCTGTACTTTCGAACTTGGATGTTTGTGATAATTGCGGGAGTGAATGACACAGTACAAGAAGAGTACTTATTCCTGAGCAGAATAAGAAAAAGGATACTGTGAAAGTTCAAGAGAAAAGGAAAGTGTTAGCATCTCAGAAGACTATGAAGCTTACATCTCAGGGGGAGCGCTTCAAGTCTAAAGTAAAACAGGGAGAGCGCTTCAAGTCTAAAGTAAAACAAGTCTATATGGCTAAAGGGAAAGAAGTGGCTCACATTGCTGAGATTGCACTAAAAGCAGATATCAAGGACAGACAGTGGATCCTTGATAGTGGCTGCTCAGGTCACATGACTGGTGACCTGAAGAAACTGTCAGATTTAAACAAAGACAAATCTGGCAAAGTGAGATTTGGCAATGATAGCTCTCCAAAGATCAAGGGGCTAGGCTCTGCCAAATGAGGTAAGGACAAACTGAAGGATGTGTTGCATGTTGAAGGATTGAAGTATAATCTCACATCCATTAGTCAGTTGTGTGATGCAGGTCATGAAGTGATCTTTACTAAAACTGGTTGTCAAGTAAAGAGAGAAAATGGCAACACAGTAGTAGCTGGAAGAAGAACAGATGGGGACTTGTAAGTAATTGATGAGAGCAAGACCCATAGCTGTTATATGACAAAAGTAGAAGACAATGAACTCTGGCATAGAAGACTAGGACATCTGAATCAAAAGAACATGAGAAGACTTGTGAATTGCAAGGCTATTAGGGATATCCCAGACATCAAAAGAGAAAGAGAGCATGTCTGCTCAGCATGCCTACAGGGAAAACAAGCCAGATTTCACTATAAAGTAAAAGAGTATAGTTCTGAAGCAGCTATAGACATTATGCATACAGACTTATGTAGACCAATGAGAAACAAAGGACTCAATGGTGAAAGATATTTCATCTTGTTCGTGGATGACTTCACCAGAAGAACTTGTATTATGTATCTAAAGCACAAGACAGAAGCTTTGGAGTGCTTCAAGAAGTATAGAAGAATGGTTGAAAATGACTGTGGTCGAAAGATTAAGATATTGAGATCTGATCAGGGTACTAAGTTCACAAATGAAGCTTTTGAAAGATATCTGAATAAACATGGGATTCAACATCAATTATCAGCAGCAAGGACTCCACAACAAAATGGAGTTGTTGAAAGGAAAAATAGGGCTGGAAGCTAATTTAAATGCAAGATTCTGGACAGAGGCAACCAGAACAGCAGTACACTTACTGAATAGAGTCACATTAAGACCAAGGACAGACTACACTCCTTATGAACTATGGTGTGGCAAGAAGTCAACAGCCAAATACTTCAGAATATTTGGAAGTCCTTGCTTCGTGAAGATAAAGGAGCAAGGAAGAGGAAAGTTTCATGCCAGATCTGAGGAAGGAACATTTATTGGATACTCATATCAGACAAAGGGATATAGAGTCTTTCTTCCAAGACTTGGAAAAGTTATAACTTCAAGTGAAGTTAAAGTGGATGAAAATTGGAAGAAGGATGTAACTGAGGATGAGAATCCTGATTTTGAAGTAGTAAAACCTCAGATGGAAGAAGAGACTGAGCATGAAAAGGAAAAGAAAGATGAGGACACAGACTCAGAGAAGTTTGATGAAGAAGAGAAGGAAGAGTCTAACCCTGGAGAAAATTCAACCAAAAAGACCAGGAGGGCATGGTCCAGTGTGCATGACAAGGATCAGATCCTTGGTGATCCCCAAGCAGGTGTAACTACCAGAAGAAAGTTTACAAGGGCTACTGCCCTGCTCTCTCAGATAGAGCCCAAAACAGTTGGAGAAGTAGTATAGGATAAAGCTTGGGTCACAGCAATGAATGATGCGCTGGACCAAATTGAAAAGAACAAGACATGAGAGCTGGTTCCTAGACCAAAGAGTAAAAATGTCATGGGAACAAAGTGGGTGTTCAGAAATAAACTGAATGAAGATAGCAAGGTTATTAGGAACAAGGCTAGACTGGTATGCAAAGGATATTCTCAGATTGAGGGTATAGATGTTGATGGAACATTTGCACCAGTAGCAAGGTTAGAAACGATTAGAATGTTTCTTGCATTGGCAGCACATAAGAGGTTCAAAGTTTATCAAATGGATATGAAGTCTGCATTTCTGAATGGATTGCTAAAAGAGGAAGTTTATATTGAGCAACCAGATGGAGTACAGTTACTGATGATGAGACACATGTATGTAGGTTAAAGAAAGCCTTGTATGGCCTGAAGCAGGCTCCTAGGGCATGGTACAACCGACTGGATGGGTATCTACAGAAAATGAACTTCAGTAGAGGAACAGTGGATCATAATTTATAAATACTGAATTCAGATAGAGGTCAGCTGGCTACCATAGTCTATGTAGATGACATCATATTCGGAGGCAGTCACTCAGGGCTATGTGAAGAGTTTGCCAAGAAAATGAGTGATGAATTTGAAATGTCTCTCATAGGTGAGTTAACATACTTTTTGGGCTTACAGATTAGGCAGACTGCTGAAGGAATCTTTATAACAAAGCACAAGTATGCTAGAGAACTGTTACAGAAGTATGGGATGAATGATAGTAGGCCTGTTGGGACACCAATGCCTACAGGCTGCAAATTACACAAAGATCAGGAAGGTAAGAGTGTAAATCAAAAAAGTATCGAGGCATGATTGGAAGCCTCCTATATATTACAGCCTCCCGACCTGATCTCATGCGAGCTGTGTGTCAAGCAAGTAGATATCAAGTCGATCCGAAGGAGTCTCACTTGCTGGCAGTCAAGAGAATCCTTAGATACCTAAATGGTACCTTAGAGATGGGGTTATGGTATCCCTCTAAGGATTCAATTGAGTTACAGGATTATACTGGTGCAGACTGGGCTGGAAACATAGATGACAGACGATCTACCAGTGGCTGCAGTTTTTATCTGGGCTCCAAGTGTGTTGCATGGTTGAGCTGTAAATAGAACAGTGTGGCCTGCAGCACAGCCGAAGCTGAATATGTGGCGGCACATGTTGCATGTACTCAAGTGGTATGGATGAATACTTAACTGTCAGACTTGGGAGTGAATGTGGAGTTACCTGTCAACATTTGGTGTGACAACCAGAGTGCAATCAGTATTAGCAAGAATCCCGTTCAGCATTCAAAGACCAAGCATATCGACTACCGATACCACTACATCAAAGAACAAGTGGAAGAGGGAACTGTACAATTGGTGTATGTTCCCACGCAGGAACAAACTGCAGATATTCTCACCAAACCTCTTTCCATTGAGCTGTTTGATAGACACCGAAGTGGGCTGTTTGTACAGCTACCTCCTCACGCGTAAGGCATCCGTGGGGTTCCCCCCTCTTTCTTTGCAATTGGTTGGCAAAGGGGGAGAAGAAAAGAGGGTACTGTGTCCAGGGGGAGCACACAGTGGCAGAGTTTAGGGGGAGTGATTCGAAAGGTTTGCGCATCCAGTATGTTGCCAACAATTTCAAAGGGGGATATTGTTGTTCCCGTGAGGTTGAGTTGTCATTGTTGTCAACATGTTGCAGGAAACGGAATCTGCAAGCTCGAAGGTCTAGGTTGAAGATCCGTACTTGGTTGGATAACTTTGTAGAGTGATCTCTTAGAGTGAGCTCGTAGAGGGAGTCTACCTATGTACGTTCTGTACATTCTGACTTGAAGGTCGTAGATCAGAAGACTTGGAGGTCGTAGATCAGACGACTCAAAGGTTGAAGACTCATAGGACGTAGACTGACAGACCATGAGGCTCGTAGCACCCTCAAAGGCCCACAGGGTCGAAGCCTCATAGGGGTACAGGGTCGAAGCCTCGAAGGGACACAGGGTCGTAGGGTTGTAGACTCAAGGTGCAGACAGATGCAGAACCGCGTCTCGCAGATTTGAAGCTAAGACTCGTTGAGTCGTAGCACATAGGGTCGTAGGGTAGTAGAAGCATCTACTAGCCAAGGCAGAATGCAGTTGTCCGACTCGAAGACTTGTAGAGCTTAAAAGCTCATAGCACTGATTCTGACCTAGCTTTGAAGCCAGAAAGCAGAAGTATTGGAAGATGAATGCCCTTGGTTCGAAGACTTAGACTCGAAGAATCGAAGAGGAAGACTCATAGACGCATAGAAAGGCTACGAGGCAATATCTCCGAGGCTGTGGCTTGTGAAAGGAACGGAGAGTGCTACGAAGGAGTGAAACGTGAGGACGCTCACCGTTTCAGTAAGTCGTTACCCAGGTAGCGGTTTTAAGTACACTAAGTACTGCAAAACACGTGGACGCCATTCGAGAGGGGTGTAACTTGTTTCTACGGTGAAGATCACATGTTGAAGAAAGCAGCATGCTATTCAACACCCGCCTCAACTCCCGGGGAGCTCAAGAGCCCCTTCCCCACCGTAGCAGTAGTGAAAATGTTGATCCACCACAACCTGCTGCTGCCGCTGCTCCTCAACTACGGAGTTCAGGCTACACTCTAAGCAAACCGCCAAAGTTCACACCAAAGCTTTTCTCCCAGTGGAAAGCTTGCATGAAGATGTTCATGACCTGTCATGATCATCTAATGTGGCCTTGTCTTCATCAGGAGCTTCCCATTCCAATGACCATTGGAGAAAATGGGGTCAGGAGGCCAAAGACTGATGCTGAACTCACTCACGATGAAAGAGCCTGGCAATACGCCAGTGAAAAGGCTCTAGCTTACGTGACATCGTCCTTGGATTCAGAGGCCTTCACGGACGTCCAGGGCTGCACGACAGTAAAAGCTGTGTGGGAAAAATTGACTATTCTATATGAAGGAAGTCAGTCCCAGATGTAGAACGTCATTTACGCTCTTAGACAGAACTTTGAGAGCTTCAACCACAAACCTGGCGAATCTCTGGAGAGCATCTATCAGCGATTCAGCAAGCTCATCCTGGAATTGAAAACTGTCAACGAGCACTACACTCAGTTCCAAATAAATGACAAGTTCTTTCGTTCCTTGCCGGATCGCTATTACTCCAAGCAGCTCCAGATGCAATCCAAAGACAATTGGCAGTATGCTCCCCTTGAAGAGCTATATGGAGAGCTACGGACTCATGAGGTCAGATTCAAATACACTGACCGAGATGAGAAGATAGCTCGGAAAGAAAAGGGGGTAGCTTTTAAGGCTACGGCTGGACCAAGCATGCTGACGGAGGATGATACGGAAGAGTCAGAAAACTTTGACTCGGACATGGAAGAAGAAATAGCACTTCTGGTGAAATCCTTCACACGATTTCTGCGGAAAAGCAGAAAAGGATTCAGAAGAGGCTCTTCCTCATCCTCGAGAAGGAAGGAGCGGTCGGAGTTGACATCCCAAGACTACTACAATTGCGGGAAACCTGGTCATTGGGCCAAGGACTGTAGATCCAAACCCAAGACGGCTGACAAGGATGACAAGGTTAAACCCCGACGCTCCACCTCAGACAACAGCAAGATGAAGAAGAAGGCGTTCGTCTCAAAATACATTAGTGGTTCGGAAGAAGAAGATGAATCTTTAGACGACGAACCAACGGAAAAGGCGAACGTCTGCCTCATGGCAAACGCTGAGGTACCTTCTATCTCTGAGCTCTTGAGTAAATTAGAATCTCTTACTAAGGAACATGATGATGAAAATAATGAGAGATTAATAATTACTCAAATGTATCAAAATATGAGTGGTCAGACTAAACGCCTAGAACTTACTGTTTCTAAACTTGAAAAGGACATAGCTGACTACCGAAGCAGGGAGGTTTGGTATCATGACCTAAGAGCTAAAAATCACTTGCTGAATACCAACCTCATAGGCATTAATGTAAATCTTAAAAGACTCGAGATTGAACTTGAAAAGGAAAAGGAAATAAATCGTAAATGGCTAAAATCCGGGGAAATAGCCTCTACATTTAGAATTGATCCTGACAATATCCGAGTCCAACCTGGCCTAGGATCCGAATCCACTTCCACTGCTCCAGCTACTGAGTGCCCTCCGGACTACACTCCAAAACTAACCAACCTATATCCTGTTAGTACATCTAAACCATTGGATGGTTTTGTTTCAGGTGGCACCATAGTTTATGATTGTGGAAGAGAGGTCACATTCGCTAATCCCGAAGTAGTAGCACCCGTACCAAACGATGAAGGGAAGGTTGCTGTAGTTAAAGCCGAAACTACAGCACCCAGAAACAAAGAAAAGGCAAAGGTTGATGCTTCTAGGGCCAAGAACGTGTTACCCATTCGCAAAGGATTAGGCCATAGGGAACAGAGTAAGAAACCTGTTAAGCCAAAGAAACCTGTATCCCCCGCTGTAACTCCTCATCATAGTGTCTGTTCGATATGTCGTGAAATAGGTTACTACTATTCTGAATGTTGGAGCCTATCTGATAACTGGTTATGTAATCACTTTTCAATCAATAAAAATTAGGTTGTCAAAAAGGGTTCTTCTCGGAAATCTAAATCTAAAACTCCTCGGAGCATCTCACCTAAGAAAACCCAAGTTAAAGAAGCAACTAATACGGAAAAAGTTAAGTCAACTTGGAAAGTTAAAGTTCCGAGTAATGTAAAATCCAGAATAGTTGACACTGTTGTTGCTTCTCCTAACCGCCCGAAACAAGTTTGGGCACCAAAAGTGTAATCTGTTGTCTTGCAGGAGCATCTATGGAATTCACTGCCATCTCACTTGAAGTCAAAGATCAATCAAAGCAAGTGGATACTCGATAGCGGATGCTCCGTACATATGATGGGTGATAAGTCTCTGCTCGTGGATGTTACTGACAAACGAGGCCCATCCGTAACATATGGTGACAACAGTAAAGGTAAGACTGTGGGGTATGGCACTTTAACCAACGGTTGTGTATCAATTACTAAGGTTGCATTAGTTGAAGGTTTAAAGTATAATCTGCTGAGTGTCAGTAATTTATGTGACAAAGGATTCACAGTTTCCTTTTTGTCAAACACCTACACAGTTAGAGATAACTTATCCGAAGATATTAAGTTATCTGGATCAAGAGATGGGGACATATATTCTGTGGTCTTGAGAAACAATTCTTTTGACCCTGTATGCTTCCTTACTACAGCATCACATGAAGATAGTTGGCTATGGCACAAGCGTTGTGCACATTTAAATTTTAAGACCTTGTCTAAATTAGCGTCGCTTGATTTGGTCACTGTTTGCCTAAACACAAATACTCCAGAGACACTCTCTGTCGAGAATGCCAACTTGGCAAACAGACCAAACATAGTTTTAAGAGCAAATCAGTTAATTCAATAACTGCTCCCTTACAGCTACTTCACATGGATCTTTGTGGTCCCATTTCTGTTTCTTCACTAGCTGGTGCGAGATATACTTTTGTGGTTATCGATGACTTCACCAGGTACACATGGGTGTTGTTCCTGAAATCTAAGGATCAAACCTTTGAACACCTTGTTGATCTCTTCAACTGGATAAGCAACTCACAAGGACTGAGCATTAAATGCATCAGGAGTGATCATGGTACAGAATTTGATTTTTCATATATGAGGTCATATTGTTCTGAACAGGGCATTTAGCACGACTTCTCTGCGCCCAGAACTCCACAACAAAATGGGGTAGCTGAGCGCAAGAATCGCACTTTAGTCGAGGCTGGCAGATCAATGTTAGCAGGGGCAAAGCTTCCTCTCTGTCTATGGGCTGAAGCGGTGTCTATCGCCTGCTATGTTCGAAACGAACTCTTATAAATAAATTTACCATGAAAACACCCTATGAGATGTGGAAAGGCCGAAAGCCTTCTATTTCACACTTCAGAACTTTTGGGTGTACTTGCTACGTACTGAACAATGGAAAAGAATCCCGGAATAAATTTGAACCAAAATCTGATGATGGGATATTTGTTGGGTATTCATTTATAGCAAGGCTTATCGGGTTTTCAATAGAAAACTCTTCAAAGTTGAAGAATCTATCCATGTGACCTTTGATGAAGCTAACCTCGATTGGTCGAAAGTTGGTTCTCCACGTTCTAATGTGCAAGATCAAGACGACAACATTGACTACTCAAAGTTTATGAATGTTCCTGTCGCTCCTACTGACCAACCACGTGGCACCAGTGAAGAATGAAGAAATGATGCAGATGATGCTACGGATGAATCGGACTCGGGACTTCCACTTAACTCTGGACATATTCCTTCGGATATTCAAAATACCGGAGTACCTTCAAGTTCATCCGGACCAGCTAGTATAGAAATAAATAGTAATGGATAACTGCAAAACACTCCAGAACATATTAATATGGATAATGCTGGCCCAGAAGAAGCTCACACAGCAGACGAACAAGAACCACCTAATCTGACAGAGCTTCAAATCATTGAGTATTCACCACCACTTGCACAAAACTATAGGTGGACTCGAAACCACCCTCAAGAACAAGTGATTAGTGATCCTACTGTTGGTGTTAGAACAAGGGCAGCCACCTCCGGTGTGTGCCTCTACTCTTGCTTTTTGTCGCAAATAGAGCCAAAGGTGGTGGAAGAAGCACTTCAAGATTCAAATTGGATAGACGCCATGCAGGAAGAGTTAAATCAGTTCAGGAGGAATGATGTGTGGACTCTTGTACCTAGGCCAAAGTTTCAACAAGTCATTGGAGTTAAATGGGTGTTCTGGAACAAACTTGATACGGACGGAATCCTAATCCGGAACAAAGCCCGACTGGTAGCCAAGGGTTATCGTCAAGAAGAAGGAATAGACTATGACAAAACCTTTGCCCTAGTAGCCAGACTTGAGGCAATCAGAATGTTCTTGGAATACGCTTCATACGAAAACTTTAAAGTTTATCAAATGGATGTCAAGAGTGCATTTCTAAATGGAGATCTTCAAGAGGAGGTATATGTTGAACAACCTCCAGGTTTCATTGAACCCAAGGTTGGACATCTGGTCTACAAATTAAGGAAAGCCTTGTATGGATTAAAGCAAGCTCCAAGAGCCTGGTACGACACACTTTCGGAATTCTCACTTGCTCACAACTTTCAAAAAGGGAAGATTGACACCACGCTATTCTTACGGAAAGAAAAGGGACATACTCTGTCCGTATAGATCTACGTGGATGATATCATTTTCGGATTAACTAATCCGAAGCTTTGTAATGAGTTAGCCAAGTTGATGACTGGCAAGTTTGAGATGAATATGATGGGAGAACTGTCCTACTTCCTTGGGATCGAAGTCAAACAACTGAAGGAAGGGACCTTCATAAACCAAGCTAAGTACACTCGCGACTTAATCAAGAAGTTTGGTATGGAAGGTTCATCTCCCATCAAAACTCCAATGCCAGTCAGTGCCAAGTTAGACCCAGATGTTGATGGCAAATCAGTGAATGTGACTGAGTACAGAGGGATGATTGGATCCTTACTGTATCTTACAGCAAGTCGCCCGGACATAATGTTTGCAACTTGCATCTGCGCAAGATATCAGGCAAATCCCAAAGAGTCACATATGCTTCACGTAAAACGGATATTAAGGTATCTCAAAGGGACGATGAATTTGGGACTTTGGTACCCAAAAGAGTCCAACTTCGCCTTATCCGGATATTCTGATGTTGATTTTGCCGGGTGTCGCATAGACAGGAAAAGCACTAGTGGTACATGCCAATTCCTTGGAAACATATTGATCTCTTGGTTCAGTAAGAAGCAGAATTCCGTATCAACCTCTACTGCTGAAGCGGAATATATAGCTGCTGGGAGTTGCTGCGCACAGCTTCTCTGGATGCAAAGTCAACTTACTGACTATGGCTTCAACATGACATCTGTTCCACTCTACTGTGACAATACCAGTGTTATTGCTATCAGAAATAATCCCGTCATGCATCCTAAGACTAAACATATTGAGGTCAGGCATCATTTCATTCGCGACCATGTTCTTAAAAAGCACATATCATTGGAACATGTTGCTACTGAAGATTAACTGGCAGATATACTTACAAAGCCCCTACCTGATGTAAGATTTTCTGAACTTGTTCTCAAATTAGGTATGCTTGAATTTTCTGCATAGCTTCTCACCTGTTATCCATCAGTAGTTATTGTCAGAACATGCATTGTTGTACTTCATGGTTAGTGATAGATACTGAATTTCATGCTTAACTATGTTACTTTAGTCGTGTAAATGTTCTGATGTTTCTCACTAAGTTTAGCTGGGAGGATGCTAGCTTATCCGTACTGATAGTGAATCAAGCAAACATAATTAAATATATATGAAACAAATCCTCTTTTGATGTCATGAATTCTACTCCATCTTCCATCTCATGTCTTATGATTTCCTGACTAAATGACATATCTAAAATGCATGGTTGAGGAATGATTTGGGATAGCTCGGATTGAAAGTGGAAATTCACTATATCTGCCGATCAGCTGCTTGAGTGGAGTAAATCAAGGATAGGCAGCAGTTTCTCACGATTCATGTTAAACAGGAAACGTCTTAAAGGCTCTAATAGTCTACGGGGGAGAAATTGCTCTCTCTATTATCTAAGTAATACCCTCCGATTCACATTTCATGACCTCTTTCCTGGCTGTCTATCTGAGGGGGAGTCATCCTCGAGAAGATTGCATCAAAATGATTCGCTGATCTCAGGGGGAGAGAATACTTCATTGAATCTTAAGTAAGGCCCCCTGTTTCAGCAAAAGGCATGACTACAGGGCGAGAGAATGCTTATTATTAAGTAATGCCTCTCTGATATGTCTCGGATGTTCCGCCCTATAACTCTCACTCATAAAGCTGATTGGATTTGCATTGTTAAATCGGAATTGTGGATTGCTTGGCTGTTATCTTCCTCTTCCTAGCATTTTAGGCATGACAGTCAGTTGTAACATCATACATCATGTGCTCTTCTTCCCATTTTCACTCATACATTCTCTGATGGATGACGTCATATAAGTCTAATTAATCTTTGCTCTCATTCTCAGTATGAAAGATTGGCTATGTTGACCTATTGGATTTATGTGTTAATTATCTCACACATACATTGATTTCAGCATGATAGCTTTCACTTCTTATGTATGTGTCTAGCACTTAACTTTTTATGCATAACTTCTGTTTCTTCCTAGTTCGGATTGTGTGTTATTCTCTTATATTGTTTATCCAGACTAACCCGAACCTAACGAGACTTGCTCTTCAAAGCATCTATTTGTTAAGTCACAAGTTCAGATTCTCTTTGCAATTCATCGCTCTATCTTGTCTAATGTCTCGGATTTCTGAGGTGTTGTGGTACTTCACACTTTCTCGACATCAAGACAGCAAAGGAATCATCTCTACTCAGCACTCTGTTTATACGGATATAGTTAGTCAGTCTCATCTGGATGTTCTTTATACGGATTATCCTTCTCCGGATGAAAGTCGGTTTATTTCCTCCTGACTCTTGGAATTCTCAATTTGCGATAAACCAAGTAATTATCTTACATCGCTTATTTTTGAGGAGGGATAATGATGGTTCATTTAATGCACGCCTCGAGCCCGATATTTTATCTTTTCAAAAATCCGGAAATATGCCTACAGCTGTCATCTTTGAATGGTTAGCACAGCCACCACATCATAGGTCTATTCGACAGTGCTAATCCATCACTTCTAATGACATAAGGAAGTCGGGTGGCTCACTGTTCATTTCGCTTAAACTCGAGACCCACTTGCTTCCACGGAAAGGATCCTATTTATACCGCACTATCAGCGTCGACCGAGGTTATCACTACCAACTCTCAAAACCCTAAACCCTCGCCGCACCTTTTCCTGCAAAGATCTTCTCTCCTTCTCCATCAATCTTTCACTCTCAATGGCATCCCAAGCTCTCTATGGTGTTGTTCTTGGCCATCTTGTCGATTGGTCCAGAATCTCTGATCCTCCAGCATGGCTCCACGAGGTTCGCCAGCTACTCAAGCACAGTAACCTTTTCGCGCTTGTCTCTGCCCCGGCCGATCTTCTAGTGTCGGACGTCCTGGCCTTCTATCAGCACTCTACCTCCACTAAGGAGTATATCTTTTCTGTGGTTCGAGGAGAACCTATCAAGATCACACCTCAGGTGATCCGGGATGTCTTCAACCTTCCTGCCGGCGATGACATCCGACCGAACACTGCTGCCATAGCTGCTTCCATGGGGTGTCCTAATAAGGTGAAGGAGTACAAAATGAAGTCTTTCCATGGTCCTCACCGCTGTATGGCCACCATACTCAGTCGGTGTCTTCTGGCTCGCTCCACGGCTCTCGACTTGGTTCTATACGATCTCCTGCTGGCGATGTACGCGGTTTTTGAGTCACTGCCACTTGACTGGGGCAACTTTCTCTTCCGGGTGATGAGGAATGGGAAACGGAACTCGTCCTTCGGATGGATTCTGTCCCAAATTTTCCAGCATCTTCATCCCGCGCACTTCTAGGGTGAAATGATGATTCCCTTCCCGGTGACCTACTACTTCCGCCATCTTACTGCCGACGGGACCCTCACCGTTCGCCGACCTCCAGTCTCCTATGCCCTTGCTGCTACTTCGGAACAGCAAGCTAGTTCCGTTGGTGAACCTGTTGCAAGCTCGGGTCACGAAGTTAGTTCTGCTCTCCGGTCCGTCCATTCCCGCATCCGGTCCATTGCCACTCTGGCACGCTCCCGTAGTTCGCTGCACAGCGTTCGGGCTGACCTATCTACTGCTGCAGGGCCCTCTCAGCCGCACTTCCTTGAGGTTACCACCTCTGCCTCTCCTGCTGATGTCCCTACCTCTCTTGCTGCTGCTGCTGCTCCTGATGCTGCTGCTAATGCTCCCGCACCCATCTCTCCGGTCATAGCGGCTATTGCTGCTGTTCTTCCGGACCTCCCATCTTCTCCTGCGGAAGCCTCTCCCGCTCACTCTCCGGACTTCCAGGACTACCTCGACCATCTTCCCACCGACCTACTGAATGACTGTTGGCTACGCTTCAGGCTCGCCATTACTGCCGACATCCCAGAACCTACCCTCTGGGTGTTTTACACTCAACACACCCAGACCCCGGAGGAAATGGTTACTTGGAACCGCTACCACGGCTTTATGATGCCGTCTCTCCTTCAGGCTGCACCTCCTACTGTTGCCTCTTCCGGCCCTGCCCATGACGCACGGACACCTGTCCCTGCTGAGGCTGGTCCCTCTTATCCTGCGGATATCCCTACCATTGACCTCTTCGGTCAAAGTGGATCTGCCGCACCTCCTGCTGCTGCTGCTGTACAATCACTGTCCTTTCCTGCAGTCGTCGACTCTGCCCTGCCCACACCTGCCCCTTTTCATGCGGGCGAGTCCTCAAAAGCTCCCGCCTTTGGTCTTGGGTGCGCCTCTTTTGCGACGATTTTATCTGAGGCTGCTTTCTCCGCCCAACTCGATTGCCTTGCTGAGGATAGTCGTCTTCAGAACCAGGCCCTTTCCGACCATGTCCGGGACATGGGTGCCGAGCTTCTTTCGGCCTTCTCCTCTTCCTCTCTCTCCATGGATCAGAAGCTTGAGCGGCTCGCCACGTCTTTCTCTGACTTGTTTACCTCCATTGCGGACTTAACGCAAGTCGTGGCCAGTCCCTCCCGCCTTCGCCGATCTGCCAAACCGGGGGAGAAATCATCTGATCCTTCCCCTCCTTCCACTGCTGGCGTTGCCTCTCGCAAACGGTCTGCACCTGCTCTTCCTCCGGGCCTTCCGGTGCCTAAACGCAGCCGTTTCTCCACTAGCCAGACTAGCTCTTCCACTCCTGCTGTTCCATCTGGTGCCATCACCTTCCTCCCATCATATGCAGAAATGCATCCGGATGATGCTGATGGGAGCATTCTTGCTGCGGCCAAGGCCTATGCCTCCTCCACTGCCGAGCGCCGATGTGTGTCTGCCTCGTCCCCCTTCGAACCTCAAGGCATCCGGACCATACTATCTGAGGAGGGACAATTTTCCACTGACGACATCGACAACTATGCTCTGGCGGTAAAGATGGAATTGAGGCTATTCCCATCTTTACTTGAGGAAGGCCTTGATTTTGATGTTCTTCCTTGCTGGGTTGAAAACCAGTTTCCTGCTATAGATGTTATTCTATCCTACATCTATGGTACAGCAGAAAACAGCCGACAATGGACCTCTCTGTCCATCGTCTTCATCCCTTTCCGGGTCGACTCCCCACATTTCATGCTGACTGTTTTTCTGATCAAAGAGAAGAAAATCTTGCTTCTGGATTCTCATCAGGTTGTTGTTGCGCGATTAGAAAGAATCAGATGTGGAGTCTCATTCGAACCTTGTCTGATGCAATCAGACAGAGTTCTCTCTACGAAGACTTAGATTTACCGCCTCTTGGTCAGGATGAAGTACTTATGGGGATGATCCGAAACAAGAAGAATGTGCCCCAGCAACCTGATGGAAACAGCTGTGGAGCTTTTGTCTGCTACTTCCTAAAATCTGTTATCTCCTTTGATGATAACTGGAAAAATATCATCAAGTTCACCAAGAAGCAGACAATGGCACTACGAGAGCATGCAGCAAGGATGATCTTCAAATATAGTAAGCCGTATGTATCATAATTTATATCTGTACTGAGGCTTAATGTATTCCTATTGCAACTTAGTAGAATTGTTCTCTTTAATCCTTACCTCTGTATTATTTCTTGTTGCCTTACCGGATCATATTACAAAGGGTTTGGCATATCCATATTAGGGGAGATTGTTGAATCAAACCTAGAATTTGGAAAATGCGGAACAAACCCTATGTAATTTGACTCGAGATGTTTCATGTTTACTATTAAGTCTATGCAGATGATTTAACTCTAATCCGGACCTACTCGTGTGAGAACAAAGCTAACGACAGGATACATAATCCTGATCCGAATCATCATGAGTATTGTCATTCACTTGGTACATAACCGAGACTTCATCTGGAGTAAGGACTTTTCGTGCGGACTAAATACTTGACAAAACGACTTGAGGAACCCGTGTCTAACTCTCAATTTGACTAAGTCAATTGATACGGAATAAGATTCCAAGTCTATCACTCGCACGGAATAAGAGAGACTTGTTGCGGAGAGAGAATCGAAATTGTCACTCCACTGGACTAAAGAAAAAGGAGACATGGACTAAGAAATCCGAGTCTCATTCGAACAGAGTAAGGACAATTGTTGCGGAGTAAGGACAATAAATGCAGAATAAGGAATCCGACCCATTACTCATGTAGAGTAAGGATTCACTGATGCGGAGTAAGCATTCAGTACCTACTTTATGCGGAGTAAGGAAGCGTTGATGAGGAATAAGCTCTCCCAGCCTATACTTTATACGGAGTAAGCAACCACTGACACGGAGTAAGGATCTGAGCTTCGTTGATACGGAGTAAAGAACATTATGATGGACTAAGAAGACACTGCTTCATCATTTCCAAGCTACTTTTATTGCAATCAGCTTGCTTCGTCCCGATGTAAAACAAACCTGTTGAAAACCTAAATTCTCACACGTGGATCACGCGGAGATGTGGACGCGGTCTCAAATGCAATTGGAATCAAGCAAGAATTCACTACAACTTATGCTTCCAATATTTTGAGCTCCACATCTGCAGTAGTTAAAGCTTCAGCATTTTCCGATGAAGAACTTCAATGCTTCACACTGCTCGGAAAATGCAGTTCCAAGATAGATTCCTAGGATGTCTATATATACCTGAAGCAATGTAAAATAAATAGATATACACGCGCACTTACTTATACTGATATACTTACAAGCGTGTATCGTGTGAAATAGCTCATATAGAGATTTACATCCAAGTGTGTGTAACTATAAATAGAGTGTTGTGTTGTAATCAGCTAAAACACTGTTTTGCTTTGTTGTAATTATCTTCAGATAATAAAGCAACATACTTCCACTACCTGGTTAATCTTCCACACTGATTTTATCTGTTTAACCAGAGTGAGTGTCTAGCCATTAAGAGAGAGAAAGAATTTTCAAAGAGCCTATTCACCCTCCCTCTAGGCTCTCCGGGACCAACAGGTAAGGACAAACTGAAGGATGTGTTGCATGTTGAAGGATTGAAATAGAATCTCGCATCCGTTAGTCAGTTGTGTGATGCAGGTCATGAAGTGATCTTTACTAAAACTGGTTGTCAAGTAAAGAGAGAAAATGGCAACACAGTAGCAGCTGGAAGAAGGACAGATGGGGACTTATAAGTAATTGATGAGAGCAAGACCCATAGCTGTTATATGACAAAAGTAGAAGAAAATGAACTCTGGCTATTAGGGATATCCCAGACATCAAAAGAGAAAGAGAGCATGTCTGCTCAGCATGCCTACATGGAAAACAAGCTAGATTTCACTATAAAGTAAAAGAGTATAGTTCTGAAGCAGCTCTAGACATTATGCATACAGACCTATGTGGACCAATGAGAAACAAAGGACTCAATGGTGAAAGATATTTCGTCTTGTTCGTGGATGACTTCACCAGAAGAACTTGTATTATGTATCTAAAGCACAAGACAGAAGCTTTGGAGTGCTTCAAGAAGTATAGAAGAATGGCTAAAAATGATTGTGGTCGAAAGATTAAGATATTGAGATCTGATCAGGGTATTGAGTTTACAAATGAAGCTTTTGAAAGATATCTGAATAAACATGGGATTCAGCATCAATTATCAGCAGCAAGTACTCCACAACAAAATGGAGTTGTTGAAAGGAAAAATAGGGCTGTCATCGAAATGGGCAGAAGCTTATTGCTGGAAGCTAATTTACATGCAAGATTCTGGACAGAGGCAACTAGAACAGCAGTACACTTACTGAACAGAGTCACATTAAGACCAAGGACAGGCTACACTCCTTAGGAACTATGGTGTGGCAAGAAGTCAACAGCCAAATACTTCAGAATATTTGGAAGTCCTTGCTTCGTGAAGATAAAGGAGCAAGGAAGAGGAAAGTTTCATGCCAGATCTGAGGAAGGAACATTTATTGGATACTCATATCAGACAAAGGGATATAGAGTCTTTCTTCCAAGACTTGGAAAAGTTATAACTTCAAGTGAAGTTAAAGTGGATGAAAATTGGAAGAAGGATGTAACTGAGGATGAGAATCCTGATTTTGAAGTAGCAAAACCTCAGATGGAAGAAGAGACTGAGCATGAAAAGGAAAAGAAAGATGAGGACACAGACTCACAGAAGTCTGATGAAGAAGAGAAGGAAGAGTCCAACCCTGGAGAAAATTCAACCAAAAAGACCAGGAGGACATGGTCTAGTGTGCATGACAAGGATCAGATCCTTGGTGATCCCCAAGCAGGTGTAACTACCAGAAGAAAGTTTACAAGGGCTACTGCCCTACTCTCTCAGATAGAGCCCAAAACAGTTGGAGAAGTAGTAGAGGATAAAGCTTGGGTCACAGCAATGAATGATGAGTTGGACCAAATTGAAAAGAACAAGACATGAGAGCTGGTTCCTAGACCAAAGAGTAAAAATGTCATGGGAACAAAGTGGGTGTTCAAAAATAAACTGAATGAAGATGGCAAGGTTATTAGGAACAAGGCTAGACTGGTATGCAAAGGATATTCTCAGATTGAGGGTATAGATGTTGATGGAACATTTGCACCAGTAGCAAGGTTAGAAACGATTAGAATGTTTCTTGCATTGGCAGCACACAAGAGGTTCAAAGTCTATCAAATGGATATGAAGTCTGCATTTCTGAATGGATTACTAAAAGAGGAAGTTTATATTGAGCAACCAGATGGAGTACAGATTGCTGATGATGAGACACATGTATGTAGGTTAAAGAAAGCCTTGTATGGCCTGAAGCAGGCTCCTAGGGCATGGTACAACCGACTGGATGGGTATCTACAGAAAATGAACTTTAGTAGAGGACCAGTGGATCATAATTTATATATACTGAATTCAGATAGAGGTCAGTTGGCTACCATAGTCTATGTAGATGACATCATATTCGGAGGCAGTCACTCAGGGCTATGTGAAGAGTTTGCCAAGAAAATGAGTGATGAATTTGAAATGTCTCTCATAGGTGAGTTAACATACTTTTGGGCTTACAGATTAGGCAGACTGCTGAAGGAATCTTTATATCACAGCACAAGTATGCCAAAGAACTGTTATAGAAGTATGGGATGAATGATAGTAGGCCTGTTGGGACACCAATGCCTACAGGCTGCAAATTACACAAAGATCAGGAAGGTAAGAGTGTAAATCAAAAAGAGTATCGAGGCAAGATTGGAAGCCTCCTATATATTACAGCCTCTCAACCTGAACTCATGCAAGCTGTGTGTCAAGCAAGTAGATATCAAGTCGATCCGAAGGAGTCTCACTTGCTGGCAGTCAAGAGAATCCTTAGATACCTAAATGGTACCTTAGAGATGGGGTTAAGGTATCCCTCTAAGGATTCAATTGAGTTACAGGCTTATACTGGTGCAGAATGGGCTGGAAACATAGATGACAGACGATCTACCAGTGGCTGCAGTTTTTATCTGGGCTCCAAGTGTGTTGCATGGTTGAGCCGTAAATAGAACAGTGTGGCCTGCAGCACAGCCGAAGCTGAATATGTGGCGGCACATGCTGCATGTACTCAAGTGGTATGGATGAATACTCAACTGTCAGACTTGGGAGTGAATGTGGAGTTACCTGTCAACATTTGGTGTGACAACCAAAGTGCAATCAGTATTAGCAGGAATCCCGTTCAGCATTCAAAGACCAAGCATATCGACTACCAATACCACTACATCAAAGAACAAGTGGAAGAGGGAACTGTACAATTGGTGTATGTTCCCACACAGGAACAAACTGCAGATATTCTCACCAAACCTCTTTCCATTGAGCTGTTTGATAGACACCGAAGCGGGATGTTTGTACAGCTACCTCCTCACGCGTAAGGCGTTCGTGGGGTTCCCCCCTCTTTCTTTGCAATTGGTTGGCAAAGGGGGAGAAGAAAAGAGAGTACTGCGTCTAGGGGGAGCACACAGTGGCAGAGTTTAGGGGGATTGATTCGAAAGGTTTGCGCATCCAGTATGTTGCCAACAATTTCAAAGGGGGATATTGTTGTTCCCGTGAGGTTGAGTTGTCATTGTTGTCAACATGTTGCAGGAAACGGAATCTGCAAGCTTGAAGGTCTAGGTTGAAGATCCGTACTTGATTGGATAACTTCGTAGAGTGATCTCTTAGAGTGAGCTCGTAGAGGGAGTCTACCTATGTACGTTCTGTACGTTCTGACTCGAAGGTCGTAGATCAGAAGACTCGAAGGTCGAAGACTCGCAGGACGTGGACTGACAGACCATGAGGCTCGTAGCACTCTCAAAGGCCCACAGGGTCGAAGCCTCGTAGGGGTACAGGGTCGAAGCCTCGAAGGGACACAGGGTCGTAGGGTCATAGACTCAAGGTGCAGACAGATGCAGAACCGCGTCTTGCAGATTTGAAGCTAAGACTCGTTGAGTCATAGCACGTAGGGTCGAGGGTAGTAGAAGCATCTACTAGCCAAGGCAGAATGCAGTTGTTCGACTCGAAGACCCATAGAGCTTAAAAGCTCATAGCACTGATTCGGACCTAGCTTCGAAGCCAGAAAGCAGAAGTATTGGAAGATGAATGCCTTTGGTTCGAAGACTTAGACTCGAAGAATCGAAGAGGAAGACTCGTAGACGCATAAAAAGGCTACGAGGCAATATCTCCGAGGCTGTGGCTTGTAAAAGGAATGGAGAGCGCTACGAAGGAGTGAAATGCGAGGACGCTCACCGTTTCAGTAAGTCGTTGCCCAGGTAGCGGTTTTAAGTACACTAAGTACTGCAAAACACGTGGACGCCATCCGAGAGGGGTGTAACTTGTTTCTACGGTGAAGATCACAGGCTGAAACATGCTTAACCCTAGCTGGAGGGTTTCGGACTTCGGTCGGCATATAAAAGGCAAGGAATGTGCCTAACGTAAATAGAGCGCCGAATAATATTCTTTGTGCAGTGAAGAAATGAATCTGCAGATATACAAGAGGCGACGTAGAGTAGTTCATACACACAGAGAAAGAGAGGGAGGTTGAAAGAAAGATAACAGTGAGTTCATCCACGTTTCTTGCTCATACATTTGGTGAACAGATCGTGTGTCAGGCAAAGGAGTGATTGAAGGTCGAGCATAGCAAACGGTTAACAGCGCAGGAGCAGATTGCGCAGACAGATTTTTACAGTGAGTAAATTCTAGAGCAATACTGTTTTTGTATTTGCATTGAAAAGAAGAGAGAGTTGATCCTATTTGTAAAAAGGGCTAGACCCTACTGTACTACAAGATATATAGTGGATTGGACTTGGTGTAGGTACACCCTCACCGCCGTGGAGTAGATCACATTGATCGAACCACGTATATTATGTGTCTCTGTCTTTCTTTCTCATACATACTTGCTTGTGACTGATTTTACATGAGACACTAATATATCACCCAAACGAAGACCGCATTAGTGAAAGAACTCTCCTAAGTATTCCACTCATAAAACTTAAGGAAAAGTTTTATAGTATACAGATTCACCCCCCTCTCTGTATACAAACCCTTATTTAAAGATAACTGTGCTTGGAACCTGGGAATATCAGTGTTCATGCTACTTGAGGAGGGGTAGTGTGAAAAGTAGGAGTGTTAAATTATGGGACCCAACCCGGGTGGGCCCGAGTTGAACCCATTTAAGACCACATTTAAATAGGCCACAATTAGCATATGAGGGCCTGTGTTCTATGCCCTAGGAGTAAACCTCATTTTAAAGTGAGAGTTGAGATAAATAAATGTAAGAATGTGGTTGAGCTCGAAAAATGAGGAAGTTCGACTATACTTGGGTCTATTTCGGAGTTTGGGGCCCTAAGAGCAGTCTTGGCCTATTCGAATGTTTTTGGGGTATTTTGATAAGTATAATGGAGGATATAAATTTTTTTAATAATATAAATAAATAAAAAGAATGTAATACATTTTAAAAGAAAATGAAGAAAAAAAAGAAAAAAGGAAAGGAGAGGAAATGGGAGAGTGTATTGTATTCTATCGTGCATTAGCGTGGGAGAGCGAGAGAGAGAGAGAGGAGAGGGAGAGAGAGAGATAGAGAGAGACAAAGAGAGAGAGATAGAGAGAGACTTAGAGAACGTAAAGGTGAAGAAGGAACCCTAGAAGCAAGATCGCGAAGAGCAAACCTTTCAATCCAATATCGGTAAATTGAGGTAGGTGATTCTAGTCTTGAAATGTTTTTATGTTCCTATCTTCATTTATGCTTCAGGTAGAATATGTAACAAGTATGAACCCTAGGTTGTAGGAATTTAGAGTAAATTGGAGATTGGTGAAATCGTGTGTTGTTTGAGTGCAAATTCTGCTGTTACCTTTGTTAAGTATGTTGGAACTTTGAGTTGATTGAGATAGATTTATGGCAGTTGGAACTCTCAAAATTAACAAAGCTATCAATGGGTGAAGTTAGCTATGTGTGTTGAAACAATCAATCTTCTTATTGACTCAAGTTTAGTATTATACATTGGAATCAAGAGACAATCGAAGAACATAACTGAAGAGATTTGAAGACAGACTTGAAGTGGTTGACCTATCAGATAGCCAATGACAACACTTACAAGATTTCGATAGTTGTTTCAAACTTACTGAGGATATTCGAAGATAGATTCAAAGACAGATTTGAAGATAGACGTGAAGTTAGACTAAAGGAAAGACTCAAGACTCAAAGACAAACTCAAAGATAGGTTTGAAGAACTTATTCGAAGACAGTTGTAGTCAGAAGAGTTGTCAACCGGTTCAATGCCAGAGAGTCGAAGTGATTACTCGAAGGACTTTGAGTCACTTACCGAGACTATGTAGAAGGTTTGATGAAGACTTTCAAAGTACTTACTTAGTTATCTGAACCAACATGTTTGATGAAGGTAGTCTGAAGGTTTGTGGAGTCATCAAGACAACACATTCGAAGAAAACATTCGAATCATTGATTCGAAATACTAGGTCATGGTTGTATGAGCATCTTAGCACCATCATAGATGAAGCTATCTTTGGAAGTCAAGAATAAGGAAAGATTTGAAAATATTTGAAAATATTTTTCTAATATGTTTCTTGCTTTAGTTAATAGGTTTTCATATATAAATAGATGAGAGCATGAGATATTAGAGTGGTTATTAACGATTGTTATTAAGAGTTGTTCAAGAGGTTTAGGTTTTCTTTATTATCACTTAAGTTACAGATCAAGAACACGACCTATGTGATTCTGACTTTCGAGTGTTCCGTGTAAGCCGATTAAGAAACTCTTATCATATATCAGCTTTGCAATCTTTGTGTTGATTCTTATATAGAATATACATTGTTATTTCTTCTAGAAAACATATTGTGTTTATTTTCCACATATTGTTTGCAAGATTTGTTTTTTGAATCTCATCTTTTGATAAAAAGATCTCACGAAATAAGTCTATTCACCCCCCTCTATACTTTAAAGGAGCTAATAAGTAGTATTAGAGCTTCTACCAATCAAGATTCAATGGAAGGAAAACAAAGCACTAATTAAGACTACAGAAAGAGTCTGTAGATCCTAGTTCTTCAGAGCTTGAAGGAACACACAATGCTGAACAAATCAAGGAGAGCAATGAAGAGAAAAACATTTATGTTACACCTAACTTCATGATTACTTAACCTCCAAAGTGCAGTGTTGGACTCCATTTTGTCCGGGTTGGACATACTAACCCCATTTCTTATATTTATTTGTCATGCCATATTTTCTTGAATAGGCAGATCCCCCATTACCATGGAGTCAGTCTCAGGTTTGGAGGCAATGTTAAACCCTAATTTGCGCAAGATGGACACATTATGACACGAACAGGGAAGCCCAAAATTGAGAACCTCTGCCACAAGTCACCGAAGTGCCCCAAGGCCAACACCAGGTGATAGAGGATGAAATATGGAGACTAACGCACTTGTCCGTGCTCAATTCCGACTTAAAATGAAAAAGTTATGGCCAAAATAATTTCGTTGGAAAAAGTCAAATTCGCCAAAAGACGATCAATGCCCTTAGTCAAACTATCCAAAAAAGTAACTACGTGAAATTCTCCAAAACATCGATTTAGGCGAATATGAGTTTTCCCAAACAATCCCCAAAAGGTCATCCATTTTTGGCATTTTGGATGGGTGTAAAAAGGTAAATAAAAGTAAAAAAATCAATCCAAAGCATCGTAGTCAAATCTAGAGCATCGTGGTCAACTCCGATACATCACTAATCCGGATTATGTAACGCCCCCAAATTCAGGACCTCCAAACAGGGTGCGTTAACGGAAATTAAAAACACAAGTTTGATATAAATTTCAAACTTCTAACTATTTCATCAAACAAACCATTAATTATTACAAATTTCAATCTAAGATCTTCAAGGTTTAGGGGTTTAGAGACTAAGTGGGCAAAGAAAATCATAAAGATATCGAACATCATAAACTTACTTTATCATAACATCATGACCTAGGTTAACTACCCAGATACTATATCATAACATAACATACTATCAGCTAGATTGACACTCTCCAGTGATGTACTTTACCCAATGCATTGGAGGTCTTTCTGGAACCACCCATCATAAACTTACTTTATCCAAACATAAGAGGTTATAACAACTTTAACATACATAACATGAGGCATCTCATATAATTTCAATAAAACATTCAAGGTTAACAAGGATAATCACGAATATCAAAATGGTTATCTACCCCAATCAATAACATAGATTATCAAGAGAGAGATTAAAAAGAGACTAATGTTCTCAACAATAAAATGAAATAGAAGAATAAGAAACATAAAATAAAACAAGATAAAGAGGAAGTGAAAAGTGAGAATGAAGAAGAGAAAACCCTTACAATAATAATGAAAAAGAAAAAGGGATGAAAAAAACCCTTACAATCAGCTTGTCGTTCTCCGCGTTCTAAACCTTAAAAAATATCAAAACACTAAATTAGCATTAATGCTTGAAAAGTTCAATATCACACATATCTCTTTCTTTTTTTCCTTTTTTTATATCATATTTTAACTTATATTTTTTAATAGGCATACCATACTTGTGGGGTTGGATATTAATTTGGGTTCCCACTTCTATTGCGGTTCCATATCCTATTTCGATCCCATGCATCATAAGCCTTGAGTTATGCAATAATTATGTTATATGCCTTGAGAGTTTTTGAATAAGATTTACTTTTTGTATTGGGTGAACGGAAAAGACGTTCGATAAGCCTATTTTTCCTACGTTTCTTCCATCTTAACCATGATGGGATATTAGACATGGGTGTAAAGGGAAGATCTAGAGGAGATAAGGATGGGGGTAGCTGTGAGGTTGAAGCACTCGCAATCGGGGTTGTGGACGAAGAAGGGCGATTGTCGGGGGAATTCATTATGGAAGTTGTTCCTTACGATCCTCCGCTTTCTAGAAAAATAAATAAAACATCAAGTTAATATTATCATATTTTCACTTTAATTATATAATGAAAATGCTCTGATGGAATAACATATTTTAAAATAATTACATATGTATATATGTATATATAAGGTGGCAATGCCAACCATGCATGTATATATGAGGTGGTATAACTAACCATATAAATCATATATGAGGTGGTAAAACCAACTATGTAAATAATATCTATGAGGTAGTAAAACCAACCATATAGATCTATATAATAAATAAGAGTAACTTCAAAATTTCAAAATCTTGAATATTACCTTTCGTAGAACTTCGATGCTTGGTAAGTACCAAAAACAAAAGAGAGTTTGAGTAGAGTATTTGGGGTGTTAAGAGGGCTTAAGGGAGTGTTTTTAGCGGGAAATTTCGTGGTATGGTTTGAGGGACTTGTGCAATAAGAGGGGAGGCAAAACACTCCTTATATAGGGCAAGGGTGGTGATAGGTGGTAGGTGTGGTAGGTAAAACTTTTGTCCTTAATACCTTATTTTATTCCCTAATTTTCTCATTTTCAAATCATTTGATTCTTATCCCATTGTTATCTACCACGTGTCCCCCTTGTTTCTCCCATTTTTGAATTTTTTTGATTTGTTTGACTTTGAAGGTTCTTTTGGTCACAAAAGTCACATGGGTGCATGGCCTACTATTTTGACTATAACTTTCTAGATTATTCATTAAATTAAATACGTCCAATTGGGATGGATTCCTAACTTAATTATCTACATTTTGAGACCAATTTCAAGTCTATTGGACTTGTATATCAAAAGTTATTGGGTTTTGAAGTGAGACTAGAAATTCTGGGTGTGCTACTAGACCTTTGTATACTGTTTAAATTGTTTCTCCTAATGGACTGATCCAATGAGTCTAAACTTTTATCCAAAGATATATAACTAAATGTGGAGCATGTTGTAAAAATATCAAGTCGTTTGGAGCTACATTAACAAAGTTATAAATTTTTAAAGATGACTTCCAGAACTGCAATAGTCTATCCTTTCTAAGCATAACTATTGGCCATGGAGTATTAATGAACATTTTTATATTTTACAACTCTTAATAAATTTTGATGTGATAAATTCAAAGTTGTATTTTATTTGATTTAGATTCAACATGTCAACCAAGAAATTATTTATTTAATATAATTAAACAAATGATTGAAATAATTATACAGTTAGGTAAAATAACATAATACCTCATTAGAAAACTTAATAACACACTTATTTTCTTAAACAGTAATTTATTTATGAAAAATAAATCTTATGTATTATTTAATTAACATTAATATAATTATCATACACACTATCAAATAATATTTTCTAAATATATGATTAAAATAGTTTAATTATAAACATAAAATAACATAATAAATATTTATTATTTTATTAAAAAAAACTCAGATCTTACAGATTAAGCCTCCACTAATACGGAGTAAGGATTCGAGCCCTCCACTGATCCGGACTAAGGCCTCACTGATACGGAGTAAGGATCCAAGCTATCACTAATTCGGATTAAAGCATCATTGATACGGAGTAAGGATTCGAGCCTTCCACTTGATCTGGACTACGGTCTCACTGATATGAAGTAAGGATCCCAGCCTTCGATTGATCCAAATTAAAGCATCATTGATACGGAGTAAGGATCTCAGACATTACTAATCTGGACTAAGCCTCTACTGAGACGGAGTAAGGATCCGAGCCTTCTATTGATTCGGACTAAGCCTCCACTGATACGGAATAAGGATCCGAGTTTTCCATTGATCCGGACTAAGCCTCCACTGATACAGAGTAGGGATTCAAGCTTTCCACTGATCCGAACTAAGCTTCAAAAATACGGAATAGGCCTCCAATCATCTAGATTAAGCTTTAATTAGTCAGAATAAGCTTCTAATCATCCGAAATAAGCTTCTCATGATACGAATCCGAGCCCTCCATTGATCCATATCCGAGCCTCCACTAACCTTTGACCCTACCGACCTTTGACCTTTGTTGTTTGGCCTATCCTCGGGTTTGCTCGTTGTTCCTTCACGGGATGTGTTGGTATTAGATGGGCAGATGCTCTTCAATGCCTGTCAGTCACATGTGCTCATATAAAAACAACAAGACAATCATAGGTCGTCAGTCCACCCGACATAAGATGGAATCTGGAAATAAAAAATGCTGGCATGAATAATACATCAATAAATGTTGCAGTCAAGGTGCTACGTCCAGAGGCATTTTGTAAGATCCGACATTTTTAATAAAATAATAAATCTTTATTATGTTTGTAATTAAACTATTATGATCATATATATTATTTGATAGCATGTAGGATAATTATATATTGCATAAGATTTACTTTTCATAGATAAATTACAATTTAAGAAAATAAGTGTGTTTTCTAATGAGGTGTTATGTTATTTTACCTAACTATATAATTATTTTAATCATTTGTTTAATTATATTAAATAAATAATTTCTTGGTTGACATGTTGAATCTAAATCAAATAATATACAACTTTGAATTTATCACATCAAAATTTATTAAGAGTTGTAAAATACAAAAATGTTCATTAATACTCCATGGCCAATAGTTTTGCTTAGAAAAGGTAGACTAGCGCAGTTCTGGAAGTCAGCTTTAAAAATTTATAACTTTGTTTTTATAGCTCCAAACGACTTGATATTTTTATAACATGTTTAAAACTTTGTTATATACCTTCGGTTGAAATTTCAGGTTCATTGGATCATCCCATTAGGAGAAAACATTTAAACAGTGGACAAAGGTCTAGTAGCACGCCCAGAATTTCTAGTCTCACTTCAAAACCCAATAACTTTTGATATATAAGTCCAATAGACTTGAAATTGGTCTCGAAATGTATATAATTAAGTTAGAAATACATCCCAATTGTCATTATTTAAATTAATGAAGAATCTAGAAAGTTATAGTCAAAATAGTAGGTCATGCACCCATGTGACTTTTGTGACCAAAAGAACCTTCAAAGTCAAACAAATCTTAAAAATTCAAAAATGGGGAAAACAAAGGGGACATGTGGTAGATAATAAGGGGATAAGAATCAAATGATTTGAAAATGAGAAAATTAGGGAATAAAATTAGGTATTAAGGATAAAAGTTTCACCTACCACTTACCACCTACCACCACCCTTGCCCTATATAAGGAGTGTTTTGCTTCCCCTCTTATTGCACAAGTCCCTCAACCCATACCATGAAATTTTCCTCTAAAAAAATCCCTTAATCCCTCTTAAAACCCTAAATACTCTACTCAAACCCTCTTTTATTTTTGATACTTACCAAGCGTCGAAGTTCTACGAAAGGTAATACTCAAGATCTTTGAAATTTTGAAGTTACTCTTATTTATTATGTAAATCTATATGGTTGGTTTTACCACATCATATATACTATATTCATGGTTGGTTTTACCATCTCATATATATTATTTACATGGTTGGTTTTACCACCTTACATATGTTATTTATATGGTTGGTTATACCACCTCGTACATACATGCATGGTTGGCATTGCCACCTTATTTTAAAATATGTTATTCCATCATAGCATTTTCATTATATAATTAAAGTGAAAATATAATAATATTAACTTGATGTTTTTATTTTTCTAGAAAGCGGAGGATCGTAAGGAACAACTTCCATAATGAATTCCCCCGACAATTGCCCTTCTTCTTCCACAACCCCAATTGCTAATGCTTCAAACTCATAGCTACCCCCATCCTTATCTCCTCTAGATCTTCCGTTTACACCCATGTCTAATAACCAATCATGGTTAAGGTGGAAGACACGTAGGAAAAATAGGCTTATCGAATGTCTTTTCCATTCACCCAATACAAAAAGTAAATCTTATTCAAAAACTCTCATGGAATATAACATAATTATTGCCCAACTCAAGGCTTACGATGCATGGGATTGAAATAGGATATGGAACCACAATAGAAGTTGGAACCCAAATTAATAATCAACCCCACAAGCACGGTATGCTATTAAAAGATATAAGTTAAAGTATGATATAAAAAAAGAAGAAGAAGAAATAGATATGTGTGATATCGAACTTTTCAAGCAATAATGCTAATTTAGTGTTTTGATATTTTTTAAGGTTTAGAACGCGGAGAACGACAAGCGGATCGTAAGGGTTTTCCTTTCCTTTCCTTTCCTTTTTCTATGTCCTTGTTGCTTTATATTACTCACCTTTTATTAACCTCCCCTTTATTAATTATTCGTAAGGGACAATAGTCTCTTTGACTTCTCTCTACTATTCTGTTTTATTAATTGGGGTAGATGACCTTTTTGAAAATCGGGATCATCATTGATAACCTTATGTTCTTTACTTAACTATGCTTCCTGAAATTCTATGATTTATTTTATGAAATGAATTGTTCTTGTTATGATCTCTCTTATGTTTGGACAAAGTAAGTTTATGATGGGTGGTTCCAGAAAGACCTCCAATGCATTGGGTAAAGCACATCACTGGAGAGTGTTAATGCAGCTGATAATATGTTATGTTATGATATGGTATCTGGGTAGTTAACTTGAATCATGATGTTATGATACGATGTCCAATCATAATCTTCCATGTTATAATTCCCTTGTGAAATGTTGTTCACGTATGATGTGCAAACGTTATGAAATTTTTATGGTATTTCTTATGTTCGATATCTTTATGATTTTCTTTGCCCACTTATGTTTACCCTTACTAGGCTATTTGAGCTCACCCTTTTTATGATTTCTTTTCCAATCTCAGGTAATTAAAGGAATGGAGAAACTAGGATAAGGAGTCGAGAAGTGCTTGGAAATAAAGTTGTGTAAAATTTTATAGATTTAAAAGGGTACATGATTGTTGAAGAAGGTATATGGGCTCCCTCTACGAGTTCACTCAATGAGATCGCTCTACGAGGTTACCCGAAAAGAAAGGAAGTTTATTCGAGCGTCAAAAGGGTACTTTTAGAGCTTGGGGAAATTGCAAAGAAAGATTTGTAGAGTTGAACAAAGAAAGCTAGGGGGGCTCGATGAGAAGCTTGCTGAGGATGAGCTCTTAGGATCTTCAGAGGTGATAACATTCCTGAAATTGTAGAATATGCTGAATGTATGCAAATGAGGCATGGAATGCAATGTGCTGTATGCGGGGATGCATAAACCTCAACCTGTGGTGCAATATGATGCAATGTGATGAAATGCGGTGTATGCATCGAATGCAATGTGATGTATCACTGAGGGTTTGGCAAGGGCTGGAGATTTATCTCAATATTGTTGGAGAGGTTTGCTGACATTCAACTTGTTGGGGAATTATTTTCTCTCTGGCTGGGAAAGCTTTTCGATCTTAGCTAGGAAACTTCCTTCTTTGTGGATGAAGGGCCTGTTTGACTTAGCTTCACCGTGCTGAGGAGCTTGACTTGACGACTTCACTGGGGATATTGATATTCTGTGGAGATATTGGTACTCTGAGTTGGGGTACTTAACTCGTTTAGGGATTTTGAGCTTGACCCTATCCATAAGGTAATGCCAAAGGAGCCTATTGGGGATTTAAAATATTCTACTTAAATGTGAAATGAAGACGATAAAATATGATTAGGGATATAAAACGGGATTTTTGCTGGTTTAATTCCATAAAACATATTTATATCATAAAAAGTGCCTATTGTTATAATTTGATAAACATAATTATAACCCTTTAAAAAGCATAATATACAAATTTAATTCGAGTGTTCCTTAGGTTTGACCAAGTCTTCCACCATTTGCAGCTGTTGTCCTTAGGTGGTGCTGTTTCCACTGTTTGCAATGGACCCTGTTTTATGTGATCCTGATCCTTATGGATTCTAACTGCTTTCACCCTTTAGGATTTGTCATTGCCTTTGTATTTTACCCTTGGTGCCCTTTCGGGTTTTCACCAAGTCCGCCTTTGTTTGCTTCTTTGTCTTTTGTTGGAGCTTTGTATTTTACCCTTAGTGCCCTTTCGGGTTTTCACTAAGTCCGCTCATTACCGTCATGCTTATTCCTTTCATATCTAGAAAAAAGAATGAAGAAACTCTTCATTTAATCAAATGGGTTAAGCATAAAACCTTTTGACTGCATTGCTATTCATTGGGTTAGGGAGCTCATCACCATCCATTTTGGCAAGGATCAATGCGCCTCTCGAGAATGCTTTCTTCACAACATATGGACTTTCATAATTGGGAGTCCACTTGCCTCGATGGTCATGTTGAATTGGTAGGATTTTCTTGAGGACGGGATCACCCATTTGAAACCTTCTGGGCTTTACTTTTTTATTATATTGGTTCATCATTCTTTGTTGATATAGTTGTCCTCTGCAAATAGCTGCCAAGCGTTTTCCTTCAATTAAGTTCAACTGTTCATAACGACTTTGGGCCCATTCTGCTTCTTCGAGCTGAGTATCTTTGAGAACTTGGAGGGAAGGTATCTCCACTTCGACAGGTAAGACGGCTCCATATCATAAACCAAAGAAAACAGAGTTGCCCCGGTTGATGTTCATACTAAGGTGCGGTAAGCATGCAAAGCATATGGTAGCTTCTCATGCCAATCTTTATATGTTTCCATCATCTTTCTGATAATGTTCTTAATGTTCTTATTGGCTGCTTCAACTGCTCCATTCATCTTGGGGCAATAGGGGGTCGAGTTGTGGTGTTGGATTTTGTATGTTTCGCACAACTTACCCATCATCCAACTGTTCAGATTGGCGGCATTGTCTATTATGATCTGCTCAGGAAGCCCTTATCGACATATGATGTTATTCCGCAGAAATTTAAGCACCACGGCTTGTTTGACAATAGCATAGGATGCTGCTTCCACCCACTTGGTGAAATAATCAATGGCCACTAAGATGAAGCGGTGACTATTGGATGCTTTCAGAGATATTGGTCTGATTACGTTGATACCCCAAAGTGAGAAAGGCCATGGGAAAACCATTACATGCAGCTTGGATGGAGGTACTAGGATCTTATCACCATAAATTTGATACTTGAGGCATTTGCGTACATATTCAATATAATCTTTTTCCATGGTTACCCAATAATAGCCCATTCACATGATTTGTCTTGTTAATGCATGTCCATTTGCATGTGAACCGCATTCTCCTTCGTGCACTTCTTTCATTATTTGTTTCAACTCTTCTTTTGCCACACACCGCAGTAATACCATGTCATGATTTCGCTTATATAGAATGAGACCATCAAGGTAATAATTGGATGCTGACCTTCGGATATTTCTTTTATCAGACTCAGAGGCCTCTACTGGGTATTCTTGCTTGAGCAGATAGTATCTGATATCATCAAACGAGGGCTTTTCTTCAGTATTTCCTTCAATGGCCATGCAATGCGCAGGAGTATCTTGTATACGGATATCGAAAGATTGGACTTCCAACTTTGTGTCCAGCTGAAGGAGGGAGGCTAAAGTGGCTAGCGCAACAGGAATCTGATTGTATTCCATGGGCATATGCTCGAATGTGATGTCTTCGAATTGCTCGTATAACTCCGTAATGTGCTTCCGATATGGGATTAATTTATGGTTTCGAGTGTCCCATTCTCCCTTTACTTGAAAAATGATAAGTGCAGAATCGCCAAGCACTCGTAATTTTTTGATTCCTTCGTTAATTGCTTCTTGAAGTCCCATCACACAGGCCTCATATTCTGCTACATTATTTGTACAGGGGAAAGTTAACTTTGCTGCCATTGGGAAATGTTCCCCCTTTAGAGATATCAAGATGGCTCCAATGCCATGCCCCAAGAGACTGGAGGCTCCATCAAACCACATAGTCCACATGTCTAATACTTTGGATGTAATGATGTTGATATGCTCATTTGGAAATCTAATAATCATAGGCTCGTAATCTTCTAGTGCTCTGTTTGCCAAGTAATCAGCTATTGCACTTTGTTTGATGGCTTTCTGAGGCACATCGATGATATCATATTCCGACAGGATCAACTGCCATTTGGCGATTCTTCCAGAAATGGATGGTTTTTCTAAAAGGTACTTGAGCAAATCATGCCTCGAAATCAGCCATGTAGTATGATAAAGAGTGTACTGCCTCAATCTTCTTGTTATCCAGACAAGGGCACAACATGTCTTTTCCAATGGTGTATAGTTCGTTTCATTGGTGGTGAACTTCTTGTTGAGGTAATAAGTGGCCTGCTCTTTTTGCCTGTAGAATCATGTTTCCCCAAGACACAACCCATTGAGGAATCCTGAATAGTCAAGTATAAGGTCAAGGGTCTGTTCGGTACTGGTGGAACCAAAACAGGTTGATTGGACAAATATTGCTTGATCCTGTCAAAGGCTTCTTGACACTTGTCATTCCAAATTTTGAGGTTATTTTTCTGTAATGTCTTGAAAATGGGTTCACATGTGGCCGTCAATTGTGAAATGAATCGGGCAATGTAATTCAACCGCTTGAGGAATCCTCTAACCTCCTTGGTGGTTCGTGGTGGGGGCATCTCTTGGATAGCTCGAACCTTCCCTGAATCAATTTCTACTCCTTTTTGGCTCACAATGAAACCTAACAGTTTTTCCGACATGGCTCCAAAAGTGCATTTTTCGGGGTTCAATTTGAGTTGATATTTCCGTCTCTTTCTAATGGGACAGAAATGGGAAAACCTAACAGTTGTCCCGACACAAATTCACCATTTCTACTGGGTCTTCACTTGGAATGGGTAGACGATCGTTCCTTTCCAATAAGCGTATGATCTCTCCCGGTAGTTCAGGTATCTCTACCTCATTCTCATCAGCTTCAAACACTGGCTGCTCCCAGTTTGGACTTTGGTCAAACCTTAGGCATCTCGTTTTGCTTTCGCATACTATGTTTTCATTGACATTGTGATACCTGCTTATAAGAGAATTACAAGTTGGTAACTGAATATGATATGCATATGTCATGAATGGAATGCACCATGAGAATTTTGGAAAAAACTACATTTTATTGAAAAGTTTTTAATAAAAACAAATGTCCGCTTCAAAAGACATTGAAATAGAATACATTAAATCCCAGTGACCCCCTACGCATTATATTATGGGGAGGTCCAGGCTGGTCCAATTGTTCAACGGCCGGTTGGGATCCTGTCGCACCACCAGAACTATCTCGCTCGGTGCATGCTCGTCTGTGTCCAGTGCAACTACAGTCCTGGTCTCAGTTTCAGCTTGGCCTTTGTGGATAAACCCTCCACTCCGGAAGGTAACATGTAAAGGGGCAAAGCTCCTCTTTTGTTCTTATATTGGCCTTTTCTGCAACCTTGCCGTTCTGATTTCCCTTCTTTTGGAAGCTTCCCTCTATCTGTTAGCTTTTGTGGGCATATAGCCCAGCCCAAACTTCTCAATATTTTCTGGGATGGTCAATGGTTTCTGGATTCCTTGAGCCTTTGGGCCTAATCCTTGCCTTGGTTTGTACCCTTGTTTGATCATGGTGGTTGCAACCATTCTTGCAGCCTTCGAGAGATAATGGCTTGGGGTAGAAGTGACATTCGCCATCTCAAACGCCCGATAGGAGCATTCTGGTATATCTTCGTTGTTTTCAACATAAGGAACTGATGCTAGCTTGGTGACTACGAAACTTGTTTCCCAGAGATGCTAATGAGTTGATCTCTCATCACAAATTTCATCTTTTGGTGGAGGCTTGATGGTACTGCTCCTGCCATGTGGATCCAAGGTCTTCCCAACAAACAATTATAGTATGGCGCAATGTCCATCACTTGAAATTCTACCATAAAGGTAGCTGGTCCAATCAGTAGTGGAATGTCCAGAGTTCTGACCACATCACGTTTGCCACCATCGAATGCCCGTACCTTCATTGTACAAGGCGCATATAGGATGCGTTGACCGGTAGTTGTTGCAGTATATGTAAGGGCATAATGTTCAAGGCGGAGCCGTTGTCGATAAGTACTCGAGCTATGGTGTGTTCCTTACATTTGACTATGATGTGCAGAGCTTTTATATGTCCCTTTCCTTCCTGGGGCAGCTCATTATCTCCAAAGCTGATGACATTGTTCATAATGAGGTTACTAGTGAGTCCATCCACATTCACCACTGGGATGGTCGGAGGAACATAGGCTTGGATTAGAACTGTCACCCCCCTGATTTCTAACCCAAGGAAACCGGTTCGTGACCCCCCTTTACCCACCCGGTGGGCAAGCGGTTGGGATAAATAACTCCACACAGGACAATGCAAACATCTACAATAGATATTTAGAAAGACAAAATCATATATTTATTAAATTCAAACCACAATTAAATGTTTACAAACCAAACATGCCTTTATTGCAGTCAAAACCCTTTTACAATTTCCCCACTGGGTTACATCATTTTCCCACTGGGCTTACAAAGGTTCCACAAAACATCATAACACAAAATAACATTTAAACAAACAAGCAGAACTGTCATCCACCTTGGTGTTCCCACCTAACGCCTGTAGGTCCCTGAAAACAAAACAAAACACAGTAGGAGGGGTGAGCAACCACAGTTCAGTAGGGATCATGTCTCCCCAACCCATCCCATGCTCCTAGTGTCTACATGTCAACGTGTACATGTGCAGTGTCGTGGTACAAGTATTTAAACAGGTATCAACAACATTTGAGAATAAGTCTACACAAACAAACCACAGCCACATAGGCTCCACATCCACAGCCACACAGGCTCCTTAGCCACACAAGCTCCACTAACACAGCCACACAGGCGCGCTCACAAACACAGCCACACAGGCTCAGAAACTCAGCCACATAGGCTCACAAACTCAGCCACACAGGCTCACAAGCACAGCCATACAGGCTCACAAACTTAGCCACACAGGCATACAATAAAACACATAGCATGCATCTCAGCCATACAGGCATATAATCAAACACATAACATGCATCTCAGCCACACAGGCATATAATCAAACACATGGAATTGAATCAACATCAGAATCAAACGAAACATGCCATTGAAGGGCAACGTCCATATAGGAGATCACACCTATATGGATTTACATATATATTATAACCATAGACAATACTCTACAAATCATCCACCATAGGGCCTAACCCCGAAATGGGTACCGAAAGAGACAGAACCCCTAGCTCAAAAAGTTCGTCCTTGCCTTTGCTTCCACGCTAAACGCCGTCCACCCACTCGAATCACCACAGGAGCAACGATCAGGAACACACACACACACACACACACACACACTCTCTCTCTCTCTCTCTCTCTCTCTCTCTCTCTCTCTTTGCGACGGTTGTGGCGGCTGGCGGAAAGAAACCCTAAACCTAAAACAAAGAGACCTCCACCTCCTTATATAGACACTTCACTTATCAAAACGACATAGTTTTGATAAGTGAAACCCAACGTAAAAACAACGTAGTTTTGATAAATGAAATCCCACCATCAAAATGATGTAGTTTTGATAAAGGAAACATGCCACAACCTTCCCACATCCACACAGGACAAAATACCCACAATTCGAACATGGTCCTTAAGGAAAAGATGATCAGCATAATAAAACGAAGAAAATGGTGTAAAAACATGGTTGCACGTGACAAAGGCCATTGTCACGTGCAAGCTCCAAATGCCCTAGGATTTTGCCACAAGCTTTAGAATAACTTCTGGAAGGCTCCCATGCAAAAACACCACTGCCCGTGACAAGCTGTTGTCACGTGTGTCATCACTGGTTTTCGTCCGGGCCCATTTGGGGTGAGCTCAAACTAAACTAATTGTGAGAAATTTAGAGTCGCCACTAACTGGTTTTTGGGGTACAATTGGGTACCCTCTACTTTAAGTAGTGTAAAGTGTGGTCTACATTATCAGAGAAGGGTTCGGGAGTTAGTTACGTGTAGGGAAGGATTAGCACCCCTACAGCGTCCTTTCGGTATCTATTTTTGGAAAAGGTGGTTTTCTATTTATTGTCACTGCTGTGCTTGGTTGGGTTTCCTAGAAGGTCTAGGCTGTTAATTAGGCTAAGTTATTTGTTAAAGTTATGGTTCAATTGATTTACCCTAAATTTCTAAAGGAAATCCTAAAAGTTTTTGTTTGAAGTGGAAAATGAAATCCTATTTTTTTTTGTTTTTTTGTTTGTGTTTTTTTTTGTTTTGTTTTGTTTTGTTTTTGTTTTTGTTTTTTGTTTTTGTTTGGTTTTTTTTTGTTTCGTTGTTTTTTTTTTGGAAAACGTGTTTGTTTTTTTTGTTTTGCTTTGTTTTGTTTTTGTTTTTTTTGTGTTTTTTTTGTTAAAAAATGTTTTGTGTGTTTTTTTTGTTCTTTGTTTTTAACTTTTAAAAGCTTTTCCTTTTTTTTTGTTTTATTTTGACAACCCAAAGTCATAAATGCGTATCAAAGTAATGAACACATATATTAAAATAAACAAATGTGGAGTGTGTGATTATGACATCCACAAATAAATAAGCATAAAAGCACTCTTTTTTCTTTTTCCTTTTTTTTCATCTTCTTGATTTTTTATGCCTCTCCTTACGCTCTCTATTTTTTTTCACTATATTTTACATATTACAACGTACAACATACAAAGAAGGAAAATACAACAGCAACTACTAAAAGTTACGTCAAATATAGAGATAAGCTAAAAAATGAAAACAAGGAAAATACTAAAATTACATTAAATATAAATACAAATAAGATGAAAAAAAAAGAGCAGCAAATGTAAATTACACTGACTTTGGCTTGAATGGGGCTTTAGCACGGGATGTCCGTCTGAAATATTCTATTTGTACCGAAAGACGCTTGCTCACCTAAATCACCAAATGCTAGCAGCGCCAAGTGCAACGATCAGCTAGGACGTACTGTGGAGACTGCCAAGGTACGCTGGGATTTTTTTTGTTTTTGTGACGGAAACGTAAGAAAAAAAAGAAAGAAAGGGCAGACTGGAGTTGTTTTTTGTGTATTTCTTCTGCTGGGAAAAAGAGAGTTGAAACGAAATAATAGGGAAAGAGAAGCTGGGAAGGATGGGCGATTTGGTTTTTCAGAATGGCAGAAAGCTATCTGGGTGTTTTGTTTTTTTTGTTTTTTTAGGATCAGGGAGCTGGGTGTGAAGATGGCAGAAGAGCTTTTCTTCTTTTGATTTTTGGAAAAAGGTTTTGGTGAAGATCTGGGCAGGCATTAAAGGCTCTGGGCGTTTTTTAGGATGAATCTGAGAGAAAATGGCAGCAATTTTTCAGTCAGAGAGGGGTTTTTTTTCAGGCGTAATCTCTGTTCTTCTTTTAATTGCGTGGACAGAAGGCTGGCTTTAAAGGGGTTGGCTGCATCTCATTAATTGCTGCATTTAATGCTTTGTCGGGTGTATTATTAATCCCAGTATTATTAATTTCTAGATTCTATGCTTTGTCTGGTGGTTGGACGACCTGTGCGTAAAATGGGGCAGCTTGTGATTGCTTTTTCGTTCTTTTTTGAGCACATGCGTCTGACAGGCGTTGAAAAGCATATCTGACAATTGCCAGCTAATAAAAACACATGCCGTGAGCAAACAGTGAGAGAACCAGCGAGAGAGACCAAATAGCGAAGGTCAGAGGTCAAAGAGTCAAAGTGCTGGAGGGTCGGAGTGTCAGTAGGGTCGAAGGTCACGTAACTAACTCCCGAAGGTAAGTGGGATGAATGTCGGTGGGATGAAGGTCAATGGTCAACGGGCTGCAGGTCAACAGTCAACGGGTCATAGGCCAACCCTCTAAGGTCAAGGGTTGAGGATCAAAGGGGCAAAGGGTTGAATGTCCACGGGTTGAAGTGTCGGCAGGTTGGAGCGTCAGCAGGGTCGAAGGGTCACTCCTCGAAGACCTATCCTCGAAGACTCGAAGGCTTCCTCGGTCGAAGACAGGCTTCGAGGCTTCGAGTCTACGAGTCTACGAGTCTTCGAGTTTTTTTTTTAAACTTTTAATTACCTTTTTACCCTCACCCAAAATGCAAAAATGGATGACCTTTCGGGGATTATTTAGGAAGACCCGTATTTCCTTAAATAGATGTTTTGGAAAATTTCACATAGTCACTTTTCCGAGCAGTTTGACCAAGGGCATTGATCGTCTTTTGGAAGGTTTGACTTTTTCCAACGAAAGTTGTTTCGGCCATAACTTATTCGTTTTTCATTGGAATTGAGCTTAGTCAGTGCGTTATTCTCCAAATTTCCTCCTCTGTCCCCTGGTATTGGTCTTGGGGTACTTCAGGAACTTGCAACAATGGTTATTCATTTTGGGCTTTCCCGTTCGTGCAAGCGTATCCATTTATGGACTTGTTTAACAAGGTATATGGCATGGGCAAAATGGTATATAGAGAAACATGAGGTTAGAATGTCCAACCCGGACAAAATGGGGTCCAACAGTTGCCCCTCTTTGTGCATTGTTTGTATAGAAACAATGTACAAAGATAGAAAGGAGTCATTTTGGATGGGTTGGAGCACTTACCTGACTTACCTAGCACAGAAGAAGAGTAGAATGCAACGGTTGGGTCTGTCCCCAAGAGGGAAAAGGGGCTTCTCATGCTAATGGACTTTGGACAATTGGAATAAGGCATCTATGGCCTAATAGGAATGGAAAAGGAAATGGCAACCAAGGCTTATCAAGAATTGAAAAGGCATCTAGAGCCTAACAGGAATTGAAAAGGCATCCAGGGCCTGACAGAAATTGAAAAGGCATCCAAGGCCTGACAGAAAGAGAAAAGGCATCCAAGGCCTAACAGGAATTGAAAAGGCATCTAGGGCCTAACAGGAGTTGAAAAGGCATCCAAGGCCTAACAGTGATTAAAAAGGCATCCAAGGCCTAACAGGAATTGAAAAGACATCCAAGGCCTAACAGGAATTGAAAAGGCATCCAAGGCCTAACAGAAAGGGAAAAGGCATCGAAGGCCTAACAGAAATTGAAAAGGCATCCAAGGCCTGACAGGAATTGAAAAGGCATCTAGGGCCTAACAGGAGTTGAAAAGGCATCCAGGGCCTAATAGGAATTGAAAAGGCATCCAAGGCCTAACAGGAATTGAAAAGGCATTCAAGGCCTAACAGAAATTGAAAATGCATTAGGGCCTAACAGAAAGGGAAGAGGCGTCCAAGGCCTGATAGAAATTGAAAAGGCATCCAAGGCCTGACAGAAGTTTGAAAAGGTATCCAAGGCCTAATAGGAATCAAGGATTGAAAAGGCATCGAAGGCCTAGACATGGGTACGTTATTATTGAAGGAGGTATATAGGCTCCCTTTACGAGTTCACTCAATGAGATCGCTGTACGAGGTTACCCGAAAAGAGAGGAAGTTTGTTCAAATGTCAAAATAGTGCTTTTAAAGCTTGGGGAAATTGCAAAGAAAGGAAGCTAGTAGGGCTTACTGAGCTGTAGAAGAGCTCCTGGGATCTTCAGTGGCGATGACGTTCATGAAATTGTAGAAGATTAAATGTATGCAAATGATGCATGAAATGTAATGTGGTGTATGCGGGGACACATAGTGAAATGTATTGTGAATGACCCAATATGGGCTGGGGTTCATCTCCATGCTGCTGGAGATTTTGGCTGACATCCGACGTGTTGGGGAACTCTTTTCTCTATGGCGGTGTAAGGACCCGTACCTTGAGTTAGCCGGCCTTGCCTCCCGAGTAGAGTTTTTCTAGATTTTGACCTAGAGATGGACTCCAATGAATTCACGGCAAAAGGAAAGATGTTTAATGATGTCCTCTATCTACCACAAGTTTCAGGCCAAATGGACGTGTGTGTGAGGTGCACGTGATATGGGACCAATTCACGTGCAAGTGTAATTGTCTCTAAATGATGCAAGAAGGCTAGGGTGAAGTTTGAGAGCATTTGGAGTTCATATGGAGTTGCACGTGAATTGGGAATTCACGTGCAAATTGCGTGCAGCCATATTTTTGCATGGTTCCCTTGGTTTTGACATTCTAAGGAACTTTCTCCAAAGGACCATGTTGAAATTCTGAATATTTTGGTGTGTATGGTTGTGGAAAGGTGGTAACTTGTGTGATCAAAACTACGTCGTTTTGATCCTGGGATTCACTTAATCAAAACTACGTCGTTTTGATGTGGATGGTGTCTATATAAGGAGGGCTTGAGTTTGAGTTTAGGGTTTTGTGTTCCTTTGCTGCACTGCCGCTGAGAGAGAGAGAGAGCAGAGAGAGAGAGGGAAGGGGAGTTCTTGGTCACGCCGGAGCATCTTGCGTGGGGAGGACGGCGTTTGCGCGGGAGCAAGGAAGAGCCGCTTTAAGGTAGGGGTTCTGTTTCTTCCTAAACCCTCCTCTGTCCTAGGGTCCTAGGGCGATCCCGGGTCAGATACCTGTTTATATATATATATGTAAATTCATATAGGTGTGATCTCCTATATGAATGTTGGCCTTCGTGGCATTTTGGTGTGGTTCCGTGGTCTATATGCTATATGTTTGATGAAAAGCCCGTGTGAATATAGTTATGTGTATATGCTCGCCAAGTGTTTGAAATTAAGCCCGTGAGGCCGTGCTTGTTATGTGTTTGTGGAAATGCCCGTGAGGCCCCGCACGTCAAGTGTGTTAGATTATGTCCGTGTGGTCGGGTTTATGAGCTTGTGGATATATGCATGCTAAGTGTTCGATGTTATTCCCGTGTGACTAAGCATACTAAGTGCTTGATGTTATGCCCGTATGGCCATGTGTCCGCGTGTTTGCTTGTACACCCGGTGGCCGTGGGAAGCCCGGGACTGTTTTGAGGAACCCGGTGGGCGTGGAAGCCCGGGACTGTTTTGTGGAACCCGGTGGCCGTGGAAGCCCGGGACTTTGTGGAACCCGGTGGCCGTGGAAGCCCGGGACTGTTTTGTGGAACCCGGTGGCCGTGGAAGCCCGGGACTGTTCTTGAAACCCGGTGGGCGTGGAAGCCCGGGAGTGTTTATGTACTTGCCCATGTATGACCGTGTGTTTCTCGTTATAGCCTGTAACCATATTTGGTGGGATAATTGTATCACGACAAAGACTTGTGCACAAGGCATGTAGATATCAGTCATGGGATGGGTTGGGAGACATGATCCCTACCGAGCCGTGGTCGCTCACCCCTCCTACCATGTTGTTTTCTTTTCAGGAACCTACAAGGCGTTAGGTGGGACCCCAAGGGGAAGACCTTATTTATTTAATTTGTTTATGTTATTTTTATTATGGGAATTGATGTAACCCCAGTGGGGAAAGGATTTTGTTGTAATAAACTGGTTTGGATTGCTTTTAATGAATATTACTTTCTTGAATGTTGTGGATGTTTAAAATGTTAAATTCTTGTTTTGTATCCTACCCCTTGCCCTCCGTGTGGGTAAAGGGGAGTCACGTACCGGTTTCCTCGGGTTGGAAATCCGGGGCGTGACAATATGGTATCGAGCATGGTTAGTTCCTAGGGTAGTGGGCGGACTTGGTTATCCTAAGTCCTTTGGAGGAGCCCGGAGGGACATGCCCGATCAACATGGTCCTCTTTGAGCCTCAAGGTGTACTTAGGTAGTCCAGTCTTGTGGTAGGATTTGCATGCATTGGCATTAGGGCACTAGTTGCATTTGTCGTGAATGATGCTGGACCGTGGATAAGATCACATGATTAAGTGGAATGTGCAACTCTGATTTGTTTGGCAATGTGTACTGAACCGTGCAATGTGATGGATGCAATGTATGTGTGTAATGTCATGTGTTAGTGAAATTGATCAGTGGGGTAGAGGTAGTGACGCGATAGATTATAAAATTTGTTTTTGACGTTGTGCTTCTTACGTGTAGAAGAATGCCGCCGAGAAAAGTGACACGTGCGTCCGGGGCGGTGGCCGATGAGTCATCTGCCCATGAGGGTCCGGGTGGGGCCATCGGTGGGAGGGCATGCGTTGTTCCGGCACGCTACAAGAAGGCATCCGGCCGGAGGTACGAGAGCTACGGGAGGGACTCCGGCGGACGTTCGGGAGGAAGTGCGCCGTGAGATGGCAGCACAGCAGGTGGTGCCACCACCACCACCACCAGTAGGAGAGCTACCTCGTGAGCGTGAGAGTTCGCTGGGGGGTGTACCGACCCGTGCAGAGGATGACGTGGTGACACGGTTCCGAAAGGAACAACCTCCGCGATTTAAGGGGGGAGAAGATCCCTGTGGTAGCCGAGCAGTGGTCGAGGCGATCGAGCACGTGTTCTCCTTTCTCTGCCCCGGGAGGAGGATAAGGTGCGACCGGCAACCGGCAACTGGAGGGGGACGCTTTGGAGTGGTGGACGAGTGTTGCGGGGAGCCGTGCGGTGCAATTCATGTTTTGGGAGGAGTTCTTGCAACTCTTCCATGATGAGTTCTTTCGGAATCGGTGAGATGGCGAAGAGGGAGGAATTTGGCCCTGAAGCAAGGATCAAAGACGGTGCCCGAGTATGAGCGGGAGTTCCGAAGCTCGAGTAGGTTTGCCCCCGAGACAGGGCAAAGGAGGACCCGAAGGCCCACAAGTTCACCTCGGGTCTTAGGCCAGCCCTTAGGGAGAGGGGTGGCGATTCTACGCTTGAGGACCTATCCGAGGCCGTGGAGACGGCCCGTATAGCCGAGAAAGAGCCGGATGGTGGGAGGCGCCCATCAGGGTCGCCATGCGAGTGGGCCCGATCGAGATGCAGGGTCCAAGAGGCTCAAGACGGAGGAGAGGGATAGTAGTTCCTTCCGCAGCAGGGGACGACATTGGCGAACCCAGGGAGGTCTAGCTTTGGCGGTGGCGGCAGCGGTCCAAGCAGGGGTCTCCCCGCCGGTTGTTACCGCTGTGGGGAGCAAGGCCACTTGAGGAAGGAGTGTCCAAAGAGGGACCGGAAATGCCATAGATGTGGACGAGAGGGCCATCTGAGCCGGGTTTGCCGGAGTGGCAACAGGGGAGTTGGAGGCATGACATCCAAGACAAGGAGTGATGCCGGTGTCGGGCACCAGCCGAGAGACCCGTTCGTCGGTGGCGGGCCAGCCAAGCGGATCCAGGCCGGACCCGACCTCAGGGGAGGCCGGAGCGGCAGCAGACCGAGGCCGGAGGCAACCTTAGCGGGAAGCGTCCAAGTGAGTGAGCCGACTAGTGGCACGGGCCAAGGAAGGGTGTTTGCGCCTGGAGGCGACATACCAGGAGGAGGCCGAGCTACCACCCCACCACCGAGGGTGGACGGACCATCGGTGGTTAGAGGTACCCCTTGATCTCCCGTACCTTAGCCTTCCCGTTCTTTTCGATACGGGGCATCGTGTTCGTTTGTTGCCGAGCTCCGTGATAGATAGCTTGGGGTTAGCCTCGTGTGGAGGCCGCGAGGCCCCTAGTTGTGGAGTCTCCGGTGGGAGGCATGATTGAGGTACGACGAGGTGTCGTGGACCGTGTGTTAACCATAGGAGAGGTGGAGCCGCGTTTTGACTTGCATGTGATGCCTTTGAGGGCGTTGACCCGATCTTGGGTATGGATTGGCTTATGGCTTTCCAGGCCAAGATAGATTGTTATCGGCGGCGTGTGTCCTTCGTGACACCCGCAGGGACCTCTTGCACCCTGCGGGGGAGTGGGATTGTGAGGCAAGTCGGGCCGGGCCATGTTGGACCAGTGGGGTGCCATTACCCACAGGTTGGCGCCCCGACCTTTGCCGAGGAGGGTAAGGTGGAAAAGAGGGTGTGGCCCGTTGTTGTGGACCAATTCCGGGATGTTTTTCCTGAGCGGCTGAGGAGTTTGCCACCTAAGAGAAGTGTGGAGTTCACCATCGAGTTGGTGCCGGGGACAGGTCCGATTTCCCAAGTAGCGTATCGTATGGGGCCAGCCGAGCCGAGGGAGCTTCAGAGGCAAATCGAGGAGTTGTGGGCCAGGGGTATATCGGACCAAGTACCTCACCTTGGGGTGCTCCAGGTGCTCTTTGCTAAGAAGGCCGATGGCACGCCGTCTGCATCGACTACGGGAAGCCGAATTCAGTGGATCGTGAAGAACAAGTACCCGTTGCCTCGGATAGATGACCCGTTTGACCAATTGAGTGGGGCCCAGTGGTTTTCCAAGATAGATTTACGGTCGGGGTATCACCGCTCAGGGTTAGGGAGGAGGACATCCCTAAGACGGCTTTTCGGTGCGGGATGGGCATTATGAGTGGGTCGTAATGCCTTTCGGGCTCACTAATGCGCCAGCGATGTTCATGCATTTGATGAACCAAGTCTTTGCCCCATACTTAGACTCGTTCGTGGTGGTGTTTATCGACGATATCTTGGTGTATTCCAAGACCGAAAAGGAGCATGTGGAGCACTTGGCAACAAGTGTTGCAAACCTTGAGGGACCAGCACTGTTTGCTAAGTTTAGCAAGTGTGAGTTTTGGTGCAGGAGGTTCACTTTCTTGGCCATGTGGTGTCACCGAGGGAGTTAGGGTGGACCCAGCCAAGATTGAGGCCGTGGCACGTGGGCAAGGCCAACCAACGTTTTTGAGATCCGTAGTTTTCTTGGCTTGGCGGGGTACTATCGTCGTTTTGTAGAGGGGTTCTCCCGCTTGGCGGCGCCTATGACGCGTTGACTCGGAAGGGCGTGAAGTTTGAGTGGACGGACAAGTGCCAGCAGGCGTTGAGACTCTCAAAACCCGTTTGACCACCGCACCCGTGTTGAGGTTACCTAGGGAGGATATTCCGTATGAGGTATACCGTGATGCGTCCAGGGTTGGTTTGGGGTGTGTGCTTATGCGGGGAGCACAGTGTGGTAGCTTATGGGTCGAGGCGGTTAAGCCTCATGAGCAGAATTATCCTACTCATGACCTTGAGTTAGCGGCCGTCATCTTCGCCCGAAGAGTTGGCGCACTACCTCTTGGGGGAAAAGTTTGTGGTGTTCTCGGATCACAAGAGCCTTCAGACATCTTTACTCGTAAGGACTTGAATTTGAGGCAAAGGAGATGGGTGGAGTATTTGCGGACCTTTGATTTTACTCTTGCCTATACCCCGGGCAAGGGTAATGTTGTGGCCGATGCATTGAGCAGAAAAAGGGAAAGCCGAGGTGGCCGTGAGGGAGTGGAAGCCGATGGAGCGGTTGGCGACGTTGCAGCTACGCCTGTTGTTCGTGATGGTGAGACACCCTGCGTCCCTTGGTGGTAGTGCTCGAGTTGTACCAGCGCGTCCGGGAGGAACAGGGTGACATTGAGTGTGAGGTTCTCCGTGCCCGTATTGAGGCCGGGGAGCTATCCGGGGACCGGACGGAGGGTCCCGAGCATGAGTTGTCATTTCAGGGGCGGTTGGTAGTAGCTTCTTCCCTCGGGGATGAGGTGATGAGGGAGTTTCACCGGCCTAGAGTTCTTGTGCATCCAGGGGGTACGAAGATGTACCATGCGCTCGCGGACATTTTTGGTGGCCTGGGATGAAACGCGATGTGGCCGCCTTTGTTTCGCGGTGCCTCACGTGTCGCCAGGTGAAGGCCGAGCATCCGGCCGGCGGGCATGTTACGCCCCTTGCCCATAGCGGAGTGGAAGGGGACCATATCGCGATGGACTTTGTGATGGTCTTCCACCCACCACCGGGAGGAAGGACATGATTTGGGTGATTGTGGATCGACTCACCAAGTCAGCCCATTTTCTTGCTGTTCGCGAGCGGGACTCTATTGGAACCTTGAGTCACCGTACATGAACGAGATTGTGAGACCGCATGGCGTACCATCATCGGTTGTCTCCGACCGGGATTCGAGGTTCACTTCCCGTTTTTGGGCAGGTTTGCGGAAGCTATGGGAACCAAGCTTCACTTGAGTCGCCTTTCACCCCGAGACGGACGGTCGACCGAGCGGACGAATCGGACCATGGAGGACATGTTACGGGCCCGTGTGTTAGATTTCGGGGGTTCGTGGGCAACTCACCTTCCTTTGGTGGAGTTTGCCTACAACAACACCTATCGGCATCCATTGGGATGGCTCCTTTTGAGGCATTGTACGGACGGCCGTGTCGATCACCCTTGTGTTGGACCGAGGTAGAGAGGCAGCCCTCTTGGGGCCACGGTTGGTTCAAGAGGCTACCGAGAAGGTCAAGTGATTCGCCGCCGTTTGTTGTCGCCTCGAGTCGGCGAAATCTTATGCGAATCACCGCGGCGACCTTTGGAGTTTTCTCGTTGGTGATCATGTGTTCCTTCGTGTCTCTCCACGCCGTGGACATCGACGGTTTGGGCGAGGTTCCAAGCTATCTCCGCGGTTTATTGGCCCTTTTGAGATTCTCGGATCGTGTCGGGCCCGTAGCCTACCGGTTAGCGTTACCACCGCAGCCGAGTCGAGTGCACAACGTGTTTCACGTGTCCCAGTTGAGGAAGTATCACCCTGACCCCACTCATGTGATTGATTGGGGGACGTTGGACATTGAGGATGACATGTCCGTATTGAGGCCCCTATCCGTATCCTAGATCGGCAAGAGAAACTTTTGCGTGGTCGTGCTATTCCTTTGGTTCGCGTGCGTGGCAGCACCGTGGCATTGAGGAGGAGACATGGGAACGTGAGTCCGTGATGCGGGAGCGGCACGGACTTGTTCGAGGACGAACAATCTTAAGCGTGGGAGGTGGTCGTTGGCCAAGGGATGGTGATGTTTCCTTGTGATGTGTTTTCTTGTATTAGTTGATGTATTTGTATTGTCTTTTAAAGACATGTGGACATGTGTTCTGTGCATTATTGTGGTGATTGTGGTTATGGATTATGGTGGTACGCTTGTTATGTCTGTTGTCTGTGTGTGGTGTATGACCCATTTGGGTGTTGTGGCTTGCCGGGTGGCAAATGGGTAGCATTTGGGTGTTGTGGCTTGCCAGGTGGCAAATGGGTAGTTTGTGGTTGTTTTCCTCGTATGTTATTTCTTTTCGAGGACGAAAAGTCTTAAGGGGGAGAGGATGTAAGGACCCGTACCTTGAGTTAGTCGGCCTTGCCTCCCGAGTAGAGTTTTTCTAGATTTTGACCTAGTAGATGGACTCCAATGAATTCACGTGCAAAAGGAAAGATGTTTAAATGATGTCCTCTATCTACCACGAAGTTTCAGGCCAAATGGACGTGTGTGTGAGGTGCACGTGATATGGGACCAATTCACGGCAAGTGTAATTGTCTTCTAAATGATGCAAGAAGGCTAGGGGTGAAGTTTGAGAGCATTTGGAGTTCATATGGAGTTGCACGTGAATTGGGAATTCACGTGCAAATTGGCGTGCAGCCATATTTTTGCATGGTTCCCTTGGTTTTGACATTCTAAGGAACTTTCTCCAAAGGACCATGTTGAAATTCGAATATTTTGGTGTGTATGGTTGTGGAAAGGTGGTAACTTGTGTGATCAAAACTACGTCGTTTTGATCCCGGGATTCACTTAATCAAAACTACGTCGTTTTGATGTGGATGGTGTCTATATAAGGAGGGCTTGAGTTTGAGTTTAGGGTTTTGTGTTCCCTTTGCTTGCACCGGGCTGCCCGAGAGAGAGAGAGAGCTAGAGAGAGAGAGGGAAGGGGAGTTGCTGGTTGCTGCCGGAGCATCTTGCGTGGGGAGGACAGCTTTGCGCGGGAGCAAGGAAGAGCCGCTTTAAGGTAGGGGTTCTGTTTCTTCCTAAACCCTCCTCCGTCCTAGGGTCCTAGGGCGATTCTGGGCTGTATCCGTTTATATATATATATGTAAATTCATATAGGTGTGATCTCCTATATGAATGTTGGCCTTCAGTGGCATTTTGGTGTGGTTCTGTGGTCTATATGCTATATGTTTGATGAAAAGCCTTGTGAATATAGTTATGTGTATATGCCTGCCAAGTGTTTGAAATTAAGCCCGTGAGGCCGTGCTTGTTATGTGTTTGTGGAAATGCCCGTGAGGCCCCGCACGTCAAGTGTGTTAGATTATGTCCGTGTGGCCGGGTTTATGAGCTTGTGGATATATGCATGCTAAGTGTTCGATGTTATTCCGTGTGACTAAGCATACTAAGTGCTTGATGTTATGCCCGTATGGCCATGTGTGCCGCGTGTTTGCTTGTACACCCGGTGGTCTGTGGAAGCCCGGGACTGTTTTGAGGAACCCGGTGGCGTGGAAGCCCGGGACTGTTTTGTGGAACCCGGTGGCCGTGGAAGCCCGGGACTCGTTTTGTGGAACCCGGTGGCCGTGGAAGCCCGGGACTGTTTTGTGGAACCCGGTGGTGTGGAAGCCCGGGACTGTTCTTGAAACCCGGTGGCTGTGGAAGCCCGGGAGTGTTTATGTACTTGCCCATGTATGACCGTGTTTCTCGTTATAGCCTGTAACCATATTTGGTGGGATAATTGTATCACGACACAGCACTTGTGCACAAGGCATGTAGATATCGGTCATGGGATGGGTGGGAGACATGATCCCTACCGAGCCGTGGTTGCTCACCCCTCCTACCATGTTGTTTTCTTTTCGGAACCTACGGCGTTAGGTGGGACCCCAAGGTGGAAGACCTTATTTATTTAATTTGTTTATGTTATTTTTATTATGGGAATTGATGTAACCCAAGTGGGGAAAGGATTTTGTTGTAATAAACTGGTTTGGATTGCTTTTAATGAATATTACTTTCTTGAATGTTGTGGATGTTTAAAATGTTAAATTCTTGTTTTGTATCCTACCCCTTTGCCCTCCGTGTGGGTAAAGGGAGTCACGTACCGGTTTCCTCGGGTTGAAACCGGGCGTGACACCTGGGGAGTCCATTCCATCTTTGCTGGGGACCTCCCTTTTTGTGGATGAAGGGTCTGTTTGATTTAGCTTCACCACATTAAGGAGCTTGACTTGACAGCTTCGCTGGGGATATTGATATTCTATGGAGATATTGGTACTCTGAACTGGGGGACTTAACTTGTTTGGGGATTTTGCACTCGACCCTATTCATAAGGCAATGCCAAAAGAGCTTACTGGGATTTAAAATATTCTACTTAAATGTGAAATGAAGACGATAAAACATGATTAAGGATATAAAATGGGATTTTTGTTGGTTTAATTCCACAAAACATATGTATATCATAAAAAGTGCCCATTGTTATAATCTGATAAACAGAATTGCAAGTCTTTAAAAGCATAATGTACAAATTTCATTCGGGTGTGCCTTAGCTTCCACTGTTTGTAGCTGCTGTTTTTAAATAGTGCTGTGTCCATATTTTATGTGGTCATGATCCTCCGAGATTCTGATTGATTTCATCCTTCAAGATTTGTTTTTGGCTTTGTATTTTACCCTTGGTGCCCTTTCAGGTTTTCACCAAGTCCGCCTTTGTTTGCTTCTTTGTCTTTTGTTGGAGCTTTGTAGTTTACCCTTGGTGCCGTTTCGGGTTTTCACGAAGTCCACTCATTGCTGTCATGCTTTATTCCTTCCATGTCCCGAAAGAAAGATTAAGGAAATCCTCATTTGGATGGGAGAGTCAAGCATAGAATTTTTTCACTACGTCGCTATTCACTGGGTTAGGGAGCTCATCACCATCCATTCTAGCAAGGATTAAGGCGCCTCTTGAGAATGCTTTCTTCATAACATATGGGCCTTCATAATTGGGAGTCCACTTGCCTCTATGGTCATGTTGAATTGGTAAAATCTTTTTGAGGACAAGGTCACCCGCTTGAAAGCTTCTGGGCTTCTCCTTTTTATTGTAGTTGTTCATCATTCTCTGTTGATATAGCTGTCCTCTCGCAAACACCGCCAAGCGTTTGCCTTCGATTAAGTTCAACTGTTCATAATGACTTTGGGCCCATCTGCTTCTTCGAGCCGAGTATCCTTGAGTACTCGGAGGGAAGGTATCCCCACTTCGATAGGTAAGACGCCTCCATACCATAAACCAAAGAAAATGGAGTTGTCCCAGTTGATGTTCATACCGAGGTGCGGTAAGCATGCAAAGCATATGGTAGCTTCTCATGCCAATCTTTGTATGTTTCCGTCATCTTTCCGATAATGTTCTTGATGTTTTTATTGGCCGCTTAACTGCTCCATTCATCTTTCGGCGATAGGGGGCGAGTTCGGTGTTGAATTTTGTACGTTTCGCACAATTTACCATCATCCGATTGTTGGATTGGTGGCATTGTCCGTATGATCTGCTCAAGAAGTCCATACGGCATATGATGTTACTCCGCATAAATCTAAGTACCACGGCTTGTGTGACGTTGGCATATGACGCCGCTTCTACCCACTTGGTAAAGTAATCGATGGCCACCAAAATGAAACGATGACCATTGGATGCTTTCAGAGATATCGATCCGATCACATCGATGCCCCAAAGTGAAAACAGCCACGGGGAAACCATCACATGCAGCTGGATGGCGGTACTTGGATTTTATCACCATAAATTTGACACTTGAGGCATTTCGCACATATTCAATGCAATCCTTTTCCATGGTGGCCCAATAATAGCCCATTCGCATAATTTGCCTTGTTAATGCATGTCCATTTACGTGTGAACCACATTCTCCTTCATGCACTTCTTTCATTATCTGTTTTGACTCTTCTTTTGCCACACACCACAGAACACCATGTCATGATTTCGCTTATATAGAATGGGACCATCAAGGTAATAATTGGATGCCAACCTTCGAATATTTTTTTTATCGGACACGAGGCCTTCATTGGGTATTCTTGCTTGAGCAAATACTATTTGACATCATCAAACCAAGGCTTTTCTTCGATATTTCCTTCAACGACTATGCAATGTGCAGGAGTATCTTGTATACGGATATTGAAAGACCGGACTTCCAACGTTGTGTCTAGCCAAAGGAGGGAGGCTAGAGTGGCTAGCGCATCAGGAATCCGATTGTATTCCCTAGGCATATGCTCGAATGTGATGTCTTCGAATTGCTCGGCTAACTCTGTAACATACTCCCGATAGGGGATTAGTTTGTGGTTTTGAGTCTCCCATTCACCCCTTACTTGAAAAATGATGAGTGTCGAATCGCCAAACACTCATAATTTTTTAATTCCTCTGCTAATTGCTTCTTAAAGTCCCATCACACAGGCCTCATATTCTTCTACGTTGTTGGTGCAAGGGAAGGTTAACTTTGCTGCCATTGAGAAATGTTCGCCCTTTGGAGATATTAAGATGGCCCAGTGCCGTGCCCCAAGAGACCGGAGGCTCCATTAAACGACATAGTCCACATGTCCGATACCTGCCTATAAGGATGTTGATGTGCTCATCCGGAAATCCAATAGTCACAGGCTCGTAATCTTTAGTGCTCTGTTCGCCAAGTAATCAACTATTGCACTCCCTTTGATGGCTTTTGAGGCACATAGATGATATCATATTCGATAGGACCCATTGCCATTTGGCAATTCTTCCAGAGATGGATGGCTTTTCCAAGAGATATTTGAGTGGATCATGCCTTGAAATCAGCCATGTGGTATGATAAAGATTGTACTACCTTAATCGTCTTGTTATCCACACAAGGGCACAACATGTCTTTTCCAACAGGTATAGTTCTCTTCATTGATGGTGAACTTCTTCTCGAGATAATAAATCGCTTGCTCCTTCTTGCCTGTAGAATCATGTTGCCCCAAGACACAACCCATTGAGGACTCCCGAACGCCAAGTATAAGATCAAGGGCTGTCTGGTACTGGGGGGACTAAAACAAGTGGATCGGAGGATATTGTTTGATCCGTCAAAAGCTTCTTGACATTTGTCATTCCAAACTTCGGGGTTATCCTTCCGTAATGTCTTGAAAATGGGTTCGCATATGGCCGTTAATTATGAAATGAATCGGGCAATGTAATTCAACCGTCCGAGGAATCCTCCGACCTCCTTGATACTGTGGTGGAGGCATCTCTTGGATAGCTCGAACCTTGCCTGGATCAATTTTCACTCTTTTTTGGCTCACAAGGAAACCTAACAGTTTTCCCGACATGGCTCCAAAAGTGCATTTTTCAGGGTTCAATTTGAGTTGATATTGCCGTAGTCTATTAAAAAAGCTTACGGAGTACTTCAATGTGATCTTGAATGCTCCGCGATTTAGCTATCATATCATCCACATAGACCTCGACTTCTTTATGCATCATGTCGTGGAATCGGGTCACCATGTTTCGTTGATAGGTTGCCCCCGCATTCTTCGGACTAAACAGATCACATTATAATAGAATGTGCCCCAAAGTGTCGTGAAAGTGGCCCTCTCCTTGTGTTCGAGGGCCATACGAACTGGTTGTAGCCCGAGAAGCCATCCATGAATGAGAATAGAGCATGTTTTGTCAGTATTATCCATTAGGGTATCAATATGAGGAAGCGGGAAGTTGTCTTTCGGACTGGCCCAGTTCAGATCTCTATAATCGCACTACAAGAAATCAGGCCTTTAGTAACACGAAAGTGTGTTACGTAGGATACCGTAACACTTTTTGGGGTGTTAGGCCCGCTTGGCTTATGGAAAGTCCCCACTTTCAGTAACACTTTTTGATGTGTTACAATTTTATGTTATGGTAGGTCATACGGTAACACATGTTATTGTATTATGAAACAATTTCGTAAGCTTTTTTTAAGCTTATTATAAACTCTCTACATAACACTTTTTAGTGTCTTACAATTATGTGTTGCCGAAAATCATACAATATGACCTTTTTTGTGTTACAAAGTGTCCGACATACCATAAGCCAAGGCGACCTAACACACCAAAAAAGGCTTATAGTAGATGCCACAAATACAATAAGCCCCCTCAAATGGTTACAATTATTGGTTTCAATTTCATAAATATCATTAAAGTTCGAAAACTACAAATATTAAAAAAAACAAACCATCAAAAATAATAATAATATATTCCCCATTGAAAAATAGTATTAAGTGTTACAATCCAAAATAAATAACTATGTTCAAAATATTTTACAAACCATAATACAAATTCAAAATGTCTCAAAACAAAATCCCTAATGTAATCTTCATTCCATGCCAGAATAAATTACCACAAAACTCCATCATTCTGCAAAAAAAAATAATAATAAGTCGTCAATATTATTATATATCTATATCATTAATTTGATTTACAAATTGAATGAACAGTTACCTTAATTATCACCCGCATTGAGCACTCCAGTCGGCATTTGTTATTACTTACCTATGCAAGATGAATATATAAGTATTAATATGTATCATGGCAGAATATATGAGCATTATGTGGATAAATGGGGGTATGAGATTTCAATAAAACATGAAATAAATCTCAACGAAGATTTTATCAAGGGCAAGCAATTGGAGTTTTCATTTTTTTTCCCGAAACCAAGAACCAAAAAAAAATGGGGTATGAGGTTTCTTAAACAAAAATAAAGTCCCCACAAACACACTCTAAGCCTTTTCCAATGTGAAGCCATTGCAGAAAATCAGCAGACGCGCCTAGAAGACGTGTTGTGGAAAAAACTCAACCTAAGACGAAATTCAGCAAGGACCCAATGCAACCCAAGAAATTTCAAAAGCAAAACCCACAAATATGCAATGTTTCTCATCAATGACCGCTCAATTTCACATGGAATGGGTGGGTTCAAAATTACATAGCAAGAGTTTAGACCCAAGGTTTGTACATACAAATCAAATTAACCAAAAGAATGGGAAGATGTACCGTTGATGATAAGCATAAAACACTCCTATTCGTCTCAAACTAACCTATCTTAGAGGGCAAGGGGAAAAAAGGATGAAAAATCTAGTGTTTATGTGTAAACCTTGAAGGTTGCAGTCATTTGAAGGATAGGATTTTAAAACATGAAATAACTATAAAAAAGATAATACAAATTAAGCTCCAGTTGCTTGCCCTAGTTGTGGAAAACATGAATTAACATGCATACAACAAATGAAACTTCCAAAGAAGATAAAGTAGGGGAAGAAACACATTTTAAAAGCATACAAACACATGTATATGCATATTTCGCAAAGGAAAACATCTCACCTTGCAATAACTTTTTCAACAGCCATGCAACCGTCGTACCAATAGCTTCTCCAAGGAGTGAGCATCTCCCGATTTGGGCGAAATAAATAAGCATTCGGTGCTTTTGCCACATCAACCCACACTCGCATGAATTGTTGTCCAAGAGGAATGTTGTGAACCATTACATTGGGATCACTAGAACTCCAACGACCCTCCGCAACTACTCTCGACCAATCAAGCAAGTACGCATCTCTAGTGGCAGAAAATTTATGGCCTACACTCTACCATAATATCCAACAACCAAGTAATAAATTATAAACACTTGTATATGTAGTCCAATTAACTATCACAAAGGAAATTATACTTTGTTTACCTGTGGGGATGGTATATGTGGGATTGCTCTTCACTTTGTGGTGGTTTAGAACCCTAAGGCGAAAGTACATTAGAAAGATTTTTTAGAATATAGTCATTTATGGTATGATTATTGATATAAAAGGATCTTACCACATGACCCTTTAACATATCCATCATCTCGACATTTGGGTCTTGAGGGCATCTTGCTCTTTCTCATACATCTCCATCTTGGATTGACAAATATCAAGAATTGTCAAGCACGATTTGGTAACCCCTCTTCCTTGGCCTAATATACGACCGGATTTGGGATTACCTAACAAAATGGTTAGTGCATCCTTATTTACATTGGTCGTCGTAGATGATTCCAGGGTTATTACGTATAATTTCATCCAATTTTTCCTACACAAAAATGTAAGTTCAAAGTTAGTATAGCAATCACACCAACATAAATAATAGACAAAATTGTAACAAGTTTAGTACTCACAAAGAGGCAAAGTCCGCCATTTACAGCTCACCACTCTTCTTGGTATGGGCCTTCCGAAAGGCTTGTATCCTATGTATACGTTCACCCTTATTCTCTTGACCCTACCAAAAATATTGGAATATATCAAAAATAACTACAAAAAATAATCAGACCCATGACCCAAGAGGGAAGAAGTCCGAAAACACAAACCCACAATGACAACAATAAAAATACACAAAGTGGATAAAAAACATAAAATTGCATACCATGTCCGCAATGTTTCGTGCATAACCTTGCACCCTAAGGTAATTGGCGCTCTTTCATTCTTCTCTCTTGGAATTTAGACCTTATATTCTATTCATGCAAATTTTGAACAATTTAAAAACATCAATTAGTTGAGCATCAATAAATTAGTGTACTGTCCCATACTAATTAAGCAAGACAAACTATTTTACTTACATGATGTTCCTTGCTAGTTTTAAGTCTCACAAAAGCTTTCCATTCAGAACACTCTTTATGTTATCTGGTTTTAATGCTAGGCGTTCAGCCTCGCTTTTAGCGTTCACAAGTTCCGTGACTACCCTAGACTTTGAGGATCTCCATAAATCATTCATTTGTTTAAAGCACCACTTCTTTTGCCACGTATTGACATCATATTTTGCCTACAAGAAGAAATGAATAAGATTATATATATAAATTTTTGCACGTGTATGAAAAAGTGAGATACTTTAAAACAACCATAATATGTGTAAGCTTTTTTTTACCCGAATTGAGGCCCAAAGAACATCTTTCATAGCTTTTGACATTCTCCTCCAATCACTAAGGTCGTATGGGACAATCTCTCTAACCAAAGACACCCAAGAATGAAGCCAACCATACGTAATGGGTACCAACTGGTTGTCCTTCGTTGTTCCATGTAATTTGTATCAATCCTTCATTCTTCTTGGTGAAGATAATCTAGTTTTGCCTCTTTTCTTCCCACTACTAGAAATTGAGCACCCAACCGGTTCATTCATTGAACGTCATTGTTTATAATGGGTTTTTTCCACTTCACCCACATTTTCCAGATCTGCATGTTTCTCTCGCATCCGCCTTATCTCCTCTGTTTCTCCGCATCTGCTAAATTTTCTGGATCAATCTCATCAGCCACATTTGCCGGATCTCCTTCATCAACTAAATTTTCCGGTTTCGCTATAGTATTTATTGGTTCTTCCTCAACCAACGCATCAAGTTGATCAGTAAGGATCTTCTCCTCTTTCTTGAAGTATCTGGAGGTAATTCCCCTTCATTTATTGGAACTAATGGAACTAGTGGTGAGTCCAACACTACTCTAGCAGGGGCTACATTCCTTGTTGAGCTCTAGGCATTTACTCTTACTAACTCTAACCTTATACCTTTCGGTTATCCTTCTTCCGAATTTTGTGCAAGTGTACCCGTTTGCATGTATTGTTTCTTCTACACCGGCTTTAACTCGCTTCATTTGATTGCCGGCCAACGATTTTACCCTTCCGTAGCAATGTCATCTTTCTACCTACTTCAAACCCCCGTAACATCAAACAAATCATAAGTTTTATGTCATTTTTGTATGGAAAAAATAGCAAATAGTAATCATATATATTTTCACGTGTTAAAAAGTGAAAAGCAAGCTGTTTTGTGATTCACACCATAACACGCTCAATGTTTACAATACATGAAGAAACACAAGTCTCACAAAGCCCCAATTAAATCGACAAAATTAAATGTTTACAATACACTAAAGAAACACAAAAGTCTGTCAAAGCCCCAATTAAATCCGACAAAATTAAATGTTTACAATACACCGAAGAAACACAAAAGGAATTTCCCGCTCTTCACCGTTTTCCAGCCCAAAAGAAAACTACAAGGCATTAAATGGATGAAAAAGGTCAAAAGAACACAATAACATTCATTGTTCTTCACTGTCATCCATTCCAAAACACCCTCTTGGTGAAGCCTTTTAAAGCTATATACCAATTTGACGTGTCATTCTCTCTTGCATAGAATGCCTGTTTAGCTTGCAATGAAAGATAAATGGATCCCTAATTGACCGAGCTTGGCCTACATTAAAGTTTACAAGAGTATAAAAGTCAAGCTTCTTAACACCAGCTTTAATGTTTGCCCAATCACACCAAAACAGAGGCACCTTAAAGGTGCGATAGTCAAGCAAAATGATTTCCTTAATAATCCCAAAAATACTCCTCTATCTCATTCAACCGTCCGTTGCTTTGTGATTCCAAATAAACACCACTATTTTGAGTAGTTTTCTTCGCCATTTTTTTGTGGAACCGCATCCCATTAATCATATAGCCTTTGTAAGATATGACATTGGGGCTTGGACCTTGTGCTAATTGATGTAGCATGTCATCACTGTAGTACATTTTAAAAAGCTGGAAAAAATATTTTTTCGTTAACAAGTTATTATATATGAATTTAATGAAAAAGAAAAATACATATGTTTGGTTTCTACTTATAACCTTGTTATAATACCACAAGGGAACCCTTCGAATGTTGATTCCATATTAAGTATGGATTTTCTTTTCAAATTTGGATGCAACTCCTTCAATTCGGCAATATGCATTCTATAGCAATTGTGCAAATTAGTAGATATTGAAAAAGATACTTCTCAATATAATAATATATACTTAGTTAAAGAAGAGTACTCACTTTAGGAATGACTCAGATAGCCAAGTTAAATAGCACATAGCGGTGTGCTATAGCTATATGTTTCCCATCAAGTGACATACTTATTCCGATTGAAAGTGGACGCTCTTCAAGCCGTGTAGAGACAAAATATCACCATACTGGGACTTTCCTTCAAAAAAGTCTCACAAAACGTACATATTCAAGAGAAAGATACCGATTTGCAATAGATCCTTCGGGCGTGCATAGTTTGATACAAACCCTTTGAGTACCTTCATATATCTAGTAATATTGTGAGGGAAGTTATTAAGCTTAGTAAGAATTAATTGTATGAGAGAAAAACATATGAATTAATTATATGAGAGAACAAAGTATTTCCATAATACAAAGTAAAATCACCTCTCAAAATGGTACATCCATCGAATTGTATGCCCACATTGTCTCACTCTCGTGGAAGATGTACCACCAAATGAATCATTATATCAAAGAATGAAGGTGGAAAATAATCTTCCAATTTGAAAACAATTTCGCTGCCTCTAATTCTAATTGTACTATCTCGTCCTTGTCAACAACATGTTGACACATTCCATGGAAAAGCTTGCAAAGTCGAAGAACCTCCACTCTAGGACCTTCTTCCATTAGACCCTTAATTGCAACCGCCAACAATTGTTGCATAAGAACATGACAATCATGGGATTTAAGTCCTGTCGCCTTATGCTTCTCCACATCAACACAATTGCTAATTTTAGAACTATAGCCATAAGGCAATTTTAGGTCAAATAGTCTCTTACAAAACAACTTCTTATCAGATTTTGATAGGTATATGCTGCAGGAGGAAGGCGAGTGATATTGTTTTCTTCATATGGATGGAGCTATGGCATAATGCCCATCAATTCTAAATCTAATCTTGATTGGTATGATCTTTTGATTTCCCCTTGCAATCTAATAGTGTATTGATTATACTTTCACAAACGTTCTTCTCAACATGCATGACATCCAAATTGTGACGCACAAGCAAGACCTTCCAATAAGGTAGAGTGAAAAAATTGATTTCTTCTTCCACATTATATCTTCTCCATCATACTCCTCTTCTTCGTACCTTTTCCAAAATTATTGACCACATAGAGTAATTGCTGCCACTTCGTACCCTTTGCCATGGTAGGATATGGTGTTGCTTTATTCCTTAACTTAGTAAGTAGTTCTTCTTCTTCTGTAAGGATGATTTGCGAGTAGAAATCTGATATGATTACAAAGCACATCTTCCTACTATGCTTCAACCATTGAGCATGTGTATTTGGGCCACATAAAGGACAAGCGTATCTCCCTTTAGTTGCACAACCAGCAAGATTTCCATATGCTAGAAAATCATTTATTGTCCATAACAACATAGCCCTCATATTGAAAAATTTCTTCTGAACATCATATGTATACACTCCTCTCCATAAATCTTGTAACTCATCTATCAAGGGTTGCAAGTAAATGTCTATGTCATTTCCAAGTTGTTTAGGTCCTGGAATCAACGTAGATAGAAAGTGAACTCATCCTTCATGCACAACGAAGGTGGTAGGTTATATACAACAAGCATTATCGCCAACAACTATATGTGGAACTCATATTTTTGTATGGGTTGATCCCATCAGCAGCAAGTCCAAGCCTAAGATTATTAGGCTCAAGTGAAAACTCGCCACCTTTCATCAATAGCATTCCAAGCCTCCGAATCCCAGTGGTGTCGCATCTTCCCATCAAAGGCTTTTATTATAAGAATGCCATCTTAGATTTAAAGCGCCTCCTCAAATCTAAACATCCTCTACGACCTAGGTATAATGGGAAAATACCGTACAACTTTTGCCACCTGGCCTATCATAATTCCCTTAGTATGTTCATTTTCCTTCCATCTTGAGGTTTCACACTTGGGACATAGTTGCAGCAACATTTTCTTTTGTGAATAAGCAACAATCATATTTGTTTTTGGCTTTGTATTTTACCCTTGGTGCCCTTTCAGGTTTTCACCAAGTCCGCCTTTGTTTGCTTCTTTGTCTTTTGTTGGAGCTTTGTAGTTTACCCTTGGTGCCGTTTCGGGTTTTCACGAAGTCCACTCATTGCTGTCATGCTTTATTCCTTCCATGTCCCGAAAGAAAGATTAAGGAAATCCTCATTTGGATGGGAGAGTCAAGCATAGAATTTTTTCACTACGTCGCTATTCACTGGGTTAGGGAGCTCATCACCATCCATTCTAGCAAGGATTAAGGCGCCTCTTGAGAATGCTTTCTTCATAACATATGGGCCTTCATAATTGGGAGTCCACTTGCCTCTATGGTCATGTTGAATTGGTAAAATCTTTTTGAGGACAAGGTCACCCGCTTGAAAGCTTCTGGGCTTCTCCTTTTTATTGTAGTTGTTCATCATTCTCTGTTGATATAGCTGTCCTCTGCAAACAGCTGCCAAGCGTTTGCCTTCGATTAAGTTCAACTGTTCATAATGACTTTGGGCCCATTCTGCTTCTTCGAGCTGAGTATCCTTGAGTACTCGGAGGGAAGGTATCCCCACTTCGATAGGTAAGACTGCCTCCATACCATAAACCAAAGAAAATGGAGTTGTCCCAGTTGATGTTCATACCGAGGTGCGGTAAGCATGCAAAGCATATGGTAGCTTCTCATGCCAATCTTTGTATGTTTCCGTCATCTTTCTGATAATGTTCTTGATGTTTTTATTGGCTGCTTCAACTGCTCCATTCATCTTTCGGCGATAGGGGGGCGAGTTGCGGTGTTGAATTTTGTACGTTTCGCACAATTTACCATCATCCGACTGTTCAGATTGGTGGCATTGTCTGTTATGATCTGCTCAAGAAGTCCATAGCGGCATATGATGTTACTCCGCATAAATCTAAGTACCACAGCTTGTGTGACGTTGGCATATGACGCTGCTTCTACCCACTTGGTAAAGTAATCGATGGCCACCAAAATGAAACGATGACCATTGGATGCTTTCAGAGATATCGATCCGATCACATCGATGCCCCAAAGTGAAAACAGCCACGGGGAAACCATCACATGCAGTCTGGATGGCGGTACTTGGATTTTATCACCATAAATTTGACACTTGAGGCATTTGCGCACATATTCAATGCAATCCTTTTCCATGGTGGCCCAATAATAGCCCATTCGCATAATTTGCCTTGTTAATGCATGTCCATTTACGTGTGAACCACATTCTCCTTCATGCACTTCTTTCATTATCTGTTTTGACTCTTCTTTTGCCACACACCACAGTAACACCATGTCATGATTTCGCTTATATAGAATGGGACCATCAAGGTAATAATTGGATGCCAACCTTCGAATATTTTTTTTATCAGACACAGAGGCCTCTGCTGGGTATTCTTGCTTGAGCAAATACTATTTGACATCATCAAACCAAGGCTTTTCTTCAGTATTTCCTTCAACGACTATGCAATGTGCAGGAGTATCTTGTATACGGATATTGAAAGACTGGACTTCCAACGTTGTGTCTAGCCAAAGGAGGGAGGCTAGAGTGGCTAGCGCATCAGGAATCTGATTGTATTCCCTAGGCATATGCTCGAATGTGATGTCTTCGAATTGCTCGGCTAACTCTGTAACATACTCCCGATAGGGGATTAGTTTGTGGTTTTGAGTCTCCCATTCACCCCTTACTTGAAAAATGATGAGTGTCGAATCGCCAAACACTCATAATTTTTTAATTCCTCTGCTAATTGCTTCTTAAAGTCCCATCACACAGGCCTCATATTCTTCTACGTTGTTGGTGCAAGGGAAGGTTAACTTTGCTGCCATTGAGAAATGTTCGCCCTTTGGAGATATTAAGATGGCCCCAGTGCCGTGCCCCAAGAGACTGGAGGCTCCATTAAACGACATAGTCCACATGTCTGATACCTCAGCTATAAGGATGTTGATGTGCTCATCTGGAAATCCAATAGTCACAGGCTCGTAATCTTCTAGTGCTCTGTCTGCCAAGTAATCAACTATTGCACTCCCTTTGATGGCTTTTGAGGCACATAGATGATATCATATTCCGATAGGACCCATTGCCATTTGGCAATTCTTCCAGAGATGGATGGCTTTTCCAAGAGATATTTGAGTGGATCATGCCTTGAAATCAGCCATGTGGTATGATAAAGATTGTACTACCTTAATCGTCTTGTTATCCACACAAGGGCACAACATGTCTTTTCCAACAGTGTATAGTTCTCTTCATTGATGGTGAACTTCTTGCTGAGATAATAAATCGCTTGCTCCTTCTTGCCTGTAGAATCATGTTGCCCCAAGACACAACCCATTGAGGACTCCTGAACAGTCAAGTATAAGATCAAGGGTCTGTCTGGTACTGGGGGGACTAAAACAAGTGGATTGGACAGATATTGTTTGATCCTGTCAAAAGCTTCTTGACATTTGTCATTCCAAACTTCGGGGTTATCCTTCCGTAATGTCTTGAAAATGGGTTCGCATATGGCCGTTAATTATGAAATGAATCGGGCAATGTAATTCAACCGTCCGAGGAATCCTCTGACCTCCTTGATAGTCTGTGGTGGAGGCATCTCTTGGATAGCTCGAACCTTGTCTGGATCAATTTTCACTCTTTTTTGGCTCACAAGGAAACCTAACAGTTTTCCCGACATGGCTCCAAAAGTGCATTTTTCAGGGTTCAATTTGAGTTGATATTGCCGTAGTCTATTAAAAAGCTTACGGAGTACTTCAATGTGATCTTGAATGCTCCGCGATTTAGCTATCATATCATCCACATAGACCTCGACTTCTTTATGCATCATGTCGTGGAATCGGGTCACCATGTTTCGCTGATAGGTTGCCCCCGCATTCTTCAGACTAAACAGCATCACATTATAATAGAATGTGCCCCAAAGTGTCGTGAAAGTGGCCCTCTCCTTGTGTTCGAGGGCCATACGAATCTGGTTGTAGCCCGAGAAGCCATCCATGAATGAGAATAGAGCATGTTTTGCTGTATTATCCATTAGGGTATCAATATGAGGAAGCGGGAAGTTGTCTTTCGGACTGGCCCAGTTCAGATCTCTATAATCGCACTACAAGAAATCAGGCCTTTAGTAACACAGAAAGTGTGTTAGCGTAGGATACCGTAACACTTTTTGGGGTGTTAGGTCTGCTTGGCTTATGGAAAGTCCCCCAGCTTTCAGTAACACTTTTTGATGTGTTACAATTTTATGTTATGGTAGGTCATACGGTAACACATGTTATTGTATTATGAAACAATTTCGTAAGCTTTTTTTAAGCTTATTATAGAACTCTCTACATAACACTTTTTAGTGTCTTACAATTATGTGTTGCCGAAAATCATACAATATGACCTTTTTTGTGTTACGGAAAGTGTCCGACATACCATAAGCCAAGCAGACCTAACACACCAAAAAGGCTTATAGTAGATGCCACAGAAATACAATAAGCCCCCTCAAATGGTTACAATTATTGGTTTCAATTTCATAAATATCATTAAAGTTCGAAAACTACAAATATTAAAAAAAACAAACCATCAAAAATAATAATAATATATTCCCCATTGAAAAATAGTATTAAGTGTTACAATCCAAAATAAATAACTATGTTCAAAATATTTTACAAACCATAATACAAATTCAAAATGTCTCAAAACAAAATCCCTAATGTAATCTTCATTCCATGCCAGAATAAATTACCACAAAACTCCATCATTCTGCAAGAAAAAAATAATAATAAGTCTGTCAATATTATTATATATCTATATCATTAATTTGATTTACAAATTGAATGAACAGTTACCTTAATTATCACCTGCATTGAGCACTCCAGTTCTGGCATTTGTTATTACTTACCTATGCAAGACAGAATATATAAGTATTAATATGTATCATGGCAGAATATATGAGCATTATGTGGATAAATGGGGGTATGAGATTTCAATAAAACATGAAATAAATCTCAACAGAAGATTTTATCAGGGCAAGCAATTGGAGTTTTCATTTTTTTTCCTGAAACCAGCAACCAAAAAAATGGGGTATGAGGTTTCTTAAACAAAAATAAAGTCCCCACAAACACACTCTAAGCCTTTTCCAATGTGAAGCCATTGCAGAAAATCAGCAGACGCGCCTAGAAGACGTGTTGTGGAAAAAACTCAACCTAAGACGAAATTCAGCAAGGACCCAATGCAACCCAGTAAATTTCAAAAGCAAAACCCACAAATATGCAATGTTTCTCATCAATGACCGCTCAATTTCACATGGAATGGGTGGGTTCAAAATTACATAGCAAGAGTTTAGACCCAAGGTTTGTACATACAAATCAAATTAACTGAAAAGAATGGGAAGATGTACCTGTTGATGATAAGCATAAAACACTCCTATTCGTCTCAAACTAACCTATCTTAGAGGGCAAGGGGAAAAAAGGATGAAAAATCTAGTGTTTATGTGTAAACCTTGAAGGTTGCAGTCATTTGAAGGATAGGATTTTAAAACATGAAATAACTATAAAAAAGATAATACAAATTAAGCTCCAGTTGCTTGCCCTAGTTGTGGAAAACATGAATTAACATGCATACAACAAATGAAACTTCCAGCAAGATAAAGTAGGGGAAGAAACACATTTTAAAAGCATACAAACACATGTATATGCATATTTCGCAAAGGAAAACATCTCACCTTGCAATAACTTTTTCAACAGGCCATGCAACTGTCGTACCAATAGCTTCTCCAGTAGTGAGCATCTCCCGATTTGGGCGAAATAAATAAGCATTCGGTGCTTTTGCCACATCAACCCACACTCGCATGAATTGTTGTCCAAGAGGAATGTTGTGAACCATTACATTGGGATCACTAGAACTCCAACGACCCTCTGCAACTACTTCTCCAGACCAATCAAGCAAGTAGCAGGCATCTCTAGTGGCAGAAAATTTATGGCCTACACTCTACCATAATATCCAACAACCAAGTAATAAATTATAAACACTTGTATATGTAGTCCAATTAACTATCACAAAGGAAATTATACTTTGTTTACCTGTGGGGATGGTATAGTGTGGGATTGCTCTTCACTTTGTGGTGGTTTAGAACCCTAAGGCAGAAAGTACATTAGAAAGATTTTTTAGAATATAGTCATTTATGGTATGATTATTGATATAAAAGGATCTTACCACATGACCCTTTAACATATCCATCATCTCGGACATTTGGGTCTTGAGGGCATCTTGCTCTTTCTCATACATCTCCATCTTGGATTGACAAATATCAAGAATTGTCAAGCACGATTTGGTAACCCCTCTTCCTTGGCCTAATATACGACCAGATTTGGGATTACCTAACAAAATGGTTAGTGCATCCTTATTTACATTGGTCGTCGTAGATGATTCCGGGTTATTACGTATAATTTCATCCAATTTTTCCTACACAAAAATGTAAGTTCAAAGTTAGTATAGCAATCACACTGAACATAAATAATAGACAAAATTGTAACAAGTTTAGTACTCACAAAGAGGGCAGAAGTCTGCTCATTTACAGGCTCACCACTCTTCTTGGTATGGGCCTTCCGAAAGGCTTGTATCCTATGTATACGTTCACCCTTATTCTCTTGACCCTACCAAAAATATTGGAATATATCAAAAAATAACTACAAAAATAATCAGACCCATGACCCAAGAGGGAAGAAGTCTGAAAACACAAACCCACAATGACAGCAATAAAAATACACAAAGTGGATAAAAAAACATAAAATTGCATACCATGTCTGCAATGTTTCGTGCATAACCTCTGCACCCTAAGGTAATTGGCAGTTCTTTCATTCTTCTCTCTTGGAATTTAGACCTTATATTCTATTCATGCAAATTTTGAACAATTTAAAAACATCAATTAGTTGAGCATCAATAAATTAGTGTACTGTCCCATACTAATTAAGCAAGACAAACTATTTTACTTACATGATGTTCCTTGCTAGTTTTAAGTCTCACAAAAGCTTTCCATTCAGCAACACTCTTTATGTTATCTGGTTTTAATGCTAGGCGTTCAGTCTCAGTTTTAGCGTTCACAAGTTCCGTGACTACCCTAGACTTTGAGGATCTCCATAAATCATTCATTTGTTTAAAGCACCACTTCTTTTGCCAGTCTGTATTGACATCATATTTTGCCTACAAGAAGAAATGAATAAGATTATATATATAAATTTTTGCACGTGTATGAAAAGTGAGATACTTTAAAACAACCATAATATGTGTAAGCTTTTTTTTACCTGAATTGAGGCCCAAAGAACATCTTTCATAGCTTTTGACATTCTCCTCCAATCACTAAGGCTGTATGGGACAATCTCTCTAACCAGCACACCCAAGAATGAAGCCAACCATACAGAATGGGTACCAACTGGTTGTCCTTCGTTGTTCCATGTAATTTGTATCAATCCTTCATTCTTCTTGGCTGAAGATAATCTAGTTTTGCCTCTTTTCTTCCCACTACTAGAAATTGAGCACCCAGCTGGTTCATTCATTGAACTGTCATTGTTTATAATGGGTTTTTCCACTTCACCCACATTTTCCAGATCTGCATGTTTCTCTGCATCTGCCTTATCTGCCTGTTTCTCTGCATCTGCTAAATTTTCTGGATCAATCTCATCAGCCACATTTGCTGGATCTCCTTCATCAACTAAATTTTCTGGTTCTGCTATAGTATTTATTGGTTCTTCCTCAACCAACGCATCAAGTTGATCAGTAAGGGATCTTCTCCTCTTTCTTGAAGTATCTGGAGGTAATTCCCCTTCATTTATTGGAACTAATGGAACTAGTGGTGAGTCCAACACTACTCTAGCAGGGGCTACATTCCTCTGTTGTAGCTCTAGGCATTTACTCTTACTAACTCTAACCTTATACCTTCTGGTTATCCTTTCTTCCAGAATTTTGTGCAGTGTACCTGTTTGCATGTATTGTTTCTTCTACACTGGCTTTAACTCTGCTTCATTTGATTGCTGGCCAACGATTTTACCCTTCCGTAGCAATGTCATCTTTCTACCTACTTCAAACCCCTGCAACATCAAACAAATCATAAGTTTTATGTCATTTTTGTATGGAAAAAATAGCAAATAGTAATCATATATATTTTCACGTGTTAGAAAAGTGAAAAGCAAGCTGTTTTGTGATTCACACCATAACACAGTTCAATGTTTACAATACATTGAAGAAACACAAGTCTGTCAAAGCCCCAATTAAATCTGACAAAATTAAATGTTTACAATACACTAAAGAAACACAAAAGTCTGTCAAAGCCCCAATTAAATCTGACAAAATTAAATGTTTACAATACACTGAAGAAACACAAAAGGAATTTCCGCTCTTCTTCCTGTTTTCCAGCCCAAAAGAAAACTACAGTGCATTAAATGGATGAAAAAGGTCAAAAGAACACAATAACATTCATTGTTCTTCACTGTCATCCATTCCAAAACACCCTCTTGGTGAAGCCTTTAAAGCTATATACCAATTTGACGTGTCATTCTCTCTTGCATAGAATGCCTGTTTAGCTTGCAATGACAGTATAAATGGATCCCTAATTGACTGAGCTTGGCCTACATTAAAGTTTACAAGAGTATAAAAGTCAAGCTTCTTAACACCAGCTTTAATGTTTGCCCAATCACACCAAAACAGAGGCACCTTAAAGGTGCGATAGTCAAGCAAAATGATTTCCTTAATAATCCCAAAATACTCCTCTATCTCATTCAACTGTCCGTTGCTTTGTGATTCCAAATAAACACCACTATTTTGAGTAGTTTTCTCTGCCATTTTTTTGTGGAACCGCATCCCATTAATCATATAGCCTTTGTAAGATATGACATTGGGGCTTGGACCTTGTGCTAATTGATGTAGCATGTCATCAGCTGTAGTACATTTTAAAAGCTGGAAAAAATATTTTCTGTTAACAAGTTATTATATATGAATTTAATGAAAAAGAAAAATACATATGTTTGGTTTCTACTTATAACCTTGTTATAATACCACAAGGGGAACCCTTCTGAATGTTGATTCCATATTAAGTATGGATTTTCTTTCAAATTTGGATGCAACTCCTTCAATTCGGCAATATGCATTCTATAGCAATTGTGCAAATTAGTAGATATTGAAAAAGATACTTCTCAATATAATAATATATACTTAGTTAAAGAAGAGTACTCACTTTAGGAATGACTCTGAACAGCCAAGTTAAATAGCACATAGCGGTGTGCTATAGCTATATGTTTCCCATCAAGTGACATACTTATTCCGATTGAAAGTGGACGCTCTTCAAGCCGTGTAGGAGACAAAATATCACCATAGCTGGGACTTTCCTTCAAAAAAGTCTCACAAAAACGTACATATTCAAGAGAAAGATACCGATTTGCAATAGATCCTTCTGGGCGTGCATAGTTTGATACAAACCCTTTGAGTACCTTCATATATCTAGTAATATTGTGAGGGAAGTTATTAAGCTTAGTAAGAATTAATTGTATGAGAGAAAAACATATGAATTAATTATATGAGAGAACAAAGTATTTCCATAATACAAAGTAAAATCACCTCTCAAAATGGTACATCCATCGGAATTGTACTGGCCCACATTGTCTCACTTCTCGTGGAAGATGTACCACCAAATGAATCATTATATCAAAGAATGAAGGTGGAAAATAATCTTCCAATTTGAAAACAATTTCTGCTGCCTCTAATTCTAATTGTACTATCTCGTCCTTGTCAACAACATGTTGACACATTCCATGGAAAAGCTTGCAAAGTCGAAGAATCTCCACTCTAGGACCTTCTTCCATTAGACCCTTAATTGCAACCGCCAACAATTGTTGCATAAGAACATGACAATCATGGGATTTAAGTCCTGTCAGCTTATGCTTCTCCACATCAACACAATTGCTAATTTTAGAACTATAGCCATAAGGCAATTTTAGGTCAAATAGTCTCTTACAAAACAACTTCTTATCAGATTTTGATAGTGTATATGCTGCAGGAGGAAGGCGAGTGATATTGTTTTCTTCATATGGATGGAGCTATGGCATAATGCCCATCAATTCTAAATCTAATCTTGATTGGTAGTGATCTTTTGATTTCCCCTTGCAATCTAATAGTGTATTGATTATACTTTCACAAACGTTCTTCTCAACATGCATGACATCCAAATTGTGACGCACAAGCAAGACCTTCCAATAAGGTAGAGTGAAAAAAATTGATTTCTTCTTCCACATTATATCTTCTCCATCATAGCTCCTCTTCTTCGTACCTTTTCCAAAATTATTGACCACATAGAGTAATTGCTCGGCCACTTCAGTACCCTTTGCCATGGTAGGATATGGTGTTGCTTTATTCCTTAACTTAGTAGAAGTAAGTTTCTTCTTCCTGTAAGGATGATTTGCAGGTAGAAATCTGATATGATTACAAAAGCACATCTTCCTACTATGCTTCAACCATTGAGCATGTGTATTTGGGCCACATAAAGGACAAGCGTATCTCCCTTTAGTTGCACAACCAGCAAGATTTCCATATGCTAGAAAATCATTTATTGTCCATAACAACATAGCCCTCATATTGAAAAATTTCTTCTCAGAAGCATCATATGTATACACTCCTCTCCATAAATCTTGTAACTCATCTATCAAGGGTTGCAAGTAAATGTCTATGTCATTTCCAGGTTGTTTAGGTCCTGGAATCAACGTAGATAGGAAAGTGAACTCATCCTTCATGCACAACGAAGGTGGTAGGTTATATACAACAAGCATTACTGGCCAACAACTATATGTGGAACTCATATTTTTGTATGGGTTGATCCCATCAGCAGCAAGTCCAAGCCTAAGATTATTAGGCTCAAGTGAAAACTCTGGCCACCTTTCATCAATAGCATTCCAAGCCTCCGAATCTACAGGGTGTCGCATCTTCCCATCAGTGCTTTTATTATAAGAATGCCATCTTAGATTTAAAGCTGTCTCCTCAAATCTAAACATCCTCTACAGCCTAGGTATAATGGGAAAATACCGTACAACTTTTGCCACCTGGCCTATCATAATTTCCTTAGTATGTTCATTTTCCTTCCATCTTGAGGTTTCACACTTGGGACATAGTTGGGCAGCAGCATTTTCTTTTGTGAATAAGCAACAATCATTGACACAAGCATGAATTTGGGTGTAGTTTAGATTAAACTTGTTCAGGAACTTTTTCACCAAATAGATAGATGTCAGAAGAAGATTATTTTCTGGCAACATATCTGTCATTAGCTCTAACAGCTCATTGAAACTTGCATCTGACCATCCATGCTTTGTTTTTAAATTGTATAATTCAACGATCGAGGAAAGTTTACTATATTTTAAACAACCATCATATAGTGGACTTTTTGCATCTTCCAAAGCAGATCTGAATTTTTCATCACTATTGTTAACCCCCAAATCATTGGTATTTTCGGTGTTAATTTTATAACCCATAAAGAACTCATGAAATGCAGCTCCAACATCTCTATCATTGTCATGATTCTGAATCGGATCCTCTCCATGATGAAACCACGTTGTGTAATTTCTATCCATGCCATATAGTACCAAGTGAACATGAACCTCATCTATGAGTTGATGACATAGATTTTGACATTGATTACAAGGGCAAAGGATCTTATTTGGAAAACCAGCATTTCTTTCAACAGTGTTGACAAAATCTCTTGCTCCTTTATCGTACTCCTCTGTGTATCTACATTAGTGACATGAAGTACTCACTTACTAATCATGTGCTTAACTAGTGGGTAGAAGTAGCAAAAAAACTTATGTACTTACTAACCTATTAAGATGGACCCATGTCTTGTCCATAGAAATCAGATCTACCCAACACCTTTTAATATCATAAAAAAAATCACAAATTATTCAATGGTTAGCAAACATTACTTGCAACAAAATGGACAAGACATGGTGGGTTCAACTTTACCCTGCAATACATATATAAAACTGAAGAACACAACAAAATAATATTTAGTGCAGTCCAGTGCCTTCATTTTACACTGCAGAAATGTTCGGAGCAGTCCATAATATATAAAAATGTTCAATTTTACCCTGCAGTCCAGTGTACTTCACTATCTTCCAATCAATGTTCAATGCAGTCCAGTGTTCAGTGTTCAGTGCAGTCAATTTTAGTGTTCAGTGTAGTCCAATGTTCAGTGTTCAGTGCAGTCAATTTTAGTGTTTAGTGTAGTCCAGTGTTCAGTGTTTAGTGCAGTCAATTTTAGTGTTCAGTGTTCAATGCAGTCCATTGTTTAGTGTAGTCAATTTTAGTGTTCAGTGTAGTCCAGTGCTCAATGTTCAGTGCAGTCAATTTTACCCTGCTGAAATGTTCAGTGCAGTCTAGTATTCTTCACTGTCTTGCAGTCCAGTCCAGTGTTTTTTATTTGTGGATAGTTGTTTCTCAATCTCTTTGATGATCGAAGGTAAACTGAATCAGCTTTTTGGTAATTTAATTGGAGAATGAAGTCTGTTGCAGAGGAAAAGATAGCTTTTTCGTAAATGAATAAATATGCAGCTAATGTTTTGTTCATAAATATAGCTTTTAATTTTATTTTTATCAGTGGATACATTAATCAGACCCTTATCTCTTTAAAAAAACTTGGATTTTGGTTTGCTCCAGTTTAGGTGCAAGTTTGAAGGACAAGTTCAGTTTATGATATATGTTTATGTGGCTTGGGATTTAAGAATTTTGTGCATATACTTCAAGCGTATACCTTGTCGGAGTCAATCATAAGCCATATTCAACTCAGACTTGGGTCACAACAATGGCAGCTCCATTATTTATATGCTTGTCACAGTATTTTAGACTTTTGCGACTTCTACAAACTTAATTTTTAATATTTAATTTCAGGGTCATTAATTTCCATTGGGGTTTTTTTAATTAATAATACTTTATGTGTGCTACCAATATTCTTAACAAATATTTATATATACTTATTTTTTGACAACTTCTTAGTAACTTTTTTTAAAGGAGATGCTACCAATTATCCTTGCTAGCATTGTATTTTGATCTTCCTCATCTTTTCTAGCGTTGGATTTCCATACATAGAAGCTGTGATTGGATTTTGTGATGAAGTTCATCCATTTGCACGGGTCTTTATAATTCACAGCAAAACCAATATAAACTAATACCTATTTAAACTTCTTTACAAACATCATATAGCATAAAATAACCCAAAAAATGAAGAGAACAAAATAAGACAAAACAAATAAACATAAGTAGCTAAACGAAAAACCCATATATGACATGCCAGAGAGTCTAACAAAGAAACCAAGCCAAAACGAAGCCCTAGCACGGAATACACAGAGAAACCAAGGTACACGCATAACCAAAGCCAGAATTTCACGTAGACGAAATCAAAGTACAAAACAATTCCAAAATAAGATCGAGTAGAAATTAAAATATAAGATTGAGTAGAAATTCTTACAGGATGTAGATGTGAACTAATTGGACGTCAAAAACGGACGGATGGATCTTCAATCTCTTTTTCGTTCAGAAACTCCCTTCCAAACTCCCAAGGTGAAAGAACTCGATTCACGTCGTTGAGGTGAGAGAAAGGTGATGCGTAGGAGATCCCGCGTGCGGAGGACTTCGGATCACAGAGCCTTGGGTTGGGTTGGTGCAATTGGGAGATTCCTTATAGCTAGGTTTCGTCGATGAAGGATTGAGCGAGTGTGTAGGGTTCGTCGTGAGAGAGAGAGAGAGAGATTGTGTCGCGTTTGAGGAACGAATGAAGGAGATTTTTTTTCTTTTTTTAGGTATGGGCTAGGGTTGAAAATAAGGGAGGGATTAATTTTGGGCGTGCTGGTAACACTAAAAATATCCCGCTCACCCAAAATGGACTGCGCGCAATCCAAACCCAATTAAGATGCTGCGCGCGTTTTTAATACCAACATATTGTAACACTTTTTCAATAATGTTACCCTTTAATGTTACGGTAGGGCTGATTTCTTGTAGTGTCGACACACATGCGTACTTTGCCTCCTTTCTTCGATACTGGTACAACATTGGCCACCCATTCTGGATAGTGGGAGACACTTAGAAACCCTGCGTCCCATTACTTTTTGAATTCTTCTTTAATCTTCAGCAACATTTTCGGTTTCATTCTTCGCAATTTTTGCTGTAATGGCTTGCACTCTGGCTTCACTGGTATGTGATGTTGTACTATGTCTGTGTTTAATCCCGGCATATCTTGGTATGACCATGCAAAAACCTCGACGTAGCTCCTTAACAGCTCAATTAATTGCTTTTTGATGTCGGTAGCTATTAAAGACCCTACCCTCAATTCTCTTAGTTCGGCAACCGTCCCCAAATTCACTATTTATACTGGGTCCTCACTTGGAATGGATAAGCGATCGTCCTTTTCCAATAGGCGTATGATCTCTTCTGGTAGCTCGGATGTCTCCTCTACCTCATTCTCATCAACTTCAAACACTGGCTGCTCCCAGTTTGGACTTTGGTCAAACCATAGGCATCTCATTTCGTTTTCGCATACTATGTTTTCATTGACATTGTGATACCTGCTTATAAGATAATGACAAGTTGGTAACCAAATATGATATGCATATGTCATGAATGGAATGCACCATGAAACATTTGAAAAAAAAGTACATTTTATTGGAAAGCTTTTAATAAAAACAAATGTTCACCGCTTCAAAAGACATTAAAATAGAATACATTAAATCCCAGTGACCCCGTAAGCATTACATTATGGGGAGGTCCAGGCTGGTCCAATTGTTCAATGGCTGGTTGGGATCCTCTCGCACCAACTAAACCATCTCGCTTGGTGCATGCTTGTCTGTGTCCAATGCAGCCACAGTCCAGTTTTAGTTTCGGCATGGCTTTTGTGGATACACCCCCACTCTGAAAAGTATCATGTAAGGGGGGAAAGCTCCTCCTTTCTTCTTGTACTGGTCTTTTCTGCAACCTTGCCATTCTGATTTCCCACTTCTTGGTAGCTTCCCTTTGTCTGTCAGCTCTTGTAGGCATGTAGCCTAACCCAAACTTCTCGGTATTTTCTCGGATGGTCAATGGTTTCTGAATTCCTTGAGCTCTTGGGCCTAATCCTTGCCCTGGTTTATACCCCTGTTTGATCATGGTGGATGCGACCATTCTTGCAGCCTTTGAGAGATAATGGATTGGGGCAGAAGTGACATTCACCATCTCAAACGCTTGATAGGAGCATTTTGGTATATCTTCGTTATTCTCAACATAAGGAACCGATGTTGGCTTGGTGACTAGGAAACTTGTTTCCCCAGAGATGCTAATGACCTGATCTCCCATTGCAAATTTCATCTTTTGGTGGAGGCTTGACGGCACTGCTCCTACCATGTGGATCCAAGGTCTTCCCAACAAATAGCTATAATAGGGCGTAATATCTATCACCTGAAATTCCACCATAAAAGTCGCTGGCCCAATTAGGAGTGGAATGTCAAGAGTTCCCACCACATCACGTTTGCCTCCATCGAATGCCTGTACCTTCATTGTACAAGGGCGCATATAGGATGCGTCGACCGGCGGTTGTTGCAGTATATGTAGGGGCATAATGTTCAAGGCAGAGCCATTGTCGATAAGTACTCGAGCTATGGTGTGCTCCTTACATTTGACTGTGATGTGCAGAGCCTTTATATGCCCCTTTCATTCCTGGGGCAGCTCGTCATCTCCAAAGCTGATGACGTTGTTCATAATGAGGTTACTAGTGAGTCCATCCACATTCGCCACCGGGATGGTTGGAGGAACATAGGCTTGGCTCAGAACCTTGATTAGTGCTTCCTGGTGAGGTTGGAAATCCATCATTAATGAGAGCAATGAGATGCGAGCCGGTTGTCAACTCAGCTGGTCCACAATGTTATACTCGCTCTGCTTCATGAGTTTTTGAAATTCTATTGTCTCTTCTTCAATGATTGGTGCTCCTTTTTTTGCTACCTCCAGTGTTGGCTCAATGTCTGGTTCGACAGCTTTTTCTTTCCTTGCTTTGTCAACCATATCAGGGGCATAAGCACTACCACTCCGGGTTTTCTTTTCTGCTGCGGTGGCTTCCTGAACTACCTCATAGTTGTAGTTCCATGGGACTGCATTATCTTTCTTGTAGGGGAAAGGGGCAAGGAAACATATGGTGAGAGGTGTAATTCCATGAGGCAGCAGTGAGATTTCTAGAGTCTTAACATTCAAGACAAGGGGGGTTGGCACCCGCAATGGTTTGTATGACATGTCTCCTTGGATCATGTGGCTTTGACTGTCTGTCTCTTCCCTGGAGAATTCGATCATCCATTGGTCCATGAGTTTTTGCACCACCTCGGAAAACTCACTACATTCTGCGATGTCATGTCCCTGCAACATCTTGTGATAAGAGCATTGTTTTTCCCTATCTATTCCCTTTCCTACCTCCGGCGTGTCTTTAGCAAGTATATAGCCATGTTCCTGTAGCAAGGTAAGCAAATATGTTTTCTCCATTTTTACTTGGGAGACCTTCTCCAGCCGTCCTTCATTCTCGATACTAGCAACATTGTTGGAGTGTTCTGGGAGAGGATTGCTATTCACATTTGGTGTCCCAGTCAGTGCAGAAAAGTCTAGCCACTTCGCATCCTTCAATGCCTGAACCTTCCTTTTGAATGTTATACAATTTTCGATATCATGTCTAGCTCCACCTGCATGATATTCACATCTGGCATCTGGCTTGTACCAGGCCATGGGAGGAGACTTTATTTCCCCCAAGGGTATAGGGGTTACCATCCTTGCCTCTAAAAGCTTGGGGTATAATTCCGCATAAGTCATTGGAAGTGGATCAAACTCTTGTCGTGGTCGATGAGGAGCATGATTCGCTCCTGCCTGTTGAGTCTGGGCCCTTGGTTGCCCCTGTCCTTGGAACGCAGGTCTCGGTCCGTCTGGAGCTGACGCCCTTGGTTGCTCTTGGTACGGTGCTCCTGGTTGAAATGGGTTTGGTGCCATTAGATATTGAAATGGAACCCCTCCTTGTGGTAAGTAGAGAGTGAATTGGGGAGCAGGAGCAGGTGCAGTATAGGCAGGTACCGGTGACCCTCTGTAGCATCCTGGTGCTTGGTAGAATGTTGGTTGTATCGGTGGGTGCGATGGGTATACCAGGTTGGTCTCATTTTCTTTCTTCTTTGCTGGTGGTTGAAACCGTTTTGATGCCTCAGCCGCATCACCCTTTAGCTTTCCTCCTTTAATTCCACTTTCTACACGTTCACCGGATGCAACCAAGTCTGCAAAGCTGCTGGAGACGTTACCTATCAACTTCTCATAGTATACGCCTTTTAGTGTGTTGATAAAAAGAGTAGTGAGTTCTCTTTCAGTAAGGGGAGGTTGGACCTCCACAGTGGTCTCTCTCCATCTTCATGCATAATCTTTGAAATTTTCCTCGGATCCCTTTTCCATGGACTGCAGGGTTAGTCAATCCAGTGCCAGCTCGGTGACATGTTTGTATTGTGCCAAGAAGGAAGTAGCTAATTCTTTCCATGTCTTGATACAGCTTCCATTTAGCTAAAGTACCAGCGAAGGGATACCCCAGTTAGGCTTTCCTGGAAACAATGCATGAGGAACTTGTCTTCACCAGCATAAGCAGCCATCTTTTGACAATACATGGCTAGATGTGTCTTCGAACATCGGGTCCCGTTGAACTTCTCAAACTTTGGCATTTTGAACTTTGGTGGCAGCACCACTCTTGGTACTAAGCATAAGTCTTGTGGGCTGGTCATGCCATAGCTATCAATGGCTTCTACGGCTTTCAATCTTTCCTCCAGTTGTCTTAAAGCAGGGGACTCAAGTCCTCCTTCGGGGCTGGAGACCCCATTACCTCCTTGCATGTCCTGATGCGGGCATAGTGAAGTGAGTTTGATTTGGAGTTGGGGGTTGTGCTATAGCAGGATGATAAGTGGGTGCTTGGCTTGGAGCCAGATTGGGCGGTTGAACTGCTTCCTGCCCCTGCTCTTGATGGTGATTGGTAGTTCCCCCTGTTGAGGTTCCTCTTGCCGGGATTTTTTCTCTTTCTTCAGTCAGCTTGGTGAGCATATCAATCATCAAAGCCATTTGCCCCTGCAGGGCTTGTTGTGATTGTTCTAAACCCATGAGTCTGTTCTATGCTTTGTCTGCCATTGGTTGTGGCTGTGATACCTGATTGCGGCGAGATCTGAGATTGTAAGAGTGCGCAATCCTGGAAAAAGTCTGCTACCCACCTGGGTACAAGGGAATTTTTTTTCGATTTTTTTCATTTGATATGCATGTATGTATGAATGTACATGCAGAGGGTTAGACTAACAAACAACTTTATTGCAAACAAAACACATAATACAAACACACAATACAAACATACAATGCTGAAATGCCATGTAACATGAAAGCTATCGCTAAATGATCTTAAGGCATTCTTCCAGTCATCTCCTAAGTAGCACAGCGCCTCTTCCTCTGGGGTGGTCGCTCACCTGCTTCCTCCCTCTGCCGCAATATGGTCTCGACTTATTTTTCCCTCAGCTGCAACCTCTGCAGAGTTCCTTCTAACGATGCTTCTAACCTTCAGATCTGTGGCCTTAGAGTCTGATTCTCTTGGAGGATAGCTCTCATGTCCGAAATTAACTATGGCTTGTGTTGTGCCCTCCAAGATATGTATGTAGGATAAACACCAGGCTTTAGACTGTTGGGCTGGATCTTGTGTGGGGTGGACCATGCCTGATACATCTTTTTGCCCTTTTCTGTGAGCATGGTTCTGTCATAGGTGAAGTCACAATCTTCCATGCCGAATAGCACAGGGATAATCTGATGATGCCCAACTTGTCTTCCACCCTGCAGTGGTGCAAATGTAGTTCCTCCCCAAGGACGTAGGAGTGGGACCCAATTGTAGTCCCCGTAACTACAAGTCATGGAGACCACCGACATCCAAGGAGCAGTCCAAGTATTGTCATCTTCTGTGAGGTTCTCTAACTTCTTTTTCCAGCTTTCAAAGTCTTTAGGTTGTTCCACTTGCTGAGCACAATATCCAGTATTGTTGTGGCTAGTACCTGGTAAACAGCAGGAAAACAAGGAACTCTACAGGGGAAATGACCTTGCAATCAGGTGCATAGGAGAGGCAGGCACCCCATGAACTGTCCCGAGCCTTTACTCCTCAGATAAGTAAGAGATCGAATGGTTTCAGCCAATGTAGCAGGAGTAGGGTCACATCCTTTGGGCACCTGCTGGACCAAATCTATAATTGCTCTATTGATGTGGGCTGGTATCCTCGGAAAAATGACTATCCCATATATAGTTAGTGTAAGCAATTTGTGCACCCCTGCTTCTGTCGCGGTCTGTATCATTTCTTTGATTGTTTCCCATGGAAGATATTCCCGCCCGCCATAGGTTGTGGCCGCCGGTGAGTCCCATACTGGCTTTCCCATTATCTCAGCAAAGGCCCTTCGGCATGATCTTCTGAGCTCTGGTAGATAGATCTTCATTTTGTTTTCCACGGGGATATCCAATAATCTTTTGTATTCTTTTATTGTGGGAACAAGATCTATGTTGTTAAAGTCAAAGTACTGCCGTCGAGGCTCCCAGAAATATATGGCTGCCCCAAGCATATCCTTATCGGCCAGTAGCTCGGTCACATGGAGCAAATCCCCAAACTGTTGTATATATATGCTTTTCCTTTCGTCTGACCACTGCCTCCATATTGTCTGTACCTCTTTAGTGTAGTCCAACTGATCTTCTACGATAACATGTTCTGCCTTGTAGGCTTCTCCTAGTGGAAAATCTCCAAGGCGAAGTTGGATGTCCCTAGATGCTTGGGCCACCACTGCGACAACCTCTTTATCCTGAAGGCTTTTTAGGAGATGACTGAAACTTGCCATGTCTATATGAATGTCATGTTATGCATGATGATAGGTTAGGATGGCAGTTAAATGCATAAACACTTATCTAGGTAGATGTGCAGGATAAAGGAATAAACTAATAATAATATGTGCAGGAGATGACTTAAGGACTACCCTACAAAACAAAGGTTAGTATGGCATGGAATGAGCAAACAACATGTGGGTCAATGCCCCTGATGGGCTTCTATTGCTACACCTATCTTATTCGTTGGTTCCCAAACTTCCTTAATAGAGGGCTCGTACACCATGGGATTTACCGGAGGGGGGTCTTAAAAGGACGTGCCTTAAAAGAACCTCAAGCTTGAGTGAGGAGTCCGAGGCCCCGTTGCGGATAATGATCAACGCGCTGGGGACCGTACTGAACCTCGCTAACCGAAATTGTGCTAAACACGGGAATAGGGTTGTGCATGGATGCAACAAGTAGGGAAAGCAGTAAATCATAACTATCATGGTAGTTAAAGCATATAAATAAATCATAGTTTAAAAAACAAACGACAACTGTAATGGCAGTTAAACAAGTAAATCACAATTACGGCTAGAAAATAACTCTACAACAGTACAATGAAAATAACCTCCTAATCCTAGTTCTAGACCTAACTCTATAAAGTGTGTATATTCCCCAGCAGAGTCGCCAGCTGTCATCACTGGTTTTCGTCCGGGACCGTTTGGGGTGAGCTCAAACTAAACCAATGGTGAGAAATTTAGAGTCGCCACCAACTGGTTTTTGGGGTACAGTTGGGTACACTCTACTTTGAGTAGTGTAAAGTGTGGTTTGCATTATCAAAGAAAGGTTCGAGAGTTGGTTACGTGTAGGGAAGGATTAGTACAACGCCCTTTCGGTATCTATTTTTGGAAAAGGAGGTTTTCTATTTATTGTCACTGCTGTGCTTAGATTGGGTTTCCTAGAAAGTTTAAGTTGTTTATTTGGCTAAGTTATTTGTTAAAGTTATGGTTCAATTGATTTACCCTAAATTTCTAAAGGGAATCCTAAAAGTTTTTGTTTGAAGTGGAAAATGAAATCCTAATTTTTATTTTATTTTTTTTTGTTTTTTTGTTTTTGTTTTTTTTGGTTCGTTTTTTTTCTTTTGTTTTGTTTTGTTTTTGTTTTGTTTTTTTGTTTTTGTTTTGTTTTTTTTTTTTTTTTTGAAAACGTGTTGTTTTTTTTGTTTTGCTTTGTTTTGTTTTTGTTTTGTGTGTTTTCTTGGTGAAAAAAACGTTTTGTGTTTTTTTTTTGTTCTTTGTTTTTAACTTTTAAAAGCTTTTCCTTTTTTTTTGTTTTATTTTGAAAACTGAAAGTCATAAATGGGTATCAAAGTAATGAACACATACATTAAAATAAACAAACGTGGAGTGTGTGATTATGACATCCACAAATAAATAAGCATAAAAGCACTCTTTTTTTTTCATCTTCTTTTTTTTTTTTATGCCTCTCCTTACGCTCTTTGTTTTTTTTGTTTCACTATATTTTGCATATTACAACGTACAACAAACAAAGAAGGAAAATACAAGGAAAATATAACGGCAAATACTAAAAATTACATCAAATATAGAGATAAGTTAAAAAATGAAAACCAGGAAAATACTAAAATTACATTAAATATAAATACAAATAAGCTGAAAAAAAAATAGAGCAGCAAATGTAAATTACACTGACTTTGGCTTGAATGGGGCTTTAGCACGGGACGTCCATCTGAAATATTCTGTCTGTACCGAAAGACGCTTGCTCACCCAAATCACCAAATGCCAGTAGCGCCAAGTGTAACGATCAGCTAGGACGTACTGTGGAGACTGCCAAGGTACACTGGGATTTTTTTTTTGTGACGGAAACGTAAGAAAAAAAGAAAGAAAGGGCAGACTGGAGTTGTTTTTTGTGTCTTTCTTCTGCTGGGAAAAAGAGAGTTGGAACGAAATAATAGGGAAAGAGAAGTTGGGAAGGATGGGCAATTTGGTTTTTACCCTCACCCAAAATGCAAAAATGGATGACCTTTCAGGGATTGTTTAGGAAGACCCGTATTTGCTTAAATAGATGTTTTGGAGAATTTTGCATAGTCACTTTTTCGGGCAGTTTGATCAGGGGCATTGACCATCTTTCGGCAGGTTTGACTTTTTCCAATGAAAGTTGTTTTGGCCATAACTTCTTCGTTTTTCATCGGAATTGAGCTCAGTTAAGTGTGTTATTCTCCAAATTTCCTCCTCTATCCCCTGGTATTGGTCTTTGGGTACTTCAAGGACTTGTAGCAATGGTTATCCATTTTGGGCTTTCTCATTTGTGCAAGTGTATCCATTTATGGACCTGTTTAATAAGGTATATGGCATGGGCAGAATGGTATATAGAAAAACATGGGGTTACTATGTCTAACCTGGACAAAATGGGGTCTAACAGCGTGCATTGTCACATGCACCCCCTAAAGGTTCCCTCTTGGGCTCATCTCTTACCTCAAGCTTGCCCATCATCATACAAAGTGTTCAAGCCAATGTGTGTGAGAATAAGACTCCTTAAAACCCAACAATTTGCCACCCCAAGAGGCAAAACTGTGACTAACTCCACATCCCAAAACACGGGTCATTACATCCTCTCCCCCTTAAGACTTTTCGCCCTCAAAAAGAAACAACATGCAAGGAATAACCGACCCATGCTACCCATTTGCAGAACGACAAGCCACAACACCCCAAATGGGTCATACACCACACACAGCATATAACGGGACATACGTCTGGAAACTCAACAAAGCACCACCATAATTCATAACCACATGCATCACAATGCATATAATATATACCCGCATGGCACAAATACACATCTTAAAACACATCTCAAATATAAATACATGTCTAAAGGATAATTAAAATACACCAGATTATGAATAACTAATACAGGAAAGCACATCACTACCCCTTGGCCGACAATCACCTCCCACCCTTAAGATTGTTTGTCCTCGAACAACTCTGGGTGTTGCTCACGCATCATGGACTCACATTCTCATGTCTCCTCCTCAATGCCACGGTGCTGCCATAGCACACGAACCAAAGGAATAGCACGACCATGCAAAAGCTCCTCCCGTCAATCTAGTATACGGATAGGGGCCTCAACAACGGACATATCATCCTCAATATCCAATGTCCCCAATCAATCACATGAGTGGGGTCAGGAAGATACTTCCTCAACTGTGACACATGGAACACATTGTGCACCCAACTCAACTGCGGTGGCAATGCTAATCGGTAGGCCACCAGCCCCACACGATCCATAACCTCAAAAGGACCAATAAACCGCGGAGATAACTTGGAACCTCTCCCAAATCGCCGATGTCCATGACGGGGAGAAACACAGAGAAACACATGATCTCCCACAAAAAGTCCAAAGGTCGTCGCCACTGATCTGCATAAGATTTCTGGTGACTTTGAGCTGATAACAAGCGCTGACGAATCAACTTAACCTTCTCTGTAGCCTCCTGAACCAACTGTGGTCCCAATAGAGCTATCTCCCCTACCTCAATCCAACACAAAGGTGATCAACACGGCCTCCCATACAACGCCTCAAAAGGAGCCATCCCAATGGATGCCTGATAACTGTTGTTGTAGGCAAACTCCACCAAAGGAAGGTGAGTAGCCCACGAACCCCCAAAATCTAACACACAGGCCCTCAACATGTCCTCCAATGTTTGATTCGTCCTCTTAGTCTGACCATCAGTCTCAGGGTGAAAGGCTGTGCTCATGCTAAGCTTTGTCCCCATAGCCTCCTGTAAAAGAATCCAAGTATGGAGCAAAAAATTGGTTCACAAGATGCATGAACACTGCTGGTGCATTAGTGAGCCCGAAATGCATCACCACCCACTTATGGTGCCCATACCTGCACCGAAAAGCAGTCTTAGGGATGTCCTCCTCCCTAACCCTTAACTGGTGGTACCCCGACCGCAAATCTATCTTGGAAAACTATTGGGCCCCACTCAACTGGTCAAACAAGTCATCTATCCGAGGCAATGGATACTTGTTCTTCACAGTTACCAAGTTCAGCTTCCTGTAGTTAATGCAAAGATGAAGCATACTATCTGCCTTCTTTGCAAAGAGCACTAGAGCACCCCAAGGTGAGGTACTCGGCCTGATATACCTCTAGTTCACCAACTCCTCTATCTGCCTCTAAAGCTCCCTCAACTCAGATGGTCCCATACGATAAGCCACTTGGGAGATCATACCCGTCCCTAGTACCAAGTCAATAGTGAACTCCATGCTCCTCTTAGGTGGTAAACTCCTCAACTCCTCAGGAAAGACATCCTGAAATTGGTCAACAACAGCTGACCACACCCTCTTTTCCACTTTCCCCTCCTCAGCAAAGGTTAGGGCTGCCAACCTTTGGGTAATGGCACCCCACTGGTCCAACACTGGCCCAGCTCGACTCGCCTCACGATCCCACTGCCCCTGCAGGGTGTAATAAACCCCCGTAGGGGACACGAATGTTACCCGTTGCCGATAACAATCTATCTTGGCCTGGAAAGCCATAAGCAATCCATACACAAAATCAGATCAAACGTCCTCAATGGCATCACATACAAATTAAAGCTAAGCTCTACATCTCCTATGGTTAACACGTAGTCACAGCAAACACATCGGACTACCGAAGACTCCACAACTAGGGGTCTCTCTGGCTCAACACATACTAACCCCAAGCCATCAATCACAAGCTCAGCAACAAATGAACATGACGCACCAGTATCGAAAAGAACAGAAGCAAGCATATGAGAGATCAAAAGGGTACCTCTAACCACCGAAGGTCCTGCCCCACCCTCCGCCGGTGAAGGTGGTAGCTCAGCCTCCTCCTGGTGTGTTGCATTCAGCGCGAACACCCTCCCTTGGCCTATGCCACTAGTCGGCTCACCTACTGGGCGGTTTCCACCCTGACTGCCTCCAGCAGCAGTCTACAACTGCTCTGGTCCCCCTGAGGTCGGGACTGATTGGATCATGCTTGACTAGCCTACCACTGATGAGCTAGTCTCTCTGCTGGTGCTCAAAACCTGGCATCACTCCTCATGGTAGATGCCATGCCTCCTACTCCCTTGTTGTTGCTCCTACAAACTCGGCTCAAATAGCCTTCTCGTCCACAGCTCTTGCAGTGCCAATCCTTCTTGGGACACTCTCTCGTGACGTGGCCTTGCTCCCCACAGCAATAACAACCATTGGTGAGACCTCCTGCTGAACCTCCATGCCTGCTGCCACCAAAGGTGGACCTCCCTAGGTTCACCGATGATTAACCCCTACTGCTAAAAGAACTGCTACCTCCCTCCTCTATCTTGGGCCTTTGGGCCCTGAATCACGATCAGACCCACCCTGTAACTGTCGACCCTGATGGGCCTGCCTCCCATCATCAAGTTCCCTCTCAGCTATACGGGCTGTCTCAACAACGTCAGCATAAGTCCTCAAACGTAGTATTGCTACCCTCTGCCTAAGGGCTGGCCTGAGATCCAATGTGAACTTGTGGGCCTTCAGGTCCTCCCTTGCCATAGTCTCGGGAGAAAATCTACTCAAGCTCCGGAACTCTCGCTCATACTCGGGCACTATCTTCAACCCCTGCCTCAAGCTACCGAATTCCTCCCTCTTTTGCTACCTCAATGACTCGGGGAAGAACTCATCATGGAAGAGTTATAGGAACTTGTCCCATAACATGAACTGCACTTCACGGCTTCCCGCTATGCTCTGCCACCACTCCAAAGCATTCCCCTCCAACTGCCAAATGGCCAGCTGAGAGACAGATTTTTAGCCTCCCTAAAAGAGCTAGCTAATGTCGTAAAATTTCTCTTCAAGATAATAAATTCCCTAAGTTTGCACTAAAAGAATAGCAGCAAGCAAGGGGTCGAACCTACAGGGATTAGCCTAGTTTTCTAGTTTTCAAATCAAATCACCCAACTACTCTTGTTCTATAAAATGTCTTGGCAAAAAGTTCTCTTTTTTAAACTAAAGATCTAATTTTTATGTGGTTTTCTTAAATAACAAAGACAACAGAATTGAATTTAAGGTTAAAACTCAAAAATTAAAGCATCTAGGATCACAATTTCACCTCCCTAATGTTGTTTCTACTGATTTTAAGGTTCTTGAGGTTATTTAAATGATAGCATGCTATACATGAGCCAAGGTTCTGCAAATGGTCATTGACAGACCTTTTAAGTGTTGTTTGCCTGAATGGTTATTATGGAAGCAACAAACAAAGCCTAAATATCGTATTTCTGACTAGATAATGGTCACACCAATGACAAATATGCTATGAATCCAAAGTCAGCCCCAAACTAGGGCTAAAAAACCTAGGTGTATACAGCCTAGATATAGAAGATGAAGATCAGATTCATAAAACATGCAAACCTCAATTAAACAAACCCAATATTCATAGAATCAATACATCAGCATAAGGGGCTACATTGCTGCCCTAGATAAAGAAAACTACTCACACATGTTCTTGACAAAGCATAAACGAATTAAGAACATCATCTTAGAACCAGGCGCAGCAGAACTTCAACTCTGGATCTTCTCTAGCCGTCAAACTCCTAGGGCCAGTAGCTCCAAGAACGAGAACCTTCCCAGCCGTGACGCTCTTTCTCTCTAAAAACGTGCTCTCCTCTCAAGATGTCTCTTTAGGGCCTGCTGCCCCACTATTTATAGAGGAACCTGCTGTGCAATGTGTGCCCTAGCCACCAGTTGTCGTCAATAATCAAAACGGCATAGTTTTGATAAGTGACGACAATTTTACCTTTTAGCCATTATACAACGCAAACCAAGCACGATATGGACTAGGTTCTTTAGGAAAAGATCATCAGCATAACAAAACAAAGGTGACTGTGCACAAACATTCTTGCCTGTGACAAAGGTCGTTGTCACGAGCACCCCCATTTGCTCTGAAACTTCACCCAAGACTTTATCACATCAGATAGAAGCCTTCAATGCAAAAGCATCATTGCCCGTGAAAAAGGTCATTGTCAAGGGCACCTCCAAATGGTCTGAAAAGTTTATGAGAGGTAGATGACATCATTTGGAGCAACTTTTGTTCTGCATGTGAGATCATATGAAGCCTTCTACTAGGTCAAAAAAATCAAATCCCAATATCATGTGCAAAATCTTTTGTTGTCCTTTTGCTCTGAAAGTTTTATGGGAGGTAGAGGGCATCATTTGGAGCAACTTTGCTTTCTGTACGTGATATTGGTAATGTCATCTTCATGGTCAAATAAATCAAAACGTGCTTGCTCAGCACTGAGTGTGTGAAGAGGCCTCTTACAGCCTTGTCGCTTGTAGCATTCAAAATGCCTCCTTTTGAACTCATATTTTGCCACAAGCTTCCTTTTTAGTAGACAAGATGATCTAACCTATTTTTTTTGTGAAGGAATCACCTAAAAAACCTGCCAAAACAACTCAAAAACACACATCTAAAACAAGTAGTCTCTTCCTAAGGGGTTAGAGCAAATATCTATGAAATATGAGTAAATTAAGCTCTAGTCATGCTCTTTAATGCCTTAAATATACACTAGAATAACGGCATAAATGTACGTTATTACCAACCTCACCTTATCCTCCTCCTGGGGTAAAAGAAAGAAAAACACATGCTCGATCTGCCTCAACCAATGCTCAGCCAACCACGGGATCCACTTCCCCCTTGAATCTGGGAGGTTGTTCCTTTCGGAACCTTGTCATCACGTCATCCTCTACACAAATCGGTACGCCACCTAGCGAACTCTCATGCTCATGGGGTAACACCCCCCCCCCTCCCCGGTGGTGGCGGTGGCACCTGCTATGCTATCATCTCACGGCGCACCTCCTCCCAACCTCTTGCCGGATACCCTCCCTCAGCTCTTGGACTTCCTATCAGATGCCCTCTTGTAGCTGTGCCAACAACAGTGCATGTCCTCCAGTGGGCTACCCCACACCTTGTCCCTCATGGGCAGATGACTCATCAGCCACTATCTCGGATGCACGCATCACTCTCCTCAGTGGCATTCTTACTACACGAAGTAAGGAACACAAACGTCAAAACAAATTCGAATCTTTTGAGTCTTACTTCCTCTACCCCATTTATCAATTCAATTATCACATAGCTTTACAAACTTTACACACTTTTCAGTTCTCATTAAGTCACATTGCACATGCAGCAATTCCATAAGCACACAGCTTAAGTTATCACAGAATCAGAGTTGGACAGATTAAATCACGTTCCTCGTATTTTCCTATCACATGCTTTATCTCAGTTATGCACACAATCAAACATAGACAACAAATGCAACTAGTGCCCTAATGCCAATGCATGCAAATCTTATCACAAGACTGGACTACCCTAAGTACACCTTAGAGGCTCAAAAAGGACCATGTTGATCAGACATGTCCCTCTAGGCTCCTCCAAAGGACTCAAGATAACCAGATTCGCCCACTACGCTAGGCCAACTAGACCAAGCTCTGATACCATATTGTCATGCCCTGGATTTCCAATACGAGGAAACCGGTTCGTGACTCTCCTTTACCCACCCGGTAGGCAAGGGGTTGGGATAAGTAACTCCACACAGGACAACGCAAACATCCACAATAGATATTCAGAAAGTCAAAATCATATATTTATTAAATTCAAACCACAATTAAATGTTTACAAACCAAACATGCCTTTATTGCAGTCAAAACCCTTTTACAATTTCCCCACTAGGTTACATCATTTTCCCACTGGGCTTACAAAGGTTCCACAAAACATCATAACACAAAATAACATTTAAACAAACAAGCAGAACTGCCTTCTACCTAACACCTGTAGGTCCCTGAAAAGAAAAGAAAACACAGTAGTAAGGGTGAGCAACCACAGCTCAGTAGGGATCATGTCTCCCCAACCCATCCCATGCTCCTAGTATCTACATGTCAACGTGTACAGGTGTAGTGTTGTGGTACAAGCATTTAAACAGGTATAAACAATATTTGAGAATAAGTCTACACAAACAAACCACAGCCACACATGCTCCTTAGCCACACAAGCTCCACTAACACAGCCACACAAGCTCACAATCACTGCCACACAGGCTCACAAACTCAACCACACAGGCTCACAAGCAGAGCCACACAGGCTCACAAACTCAGCCACATAGGCATACAATCAAACACATAGCATGCATCTCAGCCACACAGGCATATAATCAAACACATAGCATGCATCTCAGCCACACAGGCATACAATCAAACACATGGCTTCCATCTGGATCAAAAATCATTATATCAGGTATATTTCCCCTCCGGAAACTCCAAGGTTTCCCATGTGATCCTACAGCGGAATGAAGCCTAACGAACCATAGACATCCCATCGGCCTCTAAGGCCCACTGCCCCGCAACGAACCCCGAGAGTTCCCATACCCCGGACTCAACATCAGAATCAAACGAAACATGCCATTGAAGGCCAACATCCATATAGGAGATCACACCTATATGGATTTACATATATATATATATTATAACAACAGACAATACTCTACAAATCATCCACCACAGTGCCTTACCCTAGATTGAGTACCGGAAGAGACAAAACCCCTACCTCAAAAGGTTCCTCCTTGCCCTTGCTTCCACGCCAGATGCCGTCCACCCACGCGAATCACCACAGCAGCAACGATCAGGAACTCTCTCTCTCTCTCTCTCTCTATCTATCTATCTATCTTTCTCTCTCTCTCTCTCTCTTTCTCTCTTTGTGACGGCTACGGCGGCTGGCGGAAAGAAACCCTAAACCTAAAACAAAGATACCTCCACCTCCTTATATAGACACTTCACTTATTAAAACGATGTAGTTTTGATAAGTGAAACCCAACGTCAAAACGACGTAGTTTTAACAAATGAAATCCCACCATCAAAACAACGTAGTTTTGATAAAGGGAACATGCCACAACCTTCCCACATCCACACAAGACAAAATACCCACAATTCGAACATGGTCCTTAAGGAAAAGATGATTAGCATAATAAAACATGGCTGCACGTGACAAAGGCCATTGTCACGTGTAAGCTCCAAATGCCCTAGGATTTTGCTACAATCTTTAGAATAACTTCTTGAAGGCTCCCATGCAAAAACACCACTGCCCGTGACAAGCCATTATCACGTGGATTGTCACGTGCACCACTTAAAGGTTCCCTCTTGGGCTCATCTCTTACCTCAAGCTTGCCCAACATCATATAAAGTGTTCAAGCCAATGTGTGTGGGAATAAGACTCCCTAAAACCCAATAATTTGCCACCCCAAAAGGCAAAACTGTGACTAACTCCACATCCCAAAACACGAGTCATTACAAGAACCTTCATTAGTGCTTCCCGGTGAGGTGGGAATCCATCATTAATGAGATCAATGAGATGCGAGCCGGTTGATGACTTAGCTGATCCACAATGTTATACTCGCTCTACTTTATAAGTTTCAGAAATTCTGTTGTCTCTTCCTCAGTGACTGGTGCTCCTTTCTTTGTTGCCTCCAGTGTTGGCTCAATGTCTGGTTCGGTAGCTTTTTCTTTCCTTGCTTTGTCAACCATATCATGGGCATAAGCACGACCACTCCTGGTTTTCTTTTCTGCTGCGGTGGCTCCCTGAACTACCTCACAGTTGTAGTTCCGTGGGACTACATTATCTGTCTTGTAGGGGAAAAGGGCAGGAACACGTATGGTGAGATGTGTAATTCCATGAGGCAGTAGTGGGATTTCTGGAGTCTTAACATTCAAGACAAGGGGGGTTGGCACCCATGATGGTTTGTATGACATGTCTCCTTGGATCATGTGGCTTTGATTGTCCGTCTCTTCCCTAGAGAATTCAATCATCCTTTGGTCCATGAGTTCTTGCACCAGCTCGGAAAACTCACTACATTCTACGATGTCATGTCCCCACGACATTTTGTGATAAGGACATTGTTTCTCCAACTCTGCCCCCTTCTCTGTCTTCAATGTGTCCATAGCAAGTATATATCCATGTTCCTGCAGCAAGGTAAACAAATATGTCTTCTCCATTTGTACTTGGGAGACCTTCTCCAGCCGTCCTTCATTCTAGATACTATCAATATTATTGGAGTGTTCAGGGAGAGGATTGTTGTTCATATTTGGCGTCCCAGTCAGTGCAAACAAATCTAGCACTTTGCATCCTTTAAGCCCTAAACCTTCCTTTTGAATATTATGCAGTTTTCGATATCATGTCCAGCTCCACGGGCATGATATTCACATCTAGCATCTGGTTTATACCAACCGGGGGAGGAGACCTTATTTCTCCCAAGGGTGTAGGAAGCACCAGCCTTGCTTCTAGGAGCTTGGGGTATAATTTAGCATATGTCATTGGAATCGGGTCAAACTCTCATCGCGGCCGACGAGGAGCCTGATTCGCTCCTGCATGTTGAGTCTAGGCCCTTGGTTGCCCCTGTCCTTGGAATGCGAGTCTTGGTCCGTCTGGAGCTGACGCCCTTGGTTGCTCTTGGTATGGTGCTCTCGGTTGAAATGGGTTTGGTGCCATTGGCTATGGAAATGGAACCCCTCCTTGTGGTAAATAGGGAGCGAATTGGGGAGCAGGAGCAGGTGTAGCATAGGTAGCTACCGATGACCCTCTGTAACACCCTGGTGCTTGGTAGAATGTTGGTTGTATTGGTGGGTGCGATTGGTGTACCAGGTTGGTCTCATTTTCCTTCTTCTTTGCTGGTGGTTGAAACCGCTTTGATGCCTCAACCACATCACCCTTTAGCTTTCCTCCTTTAATTTTACTTTCTACACGTTCACCGGATGCAACCAAGTCTGCAAAGTTGCTGGAGACGTTACCGATCAACTTCTCGTAGCAGACACTTTTTAGTGTGTTGATAAAAAGAGTAGTCAGTTCATTTTCTATAAGGGGAGGTTGGACCTCCACAGCAGTCTCTCTCCTTCTCCGTGCATAATCCTTAAAACTTTCCTCGGACCCCTTTTCCAAGGACTGCAAGGTCAGTCGATCTAGCGCTAGCTCGGTGACGTGTTTATATTGAGCCAAGAAGGATGTGGCCAATTCTTTCCAAGTCTTGATACAGTTGCCATCTAACTAAAAGTACCAGCGGAGGGATGCCCCAATTAGGCTTTCTTGGAAACAATGCATAAAGAACTTATCCTCGCCTACATAGGCTGCCATTAACCCGCATAAATTATGTCTGAAGGTTTTGCAGCAAGTGCACTGGTCAAGTAATAAAATGGAGTATTAAGACTCCGGTTGTCGAACCCACAGGGAGGTAGCTAATGCTGTTAAGCAGCAAGCACTAAGCTAACAAGTTGATTTTATGTCTGGACAATTGATGTTTGTTGTGCAAATATTTTGAACAAAAAGATATTAAATCAGAATGTTGGCAAGCGGTTGGTATAGACATCTAGGGTCACAATGATTACCACCCAATCGATTGTACTAATCTGGTTATGGCTCTTGTTCTTGATTTATGTTCTAGTTCAAGTTCATGTTGATTATCTCCTACCTATCTTACATTTGGTCCATGCTAAGATAGATTTAAGGCTTTTATCCCATTTGGTCCATGCAAATAAAAGTGATCAAGGTAGACAAACAATCTAATAGTTGCCGACTTGGTCTATCATGCAATATTAAATCTAATTCACTAGTGTTCCACCCTTAGACAAGGGCTAAGATTACCTAATCATGCATAAATCAGGCATTTGCTTTCATACAAGTGAATTAAACAAGAACTGAATTTTATTTTATTGAACAACCATAACCAAACTGACTACAATTTCTTGGGGGCTACATTGCTCCCCTAGACTAACAAGACTACTCCATAATCATGATAAAAACAATAACAATCATAGGAAAGAACATGATTACAGTACCAGGACAATAAAGGAAGACCCCAAGATGAACCAGGACTCCAGCCTCCAAAGACTCCGGCGTCTGCTGCCCAAACTCACTCCTTGCCAAGGACAATCCGATCTTTTAGCAATGGCTATAGCTCTTTTCAGAACTCAGATCAGATTCTCCCACTCAAGATGATTTACAATGCTTCCAAAGACCCCTATTTATAGGTTTTAGTGGGCTAACTTAGGGTTACAAAAGGTGTGCCCTAATTATAAATGTGGTCGCAGCCAAAACGACGTCGTTTTGGTTAGTGACACTAATCGACGTTCTAGGCGAAATAAAACTCAAACTACACCAAATTTGACCCCAGTTCTTTAGAGGAAAATGATTAAAACAACAAAATACATCATTGGGAGCACAAAAATGCTTGCACGTGAGAATGCACGTGAGAAGACCCTTTTCACGTGCAGCTCCAATTTGACTCAAATTTGCTCCAAAGCTTCCTCTTGAGTTGTAGAAGGCATCCATGCAATAAAATCCTTGCACGTGAGAATGCACGTGAGAAGGCATTTCACGTGCACCTTGATTTTGCCTTCATTTTGCTTCCCTCTTCTTCCTATAGCTTCCTTGTGAGTTGATGGAGTGATCTAGCCAAAGTGTGTGGGACAAGGTTGCTCCAAAACCTGCCAAAAACACTCAAAAAGTACCACTATACACCAAACAGGGTCTTCCTAGGGGTTAGAGCAAATATGTCGAAAATAACATGCAAATAGGTACAAAACATACGCTAAAACACCCTATATAAGGCATAGGATAACGGCATAAATGCACGTTGTCAAATTCCCCCATACTTGAACCTTTGCTTGTCCTCAAGCAAAAAGAAATAAACACACAGTCAAATGGAAAAGAACGAATAAACTAACAAACAAGAGAGGCATGGTTTCCCAAGGCATACAATCCTATCATGATGAAGTAGACATTCCAATAGCTAAAAATGAATCATAAGTTAATCAACACATGCCCTTACTATTAAGTCCAACAACCATGTAATATCGTTACTAACAGTCCAGATAGAAGCAAACATGCCAGGATAAAATGAACTTAGCTCCCCCTGAAAGTCCGCACCAAGGTTAGAGCAGCCTAACTTAAATGTCACTTTCTTTTCTCTCCTTTCAGGCCCTACTATCAATGCCTAGCAGCTAAGGATTTACTCTTTCACCCACTACTAACTATTGATTAAGTTTTGCCACGTAAACATAAGAGATCCCCACTGTGCTCGTCAAGGGAGACACACCCTCTAGTCTACTTTAGGACCAACACTTGGAGCTAAAGATGGAAGCTCACACTTGTGAAACAAATTGCAAGACAAACAGCTTAGCCATTATGGCTGCAGCACGAAAACAAAAATACATAGAAACAGTAAGCCATTATGGCTTTTATTCTGGCAAACACATTTTTTTTTTCACACTTATTTTTAGTAATAACCTTACAAGGTTGCATTTTATGCTCTCCCTTGATGGATTATTCACTCTGCTATTGTCCTCACACAAGCCCTTTTTTTTTTTAATCTTTTTTTTTTGTTTTTTTTTTTGAACAAGAACTAGAACTGAGCGAGAATACTGGAATCGCGAACACCATACACCAGACACTGAGCACAACAGGTACTTCTTATGCCTAAGTAACTCCAACTATCAAATAGCTAGTAATGAATATTAAGAGCGAATTGATAACCCAATAACCCATAAAATACACTCAAAGGTAAGATAATGGTGCTCTCAAAAAGTATATGCCTATTCTGCACTCAACTTCAGGGTTTACAAAGCTCATCCTAACATAACATGCTCAGCTTTACTATTCAAACGTCAGCTCCAAAATCATGGTGATATCATTCAACAAGTAAAGACATGCTCAACTAACTTATAACACACCTTAACAAGTGAAACATCTTTATCACAACAAGATACTAAGGTGGTCAGTATAGGCAACCAGAATTGTCATACCTTGGTAGCCATTGCACCTCACAGGCAAAACAAACATTCACAGCAAAATCATAAAATAAAAGTAACGCATGCAGGCAACCAAACAAGCAACCGGTTCAAGGGAAATCCCCCCCATACTTAAACGAAGCGATGTCCTCAGAGCATGGAAAAAGTAAAAGGAAAAAGAGCGTTACCGGTTGGTGGGAAGGCTATAGTAGAAGATAACATGGGCCACCATGCGTCGAAGACGTGCGACAAAGTCGGCCGAGGTTTCTCCTGTGAGTGCCCAAGTATCCTTATGCTGTAATAGAGCTATCAAATAATAGCAGACAAAAAATCCCACAACTGAATTGATCAGGTTGTTGGGGAAGCTCCATTTCATTGAAGTGCACCAGAGGTAACTTGGATGTCAACAGCCCTTCTTTTCGGAGTGCGGTTTTGATTTTTTTCAAGAAACCATGGACCAGCTTCTTCTTTCGTGTGGAAAACCCATGGGCTTGGCTCGGGTCATAAAGGACGGCATGGCCCATAGTCAGGTCCAACTGCAAGAGTACAAAGTGTCGTTCAAGGAGGACCGGTATAAGAACCTCGTGGACCTGGTGCCAAGAGCGATGTCCTTCTGCAGCTCCATTCATCCGCCGGCGGAAGATATGTTCCTCTAAGGGCTGCTCATAAATCTCACACAGCATGATAGAAGTGTACTGAGCCATAGGGTAGTCGTTGGGCTCGGCTTCCACCACATGTCGCATCGTACGGCGAGAATAAGTCAACGTCATCGGAAGATAAGTACTCATCGGCTAGGATATGTGTAAATAAGATGACGTGAAGACTTCGAATCACGTGTAAAACGGGCTTGCAAGGTGTCTCCATAAGTAAACTGCTGAAAAGCAGCTGTGGCATCAGCAGTGGAGAGGGCTGGATGAAGATGAATATAAACGGGCTCCCCTAGGTCATCTTCCTGGGGAGCTTCGGAAGATGCGCCAGACCACCATTGCAACGGCTGAATTAAGGGAACTAGGGCCTGTGAAGAGCTGGGCCCGGCTGGTGGTGGGAAATAAACCGAAAGCTGCTTGGAGGGAAGGGTGACGCGGTGTAGGGCTCCGCCTCTTGCGGATACCGTGGATACTCCGGTGTCTCTTCGCTATGCGCAGCGTCGTTGTCAGACCAGGAGGTGACGGTGCGTCAAATGGATCCTCCACAGGAGGTGTAGGAGTTGTCTTCTTCTTTTTCCCCAGGGCTTTCCAGATCTTACCGAGCAGCCCTTTGACTTCCTTCTGCTCCTTGAGGATTAGAGTTTGATTTTTCTTCAACAGCCCGATCTCCTGAACGGTTTCCGCCTGTGCCTCTTGTAGTTGAGCAGTTTGCTTCCGTAAGTCTTCATAAGAAGCAGCAGGAGTTGGCTCCGGGGCTTCCCATGGTCGGGTAGATGGACGAGACGTTGCTTGTTGATCTTGAGTGATGTACTCGAGCAGCTCATCCAGCTGAAGTCTCGTGATGTGGCCATTAGTGAAAGCCCAGTTAAGAACGTCAACTTCACTGATAACTTGGCCACTGATGCCTTGGAAGAAATTGTAGATTTCCTCCTTGTGAACATTGAACTGCATGTACATGGCAGTCAACTGGAAAATGTCTTTGTCGGCGGGCATTCATGGGAGTGGAGGTGTCCCAAAACCGCTCCGTGGGTCGCTCCATATGCACGCTATGACGTGAAGGCTGTGGTGCAACGTGGATACTATCTCCCCATTTGCCCTTGTAGCTAACTCCTAAAGCACCCTCTGGATGGAGAACTTGTAACCGCAAGTTATCCGGGAAAACAGTGGGGACTACTTGAGCACTAAGATGACCATATTGATATTGCAGAAGCATGCTAAGTAGTCGACCATATAAGCATTTATGAATATCCCGTTTCCACAATTTAAAAATTTCCGCAGCCCAATCAATGTGTAACTGGCGATCGATGCAAAACATAAACTCCAAATGGGATTTAGGGACTGAGTCTACGCCACTAGTTTGTAACAGTAAGCACCTCCCTACCAAATTGGCAAGGCAACGGTATTTCCCGTGAAATCCGTTTTTCGTAAATTGCCGACGTTTCCCAAATTCCTTATTATACTATAAAGCTCTACCATATTCTCCTAAGGTCAATGCAGGCTTTGCATGCATGGGATTTGGCAGACCAAAGCAATCTCTCAACAAAGCAAGGGAAATAGAAATTAAGACACCTTGAACCTCCCCAATTATCTCATCATCTTCCTCATTGACATAGACTGAATTATAGAATTCTAACATGGTAGGGTAATACAAATCACAGCGAGCGCATACTAACCGTCGCAGTCCCAACGCCTGCAGCTTGGTCATAATTTCTTCAGTCCAGTCAAGGGTGGAGGACTCCAGGATCTCCCAATCAAGAACATTCCCCACGAAGATGGTGTCGACATCTCTCAATGCCGAAGGCATAGAGGTGGCAGAGGCTTCAGGACTGCCTTCTCCTTGGCGGGCTCTCCTTGTGTGCACCATGACTAAACAGAGAATAATTTTGCTCTCAGCTAGAAAGGAGAAGAAAGTATGAAATGTGAGTTTGAAGCTTGGAACTCATTCCCTATTTATAGTGATTCGTCTCAAGGGGAAAAGACGAAATTAACCCTCTTCAAGTGCTCCATCATTTTCACGTGCAGACCAAAGAAGACTCTAGAAGATGCCAGCTAGCGCCCACCGAAAGTTCAGACTGATTGGCCAAAGGTAGGTGTGCACGTGAAAAGCGTGTTTTCACGGGCAGAGCTTGGATGATTCTAGACACTGCCAGCTGCTGTCCACTAAAATTTTAGATCGAAAAGACGCGTCTATCCCTGTGCATGCGAAAAGTGTTGTCACGGGCAGGTCTCGAAGGGTCTAGAAGATGCCGTTGCCTCTCGTGCAAAATTTCAGCTCGATTGGACCATTATACCCTTGTGCACGCGAAAAGCCTTTTCACGGGCAGGGCCTTTTTTGTCCAAATTTCGCCTGCGGGTCACGGATGAACGGTAGATTCATTATAGATGTGAACGTGACATGCTGATTCTCACAGGCAAGCTGGTTGATACCCTAAATGAAGCCCAATGATGTGGAAATTTGACAGGCTAATATCCCATCTCACAAGGACAAAAACGTGTCAGTTAGTGGGCCCAAAATACCATCATATAATCTAGAACTTCATCTCCATGGTTTGGCAAGAGATTGGAGTGGGCCCCTCTCGATTTAATTTAACTGAATTTGGTTGTGGGCCTGAGAAAATTTAGTTGAAGTTCTGATACACAGGCCCAAGTAAACCCAAGTTTAAAGAAGCTCCATCAAGGAATTTGGGCCTAGGCCCTGGTTCAAATGCTGCTAATAAGAGTTAAAACAAAACAGATATGCACTCCCTACAGACTATGGGTTAAAACACACAATAACATTATCCCAATAAAATAAATAGCATAAAATAAAAAGGAAGAGAAATCACCATGGGTTGCCTCCCATGAAGCGCTGAGTTTAGGTCTTAGCTTGACCGTCCCTTCTGTCAAGTTGTGCTCAGAGTGAAATGATCAACCTCCTTAACATAATCCTGCATGTAGTATGGCTTCACACGCTGACCGTTTACTTTGAAAATTTGTCCAGAGGTTGATTGGAGTTCAACACTACCATATGGGAACACCTTTGTAACAGTGAAAGGTCCCATCCATTTAGATCGCAACTTCCCAGGAAAGAGTTTAAGTCTGGAATTAAAGAGGAGCACCTTCTGCCCTGGTTCAACAGTAGAGGGGCTGATCTTCTTATCATGTCTGAGCTTAGACCTCTCCTTGTACAGCTTCGCACTCTCATAGGCATTGAAGCGAAATTCCTCCAACTCCTTTATTTGGTGCAATCGTAGTTCAGCAGCAACATTGGGATCCATGTTCAGCTTTTTAACTGCCCAAAATGCTTTGTGTTCTAATTCAACAGGCAAGTGGCAGGCCTTTCCATACAGTAGACGATACGGAGACATTCCAATGGGCGTTTTGAATGCTGTGCGATAAGCCCACAACGCCTCATCGAGTTTTAGAGCCCAATCTTTTCGGTTGCCTCCCCCTGTCTTTTCCAAGATGTGCTTGATCTCACGGTTGGAAACTTCAGCTTGACCGTTTGCTTGTGGATGATAGGCTAAGGTGCGCCTATGTTGCACTCCATATTTGGTTAAGAGCTTGTCGAAAAGCTTATTGCAGAAGTGACTCCCTTCATCACTAATAATTGCTCTAGGTGTTCCAAACTGGCTGAATATGTTGCGGCGAAGGAATTTGGTAACCACTTGAGCATCATTCTTCCTAGTGGGTATAGCTTCAACCCACTTCGAGAGGTAATCAACAGCCAGGAAGGATGTAAGAAAGCCCATCTGATGGTGGGAAAGGTCCCATGAAATCGATTCCCCATATGTCAAAAAGTTCGACTGGCATAATGCCAGTTTGGGGCATCTCTTGCTTCCTTGTAATCCCTCCCTGTTCGTTGACACCGATCACATGTCTTAACAAAGGTGTATGTGTCGTGAACATGGTTGGCCAATAAAACCCACTTTGTAGGATCTTTGCCACCGTCCTTTGTACTCCTAAATGGCCAGCATAGTCAGATGAATGACAATGCGTCAGTATGCTGTCCACTTCCTCTTCTGGCACACTTTCTGATGATCTGATCAGCACATAGCCGGTATAGAACAGGCTCATCCCAAATGTATCTTCTTGCATTAAAGAGGAACCTCTTCTTTTCCTGATAAGTGAACTCTGCAGGTACATAGTCACATGCATGGTAGTTCACTATATCAGCAAACCATGGCGTCTTTGCTTCAGCTACAAAGAGGTGCTCATCAGGGAAGGTGTCAGAAATAGTAGCACCTTGGGTACTACCTTCCCCTAGCTCGAGCCTTGACAAATGGTCTGCCACAGTATTAGAAGTCCCCTTCAAGTCTTTAATCTCCAGATCAAACTCTTGGAGTAACAAAACCCATCCGATCAACCTGGGTTTTGCATCCTTCTTGCTGAACAAATATCTCAGGGCAGCGTGGTCGGTGTAAACAATGACCTTAGTGCCCAGAAGATATGACCGAAACTTATCACAAGCAAACACCACAGCAAGTAACTCCTTCTCTGTAGTAGTGTAATTGAGCTGGGCCTCATTGAGTGTGCGATCGCCATAATATATTGCCCTGAAAATTTTGTCCCGTTTCGCCCAAGCACCGCTCCGATCGCAAAGTCACTTGCATCACACATCAGCTCAAAGGGTTGTGACCAGCTGGAGCCACTATCACCGGTCTTGAACTGAGCTTCTCTTTCAACACTGTAAAGGCCTGAAGGCAGTCTTCCGAAAATATGAAAGGAACATCCTTCTCTAAAAGCATGCTTAGAGGCTTGGCAATGAACTGCCGATAAAACCCTGCATGACCCAGAAAGCTCCGGATGCCCTTCACATTAGTGGGAGGAGGTAGACGCTCAATGGTGGAGATCTTTGCTCTATCTACTTCCAACCCAGCTGCGGACACTCTATGCCCAAGGACAACTCCTTCCTTGACCATGAAGTGACACTTCTCCCAGTTCAAGACCAGGTCCTTTTCCTTGCATCGGACTAACACGGTTTCCAGATTCCTGAGGCAGATGGAAAAAGATGAACCAAATACCGAGAAGTCATCCATAAAGACTTCCATAATGTCCTCCACTAACCCTTGAAAAATGGCCATCATACACCTCCTGGAAAGTAGCAGGTGCGTTGCAAAGACCAAATGGCATACGCCGGAAAGCATACGTGCCAAAAGGGCACGTGAATGTAGTCTTCTCTTGATCTTCGGGGCAATCGCTATCCTGGTTGTATCCAGAATAACCATCCGGAAAACAATAATATGGGTAGCCAGCTAACCGATCTAGCATTTGATCAATGAAAGGTAATGGAAAGTGGTCCTTACGCGTGGCTTTATTCAGCTTGCGGTAATCAATGCACACGCGCCACCCGGTCATCGTGCGGGATGGAATAAGCTCGTTGTTCTCATTGCGTATCACTTGTCATGCCACCCTTTTTGGGAACCACTTGCCCTGGACTAACCCAGGAGCTATCCGAAATGGCATATATGATGCCTGCTTTCCTCCACTTCAGAATCTCCTTGCCAACGACTTCCTTCATTGCAGGATTAAGCCTGCGTTGGCGCTCTACGGTAGGAGTATAAGACTCCTCCATCGGTATCTTGTGCATGCAGACCGCTGGACTTATACCTTTTATGTCATCCAGAGACCACCCCAGGGCCTGCTTATGCTCCCTTACGACTTCTAGTAGCTGTCTGGTTTCTTCTCTCGTTAAGGACGCAGCTACTATCACAGGATAACGCCCTTGTGTATCCAAGAACTCGTACCTCGGATGTTCTGGGAGTTGCTTGAACCGGCAACGGTTCGTGATTGCCGAGGATTCGATTGAGGATTTCAGCACTTCATAAGTCTCTTTCGGTTCCACCTCCGCAAAATCCCCTGCTGCAATTCGTGATCCAAGCTTTCGGTGATCAAGCTCTCTTCGAAAAAAAAAGCGTCCACGAATTCAGCAATCTGATCAATCCAATAACAGCTGGAATGATCATTCGCCTTGCGCATCGAACGCTCCATGTTGAACACCACTGCGTCTTCATCCACACGCAGCGACAACTCCCCTGAGTTTACATCGATCAAGGCCCTTCCGGTACTCAGGAATGGCCTTCCAAGAATCAATTGGACTCCTTTATCTTCTTCCATTTCCAATACAACAAAATCCACTGGGAAGATAAAGCGATCCACCTTGATTAAAACATCTTCAATAATGCCCGCCGGTTTTCCTATCGATCGATCAGCAAATTGTAAAGATATGGACGTGGGCTTTATGCCAGGCTAGCCCAGCCACCGATAGATGGACATTGGCATCAGATTTATACTTGCCCCTAAATCACATAGGGCCTGCTCCAAGTGCGAGGTGCCAATGGTACAGGTCAGCGTGAAACTACCCGGATCTTTAAGCTTGGGTGGTAGCTTGTGCTGCACCACTGCACTAATGTCATTGGTGAGAGCTACTATCTCACAATCAGTGTAACTTCTCCTCTTGGACAGTAGATCCTTTAGAAATTTGACATATCCAAGCATTTGTTCCAAGGCTTCTATGAAGGGGATGTTCACCTCCAGCTTCTTGAAGACATCTAAAAATTTCTGGAACTGAGCATCTAATTTCTTTTTCCTCAGCCTTTGAGGATACGGCATAGGAGGTTTATACGGAACGGGAGGGCTAACTTCATGCTGACGGCTTGTCGGTTGACTACTCCCAACCTTTTCTGTCTGGTCCTTACAGTGCTCAGCATCTCCTTCTTTAGCTTCCTCCTGGGCAAGCTGTTCGGACTCCTCCGTGGTTGGCTCGATTTTCTTCTCCCCAGCTGGTAGTTCTTTCCCACTTCTAAGCATTATAGCTTTGCATTGCTCCCTTGGGTTGACCTCGTATTGCTTTGGGAAAAGTGTTTGATGAAGATGGCCTAACCGCATTTGCCAACCGGCCAATCTGCCGTTCGATATTCTTCATGGCAGCCCCAAGATCCTGGGACAGACGTGGTAAGGGACTCAATCCTTGTCTCCCCCTTACTCATTCTGCCGGTTGCTTGCTTAGCAAATTGATAAAAGAAGTTCCGCATCTCTTCATCCTTTGCCTTCTCTTTGTCTTCCTCCTTCGTTGAGGCATCTTCTGGAACCCAGGAGGAAGTTGTGACTGAGAATGTTCTCCATACTGTGTTGCTCCAGTAGCAGGAACCTTATTCTGCCTTTGCCATAAGTAAGGCTGTTGTTGAAATTGGTGAGGTCCTCCTTGATTCTGAAAGTGGTTGGGCTGAGGAGGATTCTGGTACTGGTTTGGATTCTGATATTGTCGCTGAAATCCTCCACCTCGATTCCCAACATATTGGGCTTCTTCGTATAGCTGGGCTGTAGCAGCATCTTCAGAAACTGCCTTAGGTGGTTCAGTTCTGCCCTCCATGCGAACAGCCATTACTGACATTTGCTCTGTCAGTAACTCCATCTTCCTTGTCAACTCATCGAACTGAGTTGAATTTGACGAATTTGATACTGCAGCCACCGGCTCAGCTCTAGGGCGTCTGTCATTGGACCATTGGCAGTTTGACAACGCCATTCGCTCTATAAGCTCCACTGCTGCAGAAGGCTCCATCATCATGAACGCTCCTCCAGCGGCTGCATCTATCATGCTCCTTGTATTTGCATGCAGACCTGCATAAAAAGATTCGACTTGTAACCATTCTGGCCTGCCATGATTAGGACACCTCCTCACCAAGTCTTTAAACCGCTCCCAGGCCTCGTATAGCGACTCATCACCATGCTGGGTGAATTGATTTATCTGGCTCCTTAGATGAATAACTCTTGTTGGTGGAAAGTACTTGGAGAGAAACTTCTCCACCATTTGGTCCCATGTGTGTATGCTGCCAGCAGAGTGGACTGGAACCAACCAAGAGCTCGGTCCTTCAGGGAAAACGGGAAAAGTCGCAGCTTAATGGCGTCATCCGAGACTCCATTAATTTTGATGGTGTCACAAATTTGCAAGAATCGCGCCAGATGGTTGTGTGGATCATCTAGCGCCGAGCCTCGGAATGCATCTTGCCCAACCATTTGCAGTAGCGCAGGCTTTAGCTCGAAGTTGTTTGCTTGGACCGGCACCCTTCTGATGCCTGAATACTCATCCGATAAGTACAGGTCTAGCATAATCCATGAAGGTCCTTGGCTGATAACCTCCTTGGCCGTTGTGTCCCTGATCTTCCCTTGCTCTGTTTTCAGCCATGATTTCTTCACACACGGTATGTAAGCCTTCCAATCGCTGTTCAGCCGCAGCCAATACCCTCTCGAGCTCTTCATGCTCTCGCAATGTTCGTTCGATTTCGGGATCGTATGGTAATAGCTCACCCCTGGTGTGACGCATACACAGAGGAATTTTCTCAAACACCTAAGGTGCACTCCTGACACGTAGCAAAAACAAAAAGATACCAGGTAACACCGTACTAGCAAAAGTACAAGAAAATAAAATTCCAGATCACAAATAAACTTGAGCACCTAATGTCACTTAGTCCTAACAACGTTTGGCGTGCCTCCCCGGCAACGGTGCCAAAAACTTAACCCGCATAAATTATGTCTGAAGGTTTTGCAGCAAGTGCACTGGTCAAGTAATAAAATGGAGTATTAAGACTCCGGTTGTCGAACCCACAGGGAGGTAGCTAATGCTGTTAAGCAGCAAGCACTAAGCTAACAAGTTGATTTTATGTCTGGACAATTGATGTTTGTTGTGCAAATATTTTGAACAAAAAGATATTAAATCAGAATGTTGGCAAGCGGTTGGTATAGACATCTAGGGTCACAATGATTACCACCCAATCGATTGTACTAATCTGGTTATGGCTCTTGTTCTTGATTTATGTTCTAGTTCAAGTTCATGTTGATTATCTCCTACCTATCTTACATTTGGTCCATGCTAAGATAGATTTAAGGCTTTTATCCCATTTGGTCCATGCAAATAAAAGTGATCAAGGTAGACAAACAATCTAATAGTTGCCGACTTGGTCTATCATGCAATATTAAATCTAATTCACTAGTGTTCCACCCTTAGACAAGGGCTAAGATTACCTAATCATGCATAAATCAGGCATTTGCTTTCATACAAGTGAATTAAACAAGAACTGAATTTTATTTTATTGAACAACCATAACCAAACTGACTACAATTTCTTGGGGGCTACATTGCTCCCCTAGACTAACAAGACTACTCCATAATCATGATAAAAACAATAACAATCATAGGAAAGAACATGATTACAGTACCAGGACAATAAAGGAAGACCCCAAGATGAACCAGGACTCCGGCCTCCAAAGACTCCGGCGTCCTTGCCCAAACTCACTCCTTGCCAAGGACAATCCGATCTTTTAGCAATGGCTATAGCTCTTTTCAGAACTCAGATCAGATTCTCCCACTCAAGATGATTTACAATGCTTCCAAAGACCCCTATTTATAGGTTTTAGTGGGCTAACTTAGGGTTACAAAAGGTGTGCCCTAATTATAAATGTGGTCGCAGCCAAAACGATGTCGTTTTGGTTAGTGACACTAATCGACGTTCTAGGCGAAATAAAACTCAAACTACACCAAATTTGACCCCAGTTCTTTAGAGGAAAATGATTAAAACAACAAAATACATCATTGGGAGCACAAAAATGCTTGCACGTGAGAATGCACGTGAGAAGACCCTTTTCACGTGCAGCTCCAATTTGACTCAAATTTGCTCCAAAGCTTCCTCTTGAGTTGTAGAAGGCATCCATGCAATAAAATCCTTGCACGTGAGAAGGCATTTCACGTGCACCTTGATTTTGCCTTCATTTTGCTTCCCTCTTCTTCCTATAGCTTCCTTGTGAGTTGATGGAGTGATCTAGCCAAAGTGTGTGGGACAAGGTTGCTCCAAAACCTGCCAAAAACACTCAAAAAGTACCACTATACACCAAACAGGGTCTTCCTAGGGGTTAGAGCAAATATGTCGAAAATAACATGCAAATAGGTACAAAACATACGCTAAAACACCCTATATAAGGCATAGGATAACGGCATAAATGCACGTTGTCAGCCATCTTTTAACAATACATGGCTAGGTGTGTCCTCGGACAACGGGTCCCATTGAACTTCTCAAACTCCGGCATCTTGAATTTCGGTGGCAGCACCTCTCCAGGGACTAAGCATAAGTCTTGTGGGCTAATCATGCCATAGCTGTCGATGCCTTCTACAGCTTTCAATCTTTCCTCCAAGCATCTCAGAGCAAGAGACTCAACATTCTCCTTAGGAGCTGGGGAAGCCACCACTTCCATTATATTTCCTGTTGCGGGCATAGTGAAATGAGTTTGATTTGGAGTAGGGGGTTGTGCCATGGCGGGCTGATATGTGGGTGCCTGACTTGGACCCAGATTAGGTGGCAGAACTGCCTCCTGCGCCTATTCTTGTTGGTGATTTGGGGTTCCTCTTGCCGGGATTCTTTCTCTTTCTTCAGTTATCTTGGTGAGCATGTCCATCATCAAAGCCATTTGCCCCTACAGGGCTTGTTGTGATTATTCTAAACCCATGAGTCTGTTCTCTACTTCGTCTGCCATTGGTTCTGGCTGTGATACCTGATTGCGGCGAGATCTGAGATTGTAAGAGTGTGCAATCCTGGAGAAAGGCTGCTACACACCTGGGTACAAGAGAATTTTTATTTGATTTTTCATTTGATATGCATGTATGCACGAATGTGCATGCGGAGGGTTAGAGAAACAAACGACTTTATTACAAACACAACACATAATACAAACACACAATACAAACATACAATGCTGAAATGCCATGTAAAATGAAAGCTATCACTACATGATCTTAAGGCATTCTCTCAATCATCTCCTAAGTAGCACGACGCCCCTCTTCCTCTGGGGTGGTCGCTCACCTGCCTCCTCCCTTTGCTTTAATATGAACTCGATCTGTTTTTCCCTCAGTCGTAACCACTGTAGAGCTCCTTCTAGAGACGCTTCTAAGCTCTGAATCTGCTGCCTTAGGGTCTGATTTTCTTGGAGGACAGCTCTCATGTCTATAGTTAACTGTGGCTTGTGTTGTGCCCTCCAAGATATGTATGCAGGATAAACACCAGGTTTTGGACTGTTGGGCTGGATCTTGTGTGGGGTGGACCATGCCTAATACATCTTTTTGCCTTTTTCTGTGAGCATGGTTCTGTCATAGGTGAAGTCACAATCCTCCATGCCGAATAGCACAGGGATAATCTGATGATGCCCAACTTATCTTCCACCCTGTAATGGTGCATATGCGGTTCCTCCACAAGGACCTAAGAGTGGGACCCAATTATAGTCCCCGCAGCTATAAGTCATGGAGACCACCAGCATCCAAGGAGCAGTCCACGTAATGTTAGCTTCTATGAGGTTCTCTAACTTCTTCTTCTAGCCTTCAAAGTGTTGAGGTAAACTCCATTTGCTGAGAAGAACATCCAATAGTGTCATGGCCAGAAACTGATAAACAACAGGAAAACGAGGAACACTACAAGGGAAATGACCTTGCATCCAGGTGCATAGAAGAGGCAGGCATCCCATGAACTATCCTGAGCCTTTATTCCTCAGATAAGTAAAAGACCGAATGGTTTCTGCCAATATAGCAGGAGTAGGGTCACATCCTTTGAGTGCACTTGCTGGACGGAATCTATAATTGCTCCATCGATGTGGGCCGGTATCCTCGGGCAAATGACTAGCCTGTATACAGCTAGCGTAAGCAATTTATGTGCCCTACTTCTGTTGCGGTCTGTATCATGTCTTTGATTGTTGCCCATGGAAGATATTCCCGCCCACCATAGGTTGTGGCCGCTGGTGAGTCCCATAGTGGCTTTCCCATTATCTCAGCAAAGGCCCTTCGACATGATCTTTTGGGCTCCAGTAGATAGATCTTCCAGTTGTTTTCTGCAACTGGGATATCCAGTAATCTTCTATATTCCTCTATGGTGGGAACAAAATCTACACCATTGAAGTCAAAACACCGCCGTCGAGGCTCCCAGAAATATATGGCTGCCCCGAGCAAATCCTTGTCGGCTAGTAGCTCGGTTACATTCTTCTATGATGACATGTTCTACGTTGTGTGCTTCTCCTGGTGGAAAATCTCCAACGCGAAGTTGGATGTCGCCAGATGCTTGGGCCACTGCTGCGACAACCTCTTTATCCTGAAGGCCTTTTAAGAGATGACTGAAAGTTGCCATGCCTATATGAATGTCATGTTATGCATGATGACAGGTTAGGATGGCAGTTATGGTAGTTAAACACACATCAAGGTAAATAGACCGGACAAAAGAATAAACCAATAACAATATGTGTAGGGGATGACTTAAGGACTACCCTACAAAACAAAGGTTAGCATTTGATGAAATGAGCAAACAACATGTGGGTCAATGCCCCTGATGGGCTTCTATTGTTACACCTATCTTATTCGCTGGTCCCCAAACTTCCTCAATAGAGGGCTCCATACACCATGGGATTTACCGGAGGGGGGTCTTGAAAGGGCGTGCCATAAAAGAACCTCAAGCTTGAATAAGGAGTCCGAGGCCCCATTGCGGATAATGATCAACGCGCTGGGGACCGTACTGAACCTCGCTAACCTAAATTGTGATAAACCAAGGTATAGGGTTATGCATGAATGTAACAGATAGGGAAAGCAGTAAATCATAACTATCATGGCATGTTTTTGCATTTACAGTATAAAAGAACAAATATGATGGCAGTTAAAGTAAATAAATCACAATTGAAAATGACAGTTATTATGGCAGTTAAAGTGTACAAATAAATCATAATCAGGTAAATATACAAAAATAAAATAACCTCCTATTCCTAATGCTGGAGCTAACTCTCTAAAGTTTGTATTTCCCCAGCAGAGTCGCCAGCTGTCATCACTCATGTTCGTCCGTGTAAGGACCCGTACCTTGAGTTAGTCACAGTTTTGCCTTCTGAGTTGAGTTTTTCTAGATTTTGACCTAGTAAATGGACTCCAATGAATTCACGTGCAAAAGGAAAGATGCTTAGAATGATGTCCTCTATCTACCACAGAAGTTTCAGGCCAAATGGACGTGTATGTGAGGTGCACGTGATATGGGTCCAATTCACGTTCAAGTGTGGTTGTCTTCTACATGATGCAAGGAGGCTAGGGGTGAACTTTGAGAGCATTTGGAGGGCATTTGGAGTTGCACGTGAATTGGGGAATTCACGTGCAAATTGGCGTGCAGCCATATTTTTGCATGGTTCCCTTGGTTTTGACATTCTAATGATCTTTCTCCAAAGGACCATGTTGAAATTCTGAGTATTTTGGCCTATATGGGTGCGGAAAGGTGCTAACTGGTGTGATCAAAACTACGTCGTTTTGATCCTGGGATTCACTTAATCAAAACTACGTCGTTTTGATGTTGTGTTGTCTATATAAGGAGGAGAAGCCCCTCAGTTTTAGGGTTAGGGTTTGTTGCTCCACCAGCCGTCGCAGAGAGAGAGGGAGAGGGAAGGAGAGCTCCTGGTTGCTGCCGGGCGTCTTGCGTGGGTGGTCGGTGCTTCGTGGGTGGACGGCGTTCGACGTGGGATCGGGACATTGCTGTGTTGTTGCGTTTTACTTGAGGTAGGGGTTCTGTTCTTCCTAAATCCTCCTCTGTCCTAGGGTTCTAGGGCAGATTATGGGTTATATCTGTTATATATACATATGTAATCCATATAGGTGTGATCTCCTATATGGATGTTGGCCTTCAATGGCAGTTTTTGATGTATTCTGGTGTTGGATGGTGAGTGCATATTAAGTGTTCGATAAAATGCCTGTGTGGATGTGTCTGTGTGAATATGCCTAGTATGTGTTTGATAATATGCCTGTGTGGCTGGGTTTGTGGGTTTGTGAATGTATGCATGTTAAGCGTTTGGTAAAATACCTGTGGAGACTCGCATGTCAAGTGTTTGATTTTATGCCTGATGGGCTGTGCGAACTAAGTGTTTGGTATTATGCTTGTGAAAGTGTGTATGCTACGTGTTTGGTTTAATGCCTGTGTGACCTTATATGCTGTGCTTGTGGAACCCGGTGGCTGTGGAAGCCCGGGACTATCTGTTAGCCTGGGTCGCTAAGCCTATATGGCCGTGGATATGTTAGCCTGTGTGGCTAAGCCTGAGAGGCCGTGGATATGTTAGCCTGTGTGGCTAAGCCTGAGAGGCCGTGGATATGTTAGCCTGTGTGGCTAAGCCTGAGAGGCTGTGGATATGTTAGCCCGTGTGGCTAAGCCTGAGTGGCTGTGGCAATGTTAGCTTGTGTGGCTAAGCTTGTGAGGTCGTGGATAGGTGTATGCCTTGTGAATGTGGAATACAACCTGTTTACATTTTATTGTCACTACACTGCACCTGTACACACCCATGTAGACGCTAGGAGCATGGGATGGGTTGGGGAGACATGATCCCTACTGAGCTGTGGTTGCTCACCCCTCCCTCTATGTTGTGTTTTCTTTCAGGAACATACAGGCGTTAGGAGGGACCCCAAGGTGGAAGACCTTATTTACCTTACTGTTTACCATTTGTTATTGTTATGAGAATTGATGTAACCCCAATGGGGATGGATTGAAAAGAGGATTGTTGTAATAAAGACTATTTTGGATTGTGGATTGCTTTATTGAACCCTACTGTTTTGAATGTGTTGTGGATGTTTAAAATGTAATATTCTTGATTTGTATCCTAACCCCTTTGCCCTCCGTGTGGGTAAAAGGGGAGTCACGTGCCGTTTTCCTCGGGTTGGAAATCCGGGGCGTGACAGTCCGAGCCCTTTTGGGGTGGGCTCAAACTAAACCAATGGTGAGAAATTTAGAGTCACCACCAACCATTTTTGGGGTACAGTTGGATACCCTCTACCGTGAGTAGAAAAAAAATGTGGCTTGCGTTATCAGAGAAGGGTTCAAGAGTTGGTTACGTGTAGGGAAGGATTAGCACCCCTATAGTGCCATTTCGGTATTTATTTTCGGATAAGGAGGTTTTCTATTTATTTTTACTGCTGTGATTGGGTTGAGTCTCCTAGAAAGTCTATGTTTTTATTTGGTTAAGTTATTTGTTAAAGTTATGGTTAAAATTGATATACCTTAAATTTCTAAACGGAATCCTAAAAGTTTTATTTTGCTTTTTTTGTTTAAAGTGACAAATGAAATCCTAAGGGTTTTTTTAAGCTTTTAAAAACAAATTTTTTGTCTTTTTTTTTTTTTTTTTTTTTTGTTTTTTCTGTATATTTTTTTGTTTTGTTAAAAACGTTTTGTAGTTTTTTTTAGTTTTTTTTTTTTACAATTTTTGTTGTGAAACATTTTTTGTTTTGTTTTGTTTTGTTTATTTATTTATTTGTTTTTTTAAATAGCTAAAACTAAGGACTAAAACATGTTATTTTTCTTTTGGAAAACGTGTTCTCTTTTTCTTTTGTGTTTTTTGTTTTTTTTTTTGTTTTTTGTTTTGAAATGATAAAACTATGAACTAAGTTATGTGTGTAATCGTGACATCCACAAATGAAATAGCAACTCTTTTTATTCTTTTTTTTAATCTCCTCCCTTTTTCTTTTTCTTTTTTCTCTGTTCTTTCTTTCACACTATGCTTTACGTATTACAACATACCACATTTACAACAAACACAATGAAAATACAGCACCTGCCAATAGAAAGGGAAATACAAGAAAAATACAATATGTACCAACAACATAAAAAGAAACAAAATACAGGAAAATACTTAGGAATTACACCAAATGTAAACATAAATAAGCTAAACAATAGGAAATAAATGAATATGAAACTGACTTTAGAGCTTCGACACCGGGCTGCCGTGTGAATCCTATCCACGCAAATAGTCGAATCTCCAAATTTCGAGTGCAAATGACAGATATCAGCCGGGACTTGGAGAGGAGTGAGAAAAGGAGTTTTTTTGTGTTTTTGATTTTTGTTTTGTTTTTGAGAAGGGAACTCGCAAGGAAAGAGTGAGAATATGAAAAGTTTTTCTTTTTTGATTTTTTTCTTTTGCTGGTAAAAAGAAAAAAACTAGAATGAGATATTCAAGAAAAAAGGAGTTTGAAAGAGAGGTGGAAAAGAGCGACTGAATTTTCCTGGGTTCACACACTTTGTTTTTGTTTTTTTTTTTTATGGAAAACAAAACTGAGAAAGAGAAGTTGGGTGTTCCTCTGGCCATAAGCTCTGGGCGATTTTTGGTTTCAGAATGGCAGAAAGTTGTTTTTTTGGATGCTGGAGTTGGGCAAATTTGAGAGAGAATAGTAGCAAATCAAGGAAGGGTTTTTTTGGGGCGTAATCTGGGTGTTTTTTTTTGGGTTTAGGGAGTTGGGTGTGAAAATGGCAGAAGAGCTTTTCATTTTTTTTTTTTTTGAACGTCCTCTCTCTCTTAATCGCGTGGACAGAAGGCTGGATTTAAAGGGGTTGGTTACATCTCATTAATTGCTACATTTAATGCTTTGTTGGGTGTATTATTAATCCCAGTATTATTAATTTCCAAATTCTATGCTTTGTCGAGTGGACTGTCGACCTATGATTGCCTTTTTTGGTTTTTTATTGACACATGTGACTGACAGGCATTGAAAAGCATCTTTGACAAAATGGCCAACTAATAAAACATGTCTCGTGAGCAATCATTGAGAGAGCTAGCGAGAGAGGCCAAATAGCGAAGGTAGAGGTCAAAGGGTCAGAGTGTCGGTAGGTTGATGGTCGATGGTCAACGGGTCGAAGGTCAACGGTCAACGGGTCGAAGGTCAAGGGGCGAAGGGTCGGTAGGTCAGAGTGTTGGCAGGGTCGAAGGTCACGAGCCGAAATCAACAGTCGAAGTTAATGGTCGAAGACTCATAGGCTCCGAGGCTTCGAGTCTTCGAGGCTTCGAGGCTTCGAGTCTTTAATTACCCTTTTACCCCCACCTAAAATGCCAAAACAAACAACCTTTTGAAGATTGTTCGGGAAGACCCGTATTTGCCTAAATAGATGTTTTGGAGAATTTCGCATACTCACTTTTCCGAGCGGTTTGACCAGGGGCATTGACCATCTTTTGGCAAGTTTGACTTTTTCAAACGAAAGTCGTTTTGGCCATAATTTCTTCGTTTTATATCGGAATTGAGCTTAGTCAAGTCGTTATTCTCCAAATTTCCTCCTCTATCCCCTGGTATTGGTCTTGGGGTACTTCAGGGACTTGTACAAAGGTTATCCATTTTGGGCTTCCATGTTTGTGTAAGTGTATCCATTTATGGACCTGTTCAACAAGGTATATAGAAAAACATGGGGTTAGTATGTCCAACCCAGACAAAATGGGGTCCAACACCCATTATCTCCAAATTTAATTGTCCAGCTGCTTTTCTCACTGCATAAATTCAAAAGCCTCTTGTTACCTATCATATGTGATGTGCAACCACTATCAAGAATCCAGGTAGTATCATTACTATCTGCTTTTAGTGCAACTTCAGCAACATTCGCCTTTTCAACTGGTCAGTACTCTATCTTGATAGTTGGAGTTTTTCTCTCTTCCTTAACTTGCTAAATCTTCACTGATTTTGCTTCTGCTGTAGCTGGTCTCCTCTTCTGTCTAGTAGCCTGTGCAGGCAAGGTAGTCATACATATCCTTGCAATATGACCATTCCTCCCACATCTATAATAGTAGGTATAACTCAAACCATGTCTAGACACTGCTCCTCTTGGTTTATAATACAAATCAGCATAGTTCATGGCCTTGTGGCCAACTAAACCACAACTGAAGCAGTAACCAGCAAATCTTCTGTTCTTCTTGGTCTTGATTTGGATTTTATGCTTGGAGATCTTTTTCTTTTTAAAATTAGTGGTCTTCACCACCTTGGGTTTCTCAATAGACTTTAAAACCTTCTGACTAGTTTCAACATTCTTGCCACTGATTTTAGGAGCAATTTGAACATCCTCCATTGTGGATGCTAATATTGAGCATTCTGGTTTTCTATTATCTTTGTTCTACAACTTTACTCTTAGCTCAACCACTTTAGCCTCTAGTCTTTCTATATTTAATCTTTCTGCCTCAAGCTCTTTTGTGAGATCATCAGTAGTCTAGTATACTCTTCTATCTGCACGTTAGAATTTAACAAGAGCTTCTTAGAGCCTTCATACAAAGCTACAAACTATTTGCTTTCTCTTTTTAGAGACTTAATTCTTGCTCTTTGCTGAATAATTTTCTTTAGAGCTTGATTTAACTCTTTACCAAAGTCATAATCAAGTTTTGGTTCATTTTCTTCTTGCTCTTCACTTTCTTCTTCTTCTTGTGAAGATTCTTCTCCTGAATGGCTTGGTTGTTGAATAATAGCCATAAAAGCATGCTCTTCAACTGAATCATATGCTTCCTCCTCTCCTGAATTGGTATCATCAATGACAGTACTAAAGTAGCTCTTAAGCTTCATCAATTTCTAATCAGCTGTCAATTTGCTTTTCTTTTAGTAGAAAGGCTTCTTCTTTGTGAACCTATCTTTTTCATCTTCTCTGTCTTCAGCATTGAATTTTTCACTCGGACATTCTTGAGCAAAATGTCCTTGGCCTCCACAATTAAAACACTCGATAGATGTCTTGTTCTTTCCTTTGCCTTTTAGACTTATCTTCTTTTTAAACTTCCTAGATAACAAATCCTAAAGTAACTTATCTTCTTCATCAGAATCATCCATACTAGTTAACTCGTCATCCTCCTTTAAAATTTTAGCTTTCCCTTTCTTAGCATGAAAAGCTAACTATTTTGTCTCGTTTTCCTTCTTCTTGGAGGTAGACACATCGGACGCAGCATAGTTGGAAACTCTCATTTCATATGCAATAAGGGTACTTCTCAGTCCATCCAAAGTCATAGTGTCATATTGTCCACTCGCTTCAATAGCTGACACCTTAGGATTACACACAGCCGACAGTGATCTTAGAATTTTCTTTACAACCTCTGAATCTGATATAACATAGCCATGCCCTCTGTAAAGATTAATGATGTCATGGGCCTTATTGAAGAAATCATCCAGTTATTCACCTTCAGACATTCTCAAAGCTTCATACTGTGATTTATACACTTGCAATTTTGGCTTCAATGACCTTGGTATCTCCCTCATGGATACCTCGCAGCTTGTTCCACATGTCAAAGGCAGTATTACATTGCAACACTCTTGGGTATTTTGTTTCAGATAAGGCAGTCACAATAAAATGTTGTGCCATAGCATCAGCCTCATAACTCCTTCGATCGGCATCATTCTAGATATCAGGTCTCTTTTGACAAGTATACTTGCTAGTTATTGCTTGAGAAATAAAAATACCTTGAGCAGCAAGGTATTTTAACATCCTACCTTTCCATCTTTGATAGTTTGTACCATCAAAGCTCGGTACACAAGTTCTCATACCCATACCAGAAAGATCCATCACTTAGGAATAAAAACAATCACCTCCCAAGCAGATCTAAACCAAGCTGTTAAGCCTCTAAGGTTCAACCCGCTCTGATACCAATTGAAATTCCCAGATACGCACTGAGAGGGGGGGTGAATTGGTGTATCAATATAATTTTTGTACCCCTTTGCTTTTTACCCGTGATAATCTCGTTAGTCAATTCAATTACTGTATTTTTATGCCAAACAAAAAGAAACGACAATAATGAGGCACACAACAATTACGTGGTTCACCCTACAATTTGTAAAGCTATGTCCATGGCGTGATTAGCAATTTGCTAACCACAGAATCTCCACTATGCGGTTTAGGATAGCACATTACTACCCAGGGCTCACTGCCTCAATACAAGATTGGGGAACTCTGCCCTTAGGGTTCACTACCCAATTACAATCTTCTCAAAATCTAAACAATGATTGAATCACACTAATTCCAGCCTCACAATCATAATAAATTGATTTCTCAATACCAAAGCCTAAACAGACCAAAATACAAGTTGATTTCGATCACGAACCTGTGAGAAATCTAAATAGCAGCTCTTGTTGTTGTAGACTAGCCCTTTAATTCTAGGGTTCCTCCTGCGGATCTCTTGGGTGACTAGAACACACCGACTGATTTATGATCTTCAATTGATGTTTAATCACTCTAGCTCTCTTTCTCTCAAGTATTTTCAATAGATATGCTCTGGAGCTCTCTATCTTCCCACACCATAGATTAGGATGAAATTCAGAATTATATATCCACATATAACCCTAATCTCCTCTTATATAACCAGCAACCAATTCCTAGCCATTGATCTATTTCTCTGAGTTAATCTTAGCCTTTGGATCTAGGTTAGAGCCTCTCTCTTAACCTAATAAAGTGTCCAATTCTCCACTGTTGATCTATTCTTGAATAGATCTTAGCCCTTTATCTGGTGAACTGTGCTCTACATGCGCTGTTGTTGGTATTCTAACCATAACTTTCTCCACAGTGCTCGAATTCACTTGAGGTCAAAAGCAAAGTTGTATATATTGAAGTCCTCTATCCACTGGTGAAAGTTGGTGCAATTCTGAGCTAAAATGGCCTACACATGACAATGCACATGACAATCATTCTATTTGGACGTATTAGGTGAAAACTTTCTCTACAGAGCTCAAAACGACTTGAGAAAATCAAACTTGTAGAGCTTGAAGTCGTCTATCCATTGGTAAATTTTGGTGCAATTCGGAGCTAAAAAAAGGCTGCACGTGTCCATGCACGTTATATCATGCTGTTTGCACGTCATATCAGATTTCACTGGAATCGCTTTTCTAGATCTCCTCTTTCATATGGTGCAATTTGGTCTTGAATGGATGTTTATTTCTATCTTTACTTCAGGCAACAAGGGCTTTGATTGACTAAACTGTGGTTGACAACAATGACAACATAATCACTTTTGCCAGCTCTTAACAACTCACATTCGAAATAACAATCAACGCTTCCTTACTCCGCATGAGTAAAAGGTCCGGATGGCTTACTCTGTATTAGCTCTTCCTTACTCTGCATGAGTAAAAGTTCCAGATGTCTTACTCCGTATTAGCGCATCCTTACTCCACTTGAGTAAAAGGTTCGAATTCCTTACTCCGCATTTTCTTGTCCTTACTCCTTGCGAGCAAAGGACTTGGGTCCTTATTCTGTATAAGTTGTTCCTTACTCCACATGAATGAGAGACTTGGATTCCTGACTCCGTGTCTTCATGTCCTTAGTCTGCTTGAGTAGAAGACTTAGCTTTTTACTCCGTGACAGTTTTCTCTTACTTAGTACGAGATGTAGACTAGAATTCTTATTCCGTATCTATTTAACTTAGTCCATTTAAAGTGTAAGACGTGGATTCCTTAGTCCGTAACTTTAAGCATTTGGTCTGCACGAGTGATCCTTATTCCGTATAAAGACTTAGTTATTTACCAAGTGTTTGACGACACTCACGTTGGTCCAAATTAGGATTATGTATCATGTCCTTAGCTTTGCTCTCACGAGTGAATGTCTAGATTAAGGTTATATCTTCTGCAACAACAAAGAATAAGCATACAAGGTCTCAAATCAAATTACATAGGGTTTTATACGCATCATCCAAATTCTAGGCTTGATCCAACAATCTCCCCCAATATGAATATGCCAAAACCCTTTGTAATCTGATCTAGTAAGTGAAGCAAAAAGATAACATAAAAAAATAAAGATAACTTCCACATTCCATTTAATAAGCAACAAGAGTATAATTCATCCTTGATACAAGAATTTTACATTAAAGTGTATAAGGCTTACTATACTTGAAGATCATTGTTGCTGCTTTCTCACGATGCTCCATTATTTGCTCCATTGTAAAGTTGAGGATGTCGTTCTAGTCTTCATCCACCTTTATGAAGGACTTGATGAAGAAACAGACAAGCGCTCCGCAACTATCTCCATCAGGCTGTTGGGGCACATTCTTCTTGCTCTAGATCGCCACTTTCAGCTTTTCAGTAGGGGTCAAAGGTGTTTGACCAATTTCTTCATAAAGCCCAGATTGCTTTACAGCTTCTGTCAGCCGAAGTCACAATGGTTCCAATTGATTCTTTCTTACTTTGTTTTCCACATCCTGATGAGAATCAATTAGGAGCATCTGCTTTGACGGAATCAGAAAAACAATCAGCATAAAATGCAGAGTTTTGATCTGATATGGAATGAGGACAAAGGTAAGATCTCTCCATGGTTTGCTGTCCTCAGCAATTCCGTCAATGAAGGTCCAGATGTGGGTTACGTCTGGAAGATAAGCCTCAGACCAACATGGCAAGATGTCAGAAATGTGTCCATCCTTGTACAGAGACAGAAATAGCCTCACTCTATTTTAACTGCCTGAGAGAAGTTATCTATATCATCAGTGGTAAGCACACCCTTCTCAGAATATAAGGTTCGTCTATCTTGAGGTGAGAAGGGAGACATATCCGTTAGACATCTTCGCTCGGCAGTAGAAGTGGCATACTTGGTTATTGCATTATAAACACTTCCATCCGCATCATGAGGATCAAGAGTTGCGTATGATGGGAGGAAGGTGACATCCACAGATGGAGAGGTCGAAGGAGGAGCTGCACTTGAGGAGCTGGGCTGAGAGAAGTGGCTACATTTGGGGATAGGAACTCCCGGAGGAAGTGTAAATGCAGGCCGCTTACCAGCAGGAGCATAGGGAGCAGAGGAAGTTACAGCATGATCAGATGCACTTTCTCCCCCATTTTGGCAGGTCACCGGGGAGCGGCCGGAGCACGATCCATAGTGTGAGCCAAGCCCACAAAGAAGGTAGACAATGAATGAACGGATGAGGCTACAAGATCCATCTTCTGCTCGATGGAAGTGGAAGAGTCGGTTAGGGCGGAGAGGAGTTGGGCGCCTCGAGCATTAACCTTTACGGCGATAGCAGCAATTTGGGCGCTCTGGGCATGAGTGTGGCGGTCCAGCTGTGCAGAGAACACAACGTTGGAGTGAACCATGCCAGAAAAGGCACGCCCAAACGCAAACTCTAGTGCTTTGGAGGACTGCCCCGCATGAAGTCAGTAGGAGGAGAGAGAGATTGATCATCAGTAGCAGAGGGAGCATCCGGAGCATCGGAGGCATCCGGGGCAACAGATCCACTTTGACTAGAGAGATCAACAACGAGAATAGCAGTAGCAAGAGAAGAGGGCCTGGCCTCAGTAGGGGAAGGAACCCGTGAGTTATGGGCCGGTTCGGAGGTAACAGCAAATGGGGCATCAGGAAGGGAGGCCGGCATAAGAAAGTCATGGTCCAAGTTCCAAATGATCATGGCTTCCGGGGTTTGGGTGTTATAGGTATAATACTCCCGGAGAACGTTGTCGGGGATGGTTATTGTGCAGGCAAGGCTGAAAGAGAACCATTAGTCCATAAGAGTGTCGGCGGGGAGATGGTCGAGGTAGTCATGAGGTTGAGGAAGTGGGGGCAAGGGCACTTCCAGGAGGAGAGGTAGGGACATCAGCTACTGCCACATCAACAGCAGTAGCAACAGCAAGAGAATCAAGGGTGAGGACATCAGTAGCAGAAGGTGCTGATGAATCAGCTGGGGGACAATTGGGCTGAGACAGCCATGCAACCTCGGGAGATGGAAGGAGCAGCTACGGACCGAATTCGGGAGGACCGGTGGGCAGAACTGACCTCAGGGGTAGAGTTGTCGACTGGGTCACCAACCGAGCTACCCTGTTGTTCCAGAGTAGGGAGGAGGCGGATAGCAGTAGAAGGCTGGTGGGCCGTCAAATTCCCGTTAGGAGTTAGATGGTGAAGATAGAAGGCCTAGGGAAAAGGGATAACACCATGTCCATTGAAGACGGATGTAGATGCCAGAAGACGATGCTGAGGATCCACCCAAAAGATTGATTCTTTGGGTTGTTGCCCAGCAACCGAAACAAGAAAGTCCCCCAATCCATTGGGAGACCCTCATAGACTCCGTACATGGCTAGAAATAGGTCGTACGGGACGGAGTCAAGGGCTGTTGTGTGACCCAGAAAGCACCGACTCATGATGGTCGTCATACATTTGTAGCGACCCTAAAAGGACTTTAGCTTATATTCCTTCCCTTTGTAAGTGCAGCCCATGGAAGCTGCCATTTCTTTTGGGTCTGGTCACTGATGAGGACCGGAAGGGAGATGGAGAGCGGCACGAAGGACATTTGGGGTGATGACAATGGATTCACCCCTAACGGTGGAACGGATGGAATCGGTAATGCAACGAACGGTGCGATAGAACTCATCAATATCATCAACAAAAAGATCTACCGGATCAGAGACGAGGTTTAAGATATGACTAGCCTCAAGTAAAGGGCGTAGCTCCAGAAACCATGCCGAACGATTGGAAATAGCGTTCCAATCAACCAGATGGCCTGGATTGATGCCGGAGAGAGCAGTTCTGGGTGCCATTGGAAATAGATTGAGAGAAGGGAAAGGAAATTTAGGGTTTGAAGAAGATGAAGAGCGACGATGAAATGTGAGAGTGATAAGTCACTCTTGCTTGAAGGCTTATGATATATATAGCAGGTCAGTGGATGCTGGCGGGTCTAGCGTTTAAGCGAAATGAACAGTGAACCACCTGACAATCAGATGTCATTAGATTTGATAGTTGGCGGCCCCAAGTAAAGAGATGACGTGCAGGTAGTAGAACCAAGCATTTATGACAGTTGTATGCCTTCTTCCGGAAAATAAAGTGACTAATTGCCCGGCTCGAGACGGGCATTTAATGGACTATCATTATCCCTCCTCAAAAATACGCAATGTAAGATAATACTGTGTTCATCACAATTTGAGAGTTCAAGAGTCAGTAGGAATTGAACTGACTATTATCCGGGGTAAAGATAATCCGTAAAAGAATATCCAGATGAAAAATAGACTGAGTCCATAGAAACAGGTGTTGTAAGAGAAAGATAGATTCCTTTGCTGTCTTGAAGTCGGATAGAAAAGAAGTACCACAATACTTCAAATCCGAGACATCAGACAAGATATATATCGGTGAAATGCAAAGAGAATATGAACCTGTAGCTTTACGAAGATAAACTAAAAGCTAATCAGACTATAACTGTGATTTCATCCACCAGGCATTCCGAGTTAACCCATTTCATTTCTTCAACCAGGCATGTTAATATTGCAATCAATATGAAAAAGCATTGGATATGTGGTGAGAGATGGAAATTGGAATCATGAAATCCTAAGGAGGTTTTATTCATATATCTTTAATTATGTTAGTTTAAGCGACTTCAGTCTGGAGACGCAAGCATCCTCCCACTATGAAAGTATGAGAATTTTATCAGAAACATAACACATGACACAAGTAAAGATGATCAGCAGGAAGAACAGCAAGGTCAAGCATACTTAATTTGAGGAGTAGTTCGGAAAATCTTGCATCAGGTAGGGGCTTGGTGAGTATGTCTGCGAGTTAATCATCCATAGTAACATGTTCGAGAGATATGTGCTTTTTGAGAAGAAGATCACGAATTAAATTTTACTTGACTTCAATATGCTTTGTCTTTGGGTGCATGACAGGATTATTGTTGATGGCAATCGCACTAGTGTTGTCGCAGTATAGTGGAATAGATGTCAAGTTGAAACCGTAGTCAGTAAGTTGACTTTGCATCCAAAGTAGCTGTGCGCAGCAACTCCCAGCACCTATGTATTCTGCCTCAGCAGTAGAGGTTGATACAGAATTCTGCTTCTTACTAAACCATGAGATTATTCTGTTTCCGAGAAACTGACAAGCACCACTAGTGCTCTTCCTGTTGATGCGACACCCGGCAAAATCAGCATCGGAATATCCGGATAAAGATAAATTGGAGTCCTTTGGATACCAAAGTCCCAAACTCACTGTCCCTTTAAGATATCGCAATATCCGTTTGACATGAAGCATGTGTGACTCTTTAGTTTTCACCTGATATCTTGCATGTTGGATCAAGCCCAGAATTTGGATAGTGCGGATAAAACCCTATGTAATTTGATTTGAGACATTGCTTGTTTTATCTAAGTCGTTGCAGAAGATATGATCTTAATTTGGACCTTCACTCATGAGAGCAAAGCTGAGGACATGATACATAATCCTGATCTGGACAAGAGTGAGTGTCGTCAAACACTTGGTAAATTACCAAGTTTACACTTCATCCAGAATAAGGATCATTCGTGCGGCCAAAAAACTTAAAGCTATGGACTAAGGATTCCGCGTCTTAGAGTTTAAACAGACTAAGTCAAATCGATGCGGAATAAGAATCTTAGTCTACAACTTGCATGGAGTAAGAGAAAGTCATCGCGGAATAAAAAGCTAAGTTTTCCACCCAAGCAGACTAAGGAAAAGAAGACACGGAGTAAGGAATCCGAGTCTTCCATACATGCGGAGTAAGGAACGACTTGTGCAGAATAAGGACCCAAGTCCTTATTCGCACGGAGTAAGGAAAATAGATGCAGAATAAGGAATCCTAACCTTTTACTCATGAGGAGTAAGGATGCGCTGATACGGAGAAGCCATCCGGCCTTTTACCTCATGCGAAGTAAGGAACTCATGCAGAGTAAGCTCTCTGAACTTCTCCTTTATACGGAGTAAGGAAGCACTGACATGGAATAAGGATTCCAGTATCAAACTAATATGGAGTAAGCAACAAATGATACGGAGTAAGGATTCGAGCTTTATTAATACGGAGTAAGGAACTTTTCGATGGATTAAGAAGACGCTGCTTCAACTTATCATCTTTGCATTCAAAGTAGTCAGCTCGCTGCGTCCCGATGTAAGACAAACTCATTGATAACCTAAAGCATCTTACACGTGGATCACACGGATTTATGGGCATAACTTTAACTACACTTGGAAACTTACAAAGACACTTATGCTTTACAAACCCAATATCTTGAACTCCATATCCGCAGCAATCAAGGCAGAGAAGTTATCGAGGAACAGTCAATGCTACACGTTGCTTGGAAGAACAAGTTCTAATGATGTTTTTCACGGATGGTTATAAATAGTAACACTTGTATATTTTATAAAGTGCATGATTGCGTGAGGTATAATAGAGAATACATATATACGTGCATGTACAAGAGCTAAAATAGAGATAATATTGGCTAGTGTGTGAGTTCTTGTAAACAGAGTGTTAGAGAGTATTACAGTAAATCAAAAAGCCTTACACGCTTTAATCTGCTCTATTTTATTGTAATTGTCATTTGATAATAAAACAAAATACTTTCACTATTTGGTTATCTTCCGCATTGATCTTATCTCTTAGCTAGTATTAGTGTTGCGCTAGAGTTAGAAAAGAATTTCGATAAAAGCCTATTCACCCCCCCCCCCCCCTCTAGGCTTCCGGAGATCAACAAGTGGTATCAGAGCAAGTTCTACCTACTCAAAGTAGAGATCCCACTCTCTCTCTCTCTCTCTCAACAAATGGCTGAAGAAAGCAGCATGTTGTTCAATACTCGCCTTAACTTCGGAGCTGCACAAGAGCTCCTCCCCAATCGAAGCAACAGTGAAAATGTCGATCCACCTCAACTTGATATTGCCGATGCTCCTCAACCACGGAGTTCTGGTTTCACTCTGACTAAACCACCAGAGTTCACACCTGAGCTTTTCTCCTAGTGGAAAGCTCGCATGAAGATGTTCATGGTATGTCATGATCATCTCATGTGGCCATGTTTTCATTAGGAGCTACCTATTCTGATGACTATCAGAGAACATGGAGTTAGAAGGCCAAAGACGAATGCTGAACTCACCAATGACGAAAGAGCCTGGCAGTGTGCTAGTGAAAAGGCTCTGGTGTATGTAACTTCGTCTTTGGACTTTGAAGCATTCATGGACGTCCAGGGCTGCACGACAGCGAAAGCTGTCTGGGATAAACTGATAATCCTCTATGAGGGAAGTCAGTCCCAAATGCAGAACGTCATCTGTGCTCTCAGGCAGAACTTTGAGAGCTTCAATCATAAACCTAGCGAATCCCTCAAGAGCATCTATCGGAGATTCGGCAAGCTAATCCTTGAGGGGAAAACTGTCAATGAGCACTACACTCAATTCTAAATCAATGACAAGTTTTTTTGCTCTTTGCCGGATCACTACTACTCCAAGCAGCTCCAGATGCAAGCAGATAAAAATTGGCAGTATGTTCCCCTTGAAGAACTATACGGAGAGTTACGGACTCATGAGGTCAAGTTCAAATACACTGACCAAGATAAGAAAATAGCTTGAAAAGAAAAGGGGGTAGCTTTCAAAGCTACAGAATGTCTTAGCATACAGTGGAATGATGATAAGTAAGAGTCAGAGAACTCTGACTCAAACGCTGAAGAAGAAATAGCTCTTCTGCTTAAATCCTTCGAGCGATTCCTGCAAAAAAGCAGAAAAGGATTCAGAAGAGGCTCCTCATTATCATCCAGAAGGAAGGAGCGATCAGAGTCTAGTTCCCAAGAATGCTACAATTGTGGGAAACCCGGTCACTGGGCCAAGGACTGTAAATCCAAATCAAAGACGGCCGATAAAAGTGACAAGGTTAAACCCCGACACTCCACCTCAAAAAACAGAACGAACAAGAGGAAGGCGTTCGTCAAGAAGTACGTCAGTGGCTCGAAAGAAGAGGAATCCTCTGATGATGAGCCAACCTCAAAGCCGTACGTTTGCCTCATGGCAAATTCTAAGGTACCTTCTATCTCTGAGCTCATGAGTAAATTAGAATCTTTTACTGCTGAACGTGACCATGAAAAGAATGAGAGACTAATAATTACTCAAATATATAAAGATACAGAAAGTCAGACTAAACGTCTTGAATTTAGTGTTGCAAGACTTGAAAAAGACATAGCTGACTTTAGGAGTAAAGAGGCTTGGTATCATGATCTTAGAGCTGAAAATCATTTGCTAAATACCAACCTAACTGGCCTAACTGTTAATCTTAAAAGACTTGAGAACGAACTTGAAAAGGAAAAAGAAATAAACCGTAAGTGGCTAAAATCGGGGGAAATAGCCTCTACGTTTAGGACTGATTCGGACGACATCAGAGTTAAACCTGGCCTTGGCTCCGAACCATCAACCTCCACACAAGCTACTGAATGTTCCTCGGATTTCACTCCAAAACTAACCAACCTTTATCCTGTTAGTACATTTAAACTATTGGATAGTTTCATTTCAGGTGGCACCATAGTTTATGACTGTGGAAGAGAGGCTGTTACTGCTGTTCCCGAAGTAGTAGCACTCGTACCTAACGATGAAGGGAAGGCTGCTACAGTTAAAGATGTGGGGAAGATACTTATTCCATCAGATTGAAATGTGGTCGTAAGATTGCATATGTTGGGCACCAAAGGTTTCTCCCTACTGAACATGAGTTTCGCAAACGAAAATGGGGTTTTTGTGGTACGCATAATGTTGGGAAAAAGCCTGTTATGTTAAATGGGATTCAAACACTGTGGAAGGTTGAAGGGATAAAATATGTATGGGGGGATAAGAAAAAGAGAAAGAAAGCTAAGGACAATGAAGTAACCAAATGTTGGAATAAGAAGTCTACGTTCTTTGAACTTGAATATTGGAAATATCTTTACATTCGCCACAACTTGAATGTTATGCATATTGAGAAGAATGTTTGTGATAGTATAGTTGGTACGTTACTCAACATTCCAAACAATACCAAGGATAGAGAAAATGCTCGATGGGATTGGGTTAAGCTACTGAAGAAAGAAGAACTTAAACCAGAGAAGAGGGGTGAACGCATATACTTACCTCCAACTAGTTATATACTATCCAGGGAGGAAAAGAAGATGATATGTAAAACAATGTTGGAACTTAAGGTACCAGACGGATTCTCTTCAAACATACGGAATCTTGTATCAATGCAGGATTTAAAACTTCAAGGGATGAAATCACATGACTATCATGTTTTGATGCAACAGTTGTTGCCTGTGGCTATTCAAAATGTCTTGCCAAAGAATGTGAGGCATGCAATTGCAAGATTTTATTTGTTCTTTAAGAATATTTGTAGCAAAGTTGTAGATATCTCTTTATTACCTATAATTCAGAAGCAACTTGTCTTAACACCGTGTGTGTTGGAAAAAAAATTTCGCCATCTTTTTTTGATGTCATTGTTATCACTGGTTTTTGTCCGGGCCCTTTTGGGGTGAGCTCAAATTAAACCGATGGTGAGAAATTTAGAGTCGCCACCAACTGTTTTTGGGGTACAGTTGGATACCCTCTACTTTGAGTAGTTTAAAGGTGTGGTCTACGTTATCAAAGAAGGGTTCGGGAGTTGGTTACATGTAGGGAAGGATTAGCACCCCTATAATGCCCTTTCGGTATCTATTTTCGAAGGAGGAGGTTTTCTATTTATTTGCACTGCCGTGATTCGGTTGAGGCACTATTGTTTTCGTAGAAAGTCTATGCTTTTTATTTAAATAAGTTATTTGTCAAAGTTATGGTTAAAATTGATTTACCCTAAATCTCTAAAGGAAATCCTAAAAATCTTGTTTTTGTTTTTTTATTGGAGCTGGAAAATGAAATCCTATGGTTTTGTTTTTGTTTTGTTTTGTTTTGTTTTTTTGTTTTTTTGTTTTTTAAGGAGACATTTTTGAAAACATTTTGTAAACCTTTGATTGAAAACGTTTTGGAAAACATTTTGTCGAAAACGTTTTTTTTTTTGTTTGTTTTTTTTTTAAAGAATTGACCATATCTAAATACATGCATATCAAAATAAAACGTGAATTGTGTGATTGTGACATACAAAAATAACATAAAAAAACAAAACCACCCTCTCTCTTTTTTCTTTTTCTTTTTTTTTTTCTCCTTTTCGTTTTCATTCCTCTCTTTGCTCTCTCTTTTTTCTTACTATTCTTTATATATTACAACATACAATATATACAGAAAAAAGAAATATAAGGAAAATACAACAAATGTCAACAACATAAAAAGGAAAATACAAAGAAAATACAACACATAACAACTGAAAAAAAGAAAAAAGTATATAGAAAAAGACTAAGAATTACATGAAATATAAAGATAAATAAGCTAAGAAATAATAAATGACAGAAATTAGCTAGGATTATAAAACCGACTTTAGAGCTTCTGTACTGACCCGTGTTTTGAGATGTGTGGAGTTAGTCACAGTTTTGCCTTTTGAGTGGCAATTTTCTAGTTTTTGGGGAACTTCTACTCATGGACTTCAGCCAAATCATTTTATTTACCAAATAGGGAACTTTTGACGAAAGAGGGCAGCCTAGGGAGGCAGAAATAGAGTGCACGTCATATGGAGCATTATGACGTGCAACGATATTATTGTATGCCTGCCTTCTACATGATGCAAGGAATCTTGGGGTAAAATTTCACAGCATTTGGAGCTGCACGTCATATGGGGATATGACGTGCATTATGGCGTGCAGCCATATTTTTGCACCATCACCTTGGTTTTGTTATTCTAGTAATCTTTTTCCAAAGGGGCATGTTAGAATTATGGATATTTTGTTGTGTGTGGATGCGAGAAGGTCGTAGCTTGTTCCATCAAAACTACGTCGTTTTGATGCTGGAGTTCACTTAATCAAAACTATGTCGTTTTGATTGTTTGGGTGTCTATATAAGAGGTGGAGGATTCTTAGCTTTAGGGTTCTTCTTTTGACTAGCCACTGCAGCCGTTGCAGAGAGAAAGAGGGAAGGAGAGCTTCTAGTTGCTACCGGAGCATCTTGCGTGGGTGGACAGCGTTCAGCGTGGGAACGACAAGGATTTTCTTTGAGGTAGGGGTTCTGTCTTCTTGTACCCAAATCCGAGGTTATGCCCTGCGGTGGATTAACTGTTAAGTTATAGTGTCGTCGATATATTATATATATGTAAATTCATATAGGTATGACCTCCTATATAAATGTTGGCCTTCAATGACATATTGTTGTGTTTGATGTTATGCCTGTGTGACTATGCGGACTATGTGTTTGATGTTATGCCTGAGAGGCTGTGGCAATGTAACTGAATATGTTAGCCTGTGTGGCGCCTGAGAGGCTGTGAATATATTAGCCTATGTGGCTAAGCCTGAGAGGCTGTGGAATGTTAGCCTATGTGGCTAAGCCTGAGAGGCTGTGGATATGTTAGCCTATGTGGCTAAGCCTGAGAGGGTGTGGATATGTGAGCTTGTGTGGCTATGGTAACGGTTGTACCTGTTCCGTGACTTATGGATTGATACTCAACTGTGGAATATAACTTGTTTTTATCTTATTGTCACTACACGGCACCTGTGCACATTCTCATGTAGATGCTAGGAACATGGGATGGGTTGGGGAGACATGATCCCTACTGAGCTGTGGTTGCTCACCCCTCCTACTTTGATGTGTTTTCTTTTAGGAACCTACAGGCGTTAGGTGGGACCCCAAGGTGGAAGACCGTATTTGTTTTATTGTTTCTTTTCAATTATGTTATTTTGTGGGAACTAATGTAGCCCTAGTGGATAGAGGTTGTAAAAGGGTTTGGACTGTAATAAAAACATGTTTGGTTGTAAACATTGTGGCTTAATTTTAATAAAGACATTTGATTTATAACTTAGTGAGTATCTGTTGTGATCTTGTACGATGCCCTGTGAGGGAAGTTGTATATCTACCCCTTGCCCACCGGGTGGGTTAAGGGGAGTCATGAACCGGTTTCCTCGGGTTGGAAATCCGGAGCGTGACAACTTTGAACACCGGACTGCTATGTGAATCCCGTCCATGCCGATAGTCGCCTGCTCCAATTACCAAATCACCGAATTCGGTAGTTCAAATGATAGAAATCAGCTAGGATTTGGAGACTACAATAGCGTACGGAACTGAGAGAGAAGAACGTGGGAGAAGGTAGATATTTTTAAATTGAAATGGGGACGAATTTGGGATTTGGGCAAGAGAACCTGTACAAGAGAGGAGTGAGAAAAACGAGTTTTTTTTTGTTTTCTTTTGTTTTGTTGGAAAGGGAATTGGCAGGAAAAGAGAGAGAATATGGAAAGGAAAGAGCTAGGCGAAGCAAAGGGATGATAGCTTGGGTGATGATTCTGGGGAAAGGGAAGAGCTTGGGCGTTAAGACTCTAGGCGTATGTATCCTAAGGGAAAAGGCTTGGGAGTATGTGAGAGAGAGATGCCAGCAATTATGTTTTTTCTTTGTTTTTTTCAGAGTTCTCTTTTTCTGGGCGTAATTTGGGCATTCTCCTTTTTAATGGCGTGGACAGAAGGCTTAATTTAAAGGGGTTGGTTGCATCTCATTAATTGCGGCATTTAATGCTTTGTTGGGTGTATTATTAATCCCAGTATTATTAATTTCCAGATTCTATGCTTTATCTGGTGGTTGGATGACCTGTGCGTAAAATGGGGCAGCTCGTGATTGCTTTTTCGTTCTTTTGTGAGCACATGCGTCTGACAGGCGTTGAAAAGCATCTCTGACAATTACCAGCAAAGAAAAACGCATCCCATGAGCAAACAGTGAGAGAACCAGCAAAAGAGGTCAAACAGCGAAGGTCAGAGGTCAAAGGGTCAGAGTATTGGCAGGTTGAAGTGTCGGTAGGGTCGAAGGTTGGTGGGTCGAAGGTCAATGGTCAACGGGTTGTAGGTCAATTATCAATGGGTCGTAAGTCAACGGTCGATGGGTCGTAGGCCAAACGTCGAAGGTTAAGGGTCAAAGATCAAAGGGGCCAAGGGTCGAAGGTCCACGGGTCGAAGTGTTGGCAGGTCGGAGTGTCGGCAGGGTCGAAGGGTCACTCCTTGAAGACCCGAAGCTTAGTGTGTCAGAGGCTTACAGGCTTTGAGGCTTCGAGTCTTCGAGGCTTCATGGCTTTGAGTCTTCAAGGCTTCGAGGCTTCAAGGCTACGAGTCAAGTTTTTTTTTTTACTTTTAATTACTTTTTTACTCTCACCCAAAATGCGTAAATGAACGACCTTTTGGGAATTGTATAGGCAGACCCGTATTTGCTTAAATAGATGTTTTGGAGAATTTTGCATCGTCACTTTTCCGAGCAGTTTGACCAGGGGCATTGACTGCCTTTTGGCAGGTTTGACTTTTTCCAACGAAAGTTGTTTTGGCCATAACTTCTTCGTTTTTCATCGAAATTGAGCTCAGTCAAGTGCGTTATTCTCCAAATTTCCTCCTCTATCCCCTGGTATTGGTCTTGGGGTACTTCGGGACTTGTAGCAATGGTTATCCATTTTGGGCATTCCCGTTCGTGCAAGTGTGTCCATTTATAGACCTGTTTAACAAGGTATATGGCATGGGCGGCATGGTATATAAAAAATGTGGGGTTAGTAGGTCCAACCCGAACAAAATGGGGTCCAACAGTCATGATTCACTTGACTGTACATTTGGTTCGAGAGGTACAACTTTGTGGACTTGTGCAATTCGATGGATGTATCCATTTGAGAGGTATATGAAAGTGTTGTAAGGGTATGTTCGCAATCGAACCCATCCAGAGGCCTATGTTGCAGAATGATATATTGCTGAAGAAGCCATTGAATTTTGCACTAAATACTTCTCTAATTTAGATGCAATCGGTGTTACAAGAAATTGAAATTTCATAGATAGTGAATTTTACACTGGACAAGCAATAACAAGTGGGAAGGTTGTCAAGGTTAATAAAATTGAATGGGAATAGGAACATCGATATGTGTTAGAGAATACGGATGCCATGCAATGTTATATTATGTGAGTTATATGTACTTAAGTTTTTTCACATTTGTTTATAAATTTGATGCCAAAGTTTGACCGTGTGTTATTAAAGTTCAATATCCAAACAACTTGATAGGGAGCACATTGAGGATTTGAAAAAGCTTCATCCTCAGAAAGTGAAGTTGCCTAAATGGATTCAAAAAGAGCACCACCGCACATTCATTGGTTGGATTCGTAAGAAGGTACATTTGTAGCAAGGTTTTCTTGCCTTGTGTTTTAAACTTCAGTATTTTGCTTGTTTTAACCATAAACGTTTTGCAGATCGATAACCACTTAAGGCATGGTCATAAAGTAGACCGGGATTTGGAGCGGATAGCATATGGGCCATCTGATGAAGTGTTAAAAGTTCTCGGTTATATCATTAAAGGTTGTTGTTATCATACTAAAGAACGTGATGGGATGCAAGTCAACTAGAATAGTGGTGTTATTAAGAAGCCACTGCAATGCATGTTGCAAGTGCTCAGGATAACAATCTAGTGGTTGCAGAGACTACCTACTATGGTGTTATTAAAGAGATTTGGTTGCTCAATTATCACATGTTCAAAATTTCTGTCTTTAAGTGTGATTGAGTTGACAGTAATAATGGGATTAGAGTAGATGATCTTGGTTTTACATTAGTTCAACTTGGTAGAATTGGTCATAAAAATGAGCCTTTTATTTTGGCTCCCCAAGCTAAGCAGGTTTTTTATGTACAAGATCAGTTAGATTTGACTTGGTCAGTAGTTCTTGCAGCACCACAAAGAGATTACCTTAATGAAGAACTAGAAGAAGAGGATGTTAGTGATGTTTGTGTGGATCGTATTGATGTAAGCCAAGTACTGCCAGATGATGATTATATTGACAGAATTGACCAAAATGGGTCGATGTTGTTAAGAGATGGAGTTGAAGGGGAATAGGTGGATGGTTAAAAGGCTTTTGATATGAAAATCAAACTTCATATTACTATATATTATTATTAATATTAATAAAAGGTAGGAATTGTGTATCATTGATTTTTCATTAATATTCATTATTTATTTATCCGCAACTGACATGGAAGCATCATTTTTACATCTATATTTTTTGTAGGTGACATGGATCAAATTGATGGCCAAGAAAGCAGTGAAAATAATGACAATCCTTCGAAGAAACAACAAAAAAAGAGAAAGAGGGGAAAGACAAGCCTAACAATCGGTATAGGAAAAGGAAAGAAAGCAAAACATGAGCACAATTTTAACATCAAAGGACAACCAATAGGGCCATCGCGAGTATTGACATCTACTGATGTTGGAAAGATATGTCGTACTAATGTCCCAATTAGCTGCAAAACTTAGAAACAAGTGCGACAAAGCGTGAAGGATAAAAGTTTATGACATTTTCACATACTATGCATGTGTTGTATGAATAAATAGTTATTTCTTTTACATGTATGTAGATATGATAATCCGATTAAATGAGTTATTAAATGAGAAATGAGAAATGAGATATGATAATCCCAATCAGGACAAAGTAGCTGCTGAAGTTGAAAGTGGCACTTTGACTATTGAAGGGAGTAATGATGTCTTGACTCAGGCGTTAGGAACAAAAGAGCATTTGGGCCAAATGCGGGGTGTTGGTGCCTTGGTCAGTCCAACCCAATACTTCAACTTTTTCCCTTACCGAAATTGTCATTCATGTGAATCTGCATATACTGTTGGGCTGTGGAGTCTGATCGGCCTAGTTGATTATGTAATTTTGGCCCATTTTTCTGCAACTCTATATATGCCCATGTAATATTGTAAACCCTTGTTGTTGTGTTTTCGTTGGCGATAGTGAAAACCTAGTGCTGCCGTGGTGTAGGTCTTTTCTGACCGAACCACGTAAATCTTTGGTGTCTCTTTGATTTGCTTGTTCTTTCTTTTCTTATCTTGTGATTGCTTGTGTGTGTGTTATCGAATCCTAACAACTGGTATCAGAGCTTGGGTTTTCACACGAGTGGGAGCAATGGCAGAAGATGGGAAGGTGAAGATTGACAAGTTCGATGGAAGCGACTTTGGATTTTGGAAGATACAGATCGAAGACTATCTGTATCAGAAGAAGCTGCACTTGCCTCTATCCGAGAAGAAACCAGAAACAATGGCTCAGGTTGATTGGGATTTGCTAGATCGGTAAGCCCTGGTGTCGTCAGATTGATGTTGGCAAAGAATGTCGCCTATAACATCATCAAAGAAAAGACGACATATGGTTTGATAAACGCGTTATCAAACATGTACGAGAAGCCATTAACATCAAATAAGGTATTTCTGATTCTCCAACTTGTTAATATGAAATTAACTCTTTACTGTCAAGATTAATCTCAGTAGACATTAAATTTAAGGATGAATTACAAGCCTTATTGTTGCTCTATTCGTTTCTCGATAGCTGATCAGGAACCGTTATGGCAGTAGCCAGTACTTTGGGGACCACAACATTAACTTTTCAAAGAATTAGGGATTTAATTCTTAGTGAGGATGTTTGTAGAAGGAACTCTGGAGAATCAGCAGGTTCTTTATTGAGCACAAAAAGTAGAGGGAGAAGACTTGAAAGAGGGCAACGTCCTGGACATAGCAGATCAAGATCAAATTCCAAGAAGCAAAGACAAACCAAACCTCGAAATGACATTACCTGTTGGAATTGTCAGAAAAATGGCCACTTCAGACATCAGTGTACTGCTCCTACTGTTCCTAGACAAAAGAAATATGATGACACAGTGAATGCAGCACAGGAAGATATTGATGATGCATTGATCTGTTGTGTTGAGGACAAGTTTGAATCTTGGATCATGGATTCTAGTGCATCCTTCCATGCCTCTCCTTCTAAGGATGCTATGAAAAATTTCAGAACTGGAAATTTTGGCAAAGTTCGTCTAGCAGATGATGAAGCTTTAGACATTACAGGCATGGGAGATCTAAACCTTAGAACTTCTGCTGGGACAATCTGGACACTGAAGGATGTCAGATACATTCCAGGACTTAAGAGGATGGTGATCTCCGTGGGTATGCTGGATGTTCAAGAACCAAGTTATGTTTGGAGATGGTCAGTGGAAGGTAATAAGGGGAAATCTAGTTGTAGCTCGTGGTTGGAAGAAGGGAACTCTTTACATGGCAGAATTACCTATAGTAGAGGTAAATTTAGTTAGTGATGATGGTGGTCACCTTTTGACTTTATGGCATCAAAGACTTGGTCACATGATTAAGAAAGGTATGAAGATGTTAGTCTCAAAGGGGAAAATTCCAGAGCTGAAGGAGGTAGAAATTTCAAAAGGAACTTCTAAAACTGCATTATGTTTCAAAAGGAATGATATTATTTTAGAAGGGTACTCTAATACGGACTTGGGAGGTTGTCCAGATACAAGAAAGAGTACTACAGAGTTTTTTTTCATAATGGGTGGCACAACAGTTAGTTGGATGTCTCGACTTCAGAAAAGTGTTGCCCTTTCAACAATAGTAGCTGAGTATATGGCTATATCTTAAGCCAATAAAGAAATGATTTGGTTGAAGGACTTCATGGAGGAGTTGGACAAGAAACAACATGATAGCAGTCTTTACAGTGATAGCCAGAGTGCCATTCATGTTGCAAAAGATCCAGCATTCCATTCAAGAACAAAGCACATCCAAAGAAGATACCACTTCATTAGAGACCTAATTAGTGATGGTATTTTATCCTTGAAGAAGATGATCGGGGGGGGGGGGATTTATATCCCCTTTTTAGGGCCATTTTGAGTACATTTTCATACATTTTTGATTCATTTACTGCCCATTTGTGATACATTTTCATATTTTCATGGCCTAACCCGGAAAAGAGGATTTCTTGTAGTGTTTGTGGTATTTTTGCTATATTTCTTACAGGAATCCAACAATCAAGGAAGAATTCACCAAATCCACAGAAGGAAGAAAGAATCCCAAAGACCTAAAGATCACGACGCCCAAATCTCAAGTTGGTCGGGTGAAGGTCGGGCGAAGGACCCTTCACCCGACCAAGTTGGGTGAAGCACATACTTCATGGAAGGCTTCTCAGAAACGTATTGAATAGTTTCTCCTTCTAGTCAAGTGAAATCCGAGGTCGTTCGGAGGTGGTCGGGTAAAGCTTATTTTGCATATTCAGACTCTCCAAGCATCCTGGAACATTACTTCTTTCTAGTCGGGTGAAGTTTGAAGACCCTACATGGTGATTGGGTGAAGGTTTCTTCACCCGACCAAGCTCAGATTTTGGCGATTAACCCCTTATTTTTGCACCATACTTATTCCCTTCTGGACCAAAGTCATTTAATCAAAAGACGGGCACCAAACTCTCCAGTCAAAGAAAAATTAGTTGAAGAAATTCAAATTCAAATGGGTGCTTTGTATTTGGATTGAGGTCTTTATGGGGTTTAAGAGACAGATTTATTTCATTTTCAAATTCAAAAATAAGGGGAGTTACAAAAGAATTAAGAGGGGCTAATTATTTGGAGCAATTATGAGGAATAATGGGATATTCAAATTCAAAATATTCAAATTCAGCCTAAGAGGCTATAAAAGGGGAGCTAATCCTTCATTTGATCAATCAACTCATCATACAGTTCTTTTCCATTCTACTATTCCATTCCTCATTGAGAATAGAGAGAGGGAGAAAGAAGAAAGTTTGTGGTTATCTCTTGGAATTGGAAAACAATCTGCTGAGAAAAGAAAATCAACCTTGAAATTCTTGGTCTAAATAGGCAAGCTATCATTCTGGTTTTATTATTCCATGTTTTGTAATTCTTTTGTTTTCAATTATACTATGGAAGCTTAAAAACCCTTGATTGGGGTTAGGATGGAGTTTGATGTAATGAATTAATTTGTAATGTTTTAGTTTAATCTTTTTCACCTTGTGAATGTTTGTTGAATATCTTGGGTCAAATATAAAATGGACCTGATCACTTCATTTTATCATATTAGGTATTTATGTGAAGGATTGAAAAATGAAGCATAATTACTGGAAATTGCAAGATAATCGAACTAGGAGTTGCATAATTTGCGAAAGCTAGTGTAAACCCTAGGATACCAAGTTAAGAGTGGGTGTGGTGCTAGCTCTAGACTAAACAACCTAAATCTTAAAGGGTCACCCGTCCCCACTACTAGGGTGTACACACGAATTATGGCACTTGAGAAAGGCTAATTCATGCATTAGAGGTTAGGTATTAAATATTGTCACAAGGAAAGAATTAGATTGAACTGAAGCATATTCTTCGAAAAAATATATCAAATGAAATCTTAACTCCAATCACCTTTATCAATTGAACTTATCTCTACTCAAACAAGCTCATTTTCATTTCCCACAACCATTCAATCAACCTATTTTAATTTCAATTCTGTTTTTATATATTTTCAACCAAAAATCTCTTTATAAGCTAGTTAAAATTTTCAAATTCTATATCCTTCCCTTGGGTTCGATATCCGGACTTAAAAATCCACTTTATTACTTGTCACGATTTGTACACTTGCAAATTGCCGATCAAGTTTTTGGCGCCGTTGCCGGGGAAGGCATCGATAGAATAGGAAATTCTTTTCTAGCTTCCAAATTTATTATACAGCTTTGTTTTGATATATTCTTGGATATTGTGTTTGCAAGTGACAACAGCCAGGTTTATGAGTCAAAGGTCGAAAAGCATTGACATCCCCTTCGATCCTGAACCGGAGAAATCATTTCGAGCTCGAGTACGACAACTTAAGGAAGCATTTGAGCAGAGGACGGCAAACTCAAACCAGGAGCTACCAAGAACACCAGAAGGAGAACGGTTGGTGGGATTAGAAAGACTATTGCACGAAGAAGAGGCAGAATCTCACCCACAACAGAGGCCAACCATAGATGAAGCTTACATGGGCAATAGATCTGTCCGAGAGTATGTTACTCCCGATGCCAGGCACATACATAATCCTATAAACCCACCTGAGATCACTAGGGCGAACTTTGACTTCTTTCCTCAATTAATCAACCTAGTGACTTAGCATAGTTTTGGCGGGCTACCGACTGAGGATCCTTACACCCACTTATCTAGATTCAATCAAATCTACCGAACAATTAGGAAGCAAGGGGTACCCGAAGATACCATTAGATTGGAAATGTTACCATGGTCCCTCCAAGACAATGCGCTATAATGGTTCAACTCCTTTCCGGACCTTTACTTCACTAACTAGGGGGGTTGCGCACAGGAATTCTTATCACAATACTTCCCTCCAGGAAAATTATCCAAGTTAAGGAGTCAGATTACTGCATTCTCTCAAGGAGTGGGAGAAAATGTTGGAGAAGCATGGGAGCGTTTCAAAAATCTACAAATGGGTGCCCAAACCATGGGCTTAACAAAGGGTTCCAACTGGAAATCTTTTTCTATGCATTAAGTCAGGAAGACCAGAATCTCCTTAATGCAGCTGCTAGAGGAACTCTTATGAAGAAGAACATTTGATGGTCCCTTGGAGCCTAGAGGGGGGTGAATAGGCTCTTATCGAAACTCTTTTCTTTCTCTTAAGACACAAACACTTATCTAGTTAAGTGATAGAATCACTGCGGAAGATAACCAGATAGTGGAAGTATTTTGTTTTATTATCACAAGATAAATACAACAAAATAGAAGCAAGACTCTCTTACACTCTGTTTACAAATGAACTCACACACTAGCCAAATTCTATCTCCCAAAAATTAAAGCCGCTTGTGCATACACAGGGTTAATCTTTGCTTACAAATACACATACGCGCTCATACACAAATGTACAAGTATGAATATTTATACAAAACATTCCTAAGAGACAGCCTTGGAACTTGTAGTTCCGGAATGCGTTCAGCACTAACTATCCCTCGGTAATCTCTCTGCCTTGACTGCTGCGGATTGTGGAGCTCAAGATCTTGGGTTTGAAGAGTATAAGTGTCTTTGTGAGTTCCCAAATATAATTAAGGTTGTGTCCACATATCCGGGTGATCCACGTGTAAGATTCTTCAGGTTCTCAACGGGTTTGTCTTACATCGGGACACTGCGAGCTGATAACTTTAAATGCGGTTGAGTTGAAGCAGTATCTTCTTGGTCCGGTGTAATTTTCCTTACTCCGTATCTAATGAGGCTCGAAACCTTACTCCGTGTCAGTGATTGCTTACTCCGTATCTATTTGGTACTGGAATCCTTAGTCCGTGTCAGCGCTTCCTTACTCCGTATGTAAGTTCCTTACTCCGTATATAAGTTCCTTACTCCGTATAAGTGAGTGGCCCGGATTCCTTACTCCGCATCTAATTTCCTTACTCCGTATAAGTGAGTGGCCCGGATTCCTTACTCCGCATCTAATTTCCTTACTCTGTATCTAATAAAGACTCGGGTCCTTATTCCGCATTAGTACTTCCTTATTCCGCATGTATGGAAGACTCGGATGCCTTACTCCGTGTCTTCTTTTACTTCGTGCGACCTTGTAAACCAAGACTCTTACTTAGCGTTAATTTGACTTAGTCCGCACGAATGTTCCTTATTCCGTATGTATTGGTGACTTGGTTATTTACCAAGTGTTTGACGACACTCACTCTTGTCCGGATCAGGATTATGTATCCTGTCCTTAGCTTTGCTCTCACGAGTGTATCTCCGGATTAATAACATATCTTCTGCAACGATCAAAGAAATACAAAAGATCTCAGATCAAATTACATAAGGCTTTATTAACATTATCCAAATTCTGGGCTTGATCCAACAATCTCCCCCAATTATGGATATGCCCAAACCCTTTGTAATCTGATCTGGTAAGCAGTGCAAAAAGATAACATACAGAATACGCATCACAACCAATTTTCATTAATCAGTAACAAAATACAAATCTGCCTTAATACAAGATTTTCACTAAGGAACATAAGGCGTACTATACTTGAAGATCATAGTTGCTACTTTCTCTCTAAGCTCCATTGTCTGCTTCATCGTAAAAGTGGTGTGTTGACTCCAATATTTGTCCACAGTTAAGAAAGACTTGATGAAGTGACAGACAAAGGCTCCGTAGCTATCTCCATCTGGCTGTTGTGGCACTTGCTTCTTTCCCCGGAATGTCGCCTTCAGCCTCTCAGTTGGACCCAAGGGTGTGATGCCCAACTCTTCATATAAACCGGCTTTCTTCACAGCTTCAGTCAGCCTGAGACATAGTGGTTCCCATTGATTCTTTTTTACAAAGTGCTCCACTATCTGATGAGAATCAATGAGAATCATTTGCTTGGACTGAATCATGAAGACAGCAATCATGAAGTGTGGCGACATGATCCGGTACGGAATGAGGATAGTTGAGAGAGTTTTCCATGGCTTGCTATCCTCAGCAATTCCATCGATGAAGGACTGAATTAGATCCACACTGGGAAGATAGCCTTCATTCCAACATGGCAGAACTTCAAACAAGTGCCCGTCCTTGTATAGAGATAGAAACAGCCTCATCTCTATTTTAGCAGCCCTCGAGAAGTTGTCAATGTCTTCTGTAGTAAAGAGTCCTTTCTCCGAACAAAGAGTCTGAATGTCATCCGGGGAGAAAGGGTACATTTCAGAAAGACATCTTCTCTCATCAGAAGACGCTGCATAGGACTTCATTGCTTTGCGAACACTTCCATCCGCATCAGAAGGGTCAAACGCCGCATATGATGGGAGGAAGGTGTCGGCTGCGGGTGAGGAGGATGGGGGAGGAGCTGGAGCTGCAGTAGAGGAGCTTGGTTGAGAGAAGCGGCTTCGTTTGGGAATTTGAACTCCCTGAAGCACTGAAGTGGCAGGCCGCTTCTCAGTCCGAGTAGATGGTTGTGGTGCAAAAGGGGCAGAATGATCAGATGACACTGTCTCCCTCGGTTTGGCAGATCGCCGGGAAGCAACGGGAGGACGAGCCATCGTGTGCGCTAGGTCCGCAAAGGAGGTAGACAATGAATGGACGGACGAGGCGACGAGATCCATTTTCTGCTCCATTGAAGTGGAGGAGTCAGTGAGAGCGGAGAGGAGTTGGGCGCCGAGTGCATCAACCTTGGCGGTGATGGCAGAAATTTGGGCGCTTTGAGCCTGGGCGTGTCGGTCCAGCTGGGCGGAGAGCACACTGTCGGAGTGAACCGTGCCAAACGAGGCACGCCCAAGGACCAACTCCGGAGCTTTGGAGTGTACAGGAGCGGGAGTGCGCTGGGCAGAGGAGTCCGCAGGAGTATCAGCAGCAGCAGCAGCAGAAGGGGCATCCGGAGCATCAGAGGCATCCAGAACAGCTGACCCGCTTTGATCAGAAAGGTCAACCACGGGAATGGCGGCAGCAGGAGAAGAGGGGCCAGCCTTAGTAGGAGAAGGACCCCTGGCAGAATGTACTGGGCTGGAGGGAGTAGTGAACGCCACATCTGGAATGGAGGCCGGCGTAAGAAAGCCGTGATCCAAGTTCCAGATGATCATTGTCTCCGGGGATTGGGTATGGCGTGTGTAAAACACCCGGAGATCGTTGTCAGGAATGGAGGCAGTGTGGGCAAGGCTAAAACGGAGCCATAGGTCTGTTAAGGTGTCGGCAAAGAGATGGTCAAGGTAATCTCGGGGTTGAGGTAGGGGAGGCAAAGGGGCTTCCGGAGAAGAGGCCGGGACATCAGCAGTGGCGGCCGCAACAGCGGTATTAACCGCGGCAGCAATAGCGGAGGTGGAGGGAGTGGGGACATCAGCAGCAGAGGGAGCTGAGGAAACAGCTTTAGGAGCACTACGCTGAGATAGCCCCGCAACCTCGGACGGTTCGGCACGGACGCTGTGCTGGGAGGCCCGGGAATGAGAGGGTGCTGCAACGGACCGAATCCGGGAGGATTGGGGTGCAGAACTGACGTAAGGGGCTTGGCTGTCGGAGGGGTCACCAACAGAACTGCCTTGTTGTTATGAGGCAGGGAGAATGCGGAGTGCGGCAGAGGGACGGCGGGCCGTCATGTTCCCATCCGGCGTAAGATAACGGAGGTAGTAAGCCGAGGGAAATGGAACAGCATCATATCGGGTGAAATGGTCCGGATTGAGATGCCGGAAGACGATGCTTAGTATGCGCCCGAAAGAATGGTTCTTAGGACCAGTCTGCAGCAGTCGGAACAAAAACGTCCCCCAATCCAGCTGAAGACCTTCAAAAACGCCGTACATGGCCAGGAGAAGATCATAAGGAACCGAGTCCAGAGCTGAAGTACGAGCCGGTAAGCAGCGACTCAGTATGGTCGCCATACAGCGATAGCGACCTTGGAAGGATTTCACCTTGTATTCCTTGCCTTTGTGGGTGCAACCCATAGAAACCGCCATTGGAGCAGCATCAGGGCGCTGTGGTTCACCGGGGGGTAGATGGAGAGCAGCGCGTAGAATGGTCGGAGTGATGGTGATGGATTCACCGCGGACATAAGAGGTTATGGAATCGGTGGTGCAGCGAATCCGGTGGTAATACTCAATGATGTCGTCGATAAGAAGATCGACGGGATTGGAGATCAGGTTGAGTATATGCGAGGCTTAAAGGAGAGGGCGAAGCTGGAAAAACCAATCCGGAGGATTAGAGACAGCATTCCAATCAACTAGATGGCCAGGATTAACGCCGGAAAGAGAGATTCTGGGTGCCATTGCAAATGAAATTTGAAGGACAAGAGGAAGGGTGAGGTCTTGGCAATGGAAGGAGCAACGAGAGGTTTAGGGATTTGAAATGAGCAATACTCGTGCTTCGCAGGAATGATCAGAACATATAAGACCGAATCCGCAAATGTCAGCGGGCCTAGGAATTTGCGAGTGAAATAGGGACCCACTTGACAGGCTGATGTCATTATTCTGGATATCGATGCGCCTTCAAATGAAACGATGTCGTGGAGACCGCATGACTAAGTAAGTGTAACAGCTGGTTGCCATCCAAAGAAGTGTGTGTGCATCCCGAGATTTGCATTTAATGAATCATCATGATTCCTCCTCAAAAGCACGCGACATATAGGAAGACTTGGATCGTCGAGGGTCGAGTCCAGAGGAATGAACCGACAATCATCCGGAAGAAGTAATAGTCGAGGAAGAGTATCCGGATGAAAAGTAGACCGTGCCTGTAGTAGACAGAGTTCGGTGAGAGAGTAAAGTAGATTTCTTTGCAGTCAATAAGTCGAAGAGAAGAGAAGTACCACAACACTTCAAATCCAAGACTATGGACTAGATTTATCGATACGGTTGCAAAGAGAATCTGAACCTGTAGCTAATAAAAGAGATGAACTGAAAATACAAAAGCTTAACAAGCAAGGATTAGTACGGATTAGGGAAAATAATCAGTGAAAAACGACATAATCCGAACTAATGAGAAACAGAACTTATGCATTGCAAAGCATGTAAGAGACAGATACATACGTGAGAATGAGCAATATTACTGAATCAGGGCATATGTTAGATAACCATACACAAGTTCATATAGGTCAACATAGCGAAACCGTCGTGCTGAACAACGTAGCTAAAATTAATTAAAGATCATATGATTTGATCAAACTAGGATTCATGAGTGAAAAATGAGCAAGCGGACACATGTCAAATGCAAGCAATTGATTATCCGATTAAAATGCATGGTTGAAGAAAGGAAAAACATCCAAGCATGCCTCAATTCCGGTTTAACAACGCATGTCCAGTCAGATCCGGAAGTAAAAGTTTAGAGGAGGGAGTATCCGAGACATATTAGGGGTTCATTAATGCTCCCCCGTAGATCATTTAATCCTCTCAATGAAAAGCTCCTCCTCAGATAGACAGCCAGAAAAGAGGTCATGAGACATATACGGGGGGTATTACTGAATAATATATAAAGCATTTTCTCCCCCGTAGATTGTGCAATCCTCTCGATTGACATTTCCAGTTTGTAGAATTCAGCACTGTCTATCTTATTAGAAAACTATACTTCAGAAGCTGACCAGACTGCGATTGAGTATTCATCCACCAGGCATTCCAAGCTAACCCATTTCATTTCTTCAACTATACATGTTAATAGAGTAATCTAAATGAACATGCTGTTGTCATGTGGTGATTAGTGGAAATTAAGATCATGAAACCAGAAAGAGGTAAATCATATAAACTTTAATCATGTTAGCCTAAACGACTTCAGTCGGGAAATGCAAGCATCCTCCCATAATGAAGTTGATATTAGTATCAGAAGCATGAAGCCGTTAATCAGTAAGTATGATCAGCATTAAAATCAGTATGTGTCTTCCACTTTCAATAAAAGCACAATCCATGTTCTGATAGTAAGTATACTGTTGGGTAAATTAAATGTGAAACTATGCAGAAAAGTCGAGCATACCTAAATGGAAGAGTAGTTCAGAGAATCTTGCATCAGGTAGGGGCTTTGTAAAAATGTCGGCCAGTTGATCTTCAGTAACAACATGTTCCAGTGAGATATGACTTTTAAGAACATGATCACGTATGAAGTGATACCGGACTTCAATATGCTTCGTCTTAGGATGCATGACAGGATTGTTGCTGATAGCAATAGCGCTAGTGTTGTCGCAGTAGAGTGGAATAGATGACATGTTAAAACCGTAGTCAGTAAGTTGACTTTGCATCCAGGAGTAGTCGTGCGCAAGCAACTCCCAGCAGCCTATATATTCCGCTTCAACAGTAGAGGTTGATACGGAATTCTCGCTTCTTATCGAACCATGAAATTAATCTATTTCCAAGAAACCGACATGTACCACTTGTGCTCTTCCTGTCGATGCGACATCCAGTGAAGTCGGCATCGAGTATCCTGGATAAGGTGAAGTTGGACTCCTTTGGGTACCGGAGTCCCAAATTCATCGTTCCCTTGAGATACCTTAATATCCGTTTAACATGAAGCATATGTGACTCCTTGGGATTCGCCTGGTATCGTGCATAGATGCAAGTTGCAAACATAATGTCTGGGTGACTTGCTGTAAGATACAGCAAGGATCCGATCATCCCTCTGTAGTCAGTCACATTTACTGATATGCCGTCGACATCGGGATCTAACTTGGCACTGACAGGCATGGGAGTTTTGACGGGAGATGAACCTTCCATACCAAACTTCTTAATAAGATCGTGAGTGTACTTAGCTTGATTAATGAAGATTCCTTCCTTTAATTGTTTAACTTCTATTCCAAGGAAGTAGGACAGTTCTCCCATCATGCTCATCTCAAACTTGCCTGTCATCAACTTAGCAAACTCTTCACAAAGCTTCGGATTCATTGATCCGAAAATGATATCATCCACGTATATTGGTACGATCAGAGTGTGTCCTTTCTCTTTTCGTAGAAATAGGGTGGTGTCTATCTTCCCTTTTTGGAAGTTATGAGCAAGTAGGAATTCTGACAGTGTGTCGTACCAGGCTCTTGGAGCTTGCTTCAAACCATATAAAGCTTTCCGAAGCTTGTAGACAAGATGTCCTGCCTTAGGTTCAATGAAGCCGGGAGGTTGTTCAACGTATACCTCCTCTTGAAGATCTCCATTCAGGAATGCGCTCTTGACGTCCATTTGATAAACTATGAAGTTTTCATATGAAGCATACGCAGTAAACATTCGGATTGCCTCAAGTCTTGCTATCGGAGCAAAGGTCTCATCATAATCTATTCCTTCTTCTTGACGATATCCTTTGGCTACCAGTCTGGCTTTGTTTCGGATTACTATTCCATCCGTATCAAGCTTGTTCCGGAACACCCATTTAACGCCAATGACTTGCTGAGACTTAGGCCTTGGTACTAAGGTCCACACATTATTTCTCTTAAATTGATTCAGCTCTTCTTGCATGGCTTCTATCCAATTCGAATCCTGAAGAGCTTTATCTACCACCTTTGGTTCTATTTGAGATAGAAAATACGAGTAAAGACTCATGTTGGAGGTGGCTGCTCTTGTTCTTACACCAACAGTAGGATCACCAATCACTTGATCTGAGGGATGGTTTCGAGTCCATCTGTAATTCTGTGCATGTGATGGATGATCTTGAACAATTTGAAGCTCTTCCAGATTAGGTGGTTCAGTTGTATCCGCTGGTTGAGCTTCGTCCGGACTAGATGTTTCCGTATTGAGAGGTATGGTTGAACTAGATGGTTCTTCAACACTGTTTCTTTCAGTGTTAACTAGTCCGGATGGACTTGAAGGTGCTCCGGAATTTTGGGTATCCGTAGGAGTATATCCAGAGCTAAATGGTAGTCCGGAGTCCGAGTCATCCGTAGCATCATCCATATAATTTCTTTGTGCTTCGCTGATGCCACGTGGTTGGTCAAGATGTGTAACAGGAACATTCATAAACTTCGAATAATCGACGTTGCTGTCCATGACCTGCACATTAGAACTTGAAGAACCGACTTTTGACCAATCAAGGTTACCTTCATCAAAAGTCACATGGATAGATTCTTCAACTTTGAAAAGTTTTCTATTGAAGACCCGATAAGCCTTGCTATGTAATGAGTACCCGACAAAAATCCCATCATCAGATTTTGGTTCAAATTTATTCCGGGTCTCTTTGCCATTTATCAATATATAGCAAGTACACCCAAAAGCTCTGAAATGTGAAATTGAAGGTTTTCGTCCTCTCCACATCTCATAGGGTGTTTTCATGGTAGATTTATTTATTAGAGTTCTGTTTTGAAAATAGCAGGCGGTGGACACGACTTGACCCATAGGCCGAGAGGAAGCGTTGCCCCTGCTAACATAGATTTGCCAGCCTCGACTAAAGTACGATTCTTGCGCTCAGCTACCCCATTTGTTGTGGAGTTCTGGGCGCATAGAAGTCATGCTGAATGCCCTGTTCAGAACAATATGATCTCATATCTGAAAAATCAAATTCTGTACCATGATCACTCCTGATGCACTTTATGCTCAGTCCTTGTGAGTTGCTTATCCAGTTGAAAAGATGTACAAGATGCTCAAAAGTTTGATCCTTTGATTTCAGGAACATCACCCATGTGTATCTGGTGAAATCATCGATAACCACAAGGGTATATCTCGCCTGACCAGCGAAGGAACAGAAATAGGACCACAGAGGTCCATATGAAGAAGTTGCAGAGGAGCAGTTATTGAATTAACTGATTTGCTCTTAAAGCTATGTTTGGTCTGTTTGCCGAGTTGGCATTCTCGACAGAGAGTGTATCTGGAGTATTTGAGTTTAGGTAGACCAGTGACAAGATCAAGTGATGCTAACTTAGACAGTGTCTTAAAGTTTAAATGTGCGCATCGCTTGTGCCATAACCAACTATCTTCATCTGAAGCTTTAGTGAGGAAGCATACAGAGTCAGAAGAATTATTTCTTAAGACCACTGAGTATATGTCCCCATCTCTTGATCCGGATAACTTTACATCTCCGGATAAGTTTTCCCTTACTGTACAGGTGTTGGACATAAAGGAAACAGTAAATCCTTTGTCACATAAATTACTGACACTTAGCAAATTATGCTTCAAACCTTCGACTAGTGCCTCTTTTATTTGGGTTTTCTTGGGAGAGATACTCCTTCGAGTTTTAGATTTTGTTTTGCTCGAAGAACCCTTTTTGTTTAACTGATCTTTATTGATATGAAATTGATTACAAAGCCAGTTACCAGATAAACTCCAACATTCATAGTGATAATGACCTATTTCCCTACAGATGGAACAGACACTATAATGTGAAGTACAAATAGGGGATACAGGTCTCTTAGATTTTACAGACTTTCTACTCTGTTCCTTGTGGCCTAATCCATTGCATTTGGGTGACGCGCTCTTGGCCCTAGATGCATCAGCCTTAGCCTTGTCTTTCTTTTTGGGTGCTACAGTTTTGGCTTTAACTGCAGCAGCCTTCCCTTCATCTTTAGTTACGGGTGTTACTGCTTCGGGAAGTGCAAGAATGACCTCGACTCCACGATCATAAACTATGGTGCCATCCGAAATGAAACCATCCAACGGTTTAGATGTACTAACAGCATATAAGTTGGTTAGTTTAGGAGTGAAATCCGGAGGACACTCAGTAGCTTGAGCTATGGATGTTGATGACTCGGAACCTAGGCCAGGTTTGACTCGGATGTCGTCAGGATCAGTCCTAAAGGTAGAGGCTATTTCCCCGGATTTTAGCCACTTAGGATTTATTTCCTTTTCCTGTTCCAGTTCATTTTTGAGTCTTTTTACTATAACTTGTAGGCCTGAGAGATTGGTATTTAACAAATGATTTTCAGCTCATAGATCGTGATACCAAGCTTCTTTTCCTCTGAAGTCAGTGATGTCCTTTTCGAGTCTATTAATAGTAAATTCAAGATGTTTATTCTAACTTTCCATATCTTTGTACATTTGAGTAATTATTAGTCTCTCATTCTTTTCATGATCACATGCAGTAGTAAGAGATTCTAATTTACTCAGGAGCTCAGAGATAGAAGGTACCTCAGTATTTGCCATGAGGCAGACGTTCGGCTTAGTGGTTGGCTCATCATCCGAGGATTCCTCCTCTTCTTCCGAGCCACTCATGTATTTTGTCACGAGCGCCTTCCTTTTGTTCTTGCTGTTGTATGAGGTGGAGCGGCGAGGAGTTACCTTGTCACTTTTCTCGGCCACTTTTAATTTAGACCTGCATTCCTTGGCCCAGTGACCGGTTTTCCCACAGTTGAAGCATTCCTGGGAACTAGACTCTGGTCGCTCCTTCCTTTGGAAGGATGATGATGAGCGTCTCTTGAACCCTTTTCTGCTTTTCCATAGGAATCGCTCAAAGGATTTGACAAGAAGTGCTATCTCCTCCTCCTCGTCAAAATCAAAATTCTCGGACACGTCCGTATCATCATTCCTCAGTATGTTTAGACATTTTGTAGCTTTGAGAGCTACCCCCTTTTCTTTCCGAGCTATTTTCTCATCCCGGTCAGAGTACTTAAACCTGACTTCGTGAGTCCGCAGCTCTCCATATAGTTCTTCAAGGGGAACATACCGCGTTCTTGTCGATTGCATCTGGAGTTGTTTGGAGTAGTAGCGATTCGGCAAGGAGCGAAAGAACTTGTCATTGATCCGGGATTGAGAATAGTGCTCATTGACGTCTTCGGCTCAAGAATGAGCTTGCTGAATCTCCGATAGATGCTTTCAAGTGATTCGCCCGGTTTATGATTGAAACTCTCAAAGTTCGTCTGGAGAGTACGGATCACGTTTTGCATCCTGGGACTGACTCCCCTCATAGAGGATTGTCGGTTTGTCCCAAACGGCTTTTCTTTGTCGTGCAGCCCTGGACGTCCGTGAAAGCCTCGGAATCCAAAGACGATGTAACATAAGCCAGAGCCTTTTCACTAGCGCACTTCCAGGCTCTTTCATCGTTGGTAAGTTCAGCATCTGTCTTTGGCCTCCTAACTCCATGTTCTCCGATAGTCATCGGAATTGGAATCTCCTGATGAAGACATGGCCACATAAGATGATCATGGCATACCATAAACATCTTCATGTGAGCTTTCCACTGGGAGAAAAGCTCAGGTGTGAATTTGGGCGGTTTCGTCAGAGTAAAGCCAGAACTCCGTGGTTGAGAAGCGCGGCGGCAACGCAGGTTGAGGTGGGTCGACATTTTCACCGCCGCTTCGATTCGGGATGGGCTCCTGTGCACCTCCGGAGTTAAGGCGAGTGTTGAATAGCATACTGCTTTCTTCGGCCATTTCTGAGATTGAAAGAGTGGGATCTCTACTTAGAACAAATAGAACTTGCTCTGATACCACTTGATGATCCCTTGGAGCCTGGAGGGGGGTGAATAGTGAATAGGCTCTTATCGAAACTCTTTTCTTTCTCTTAAGACACAAGCACTTATCTAGTTAAGTGATAGAATCACTGCGGAAGATAACCAGATAGTGGAAGTATTTTGTTTTATTATACAAGATAAATACAACAAAATAGAAGCAAGACTCTCTTACACTCTGTTTACAAATGAACTCACACATTAGCCAAATTCTATCTCCCAAAAATTAAAGCCGCTTGTGCATACATAGGGTTAATCTTTGCTTACAAATGCACATACGCGCTCATACACAAATGTACAAGTATGAATATTTATACAAAACATTCCTAAGAGACAGCCTTGGAACTTGTAGTTCCGGAATGCGTTCAGCACTAACTATCCCTCGATAATCTCTCTGCCTTGACTGCTGCGGATTGTGGAGCTCAAGATCTTGGGTTTGAAGAGTACAAATGTCTTTGTGAGTTCCCAAATATAATTAAGGTCGTGTCCACATATCCGGGTGATCCACGTGTAAGATTCTTCAGGTTCTCAACGAGTTTGTCTTACATCGGGACACTGCGAGCTGATAACTTTAAATGCGGTTGAGTTGAAGCAGTATCTTCTTGGTCCGGTGTAATTTTCCTTACTCCGTAGCTAATGAGGCTCGGAACCTTACTCCGTGTCAGTGATTGCTTACTCCATATCTATTTGGTACTGGAATCCTTAGTCCGTGTCAGGGCTTCCTTACTCCGTATGTAAGTTCCTTACTCCGTATAAGTGAGTGGCCTGGATTCCTTACTCCGCATCTAATTTCCTTACTCCATATAAGTGAGTGGCCCGGATTCCTTACTCCGCATCTAATTTCCTTACTCCGTATCTAATAAAGACTCGGGTCCTTATTCCGCATTAGTACTTCCTTATTCCGCATGTATGGAAGACTCGGATGCCTTACTCCGTGTCTTCTTTTACTTCGTGCGACCTTGTAAACCAAGACTCTTACTTAGCATCAATTTGACTTAGTCCACACGAATGTTCCTTATTCTGTATGTATTGGTGACTTGGTTATTTACCAAGTGTTTGACGACACTCACTCTTATCCGGATCAGGATTATGTATCCTGTCCTTAGCTTTGCTCTCACGAGTGTATCTCCGGATTAATAACATATCTTCTGCAACGATCAAAGAAATACAAAAGATCTCAGATCAAATTACATAAGGCTTTATTAGCATTATCCAAATTCTGGGCTTGATCCAACAGCATTCAAGAGGCCACCATTCTTGTTGAAGATATGGCAAAAAATTTCTTTGTGGGAACAGGGAGAAGGACAGTTCCCAACAAACCTGGAGCTTATAAAGTAGAAGAAAGCACTCTACTTAATGCCAAATTAGATGCACTTACTCGCCAAGTAGAGAAGCTGGTAGCCAAGCCTGTGGCAAACATAAACTCTAACTGTTCAGAGTGCGGAGGAGCACATTCACCAACAACTTGCCCTTTGAACATCAGTCGATCTAGCAATCCAATGGAGAGTGAGGATCAAGTAAACTTTATTCAAAACAATCCTTACTCTAATACCTATAATACAGGCTGGAGAAACCACCCCAATTTCAGGTGGGGTGATTAACAACAGTTCAACAACAATCAAGGCCAAGCTAGTGGGCAAAACTTCAGACCTCAACAACAACAAAGGAACCAACAAGAGCAGAAAGCAAGTTGGGAGGTAGCCATTGGAAAGTTGGCCAATGTCACTAATGATAAGATCCAGGAGATTAGCACACGCATGGATAGAGCAGAAAGCCAAGGGAAGAGGATAGAAGCTCAACTCTCCCAAATTGCTGAGACTCTTACTGAAAGAAACCCTGGAGAACTTCCAAGCCGCTCAGAGCCCAACCCCCGAGAATACTGCAATGCAGTAACATTGAGGAGCGGCAAGGAACTTTAACAACAAGAACCTCACATGGAACTAAAGCAGAACAGAGATCAAAATTGACCAAAAGAAATTCAAGAAACTAAAGAGCCTGCCAAGAACAAAGAGCTTGGAGAAGATAAGTCCAAGGACGCTCAAGAAATTGAAGAGCAACCACGAAAGAAGGAGCTCAAGCCATATGTTCCACCTATACCGTTCCCTCAAAGACAAATGAAGCGGAAGAAGGATGAACAATTCAACAAATTCATGGATATCTTCAAACAACTAAAGGTAACAATTCCTTTTGCTGAAATTCTTGCAACAATGCCATCATATGCAAAATGTTTAAAGAAAATTGTGGGAAACAAAAGAGCACTAGAGGAACATGCTACCGTGGCACTCTCGGAGAACTACAGCGCGATAATTCAATGGAATCTTCCACCTAAGCTAAGTGATCCGGGTAGTTTCTCTATTCCTTGCATCATTGGCGATCTCTCTTTCGACAATGTCCTTTGCGACCTTGGTGCAAGTACAAGCTTAATTCCCTATTCAATGTGCAAGAGATTAGGACTTGGGGAATTACGACCAACATCCATCACACTCCAGCTGGCAGACAAGTCAATCAAGCGTCCTGTTGGGATTTTGGAGAATGCTCCTTTACAAGTCAGAAATTTAATAATCCCGGTGGACTTGATTGCTCTAGATATGGACAAAGCTGGAGTTATGCCTCTGATTTTGGGACAACCTTTCCTTGCAACGGTTGGAGCCATCATCGATGTACAGGGAGGACGAATGACCATAAACATTGGTGATGAGAAGATAAAGTTTAATGTGTTTAAAAGTATGAAGCATTCGGATAACTCCGTGCAAGGATACAGGGTGGACTTCGTGGAAAATATGGTAAGTAACCATACTATAAATTTTCAAAAACCTTTGGATGTAGCTATGGCAGGTCCGTCAAATGTAAGCTATGAGGAAGTGGCTATGAAAGAGAAGGCACCAAAAGCTGAGCCATTCACAAGGAGACAAAAAAATGAAGAACAAGGCCTAGGAAAACCTTTACCACCACCATCAATTTAGGAAGCTCCAAAGGTAAAACTGAAGGACAAAGAGACGAGGACTATAGAGCATCAAAGGAGACTTCATCCAAACATTCAAGCGGTCATCAGAGTTGAAGTCATAGATCCAAGGTAACAATCCCATACAATGGTCTAGCTAAGACCCTAAACAAGCGCTCTCAGGAGGCAGCCCGGTATACCTTCGTGTTTTGTTTTGTCTTGTTTTGTGTGTTTTGTTTTGTAGGATTTTGAATTTTTTAGAGAGGAACTTCATCCATCAGTTCAAACAATCTGGAAGAACCAAAAGATGAACGACATTCGAAGCCCAGTGACCGTCTCACTTCACTCCAGAATTCCATCGTCGCCAACATTAGTGATGCTCTCCACACCTTTGGTTTCTTTTCTCAGCGTGGATGACATCCTCTTGCTCGATGCCCCCACTTTTCCCTCACCATGGTGTTCCTCAGCAGCCGAATACCAACAGTTGTAGAACTTTTGTCTGTTCTTATATGGGCGCCTGTGTTAAGCCCCATGGCGGCACGTGGACGACTGCACTAAAGCTATCCTCTAATGCACTTTGGGAAATAGTTGCTCAATTTATATACTTATTCAGCCGACCAGCTTAACCCGAGTACTCTTCTCCTTACTTTTCTCTCATTTTTGGCATGGGGACTATGCCTTGGTTTAAGTGTGAAGGAGGGAAAAGTGTTGCACACTTTTTATTCTTTTTGTTTTGTTTGATTGCATGTTTTTATATTCTTTGTATATACATTGCATGAATGAGTGACTGCATGAATGCTTGCTTGACTCTGGAGATAACATATGGTTTAGGATAAAGACATATGTACCTACTTGAAGTATATTGTGTGTATTGGTAGTTATGCTTAGACTCTTTACATTATTTTTTCTATGCTTGGAATGATATCATTATATGCATGAGCTAGCACTTAGGTTCGTACTAAGTTTTTCATGATTAAACGCAAAAGCTTGCTTAATCTTTGGAGTTGTGTGATTAGAGAGAAACATTCCATCATCATAATATTCCTTTTATGACTGATTTTATCTTTTGGTTGATGAGTTTGGGCAAGTGCATGTTTGACCTAATTATGGTGATTAGTTTGTGTTAGCTAAGAAAGGCTAGAGTCACATGTTACAGTGATGTGGGTAGCCTAGTTGATGCTCCTTAGTATTGGCTCTACTTCATTTTCCAACAAAAAAAACAAAACAAACACAAAAAAAACACAAAAAACACAAAAAAAGAAAACAAAAAAACAAACAAAATAGTGGCAATTGTTGTAAATGGGGTTTTATCATCTTTCGAGGATTACTTCGCCTCTCTTAACCAAATAATTATATTGTACACCCCATATTTTTCTGCCACTTTTATTTTTGTTAGATACAATTAAGAATTTCTAAGCCTACATCTTTTAGGGTTAAGCATGATTTAGGTAACTCACCTCTTATGGTGGCATCTGGCAAAGGCTACGGTTTGTGGTAAGACTGGATGTGTCACCATAAGAGAGGACTACTTGTACTTACTTAAGGTCTGAAAACCCTTAGAGGTATTGAGAGTGAGTAGTGTGAGACTTACACTTGAGTGAGGCTGCCTTGTTTCATTTGTGAGGACTCCATAGATTTGCTTGTTATGCTTTTATTTTGATTAACTTGGTTGTTCTTTAGTAATGGTTAGGATTGTATATAATTGTTGGACTAAGTATAAGAAGGCAATACAAAGTGTTTTGGGCTGCACTCTAATCATGCAATACACTTTCATATGCTACATGTGTTTTCTGCTGACCATTATCTCACTTGTGATTTTTCATTTTCTTATTTTTCTCTTGCTTGATTGAGTGTTTATTTCTATTCTTGCTCAGGACGAGCAAGGTTCAAGTGTGAAGGAGATGATCGGGGGGATTTATACCCCCTTTTTAAGGCCATTTTGGGTACATTTTCATACACTTTTGATTCATTTACTGCCCATTTGTGCTACATTTTCATATTTTCATGGCCTAACCCGGAAAAGAGGATTTCTTGTAGTTTTTGTGGTATTTTTGCTATATTTCTTACAGGAATCCAACAATCAAGGAAGAATTCACCAAATCCACAGAAGGAAGAAAGAATCCCAAAGACCTAAAGATCACGACGCCCAAATCTCAAGTTGGTCTGGTGAAGGTTGGGTGAAGGACCCTTCACCCGACCAGGTTGGGTGAAGCCCATACATCATGGAAGGCTTCTCAGAAACGTATTGAATAGTTTCTCCTTGTGGTCGGGTGAAATCCGAGGTCGTTTGGAGGTGGTCGGGTGAAGCTTATTTTGCATATTCAGACTCTCTAAGCATCCTGGAAAATTACTTCTCTCTGGTCGGGTGAAGTTTGAAGACCCTACATGGTGGTCGGGTGAAGGTTTCATCACCCGACCAAGCTCAGATTTTGGCGATTAACCCCTTATTTTTGCAGCATACTTATTCCCTTCTGCACCAAAGTCATTTGATCAAAAGACGGGCACCAAACTCTCCAGTCAAAGAAGAATTAATTGAAGAAATTCAAATTCAAATGAGTGCTTTGTATTTGGATTGAGGTCTTTATCAGGTTTAAGAGAGAGATTTATTTCATTTTCAAATTCAAAAATAAGGGAAGTTACAAAAGAATTAAGAGGGGCTAATTATTTGGAGGAATTATGAGGAATAATGGGATATTCAAATTCAAAATATTCAAATTCAGCCTAAGAGGCTATAAAAGGGGAGCTAATCCTTCATTTGATCAATCAACTCATCATACAGTTCTTTTTCATTCTACTAGGATCATTTTAGTAGAATGGAAAAGAACTGTATGATGAGTTGATTGATCAAATGAAGGATTAGCTCCCCTTTTATAGCCTCTTAGGCTGAATTTGAATATTTTGAGTTTGAATATCCCATTATTTTTCACGCCCCCGAATTCCAAGAAAACCCAGAACTAGGAACATGACTTCCCCTTGCCCGCACCCGAAAGGTCAAGGGGTTGGTGACTAGCACCAATAGAGACTACACCGCGGGTGCTGTCTCAAATATGCAACCCTGTACAGTCATACAACGAGGGTAATCCTGTACTTTCCCATACATCATCATGCATACAATAAGTCAAACAGTCATACAGACATCACATCACAAACAGTATGCAAATACAACTGTCCACGGACCCATGTCCGGGATATCACATAAAACAATACAGAATATAACTGTATCATACATCAGAGTAGTGGGCGTCCTCCTAGAAGAAAGTCCTCCACTAGTCTCGGGTCACACCTGAAAAGGGGTAAACAACAAGTAGGGGTGAGCGACAAGCTCAATAGGTGACCCCAACACTCCACATCATGCAGACATACAAGTCTATATTACATGCTCTGTGTACTCGTGCACTGTATAGTGTGCACAATCATTAGGACTCAGCCTGCAAACAAACATCAGGACCTAGCCTGCCCACACAGGACAGCTTGTCCACGATCCTCAACAGGATCCCAGGTTAGGGCACTCAGCCCTATCACAGTGCTATATGCCCGGACAGAGTCGCCATACCGGCCTGCCATCGGTGCATATGCCTGCCACGGCACAGCGCAATATGCCCAGCCACAGTCGCCACACAGGCCTGCCATCGGCGTATATGCCTGCCCCGTCAACCACATCACACCATCGGTGCATCACGGTGAGAACCCAAACAAGTCACGGAGTCCATGCCCCAATACCTCACACCAACATACTAACATGAGTATGGCATGTCATTCTCAACATTTCCTTTAAAAATGTAGCCAGTCTTCACAAGTAAATCCTCAATCCTTGATTTATGAAGGAAGTACCTATAACAGCTATTTTCTTGAAATCAAAAGTCCCGGCATTGGGTTCCCATATCATAAATAAGATAATCTGATTTTTGGGGATTTTTCTGAGATGTCTAACCCCACTTTCCAAAAATTCACCACTACGAACTTTTGGGCTTTTCCGAGATTTTACACTAAATCCCAATTTTCACATTTTGAAAGAGTGGGAATTAATTTTTCTAGTATTTTTCTTTGAATCCAAATGAGGGGTATTTCGTTATTTACATTGTAACTTAAGTATAATACTTAAGTTACAATGTAAATAACGAAATACCCAGTGTAGAGGCATAATGGTTTACAATGTAAATGTCCAGTGCAGTGTACTGCTGCGGAACACTGCTTCGGATCACTGCTACTGATCACTGTTGCGGAATGGATGCTATGGAAACACTGCTGCGGAGCGATGCTACGGATCACTGCTGCTGATCCGGACTAACTACTCTGGACTGCTGCTCCGGACTAACTGCTCCGGACTACTGATCCGGACTAACTGCTCTGGACTACTGATCCGGACTAACGAAGCTGCTGACTCCACAGTTGCTGACTACGAAGCTGCTGACTCCATAGCTACTGACTACGAACTTCGACCTTACAGTTCACCCAGGGTACTGTTCATCATCCTTTTTGGCCTGGTTTTCGTCTGGAATCAACCCAGCAACCCCCAAGCACTCACAAACACGTGTTTTACTAAACAGAGTACCAAATTACGTACTCAAACTGATATAAATCAGTTCTTAACCACAGATTTTATGCTAAATCATCAGATCTAACCCCAAAATTGGGTTTCCCCCAAAACTTAGGGTTCATACTCAAATTCATAATTCATGATAAATTCACGCATATTCCAAGACAGAATCGAGATAAGAGGTTCAAGGACACCTACCTGGACAGATTATTTGCGATCCACGAGCTCCAATCGCCCCAAAATCGCCAAAAGGAATTCTTCACTTTCCCTCTCTCTCTCTTGCTCAAACACGCACGCACCAAGCAAAAATAAAGGGATAATGTAGTTTCTTAATTATTTATACTGCTGCCAATAATTGGCCTCCCAGCAATAATTGACCTCCCGAGGTCACGAACTCCAAATTGAGCCCAATTACTGTCAAAACGCTCGAAATGACGAGCACAACACTAAATAGATATTATTATACCCAAAAGACCACCCAAACGCAAAGTCAACCAATAAACCCCGAAAAGTCAACAATCGGGTCAAACGGGGCCCTGACTCGAAATCGGGCCCAAGTATAGTCAAAATGCCCCCATCGACGACTACACTACCGTCTAGATAGTTGCATTCCCATAGAATAGCTATCTCTCAAAACTACCCAAATACGAGTCTTTACATCCTCCCCACCTTAGGACTTTTCGTCCTCGAAAATAAAACACATGCCCAAAAGACATAGCAAAATCCAAGCTCAAGTACCGCACAACAACAAGACACAAAATATGATCATCAACATGATCACCAACCACACAGGTACAATGCAACTCACAACAAGCCAAAAAGGCTCACAAGATGTCAGGATGCCAACAATCAACAAGCTACACAATATCTCAACTAACATATGCAAAACAAATGCATAAAACATAACTCATACCTCAGGGAAGGTCCTCACATCCTCCCCACCTCAGGACTGATCGTCCTCGAATAGCTCAGGATGAAGAACCCGCATCTGGCTCTCTTTCTCCCAAGTTTGCTCCTCCATGCCTCGGTGTCGCCATAACACCCGAACTAGTGGGATCGTCTTGCCTCGCAAAACCTGCTCCCGCCTGTCCAAAATCTGTGCCGGCAGCTCAAAAATGGCACCATCATCAGCCAAGTCTATCTCGCGATAGTCCAACACATGAGAAGGATCAGGGTGATACCGCCTCAACTGAGACACATGAAACACATCATGTACTCGCGCCAACTCCGGTGGCAAAGCTAACCGATAAGCCACTGCGCCCACGGTGGCAACAATCTTAAACGGCCCCACGAAACGAGGGGAAAGTTTGGATGCACGTCCAAACCTCCGTTGCCCTCGACGCAGCGAAACCCGCAAAAATACACGGTCCCCCACCTCAAACTACAAGGGTCGACGCCTCTGGTCCGCGTAGGACTTCTGCCTACTCTGTGCTATCAGCATACGCTGTCTAATCAACAGCACTATCTCCGTGGTTTCTCGAACCATATCGGGACCGAGAACTGCTGTCTCTCCCGTCTGTGCCCAACACAAGGGTGATCTACAAGGCCGCCCATAGAGCGCCTCATACGGAGCCATCCCAATCGTGGCTCGATAAACTGTTGTTGTAAGAGAACTCCACCAAAGGAAGGTGAGTCTCCCAACAACCTCCAAAATCTAGGACACAGGCATGCAACATATCCTCGAGCGTCCGAATCGTCCGCTCCGATCGACCATCCGTCTGCGGATGAAAGGCCGTATCTCGAGGTTCACCCTATTACCCAAAGCTCGCTGCAGTTGTCTCCAAAACTGAGAGGTGAACCTCGCATCCCAATCAGATACAATAGACAATGGGACTCCATGCAACCGCACAATAACATCAATATACCTCTGTCCCAAAGTCCTCACTGGGTCTGTCTCTCGAATCGGAATAAAATGCGCCGATTTGGTCAACCGGTTCACAATAACCCATATAGTGTCGTGTCCCCCTGGAACGAGGAAGTCCAGTGACAAAATCCATGGTCACGTGGTCCCATTTCCACTCGCACCGGCAATGATCGCAACTCACCAGCTGATCTCAAGTGCTGCGCCTTGACCGGCGATAGGTCAAACACCTCCTCACAAAATCAGCAACGGCCTTCTTCAGGCCTGGCCACCAATCTCGCCTCCTCACGGCATGGTACATCTTGGTCCCACCAGGATGTACAGCCTAACCTCGACCTGGTGAAATTCCCCGAAGAACCTCCTCCCGAAGAGAAGTAGGAACTATCAATCTACCCCTATACCGCAAGACATGCTCTGCATCCTCGGTCCAATCGAAGATGCTTGCCCGGTCGAATCCGTCGCGGATGACCTCACAATCAACGTCCCCACTTGATCCTCTATGATCCTGTGCTGCATCTTTGGGACTGCTACAACAACACTGAGGGTCCCTCGCCCCTCACTAGTCACCATCTGCAACCTCATCGCTGCCAACTGACCCATCATCTCCCATTCCTTAATGGCACAATGGGCCACCACAGCCCTGCTCTTCCTACTCAGAGCATCTGCCACCACATTACCCTTCCTAGGGGTGTACATCATATCAAACTGAAACTGTTGTAGGTACTCCACCCACCTCCTCTGCCTAAGGTTCAGGTCTCGCTGAGAGAAGATATACTGCAAGCTCTTGTGGTCCGTATACACCACAAACTTCTCCCCAAGGAGATAATGCTGCCAGCTCTTAAGTGCAAAGATCACTGCAGCCAACTCCAAATCATGCGTGGGAGAGTTCTGCTCATGGGGTCTCAACTGCCTAGATCCATAAGCAATCACCTGCCGAGTCTGCATCAACACACAACCAAGTCCCACCCTGGAAGCATCACAATACACCTCGAAAGGCGCACCCTCCTGTGGAAGAATCAAGATAGGTGCTGAGGTCAATCATGCCTTCAGCTCCATGAAAGCACTCTCACACGCATCAGACCAAATGAAAGGAACTCCCTTCCTGGTCAGGTTCGTTATAGGAGCTGCCAACCAGGAAAAATCCTCTACGAACCTCCGATAGTAGCCTGCCAAACCAAGGAAGCTACGAATCTCAAACACATTTGTGGGCCTCTTCCACGACATGACTGCCTCAATCTTCTCAGGATCCACTGTGATACCCTCCGAAGATACCACATGCCCCAAGAAGTGCACTTGTTGCAACCAGAAGTCACATTTCGTGAACTTCGCGTACAACCGATGCTCTCGCAAAGTCTGCAACACAACCTGCAAATGCTCCTCATGCTCCTTCTTGGTCGCTGAATAGACCAAAATATCGTCGATGAACACCACAACGAATATATCTAAATACGAAGCAAATACCTGGTTCATCAATCCAATAAACACTGCTGGAGCATTCGTGAGCCCAAACGGCATCACGAGCCACTCATAATGCCCATAGCGACAATTGAATGCAGTCTTAGGGATATCTGCCTCCCTAACCCTCAACTGATGGTATCCAGATCTCAAGTCTATCTTGGAAAACCATCTCGCACCTCGAAACTGATCGAACAGATCATCGATCCTCGGCAATGGATACATGTTCTTCACAGTCACCTGGTTCAGCTTCCGGTAGTCTATATATAGCCGAAGTGAACCATCCACCTTCTTGGCGAACAACACTGGAGCGCCCCACGGTGAGCTACTCCGCCTGATAAAGCCTCGTGCCAATAGGTCATCTTTCTGTCTCTTGAGCTCTCTAAGCTCTGTCGGTGCCATCCTTTAGGCTGCTAACCTAATCGGTGTTGTCCCTGGCAACGACTCGATCGAAAACTCTACCTCCCTCACGGGTGGCAAACTAACCAAGTCCTCGGGAAACACATCCGAGACCTGATCTACAATGGGTGGCAAAACAGCCTTCCCCTCTCTCCTCCTGTCAACCAACGTCAAGTTGGCTAACTGGTGGGTCACATCACCCCACCCATGCCTCAAAGGTCCCAACCTGCATGCCTCCTCAGTCCACTCACTCACAAAGACACCCCGCGTGCCCTCTGGCGTGAGGAACGTCATGCGCCGTCGGAAACAATCAATCTTGGCCTCCACGGAGACCAACCAGTCCATACCCAGGATAACATCAAAATCATCTAACTCCATGACATACAAATCACACAACAGGTTAACACCCCCAAGTGTTACCTGACAAGCACGATAGATACTCTCAAGTATCACAATTCCACCCAAAGGTGAAGCAACCACCAGAGACTTACTAACTGTCTCCTGGTCTAACTCTAACCCAACCACCGTAGCATACGAAATAAAAGAATGGGTAGCACCAGTATCAATCAAAACTGAACAGATAGTATGAGAAATGATAATGGTACCTCTCAGCACTGAAGGTCCTGCTCCTGCCTCGTCCACTAGTGGAACCTCTGCCTCTCTGCTGGTGAGGGCAAAACTCCTCCCTCGTGGCCCACTGCCACTAGCTTGGCCCATTGGGGCCTTGCCCCACTGATCAACATGACCCAGTGCCTCCCGCTGAGGCTGCTGCACCGCAGGTCGCATCTACGTGCTCTGTGCCGGCGGCACTGACCTCTGAGACGGAGCCCCACTCCTCTGTCCCTGCTCTCTCGGACGAGGGCCTACACTGCTGGTTGAGCTAAGGGTAACACATTCCCTAGCTCCATGCCCCACTTTCCCGCATCGGAAACAGGTCATCTTTTTCCTTGGGTAGTCTCTCGATACATGCCCGGTCAAACCACAACTCCAACAAGTACCTGGCCTCTTGCTGGCTGAACTCTCACGAGGTCCCACTGTCTGGCTTGAAACCCTCTACACCTGCCTCCTCTCAGGCTGAGCGGCACTGCTCTCCCCACTCTGTCTCTTCTTGCTCGGACCTGCCGAACCGCCCGGCCTCTCGGCTCTCGCCTGATCCTGACCTCGCTCAATAATGAGTGCCTTGTTGACCGCCTCCCGGTAACTGGTCAACTGCATCGGTTCCAGCTGTCTTTTCAGAGATGGCCTCAAGCCCTGAATAAAATCCTGCATCTTACGGGCTTCCTTTTCCCAAGCCTCAAGAGCAAACCGCCCTAAATCTGTGAAGGCTTGCACATACTCACCCACCGTCTAGCCACCCTGCTGAAGCTCATAATACTCTCTCCGTCGAGCATACTGCAACGAGCTGGGAAAATACTCCCCAAAGAAGCGCTCAACAAACTCTCTCCAGCTCATCTGACTGCCATGGACAGCTCTAGTGGATTCCCACCACCTGCGTGGGATACCCAACAGATAGTGCGTCGCCACTCGCACCCGCTCCTCATCTGGCACCCCAATCATCTCAAAGATGTCCTCTGTCCATCTAATCGAGTCCTCGGCTACCTCTGGCCGCGAACCATCCTCAAAAGTCCTGGGTCCGTATTTCAAAAACTGCGCAGCCCAGTCCACTCCTCGTCATGCTGGCTCTATCACGACCTCCTGCTGGTGCACATCCTGCACTACCCTTGCCTCCTGCTGTTGAGGCTGTGGTGGCTGCTGAGGCTGCTGTGGCCTTTTCAGCTCATCCACCTCTCTAGCCATATCCCTCATCGAGCCCTGCATACCCTGCATGGCCTCCTGCAACTGAATCAACACCTGAGCCAAATCAGGTCCCACAACGGGAGCTGACGATCTCTGCTGCGGGCTCTGCTGCCCCTGGTGCCCTGACTCTATCGTGGGCTCCTCTGCCGGACCATGGCCTCGGACAACCCTCCTCAGTGGTGCCATCACACTAGCCACAACAACAAACAACAAACGATCAATACTAGCACTACTAGCACAAACAGCCATCAAAGGCACATTCAACTCGTAGGTTCTCACCACACGTCCCGTAGGTCCATACCATGCATATAGCATCGTGTCCCCCATTAGGGTACACCACATGACCCGTAGGTCCACAACCATGCATATAGCATCGTGTCACCCCATAGGGTACACCACATCCAGTCCTGGCTCTCACGGCCATGTCCCATCTTGGCACCAAATGCAATCATATCACAAACAAAGACAATCTAGTGCCCTATATGCACACAATCATACCACTAGAAATGCACCCCATGTATGCTCCTAGGATGATCTAACTGACACCAAAATAACCTCGAACACATGTAAGGACTGCGTTGATCAGGCGCCCTCCCTACAGTTTTCCAAGTCACATGGAATCAATTAACCACCCCTCACTAACCTAGGTCCACTAGATCTAGCTCTAATACTAACTTGTCACGCCCCCGAATTCCAAGAAAACCCAGAACCAGGAACATGACTTCCCCTTGCCCGCACCCGAAAGGTCAAGGTGTTGGTGACTAGCACCAATAGAGACTACACCAATGGTCTTTGTCTCAAATATGCAACCCTGTACAGTCATACATCGAGGGTAATCCTGTACTTTCCCATACATCATCATGCATACAATAAGTCAAACAGTCATACAGACATCATATCACAAACAGTATGCAAATACAACTGTCCACGGACCCATGTCCGGGATATCACATAAAACAATACAGAATATAACTGTATCATACATCAGAGTAGTGGGCATCCTCCTGGAAGAAAGTCCTCCACTAGTCTCGGGTCACACCTGAAAAGGGGTAAACAAGTAGGGGTGAGTGACAAGCTCAGTAGGTGACCCCAACACTCCACATCATGCAGACATACAAGTCTATATTACATGCTCTGTGTACTCGTGCACTGTATAGTGTGCACAATCATCAGGACTCAGCCTGCAAACAAACATCAGGACCTAGCCTGCCCACACAGGACAGCTTGTCCACGATCCTCAACAGGATCCCAGGTTAGGGCACTCAGCCCTACCACAGTGCTATATGCCCGGACACAGTCGCCACACCGGCCTGCCATCGGTGCATATGCCTGCCACGGCACAGCGCAATATGCCCGGCCACAGTCGCCACATAGGCCTACCATCGGCGCATATGCCTGCCCCGTCAACAACATCGCACCAACGGTGCATCACGATGAGAACCCAAACAAGTCACGGAGTCCATGCCCCAATACCTCACACCAACATACTAACATGAGTATGGCATGTCATTCTCAACATTTCCTTTAAAACTGTAGCCAGTCTTCACAAGTAAATCCTCAATCCTTGATTTATGAAGGAAGTACCCATAGCAGCTATTTTCTTGGAATCAAAAGTCCCGGCATTGGGTTCCCATATCATAAATAAAATAATCTAATTTTTGGGGATTTTTCTGAGATGTCTAACCCCACTTTCCAAAAATTCACCACTACAAACTTTTGGGTTTTTCCGAGATTTTACACTAAATCCCAATTTTCACATTTTAAAAGAGTGGGAATTAATTTTTCTAGTATTTTTCTTTGGATCCAAATGGGCGGTATTTCGTTATTTACATTGTAACTTAAATGTGGAGAGGCATAATGGTTTACAATGTAAATGTCCAGTGCAGTGTAATGCTGCTGAACACTGCTGCGGATCACTGCTGCTGATCACTGCTGCGGAATGGATGCTACGGAAACACTGCTGCGGAGAGATGCTACGGATCACTGCTGCTGATCCGGACTAACTACTCCGGACTACTGCTCCGGACTAACTGATCCAGACTAACAGCTCCGGACTACTGATCCGGACTAACTGCTCCGGACTACTGATCCGGACTAACGAAGTTGCTGACCCCACAGCTGCTGACTACGAAGCTGCTGACTCCACAGCTGCTGACCACGAAGCTGCTGACTACGAACTTCGACCTTACAGTTCACCCAAGGTACTGTTCATCATCGTTTTTGGCTTGGTTTTCGTCTGGAATCAACCCAACAACCCGCAGGCACTCACAAACACGCATTTTACTAAACAGAGTACCAAATTACGTACCCAAACTGATATAAATCAGTTCTTAACCACAAATTTTATGCTAAATCATCAGATCTAACCCCAAAATTGGGTTCCCTCAAAACTTAGGGTTCATACTCAAATTCATAATTCATGATAAATTCACGCATATTCCAAGACAGAATCGAGATAAGAGGTTCAAGGACACCTACCTGGACAGTTTTTTTGCGATCCACGAGCTCCAATCGCCCCAAAATCGCCAAAAGGAATTCTTCACTTTCCCTCTCTCTCTCTCTCTTGCTCAAACACGCACGCACCAAGCCAAAATAAAGGGATAATGCAGTTTCTTAATTATTTATACTGCTGCCAATAATTGGCCTCCTAGCAATAATTGACCTCCTGAGGTCACGAACTCCAAATTGAGCCCAATTACTGTCAAAACGCTTGAAATGACGAGCACAACACTAAACAGATATTATTACACCCAAAAGACCGCCCAAACACAAAGTCAACTAATAAACCCCAAAAAGTCAACAATCGGGTCAAACGGGGCCCCGACTCGAAATCGGGCCCAAGTACAGTCAAAATGCCCCCATCGACGACTACACTACCGGTCAGTTATTGGTCAACGACTAGTAGAAATATAAATAACAGGAAAAGAAAGAGCTTTCACTTTTATGCTATCACGTTTGTGCGTTTGAGAGAGAGCTTGGAGCTTGGTGCCTTGGCGATTTGGGGCGATTTGGGTTCGTGGAGCTCAAAGAATCACTCCAAGTAGGTGTCCTTGAACTTCTTATCTTGATTCTATCTTTGGTATGCACGAATTTGTCATGATTTATGAAATTAAGCATGAACCCTTGGATTTGGGGGAATCCAATTTTGGGTTAGATCTAATGGTTTAGCATAAGATCTGTGGTTAAGAACTGTTTTATATCAGTTTTGATATATGTTTCTGTGGTTTTGGGGTTGTATAACTGTGTATTTCATGAAGGTTGAGAAGTCAACCATGGAAATCTAGATTTAGATCTAGATTTCTGAAAATCTGTAATTTGGTGCGTATTTCTGCTGTTATCTGTGCGATTTAAAGGCGTTCTGGACGCATTCTGAGGTAGATATCGTAGTCTGTTGTGTAACATGCGTGTTTGTGAGTGTCTGGGGGTTACTGGGTTGATTCCAGACGAAGAACAGGCAAAAACGATGATGAACAGTACCATGGGCAAATTACTGGGTCGAAATGACGAAGATCTGAAGTTCTGGGTCGAAGGGTCGAAGATCCAGGGTCGTAGAGTCGAAGATCCAGGGACGTTGGGTCAAGGGTTCTTAGTTCGTAGTTCGTAGATCCGTAGACCCGTAGTCCGAAGGTCAAAGTTCGTTGTCTGGAGGTTGAAGATCGAAGACTAGCTTCGAGTCTTCGAGGCGCGCTGTAGTTCCGCGCTATCAGTCGCAGCTCCAACAGTGTAACTGAACACTAGACTACACTGGACTGGACTATTTACATTGTAACCTGTACCCATCTACACATTTAAGTATTATACTTAAGTTACAATGTCAATAACGAAACACCCCCCCCCCCCCATTTGGGTTCAAAGAAAAATACTAGAAAAATTAATTCTCACTCCTTCAAAATGTGAAAATTGGAATTTAGTGTAAAATCTCAGAAAAATCCAGTTTTTCGTAGAGGTGAATTTTTGGAAAGTGGGGTTAGACATCTTAGAAAAATCCCCAAAAATCAGATTATCTTAGTTATGATATGGGAACCCAATGTCGGGACTTTTTATTTCAAGAAAACAACTCCTATAGGTATCTCTTTCCTTGGTCAAGGAATGATGATCGGTTTGTGAAGACTGGCTTCAGTTATAAAGGGAGTATGGTGAACCTTAATGCCATATTAGTGTTAATATGTTGGTTTGAGGAATTGAGGCTTGGGCTCTATGACTTGTTGGGTTCTCACCGTGGAGCACAGATGATGCTATGTGGTTGATGGGGCAGGCATATGCGCTGATGGCAGGCCTGTGTGGCACTGTGGCTGGGCATATTGCGTTGTGGCCGTGGTAGGCATATGCGCCAATGGCAGGCCTGTGTGGCACTGTGTCCGGGCATATAGCGCTGTGGTAGGGCTGAGTGCCCTGAGCTGGGATCCTATTGGGGATCGTGGACAAGCCTTCCTGTGTGGGCAGGCTGGGTCCTGATATTTTTTTTTCTAATGACCCGCGTTTTGCGGTATGTAAGAAGTTAATCACAGATGCCTTGTGAGTGGAAATTGTTGGGTTTTAGGGAGTTTTCTTCCCACACACTTTAGCTAAAACACCTTGAATGTTGATGCACAAGTTTGAGGTAAGAGATGAGCCTAAGAGGGGACTTTTGGGAGGCACGTGTCAATTGATAACATGCATTTATGCCCTAGGAAGATGTTATTTGCATATACAGGCACTTTTAGGCTATTTTGTCAGGTTTTGGAGATTAATTTTGACCAAGTAGATGGCCTCAAATTAATTGGCGTGCAGAACTAAAGTTTCTCAGAATGATGTCCTCTACCTTCCAAAGAAGTTTCAGAGCCAAAGGCCTTGAACGCCAATTGGACCAATTGGCGTGCAAGCATATTACTGCATACTAGCCTTCTACATGATGCAAGAAAGCTTGGGGAAGAATTTCACCTAATTTGGAGTTGCACGCCAATTGGGAATATGACGTGCATTATGGCGTGCAACCATATTTTTGTACCGTCACCTTGGTTTTGTTATTCTAATCATCTTTTCCCAAAGGACCATATTGGAATTATGAGTATTTTGTCCTGTACGGATGTGGAAAAGTTGTAGCTTGTGCTATGAAAACTACGTCGTTTTGATGCTGGGTTTCACTTAATCAAAACTACGTCGTTTTGATGTTGTGGTGTCTATATAAAGGGGTTCAGGCTTAGGTTTAGGGTTCTTTGGTTTCTTTTGCCATCGCAGCCGCCGCAGACAGAGAGAGAGAGAGAGAGAGAGAGAGAGAGAGAGAGAGAGAGAGAGGGGGGGGAACCTCCGTATCGTTGCCGTGGTGGTTCGCGTGGGTGGACGGTGTCTAGCATGGAGGCCGAAGCAGAAGGACACTTGCAAGGTAGGGGTTCTGTCTTCTCGTACCTAATCCGGGGTTAGGCCCTGTGGTGAATGAATCGTTGGATATCGTTATTGTTATTATATTATTTATATGTAAATTCATATAGGTGTGATCTCCTATATGGATGTTGGCCTTCAATGGCGTGTTGTTTGGATATATGTATATATGCATGTCAAGTGTTTGAAATTATGCCTGTGAGGCTGTGCATATTATGTGTTTGAGATTATATCTGTGTGGCTGGGTTGTGAGCCTGTAAATGTGTGCATGCTAAGTGTTCAATGTTATTCCTGTGTGACTAAGCATATTAAGTGTTTGATGTTATGCCTATATGGCCATGAGTGCTGCATGTTTGCTTGTACACCAGGTGGTTGTGGAAGCCCAGGACTATTTTGTGGAACCTGGTGGCTGTGGAAGCCCGAGACTGTTTTGTGGAACCCGGTGGCTGTGGAAGCCCGGGACTATTTTATGGAACCTGGTGGCTGTGGAAGCCCGGGACTGCTCTTGGAACCCGGTGGCTGTGGAAGCCCGGGATTGTTCATGTGTTAGCCTGTGTGGCTATGGAAAAGATTGTATTTGCTGATGTGATTAGTTATTATCTGATAAACTAATTTGTATCACGACATTGCACTAGTACACGTTCTCATGTAGATGCTAAGAGCATGGGATGGGTTGGGGAGACATGATCCCTACTGAGCTGTGGTTTCTCACCCCTCCTACCGTATTATTTTCTTTACAGGGACCTACAGGCGTTAGGTGGGAACACCAAGGTGGAAGACCTATTTATGGTTTGCTTATTGTTATTTGAGTTTGTTGTTTTTGTGAGCTTTGTAACCCCAGTGGGGAGATTTTGTAATGAGAAGTTTAATGTAATAAAAGCATGTTTGGACACGCTTGAAATGTTGGAACTTAATAAATATATGAATGTTTGAATAAGAAAAATGTGAAGTGTATGTTGTATTCTAACCCCTTTATCCAAACTCGGGTAAAGGGAGGGTCATGTTCTGGTCTCCTCGGGTTGGAAATCCGGGGCGTGACAGTATGGTATCAGAGCATGGTCTAGTTGGCCTAGGGTAGTGGGCGGACTTGGTTATCTTGAGTCCTTTGGAGGAGCCTGGAGGGACGTGCCTGATCAACATGGTCCTCTTGGAGCCTCTAAGGTATACTTGGGGTAGTCCAGTCTTGTGGTAGGATTTGCATACATTGGCATTAGGGCACTAGTTGCATTTGTTGTTTATGTATGAATGTATGGATAACTGTGGGAATGTTTTAAATGAAAAAAAAAATTTAATTGTGCAACTCTGATATATTGTGACAACTTAAGCATGACTACAAAAAAAAAAGAATATGTGGTATGGAATTTGTGTACTAGTGGACTTGCAATGTGAACGAACTACATAAAAATAATTGATATTCTGAAAATGACTAGGTGAGATATGTGAATGCTTAAGAGTGTGCCTTCGTATGGTATTCTGTGGAATAAGCAATGTGGTGTTCAAAACGATGAGATATTCACTTGAGTATAAATGATATGTGCAATGTGAAGGTGTGAACTTGTATAGTCTGTGAAATGTGAATCTGCGAATCTGTGTGGTGATAATGTGTGTTTTGAGATTAGTTATAGCTCCAAACGCCTAGTCGGTAATGGTATTAAGAGCGTTGAGTGTTAACCTGGAGCGCTACCTCCTCATGTACCCAACCTCTAAAAAAAAACTATGACCCGTACGACAAAAGAGTTCACCACCCAGGCTAGGCAAGTGGGAGAGCTGTAGGCTCGAGGCACGCTGAGAGCTGTCAACCCGCACCATTTGGGGAAACTTGGATGAAGATCAACTGAAGCATTATTGTCCTGATTAGCAGAAAGGATCCAAGAGGCAGAGGGGGGAGATCAGAGGATGGCCACAAGTATCGAGACGGGGGTCAACCCCCAACAAATCAATTTGAAACCAGTTGCTTAAAGGGTTGTTCTTGTTGTGGACAACCGGGACATTGGAAAAAAGTGTAGCAAGAAGCAGTATCAGTGTTGCATCTGTGGAAAAGTAGGACATCTCCAGAAGATAGTGATTGGTTGAGTCTCGTACTGACTTAGGTGAGGATGGGTGGACCTTTGATTGTTGAGTTTTTAGCAATTAAATTAAGACACTTGTAATAGAGGGGTATTCTTGTCGGTAGGGCTCTTGAGCCACAATTTGCCGTTTCGTGAAGCTTAGGAGATCGTTTGAGTTAGCATTGTTAATAGACGTGGTTGGTGACTTGTAACAATATATATATATATATATATAATAAAAAAAAATAAGAAAAATGAACATTTATATTTATGACACTAGAAGGATAATAAGTAACTAATAGATATGTGAGTGTTGGTTTTATATGGGAGTGGTATTCAATTTTGACACCCGTGGATAATTAAAGTAATCAAACCTGGTAGGCTACCTTTTGCTAGCTAGTAGAGCTTGAGGCGTGACGTGATGGCTTGTGGATAACGTGTGACCCCTCCTTGGCAACCTTGAATAATAGAGATATGTTCTTATGTGGATAAAGGTATGTGTGGAGTACTACTTGAAAGGGATATTCCTATGGTTACCATTCCAAGCGTTGTGGTTAAGGGTGGAAAACGCAGCTAGTATAGCCTGCTCTTAGAGTCCTTGAAGTGTTATCTTGTTGGCTAGAGTGGTCATTGCAAGTTTTGGTTAGTAACTATATAGGTGTTCTGGGTTCTCAGATGGTCAAGCAGTGGCCATGTGTCATGTTTGTGGTGTGTGAAAGACCTTGAGTAATGTTCCTAGAATATGTTGAGAAATGGGTATATAAAATGTGAATTGTTCTGGAGCTCAGCTATCGGCTGTGAGTGGGTTTCAAGGGTCGTGGCCGATGCATCCAATTGGTAAACAAAGGAAAGCAAGTGAGATATGGCAGGCCTTGTTCGGGCTTTTTACCCACATCTGGAAAACATTTCTCTAGGGGCTGCGGGTGCGCTTTTGCATGGTAGGGCCATTCCTTTGGTCTGTATCTTGTGGGAAGTGGGTTTAAAGGATAGGAGAAGGTTTAAAACTGGTACGTTCTACTCGTCAGGTGTCTTGTGTTTCGTTGCATGTGTTGAGAATGTGCAGAAAATGTAGCATTGTCTTGTTGTATGTGTTGCATAAGTGGTAAAGGTATATAGCAGAGTTGCTACGTGTGGGTGTTGCGACACATATGCGTAGAGAAGGATGAGGCATGGTGTATTGGTATAGTAACTGTGGTGTGAGGATGAGGAAGAGTGTTAGAGGTGATGTTGTTTATGTTATTCCTTGTCTAGTGTTACTGAAATGTTGATAAGTTGGGAAAGAAAAAGAGTTGTTTGATTTCCCGAGTTGAGTTAGTTGTGACAGTTTTGCTAGGACGGGGTATTAGTGCTACTCCTTCAGGAGAGATTTATGTCGGGCGGATATCCAAAGGTGTATGCATTGGAGCGGTGGTGGTAGGCGAATGACCTACATATGTCCTACTTGAAAACTTTTAATGTGCAGTATCACGCGGTAAGGGAGATGGTTCATGCTATCAAGGTGTTGGTGTGTTTGGGAGCTACATGAAAGTCCCAAATCAAGAGTTTGCACGCCTTGTTTCCTGTGCCTACCTGGCGAAATTGCAGTAATCACATTAAGCTGAGGCTAAAGCCTGAGTATTTCTTGGTCCATTTGAGTGTTTTGTTGATGTGTTGAGATAAAACATGATGGTTGGTGTAGCGGAGTTAGTGGTTCATGAGGTGGAATATGTCCTGGAGGCAAGGGATTCCATTGTGGCTTGGGAGTGGTGACACCAAGGATTCCATTGTTGTCATGTTGCAGGTAGGAGAGTTTTCCAGGATAGAGAGAACTATGTTGTCGGTACCTACCCATCGTCAAAGGATTCCTATCGCATGTAATGACTGCTGACTGAGTAAGGCATTATCACATGGGTTATGACATAAGCCTCAGTTAGTGAAGGCTATGTGGGACCTTGGTGGATCCCTATTTGACCATAGTCAGAGAGGTGTTATTTGTGTGACGTTCTGGTTCATGGGATCCTTTAGTAGATTCTCAACATTGGTCACTGGTGTTAGCCCGATAGTAGTTTTTTTGGTCTTGCCGTGATTGGGTATGGTACTGCATTTGTTGTTTTGAGTCACTCCTTGGACTCCGTTGGGCGTCTTGTTGACTGTGACCGAATTGGTGGAGGGCAAACTTCATCCTGATGTGGTTGTGTCCTGGATTGTAAGTCATCTTGAGTTCCCTTTGGCATTGGTTGGGTTCTGTTGTTGCATGTATCGCTATAGAGTGCGGCGGTTTTAGCAGTGATGATGGTGCTGCTGGGGTGATCTCCATGTGTGGAAAAGCGATTGTGGTTTGCATAATGCTTTTCTCTTGTTTGTTTGTGTTTCCTTATAACCTCTTTGTGTTTGCTGTCAGGGTACGGTCTACATATGGAGTGTGGCTGCGTTGTAAATTGTTGGTGTCCGTTGACATCAAATCTCAGTGGTGTCATTGTTGGGTATTTTACATTGTGGAGTGTTGGTCCTATTGTGACACGAGTAGGCTTTTAACGCCGAGTACCCTGCTATGTCGAGGCAGTGACTTCTCGTTCAATCATATGAATTCTAGCGAATGGATGCTTCATGCATAGGCTTATGGTGTTGGCCTTGTTCGGTTGTCGGGGTCTTAGCGAATCTATGGGAGGTTTCTCGACCTCACTGTTGTCAGACTTGCTCACATGAGTTGTTGCCAGCACACTAATTGGCCAAGCTCTCGTTCTTCTTGTGCTCATGGGTGTTATGTGTTGCTTTGATCTTCTCGTGATGTTTACTACTTGATCTCTTTTCGGGGACGAAAAGTCCAAAGGTGGGAAGGTTGTGAGGAAACTCCCTGCGGATGAGTTTGTATGGTGTTGGCGAATGGGCAGTGGAATGTTAAACGTGTAGTAGTGTTTTGTTTGTGAGTTGTTCCTTGTAGTGGTGTTTATGATGTGAGTTGGTCTATGACCCATGTGATTTGTTAAACGTATGTATTGGGGATGGGCGTATATGTCATACACCGTCGTGACATGTGAATACTTGTGACATGTGTTAGGTGAGGAGAACAAGGGTTGTTTGTGAGTTTAGAATATGTGTTTCCCTATCACGCTGTGTTGTATTGGGTCTGTGGGTACGTGCCTTCATGTGTGTTATTGTGTGATATCTTCAGTCGCGGGTACGTGAATGGTTGTGGGCGATGTGTATCAGCATGTGCATTATGGAAAGTGTATTGTCTTTTCGAGGACGACACGTCCTATGGAGGAAATATGGGAACGCGAATCCCTTTCGACTTTTATGACTTTTATTTATATTGACTATGTTTTGAGATTAAAATAAAATGTGCTTGAGATGGGTATTTGTGACATGTGAACGTGTTTCCACAGATTGTGATGCATGTGATTATGGACTGCGGTGGCACCTTGTTATGAGCTATTGTGTGCAATGTGCGGTGTATGACCCATTTGGGTGTTGTGGCTTGCTGTGTTGGTTTTCCTTGCATGTTGTTTCTTTTCGAGAACGAAAAGTCTTAAGGGGGAGAGGATGTAATGACCCGCGTTTTGTGGTATGTAAGAAGTTAATCACAGATGCCTTGTGAGTGGAAATTGTTGGGTTTTAGGGAGTTTTCTTCCCACACACTTTAACTAAAATACCTTGAATGTTGATGCACAAGTTTGAGGTAAGAGATGAGCCCAAGAGGGGACTTTTGGGAGGCACGTATCAATTGATAACATGCATTTATGCCCTAGGAAGATGCTATTTGCATATACAGGCGCTTTTAGGCTGTTTTGTCAGGTTTTGGAGATTAATTTTGACCAAGTAAATGGCCTCAAATTAATTGGCGTGCAGAACTAAAGTTTCTCAAAATGATGTCCTTTACCTTCCAAAGAAGTTTCAGAGCCAAAGGCCTTGAACGCCAATTGGACCAATTGGCGTGCAAGCATATTACTGCATACTAGCCTTCTACATGATGCAAGGAAGCTTGGGGAAGAATTTCACCTAATTTGGAGCTGCACGCCAATTGGGAATATGACGTACATTATGGCGTGCAGCCATATTTTTATACCGTCACCTTGGTTTTGTTATTCTAATCATCTTTTCCCAAAGGACCATATTGGAATTATGAGTATTTTGTCCTGTATGGATGTGGAAAGGTTGTAGCTTGTGCAATCAAAACTACGTCGTTTTGATGCTGGGTTTCACTTAATTAAAACTACATCGTTTTGATATTGTGGTGTCTATATAAAGGGGTTCAGGCTTAGGTTTAGGGTTCTTTGGTTTCTTTTGCCATCGCAGCCGCCACAGACAGAGAGAGAGAGAGGGGGGGGGGGGGGAACCTCCGGATCGTTGCCGTGGTAGTTCGCATGGGTGGACGGTGTCTAGCGTGGAGGCCGGAGTAGAAGGACACTTGCAAGGTAGGGGTTCTGTCTTCTCGTACCTAATCCGGGGTTAGGCCCTGTGGTGAATGAATCGTTGGATATCGTTCTTGTTATTATATTATTTATATGTAAATTCATATAGGTGTGATCTCCTATATGGATGTTGGCCTTTAATGGCGTGTTGTTTGGATATATGTATATATGCATGTCAAGTGTTTGAAATTATGCCTGTGAGGCTGTGCATATTATGTGTTTGAGATTATATCTGTGTGGCTGGGTTGTGAGCCTATAAATGTGTGCATGCTAAGTGTTCAATGTTATTCCTGTGTGACTAAGCATACTATGTGTTTGATGTTATGCATGTATGGCCATGAGTGCTGCATGTTTGCTTGTACACCCGGTGGCTGTGGAAGCCCGGGACTATTTTGTGGAACCCGGTGGCTGTGGAAGCCCGAGATTGTTCATGTGTTAGCCTGTGTGGCTGTGGAAAAGATTGTATTTGCTGATGTGATTTGTTATTATCTGATAAACTAATTTGTATCACGACACTGCACTAGTACACATTCTCATGTAGATGCTAAGAGCATGGGATGGGTTGGGGAGACATGATCCCTACTGAGCTGTGGTTGCTCACCCCTCCTACCGTATTGTTTTCTTTACAGGGACCTACAGGCGTTAGGTGGGAACACCAAGGTGGAAGACCTGTTTGTGGCTTGCTTGTTGTTATTTGAGTTTGTTGTTTTTGTGAGCTTTGTAACCCCAGTGGGGAGATTTTGTAATGAGAAATTTAATGTAATAAAAGCATGTTTGGACACGCTTGAAATGTTGGAACTTAATAAATATATGAATGTCTGAATAAGAAAAATGTGAAGTGTATGTTGTATTCTAACCTGTTTATCCAAACTCGGGTAAAGGGAGGGTCACGTTCTGATCTCCTCGGGTTGGAAATCCGGGGCGTGACAGTACAGAGTGCACGAGTCCTGATGATTGTGCACACTACACAGTGCACGAGTACACAGAACATGTAGTATAGATGTGTATGTTTGCATGATGTGGAGTATTGGGGTCACCTACTGAGCTTGTCGCTAACTCCTACTTGTTGTTTACCTTTTTTAGGTGTGACCCGAGACTAGTGGAGGACTTTTTTCCAGGAGGACACCCATTACTCTGATGTATGATACAGTATTCTATTCTGTATTGCTTTGGGTGATATCCCGGACATGGGTCCGTGGACAGTTGTATTTGCATACTGCATGTGATGTGATGTCTGTATGACTGTTTGACTTATTGTGTATGCATGATGATATATGAGAAAGTACAGGATTACCCTTGATGTATGACTGTACAGGGTTGCATGATTGAGACAGCACCCGTAGTATAGTCTCTATTGGTGCTAGTCACCAACCCCTTGACCCTTCTGGTGCGGGCAAGGGGAAGTCATGTTCCTAGTTCCGGGTTCCCTGGAATTTGGGGGCATGACAGAAATGGGCTTACAATCTGACATGCCAAACTTTTGCAGCATATCTCTGATATACTTTGCTTGAGAGATGAATATACCATTCTTCCTCTGTTCCACTTGCAGACGCAAAAAATATGACAACTCACCTATCATTGACATTTCAAACTCAGCCTGCATCAGTTCAGCAAATGCATTGCACAATTCAACTCTGTTACCAGCAAAGATAATATCATCAACGTACACAATCACTGCAAGCTGACCTCTATCACTCTTCCTGATATATAAGTTATTGTCTACTGTACCTGTCTTGAATTGAAGTCTTCTAAGATACTTATCTAGCCTTGAATACCATGCTCTTGGTGCCTGCTTCAAGCCATACAGAGCTTTCTTCAATCGACATACCTTGGTTTCATCATCTCCAACTATGAAACCATCTAACTGTTCCATATAAACTTCTTCTTCTAGATCTCCATTCAAGAAGGTTGACTTCACATCGATCTGAAAAATCTTATATTTTAGATGTGCAGCAACTGCCAAAAACATCCGAACACTTTCTAACCTTGCAACAGGGGCAAAAGTTTCATCAAAGTTAACTCCTTCCACCTGTGAATAGCCTTTACAAACTAGTCGTGCTTTGTTGCGGATGATTTTGCCATCCTCATTCATTTTGTTTCTGTAGACCCATTTGCAACCAATCACATTCTTGTTCTTGGGTTTATCCACTAGCTCCCATGTGTTATTTTTCTCAATTTGGTCAAGCTCCTCATCCATAGCCTTGATCCAAAAAGGGTCATCTTGAGCCTCTCCAACTGATGTTGGCTCAACCTGTGAAATTAAAGTTGTAGCTTGAATTTCTCTTCTTGTTCTCATTAGTGCATTGACATCACCAATGATTTGTGCTCTTCCAGCTTCAACCACTTGAGAGTTCGCTGAACTCTTCTTCCTTCTAGTTGACTGTGATTCCGTATCATCAGCTTCTATCTCTGAATCACTATCACTTCCTAAGCCTGGCACTTCCTTATCTTCATTGGTAGTGGTCACGGTAGTCTCTGCTTCTCCCAATGGATCATCAACCATTATTGTTGTGGTCTCTTCTGAGTTCTGTATTTCCACAACCTTCACATCACAGCTCTCAACCAGCTTTTGTAACCTGTAATTATAAACCTTGTATGCCTTGCTGGTGTAAGAATAACCCAAAAACATCCCTTTATCGGTTTTCTTATCAAACTTGCCAATCGAATCCTTCCTCTTAATATAGCATGGACTTCCAAATACCCTGAAATGTTTCACTGTTGATTTATGTCCATACCATAATTCATATGGAGTCTTGGTAGAATTAGACCTTAACAAGGTTTTGTTTTGCGTGTACACTGCAATCTATGTGGCCTCCTTCCAAAATCTTTGTGGAACATCATTATCTATCATCATAGTTTTTGCCATTTCCACAACTACTCTGTTCTTCCATTCTACCACTCCATTCTGCTGTGGTGTTTTTATGCTAGATTTTTGATGAAGAATCCCATGCTTTGCCAAATAAGCCTCAAACTCCCCAGAAGTGAATTCACTACCATGAACTGACTTCAATGCTTTGATTTTAACCCCAAACTGATTTTCTACTCTCTTCCTGTAGTCCTTGAAGCATCTGAATGCATCACTCTTGTGCTTGAGATGAATAATAGTGGTCAATCTACTGAAGTCATCAATTAATAACATGAAGTACCTCTCACCATTTGTACCTTTGGTTCTCATAGGTCCACATAAATCAGTGTGTACTAAACTCAACAAACTTGAACTGTTATGCTCCTTTGGTTTATGCATTATACTTGTTTGCTTTCCTTCTTGACAAACACCACACACTGTGTCTTTGTCCCTCTGTAGATCAGGCAAATCTGCCACAGCTTGATTAGTTACTAGGGCTCTCATATTTTTCTGATTTAGGTGCCCTAATCTCCTATGCCATAGCTCATTCTCATCTGCTTTGCTAAAACAGCAAGTTTCTTCATTTGTACCTTGGATATGATACAATTTTCCATCTGTTCTCTTGCCTCTAGCAATCACATCTACTGATCCCTTCTTCTTGATAAGACAACTTTTGTTGGTAAAGACAACATCATGTCCGTCATAACATAGCTGACTAACACTCAATAGACTGTGTCTTAACCCTTTAACCAGATATATAATTTCTGACTGTAGTTGATTACCTCTGATTTTTGCTTTTCCTTTCCCTCTGATTTGCGGTAACCCATTATCACCAAACTTGACTGTGCCACTGCTCTTCTCTGTATATAAATTCAAAAGCTTCCTGTTTCCAGTCATGTGTGATGTACAACCATTGTATAGTATCCAAGTTGTATCATTACTATCTGCCTTTAATGCTACCTCAGCTACATCAGCTTTCTCCTTTGGCCTGTACTCCATCTTGCTAGATGAAGCTTTTATAACATTTATCACTTGCTGAGTTGTCATGACCTTAACATCAATTCCATTGTGTACTTTTCTCTGTGCTTGTTGATGTTGCTCCTTTGGGATCTGTCCTGGTAGAATGGTCATGCATCTTCTAGCCATGTGACCCTTCTTACCACACCTATAGCAGTAGATATAAGCCAAACTGAACCTATGCCCTTTGCTTTGCTGGGTTCTGTTACATTGCTCAAATTTGTGTCCTTGCAACCCACAGCTGAAACAGTACCCTTTAAACCTTCTCATCTTTAGAACTCTCTGCTCTGGAGCTTGCCTCATACCAACAATGGTAGTCTTCTTCTAATTAATTGTTGCCTTTGGCTTTTCAGCTTGCTTTGAAACCTCCTTGGTAGTTTCACTGCATTTGCCCTTGACTTTGGCTTCTTGATCATCATTTCTGATTTCCCTTGCTCTTGAGCTTTCTGCATTTGTAAGCCCTACAAGTGTTTGACGACACTCATTCTCACCTGGATCAGGATTATGTATCCCGTCCTCAGCTTTGCTCTCACGAGTGTAGATCTGGATGAAGGTCATATCTTCTGCAATGACTTAAGATAAAACAACAAAGGTCTCAAATCAAATTACATAGGGCTTTATCAGCATTATCCAAATTCTGGGCTTGATCCAACAATCTCCCCCAATTATGAATATGCCTAAACCCTTTGTAATCTGAGTAAGTAACGCAAAGAGATAACATACAGAAAAGAAACTACACCCATTTTCATTGATCAGCAACAAAGTACAATTCAACCTTTATACAAAATTTTCATTAAGGTACATAAGGCTTACTATACTTGAAGATCATCATTGTAGCCTTCTCTCTAAGCTCCATTGTCTGCTCCATTGTGTAGGCTTAGATGCTATTCCAGTTTTTATCAACCTTGACAATGGATTTGATGAAGAAACAGACAAAGGCTCCGCAGCTATCTCTATCAAGCTGTTGTGGCGCTAGCTTCTTGCTCCAGACCGTCACCTTCTGCTTTTCAGTTGGACCCAACGGACTCAGGCCCCTTTCTTCATAAAGCCTCGATTGCTTTAAGACTTCCGTTAGATGAGTACGTAGTGGCTCAAATTGATTCCTTCTGATATTTTGCTCCACAATTTGATGGGAATCAATTAGGATCAGCTGCTTGGACAGAATCATAAAGACAACTAGCATGAAGTGCGGCGTCATGACCCGGTATGGAATGAGGACAGATTGAAGAGTCTTCCAGGGAATGCTATCCTCAGCAGTTCCATTAATGAAGGTCTGAATGTCGGCTAAGTCTGGAAGATACCCTTCATTCCAACAAGGCAAGATATCAAACATGTGCCTGTCCTTGTATAGGGATGAAAACAGCCTCATCTCCATCTTAACTTCCTGAGAGAAGTTGTCTATGTCTTATGTGGTGAGCAGACCCATCTCAGAACGAATAGTCCTTATGTCTTGAGGAGAGAAAGGGTACAACTCAGATAGACATCTTCGCTCAGCACTAGACGCGGCATACCTAGCCATAGCGTTAAAAACACTTCCATCCTCGTCAAGAGGATCAAGATCTGCATATAATGGGAGGAAGGTGTCAGCCGTTGCAGTTGGAGATGTCGAAGGAGGAGCTGCACTGTAAGGACCTGTATTTGAGGGGTTCTTGGAGTTAGCCTTAAGTAAGACCTCGTCTTAGAGAATGAACATCAAAACAGTGATGTGCTAATCGAATGGAGAATTTTGACTATACTTGGGCTCAAGTTGGAGTTCAAGGCCCTGAGGGGTATTTTGGGAATTTCACATATCATAAATAATATTTATTTGAGGGATTTATTTTAAATATTTGTTGGGCTTAATGAAATGGGCTGTTGAGCTTAAGAGATGGGTTAGAAAACCTTGGCCTTTGGGCTTAGAGATGCTGGGCTTTAGATTAATCAAAACTATGTCGTTTTGATGTAGAGATTCACTTAATTAAAACTACATCGTTTTGATTATGTGGGAAAATATATAAAGAAAAAGGGCTTGGAAATTAGGGGATTTCTCATTCCAAAACCCTAGCAGCCGTCACCCCTAGAGAGAGAGAGAGGGAGAGACAGTCAGAGAGAGGGAGAGACGACCAGAGAGGGAAGGAGGCGATCCAAGGCCGACGATCTAAGGTTCCTGCTGACGGCGAGAGACCGGAGGCGTCGAGGTAGCTAGGATACAACGATCTGTTGTATTCCCAAATTCTTAAGGTAGGGATTCGTTGTTAACCCTTGTACCTCCTCCAAATTCTGGAATTTCATGTTGTGATTCTTCTCTCAACCCCAATTCTGAATGAGATGATTAATACATATATAAACATGTAGATGCGTGTGGGATTAATATGAGATTTCTAATATATATAACTGAAAATAATTGTGTTGGATGCCCTGGATTTGTCTGGATGGGTAGTTTGGCATGAGTATTCTGACTGGAATTGAAAGTAGGCTGTGTATCCAACCTTTAAAGCCTGATAACTCACAAACAAAAAGGAATTTGAGAAGGATTCTTTAGAGAGAAGTCTTTAGAATAACAAAACAAAGAAAACTGTGCAAAAACATGGCTGCACGCCATTTTGCATGCCATATCCCCAATTGGCGTGCAGGTCCAAATGCCCTGAAAATTTACCCCAAACTTCCTTGCATCATGTAGAAGGCTGGTAGCAGTAATATGCTTGCACGCCAATTGGTCCAATTGGCGTTCAAGGCCTTTGGCTTTGAAACTTCTGTGGAAGGTAGAGGACATCATTCTGAGAAACTTTAGTTCTGCACGCCAATAATTTGACGCCATCTACTTGGTCAAAATAAAACTCCAAAACCTGACAAAACAGCCTAAAAGCGCATGTATATGCAAATAGCATCTTCCTAGGGGTTAGAGCAAATATAAATGAATTATGATACAATAAGGCTCTAATCATGTTCTTAAACACCCCTAAATAGGCAATAGAATAACGGCATAAATGCACGTTATCAAGTCTACTGTTGAGTTGTTTTGTTATGCCTGAGGTGTGCTTGCTAAGCTATATTAACATGTTTGTATTGAGATATATTGTTAAGTACCTTGTACTGAGTTGGGATGTACACCTGAGTTACATTACTGAGATATACTTGCACTTGAGCTGTGTTTACTGAGATGTACTCTGATGTACTTGCTGAGATGCTGTGAATTTGTGATTGAGTTTGAGTACCCAAATGCATGTGGGTTGAACTGAGTTATGGGCCAGACACAATTACTGGACCCTTTGAGATTTGGCCAGGGTTGCGGTCCTAAGTCTCGGTGTAGCACTCACGACGGTGGGCTAAGTCTGCACCCATTCCTGAGGGTAGGTATGGCGTCCGAGGAGTGATGGCCATATCTGACTCGGGTGGGAAATGTTGCATTGGTGACCATGCAACATTCTCCTGGATGTGGTATGTCATGTTGCCATGGTGGCGAGGTGTCCTCTGCCCTCCAGTGTGGGCTCAGGTAAATGGTGTGTTACTGGGTGATGTGTGCTGCTTAGCTTTAGGCACTACACGAGCACAAGCATACACTTGTCATGCATATTGTAGAGTGGGACGGGTCTGGGGAGACTTGAACCCTACTGAGCTATGGTTTGCTCACCCCTCCTATAAACTGTTCTTTTATAGGGTCTAGCAGGCGGTAGGTGAAAGAGCTGTGGTGGTCGGCTACTGAGGCTGAAGAATTATTATTATTTTTATTGCTTTTGTGGACCGATGTTTTATGGTTTGGATTGTTTATAAACTATATATATTGTGGTTTGATGGGAGTTTTTCCCAGTTGAGTTGTAATAAACTTGGAACTCTTCTTGAGGTGTAATAGATTGAGATATGTTTATTGTTTAATCTATGTTTGTGTGCATGGTTTGGGATCAGGAGCATGCCCCGTGGCATGTTAGCCTGGTTGTACAGGTTTGGGACAGCACCCGTGACATAAGTCCTTTGTAGGTGCTTGCACCAACCCCTTGACCCTTCGGGTGCGGGCATGGGCAGTTACTCCTCATTTCCAAGTGAGAGGAAATTAGGGTGTGACAAGCAGCTGCATTTGGGGATGGTAACTCCTGAAAGTAGTGAGGATGCAGACCGCTTTTTGTCAGCACGAGAGGAGGAAGGTGCAAGAGGATTAAATGACACTTTCTACCCCGGTTGGGCAGATCAGCGAGGGATGGGAGGAGGACGAGCCATCGTGTGGGCCAAGTCCGCAAAAGAGGTGGACAGGGAATGGATGGACGAGGCGACAAGGTCCATCTTTTGCTCGATGGAGGTGGAAGAGTCGGTTAAGGTGGAGAGGAGTTGGGCACCGAGGGCATCAACCTTAGAGGTGATGGCGGAAATTTGGGCGGTTTGGGCTTGGGCATGACGGTCCAGCTGAGCAGACAGCACAACATCGGAGTGAACCGTGCCAAAAGAGGCACGTCCAAGCGCCAACTCCGAAGCTTTAGAGGGCTCCCCGATAGGAATAGGTGCAGGCGTGCGCTGGGCAGAGGAGTCAGCAGGAGTGGAAGGAACGTCAGTAGCAGCAGTAGCAGACGGGGCATCCGGAGCAGCGGAGGCTTCCGGAGCAGCAGAGCCACTTTGACCTGAGAGGTCAACTACATGGATGGTAGCTGCAGGAGAGGCGGACCGAGCCTCGGCAGGGGAGGGAACCCATGCGTCATAGGCCTTTCCGGAGGAGACAGCGAAGGGAATGTCCGGAATGTGAGCAGGTATAAGAAAGCCATGATCCAGATTCCAGACGATCATATCCTCCGGGGTGCGGGTGTGTTTGGCATAAAACACCTTGATGTCGTTGTCGGGGATGGAGGCAGTGCAGGCGAGGCTAAAATGGAACCATAGGTCCGTTAGGGTGTCGGCGGAGAGATGGTCAAGCTAGTCTTGGGGTTAAGGTAGAGGAGGCATAGGAGCTTCCGGAAGAGATTCCGGGACATCAGCTATGGCAGTGGCAATGGAAGTATCAACCGCGGCAGCAACAGCGGAAGTGGAGGGAGTGGGGACATCCGCAGCAGAAGGGGCTGGGGAAACAGCCTTAGGTAAACTGGGTTGAGATGGTCCCGCAACCTCAGAGGGGTCGGCTCGGACGCTGTGCTGGGAGGCTCAAGAGATGGAAGGGGCAGCAACGAACCAAATCCGGGAGGACCAGTGAGCAGAGCTGACTTCGGGGGCACGGCTGTTGGAGGGGTCACCAACCGAGCTGCCTTGTTGTTCCGAGGAAGGAAGAAGGCGGAGAGCGGCAAAGGGATGGTGGGCCATCATGTTCCCATCAGGCGTAAGGTGGCGAAGATAATAAGCCTGAGGGAAAGGGATAGCATCGTATCGGGCAAAATGGTCCGGACGTAGATGCTGGAAAATAGCACTGAGTATCCACCTGAAGGAGTTGTTCATTGGGCCGTTCTTCAGCAGTCGGAACAAGAATGTCCCCCAATCCATCGGGAGACGCTCAAAGATGTCGTACATAGCCAAGAGAAGGTCGTACGGGACGGAGTCCAGAGCAGTGGTAAGAGCCAAGAGGCAACGGCTCAATATGGTCGCCATACATTGGTAGCGACCTTGGAAAGACTTCATTTTGTACTCCTTCCCTTTATAGGAGCAGCCCATGGAAGCAGCCATTGTCTCAGCATCCAGGCGCTGATGATCACTAGGGGGTAAATTGAGAGCGGCGCGGAGGACATCAGGGGTGATCAAGATGGATTCACCGCGGACATAGGAGATAATGGAGTCGGTGGTGCAGCGGATCCATTGGTAGAACTCCAGAATGTCTTCAATAAAAAGATCAACAGGATTGGAGATCAGGTTCAGGATGTGAGAGGCTTCCAGGAGGGGGCGGAGTTCCAGAAACCATGCCGGAGGATCGGAGATAGCGCGCCAATCAACCAGATGGCCAGGGTTAACGCCGGAAAGAGAAGTTTTGGGTGCCATTTGAGAGAAAGATTGAGAGAAGAAGGAGGCGAGGTCTTGGGGATTGAAGGAGCGATGAGGGTTTTAGGGATTTGGAAAATATAAAACTCGCGCTGCGCAGGAAAGTCCAGGATATATAAGACCGAGTTTGTGAATGTTAGCGGGTCTAGGGATTAAGTGAGTGGAACAGTGAACCGCTTGACATGCTGATATCATTAGTCTTGAGAGTGGCGCGCCTCCGGATATAGAGGTGACGTGGAGACAGTATGACGAGGGAATAATAACAGCTGTTTGCCTTCTTTGGGAAGTGTGTGCATCCCGAGACATGCATTTAATGGACCATCATTATTCCTCCTCAAAAGCACGCGATATATAATAAGACATGGATTATCGTGATTTGAGAGTTCCAAGAGTCCGGAGGAATGAACTGACGATCATCCGGAGTATATGATATCCGAGATAAGATCATCCGGATGAAAAACAGACCGTGTCCGGAGAAACAGAGTGCAGTAGAAGAGAAGTAGATTCCTTTGCTGTCGTAAAGTCGAAGAGAGGAGAAGTACCACAACACTTCAAATCCGAGACTATAGACAAGATGTATCGATAAAGTTGCAAAGAGAATCTGAACCTATAGCTTCACGAAAATAAACTAAAAGAACAGGAAGTTGTACAGGAAGGAATTAGTACGGATATGAACAAATAGTCAATTAAAGAGCAACATAATCCGAACTAATGAGGAACAGAACTTAATGCATTGAGAAAGAATGTAAAAGACACATACAGGCAAGAGAATGATCATTGTTACTGAATCAAGGCATATGTCAGATAATAAACACACAAGTTCATATTGGTCAACATAGCGAATCCTTCTTGCTGAACGACGTAGATAAGATTAATTAAAATTTATATGATTTTTCCAAATTAGAATTCATGAGTGAAACTGGAGAAATGAACACATGTCAAACACAAGCAAATGATTATCCGATTAAAATGCACGGTTGAAGGAAGAAAAACATCCTTGCATGCCACAATTCTGATTCAACAATGCATGTCCAGTCAGATCCAAAAGTGAAAGTTTAGAGGAAAGAGCATCCGAGACATAATAGGGGGTCATTACTGAACTAATAAATGAAGTTTTTGCACCCTCTTAGATCATACAATCCTCTCAGTGAAAGACTCCCCCTCAGATAGACAGCCAGGGAAGAGGTCATGAGATATATACGGGGGTATTACTTGGATAACTAATAAAGCATTTTCTCCCCCGTAGATCGTGCGATCCTCTCGGTTGACATTTCCTGTTTAGAGAAAGTTAGTGCTGTCTACCCTTTTAGGAAACTACACTTCAGAAGCTTATCAGACTGCGACTGTATGTACATCCACCGGGCATTCGGAGCTAACCCATTTCATTTTTTCAACTGTACACGTTAATAGAGCAATCTATATGAACCGGCATTAGTCATGTGGTGATGAGTGGAAATTAAGATCATGAAATCCTAAGAAGGCAATTCATATAAGTTTTAATCATGTTGGCTTAAGCAACTTCAGTCGGAAAACGCAAGCATCCTCCCATTATGAAATATGAGATTAAAATCAGAAGCATGATGCAAGTTAATCAGTAAGAATGATCAGCATTAAGTTCAATATATGTCATTTACTGTCAAAAGGAAATACAATGGATGTTCTGAGAAACAATACTGTTGGATAAACTAAATTTGAAGTTATGCAGAAAAGTCAAGCATACCTAATTTAAGGAGTAGTTCAGAGAATCTTGTATTAGGTAGGGGTTTTGTAAGTATGTTTGCCAGTTAATCTTCAGTAGCAACATGTTCCAGAGATATGTGCTTTTTGAGAACATGGTCGCGAATGAAGTGATACCTTACCTCGATATGCTTAGTCTTTGGGTGCATGACAGGATTGTTGCTGATAGCAATGGCACTGGTGTTGTCGCAGTAGAGTGGAATAGACATCATGTTGAAACTGTAGTCAGTAAGTTGACTTTGCATCCAGAGAAGCTGAGCACAGCAACTCCCAACCGCTATATATTTAGCTTTAGCAATGGAGGTTGATACGGAATTTTGCTTCTTACTGAACCAAGTAATCAGTCTATTTCCAAGAAACTGACATGTACCACTAGTGCTCTTTCTGTCAATGCAACATCCGGTGAAGTCAGCATCTGAATATCCGGATAAGGTGAAGTTGGACTCCTTTGGATACCAGAGTCCCAAATTCACGGTCCCTTTGAGATACCTTAATATCCATTTGACGTGAAGCATATGTGACTCTTTGGGATTCGCCTGATATCTTGCAAAGATGCAAGTTGCAAACATAATTTCTGGGCGACTTGCTATAAGGTACAACAAGGATCATATCATCCCTCTATACTCAGTCAGATTTACTAATTTGCCTTCCACATCGGGGTCTAACTTGGCACTGACTGGCATAGGAGTTTTGACGGGAGATGAACCTTCCAGACCTAACTTCTTGATTAAGTCACGTGTGTACTTAACTTGGTTAATGAAGATCCCTTCCTTCAATTGTATGACTTCTATTCCAAGGAAGTAGGACAGTTCTCCCATCATACTCATTTCGAACTTGCCAGTCATCAACTTAGCAAACTCCTCACAAAGCTTCGGATTTGATGATCCGAAAATGATATCATCCACATATATCTGTACAATTAGAGAGTGTCCTTTCTCTTTTCGTAAGAACAACGTGGTGTCAATCTTCCCTTTTTGAAAGTTGTGAGCAAGTAAAAACTCTGAGAGTGTGTCATACCAGGCTCTGGGAGCTTGCTTCAGTCCGTACAAGGCTTTCTGTAGTTTGTAAACTAGATGTCCGGCCTTGGGTTCAATGAATCCTAGAGGTTGTTCTACATAAACCTCCTCTTGAAGATCTCCATTCAAAAATGCGCTCTTGACATCCATTTGATAAACTATGAAGTTTCATAAGATGCATATGCCAAAAACATTTTAATTGCCTCAAGTCTTGCTACTGGAGCAAAGGTTTTGTCATTATTTATTCCTTCTTCTTGACGATAACCCTTGGCTACCAGTCGGGCTTTGTTCCAGATTACTATTCCATCCGTATCTAGTTTGTTCCGAAACACCCATTTGATGCCTATGACTTGTTGAGACTTCGGCCTCGGTACTAATGTCCACACTTCATTCCTCTTGAATTGATTAAGCTCTTCTTGCATAGCATCTACCCAGTTGGAATCTTGAAGAGCTTCATCCACCACCTTTGGCTCTACTTGTGATAGAAAGCATGAGTGAAGACACATGTTGGAGGTGGCTGCTCTTGTTCTTACACCAACAGTAGGATCACCAATCACTTGATCTGAAGGGTGGTTTCTTGTCCACCTGTAGTTTTGTGCATGTGATGGTGGATCTTCAATAATTTGAAGTTCACCTAAACTAGGTGGTTCAGGTTCGTCCGCTGGTTGAACTTCTTCCGGGTCAGTTATTTCTGTATTAACAGGTTCAGAAGAACTTGGTGGTTCTTCGGCACTATTGCTTTCAGTATTAACTGGTCTGGAAGAACTAGAAGGTACTCCGGAGTTTTGGATATCTGTAGGAGTGTGTCCGGAGTTTACTGGAAGTCCATAGTCCGATTCGTCCGTAGCATCATCCGTATCATTTCTTTGTGCTTCACTGGTGCCACGTGATTGGTCAGTGTGAGTGACAGGAACATTCATAAACTTTGAATAGTCGTTGTTGTCATCCTTATCCTGCACATTAGAACTTGAAGAACAAACTTTTGACCAATCTAGATTAGTTTCATCAAAAGTCACATGGATAGATTCTTCAACTTTAAAAAGTTTTCTATTGAAGATACGATTAGCCTTACTATGTAGTGAGTATCCGACAAATATCCATCATCAGATTTTGGTTCAAATTTATTCTGGGGTTCTTTGCCGTAGTTCAGTACGTAGCAAGTACACCCAAAAGCTCGGAAATGTGAAATTGAGGGTTTTCGTCCTCTCCACATCTCATAGGGTGTTTTCATGGTAAATTTATTTATTAGAGTTCTGTTTTGAATGTAGCTGGTAGTGGACACGGCTTCAGCCCATAGACTGAGAGGAAGCTTTGCCCCTGCTAACATAGATCTGTTAGCCTCGACTAAAGTGCGATTCTTGCGCTTAGCTACCCCATTTTGTTGTGGAGTTCTGGGCGCAGAGAAGTCGTGCTGAATGCCCTATTCAGAACAATATGACCTCATATCTGAAAAATCAAATTCTATACCATGATCACTCTTGATGCATTTAATGCTCAGGCCATGTGAGTTGCTTATCCAGTTGAAGAGATCTACAAGATGCTCAAATGTTTGATCCTTTGATTTCAGGAACATCACCCATGTGTACTTGGTGAAATCATCGATAACCACAAGGGTATATCTCGCACCAGCTCGTGAAGGAACAGAAATGGGACCGCAGAGGTCCATATGAAGAAGTTGTAAGAGAGCAGTTATTGAATTAACTGATTTGCTCTTAAAACTATGTTTGATCTATTTGCCAAGTTGACATTCTCGACAGAGAGTATCTCTGGAGTATTTATGTTTAGGCAGACTAGTAACCAAATCGAGTGATGCTAATTTAGACAAAGTCTTAAAATTTAAATGAGCGCACCGCTTGTGCCATAGCCAGCTTTTTTCATCTGATGCTGTAGTGAGGAAGCATACAGGTTCAGAAGAATTATTTCTTAAGACCACTGAGTATATGTCCCCATCTCTTGATCCGGATAGCTTAATATCTCCGGATAAGTTTTCCCTAGCTGTGTAGGTATTGGACATAAAGGAAACAGTAAATCCTTTGTCACATAAATTATTGACACTTAGCAGATTATGCTTCAAACCTTCGACTAGTGCAACTCTAGTGATTGATACATAGCCGTTGGTTAAAGTGCCATACCCGATAGTCTTACCTTTGCTGTTGTCACCATATGATACGGATGGGCCTCGTTTGTCATTAACTTCAACAAGCAGAGTCTGATCACCCGTCATATGTCTGGAGCATCCACTATCGAGGATCCACTTGCTTTAATTGATCTTTAACTTCAAGTGATCCAGCAATGCATTCCAGAGATGCTCCTGAAAGACAACATTTTACACTTTTGGTGCCCAAACTTGTTTCGGGCGGTTAGAAGAAACAGCAGTAGTGTCAACAGTTCCAGATTTAACTTTGTTAGGAATTTTAGCTTTCCAAGTTGACTTTATTTTGTTAGGTTCAGTTGCTTCTTTTACTTGGGTTTTCTTGGGAGAGACACTCCTTTGAGATTTAGATTTTGATTTGCTCAAAGAACCCTTTTTGATAAACTGATCTTTATTAATATGAATTTGATTACAAAGCCATCTATCAGATAAGCTCCAGCATCCATAGTGATAATGACCTATTTCTCTACAAATGAAACAGACACTATGATGCGGAGTGGTAAAAGGGGATACAGATTTCTCAGGTTTAACAGATTTTTTACTTTGTTCCCTATGGCCTAATCCTTTGCGATTGGGTGACGCGCTCTTGGCCCTAGATGCGCTAGCCTTGGCCTTTCCTTTCTTTTTGGGTGCTATAGTTTCGGCTTTAACTACAGCAACCTTCCCTTCATCATTAGATACGGGTGCTACTGCTTCGGGAACTGCAGTAACAGCCTCAGTTCCACAATCATAGACTATGGTGCCACCTAAAATGAAACCATCCAACGGTTTAAATGTACTAATAGCATACAGGTTGGTTAGTTTTGGAATAAAATCTGAAGGACACTCAATAGTCTATATGGAGGTCGATGGTTCGGAGCCTAGGCCAGGTTTGACTCGGATGTTGTGTGGATCAGTTTTAAAAATAGAGGCTATTTCCCCGGACTTTAACCACTTACGATTAATTTCCTTTTTCTGTTCCAGTTCATTTTCGAGACATTTCACAATCACTTTTAGACCAGTTAGGTTGGCATTTAGCAAGTGATTTTCAGCTCTTAGATCATGATACCAAGCCTCTTTACTCCTGAAGTCAGTTATGTCTTTTTCTAGTCTAGCAACAGTAATCTCAAGACATTTGTTCTAACTTTCCATATCTTTGTACATTTGAGTAATTATTAGTCTCTCATTCTTTTCATGATCATGTTCAATAATAAGAGATTCTAATTTACTCATAAGCTCAGAGATCGAAGGTACCTCAGTATTTGCCATGAGGCAGACGTTCGGCTTAGTAGTTGGCTCATCATCCGAGGATTCCTCCTCTTCTTTCGAGCCACTAATGTACTTTGTGACGAACGCCTTTCTCTTATTCTTGTTGTTGTCTGAGGTGGAGCGGTGTGGAGTAATCTTGTCACTTTTCTTGGCCACTTTAGATTTGGATTTACAGTCCTTGGCCCAGTGACCGGTTTTCCCGCAGTTATAGCATTCCTGGGAACTGGACTCCGATCGCTCCTTCCTTTGGAATGACGATGAGGAGCCTCTTCTAAATCCTTTTCTACTTTCCCGCAGGAATCGCTCGAAGGACTTGATGAGAAAAGCTATTTCCTCTTCACCGTCAGAGTCAGAATTCTCGGACTCTTTAGTATCATCATTCCTCAGTATGCTAAGACATTTCGTAGCTTTAAAAGCTACCCCCTTTTCTTTCCGAGCTATTTTCTCGTCTCGGTTAGAGTATTTAAACCTGACCTCGTGAGTCCGTAGCTCTCCATATAATTCTTCAAGGGGAACATACTGCCAGTTCTTATCGAATTGCATCTAGAGTTGCTTGGAGTAGTAGCGATCCGACAAGGAGCGAAAAAACTTTTTATTGATTTGAGATTGAGAATAATGCTCATTGACAGTTTTTAGCTCAAGAATGAGCTTGCCGAATCTCCGATAGATGCTCTCGAGAGATTCGCTAGGTTTGTGGTTGAAACTCTCAAAGTTCTGTCTAAGAGTATATATAACATTCTGCATTTGGGACTGACTTCCCTCATAGAGGATTGTCACTTTATCCCAGACAGCTTTCACTGTCGTGCAGCCCTGGACGTCCGTGAAAGCTTCAGAGTCCAAAGACGATGTAACATATGCCAGAACCTTTTCGTTAGCACACTGACAGGCTCTTTCATCATGGGTGAGTTCAGCATCAGTCTTTGGTCTTCTAACTCCATGTTCTCTGATTCTCATCGGAGTGGGTATCTCCTGATGAAGACACGGCCACATGAGATGATCATGGCAAACCATGAATATTCTCATGCGAGCTTTCCATTGGGAGAAAAGCTCAGGTGTGAACTTTGGTGGCTTTGTCAGAGTGAAACCAGAACTTCCTGGTTGTGAAGCAGCGACAACAGCAGGTTAAGGTGGATCGACATTTTCACTGCTGCTACGATTGGGAAGGGGCTCTTGTGCACCTCCGGAGTTAAGGCGAGTGTTGAATAGCATACTACTTTCTTCGGCCATTGATGAGAGAGAAAGAGTGGGATCTCTACTTTGAACAAATAAACTTGCTCGATACCCTTGTTGGTCCTTTGGAGCCTAAAGGGGGTGAATGGCTCTTATCGAAACTCTTTTCTAACTCTTTGGCACACATTATCTGGTTAAGAGATAAAATCAATCGGAAGATACCAAATAGTGGAGTATTTTGTTTTATTATTAGTATGATAAGTACAACAAAATGGAAGCACTAAAGCTTGGAAGCTTTTGACCTACTTAACACTCTTTCCTCTATTTACAAGTACCACACCTAGCCTCGATGATATCAATGAGCTTTGGTACATACACAAAATTTTACACTTGTTCTAATGCACGTCTAAAAATGTATAAGTGTTACTATTTATAGCGACATCCACAAGAGACAACCTTGAAACTTGTTGTTCCGGACTTGTGCACATTTCTATCTCTTGGAAATCTCTCCTCAATGCTACGGATGTGGTCTTCAAGATCTTGGGTTTCACGCAAAGAGTCTTTGTAAGTTCCCAAGTGTAGTTAAAGTGCGTCCACATATCTGGATGATCCACATGTAATATGATTTAGGTTTTTAACGAGTTTGTCTTACACCGGGAAGCAGCGAGCTGGTGACTTTGATTACGAAGAAATAAATTGAAGTAGCGTCTTCTTGAATTCGGTGTAAGGTTCCTTACTCCGTGTTTAAACTAAGTGTTGTACCCCATTTTGACCGGGTTAGATCGCAACTGTACTTGGCAAAGGACCACTAAGTGATAGAGGATGACATTCGGAGAATAACGCACTTGACCACACTTGATTCCAGGAGAAATGAAATGGCTATGACAAAAGACCAAGTGAATTGACAACGTGGGCGCCCGCTATTTTATTAAACTCCCAATACTTGTCGATCCAACAAGCAATTGCTTGATTAGATACATCTTTATCTATCATTTCCAATGGTTTGAGAAGGGCTGTATTCATTAGTTAGATTTTTAAAGTTGGCACCAAACCTTGTACAAATTTGGGAGACTCCAGTGCCGTGCACTATTTTCCAAAACTTTCTCAATACTTATTGGATCTGAATAAAGTCATTGTATTAGTTAGAAACTCTTTACTATCTCTCCACTGGTTTTAGGGTAATCCAAGTTTTGTGCAATTAACTATGAATTTTTGAATCGGACAGGCAGAATGCTCATTTTATCATGTACCTCTGTACGGTATTTCCAACTTTTCTCCTAAATCGATGATCCTTTTGGAGTGATTCCACTTTCCGAAGATAGATAACAGAATTTAGAGCAAAACACGACCAATTTGGCTCTAATCCGAGCTCTGTGGAGAAAGTTATGAATTTTTGAAGTTGCCCCAGAAATCTGCCAATTTTCCACGAATTTTGGTTCTTCATATGCATGTTTGTCCCACATTGCCAGTTTTGCTTCTCCTTCGCCCAGTATATATACAAAGGCACTCTCCTTACACAGCAAGTGATAACAAGAGAGGCCTAAGGAAGCCCAAGTAGAGGTGTCATGTGGCGACCAAGCCCACACACGAAAATTTTTGGGGAAGCCCAAATCCGATGGTCAAACTTGGTCAAATCCGGACTAAGCCCAAATTTGGCGGTCAAACTTGGTCAAATCCGAGCTAAGCCCACTAATGCGGAATAAGGACTTACTGATGCGGAATAAGGCCACTGATTCGGAATAAGCCCAAATCTGGTGGTCAAACTTGGTCAAATCCGAGCTAAGCCTACTGTGGAATAAGGACCTACTGATGTGGACTAAGCCCAAATCCGGTGGTCAAACTTGGTCATTCAACCCACAGGAAAAGGCCCATCCGAATTCGGTGGTCAAACTTGGTCAAATCCAAGCAAAGCCCACTGATGCGGAATAAGGCCACTAATCCGGAATAAGCCCAGATCTGGAGGTCAAACCTGGTCAAATCCGAGCTAAGCCCATTGATGCGGAATAAGCTCATTAGTGCGGAATAAGGACCTATTGATGCGGAATAAGGCCACTGATCCGGAATAAGCCCAAAATAGCTCCTCTACAGGTCTGGGGGTGACTCCAAAGCACCGGGACTCTAAAAAATCCAGAAAATTCTTTTTAAGTGCATTAAAGGTCACCAGTATCCCGGAACCCCCTTTTTAAGCGTGGGAATTGAGGAGTCTCCGAATATTAAATTCAAATGTCTCGAAACTCTATTTTTGAGCATAGGGACGGAAGACCTCTATAATTAAATGTCATTTTCCTCGGGACATCACAGTTGACCCTGGGGACTGCATAACTATTAATTCCCAACGGCTCCAATATATCCGGAAATGCATTCAGCCCTTACCCACTAAGGCGTCCAGGTACAACAGAGGATTAAATAATCTCAAACGATTTATTTATTTTCAGGCATTGGGACTCCTTTTTCAAAGCATGGGCACTGTGAATTATTGTAAATCGCTGGGAATCGAGAATCCCATTTCCGAAGTCATTAATTCATTGGAACGATGTAGTTGACTAATGGGGACTGTAAGGCATCCAATAAATGCCGAGGCACGGGCTGTCTCCCCGGGGATTCCTATAAATAGACTGCCCCAAGAGGCAAAGAGGGGGGCATCAATTATCAAGTATCGTAAGAGGGTTCCGGGAGAGAACTTTCTGACTAGATTTCTGAGAAATAAAAAAACAGCGAGAGAGAGAGAGAGTATTCTGGGAATCACAAAGAGAAATATACTCATTTTTCTAAGGAAAGAAGCACCCAGAATCACTGTTCATCTTCACGGGGAGGAGCTGACACTAGAAAAGTTTCTTTTTCTAACCATTTGTGCTTTCAGGAAGCTCTTGGAAAGCATTACTCGTAGGGAAAAGGGGCTCACATCTGTATCATTTTCTTTCCTCCAGGTTCTTTACTTTGTTTATTTATTAAACTGTTCTTTTTTTTTTAAGTTCTTTCTCTGTGTTGTTTTCAAAAATAAAACCCCAAAAACTTCTCTATTTTCCTTTTTTCATTAATTCTGAAAGTTTAAAAAACGAAAATACAAAAAAAATAAAATGTAAAAGCACAAAAACCTGAATCTCTTCTAGAAAAAATTCAACAAAGGCCTGGGCGGTCATGAGGGTTGAGCCCTTGATGCTCATATCCTAGTCTGCCTGAGCCAATATTAATTGTGGCAGTATTTCCATTTGAATTCAAATTGTTTTCATTTTCTTTTCTAAAAAAGAAAGTTCACTTTTGCTTTCCTAAAAAATGCAATACTGTCACATGGGCCTAGATCCCACATTCTTTTTCTAAAATTAGAATTTTCCCTTTTTTATTTTATTAAAATCTCTTTTGTTGTTTTAAGGCCTAGATCCTAAAATATTTCTTTTTCTTAAAATTAAAAATACAAAAACTCTTTTTTTAGAATAAATAATAAAGCAAACAAATACTCATAGATCAAGACTAGGTACCAATCGTGGGCGTTGTGGGGGTGCAAGAGTTTTTCTTCCTTCCCCACACGTAACCGACTCCCAAACCTAATTCTCTGGAACCGTAGACCCTTTCTTTCTCTAGGTGCCCAATCACACCTTTAATTTGTTTGGTGGCGACTCTGTGTTTTTCTTTTCTTTAATGGTTTGTGCGAGCCTTGTGCAGGGATGACTCTAGGATCAATGGAATGAACTAGCATGGAGTCCTTTCACAAAGCCAGTACGAGCCCGGTCAAAAACGGGTGATGACAGCTGGCGACTCCGCTGGGGACCTGTTGTGAGAGTCTAGCCATGGTCTCGATTTATTGGAATGTTTGCTTGCTTGTTTGTTTTTTCTTCTCTGTTTTTTTTCTTTTATTCTATAATTGTTTTAACTGTGCATACATGCTTCTCTCTCTTTCTCCAACCCTATACCCGGGTTTTCTTTAACACAACAGGATTAGAAGAGGCTAGTAAAGGTTTGCCCACGTGGACTTGTATGTGCTTGTCTACGTGGAATACCCGAAATGTCTCACTTAGGCAGTGGTCCTTTCTTATTAATGCCCCAAGAGGTACAAGAAGGACCCCCTCCGTTAATGCCCTTTGGGGTACGGGGGCTCCCTCTTAGTTCTTGTTAATGCCCTCGTGGTACAAGGCTAAGTAGGGAATGCTTGGGAACCAATGAATAAGATAGGCAGATTTAGAAGCCCATCAGGGGCATGACCTTCATGTGTTTGAGCCTTGCTATGACATTTGTGTACTTGCCTTGCTTGAACTTTGTATATATTGTCTATGTACTAACCCCTTGTATATATTATCCATCATTTGTTTACTAACCCCTCATTTTCATTCATTGCATATCATAACATTACACACATTCATTTAGGAAACATGGCAAGCTTTGATCGTCTTCCAGCTAACCAGGTGGACAGAGAAGACATTCAAGAGGTCGCTCTCGCATCAAGGATAATCCAAAGGGACTTGGGAAATTTTTCTCAAGAGGAGCCACAGAAGTTCCGAGACCTACACATTGAGATCCCAAAGAATCATGCTCCTGAACTCACATCCATATGGAGGAAGTGGTCTTTAAGGAGTCAAGCCGCATACATCAAGCACTTTGGGGATCTGTTACATCTAACTCAACTACCAATAGATGAGAATATGATCATTGCAGCAGTGAACTTCTGGGATCCAAGGCGAAGGTGCTTCTGTTTTAATGGCGTAGATTTGGTCCCAACTATTGAAGAATACAAAAGGCTTCTTGATCAAGAAGTGGATCAAAAGAAGGCAATCTTCAACTATGATCCTCGAAAATCATGTCGGCGTACTTTGGCTTGTCTCCTAGATATACGAGCTAAAGAAGTTCCTCCAATCATTCAAAATGATGGGAAGCATGAAGCCGTTCCATGGGAGTTCTTCAAGAGGATGATGCAACATTCAACTCAAGAGGAAACCCATATACTTTTCACTGTTGCTATCTATGGTCTGCTCATTTTCCCTCGGAATCCAAACTTCATTGACGGGGAAGTCTTGGAACTTGTACTGCAATTTATAAAGGGAAATGACCCCGTTCCTGCCATCTTAGCCGAAACCATTAGGTCCTTATCCTACATCCGAGTCACAGGCCGAGGACAATTCAGAGGTTGTCTTTCTCTCCTATGCACATGGTTGGAGGGTCACTTCCCATGCAGCTTTCCATGCTTCAAGGAAGTGTATATGCTACCTGCTACGACCTTGCTAGATATTCTAGATAGTGGGTGGCGACTACCCAATGACAAGGAAGGCTGGATGCACAACTTCCATACACTAAGAGTTGAGGATATCATTTGGAGGGCCCCTTGGATGCGTAGATCAAGCATGCTATATAGCTGCAGCAACTATAATTGGGTCCCACTAATCGGCCCTTGGGGAAGCACTGCATATGCACCATTATAGGTGGGAAGACAACTTGAAGGGCGTCAAATCATCCTAGTCTTACATGGAATGGAAGCCTGCGATAAGGAATATGGAACTCCTGGGGAAAAACGGGCAATCTTTGAAATGCACAGAGCTTGGGCCACCCCTCGACGAATCAAGGCCAACCTACATGCTACTTCTGTCTTATCAGAATACAAGGCATGGAAAGAGAAGTCGTTCCCTCTCCCCAACACAGGCGAGGACACTGCAGCTGAAGAGGTGGCCTCCAATGAAGAGCCTGCGGTTGTCCTAGATACAACTATATCCTTCCTATAAGAGAACGCCGTTTTGCAGCAAACAGTGCAAGAACAAGGGGAAGCCATACAGAAAATGGTGGAGCAGTTGGAAGCAGCTAAGATGCAGAAGAGTCATGCAAGGAAGCAGTCATTGGCAAGGGGGATGGTCATCAGCAGGCTTGAATAGCAGAATGAGAGACTAAGGAACCTCCGAAGAAGACGATGCTAGGAGATAATCAAAGCTTGTCCTAGAACATATAGTTTTAGGGATTTCATGTCATTTTACTTGTTTTAAATTCAATTTGACTGTTTGTACCCTTTGAAGTTTGGTTTCCAACTTAATAAAGTTTGTGTCTTTGCATCTCATGCATATCATGCACTCATACTTAAAAAGTGAGAACCAAAATAAACTTTCCAGATTCTTCAGGTTTGCTAGAAGGCCTTCAGCAGAATTGGGCACTCATACAACTTAAGGTCCTCCAGTCGTCAGACATCTCCTACAATGGCAGAGCATACCGAGGACAGACTTACTGGTCTTGAGCAGGCTTAAGAAGAGATCGGGGGGAGCATGCTCCAAGTGCAGGCTCAGTTAAAAACTATGATGGACATGCTAGCCAAGCTGACCGCCGAGAGAGAAGCTAGCCCAACTACAGGAGCTATTAATCAAGAGCAACAACATGCACCACATGCTTCACAAGCCTACGCTCCAGCAAACATGGTTCCGGGGGCATCACATCAAGTCCCACCTACACCACCTGCTATGGGGGTGCCAACCCCAAATATCATGGAAGCTATGGAATCCCTCGCTCAACCATCTGATTGAAAATCTATTGAGGCCTGACTGAAAGCTATGGAGGGGGTAAAAACATATGGAGGGACCGACACACATGATTTATGTTTGGTGCCAGGCATAGTACTTCCATCCAAATTCAAGATGCCTGATTTTGAAAAGTTTAATGGTACTCAGTGTCCTAGAACACATGTGACCATGTATTGCCGCAAGATGGCAGCCCATGTAGACAATGGCAAACTCTTAATGCATTGCTTCCAGGAGAGTCTAACCGGTGGTCCACTGCGATGGTATATCCAACTTGAAGGTAGCCATATCAGAACATGGAGTGAGCTCGCCACGGCATTCTTATCTCAATATAAGCATGTCACCGAACTGGCATTAGATCGGCTAGCCCTGCAGTCATTTGAAAAAGGAAGTAATGAAAGCTTCAAAGTTTATGCCCAATGATGGAGAGAGGCAGCAATGGATGTTCAGCCTCCACTCACCGAAAGAGAACTTACCACCCTCTTCATCAGCACCATGAAAGGGGTTTACTACAAAAAACTAATCGGGAATGTTTCAAGTAGCTTTGTAGACTTGGTCGCCTCAGGAGAACGAATCGAAGGTGGCATAAGGGAAGGAAAACTTCGGGGAAGCAAGTATGAAGCTTCTAGAAAGCCCTCTTCCTCCAATCAAAAAAAAGAAGGAGAATCCCAGGCAGTATGGCAACCTAAGGCTGACTATAACAGCGCCGGGTCACAACAACCCCAACAATCAACCACACCTAGGTGTTATGGAGGAACTTCGACAGTGTCCTACATTGCTCAAGCCCCGAACCCACAATATCAGCCTCAGGGCGGGAACTTTTACTCAACCAACCAATCCCAGTCTGAGCAATCAAAGCAGCCATGGCAGAAGCAAAAAACAGGAAAGGAGAAATTTGATCCAATTCCTATCACATACATGGAGGTGTACACCAGACTATTGGCAGCAGGACTTGTCAGTCCAGTGCCCCTAAAAAAGTTAAGCCCTCCATATCCTGATTGGTACAAAGCTGATACCAGTTGCGTATACCATGGAGGTGGAATTGGACATGACACAGAAGGTTGTTTCGCCCTAAAAAGGAAGATACAACATTTAAGAGATGCTGGGTGGTTGGACTTCTCTAAAATGACTGCACTCCCAATGTGGGTACCAACCCTCTTCCGGAACACTCAGGCAATGTTGCCCATGTAATAGCCGAATATGGAAATTCTCCTAGACAGGATTCCACAATCAAGACGGACAAGTATCAATTATTCATGACCCTACACAAGAATGGATTCATAGTGACCAAGGATGTGACTGATGCCAATAGGGGCAACAACTGGAGGAAGCGATGCCTTTATCACAAGACAGCTTATGGACACGACTTAGAGGAATGTGACGAATTTCAAGAAGCAGTCCAAGAATTGGTAAACTCCAAGAGACTAGAGATTTCAAAGCTTGAGGCACATCGAGAGGTCTGTATGGCCTCAACTGATAGGTCACAAGTGGCACCCAAGCCTGGGGCACCGAAACCCCTAATTATCCAGTACACGGAGAAGCCGAAGGCCGACTCATTGATGCAAAATGTCAAAACCCTTACTATTCAGGAGCCGTCGCCTTTCCCATACGAGGATGATAAAGCAGTTCCATAGAACTATCACTGCAAGTCTGTCATTGCAGGGGTTCCTATAGAAGAGAAGAAGACAAGAAGTGGTCGTTCATACACACCGCAAGAAATCAACAAAACTGATAAAGGCAAAGCCGTAGAGCAAGATATCATTCCCAAACCGATATCAGCTAACAAAAATACCTCTATCTCAGAAGAGGAGGTAACTGAGTTTATGAAGCTGATTAAACAGAGTGAATACAACATCATTGATCAATTGAGTCGGCAGCCAGCTCGCATCTCATTATTATCTTTGCTTATGGATTCTACTCCACACCGGGAAACCCTTATGAAGGTCTTGAGCAAAGCTTACGTTCCTCCATCCATTTCTGTGGAGAACCTAGATGGGATTGCAAATAATATTGTGGCGAGTAACTTTCTCAGCTTCAGTGAAGAAGAGCTCCCTCAAGAAGGTGTTGGACATATCAAGGCTTTGCATATTTCTGTTAAGTGCAAGGACCACATCATCTCGTGGGTGCTAATTGATAATGGATTTTCTTTGAACATTATGCTAGCTCCCATTCTAAAACAACTGCCGATGGACCCGTCTTACATCCGCCCCACTAACATGATTGTCAGGGCTTTCGATGGAGAAAAATGAGAAGTAGTAGGAACCCTAGATGTACCACTACAAATCGGTCCAAGTACTTTCACTGTGGAGTTCCAGGTCATGGATATTGCTCCTTACTATAGCTGCCTATTGGGAAGGCCATGGATTCATGCAGCAGGGGCAATCTCCTCAACCCTCCATCAGAAGGTTAAATTCATTGTAGATGGGCAACTCATATGTGTGTCCGGGGAAGCAGAAATCCTCGTCACCAAACCCCTCTCTGTCCCCTACATTGAAAGCAGTGAAGATATCCCAGAATGTTCCTTCCGCTCATTCGAGGTCATCAATGCAACCTACCTTCAACAGATCAGGATGGAGGGACACAGTTACCAAAGGCATCGAAGATGGTAGCATCAGTCATGCTGAAATTGGGCCACAAAGCAAGAAAAGGATTGGGCTTACAAGGACAAGGGATCAAAGAACCTATTACCATTCGAAGCACAATTGGAAGATTTGGGCTAGGCTACAAGCCCACTAAAGCTGACAGGCAATTAGAGACCTCAAGAAGAAGGGATAGCTGACTGGCTATGCTGGAGAAAAGAGCTTTCCAAGAACAGAAGATGATTTTCCCACCGCTCAAAGCTACATTCAGGAGCGCGGGATTCATAAATCAGAGGGAAAAGACAGTGGCCGCTATAGGGGATGACAATGAAGAGGTGGAACTGGTTCGGGTTTGCCAAGGAGACCCGAGAAAACAACTGGACAACTGGAAAAGCTTGGACCTCCCTATCATGTAAATGGTTCAAGGAACCTGCTGGGACATTTTCAATGTTTTGTCTTTGTTGTTTTTCAATTTCAAATTCTGAATTTGTTGTAAACCTATTTTTGAAAGATTGAATAAAATGAAACTTTTTCAAAAAACATCCTCTTGCATTTCATAGCATGTGCATTATCATATATGGTTGAGTAAGTCAGACTTTTTCAAGCAGGTATGATAAATTCAAAGATATGGTAAGAAAAGAAGAAATGAGTTGCTTAAGGCTTGGCCATGATCCAAACTGGGAGCAGTTAGTGTCTGAGGTAGAGGAAGCCGGTACAGTAGAAGATCCTGAGATAGTAGAAGATATTAAGCGCCTGCTAGAAAAGGAAGACCAGCTCATTATCCCTAGTGAAGACCCAGTCACAATTGTGAACTTCGGAACTGCCACTGAGCCAAGAGAACTGAGATTGGGGGCCTTCATTCCCAACAGTATCAAAGATCAGCTGCTTGATCTTTTGAGGTCCTACATTGATGTGTTCGCCTGGTCCTACAAAGATATGCTAGGATTGGATATAGATATAGTGCAACACCAGTTGCCCTTGAGACCTGAGTGTAAGCCTGTCTAGCAAAAGCTAAGGAGAATGAGACCAGAGATGATACTAAAGATCAAGGGAGAAGTCAAAAAGCAATGGGATACAGGGTTCCTTAGTGTGGCCCACTATCCAGAATGGGTGGCTAATATCGTACCAGTTCCAAAGAAAGGGGGGAAGGTCCGTATGTGTGTAGACTATCGCGACCTCAATAGGGCTAGTCCTAAAGATAACTTCCCACTACCTCACATTGACACTTTGGTAGACAACACGGCAAGACATACTATGTTTTCCTTCATCGATGGGTTCTCTAGCTATAACCAAATTCGGATGGATCCTAAACACAAGGAAAAGACTACATTCATCACTATATGGGGCACCTTTCGCTACAATGTCATGCCTTTCGGACTCAAAAATGCTAGGGAAACTTATCAAAGAGCCATGGTAACACTGTTCCATGACATGATGCACAAAGAAGTAGAGGTCTATGTCGATGATATGATCGCCAAATCAAAAGGAGACAAGGACCATGTCGAAGTGTTGCGTAAGCTCTTCGACAGACTACGAAAATATCAATTAAAGTTAAATCCAGCCAAATGTACCTTTGGGGCTACATCAGGCAAGCTATTGGGATTCATCATCAGTCAACGGGGAATTGAAATTGATCCCGATAAAGTCCGGGCCATCCAAGATATGCCTGTGCCAAAAACTATCAAGGAAGTTAGAGGATTCCTCGGAAGACTCAACTACATCGCTCGATTTATTTCACAACTCACTATGACTTGTGAACCCATCATCAAGGTGCTGCGCAAGAATCGTCCCGAAGTGTGGAACAAAGAATGTCAGGAGGCCTTTGATACAATTAAGCAGTATTTGATGAACCCTCCAATTTTGGTTCCCCCAGTATCCGGTCAACCTCTGATTTTGTACTTAACAGTCCGAGACACCTCGATGGGTTGTGTACTGGGACAACATGATGCCTCAGGGAAGAAAGAGCAAATCATTTACTATCTGAGCAAGAAGTTTACACCTTGTGAGGAAAAGTACACTCCTCTGGAAAAGACTTGTTGTGCCCTCGCTTGGACAGCACGAAGATTAAGGCAGTATACACTCTACCATACCACATGGCTCATCTCTAGACATGACCCGCTCAAATACCTATTGGAAAAGCCGTCCATGATGGGAAGAATTGCTAAATGGCAGCTACTCTTAGCAGAATATGACATTGTCTATGTGTCCCAAAAGGCCATCAAAGGAAGTGCCATAGCTGATTATCTAGCGGATCGAGCCTTGGAAGAGTATGAGCCAGCAATCTCTGATTTTCCTGACGAATTCATCAACACCATCCAAGAAAATGAAGAGTCAGACACATGGACCCTTTGGTTTGATGGAGCATCAAGCTTATCTAGTCATGGCATCGGGGCAGTCCTAATTTTCCCATCCGGAGTACATTTTCTGATGGCCGCCAAGTTGACATTCCCTTGCACAAACAATATAGCAGAATATGAAGCTTGTGTAATGGGCCTCCAAGAGGCATTGAGTAAAGGAATCAGAAAATTACAAGTGTTCGGGGATTCAGCTCTAGTCATTTATCAAGTTAGAAAGGAATGGGAAACTCGAAATCACAAGTTGATTCCTTACCGACAAATGATTTGTGAAATGGCTAACCTATTTGATGAAATTACATTTGAACACATGTCAAGAGAGCATAATCGAATTCCCAATGCTTTAGCGACTCTAGCCTCCCTCCTTTGATTGGGCACATGCTTCGAAATACCATGCTTTGACATCAATGTGAACAAGGAACCCATTTACAACATGGTAACCAATGTTGACACCGATAACAAGCCTTGGTATCAAGATATCAAACAGTACCTGTCCCAGCACTCATATCCGGTAGGGGCCTTAGAAGCAGAAAAAAGAAACATCCGACGAGAAAGCATCAATTACTTCCTCGACGGTTCAATCCTATACAGACGCAACCATAACCAAGTTTTACTGCGGTGCTTAGACAAAGATGAAGTAGCTAGGGTCACCAATGAGGTTCACAACGGCGACTGCAGATCTCACACAAATGGGCATACACTAACTAGGCAGATCATAAGGATGGGCTACTATTGGGTTACTATGGAAAAGGACTGCATTGAGCATGTACGTAAATGTCTTAAATGCCAGATTTATGGGGATCGCATTCAAGCACCCCCATCTAAGCTACACGTGCTTACATCTCTGTGGCCATTTGCTTTATGGGGCATGGATGTCATTGGGCCCATATTCCCAAAAGCCTCTAATGGACATAGATTCATTCTTGTAGCCATCGACTATTTCACTAAGTGGGTCGAAGCAGCCTCCTACGTCCAAGTCACTCAGTCAGTAATCACTAAGTTTGTCTGCAACAACATCGTGTGCCGCTATGGGCTCCCAGAGCATATTATAACAGATAATGCTGCCAATCTAAATAGCTGGATGATGGACAATTTGTGTGAATAGTTCAAAATCCGACATCACAACTCAACACCGTACCGTCCTCAAATGAACGGAGCGGTAGAAGCAGCAAATAAGAACATCAAGGACATTATCCGGAAAATGACTGAGACGTACAAAGATTGGAGCGAGAAACTCCCATATGCACTACATGCCTATAGAACCACAGTCCGGACTTCAACTGGGGCAACGCCATTTTCCTTAGTTTATGGCATGGAGGCTGTTTTACCAGTGGAAGTAGAAATCCCATCTCTGAGGGTGCTCATGGATACCAAGCTAGATGAAGCCGAATGGGTTAAGAACCGTTTCGAACAGTTGAACCTGATTGACGGGAAGCGATTCACAACAGTTTGCCGAGGTCAGCTTTATCAAAAGAGAATGATGGCTAGCTTCAACAAAAAGGTGCGACCAAGGGCATTTCGAGAAGGAGACCTGGTCATGAAAAAGATACTACCAATACAGCATGATCACAGAGGCAAATGGACTCCAAATTATGAGGGGCCGTATGTTGTAAAAAGAGCATTCTCAGGTGGTGCACTCGTCCTCACCAAAATGGATGGAGATGAACTCCCGAACCCCGTAATGTGATGATCTTGTAAAGAAATTTTATGTTTAATTTCTGTTCTTGTACCAAAGTGGATTTGAAATTGCCATTTATTGAAAGAATTCTCCATGTTCTTGAACCTTTTGTCTATCCTTATTTACCATTTAGGGAGCCTTTCCCTAAGTAAAAGCAAAAAAAGAAAGCACCAAAGGGCCAAAAAAAAAGGCTTTCTTATCTTGCAAAAGAATTCCAAACAATCATTCACTATTTTTGCCAAATGAAAACCAGCTTGCCCAAGTGAGTCTAAATCTCACGCTCATCATCTCCTTCATATAAATGGCAACAAAAATTTCATTTTGGTACAAAGACGAGGAAGTCGCAGCTAAGAGCGGACTTGGTGAAAACCCGAAAGGGCGCCAAGGGTAAAATACAAAGCTCTGTGAAAAGAGAGAAGAATTAAAGGCGGACTTAGTGAAAACCCGAAAGGGCACTAAGGGTAAAATACAAAGCCAAACAAAGGTACCAGATCCAAAGTCACCTAAAGCAGTCTGATAAAATCTCAAGCACCTCAGAGGGACTGATCAGTTACTCCACATCAAAGGCCAGCCCGCGAACAGAAGAATTGGTCAAGTCTTGAGCATACTCTGATCAACTTTGTAGACCAATATCTTAAAAACCTATCATTTTGTTTTATAAAAGGAAGACTTGTTAAACTCTTATGATAATGCATGAGTCATGTGGTGTATGATGATGTAGTTTTCTCAAAATTCTTTATCATTTTTCAAAATTCTTTAAAAAAAAAATCCCCAAGCAGAGGTTTCTTGAACATTCCATGCATGGGGATATCAGCATACAGAAAAGATGGAGCCCCGGTCTCTTGGAGCAAAGAGAGAATAAAAAGCACAAGTCATCCACTGGCCTCTTTCCCGACGGAGGAGAAGGATTTGCAAACTTAATCATAAAGTCACATACATTCATCCATCTTCATGCATCATTAGCATACATCCTAGCATGTTTGTTCTTCTTACTCACAGGATTATCCGTATATCAGAATGGCATGAGGATTCATCTCATGATTTACAAACAGTTAAGCTTCGAAGACAAATGAGGACTCACCCTCGACAAACAGAATTCCCTTTCAAAATCAAAGAACTAAACTCGGCAGACCTAGATCGTAAGCCCAAGCATGACTCTTGAGTGGTAATCTCGTAGAGCGATCTCTTAGGGTGAACTCGTAGAGGGAGCCATGATAGAGTCACCTATGCATAGCCCAAAATGCTATCTCACTATCATTCGACCCAAGATGTCGTATTTGGCCCAAGAAGCCATCCTTACAGCCCAGGATGCTGGTCGACCCAAGATGTCATATTCGGCCCAAGAAGCCACCCTTATAGCCCAAGAAGCTAATCGACCCAAGATGTCACTCATTTTCGACCCAAGATGTCGTATCATAGCCCAAGAAGCTATTCGGCCCAAGAAGCCACCCTTATAGCCCAAGAAGCAAATCAACCCAAGATGTCATATCATAGCCCAAGAAGCCACCCTCATAACCAAAAATGTCGCATCAATCTCACAGCATTGCCAAACTCCAAGGAGATCTAACCATTCAAAATGGGTATTTGGTTATCTTTGTACATTATTTGTATATAAACAATGCACAAAGTAGTAAGGTTCCTTACTCCGTGTTTAAACTAAGTGTTGTACCCCATTTTGACCGGGTTAGATCGCAACCGTACTTGGCAAAGGACCACTAAGTGATAGAGGATGACATTCGGAGAATAACGCACTTGACCACACTTGATTCCGAGGAGAAATGAAATGGCTATGACAAAAGTACCAAGTTGAATTGGACAATCGGTGGGCAGCCCGCTATTTTATTAATAACTTCCCCGATACTTGTCGTAATCCAACAAAGTCAATTGCATTGATTAGATAACATCTTTATCTATCATTTCCAATTAGTTTGAGAATATTCTGGGCTGTATTCAATTAGTTATGATTTTTCAAAGTTGGCAACCAAACCTTGTACAAATTTGGGGGAGACAGCCAGTGCACAGCGCACTATTTTGCCAATAACTTTCTCAATACTTATTGGATCTGAATAAAGTCAATTGCATTAGTTAGATAACATCTTTATCTGTCATCTCCAACTGGTTTGAGGGTAATCCAAGTTTTGTGCAATTAACTATGAATTTTTGAATCGGACGGGCAGAATGCTCATTTTATCATGTACCTCTGTGCGGTATTTCCAACTTTTTTCCTAAATCGATGATTCTTTTGTAGTGATTCCACTTTCAGAAGATAGATAACAGAATTTCGAGCAAAACACGACCAAGTGATAACAAGAGAGGCCTAAGAAAGGCCAAGTAGAGGCGCCACGTGGCGACCAAGCCCACACACGGAAATTTTTGGGGAAGCCCAAATTCGGTGGTCAAACTTGGTCAAATCCAGACTAAGCCCAAATCCGGTGGTCAAACTTGGTCAAATCCAGACTAAGCCCAAATCCGGTGGTCAAACTTGGTCAAATCCGAGCTAAGCCTACTGATGCGGAATAAGGACCTACTGATGTGGACTAAGCCCAAATCCGGTGGTCAAACTTGGTCAAATCCGAGCAAAGCCCACTGATGCGGAATAAGGACCTACTGATGCGGAATAAGGCCACTGATCCGGAATAAGCCCAGATCCGGAGGTCAAACCTGGTCAAATCCGAGCTAAGCCCATTGATGCGGAATAAGCTCATTAGTGCGGAATAAGGACCTATTGATGCGGAATAAGGCCACTGATCAGGAATAAGCCCAGATTCGTAGGTCAAACCTGGTCAATAATTTTGAAAAACTCCAAAATAGCTCCTTTACAGGTCTGGGAGTGACTCCAAAGCACCGGGACTATGAAAAATCCAGAAAATTCTTTTTAAGTGCATTAAAGGCAACCAGTGTCTCAGAACCCCCTTTTTAAGCGTGAGAATTGAGGAGTCTCCGAATATTAAATTCAAATGTCTCGGAACTCCATTTTTGAGCATAGGGACGGAAGACCTCTATAATTAAATGTCATTTTCCTCGGGACATCACAGTTGACCCTGGGGACTGCATAACTATTAATTCCCAACGGCTCCAATACATCCGGAAATGCATTCAGCCCTTACCCACTAAGGCATCCAGGTACAACAGAGGATTAAATAATCTCAAACGATTTATTTATTTTCAGGCATTGGGACTCCTTTTTCAAAGCATGGGAACTGTGAATTATTGTAAATCGCTGGGAACCGAGAATCCCATTTCTGAAGTCATTAATTCATTGGAACGATGTAGTTGACTCATGGGGACTGTAAGGCATCCAATAAATGCCGAGGCACGGGCTGTCTCCCCGGGGATTCCTATAAATAGACTGCCCCAAGAGGCAAAGAGGGGGGCATCAATTATCAAGTATCATAAGAGGGTTCCGGGAGAGAACTTTCTGACTAGATTTCTAAGAAATAAAAAAACAGCGAGAGAGAGAGAGAGAGAGAGAGAGAGAGTATTCTGGGAATCACAAAGAGAAATATACTCATTTTTCTAAGGAAAGAAGCACCCAGAATCACTATTCGTCTTCATGAGGAGGAGCTGACACTAGAAAAGTTTCTTTTTCTAACCATTTGTGCTTTCAGGAAGCTCTTGGAAAGCATTACTCCTAGGGAAAAGGGGCTCACATCTGCATCATTTTCTTTCCTCCAGGTTCTTTACTTTGTTTATTTATTAAACTGTTCTTTTTTAAGTTCTTTCTCTGTGTTGTTTTCAAAAATAAAACCCCAAAAACTTCTCTATTTTCCTTTTTTCATTAATTCTGAAAGTTTAAAAAACGAAAATAGAAAAAAAATAAAATGTAAAAGCACAAAAACCTGAATCTCTTCTAGAAAAAATTCAACAAAGGCCTGGGCAAACAAAAATGCCGACTCCCAAACCTAATTCTCTGGAACCGTAGACCCTTTTTTATTTTATTAAAATCTCTTTTGTTGTTTTAAGGCCTAGATCCTAAAATATTTCTTTTTCTTAAAATTAAAAATACAAAAACTCTTTTTTTAGAATAAATAATAAAGCAAACAAATACTCATAGATCAAGACTAGGTACCAATCGTGGGCGTTGTGGGGGTGCAAGAGTTTTTCTTCCTTCCCCACATGTAACCGACTCCCAAACCTAATTCTCTGGAACCGTAGACCCTTTCTTTTTCTAGGTGCCCAATCACACCTTTAATTTGTTTGGTGGCAACTCTGTGTTTTTCTTTTCTTTAATGGTTTGTGCGAGCCTTGTAAGGACCCGTACCTTGCGTTAGTCAGTTTTGCCTCCTGAGTAGAGTTTTTCTAGATTTTGACCTAGTAAATGGACTCCAAGGAATTCACGTGCAAAAGAAAAGATGCTTAGAATGATGTCCTCTATCTACCACAGAAGTTTCAGGCCAAATGGACATGTATGTGAGGTGCACGTGATATGGGTCCAATTCACGTGCAAGTGTAATTGTCTTCCAAATGATGCAAGGAGACTAGGGGTGAAGTTTGAGAGCATTTGGAGTTCATATGGAGTTGCACGTGAATTGGGAATTCACGTGCAAATTGGCGTGCAGCCATATTTTTGCATGGTTCCCTTGGTTTTGTCATTCTAAGGAACTTTCTCCAAAGGACCATGTTGAAATTCTGAGTATTTTGGCCTATATGGGTGCGGAAAGGTGGTAACTTGTGTGATCAAAACTACGTCGTTTTGATCCTGGGATTCACTTAATCAAAACTACGTCGTTTTGATGTTGTGTTGTCTATATAAGGAGGAGGAGTCCCTCTGTTTTAGGTTTAGGGTTTCTTGCTTCACCAGCCGTCGAGAGAGAGAAAGAGAGGAAGGAGAGCTCCTGGTTCTTGCCGGGCGTCTTGCGTGGGTGGTCGGTGCTTCGTGGGTGGACGGCGTTCGGCTTGGGATCGGACCGTTCTTTGTGTTGTTGCGTTTTCCTTGAGGTAGGGGTTCCGTTCTTCCTAAGTCCTTCTCTGTCCTAGGGTTCCAGGCAGAATATGAGATATCTGTTATATTATTTATATGTAAATTCATATAGGTGTGACCTCCTATATGAATGTTGGCCTTAGTGGCATGTTGGTGTGATTCGTGGATTACAAGCTATGTGTTCGATGAAATGCCTGTGTGAATATAGCTGTATGTATATGCCCATTACGTGTTTGATAATATGTCGTGTGGCTTGGACTTGTGATTTAGTGTATGTATGTATCTTGGGTGTGTGTTCTATTGCCTGAATGGTTGGGTTTGTGCACTGGTGAGCGGGTGCACACCAAGTGTTTGGTTTTATGTTTGTGTAATTGTGGTATAAGTTGTGTGCCGATTGTGGTATCTGGCCTGAAGAGGCGGTTAAACTACTTTGCCTAAGAGGCGGTTAAACCAGTGCCCGAAGAGGCGGTTAAATCACTTGGCCTGAAGAGGCGGTTAAATAACTTGGCCTGAAGAGGCGGTTAAATCACTTGTGTTTTGTGTGGTGGATAATTGTGACTACGATGTGGTTTGATATTGTTTGTTGAGATTGTTGTAACACGTCACTACACCTGTGCACATGCATGTAGCCGCTAGGAGCATGGGAAGGGTTGGGGAGACTTGATCCCTCGAGCCGTGGTTGCTCACCCCTCCTCTTGTGTTTGCTTGTTTTCCAGGGGACTTACAGGCGTTAGGTGGATACACCCAGGTGGAAGACCTTATCCATTTTACTCTCTTCCATTTATGTTGTTTTCTTTTATGGGAAGCTGATGTAACCCCAGGTGGGGATGGGATTGGAAAGAATTCTGTTGTAACAAACTGGTTTGGATTATTTTTATGAACATTACTTTCTTGAATGTGTTGTGGATGTTTGAAATGTAAAATTCTTGGTTTGTATCCTAACCCCTTTGCCCTCCGTGTGGGTAAAAGGGGAGTCACGTGCCGGTTTCCTCGGGTTGGAAATCCGGGGCGTGACAATATGGTATCAGAGCATGGTCTAGTTGGCCTAGGGTAGTGGGCGGACCTGGTTATCTTGAGTCCTTTGGAGGAGCCTGGAGGGACATGCCTGATCAACATGGTCCTCTTTGAGCCTCCAAGGTGTACTTAGGGTAGTCCAGTCTTGTGGTAGGATTTGCATACATTGGCATTAGGGCACTAGTTGCATTTGTTGACATGTGTGAAGGTGTGCTTAACATGATTATGTGAACTCTGCAACTCTGAATATTCTTGGAATGCCTTGGGTATGACTACAATGTGGGTGTCTTTGTGTGCAATATTGTTAATGCAATGGTTAAAATATGTGTAATGCCATGTACGGCTTGACTTGATAATGAGGTAGAGGTAGTCAACTTGTTAGTAGTCAAACGCGTTCGACGTTTGTGCATCTTACTTCATGTAGTAAGAATGCCACCGAGGAGAGTGACACGTGCGTCCGGGGCGATGGGCGATGAGTCATCTGCCCATGAGGGTCCGGGTGCGGGACCATCCGTTGGAGGGCATGCGTTGCTCCGGCACAGCTACAAGAAGGCATCCGGCTGGAGGTACGAGAGCTACGGGAGGGACTCCGGCAAGACGTTCGGGAGGAGGTGCGCCGTGAGATGGCGGCACAGCGGTGGTGCCACCACCACCACCAGATAGGAGAGCCGCCTCGTGAGCGTGAGAGTTCGGCTGGGTGGTGTACCGACCCGTGCGAGAGGATGACGTGGTGACACGGTTCCGAAAGGAACAACCTCCGCGATTTAAGGGGGGGGGGAAGATCCTGTGGTAGGCGAGGCGGTGGTTGAGGCAGATTGAGCATGTGTTCTCCTTTCTCCTGCCCCGGGAGGAGGATAAAGTGCGGCCCGGCAATTCGGTAGCTAGAGGGGGACGCTTTGGAGTGGTGGACGAGTGTTGCGGGGAGCCGTGCGGTGCAACTCATGTTTTGGGAGGAGTTCTTGCAACTCTTCCAAGATGAGTTCTTCCGGAATCGGTGAGATGGCGAGAAGAGGGAAGAATTTGGCGCTTGAAGCAGGGATCCAAGACGGTACCTGAGTATGAGCGGGAGTTCCGGAGATTGAGTAGGTTTGCTCCTCGAGGCTGTGGTAAGGGAGGACCTGAAGGCCCACAAGTTCACCTTGGGTCTCGGGCCAGCCCTTAGGGAGAGGGTGGCGATTCTACGCTTGAGGACCTATCTTGAGGCCGTGGAGACGGCCCGTATAGCCGAGAGAGAACTGGATGATGGGAGGCAGGCCCATCGGGGGCGCCAATTGCAGAGTGGGCCCGATCGAGATGCAGGGTCCAAGAGGCTCAAGACGGAGGAGAGGGATAGCAGTTCTTTTCGCAATCGGGGTCGGACATCCGTGAACCCTGGGAGGTTCACCTTTGGCGGCGGAAGACGGGGGGGTCCATCGGGAGTCTACCGAGAGCAGATGCCCCTGCTTGTGGAGAGCAGGGTCACTTCAAAGGGGAGTGCCCCAAGAAGGACCGGCGATGCAACAACCGTGGACGAGAGGGTCATTTGCGTCGGGTTTGCGGGAGTGGCAACAGGGGAATAGGGGGCGCGGCATCCGGCGTGAGGAGTGATGCTAGCTTCCGTGCACCCGGTGAGAGACCGTCGTCCGTGGCAGGCCGGCCAGGCAGGATCCGGTCGGACCCGACCCCGGGGGGAGGCCGGAGCGGCAGCAGACCGAGGCCGGAGGCAACCTTAGCGGGAAGCGTCCGGTGAGTGAGCCAACCGGTGGCACAGGCCAAGGAAGGGTGTTTGCGCCAGAGGCGACGTACCAGGAGGAGGCCGAGTTACCACCCCCACCAGCGAGGGTGGAGCAGGACCATCGGTGGTTAGAGGTACCCTCTTGATCTCCCGTACATTAGCTTCTCGTTCTTTTCGATACGGGTGCATCATGTTCGTTTGTTCTCGAGCTTGTAGTAGACGGCTTGGGGTTAGCTTGTGTGGAGGCCGCGAGGCCCCTAGTTGTGGAGTCTCCAGGTAGGAGGCATGATTGAGGTACGGCGAGTGTGTCGTGGACGTGTGTTAACCATAGGCGAGGTGGAGCCGAGTTTTGACTTGCATGTGATGCCTTTGAGGACGTTTGACCTGATCTTGGGTATGGATTGGCTTATGGCTTTCCAGGCCAAGATAGATTGTTATCGGCGGCGTGTGACCTTCGTGACACCTGCGGGGACCTCTTGCACCCTGCAGGGGGAGTGGGATTGTGAGGCGAGTCGGGCCGGGCCAGTGTTGGACCAGTGGGGTGCCATTACCCACGGGTTGGCAGCCTGACCTTGACCGAGAAGGGTAAGGTGGAAAGGAGGGTGTGGCCCGTTGTTGTGGACCAATTTCGGGATGTTTTTCCTGAGCGGTTGAGGAGTTTGCCACCTAAGAGGAGTGTGGAGTTCACCATTGAGTTGGTGCCGGGGACGGGTCCAATTTCCCAAGTAGCGTATCGTATGGGGCCAGCCGAGGCGAGGGAGCTTCGAGAGGCAAATCGAGGAGTTGGTGGGCCAGGGGTATATTAGACCATGTACCTCACCTTGGGGTGCTCCGGTGCTCTTTGCTAAGAAGGCCGATGGCACGCTTCGTCTCTGCATCGACTACAGGAAGGCTGAATTCGGTGGATCGTGAAGAACAAGTACCCGTTGCCTCGGATAGATGACCTGTTTGACCAATTGAGTGGGGCCCAGTGGTTTTCCAAAATAGATTTACGGTCGGGGTATCACCGGCTCGGGGTTAGGGAGGAGGACATCCCTAAGACGGCTTTTCGGTGCGGTATGGGCATTATGAGTGGGTAGTGATGCCTTTCGGGCTCACTAATGCGCCAGCGGTGTTCATGCATTTGATGAACCAAGTCTTTGCTCCATACCTAGACTCGTTCGTGGTGGTGTTTATCGACGATATCTTGGTGTATTCCAAGACCGAGAAGGAACATGTGGAGCACTTGGCAACAGTGTTGCAAACCTTGAGGGACCAGCATTGTTTGCTAAGTTTAGCAAGTGTGAGTTTTGGCCGCAGGAGGTTCACTTTCTTGGCCATGTGGTGTCAGCGAGGGAGTTAGGGTGGACCCGGCCAAGATTGAGGCCGTGGCATCGTGGGCGAGGCCAACCAACGTTTTTGAGATCCGTAGTTTTCTTGGCTTGGCGGGGTACTATCGTCGTTTTGTAGAGGGGTTCTCCCGTTTGGCGGCTCCTATGACGGCGTTGACTCGGAAGGGCGTGAAGTTTGATTGGACCGACAAGTGCCAGCGGGCGTTTGAGACTCTCAAAACCCGTTTGACCACCGCACCTGTGTTGAGGTTGCCTAGGGAGGATATTCCATATGAGGTGTATTGTGATGCGTCCAGGGTTGGTTTGGGGTGTGTGCTTATGCAGGAGCACAGTGTGGTAGCTTATGGGTCGAGGCATTGAAGCCTCATGAGCAGAATTATCCTACTCATGACCTTGAGTTAGCGGCTGTCATCTTCGCCCTGAAGAGTTGGCAGCACTACCTCTTGGGAGAAAAGTTTGTGGTGTTCTCGGATCACAAGAGCCTTCAGTACATCTTTACTCGAAGGACTTGAATTTGAGGCAAAGGAGATGGGTGGAGTATTTGCGAGACCTTTGATTTTACTCTTGCCTATACCCCGGGCAAGGGAAATGTTGTGGGCCGATGCGTTGAGCGAGAAAAGGGAAAGCTGAGGTGGCCGTGAGAGAGTGGAAGGCGATGGAGCAATTGGCGACGTTACGGTGCGGCCTCTTGTTCAGGATGGTGGGACGATCCCGAGTCCTTTGGTGGTAGTGCCTGAGTTGTACCAGCGCGTCCGGGAGGGACAGTGGGTGACATTGAGTGTGAGGTTCTCCGTGCCCGTATTGAGGCCGGGGAGCTATCTGGGGACTGGACGAGAGGGTCCCTGAGCATGAGTTGTCATTTCAGGGGCGGTTGGTCGTGGCTTCTTCCCTCAGGGATGAGGTGATGAGGGAGTTTCACCGGTCTAGAGTTCTTTGTGCACCCAGGGGGGTACGAAGATGTACCATGCGCTTCGGGGACATTTTTGGTGGCCTGGGATGAAACGCGATGTGGCTGCCTTTGTTTCGCGGTGCCTCACGTGTCGGCCAGGTGAAGGCCGAGCATCGGCGGCCGGCGGGCATGTTCTGACCCTTGCCCATAGCGGAGTGGAAGTGGGACCATATAGCGATGGATTTTGTGACCGGTCTTCCACCCACCACCTGGGAGGAGGGATATGATTTGGGTGATTGTGGATCGACTCACAAAGTCGGCCCATTTCCTTTGCTGTTCGCGAGCGGGACTCTATTGGGACCTTGAGTCAGCTGTACATGAACGAGATTGTGAGACCGCATGGCGTACCATCATCGGTTGTCTCGGACCGGGATTCGAGGTTCACTTCCCGTTTTTGGGCAGGTTTGCAGGAGGCTATGGGGACCAAGCTTCACTTGAGTACAGCCTTTCACCCTGAGACCGACGGCCAGACGAGAGAGGACGAATCGGACTTTGGAGGACATGTTGAGGGCTTGTGTGCTAGATTTTGGGGGTTCGTGGGCAACTCACCTTCCTTTGGTGGAGTTTGCCTACAACAACGGTTATCGAGGCATCCATTGGGATGGCTCCTTTTGAGGCGTTGTATGGACGGCCGTGTCGATCCCCTTTGTGTTGGACCGAGGTGGGGGAGACAGCTCTCTTGGGACCGCAGTTGGTTCAAGAGGCTACCGAGAAGGTCAAGTTGATTCGTCGGCGTTTGTTGGCAGCTCGAGTCGGCGAAATCTTATGCGGATCAGCGACGGCGACCTTTGGAGTTTTCTGTTGGTGATCATGTGTTCCTTCGTGTCTCTCCACGTCGTGGACATCGACGGTTTGGGCGAGGTTCCAAGCTATCTCCGCGGTTTATTGGTCCTTTTGAGATTCTGGATCGTGTAGGGCCTGTGGCCTACCGGTTAGCGTTACCACCGCGGGCGAGTCGAGTGCACAACGTGTTTCACGTGTCCCGATTGCGGAAGTATCACCCTGACCCCACTCACGTGATTGATTGGGGAACGTTGGACATTGAGGATGACATGTCCGTCATTGAGGCCCCTATTCGTATCCTCGATCGGCGAGAGAAGCTTTTGCGTGGTCGTGCTTATTCCTTTGGTTCGCGTCTGTGGCAGCACCGTGGTATTGAGGAGGAGACATGGGAACGTGAGTCCGTGATGCGTGAGCAGCACCCAGACTTGTTCAAGGACGAACAATCTTAAGCGTGGGAGGTGGCTGTTGGCCAAGGGATGGATAGTGATGTTTTCTTGTGATGTGTTTTCTTGTATTCGTTGATGTATTTGTATTGTCTTTTAAAGACATGTGTTCTTATTTGTGATGTGCCTTGAGATGTGTATTCGTGCCATGTGGACATGTGTTATGTGCATTATTGTGGTTATGGATTATGGTGGTACTTGTTATGTGCCGTTGTCTTGTGTGTGGTGTATGACCCATTTGGGTGTTGTGGCTCGCCGTGTGGCAAATGGGTAGCTTGTGTTGTTTTCCTCTTGTGTCATTTCTTTTCGAGGACGAAAAGTCTTAAGGGGGAGAGGATGTAAGGACCCGTACCTTGCGTTAGTCAGTTTTGCCTCCTGAGTAGAGTTTTTCTAGATTTTGACCTAGTAAATGGACTCCAAGGAATTCACGTGCAAAAGAAAAGATGCTTAGAATGATGTCCTCTATCTACCACGAAGTTTCAGGCCAAATGGACATGTATGTGAGGTGCACGTGATATGGGTCCAATTCACGTGCAAGTGTAATTGTCTTCCAAATGATGCAAGGAGACTAGGGGTGAAGTTTGAGAGCATTTGGAGTTCATATGGAGTTGCACGTGAATTGGGAATTCACGTGCAAATTGGCGTGCAGCCATATTTTTGCATGGTTCCCTTGGTTTTGTCATTCTAAGGAACTTTCTCCAAAGGACCATGTTGAAATTTGAGTATTTTGGCCTATATGGGTGCGGAAAGGTGGTAACTTGTGTGATCAAAACTACGTCGTTTTGATCCTGGGATTCACTTAATCAAAACTACGTCGTTTTGATGTTGTGTTGTCTATATAAGGAGGAGGAGTCCCTCTGTTTTAGGTTTAGGGTTTCTTGCTTCACCAGCCGTCGCAGAGAGAGAAAGAGAGGAAGGAGAGCTCCTGGTTCTTGCCGGGCGTCTTGCGTGGGTGGTCGGTGCTTCGTGGGTGGACGGCGTTCGGCTTGGGATCGGACCGTTCTTTGTGTTGTTGCGTTTTCCTTGAGGTAGGGGTTCTGTTCTTCCTAAGTCCTTCTCTGTCCTAGGGTTCCAGGCAGAATATGAGATATCTGTTATATTATTTATATGTAAATTCATATAGGTGTGACCTCCTATATGAATGTTGGCCTTCAGTGGCATGTTGGTGTGATTCGTGGATTACAAGCTATGTGTTCGATGAAATGCCTGTGTGAATATAGCTGTATGTATATGCCCATTACGTGTTTGATAATATGTCTGTGTGGCTGGACTTGTGATTTAGTGTATGTATGTATCTTTGGGTGTGTGTTCTATTGCCTGAATGGTGGGTTTGTGCGCTGGTGAGCGGGTGCACACCAAGTGTTTGGTTTTATGTTTGTGTGATTGTGGTATAAGTTGTGTGCCTGTGTTGTGGTATCGGCCTGAAGAGGCGGTTAAACTACTTTGCCTAAGAGGCGGTTAAACCAGTGGCCCGAAGAGGCGGTTAAATCACTTGGCCCGAAGAGGCGGTTAAATAACTTGGCCCGAAGAGGCGGTTAAATCACTTGTGTTTTGTGTGGTGGATAATTGTGACTACCGATGTGGTTTGATATTGTTTGTTGAGATTGTTGTAACACGTCACTACACCTGTGCACATGCATGTAGCCGCTAGGAGCATGGGAAGGGTTGGGGAGACTTGATCCCTCCGAGCCGTGTGGTTGCTCACCCCTCCTACCGTGTTTGCTTGTTTTCCAGGGACTTACAGGCGTTAGGTGGATACACCCAGGTGGAAGACCTTATCCATTTTACTCTCTTCCATTTATGTTGTTTTCTTTTATGGGACCGATGTAACCCCAGGTGGGGATGGGATTGGAAAGAATTCGTTGTAACAAACTGGTTTGGATTATTTTTATGAACATTACTTTCTTGAATGTGTTGTGGATGTTTGAAATGTAAAATTCTTGGTTTGTATCCTAACCCCTTTGCCCTCCGTGTGGGTAAAAGGGGAGTCACGTGCCGGTTTCCTCGGGTTGGAAATCCGGGGCGTGACAAGCCTTGTGCAGGGATGACTCTAGTATCAATGGAATGAACTAGCATGGAGTCCTTTCACAAAGCCAGTATGAGCCCGGTCAAAAACGGGTGATGACACTAAGCTCAGATCCTTACTCCGTAATACTGATTGCTTACTCCGTATCAATTTGGTACTGGAATCCTTGTTCCGTGTAAGCGCTTCCTTACTCCGTATGAAAGAGAAGGTCAGAGTGCTTACTCCGCATCAGCGCTTCCTTACTCCGCATCAAGTTTCCTTACTCCGCATTAGTTAAAGGAACGGATGGCTTACTCCATATCTGCACATCCTTACTCCACATGAGTGAGTGATCCGGATTCCTTACTCCGCATCTAGTTTCCTTACTCCGCATGAGTTAAAGGAACGGATGGCTTATTCCGTATCAGCATATCCTTACTCCGCATGAGTGAGTGGTCTGGATTCCTTACTCTGTGTCTTTACTTTTGTCCGGTTGAGTGGAACACTTAACTCTTTAACTCCGTGATGACTCTCTTATTCCGTGCGACTTTGTAGACTAAGATTCTTACTCTGCATCTTTTTGACTTAGTCCGTTTGAAGTATTAGGTGTGGATTTCTTAGTCCGTAGCTTTTAGGTTCTTAGTCCACACGAATGATCCTTATTCCGTATAAAGTAAAGACTTGGTTATATACCAAGTGTTTGACAACACTCATTCTCACCTGGATCAGGATTATGTATCATGTCCTTAGCTTTGCTCTCACGAGTGTAGATCCGGATGAAGGTCATATCTTCTGTAATGACTTACGATAAAACAAAAAAGGTCTCAAATCAAATTACATAGGGCTTTATCAGCATTATCCAAATTCTTGGCTTGATCCAACAGATCTCCTTTTTTAGACGGAACAATTTAGAGATGAAAACCTCTTGCACATATCCACAACAAGTTGCACGGTTTGGGAGTTGTCCACCTCAATCTGTTTCTTTAGACCTCCTCTTTCATATGATGTAATTTGGTCTTGAATGAATGTCTATCTCTATGGTCATTTCAAGTTACAACAAGGACTGTGATTGACAAAACTGTGGTTGACAACAATGACAACACAATCAACTAAGCCAACACTCAACAACTCACATTGGGAATAACAGGTTGGAGTGCAGTTTGCATGATCAGCCTCTAAGTGGGAGATTGTTGGGCTGTGGAGTCTGATGGGCCTAGTTGATTATGTAATTTTGACCCATTTTTCTGCAACTCTATATATACCCATGTAATGTTGTAAACCCTTGTTGTTGTGTTTTCGTTGGCGATAGTGAAAACCTAGTGCGGCCATGGAGTAGGTCTTTTCTGACCGAACCACGTAAATCTTTGGTGTTTCTTTGATTTGCTTGTTTTTTCTTTTCTTATCTTGCGATTTCTTGTGTGTGCGTTATCGAATCCTAACACATACAAAGATAAATGAATTAACAAAGTATGTGAAGACAGTAAATGAACTAACGAAGTATGTGAAGACGATGGCTACTGTCATTAGCCATCATGGGCTAGAAGTCCCAAAATTATCCCCATCATTCTCCTCTTGTGAGAGGAAGGGTTCCAATAGTACGAAGGGTAGTATTGTTAACTTAGCCATAGGGACATAGGTATATTTGTACGTTTGTATATATTTTCTTCCAATTTCGATACTTCGTGCAAATATGGTGTTGTGTATTGTTGGATGACAATATAGAGTTATGCTTGCACTTAATAGATAGTTTCTTAATATTTTGTGTATTATAGGATGAGACAAGTGGCCCACACGATCCGGGAGCTGGGAAAAAGGCAATCCATTCCTCACCATTGTCTACAACGAATAAGGTGTTGTCTTGTTTATTACTAGGGTGAAGTAGTTTTACAATATGTTAAATTACTTTTCATTGTGGACATGTTATTAAATGATTTATATTTTTCATGCAGGTAAATGAAGAAAATAATGTTCATAATGATGTTTATGATGCATGGCCACCAGATGACATGGTAAACATATAATTTCATATTTTCTTACATTGTAAAACAAAAGTGATTTACTAATGAATATGTTGAAAAATTTATTGAATTGATAGCCAAATGCTCGACCTTGTCAATTAGCAAACCCTACAATTAAGAGAATTGTAGCACGGGGTATGTCTATGAGCTGGGAGATGCCAACATCCTTCATGGCGTAGCACAGGGCGAGGGAAATGTCCGTGTATCAGTCCTTGGTCTTATAAATGATGAGTATGGAGAGGAGCCTCTTCCTATGTCAAATGTAGACGCCGACAATATTTTTGAAGCAGTTGGAGGATTTGTTTCATGGCCGAGAAAGCTAGTTATTTTGAAGGATCGTGTTATGTTAAAGGACCCCAAGGTTAGTTATCTTAATTAACCTAATGTAATGTAAGCATACACTTTCATTAGAATGATTCGTAATAAGGCTATTTTTTGTTTAATGAATAGGTGAAGACACTCTCAGAGGATGATAATCTAAAAAAATTGATTTTGGACTTCACCCTACTTGTTGAGAAAGCTACAACAGATGACTCTGAAGCTCCAGTAGTTATCGCGGTTGATGGAAACACTTTTCAAAGCAATGATCCTCTTTCAAAAACAGTGGATGAGATTCCACTTTTCAAAGACGAGTTCCTGCATTTAATTAATTTAGAGGAAATAGGGTGCAGTCTAATGAAAGTATATATGTGGTGAGTGTAAGAATTTGTTAGTTGCATTAGTATAATACTCTTACAGGTAGTTAAACTATAATATGTTAGTAATACTTCATTTTATATTTATATGTTTATGCTAGTGTCCTATTCAATCGAATGAAAGATCTAGGAGTGGAAAGCTCAATTAGATTTGCAGAACCAGCAGGAACACTTGGAAATCCTACGATGAGTAATTCTAATATTTTGTATTACAATATGGATACATCGGCGAGTTCAAAAGGGGAGTGCTTTTTTTTGTACCCATATAACATAGGGTAAGATTTGCATTTTTGTGCTTAATGTTATGTCGTATGAATGTTCTATTACGGATCTTTATGTAGCAATTATATTTATTGTGATGCAGCTATCATTGGGTGTTGGCTGTAGTTCATCCAAAGAAGCAGCATGTGTGGTATTTTGATCCACTAGCAAATGCTATTGACACACACCTGTTGGTAACTTTAAAATTGTGTGTCTAATTAAAATGTACCTTCTCTTCATTGTAAAATTTACAAATGATTTGTATTACTAATGATCTTTCATATATGCAGTGCATTTAAGAGTTTAGATTACAATTTCAACTTTAAGTCAACAGAGATGTTACCTACATTCGAGACAATAAAGGTAATAGTTATGATTTCTTTATTTGTATCACTTAAAATTTGAAGTTGTATATATTTATAACTTCAAATTCTTGTAACTATAGTGCCCTACACTATTGAATGCAGGTACTATGTGTTGCGGTACATGAAAGATATTGTAGAATCACATGGAACACACCTTACTTCATTGGTGAGTCACATTATAAACTCATTAACTTGTAGCTTTTGTAGATATCATTAATGAAAACTTGTATTGACTTGTATATATATTGTAAAAAATACTTTTAGTTTCACAATACCAAACCATACAACGCATCAATGATCAATGAAGTGCAAAGTGAACTTATTACATTCATATGGGATCATATGTGATTTTTGACATCATTCGGGTAGAGATGCATTAAAATTACAGGTATTAAAATTTCAATTGTAATCTTCTTCTTCACTTGTATTATTGGTTGTAGCAGTTAAGACCCTTGTTGTACCATGAGAACATTGTCATTCATGTTATTTTTGACATCACTCACCCCTACCATGCTTTCTATATATATGTTTTCTTCATCAAAACATGGAAGTGGAGAAGTAGAACAAATTTTCCCAGCATTGTGTTGCAGCTGCATTTTTTCAACATGATCATATTTTTAGAGAGGTTTTGAATTATTTAGTTAACTATGTGTGTAGTTGTTGTGAGCTTTTTGTTTGTTTAATTCGTGGAACTATGCAGAGGTGAAATTTTGATGTAGAAGCATCCTCTTCCAAAAAACCTTGTAACTTTCTTTAACTGAATATACTTTTCTTTTCACTGTTATATACCTTGGTAAGCTTTTGGTTTATAGCATTGAAGGGCCAGAGGGCCTTTTGGGTTTATGGGTATGTTCCTCAAAATAACATCTACCAATATATGTCAGGTGAAATTCTATACTCCACAATGAAAACTTTACTTTCACGATTTAAATGGATATAGTTGTTCTACCAATAACATCTTCCTTCATTTCAGGTTGCATGAGATGAACTAAACAAAGATTACATCAATAATATCTTTTTCTATCCCTTTCGTTTTGGGTATCCAAACAAGGTGGCAACTACAATCGATGATTCATTTTGGGAATAACTGCCTTCTTGCTTCGGATTCAAGGTTTGACACATACAAGTTAAAGGTTTGTTCCTTCCAATGTTCCTAATGTACCATGCATACGGACTAGAGATAGAATTTAATTTTTCGATCAACTATTCCATCATAAACCTATGTTTCTATTGAAAATAAATCGTACACAAGTATATCTATACTTTTAAGTCCCATTATATCAGAGTTCAAAGTACTTGAAAATTAAAATCAACTTTCTAAATTAACAAAACATATCAAAACTCTATTTTGGTAATTAATTTTGATGGGGGTTAGGTGATTACTACTGTCAATACTAGATACATTTGTGCGAATTGAGTTTTTTTTTTGTTCCCTCTCAGATGCAGCATCCAATCCACAGTCTCCATTGTGTTTAACGCAGAAAAGAAGGCAATTCCAGTGGCTTGATTGTATCTTCGAGATTCCCATGTGGTAATACATATAAATGAGATTCCACATTCTCCATTGTGTTTGTTTTCTTTTAATGGTTTCTAACCTGGTAATACACTTCTTAAGTCTGTTTTTCAGTATGTAATACTCAGTCTTTAATATACCATTTGCCTTGTCCTTTATTTTTGTTCTTTGTACATTTTGTTCCTTCAACAACTTCCCTGTATGTTAAATAATGCACATAACTATTGTCAAAATAACTAAATATTTAGATGATTCGAGATTTCAGGAATGCTCAAATACCTTTTTCCTTACAAGAAAGAAGGGTTAGATATCAATAGTGATCATAAAGGCTTGTTACTATAAACGTTGGTATTTAACTGGATAAGAGTTTTATTTTTATTTTCTTTCAAAAACTACAAATTTTTTGCGTATGGATTAAGCATGTGTTATGATTTTTAGAAATGTTTCTTTCTTTCTTTCTTTCAGATTCATTCAAATACAGATGATAAAATGCTGTTTTTGTTGCCTAATTTGATTCCAAATGATTAACTATGTTTTGAGAGAGTAGTTCACGTCTCTTTTATAAATGATCTATTTTGCAAGTTCTGGTAGTGGGTAGATTTAGGGCTTGACTATGATTGTGTTCTTTATAAATACAGATGGCTTGTTGCTGGCTCATATTATGGCCAAATTTACTTCAAAGGAGGTTTACCGTGGCTATAGTATTCCTATTTCATAAGTTATTAGTAGCTCCTGCATTGTTTCTTAAAAATCTTTGTTTAAACTTTGTCCTGGTTGCCGCTGAACTTCACTATGGTTTTGATTTCATTTTTTTAAATATTTGTTGGGCCTTGTATACAGTATCCATGATGTGGCCAAAGAAAATGGCAGTTGAAAAGGAAGAAGTAGCAAAATTAATTGATGATATTTACAGGTTTGTACACCGTATCTATTAACTGCATCATTTAATAATGTGTCCCAATATATTTTTTGTTTTTGCTCTAGATTTTAATATTTAATCATTATTTGACTGTTTTCTCGTGTGTATTTACTATTCAATCAAATATGTTGAATTTCAATTTTATTCGATTTCTTTCATTATAGTGCCAATTGGACCAATCAAATTTCGTTGTCATCTCTAGGAAAATTCGGGTGTCGGGAGCCCCTGATTTTGAAACAAAGGGACAATCATTGGGTTTTCCAGATGGCAGTAAGACGATACCCAAAGAAGAAATTGATGATTCCATTAAGTAGATTCGTTGCCCTTATGGTGTTACATTAGATACGGAGGCCATAGTTTAGGTAAAAGCTACAAATTAGATATGTTCTACTAGTGCAGTAAATTTTAAGATCTGCATGCCTGCTTGCATGAGATTGGTTATGTACAGTGTGCAATATACTAAGATTACATAAAGCTCTGTTTTTTTATTTTAGGATTTGAGAAGTAAATAGGTGTGCTTCCTATCTTGTTTTTGAATCTAGTTCATGAATTTTAACTGGAAATTGTATTGAGTCATAGTAAATAGATACTATGTTTTTACCAAAAAGATCATATTGCTTCAAAATTTTGTTTTCAGCTGTTTCTAAATTTTAATTTTTATTACTCTAGCATTATGTAGTAATTGTTCTCATTAAATGTCTGTACAATTCCTTATTTTATTCTAAATTTCCATGAGTTATCATATTTGTTTTTCTATTTTTCACTGGGGAACAAGTAGATTTTAGGAAAACACATTAATTGCTCTACAGAACTAAATGAAGGAAAGAGAATCTGAAAAGGAATGAAGAGTAGAAATAATGAGGGATACGTTGGGACATTATTTGGAATTTTTTTAATCTCTGTTCAAAATGGATTGTGGACAATTATTATTATTTATTGTATGCAAAATTTTAAGTGGACCATTACTTTAGGAGAGTGGGAGTATACCTTCCTTTTGACCACCCCTGTACTACACATTATGGCTTAGCATCATTGCCAGGGAAGGTAAATAACATTGTCCTTCCAGGAGGGATTAATTATTACGAGTCCAGGTTCGGCCAAGGAAAATGATCAAGAGTTTTACTTGGGGGTAAATAATGTCTTTTTTGTTCTATGGCTTGTGTTTGTGTATATATATTAAATACTTATTTAAATTTTCATGCACCTTAAAGATGCCTGAAACATTATTACATAGATTATTACTTGTGTAGTGAAAATGGTATTATAATCCTTCTCTTTTTTAAAATTTGAATTTGTAGAATTGAAAATGTTGTATTTTCTTTTAAATTGCCATTTGATGTCGAAATTTTTATGTTGTGTGCCTTCCCCTTCTTTTTCTTTGGTAGTGCGATGATCCAAAATGTCGTATATGGTAGCATATTGGTTGTGTTGTGCTTCCAGAGAAGCCTACTGATTGTCTCCCTCAAATTCCTGACCCCTTCTATTGTGAAATCTGCCGACTTAGTCGAGCTGACCCATATGTTATGTCCATATTCACTTTGGTTTCTTTATATGTAGAACTTTAAAAGGTTTTGCCTTTGAGGAAATTTTAGCCCAACCCAACTTTTTATAATGTTGCTGATGCAATATTATAATACCCTTTTTCCAATAAATTATATTGTAGTAATGATGATTGGCCTACCCCCACTGATGGTTTTTTCTCATTTTTTTACATGATTTTTCTGCCATATCTTATAAATATGGATATTGGGATTATTCCATTTTCTAATTTATTTTCATGGTATGCAGTTTTTGGGTAATAGTTGGCCATCCCTTATATCCTGTGAAGTTGAATGCCTCAAATGTTCCTACTGATGGGTAACTAACTTTCTATCCCCATTTTGTCACATGGAAGTAAAATAAAAATAGAAATCAATGATGGCTCTTTCCTGTCCTCTGATTTAAAATAGTGAAGTTTAGAGTTACTGATAAGGGATGGCAAGGTCTTCTAATGAAGAAAAGCTAAATTATCAGTCATTATATTGATTGTTTGACATTTCTATAGAGGAAATACGAATGTTTGAGATTTGAAAGAAATGAAGCTTTGTTTAAACTTTTAAAAAAGTGTTGTCTTCTAATATTAAAATTTTTATTGTCTTTTTGGTGAATTATTAATTCCATTTTTTTTTATTTCAAAATTTTCATTGAATATTTCAATTGTTTTTATTGATAGTTTATTTTTTTGGAGTCCATTTTTGTCTCAACTAAAAAAGGTTGTGACTTGTCTATGAAGCAGGATTCCAATATTTAATAAGTAAGCTAGAGTAATGAATATGAATGCATAACTAATTAACTATACAATGGTGTTAAAACTTAAACTCTAGTTCTATGAAATTCTAGAATTCAGTCAGTACTGACAATGCTTACCCAAGGATAAATAAGGATAACAGCTTCTGTTAACTGAATTTGGGCATGGTACTTTATTTGTGTGGTATTAGATTAATTTTAAAATTAATAGTAAATAATCATATTTTAAGCACCCTTGTAATTTGTTGGTCATGTCTAAAGGGTGTCATAAAAATGCTATGTTATGGATGTTAGAATGGTTGTGCCTTACTTTATTTTGACCTAGTTCATTATGCACGATTTTCTGTGCTTGAGATTTTGCATGCCTGCGTTGGTTAATTATTTTTTCATATTAAAATTTGTTAGTTACAAAATTTTCAGTACGAACCCTTTACAGAGTGTGGAGAAAACATTTCAACTCACCCGAACCGACAAAGACTTGTTTTCAAAACAGGAGTATAATGTTCAGGTTGGTTACTTCTGTACTTGTGCTCAATGACAAACTACTTTTGGATTAAGCAACTACAAATGTTTTGGTCATGTGAGCTAGTGCTTCTGTTCTTGTACGTGTGGTGTGTTCTTCTCAATGACAAGGTTCCGTTCCGGATGCAATAGCCTCAATATGCTGAACTTCAGGTCAATGGTATGTTGTGTGTAATATTTTATGATTTATATGTTAAATGCTTGGATCAGTTTGCTTCTATTTCCTGTGAGATATCATTTTAGCTTTTTAATGTACTGGCTTTGCTACTTCATTTTATTTAACTGAGTATGAATATGACAAAATAGGTGTCCTAGTTCGGGTGATAAATAGACTTGGCCCACAATTTCTTGGGGCTAATGGTTATGATGATGGTCCAGTTTTGAAAGGAAAACAACATTCCTCCTTCCAGGAGGGATTAATTATTACAAGTCCAGGTTCGGCCAAGGAAAATGATTGAGAGTTTTACTTGGGTGTAAATAATGTCTTTTTTGTTCCATGGCTTGTGTTTGTGTATATATATTTAATACTTATTTAAATTTTCATGCATCTTAAAGAGACCCGGAACATTATTACATAGATTATTACTTGGGTAGTGAAAATGGTATTATAATCCTTCTCTTTTTTTAAATTTGAGTTTGTAGAATTGAAAATGTTGTTTTTTTTTTTAAAATATTGCTATTTGATGTTAAGAAATATTTACTGTGCTGGCTTGGTTGCAAGACAAATACAATGTTAAGAAAATGTTAAGAAATAATGAACAAATATTTACTGATTGTTGGCTTGGTTGCTTGGTGTTCGCGGTGCCTATGGCATTTTAGGTGCAAGCTATAAAACTCTAGGATTCACATAGGTAAATTGTGTGCTTGCCGTATTAGTATTGTTTCTACATTTTTGTTGTAATTTAGCTTTCATTTTTTCCCAAGCTAACACATGTAAAAATACCTTCTCCTGCATATAATTTGCATGCCTAAATTAAATCATTCTCAGTTCTTGGCACAGACGTGAGATGGTTGAGTTTTTGGTAGCATACATTATTTATTGGGCAATTTGCACTTAAAATAGTGTACTGTGAATGAGATGTGTTTTCAATAATCCAGCCAGCTACTGGTGGAATGGATGGATAGTTTTTAAACGTTCCCTCCATTTGCAATTTGACTAGCCATTGCAGTCTTCTATAGTTTCTTGAATGTCTCTCTGATGACCTGCATTTTTTAGCTAGCCTTGATTCATGGAAGGGGACCAGCACCAGTTCGTATGATGATGATGTCATTGCATCCACTTTCAATTCAATTCGCTTTTGTAATTTTGCATACTGTAAATGTGAACATAAATATATATTGTGAATGTAAGTCTGCATAAAGCATCATGCCTTTAAATGGGAAATTATGTATTATTGCATGTGGAAGTCATGTGAAATTTAGTGCTCAAAAATGGATGCATATTTTTTTTTCAAAACAATGAAAAGCACAATGCTTTTAAAGTGTCGTCGATAAAAAACTAAATGACGCTTCAAAAAGAGTCGTTGAAGGAGACGACACTTTTTAAAAAGCATCATCGAATTAGATGACGCTTTATATGCTTCAACAACACTTGAGAAGCGTCGTTGTATCTCATTCAACGACACTTTATAAGTGTCATCGATATCTAAGTCAACGACGCTTTAGAAGCGTCGTCGATTATATTATTCAACGATACTTTCTGGTGCGTCGTCGTAGGCCCAAAATCTTCTAACGATAGGGCAATGGACGACGTGTCAGGAAGCGTCGTTAATTATTTTAGACGATGCTTTAAAAGCATCTTCTTTGGGCTTTTTTGTAGTAGTGATTCATCCGGAATAAGGGCCTATTGATGCAGAATAAGGACCCATTGATGTGGAATAAGGACTCATTGGTCCGAAAATCATCCTAATGATCCGGAAAAACTCCAAAGACAACTTCTCTATCTGCCTGGAAGCGGCTCCAACACATCAAGACTCTAAAAATCCTTTTTTGAAGTGCATTAACTACGAACAATGTCTTGGGACTCTATTTTTTAGCATGGGGACGGGGAGATGTCGTAATTAAATGAATTAAATCCTTAGGAAATCGAAGTTGACCCTGGGGACTGCATAACCATTAATTCCCAATGGCATTAATACTCTGAAAATGCATTCAGCCCTTACCCACCAAGGCGTCCAGATACAACAGAGGATTAAATAATCCCAAGCGATTTATTTATTTTCAGGCATTAGAACTCTTTTTTTAAACGTGGGAACAGGAAGCCATAATTAAGCCCTTGGGACATCGCAATTGACCCATTGGAAATCATAAAGAGTGCAATTAATGCACTAACGGATACTTCTCCTAAAAGCGCCTATAAATAGGCTATCCACAAACCGATTCAAGGCATCAAAGTATCAGAGGAGGTTATTTTTAGAAAGAGCTTTCTGACTAGTTTTTCGAGAGATAAAAACCAGAGAGAGAGAGAAAATCTTGGGAATCACAAAGAGAGATATAATCATTTTTTAAGGAGAAAAGCACCCAGAATCACTGTTCGTCTCCACGGGGAGGAGCTGACATTGGAAAACCTTCTTTTTTCTAACCTTTTGTAAAGCTTGAAAACGAAAATACAAAAACAAACATCTTGCATCTCTCTTTTCCTTTATTATTTTCAAAAAAAAATTAATAAAATGTAAAAACACAAAAAATCAAATCTCTTCTCGAAAAATTTAAACAAGGCCTGAGCGGTCATGAGGGTTGAGCCCTAGATGCTCATATCCTAGTTTGCCTGGGCCAATATCAATTGTGGCAATATTTTCATATTTGAATTCAAATTGTTTTTGTTTTTTTTCTAAAAAAGGAAAGTTACTTTTGTTTTCTTATAAAAATACAATACTATTATATGGGCCTAGATCCTACATTCTTTTTATAAAATTAGAATGTACCCTTTTATCTTCTTTAAAATCTTTTCTTTTTTTGTTGTTTTAAGGTATAGATCCTAAAAACTCCATTTTCCCGAAAATTAAAAATATAAAAAGAATTGAATAATGTAAGCAAACACCCATAGATCAAGACTAGGTACCAATTGTGGGCGTTGTGGGGTTGCAAGAGTTTTTCTTCCCCCACACGTAACCGACTCCCGAAACTAATTCTCTGGAACCATAGACCTTTCTTTTTCTAGGTGCCCAATCACACCTCTAATTTGTTTGGTGGCGACTCTATGTTCTTCTTTTCGTTAATGGTTTGTGCGAGCCTTGTGCAGGGATAACTCTAGGATCAATGGAATGAACTAGCATGGAGTCCTTTCACCAAAGCCAGTATGAGCCCGGTCAAAAATGGGTGACGACAAGGAGCACACCATAGCCTGAGTGCTCATTGACAACGGCTCTACCTTAAATATTATGCCCTTACATATACTGCAACAACGGCCAATTGACGTATCCTATATGCGTCCCTGTACGATAAAGGTACGGGCATTCGATGGAGGAAAACGTGACGTGGTGGGAACTCTGGACATTCCACTATTGATTGGACCAGCTACCTTTACGGTGGAATTTCAGGTGATGGACATTATGCCCTATTATAGCTATTTGTTGGGAAGACCTTGGATCCACATGGAAGGAGCAGTGGCGTCAAGCCTCCACCAAAAGATGAAATTTGCGATAGGAGACTAACTCATTTGCATCTTTGGGGAAACTAGTTTCCTCGTTACCAAGTCGGCATCAGTCCCTTATATTGAAAACAACGAGGATGTGCCAGAATGTTCTTATCGGGCTTTTGAGATGGCAAATGTCACTTCTGCCCCAGACTATCATGTCCCGAAGGCTACAAGAATGGTTGCAGCCACCATGATCAAGTAAGGGTATATACCAGGGCAAGGATTAGGTCTGGAAGCTCAAGGGATTCAAAAACCGCTGACCATCCGAGAAAATACTGAGAAGTTTGGGCTGGGGTACATGCCCACAAAAGCTGACAAACAAAGGGAAACTGCCAAAAGGAGGGAAATCAGAATGGCAAGGTTGCAGAAAAGGCCAATACAAGAAAAAAGAGGAGCTTTCCTCCCTTACATGTTACCTTCCGGAGTGGCAGGTTTATCCATAAAAAGCCAAGCTGAAACTGAGACTCGGACTATAGCTGCATTGGACACAAACGAGCATGCACCGAGCGAGATAGTTCTGGTGATGCGAGAGGATCCAAACCAACCGTTGAACAATCGGACCAGCCTGGACCTCCACATAATGTAATGCTTAGGGGGTCACTGGGATTTAATCTATTTTATTTCAATGTCTTTTGAAGTGGATATTTGTTTTTATTAAAAGCTTTCCAATAAAATGTACTTTTTTTTTTCACATCTTTCATGGTGCATTTCATTCACGATGTCAATGAAAAACATAGTATGCGAAAGAGAAACGAGGTCCCTATGGTTTGACCAAAGTCCAAACTAGGAGCAACCAGTGTTTGAAGTTGATGAGAATGAGGTAGAAGAGACACCCGAGATACCAAGAGAGATCATACACCTATTGGAAAGATAGGATCGTCTATCCATTCCAAGTGAAGACCCAGTAAAAATGGTGAATTTGAGAATGACAACTAAACCAAGAGAATTGAGGGTAGGGTCCTTGATAACCGCTGACATCAAAAAGCAATTAATTGAGCTGTTAAGGAGCTACATATATGTTTTTGCTTGGTTATACCAAGATATGCCAGGATTAGACATAGACATAGTGCAACATTATATACCAGTGAACCAGAATGCAAGCCAGTTTAGCAAAAATTGAGAAGAATGAGACCGGAGATGCAACTGAAAATTAAAGAAGAAGTCAGAAAGCAATGGGATGCAGGTTTTCTAAGTGTCTCCAACTATCCAGAATGGGTGTCCAATGTTGTGCCAGTACCGAAGAAAGGGGGCAAGGTCCACATGTGTGTCCATTATCGAGATTTGAATTGGGCCAACCCGAAAGATAACTTCCCGTTTCCTCATATTGATACCCTAGTGGATAACACAGCAAAACATTCCCTATTCTCATTCATGGATGACTTCTCAGGCTACAATCAGATTCATATGGCCCCCAAACACATGGAGAGGACCATGTTGACGACACTTTGGGGCACATTTTATTATAATGTGATGCCTTTTGGTCTGAAGAATGCAGGTGCAACCTATCAATGAGCCATGGTGACCCTATTTCATGATATAATGCATAAAGAAGTCAAACTATATGTGGATGACATGATAGCCAAATCGCGGAGCACTGCAGATCATATTGAAGTACTCTGTACCCTATTCCGTTTGCCGTTGCGCATCACCCGAAATAGAAAATTGCCCCAGTCAAGAGGCAATTGCTCAAAAACCATGTACATCGCCAAGAGCAAATCGTACGGGACTGAGTCAAGAGCCGTAGAGCGAGCCAGTAAGCACCGGCTGAGTATGGTGGCCATATAGCGATAGGGGCCTTGAAAAGACTTCAGCTTGTATTCTTTCACCTTGGAGGGACATCCCATGGTAGTAGCCATGGTTTGAGCGCTCGGCCTGTAATCACTGCCGATTGGGAAGTGGAAGACATCACGGATCACTTGAGGGGTGATCCGTCACGCCCGGATTTCCAACCCGAGGAAACCGGTACGTGACTCCCTTTTACCCACACGGAGGGCAAAGGGGTAGGATACAAAACAAGAATTTAACATTTTAAACATCCACAACATTCAAGAAAGTAATATTCATTAAAAGCAATCCAATCCAGTTTATTACAACAAAATCCTTTCCCCCAGGGGTTACATCGATCCTCATAATAAAGATAACATAAACAAATTAAATAAATTAGGGTCTTCCACCTCGGGGTCCCGCCTAACGCCTGTAGGTTCCCGAAAAGAAAACAACATGGTAGAGGGGTGACCCCCGCAACCACACCCCGTAGGGATCATGTCTCCCCAACCCATCCCATGCACCTAACATCTACATGCCTTGTGTACAAGTGCCGTGTCGTGATACAATTATCCCACCAGGTATAGTTACAGGCTATAACAGAAACACAGATCATGCATGAGCTAGTACATAAACACTCCCGGGCTTCCACGGCCACCGGGTTTCAAGAACGATCCCGGGCTCCAGGCCACCGGGTTTCCACAAAACAGTCCCGGGCTTCCACCCACCGGGTTCCACAAAACGGTCCCGGGCTTCCACAGCCACCGGGTTCCACAAAACGATCCCAGGCTTCCACGGCCACCGGGTTCCACAAAACATCCCGGCTTCCACACCACCGGGTTCCACAAAACAGCCCCGGGCTTCCACGCCACCGGGTGTACAAGCAAACACGCAGCACACATGGCCATACGGCATACATCAAACACTAAGTATGCTTAGTCACACAGAATAACCTCGAACACTTAGCATGCATATATCCACAAGCTCACAAACCCGGCCACACAGGCATTTCCACAAACACATAACATGACACGGCCTACGGGCATAATTTCAAACACTTGGCAGGCTGACACATAACTATATTCACACGGGCTTTTCATCAAACATATAGCATATAGATCACGAACCACACCAAAATGCCTTGAAGGCCAACATTCATATAGGAGATCACACCTATATGAATTTACATATATATATATAAACGGATACGACCCGAATCCGCCCTAGGACCCTAGGACGGAGGGTTTAGGAAGAACGAACCCCTACCTTAAAGCGGATCTTCCTTGCTCCCGCGCCAAACGCCGTCCTCCCCACGCAAGATGCTCCGGCGGCAACCAGCAACTCCCCTTCCCTCTCTCTCTCTAGCTCTCTCTCTCTCTCTCAGAAGACGAGTGCAGCAAAGGAACACAAGAACCCTAACTCAAACTCAAGCCCTCCTTATATAGACACCATTCACATCAAAACGACGTAGTTTTGATTAAGTGAATCCCAGGATCAAAACGACGTAGTTTTGATCACACAAGTTACCACCTTTCCACATCCATACACACCAAAATATTCAGAATTTCAACATGGTCCTTTGGAGAAAGTTCCTTAGAATGTCAAAACCAAGGGAACCATGCAAAAATATGGCTGCACGCCAATTTGCACGTGAATTCCCAATTCACGTGCAACTCCATATGAACTCCAAATGCTCTCAAACTTCACCCCTAGCCTCCTTGCATCATTTGGAAGACAATTACACTTGCACGTGAATTGGACCCATATCACGTGCACCTCACATACATGTCCATTTGGTCTGAAACTTCGTGGTAGATAGAGGACATCATTCTAAGCATCTTTCCTTTTGCACGTGAATTCATTGGAGTCCAACTACTAGGTCAAAATCTAGAAAAACTCTACTCGGGAGGCAAACCGACTAACTCAAGGTACGGGTCCTTACATCCTCTCCCCCTTAAGACTTTTCGTCCTCGAAAAGAAATGACATACGAGGAAAACAACCACAAACTACCCATTTGCCACCCGGCAAGCCACAACACCCAAATGGGTCATACACCACACACAGACAACGACATAATAGTACCACCATAATCCATAACCACAATAATGCACGGAACACATGTTCACATGGCACGAATACACATTTCAAAGCACATCACAAATAAGAACACATGTCTTTAAAAGACAATACAAATACATCAACTAATACAAGAAAACACATCACAAGGAAACATCACTATCCCTTGGCCAAGCCCACCTCCCACGCTTAAGATTGTTCGTCTGAACAAGTCCGGGTCGCTCCGCATCACGGACTCCCGTTCCCATGTCTCCTCCTCAATGCCACGGTGCTGCCACAGACGCGAACCAAAGGAATAAGACGACCACGCAAAGCTTTTGCCGATCGAGGATACGAATAGGGGCCTCAATGACGGACATGTCATCCTCAATGTCCAACGTCCCCCAATCAATCACGTGAGTGGGGTCGGGGTGATACTTCCTCAACCGGGACACGTGAAACACGTTGTGCACTCGACTCACCGCGGTGGTACGCTAACCGGTAGGCTACGGGCCCTACACGATCCGAGAATCTCAAAAGGGCCAATAAACCGCGGAGATACTTGGAACCTGCCCAAACCGTCGATGTCCACGGCGTGGAGAGACACGAAGGAACACATGATCACCAAGGAAAACTCCAAAGGTCGCCGCCGCTAATCCGCATAAGATTTTCGCCGACTACGAGCCGACAACAAACGCCGACGAATCAACTTGACCTTCTCGGTAGCCTCTTGAACCAACCGTGGCCCCAAGAGGGCTGCCTCTCCTACCTGGTCCAACACAAGGGTGATCGACACGGCCGTCCGTACAACGCCTCAAAAGGAGCCATCCCAATGGATGCCCGATAGGCGTTGTTGTGGCAAACTCCACCAAAGGAAGGTGAGTCGCCCACGAACCCCCGAAATCTAACACACAGGCCCGTAACATGTCCTCCATGGTCCGATTCGTCCGCTCGGCCGACCGTCCGTCTCGGGGTGAAAGGCTGTACTCAAGTGAAGCTTGGTTCCCATAGCCTCCTGCAAACCGGCCCCGAAACGGGAAGTGAACCTCGAATCCCGGTCGAGACAACCGATGATGGTACCCCATGCGCTCTCACAATCTCGTTCATGTACGGTGACTCAAAGTCCCAATGGAGTCCCGTCGCGAACAGCAAGAAAATGGGCCGACTTTGTGAGTCGATCCACAATCACCCAAATCATGTCCTTCCTCCCGGTGGTGGGTGGAAGACCGACCACAAAGTCCATCGCGATATGGTCCCACTTCCACTCCGCTATGGGCAAGGGCCGAACATGCCCGCCGGCCGCCGATGCTCGCCCTTCACCTGCCGACACGTGAGGCACCGCGAAACAAAGGCGCCCACATCGCGTTTCATCCCAGGCCACCAAAAATGTCCGCAGCGCATGGTACATCTTCGTACCCCCTGGATGCACAGCAATCCTAGACCGGTGAAACTCCCTCATCACCTCATCCCCGAGGGAAGAAGCTACTACCAACCGCCCCCGAAATGACAACTCATGCTCCGGACCCCTGTCCGGTCCCCAGATAGCTCCCGGCCTCAATACGGGCAGAGAACCTCACACTCAATGTCACCCAGCTGTTCCTCCCGGACGCGCCGGTACAACTCGGCACTACCACCAAAGGACGCAGGCCGTCTCACCATCACGAACAACAAAGCCTGCTCGCAACGTCGCCAATCGCTCCATCGCCTTCCACTCTCTCACGGCCACCTCGGCTCTCCCTTTTCAATCGGCCCACAACATTACCCTTGCCGGGGTATAGGCAAGAGTAAAATCAAGGTCCGCAAATACTCCACCCATCTCCTTTGCCTCAAATTCAAGTCCTTTCGAGTAAAGATGTCTCGAAGGCTCTTGTGATCCGAGAACACCACAAACTTTTCCCCCAAGAGGTAGTCTGCCAACTCTTCAGGGCGAAGATGACAGGCTAACTCAAGGTCATGAGTAGGATAATCTGCTCATGAGGCTTCAACTGCCTCGACCCATAAGCTACCACACCGTGCCCCCGCATAAGCACACACCCCAAACCAACCCCGGACGCATCACGACACCTCATATGGAATATCCTCCCTAGGCAACCTCAACACGGTGCAGTGGTCAAACGGGTTTTGAGAGTCTCAACGCCCGCCGGCACTTGTCCGTCCACTCAAACTTCACGCCCTTCCGAGTCAACGGCCGTCATAGGCGCGCCAACCGGGAGAACCCCTCTACAAAACGACGATAGTACCCCGCCAAGCCAAGAAAACTACGGATCTCAAAACGTTGGTTGGCCTTGCCCACGATGCCACGGCCTCAATCTTGGCCGGGTCCACCCTAACCCCCTCGGTGACACCACACGGCCAAGAAAGTGAACCTCCTGCGGCCAAAACGCACACTTGCTAAACTTAGCAAACATTGCTGGTCCTCAAGGTTTGCAACACCGTTGCCAAGTGCCCCACGTGCTCCCTCGCGGTCTTGGAATACACCAAGATGTCGTCGATAAACACCACCACGAACGAGTCTAAGTATGGGGCAAAGACTTGGTTCATCAAATGCATGAACACCGTTGGCGCATTAGTGAGCCCGAAAGGCATCACTACCCACTCATAATGCCCATACCGCACCGAAAAGCCGTCTTAGGGATGTCCTCCTCCCTAACCCTGAGCGGTGATACCCCGACCGTAAATCTATCTTGGAAAACCAGGGCCCCACTCAATTGGTCAAACAGTCATCTATCCGAGGCAACGGGTACTTGTTCTTCACGATCCATCGAATTCGCCTTCCTGTAGTCGATGCGAGACGAGCGTGCCATCGGCTCTTCTTAGCAAAGACACCGGAGCACCCCAAGGTGAGGTACTTGGTCCGATATACCCCTGGCCCACCAACTCCTCAATTTGCCTCTGAAGCTCCCTCGGCTCGGCTGGCCCCATACGATACGCTACTTGGGAAATCGGACTGTCCCCAGCACCAACTCGATGGTGAACTCCACACTCCTCTTAGGTGGCAAACTCCTCAACCGCTCGGGAAAAACATCCCGAAATTGGTCCACACGCGGGCCACACCCTCTTTTCCACCTTACCCTCCTCCAAGGTCGGGCTGCCAACCTCGTGGGTAATGGCACCCCACCGGTCCAACACCGGCCCGGCCCGACTCGCCTCACAATCCCACTCCCCCTGCGGGGTGCAAGAGGTCCCTGCGGGTGTCACAAAGGCACACCCGCCGATAACAATCTATCTTGGCTTGGAAAGCCATAAGCCAATCCATACCCAAGATCGGGTCAAACGCCCTCAAAGGCATCACTGCAAGTCAAAATGCGCTCCACCTCTCCTATGGTTAACACACGGTCACGACACACTCGTCGTACCTCAATCATGCCTCCCACCGGAGACTCCACAACTAGGGCCTCGCGGCCTCCACACGAGGCTAACCCCAAGCTATCTATCACAGGCTCGCAACAAACGAACACGATGCACCCGTATCGAAAAGAACGAAGCTAATGTACGGGAGATCGAGGGTACCTCTAACCACCGATGGTCCTGCTCCACCCTCGGTGGTGGGGGTGGTAGCTCGCCCTCCTCCTCTGGTATGTCGCCTCCGCCGCAAACACCCTCCCTTGGCCCGTGCCACCGGTCGGCTCACTTCCCGGACGCTTCCCGCTAAGGTTGCCTCCGGCCTCGGTCTGCCTGCCGCTCCGGCCTCCCCCGAGGTCGGGTCCCCCCCCCCCGATCCCCCCCCCCCGCCCCGCCACCGACGAGCTGGTCTCTCAGCGGTGCCCAACCGGCATCCTCCTTGTCTTGGATGTCATGCCTCCAACTCCCCCTGTTGCCACTCCGGCAAACCCGGCTCGGATGGCCCTCTCGTCCACATCTATGGCATTTCCGGTCCCTCTTTGGACACTCCTTCCTCAAGTGGCCTTGCTCCCCCACGGTAACAACCGCCGGGGAGACCCCCTGGCTGGACCGCCACTTGCCACCGCCAAAGCCGGACCTCCCCGGGTTCACCAATGTCTGTCCCCGCTGCGGAAGGAACCGCTATCCCTCTCCTCCGTCTTGAGCCTCTTGGACCCTGCATCTCGATCGGGCCCACTCGCGCTGGCGCCCCCGATGGGCCTGCCTCCCATCATCCGGTTCCCTCTCGCCTATACGGGCCGTCTCCACGGCCTCGGCATGGGTCTTAGCGTAGAATGCCACCCTCTCCCTAAGGGCTGGCCTAAGACCCGAGTGAACTTGTGGGCCTTCGGGTCCTCCCTTACCACAGTCTCGAGCAAACCTACTCAATCTCGAAACTCCCGCTCATATTCGGAGTACCGTCTTGGATCCCCCCCCAGTGCCAAATTCTTCCCTCTTTTGCCATCTCACCGATTCCGGAAGAACTCATCTTGGAAGAGTTGCAAGAACTCCTCCCAAAACATGAGTTGCACTGCACGGCTCCCCGCAACACTCGTCCACCACCCCAAAGCGTCCCCCTCCAGTGCCCGAGTGCCGGTCGCACCTTATCCTCCTCCCGGGGCAGGAGAAAGGAGAACACGTGCTCAATCCGCCTCAACCACCGCTTGCTACCACGGGATCTTCTCCCCCTTAAATCGCGGAGGTTGTTCCTTTGGAACCGTGTCACCACGTCATCCTTGCACGGGTCGGTACACCACCCAGCGAACTTCACGCTCACGAGGCGGCTCTCCCTGGTGGTGGTGGTGGTGGCACCACCTGCCGTCCGCCATCTCACGGCGCACCTCCTCCCGAACGTCTGCCGGAGTCCCTCCCGTAGCTCTCGTACCTCCAGCCGGATGCCTTCTTGTAGCCGTGCCGGAACAACGCATGCCCTCCAACGGATGGTCCCGCACCGGACCCTCATGGGCAGATGACTCATCGCCCATCGCCCGGACGCACGTGTCACTCTCCTCGGCGGCATTCTTACTACACAAGTAAAGCACAACGTCAAAACAATTTTATAATCTATCCGTCACTACCCCTACCCCACCGATCAATTTCACTAACACATGGCATTACACATACACCGCATCAATCACATTGCACACAACGATCCACATTGTAGTCATACCCAAAGCGGTCCAAGAATATTCGAGTTGCCAGTTCACACATAATCATGTTAGCACATCCTTCACACATGTCAACAAATGCACTAGTGCCCTAATGCCAATGCATGCAAATCCTACCACAAGACTGGACTACCCTAAGTACACCTTGGAGGCTCAAAGAGGACCATGTTGATCGGGCATGTCCCTCCGGGCTCCTCCAAAGGACTCAAGATAACCAAGTCCGCCCACTACCCTAGGCCAACTAGACCATGCTCGATACCATATTGTCACGCCCGGATTTCCAACCCGAGGAAACCGGTACGTGACTCCCCTTTACCCACACGGGGGCAAAGGGGTAGGATACAAAACAAGAATTTAACTTTTAAACATCCACAACATTCGAAAGTAATATTATTAAAAGCAATCAATCCATTTATTACAACAAAATCCTTTCCCCACTGGGGTTACATCGATCCTCATAATAAAGATAACATAAACAAATTAAATAAATTAGGGTCTTCCACCTCGGGGTCCCGCCTAACGCTCCGTAGGTTCCCGAAAAGAAAACAACATGGTAGAGGGGTGGCAACCACACTCGTAGGGATCATGTCTCCCAACCCATCCCATGCACCTAACATCTACATGCCTTGTGTACAAGTGCCGTGTCGTGATACAATTATCCCACCAGGTATAGTTATAGCTATAACAAACACATCATGCATGAGCTAGTACATAAACACTCCCGGGCTTCCACGGCCACCGGGTTTCAAGAACGGTCCGGGCTTCCACGGCCACCGGGTTTCCACAAAACAGTCCCGGGCTTCCACACCACCGGGTTCCACAACGAGTCCCGGGCTTCCAACCACCGGGTTCCACAAAACAGTCCCGGGCTTCCACGGCCACCGGGTTCCACAAAACAGTCCGGGCTTCCACGACCACCGGGTTCCACAAAACAGCCCCGGGCTTCCAGCCACCAGGTGTACAAGCAAACACGCGCACACATGGCCATACAGCATACATCAAACACTAAGTATGCTTAGTCACACAGAATAACCTCGAACACTTAGCATGCATATATCCACAAGCTCACAAACCCAGCCACACAGCATTTCCACAAACACATAACATGCACGGCCTCATGGCATAATTTCAAACACTTGGCGGCATAGACACATAACTATATTCACACGGGCTTTTCATCAAACATATAGCATATAGATCACGAACCACACCAAAATGCCATTGAAGGCCAACATTCATATAGAGATCACACCTATATGAATTTACATATATATATATAAACAGATCGACCCAGACCGCCCTAGGACCCTAGGACGGGAGGGTTTAGAAGAACAGAACCCCTACCTTAAAGCGATCTTCCTTGCTCCCGCGCCAAACGCCGTCCCCCCCACGCAGATGCTCCGGCAGAACCAAGCAACTCCCCTTTCCCTCTCTCTCTCTAGCTCTCTCTCTCTCTCGGAAGCGGTGTGCAGCAAAGGAACACAGAACCCTAACTCAAACTCAAGCCCTCCTTATATGACACCATTCACATCAAAACGACGTAGTTTTGATTAAGTGAATCCCAGGATCAAAACGACGTAGTTTTGATCACACAAGTTACCACCTTTCCACATCCATACACACCAAAATATTCAGAATTTCAACATGGTCCTTTTGGAGAAAGTTCTTAGAATGTCAAAACCAAGGGAACCATGCAAAAATATGGCTGCACGCCATTTGCACGTGAATTCCCAATTCACGTGCAACTCCATATGAACTCCAAATGCTCTCAAACTTCACCCCTAGCCTCCTTGCATCATTTGGAAGACATTACACTTGCACGTGAATTGGACCCATATCACGTGCACCTCACATACATGTCCATTTGGTCTGAAACTTCGTGGTAGATGAGGACATCATTCTAAGCATCTTTCCTTTTTGCACGTGAATTCATTGGAGTCCAACTACTAGGTCAAAATCTAGAAAAACTCTACTCGGAGGCAAACCGACTAACTAAGGTACGGTCCTTACATGATCTTAACAGATTGACCTCGGATACCAGAGACAATCGACTGGTCAATGGATTTGAAGTGCTCATAGAAAGTCCGGACGTCTAAAATGAGAAGATCAGCCGGGGCAGAGACGATGTCGAGGAGACCACTGGAAGCTAGCAAGGAGCGAAACCTCGTCGAGCCAGACAGGAGGGTCGAAAATGCCGGCCCAATCGACAAGATGGCCAGGAACAACTCCATATAGAACGGGAGATGCCATTGTAATTAAAGATTTGAGAAGAAGCAAAGGGAGGACTTTGGAGAATAGAGAGCAACGAGGGTTTAGGGCTTTGATAAGTGAAAGCGATAGCCTCGCGCTCGCGTGAGAGTTCAGTATAAATAGGACCCATTCCGTAGAAGCCAGCGGGTCTCAAGTTTAAGAGAGATGAGCAGTGATCCACCTGATAATCCGATGTCATTAGACTTGATGTATTAGCGCCGTCGAGTAAACTGATGATGTGGCGGCCGTGCTAACCATTCAATAAAAACAGTTGTATGCATACTGCCGAATTTTGAAAAGACAAATTACCGGGCTCGAGACGTGCATTTAATAAACCATCATTATTCCTCCTCAAAAAGATGCGAAGTAAGATAATCACTTGGTTTATCGCGAATTGAGAATTCCAAGAGTCAGGAGGAATTAAATCGACTCTCATCCGGGCTAGATAATGTCCGTGTGAACTATATCTGGATGATAGACAAACTGAGTCCGTAATAAGAAAGTACTGAAGAAGTAGATTCCTTTGCTGTCTTGAAGTCAGAATAGAAAAGAAGTACCACAACACTTCAAATCCGAGACAGCAGACTTAATATTGCAATGAAGTGCAAAGGAAATCTGAACCCGTAGCTTCATAAAGTTTAAACTAAAAAAATAGAAGACTTAACAGGTTGAGTTAGTATGGATATGAAACAAATGGTCTAAGTAAAAACATCATAATCCGAACTAAGAAGAAACAGAACTTATGCATATGAAAGAATAATAACAAGACACATACATGTGAATTATGATTAGTTTACTGAAGAAAATGCATATGACAAATGATAAACATATAAGTTCATTTTGGTCAACATAGCGATTCCTTCATACTGACAGTAGTAGCTAACATTAATTAATTCTATATGAATTTATTTAACCAAGGATTCATGAGTGAGGGTGAAATAACGAACACATGCTGGATGAGTAAACAATTTGATTGTAATTTTTTAAAATGCAAAAGGTAAAGAAGAAAGACATACTATCACGCCACAATTTCGATTCAACAATGCATGTCCAGTCAGATCGATAAGTGAGAATTTGGAGGGAGGAGTATCCGAGACATATCAGGGGTTCAGACATTTGCTCCCCATTAGATCGTGCGATCCTCTCGAGGAAGAACTCCCCCTAAGATAGACAGCTAGGAAAGAGGTCACGAGACATATAAGGAGGGTATTACTTGATCAATAGTTAAAGCATTTTCTCCCCCTTAGACCATGCGATCCTCTTGATGGACATTTCCTGCTTGGAATGATTCGCGAGAAAGTGCTGTCTATCCTTAATAAAACTCCACTTGTAGAGCTGATCTGTAATGACCCGTGTGTAAGAAGTTAACCACAAACACCTTGGATGTTGGTGCACAAGTTTGAGGTAAGAGATGAGCCCAAGAGGGGACTTTTGGGAGGTGCATGTGACAAGTGATAACGTACATTTATGCACTAGGAAGATGCTATGCATATACATACGGTTTTAAGCTGTTTTGGTAGATTTTGGAGCTCACTTTTGGTATAGTAGATGGCCTTAAACAATTGGCATGCAAGAACAAAAGTTGCTTAGAATGAGGTCCTTTATCTACCACAGAAATTTCAGAGCATTTGGAGCTGCATGTGAATTCACCCATTTCACGTGCAAGCATATTTTTGCTTCTCAGACCTCTACAAGATGCAATGAGGCTTGGGGTGAAGTTTGAGTGCATTTGGAGCTGCACGCCAATTAGGGAATTGGCGTTCAAATTGGCATGCAGGCATGTTTTTGCATGGTTACCTTGGTTTTGTCATTCTAATCATCTTTTCCCAAAGGACCATGTTGGAATTGTGAACATTTTGGTGTGTATGGATGTGGGAAGGTCATAACTTGTTTAATCAAAACTACGTCGTTTTGATGCTGGGATTCACTTAATCAAAACTACGTCATTTTGATGTTGTGTTGTCTATATAAGGAGGAGAAGCCCCTCTGTTTTAGGTTTAGGGTTTGTTGCTCCACCGGCCGCAGAGAAAAGAGAGAGAGGAGAGAGAGAGAGAGAGAGAGAGAGAGAGAGAGAGAGAGAGAGAGAGAGAGAGAGAGAGAGAGGGAAGGAGAGCTTCTGGTGGCTGCCGGAGCATCTTGCATGGGTGGTCGGAGTCTTGCGTGGAAGCGGGAGCAGGAGAACATACACGGTAGGGGTTCTGTTCTTCCTAAATCCTCCTCCGTCCTAGGGTTCTAGGGTAGATTATAGATTATATCTATTTATATATATATGTAATCCATATAGGTGTGATCTCCTATATGGATGTTGGCCTTCAATGGCATTTTGGTGTGATTCTGTTGTTGCATGCTATATGTTCGATGAAATGCCTGTGTGAATATAGCTGTGTGTATACGCCTATTACATGTTTGGTAATATGCCTGTGTGGCTGGACTTGTGATTTGGTGTATGTATGCATGCTGGGTGTTTGTTTTATTGCCTGAATGGCTGGGTTTGTGCACTTGTGAATGGGTGCACACCAAGTGTTTGGTTTTACGCTTAAGTGACCATAGTGTGTGTTGTGTGCATGACTGTGGTATCTGGCCTGAAGAGGCGGTTAAATTACTTTGCCTGGGAGGCGGTTAAACCAGTGGCCTGAAGAGGCGGTTAAACTACTTTTCCTGAGAGGCGGTTAAATCAGGGGCCTGAAGAGGCGGTTAAATTACTTGCTTGAGATGTGGTTTGTTAGCCAGTGTGGCTGGGGGCTGGGATTATGCCCGCTTGTGTGGAATGTTTTATTTTCTTTTTCCTAATACTGCCATGTCACTACACCTGTGCATATACATGTAGCCGTTAGGAACATGGGAAGGGTTGGGGAGACTTGATCCCTACTGAGCTGTGGTTGCTCACCCCTCCTACTGTGTTTGCTTGTTTTCCAGGGACTTACAGGCGTTAGGTGGATACACCAAGGTGGAAGACCATCTTCATTTTATTGTTCAGTTCAGTAATGTAATTTTATAATTTATGTAACCCCAAGGGGGGAAATGTAATAAGGGATTGAACTGTAGTATGGAACATGGTTGGTTTGTGACCCCTTTGATGTTTGAAAGTAAATAAAGATGTGGCTTGTTTGTTTATTGTAATTGTTAGTTTTGCTCATGTGGCATCCAGTAATCCAACCCCTTTAGCCTCCGTGTGGGTGAATGGGGAGTCACGTACCGGTTTCCCCGGGGCGGAAATCCGGGGCGTGACATGATCAGACTCCAACAATGAATACATCCACCAGACATTCCGAGCTAACCCTTTTCCATTCTTCAACAGTGCATGTTAGAAATTCCATTCAAAATGAGAAATCATTAAACATGTGGTGATGAATGAAAAAATGAATCATGAAGTCCTTAGGAGGTTTTATTCATATAATTTTAATTATGTTTGCTTTACCGGGCTGTAGTCTGGAGACACAAGCATCCTCCCAAAATGAAAAATGAGATTAATATCAGAAGCATGAAGCAAGTTAATCAGTAAAGACTTATCAGCGTTAAGCACAGTATATGTCTTGTACTTTCAATGAATACGTAATGCATGTTTTGAAGAAAAACTACTGTTGAGTAATTTAAATGAGAAGTTATGCAGAAAAGTCAAGCATACCTAGTCTTCAGAGTAGTTCAGAGAATTTTGCATCAGGTAGGGGCTTTGTAAGTATGTCCGCTAGTTGATCTTCAGTTGCAACATGTTCTAGAGATATATACTTTTTGAGAACATGGTCTCGAATGAAGTGATACCTGACCTCAATGTGCATAGTCTTTGGGTGCATGACAGGATTGTTGCTGATAGCAATTGCACTGGTGTTGTCGCAGTAGAGTGGAACGGATGTCATGTTGAAACCGTAGTCAGTAAGTTGACTTTGCATCCAAAGAAGCTATGCGCAGTAACTCCCAGCAGCTATATATTCTGCCTCAGCAGTAGAGGTTGATATAGAATTCTGCTTCTTACTGAACCATGAAATTAATCTGTTTCCAAGGAACTAACACGTACCACTTGTGCTCTTCCTGTCAATGCGACACCCGGCAAAGTCACAATTAGAATATTCGGATAAGGTGAAGTTGGACTCCTTTGGATACCAGAGTCCCAAATTCACGGTCCCTTTGAGATAGCTTAATATCCGTTTGACGTGAAACATATGTGACTGTTTGGGATTCGCCTGATATCTTGCACAGATGCAAGTTGCAAACATAATGTCCGGGCGACTTGCTGTAAGGTACAATAAGGATCCTATCATCCCTCTGTACTCAATCACATTTACTAATTTGCCTTCTACATCGGGGTCTAACTTGGCACTGACTAGCATAGGAGTCATGACGGGAGATGAACCTTCCATACCAAACTTCTCGATTAACTCACGTGTGTACTTAGCTTGGTTAATGAAGATCCCTTCCTTCAATTGTTTAACTTCTATTCCAAGGAAGTAGGAGAGTTCTCCCATCATACTCATCTCGAACTTGTCAGTCAACAACTTAGCAAACTCTTCACAAAGCTTCGGATTTGATGATCCGAAAATAATATCATCCACATATATCTGTATGATCAGAGTTTGTCCTTTCTCTTTTCGTAGGAATATCGTGGTGTCAATCTTCCCCTTTTGAAAGTTGTGAGCAAGCAGGAATTATGACAGTGTGTCGTACCAGGCTCTTGGAGCTTGCTTCAATCCGTACAAGGCTTTCCGTAGCTTGTAGACTAGATGTCCAGCCTTGGGTTCAATGAAACCTGGAGGTTGATCAACCTACACCTCCTCTTGAAGATCTCCATTTAGAAATGCACTCTTAACGTCCATTCGATAAACAATGAAGTTTTCATGTGAAGCATACGCCAGAAACATTCTAATTGCCTCAAGTCTTGCTACTGGAGCGAAGGTCTCATCATAATCGATTCCTTCTTCTTGACGATAACCCTTGGCTACCAGTCTGGCTTTCTTTCGGATTACTATTCCAGCCTTATCCAGCTTGTTCTGAAACACCCATTTCACTCCAATGACTTGTTGAGACTTTGGCCTTGGTACTAGTGTCCACACATCATTTCTCTTAAATTGATTAAGCTCTTCTTGGATGGCTTCAATCCAGTTTGAATCCTAAAGAGCTTCATCTACCACCTTTGGTTCTATTTGTGATAGAAAAGATGAGTAAAGACACATGTTGGAGGTGGCAGCTCTTGTTCTTACACCAACAGTAGGGTCACCAATCACTTGATCTGAAGGGTGGTTTCTTGTCCACCTGTAATTCTGTGCATGTGATGGTTGATCCTCGGTAATTTAAAGCTCTGCTAAACAAGGTGGTTTAGGTTCAGGTGCGTCTGCTGGTTGAGCTTCTTCCAAGCCAGAGGTTCTCCAGTATTGTTCATTTCTGTATTTACTGGCCCAGAAGGACTTGAAGGCACTCCAGAGTTTTGGATATCCATAAGAATGTGTCCGGAGTTTAATGGAAATCCAGAGTCTAATTCGTCCGTAGCATCATCCGTATCATTTCTTCGTGCTTCACTGGTGCCATGTGATTGGTCAGTATGTGTGACAGGAACATTCATAAACTTTGAATAGTCGATGTTGTTGTCCTGATCCTGCACATTAGAACTTGAGGAACCAACTTTTGACCAATCCAGGTTAGCTTCATTAAAAGTCACATGGATAGATTCTTCAACTTTAAGAAGTTTTCTATTAAAGATTCGATAAGCCTTACTATGTAGTGAGTATCCGACAAATATCCCATCATCAGATTTTGGTTCAAATTTATTTTGGGGTTCTTTGCCGTTGTTCAAAACGTAGCAAGTACACCCAAAAGCTCTGAAATATGAAATTGAGGGCTTTCGTCCTCTCCACATCTCATAGGGTGTTTTCATGGTAAATTTATTTATTAGAGTTCAGTTCTGAACGTAGCAGGCAGTGGACACAGCTTTCGCCCATAGACTGAGAGGAAGCTTTGCCCTTGCTAACATAGATCTGCCAGCCTCGACTAAAGTGCGATTCTTGCGCTCAACTACCCCATTTTGTTGTGGAGTTCTGGGCATAGAGAAGTCGTGCTGAATGCCCTGTTCAGAACAATATGACCTCATATTTGAAAAGTCAAATTTTGTACCATGATCACTCCTGATGCATTTAATGTTCAGTCCTTGTGAGTTGCTTATCCAGTTGAAGAGATCTACAAGGTGTTCAAAGGTTTGATCCTTACTCTTCAGGAACAACACCCATGTGTACCTAGTGAAGTCATCGATAACCACAAGGGTATATCTCACACCAGCTAGAGAAGCGACAGAAATGGGACCACAGAGGTCCATATGAAGAAGTTATAAGGGAGCAGTTATTGAATTAACTGATTTGCTCTTAAAACTATGTTTGGTATGTTTGCCAAGTTGACATTCTCGATAGAGAGTATCTCTGGAGAATTTATGTTTAGGCAGACCAGTAACCAAATCAAGCGACGCTAATTTAGACAGTCTTAAAATTTAAATGTGCACAACGCTTGTGCCATAGGCAACTTTCTTCATGTTATGCTATAGTGAGGAAGCATACAGGATCAGAAGAATTATTTCTTAAGACCACTAAGTATATGTCTCCATCTCTTGATTCGGATAACTTAATATCACCGGATAAGTTATCTCTAATTGTGTAGGTGTTTGAAAGGAATGATGCAGTAAATCCCTTGTCATATAAATTACTGACACTTAGCATATTATGCTTCAAACCTTCGACTAGTGCAACTTTGGTAATTGATACACAGCCGTTGGTTAAAGTGCCATACCCCATAGTCTTACCTTTGCTATTGTCTCCATATGTTATGGATGGTCCACGTTTGTCATTTACATTTATTAGTAAAGACTCGTCACCCGTCATATGTCTGAAGCATCCGTTATCAAGTATCCACTTGCTTTGATTGATCTTTAACTTCAAGTGGGATGAAAGTGAATTCCATAGATGCTCCTGCAAGATAACAGATTACACTTTTGGTGCCCAAACTTGTTTCGGGCAGTTAGGAGAAGTAGTAACAGTTTCAATTATTCTGGATTTTACTTTGTTAGGAACTTTAACTTTCCTAGTTGACTTAGCCTTCTCCGTATTAGATAATTCTTTAAGTTGGGTTTTGTCATGCCCCGGATTTCTAACCCGAGGAAACCGGTTTGTGACTCCCCTTTACCCACCCGGTGGGCAAGGGATAGATGTACAAAATCCAACACATTCATAATAATCTACAATAAATAGCAAAAAGGCAAACCACTTATCTTTATTAAGTTCCAAAATCCATTACATCATCTCCAATTAGAGTTACAATAGTCTCAACATAACATTTGACAAAACACTCAAATAACAAAAGGAGTAAAGCCACAAGGCAGAAAGTCTTCCACCTTGGTCTTCCCACCTAACGCCTGAAGGTCCCTGTGAAGAAAACAAACATAGTAGGAGGGGTGAGCAATCACAGCTCAGTAGGGATCATGTCTCCCCAACCCATCCCATGCTCCTAGCATCTACATGCCGTGTGTACAAGTGTAGTGTCGTGATACAATTATTTTAGCCAATATAACGGTAAGCCATCAGTAAAAACAAATATTTCAAACAGCCACACAAGCTAGCACATGAGCAGTCCCGAGCTTCCACAGCCACCGGGTTTTCAAGAGCAGTCCCGGGCTTCCATAGCCACCGGGTTTCACAAAATAGTCCGGGCTTCCACAGCCACCGGGTTTCACAAAACAGTCCCGGGCTTCCACAGCCACAGGGTTTCACCAAACAGTACACACAGCCACTCAGGCATAAAACCAAACACTTGGCATGCACACATTTACCAACTCACAATTCTAGCCTTACTGGCATATTATCAAACACATACTGGGCATTGTCACACAAACAGATTCACACATGCATTTTATCGAACATTTAACATGCACTGCCTACTCAATTTCAGAATCACAGCAAAACGCCATTGAAGGCCAACATTCATATAGGAGATCACACCTATATGAATTTACATATAAATAGTATGATAACAAGGACGATATCCAACGGTTCATTCAACACAGGGCCTAACCTCGGATCAGGTACAAGAAGACAGAACCCCTACCTCGAAAACGTCCTCCTGCTCTTGCTTCCACGCTAGACGTTGTCCTCCCCACGCAAGACGCTCCGGCAGCAACCAGCAGCTCTCCTTCTTTCCCTCTCTCTCTCTCTATGCGATAGCTGCAAAGGCAAGCTAAAAAGAAGAACCCTAAACCTAAGAGTCCTTCACCTCTTATATAGGCACACCAACATCAAAACGACATAGTTTTGATTAAATGAATCCCAGCATCAAAACGACGTAGTTTTGATTACCCAAGTTGCAACCTTTCCGCATCCACACAGGAAAAAATATCCACAATTCCAACATGGTCCTTTGGGAAAAGATGATTAGAATAACAAAACCAAGGTGACGGTACAAAAATATGGCTGCACGCCATAATGCATGCCATATCCCCAATTGGCGTGCAGGTCCAAATACCCTGAAATTCTACCTCAAGCTTCCTTGCATCATGTAGAAGGCTGGTATGCAGTAATATGCTTGCACACTAATTGGTCCAATTGGTGTTCAAGGCCTTTCGCTCTAAAACTTCTGTGGAAGGTAGAGGACATCATTCTGAGAAACTTTAGTTCTGCACGCCAATTAATTTGAGGACATCTACTTGGTCAAAATAAATCTCCAAAACCTGACAAAACAGCCTAAAAGCGCCTGTATATGCAAATAGCATCTTCCTAGGGCATAAATGCATGTTATCACTTGTCACGTGCACCTCCCAAAAGTCCCCTCTTGGGCTCATCTCTTACCTCAAACTTGTGCATCAACATTCAAGGTGTAGCTAAAGTGTGTGGAAAAGAAACTCCCTAAAACCAAACAATTTCCACTCACAAGGCATATGTGGTTAACTTCTTACATGTCGCAAAACACGGGTCATTACATTCTCTCCCCCTTAAGGCTTTTCGTCCTTGAAAAGAAACAACATGCAAGGAAAACAAACACATGCGGCCCATTTGCAAGACAGCGAGCCACAACGCCCAGATGGATCACATAACATAACAGGACATCTCGAACACATTTTGCAATCTCAAAACACATCTCAATAAAAATACCAGTTTACAAGTAGAAATACAAACACACCAAAGCATGAACCACAAGAAAACACATCACTACAGCCACCTCCCCCCCTTAAGATTGTTCGTCCTCGAACAACTCTGGGTGCTGCTCACGCATCACGGACTCACGTTCCCATGTCTCCTCCTCAATGCCACGGTGCTGCCACAGCACGCGAACCAAAGGAATAGCACGACCACACAAAAGCTTCTCCCGCCGATCAAGGATATGGATAGGGGCCTCAACAACGGACATGTCATCCTCAATGTCCAATGTCCCCCAAAGTCTGATTCGTCCTCTCTGTCTGGCCATCAGTCTTAGGGTGAAAGGCTGTACTCAAGTGAAGTTTGGTCCCCATAGCCTCCTGCAAACCTGCCCAAAAACGGGAAGTGAACCTCGAATCCCGGTCAGAGACAACCGATGATGGTACTCCATGCAGTCTCACAATCTCGTTCATGTATAGATGACTCAAGGTCCCAATAGAGTCCCGCTTCGCGGATAGCCAGGAAATGGGCCGACTTTGTGAGTCGATCCACAATCACCCAATTCATATCTTTCCTCCCTGTGGTGGGTGGAAGACCCGTCACAAAATCCATCGCTATGTGGTCCCACTTCCACTCCGCTATGGGCAATGGCTGTAACATGCCCGCCGGCCGCTGATGCTCAGCCTTCACTTGCTGACACGTGAGGCACCATGAAACAAAGGCAGCCACATCGCGTTTCATCCCAGGCCGCCAAAAATGTCTCCGAAGCGGATGGTACATCTTCGTACCCCCTGGATGCACAACAACTCTAGACTGGTGAAACTCCCTCATCACCTTATCCCTGAGAGAAGAAGCCACTACTAACCGCCCCTGAAAAGACAACTCATGCTCAAGACCCTCTGTCCAGTCCTCAGATAGCTCACCAGCGTCAATACGGGCACGGAGAACCTCACACTCAATGTCACCCAACTGTCCCTCCCAGACGCGCTGGTACAACTCAGGCACAACCACCAAAGGACTCAGGACTGTCCCACCGTCACGAACAACAGGCTGCAGCTGCAACATCGCCAATGTAATGACCCGTGTGTAACCCGTGTGTAAGGAGTTAACCACAAACACCTTGGATGTTGGTACACAAGTTTAAGGTAAGAGATGAGCCCAAGAGGGGACTTTTGAGAGGTGTATGTGTCAAGCGATAGCGTACATTTATGCCCTAGGAAGATGCTATGCATTTACAGGCGGTTTTAAGCTGTTTTGGCTGATCTTGGAGCTCACTTTTGACCTAGTAGATGGCCTCAAACAATTGGCGTGCAAGAACAAAAGTTTCTTAGAATGAGGTCCTCTATCTACCACAGAAATTTCAGAGCATTTGGAGCTGCACGTGAATTCACCCATTTCACGTGCAAGCATATTTTTGCTTCTCAGGCCTCTACAAGATGCAAGGAGACTTGGGGTAAAGTTTGAGTGCATTTGGAGCTGCACGCCAATTGGGGAATTGGCGTTCAAATTGGCGTGCAGGCATATTTTTGCATGGTTACCTTGGTTTTGTTATTCTAATCATCTTTTTCCAAAGGACCAGGTTGGAATAGTGAGTATTTTGGTGTGTATGGATGCGGAAAGGTTGTAGCTTGTGTAATCAAAACTACGTCGTTTTGATCCTGGGTTTCACTTAATCAAAACTACGTCGTTTTGATAATGGGAGGTCTATATAAGGATGAGGAGACTCCTTGTTCTAGGGTTAGGGTTCTTTTCGGCCGTCGCAGAGAGAGAGAGAGAGAGAGAGAGAGAGAGAGAGAGAGAGAGAGAGAGAGAGAGAGAGAGAGAGAGAGGGAAGGAAGGAGAGTCGCTAGCTTGCTCTTGCCGGAGCGTCGTGCGTGGGGAAGACAACGTCTAGCGTGGAAGCAAGAGCTGGAGGACGTTTTCAAGGTAGGGATTCGTTCTTCCTAAATCCTCCTCTGTCCTAGGGTCCTAGGGCGGAATATGAGTTATATCTGTTATATTATTTATATGTAAATTCATATAGGTGTGACCTCCTATATGAATGTTGGCCTTCAATGGCGATTTTGGTGTTTCGGTGTTTGTGTGATGCATGAAAAGTGTTTGATAAAATGCCTGTATGACGTGCCTGCTACATGTTTGATGAAATGCCTGTGTGAACTTAGCCGTGTGTATATGCCCATTAAGTGTTTGGTAATATGTCCTGTGACTGGACTTGTGGTTTAGTGTATGTATGTATCTTGGATGTTTGCTCTATGGCCTGAATGGTTGGGTTTGTGCGCTTGTGAACGGGTGCACACCAAGTGTTTGGTTGTATGCTTGAGTGACCATGTGTGTTGTGTGCTTGATTGTGGTATCTGGCCTGAAGAGGCGGTTAAATCACTTGGCCTGAAGAGGCGGTTAAATCACTTGGCCTGAAGAGGCGGTTAAATAACTTGGCCTGAAGAGGCGGTTAAATCACTTGTGGTTAAAGTGTTAGCTTGTGTGGCGGTGGAAGATTGTAAATTGTTGATGTGGTTGTTATTATGTTTGTTGAAATTATTGTATCACGACACCGCACTTGTACACATGGCATGTAGATGCTAGGAACATGGGATGGGTTGGGGAGACATGATCCCTACCGAGCCGTGGTTGCTCACCCCTCCTCTTGTGTTTGTTTGTTTTCCAGGGACTTACAGGCGTTAGGTGGATACACCAAGGTGGAAGACCCTCTCCACTTTATTGTTTATTTCAGTAATGTACTTTTATGATTTATGTAACCCCAGGGAGGGGAATGTACTAAGGGATTGAACCGTAATCGGGGACTTGGTTGTTTTGTGAATCTTTGATGTTTTGGAATTAAATAAAGATGTGACTTATTTGATTTATTGTAATTGTTAGACTTGCTTGTGTGGCATCCAGTAATCCAACCCCATTGCCCTCCGTGTGGGTGAATGGGGAGTCACGTACCGGTTTCCTCGGGTTGGAAATCCGGGGCGTGACAATATGGTATCGAGCATGGTCTAGTTGGCCTAGGGTAGTGGGCGGACTTGGTTATCTTGAGTCCTTTGGAGGAGCCTGGAGGGACATGCCTGATCAACATGGTCCTCTTGGAGCCTCCAAGGTGTACTTGGGGTAGTCCGGTCTTGTGGTAGGATTTGCATGCATTGGCATTAGGGCACTAGTTGCATTGGTTGTTGTATGTGAAGGTGTGGATACCTGAAAAAAAAAAAATTATTAAAAAAAAAATTAATTGTGATAAAAGAAAAAATATGAATAATGTGATAAGGTGAGAACTGTGCAACTCTGATTAACTCTGATTTTATGACAAACTTGAGCTGTGTGCTTGTGGAATTCTTGTTTGTGCAATGTGGTTTAATGAGAACTAAAATGTGTGCGGTGTGTGTAATTGTATGGATAAATGGTTGAACGTGATAAAGTTTCAATTGTGCAACTCCGAAATTTTGTGATGATTCGAGCATGAAAACATGGAAAAGAATTTGTGGTATTGAAACCGAGCGTTTGTGAACGTGAAGCTTGTGAAATGTGAACGAACAAAAATAAAATAAAATAAAATAAAATACAATAATGTTGGTGTTCGTGAATGATTGAGTATGTGCCTTTGTATGGTGTTGTGTGGAGGAAGCGATGTTGTGTTCAAAACGATGAGATATCCACTTAAGTATAGAATTATATGGGCAATGAAAAGGTGTGAACTTGTTGTAAGGGTGTGAACTTGTATAGTTTGTGATGTGCATCCATGAATTTGTGTGGTGATAATGCATGTTTTGAGGTTAGTTATAGTTCAGAATGCCTAGTCGGTAATGGTATTGAGATTATTGAGTGATAACCTAGGGCGCTGCCTTTTCGTGGAGCCAATGTCTCCGAAAATTGTGACCGGTACGACTATTGAGGTAGCAAAGAAGCCCGCCCCCCAGGCTGGGCAAGTGGGAGAGCTGCAGGATGTAAGTAATGATATAATCATGGCAGAGGTTGGCATCTTAAGCCTGGTAATTTAAGAGTTGAAGGATGAGATTCGACAACCGATTAAGAGCGAGGTACGTCGAGAGCTATCAACCCACATCATCGGGGGGGATCTTGGGTGAAGATTAATTGAAGCATAGTTGTCCTGATCGCGAGAAAGGGGCTCAAGAGGTAGAGACCGGTTTCCCAAAGGGGTTGTTCTTGCAGTGGACAACCGGGACATTGGAAAAGAGTATGGCAGGAAGAAGTACTAGTGTCGCGTCTATGGAAAAGTAGGACATCTCCGGACAGCCTGTTTTGGTAAAGCAAGTCTTGGTGCTAGAAGACCGGCCCAACGAGCTAGGAATAAAGCAAAATTCAAGTGAGGCTAGGAGAAGAGCATGGCGAGAACTTTCGTTAGTCAAGGGTACGATTTTGATTCTCGCGTGTTACGATTTTGTTTAGTGGTGGTGTCATATTCCTTTAATGATAGTGATCGGTTGAGTCTCGTGCAGGATTAGGTGAGGCTGGGTGAACCTTTGATTGTTGCGTTTCTAGCAATTTAATTAAGACACTTGTGATAGAGGGATATTTTTACTGGGTGGGCTCTTGAGCCCCTGTTTTATGCTAGGTGAGGCTTAGAAGGTCGTTTGAGTTACCATTTTGGATGGACGTAGTTGGGGACCCACCTGGAGAATAAATGAGTAAAATAAATAAAAATATACATATGATACCAAAAGACTAATAAATTACTAATGGTTATAAACGGTTGTTGGAAAGAGTTGGTGGTTTTAATATGGTCTAAAGTGTTAATTGTATCTTTGTGTGGTAGTCAATTTTGGGCGCCCGTGTGTGAGGAAAGTAATAAATGTTCCTGTGTTACCCCTAATACTCTAGCGTAGGTGAGATTACCTCTGGCCTAGCTAGCCTAGGAAGCCTGGAGGCATGAGTTAGTGGCTTGTGGGTAGTGTGTGACCCTTGTGGCAACCTTGAGTAATAGAAATGTGTTTTCATGTGAGTAGAGGTTTTCGTAGATGTGCTTACTTAAGAAGGATGTTCTTCGGGTAACCTTTCCAAGTGTCATGGTTGAGGGAGGAAATTGCCACTAGTATAACCCACCCCTTGAGTCATTGAAATCTAAATTGATTGGCGAGAGTGGTATGTGGTTTTAAGATTCTTATGGGTGTCCTATGGAAATGGCTGCAAATTCTTGGGTGGCCAAACATTGACCACGTGTCATGCTGGTGGTGTGTGAAAGACCTTGGGTAATGTTCATAGGATATGTGGTGAAATGGGTTTGCGTATGTATAAAAATGTGATGAGTTCTGGAACTAGGTTACGAGTGAGTTTATAGGATCGTGCCCGGTGAACCCAATCGGTCTGCGGCAAGCGAGTGAGATTGGGCAGGCCTTGTTTGGGTTTTTCCTCATAATTGGAGACACCTTCCGAGGGGTTGAGGATGTACTCCTGGTGGTGGGACCATTCCGTTAATCCATGTCGTGTGGGTAATAGGCTTAAAAGAGGCGAGGAGGTGGGGACTAGTATGTCCTCTCTTACATGTGTTCTACACGGTAGTTTATTTCGTGTGTTGTGGTTGCTTTGTTTTGTTGTGTGTGTTACATATGTGCTAAAGGAGTAGCAAAGTTCTTATGTGTGGGTCTCGTGGCATTCATATGCAGAGGAGTAAGAGGTGATGCATGCGCATATTATGTGCGGTGAGGGATGAAGAGGGGTGTTATGTGTAATGTTGATGTTATTCCTTGTCACATGTGATGGCATGCTAAGTTAAAGTGTGAAAGTATTGATGCGTTGTGATTCACTAAATGGAGTCGGATGTGAGTTTTGCTTGTAAGGGGTATTAATGCTACCCCTTTGGGGGGAGACTTGTGTCCTGCGGCTATCATGGGGTCCTCATGCTACATATGTTCTTCTTGAAAGTCGTTCGTGTGCGTTTTGATGCGGTAAGTGAGATGGTCCACGCCATCAAAGTGTTGGTGTGTTTGGGAGCTACATGAATGTCCCGAATAAGGAGTTTGCATGCCTCGTTTCTTGTGCCTACCCGGAGGAATTGCAGTGACCATATTAAGGCTGCGGTTAGAGCCTGAGTATTTCTTGGTCCATTTGAGTGTTTTGCTGGTGTGTTGAGATAAAACGTAATAGTTGATATAGCGGAGTTGGTGGGCCATGAGGTGGAGTATGTCTTGGAGGCAAGGGATTTTCTTGTGACCTGTGAGTGGTGACATAGAGGATTCCATTGTGGTCAGGTTGCAGATAGGAGATTTTCAGGTGTGGGGGGGGGGACTAGGTTGTTCACAGCTACTCGGCGTCAAGGGATTCCTATCGTGTGGTCCGTCTGCCGACTTGGTAAGGCATCATCTCTTGGGCCGTACGGTAAGCCTTAGTTGTGAAGGCAATGTGGGACCTTGGCAGATCTCTATTTGGCCGTGATCAAGGAGGTCGCTTCTCAAAGTCGGTGATTAGTGATAGCCCGATAGTGGGTTTTGGTCTTACCATGGTTGTGTGTGTGGTGCCGCATTTCTTGTTTTTAGTGCATCCTTGGACTTCGTTGGGCGCCAGGTTGACCGCAACCGAGTGGTTAAGGGCACACTCCATTCTCGTGTTTCTATGTCTAGGCTTGTATTCCGTTCGCATCCCCATTGGCGTTGGTGGGGTTTCAATGTTCCTTACTTGAGTGAGGTGGTTTTCGTGATGATGATGGTGGCTTGAGATGAGCTCCCTGTGTGGGAATGTGATTGTGGTTTGCATAATGCTATCCTATTTGTTTGTGTTTCATTGTGACCTCATTGTGCTTGCTGTTAGGGTGAGGTCTACCTATGGGCTGCGGCTGCGTTGACTTCAAATCCCAATTGTTGGGTATTTTACGTTGTGGAGTGTTGGTCCCATCGTGCCGCGAGTTGGCATCTCCAACATTTGTGGTAATGACTGCCTTATGTGTTGCTTTGATCTTATCGCGTTGTTTACTATTTGGTTTCCCTTTTCGGGGACGAAAGGTCTAAAGGTGGGACGGGTGTGAGGAAACTCCCAACGGCTGCGTTTGTATGGTATTGGCGACTGGGCAGTGGAACGTTAAACGTGTAGTAGTGTTTTGTTTATGCCTTGTTCCTTGTAGTGGTGTTTATGATGTGAGTTGGTCCGTGACTTATGTGATTTGTTAAACGTACGTGTTGGGGATGGGCGTATATGTCGTACACCGTCGTGACGTGAATACTTGTGACATGTGTTAGGTGAGGAGAACAAGGGTTGTTGGTGAGATTAGAATATGTGTTTCCTTATCATGCTTTGTGTTGTATTGGGTCTGTGGGTACGTGCCTTCATGTGTGTTATTGTGTGATATCTTCATTCGCGGGTATGTGAATGGTTGTGGACGATGTGCATCAGCATGTGCATTATGGAAAGTGTATTGTCTTTTCGCGGACGACACGTCCTATGGAGGAAATATGGAAACGCGAAACCATGATGCGTGAGCAACCCCGAGTTGTTCGAGGACGAACAATCTTAAGGGTGGAGGGGTGGCTGTTGGCTGGTGTATTTGTATTTCCTTTCGACTTTTGACTTTAATTTATATTGAATGTGTTAATGAAATGTGCTTGTGATGGATATTTGTGACATGTGGATGTGTTTCCATAGATTGTGATGCATGTGGTTATGGACTCGTGGTGGCACTATGTTATGTGCTATTGTGTACAATGTGCGGTGTATGACCCATTTGGGTGTTGTAGCTCGCCGTGTGGCAAATGGGTAGCTTGTGTTTGTTTTCCTCGTATGTCATTTCTTTTCGAGGACGAAAAGTCTTAAGGGGGAGAGGATGTAATGACCCGTGTGTAACCCGTGTGTAAGGAGTTAACCACAAACACCTTGGATGTTGGTACACAAGTTTAAGGTAAGAGATGAGCCCAAGAGGGGACTTTTGAGAGGTGTATGTGTCAAGCGATAGCGTACATTTATGCCCTAGGAAGATGCTATGCATTTACCAGGCGGTTTTAAGTTTGTTTTGGCTGATCTTGGAGCTCACTTTTGACCTAGTAGATGGCCTCAAACAATTGGCGTGCAAGAACAAAAGTTTCTTAGAATGAGGTCCTCTATCTACCACAGAAATTTCAGAGCATTTGGAGCTGCACGTGAATTCACCCATTTCACGTGCAAGCATATTTTTGCTTCTCAGGCCTCTACAAGATGCAAGGAGACTTGGGGTAAAGTTTGAGTGCATTTGGAGCTGCACGCCAATTGGGGAATTGGCGTTCAAATTGGCGTGCAGGCATATTTTTGCATGGTTACCTTGGTTTTGTTATTCTAATCATCTTTTTCCAAAGGACCAGGTTGGAATAGTGAGTATTTTGGTGTGTATGGATGCGGAAAGGTTGTAGCTTGTGTAATCAAAACTACGTCGTTTTGATCCTGGGTTTCACTTAATCAAAACTACGTCGTTTTGATAATGGGAGGTCTATATAAGGATGAGGAGACTCCTTGTTCTAGGGTTAGGGTTCTTTTCGGCCGTCGCGGAGAGAGAGAGAGAGAGAGAGAGAGAGAGAGAGAGAGAGAGAGAGAGAGAGAGAGGGAAGGAAGGAGAGCTGCTAGCTTCTTGCCGGAGCGTCGTGCGTGGGGAAAACAACGTCTAGCGTGGAAGCAAGAGTCGGAGGACGTTTTCAAGGTAGGGATTCTGTTCTTCCTAAATCCTCCTCTGTCCTAGGGTCCTAGGGCGAGAATATGAGTTATATCGTTATATTATTTATATGTAAATTCATATAGGTGTGACCTCCTATATGAATGTTGGCCTTCAATGGCGATTTTGGTGTTTCTGGTGTTTTTGTGATGCATGAAAAGTGTTTGATAAAATGCCTGTATGACGTGCTTGCTACATGTTTGATGAAATGCCTGTGTGAACTTAGCTGTGTGTATATGCCCATTAAGTGTTTGGTAATATGTCCGTGTGACTGGACTTGTGGTTTAGTGTATGTATGTATGCTTGGATGTTTGCTCTATGGCCTGAATGGTTGGGTTTGTGCGCTTGTGAACGGGTGCACACCAAGTGTTTGGTTGTATGCTTGAGTGACCATGTGTGTTGTGTGCTTGATTGTGGTATCTGGCCTGAAGAGGCGGTTAAATCACTTGGCCTGAAGAGGCGGTTAAATCACTTGGCCTGAAGAGGCGGTTAAATAACTTGGCCTGAAGAGGCGGTTAAATCACTTGTGGTTAAAGTGTTAGCCTGTGTGGCAGTGGAAGATTGTAAATTGTTGATGTGGTTGTTATTATGTTTGTTGAAATTATTGTATCACGACACTGCACTTGTACACATGGCATGTAGATGCTAGGAACATGGGATGGGTTGGGGAGACATGATCCCTACTGAGCTGTGGTTGCTCACCCCTCCTACTGTGTTTGTTTGTTTTCCAGGGACTTACAGGCGTTAGGTGGATACACCAAGGTGGAAGACCCTCTCCACTTTATTGTTTATTTCAGTAATGTACTTTTATGATTTATGTAACCCCAGGGAGGGGAATGTACTAAGGGATTGAACTGTAATCAGGGACTTGGTTGTTTTGTGAATCTTTGATGTTTTGGAATTAAATAAAGATGTGGCTTATTTGATTTATTGTAATTGTTAGACTTGCTTGTGTGGCATCCAGTAATCCAACCCCATTGCCCTCCGTGTGGGTGAATGGGGAGTCACGTACCGGTTTCCTCGGGTTGGAAATCCGGGGCGTGACAGCCAACTGCTCCATCACCTTCCACTCTCTCACGGCCACCTCAGCTTTCCCTTTTCTGCTCAACGCGTCAGCCACAACATTACCCTTGTCCGGGGTATAGGCAAGAGTAAAGTCAAAGGTCTGCAAATACTCCACCCATTTCCTCTGCCTCAAATTCAAGTCTTTCTGAGTAAAGATGTACTGAAGGCTCTTGTGATCAGAAAACACTATGAACTTCTCCCCCAAAAGGTAATGTTGCCAACTCTTCAAGGCAAAGATGACAGCCGCCAGCTCAAGATCATGGGTAGGGTAATTCTGCTCATGAGGCTTCAGCTGCCTCGACCCATAAGCTACCACACTGTGCTCCTGCATAAGCACACACCCCAAACCAACCCTGAACGCATCACAGTATACCTCATATGGGATATCCTCCCGAGTTAACCTCAACACCGGTGCAGTGGTCAAATGGGTTTTGAGAGCCTCAAACGCCTGCTGATACTTGTCAGTCCACTCAAACTTCGCTCCCTTCCGAGTCAACGCCGTCATAGGCGCTGCCAAGCGGGAGAATCCCTCTACAGAACGACGGTAATAGCCTGCCAAGCCAAGAAAACTACGAATCTCGAAAACATTGGTTGTCTTCTCTCGTGATGACACCGCCTCAATCTTAGCTGGGTCCACTCTAACCCCTTCAGCTGACACTACGTGGCCAAGAAAATGGACCTCCTGCATCCAAAACTCGCATTTGCTAAACTTAGCAAACAACCGCTGATCCCTCAAGGTTTGCAACACTGTTGCCAAATGCTCCACATGCTCCCTCTCCGTCTTGGAATATACCAATATATCGTCTATAAACACCACAACAAAGGAATCCAAATATGGAGTAAAGACCTGGTTTATCAAATGCATGAACACTGCTGGTGCATTAGTGAGCCCGAAAGGCATCACTACCCACTCATAGTGCCCATACCTGCACCAAAAAGCAGTCGTAGGGATATCCTCCTTCCTAACCCTCAACTGATGATACCCCGACCATAGATCTATCTTGGAAAACCACCGGGCTCCACTCAACTGGTCAAACAGGTCATCGATCTGAGGCAACGGATACTTGTTCTTCACAGTCACCGAATTCAGTTTCCTATAGTCGATGCAAAGGCATAGCGTGCCATCTGCCTTCTTTGCAAAGAGCACCAGAGCACCCCAAGGTGAGGTACTCTGTCTGATATACCCCTGGTCCACCAACTTCTCTATCTGCCGCTGAAGCTCCCTTAGCTCGGCTGGCCCCATACGATATGCTACTTGGGAGATTGGACCAGTCCCCGGTACTAACTCAATGGTGAACTCTACACTCCTCTTAGGAGGTAAACTCCTCAACTGGTCAGGGAAGACATCCTGAAATTGGTCAACAACTGCTGGCCACACTCTCTTTTCCACCTTCCCTTCCTCAGCAAAGGTCAGGGCTGCCAACCTGTGGGTAATGGCACCCCACTGGTCCAACACTGGCCCCGCCCGACTTGCCTCACATTCCCACTCCCCCTGCAGGGTGCAAGAGATCCCTGCAGGTGTAACGAAGGATACACACCGCCGATAATAGTCTATCTTGGCCTGGAAAGCCATAAGCCAATCCATACCCAAGATTAGGTCAAAAGCACGCAAGGGCAATACATGCAGGTCGTAGCTCAGCTCCACACTTCCTATGGTTAACACACAGTCACGGCAAACACGCCGTACCTCAATCATACCCCCCACTGGAGACTCAACAACTAGGGGCTTCGCTGCCTCCACACAAGCTAACCCCAAGCTATCTATCGCAAGCTCAGCAACAAAAGAACATGATGCACCCGTATCGAAAAGAACAAAAGCTAATGTACGGGAGATCAAAAGGGTACCGCTAACCACCGATGGTCCTGCTCCACCCTCAGCCGGTGGGGGTGGTAGCTCAGCCTCCTCCCGGTACGTCGCCTCCAGCGCAAACACCCTCCCTTGGCCTGTGCCACTGGTCAACTCACTCACTGGGCGCTTCCCGCCAAGACTGCCTCCAAGTTCAGTCTGCTGTTGCTCTGGCCTCCCCTGAGGTCGCGTCGGGCTAGATCCTACCTGGCTGGCCTGCCTGATGGTCCCTTGGAGCCTAAAGGGGGGGTGAATAGGCTCTTATTAAAACTCTTTCCTTTCTCTCAAGACACAAACACTTATCTAGTTAAGTGATAGAATCACTGCGGAAGGTAACCAGATAGTGGAAGTATTTTGTTTTATTATCACGAGATGAATACAACAAAATAGAAGCAAAACTCTCTTACACTCTGTTTACAAATGAACTCACACACTAGCCAACTTCTATCTCCAAAGATGAAAAACCCCTCCTTTTTTTTTAATAATGTACAAGTATGAATATTTATACAAAACATTCCTAAGAGACAACCTTGGAACTTGTAGTTCCAGAATGCGTTCAGCACTAACTATCCCTCGGTAATCTCTCTGCCTTGACTGCTGCGGATTGTGGAGCTCAAGATCTTGGATTTGAAGAGTATAAATGTCTTTGTGAGTTCCCAGATACAATTAAGGTTGTGTCCACATATCCGGATGATCCACGTGTAAGATTCTTCAGGTTCTCAATAAATTCGTCTTACATCGGGACACCACGAGCTGATAACTTTAAATGCGGTTTAGTTGAAGCAGTCTCTTCTTGGTCCGGTGTAATTTTCCTTACTCCGTAGCTAATGAAGCTCAGAACCTTACTCCGTGTCAGTGGTTGCTTACTCCGTATCTATTTAGTATTGTAATCCTTAGTCCGTGTCAGCGCTTCCTTACTCCGCATGTAAATTCCTTACTCCGTATGTAAGTTCCTTACTCCGTATGTAAGTTCCTTACTCCGCATGTAAGTTCCTTACTCCGTATGTAATTTCCTTACTCCGTATGTAAGTTCCTTACTCCGGGCGAGTAATAAATCCGGATTCCTTACTCCGCATCTGGTGTCCTTACTCCGCACTTATCCTTTAAGTTCTTAGTCTGTACGAATGTTCCTTATTTCGTATGTATTTGTTACTTGGTTATTTACCAAGTGTTTGACGACACTCACTCTTGTCCGGATCAGGATTATTTATCCTGTCCTTAGCTTTGCTCTCACGAGTGCATTTTTGGATTAGTAACATATCTTCTGCAATGATCAAATAAACACAAAAGATCTCAGATCAAATTACATAAGGCTTTATCAGCATTATCCAAATTCTGGGTTTGATCCAACAATCTCCCCCAATTATGGATATGCCCAAACCCTTTGTAATCTGATCTGGTAAGCAATGCAAAAGAATAACATACAGAATACGCAACACAACCAATTTCATTAATCAGCAACTAAATACAATTCAGCCTTAATACAAGTTTTTCACTAAGGTACATAAGGCTTACTATACTTGAACATCATAGTTGCTGCCTTCTCTCTTAGCTCCATTGTCTGCTTCATTGTAAAGGTGGAGTGTTGGCTCCAATGTTTGTCCACAGTTAAGAACGACTTGATGAAGTGACAGACAAAGGCTCCGTAGCTATCTCCATCCGGCTGCTGTGGCACTTGCTTCTTGCCCCGGAATGTCGCCTTGAGTTTCTCAGTCGGACGCAGGGGTGTGATGCCCAACTCTTCATATAATCCGGCTTTCTTCACGGCTTCAGTCAGCCTGAGACACAGAGGTTCCCATTGATTCTTCCTAACGAAGTGCTCCACAATCTGATGAGAATCAATGAGAATCATTTGCTTGGACTGAATCATGAAGACAGCCATCATGAAGTGTGGCGACATGATCCGGTACGGAATGAGGATGGTTGAGACAGTTTTCCATGGCTTGCTATCCTCAGCAGTTCCGTCGATGAAGGACTGAATTAGATCCACACTGGGAAGATAGCCCTCATTCCAACATGGTAGAACGTCAAACAAGTGCCCATCTTCGTAGAGAGATGGAAACAGCCTCATCTCCATTTTAGCAGCTCTCGAGAAGTTGTCAATGTCTTCTGTAGTAAAGAGTCCTTTCTCTGAACAAAGAGTCTGAATGTCGGCCGGAGAGAAAGGGTACATTTCAGAAAGACATCTTCTCTCAGCAGAAGACGCAGCATAGGATTTCATTGCCTTGCGCAAGCTTCCATCCGCATCAGACGGGTCAAACTCAGCATAGGATGGGAGGAAGGTATCAGCTGCGGATGAGGAGGATGGAGGAGGAGCTGGAGGTGCAGTAGAGGAGCTTGGTTGAGAGAAGCGGCTTCGTTTGGGAATTTGAACTCCCCTGAAGCACCGAAGTGGCAGGCCGCTTCTCGGTCCGAGTAGATGGTTGTGGGGCGAAGGAGTAGACGGATCGGATGACACTCTCTCCCCCGGTTTGGCAGATCGCCGGGAAGCAACAGGAGGACGAGCCATCGTATGCGCCAAATCCGCGAAGGAAGTAGACAATGAATGGACGGAGGTGGCGACAAGATCCATTTTCTGCTCCATGGAAGTGGAGGAGTCAGTGAGAGCGGAGAGGAGTTGGGTGCCGAGGGCATCAACTTTGGCAGCGATGGCGGAAATTTGGGCGCTGTGAGCTTGGGCGTGTCGGTCCAGCTGGGCGGAAAGCACAACGTCAGAGTGGACCGTGCCAAAAGAGGCACGCCCAAGGACTAACTCCGGAGCTTTGGAGGACTCCCCCGCATGAACAGGAGCAGGAGTGCGTTGGGCAGAGGAGTCCGCAGGAGTATCAGCAGCAGCCGGAGCATCCGGAGCATCAGAGGCATCCGGAGCATCGGAGGCATCCGGAGCATTGGAGGCATCCGGAGCAAGAGACCCGCTTTGAAAAGATAAGTCAACCACGGGAATCACGGCGGCAGGAGAAGAGGGTCCAGCCTTAGCAGGGGAAGGACTCCGTGTAGCAGGGACTGGGCCGGAGGGTGTAGGGAACGGCACATCGGGAATGGCAGCCGGCGTAAGAAAGCCTTGGTCCAAGTTCCAAATGATCATGGTCTCCGGGTATTGGGTATTGCGTGTAAAACACCCGGAGATCGGTGTCAGGAATGGAGGAGGTGTGGGCTAGGCTGAAACGGAGCCAGAGGTCCGTTAAGGTGTTGGCAGAGAGATGGTCCGTTAAGGTGTCGGCAAAGGGGCTTCCGGAGAAGCAGCCGGGATATCAGCGGTGGCGACAGCAACAGCGGTATCAACCGCGGCAGCTATAGCGGATGTGGAGGGAGTGGGGACATCAGCAGCAGAGGGGGCTGAGGAAACAGCTTTAGACGCACTGCGCTGAGAGGGCCCCGCAACCTCGGATGGTTCAGCACGGACGCTTGGCTGGGAGGCCCGTGAGTGGGAGGGCGCAGCAATGGACCGAATTCGGGAGGATCGGTGTGCAGAACTGACCTCGTGGGCTTGGCTGTCGGAGGGGTCACCAACAGAGCTTCCTTGTTGTTCTGAGGCAGGGAGTATGCGGAGAGCTACAGTGGGTCGGCGAGCGGTTATGTTCCCGTCCGGCGTAAGGTAATAGAGATAGTAAGCCGAGGGAAACGAGACAGCGTCAAATCGGGTGAAATGATCCGGACGTAGATGCCGGAAGACAATGCTGAGGATGCGCCCGAAGGAATGGTTTTTGGGACCATTCTGTAGCAAACGAAATAAGAACATCCCCCAATCCATCGGAAGACCTTCAAAAACGCCGTACATGGCCAGGAGAAGGTCGTACGGAATAGAGTCCAGGGCGGATGTGCGAGCCAGTAGGCATCGACTTAGAATAGTCGCCATACATCGATAGCGACCCTGGAAGGATTTCACCTTGTATTCCTTGCCTTTATTCGTGCAACCCATAGAAGCCGCCATGGGATCGGCATCCGGGCGCTGTGGTTCACCAAGAGGTAGATGGAGAGCAGCGCGGAGAACAGCCGGAGTGATGATGATGGATTCACCGCGGACATAAGAAATTATGGAATCGGTGGTGCAGCGAATCCGTTGGTAATACTCAAGAATGTCATCGATAAGAAGATTGACGGGATTGGAGATCAGGCTGAGTATATGCGAGGCTTCAAGGAGAGGGCGAAGCTGGAAAAACCAATCCAGAGGATTAGAAACAGCGTTCCAATCAACCAGATGGTCAGGATTAACGCCGGAAAGAGAGATTCTGGGTGCCATTGCAGATTAAATTTGAAGGACAAGAGGAAAGGTGAGGCCTTGGCGATGGAAGGAGCAACGAGAGGTTTAGGGATTTGAAATGAGCAATACTCGTGCTTCGCAGGAATGATCAGAACATATAAGACGAGTCCGCAAATGTCAGCGGGCCTAGGAATGTGTGAGTGAGATAGGGACCCGCGCGACAGGCTGATGTCATTAGTCTGGATATCGATGCGCCTCCGAATGAAACGATGTCGTGGAGACCACATGATCGAGTAAAGATTACAACTGGTTGCCATCCAGAGTAGTGTGTGTGCAACCCGAGATATGCATTTAATGAATCATCATTATTCCTCCGCAAAAGCATGCGACATATGAGTATATGTGGATTGTCACAATTGAACAATGTCAGGAGTCCGGAGGAAAGAGCCGACACTCATCCGGAGTAAATAATATTCGGGATAGAGTATCCGGATGAATAATAGACCTTGTCCGTCATAAACAGAGTTTGGTGAGAGAGTAGAGTAGATTCCTTTGCAGTCAAAAAGTCGAAGAGAAGAGAAGTTCCACAACACTTCAAATCCGAGACTATGGACTGGATTTATCGATACGGTTGCAAAGAAAATCTGAACCTGTAGCTAAAAAGGATAAACTGAAAATACAGAAGCTTAACAGGCAAGGATTAGTACGGATTAGAGAAGATAATCAATGAAAAACAACATAATCCGAACTAATGAGAAACAGAACTCATGCATGGCTAAGAATGTAGTAGACGTATGCAACGTGAAAGTGATCAATATTACTGAATCAGGGCATATGTCAGATAGCAATACACAGGTTCATATAGGTCAACATAGCGAAACCGTCTTGATGAACAACGTAGCTAAGATTAATTAAAAAGCATATGATTTGGCCACATTAGGATTCATGAGTGAACAATGATAGAGCGAACACATGTCAAAAGAAGGCAGATGATTAGTCGATTAAAATGCATGGTTGAAGAAGGAAAATACATCCAAACATGCCACTTTTCTGATTCAAAACAACATGTCTAGTCAGATCCGGAAGTAAAAGTTTAGAGGACGGAGAATCCGAGACATATTAGGGGTTCATTGCTGCTCCCCCGTAGATCATTTAATCCTCTCAATGAAAAGCTCCCCCTCAGATAGACAGTCAGGAAAGAGGTCATGAGACATATACGGGGGGGGGGGGGTATTACTGAATAATATATAAAGCATTTTCTCCCCCGTAGATTGTGCAATCCTCTCGGTTGACTGTTCCAATTTGTAGAAGTTCAGTACTGTCTATCTTATTTGAAAACTATACTTCAGAAGCTGATCAGACTGCGATTGAGTATTCATCCACCAGGCATTTCAAGCTAACCCATTTCACTTCTTGAACTATGCAAGTTAATAGAGTAATCTAAATGAACATGCTTTTGTCACGTGGTGATCAATGGAAGTTAAGATCATGAACCCGAAAGAGGTAAATCATATAAACTGTAATTGTGTTAGCTTAAACGACTTCAGTCAGGAAACGCAAGCATCCTCCCAATATGAGGTTGAGATTAATATCAGAAACATGAAGCCGTTAAACAGTAAGTATGATCAGCAATACAGTCAGTAAGTTTCTGAGAGTAAACGTACAATGCATGGTCTGAGAGTAAATATACTATTGGGTAATTCAAATGTGAAGCTATGCAGAGAAGTCAAGCATACCTAATCGGAAGAGTAGTTCAGAAAACCTCGCATCAGGTAGGGGCTTTGTAAGTATGTCTGCTAATTGATCTTCAGTGGCAACATGTTCCAGTGAAATATGCTTTTTGAGAACATGATCGCGTATGAAGTGATACCTGACCTTAATGTGCTTCGTCTTAGGATGCATGACAGGATTGTTGCTGATGGCAATTGCACTAGTGTTGTCACAATAAAGTGGAATAGAGGACATGTCGAATCCGTAGTCAGTAAGTTGACTTTGCATCCAAAGTAGCTGTGCGCAGTAACTTCCGGCAGCTATATATTCCGCCTCAGCGGTAGAGGTTGATACGGAATTCCGCTTCTTACTGAACCATGAGATCAATCTATTGCCTAGAAACTGACACGTACCGCTTGTGCTTTTCCTGTCGATGCGACATCCAACGAAGTCGGCATCAGAGTACCCGGATAAGGTGAAGTTGGACTCCTTTGGGTACCAGAGTCCCAAATTCATCGTTCCCTTGAGATACCTTAATATCCGTTTAACATCAAGCATATGTGACTCCTTGGGATTCGCCTGGTATCGTGCACAGATACAAGTTGCAAACATAATGTCTGGGCGACTTGTTGTAAGATACAGCAAGGATCCGATCATCCCTCTGTAGTCAGTCACATTTACTGATATACCATCCACATCCGGATCCAACTTGGCACTGACAGGCATGGGAGTTTTGACGGGAGATGAGACTTCCATACCAAACTTCTTAATAAGATCGCGAGTGTACTTAGCCTGATTAATGAAGATTCCTTCCTTTAATCGTTTAACTTCTATTCCAAGGAAGTAGGACAGTTCTCCCATCATGCTCATTTCAAACTTGCCTGTTATCAACTTAGCAAACTCTTCACAAAGCTTCGGATTCGTTGATCCGAAAATGATATCATCCACGTATATTTGTACGATCAGAGTGTGTCCTTTCTCTTTTCGTAGAAATAGGGTGGTGTCTATCTTCCCTTTTTGGAAGTTATGAGCAAGTAGGAATTCTGACAGTGTGTCGTACCAGGCTCTTGGAGCTTACTTCAAACCATATAGAGCTTTCTGAAGTTTGTAGACAAGATGTCCTGCCTTAGGTTCAATGAAGCCGGGAGGTTGTTCAACATACACATCCTCTTGAAGGTCTCCATTCAGGAATGCGCTCTTGACGTCCATTTGATAAACTATGAAGTTTTCAGATGAAGCATACGCCAGAAACATTCGGATTGCCTCAAGTCTTGCGACCGGAGCAAAGGTTTCATCATAATCTATTCCTTCTTCTTGATGATATCCTTTGGCTACCAGTCTGGCTTTGTTCCGGATTACTATTCCATCCGTGTCAAGCTTGTTCCGGAACACCCATTTAACGCTAATGACTTGCTGAGACTTAGGCCTTGGTACTAAGGTCCACATATTATTTCTCTTAAATTGATTCAGCTCTTTTTGCATGGCTTCTATCCAATTCGAATCTTGAAGAGCTTCATCTACCACCTTTGGTTCTATTTGAGATAGGAAACACGAGTAAAGACTCATGTTGGAGGTGGCTGCTCTTGTTCTTACACCAACAGTAGGATCACCAATCACTTGATCTGAGGGATGGTTTTGGGTCCATCTATAATTCTGTGCATGTGTTGGTTGATCTTGAACAATTTGAAGCTCTTCCAGATTGGGTGGTTCAGTTGTATCGACTGGTTGAGCTTCGTCCGGACTAGATGTTTCCGTATTGAGAGGTACGGATGAACTAGTTGCTTCTTCAACACTATTTCTTCCAGTGTTAACTAGTCCGGACAGACTTGAAGGTACTCCGGAATTTTGGGTATCCGTAGGAGTATGTCCGGAGCTAACTGGTAGTCCGGAGTCAGAGTCTTTCGTAGCATCATCCATAAAATTTCGTTGTGTTTCGCGGATGCCACGTGGTTGGTCAGGATATGTAACAGGAATATTCATAAACTTTGAGTAATCGACGTTGCTGTCTATGACCTGCATATTGGAATTTGAAGAACCGACTTTTGACCAATCGAGATTAGCTTCATCAAAGGCCAAAAGAGGCACGCCCAAGGACTAACTCCGGAGCTTTGGAGGACTCCCCCACATGAACAGGAGCAGGAGTGCATTGGGCAGAGGAGTCCGCAGGAGTATCAGCAGTAGTAGGAGCATCCGGAGCATCAGAGGCATCCGGAGCATCGGAGGCATCCGCAGCATTGGAGGCATCCAGAGCAAGGGACCCGCTTTGACCAGATAAGTCAACCACGGGAATCGCGGCGGCAGGAGAAGAGGGTCCAGCCTTAGCAGGGGAAGGACTCCCTGCAGCAAGGACTGGGCCGGAGGGTGTAGGGAACGGCACATCGGGAATGGCAGCCGGCGTAAGAAAGCCTTGGTCCAAGTTCCAGATGATCATGGTCTCCGGGGATTGGGTATTGCGTGTGTAAAACACCCGGAGATCGGTGTCAGGAATGGAGGAGGTGTGGGCTAGGCTGAAACGGAGCCAAAGGTCCGTTAAGGTGTCGGCGGAGAGATGGTCAAGGTAATCTCGGGGTTGAGGTAGGGGAGGCAAAGGGGCTTCCGGAGAAGCGGCCGGGACATTAACAGTGGCGACAGCAACAGCGGTATCAACCACGGCAGCAATAGCGGATGTGGAGGGATTGGGGACATCAGCAGCAGAGGGGGCTGAGGAAACAGCTTTAGACGCACTACGCTGAGAGGGCCCCGCAACCTCGGCCGGTTCAACACGGACGCTTGGCTGGGAGGCCCGTGAGTGGGAGGGCGCAGCAACAGACCGAATCCGGGAGGATCGGTGTGCAGAACTGACCTCGTGGGCTTGGCTATCGGAGTGGTCACCAACAGAGCTGCCTTGTTGTTCCGAGGCAGGGAGAATACGGAGAGCTACAGTGGGTCGGCGAGCGGTCATGTTCCCGTCCGGCGTAAGGTAACGGAGGTAATAAGCCGAGGGAAACGAGACAGCATCAAATCGGGCGAAATGGTCCGGACGTAGATGCCGGAAGACAATGCTGAGGATGCGCCCGAAGGAATGGTTTTTGGGACCATTCTGCAGCAAACGAAATAAGAACATCCCCAATCCATCGGAAGACCTTCAAAAACGCCGTACATGGCCAGGAGAAGGTCGTACGGAACTGAGTCCAGGGCGGATGTGCGAGCCAGTAGGCATCGACTTAGAATAGTCGCCATACATCGATAGCGACCCTGGAAGGATTTCACCTTGTATTCCTTCCCCTTGTTCGTGCAACCCATAGAAGCCGCCATTGGATCGGCATCCGGGCGCTGTGGTTCACCAAGAGGTAGGTGGAGAGCAGCGCGGAGAACAGCCGGAGTGATGATGATGGATTCACCGCGGACATAGGAGGTTATGGAATTGGTGGTGCAGCGAATCCGTTGGTAATACTCAAGAATGTCATCGATAAGAAGATCGACGGGATTGGAGATCAGGCTGAGTATATGCGAGGCTTCAAGGAGAGGGTGAAGCTGGAAAAACCAATCCGGAGGATTAGAAACAGCATTCCAATCAACTAGATGGCCAGGATTAACGCCGGAAAGAGAGATTCTGGGTGCCATTGCAGATTGGATGGGAAGGATAAGAGGAAAGGTGAGGTCTTGACAGTGGAAGGAGCAACGAGAGGTTTAGGGATTTGAAATGAGCAATACTCGTGCTTCGCAGGAATGATCAGAACATATAAGACCGAGTCCGCAAATGTCAGCGGGCCTAGGAATGTGCGAGTGAGATAGGGACCCGCGCGACATGCTGATGTCATTAGTCTGGATATCGAGGCGCCTCCGAATGAAACGATGTCGTGGAGACTGCATGAGCAAGTAAAGATAACAACTGGTTGCCATCCAGAGAAGTGTGTGTGCAACCCGAGATATGCATTTAATGAATCATCATTATTCCTCCTCAAAAGCATGCGACATATGAGTATACGTGGATTGTCACAATTGAATAGTGTCAGGAGTCCGAAGGAAAGAGCCGACAATCATCCGGAGTAAATAATAGTCGTGGAAGAGTATCCGGATGAATAATAGACCTTGTCCGTCGTAAACAGAGTTTGGTGAGAGAGTAGAGTAGATTTCTTTGCAGTCAAAAAGTCGAAGAGAAGAGAAGTACCACAACACTTCAAATCCGAGACTATGGACTGGATTTATCAATACGGTTGCAAAGAAAATCTGAACCTGTAGCTAAATAAGGATAAACTGAAAATACAGAAGCTTAACAGGCAAGGATTAGTACGGATTAGAGAAGATAATCAGTGAAAAACAAAATAATCCGAACTAATGAGAAGCAGAACTCATGCATGGCTAAGAATGTAGTAGACGTATGCATACGTGAAAGTGATCAATATTACTGAATCAGGGCATATGTCAGATAGCAATACACAGGTTCATATAGGTCAACATAGCAAAACCGTCTTGCTGAACAACGTAGCTAAGATTGATTAAAGAGCATATGATTTGGCCACATTAGGATTCATGAGTGAACAATGATAGAGCGAACACATGTCAAAAGAAGGCAGATGATTAGTCGATTAAAATGCATGGTTGAAGAAAGAAAATACATCCAAACATGCCACTTTTCTGATTCAAAAACAGCATGTCCAGTCAGATCCGGAAGTAACAGTTTAGAGGAAGGAGAATCCGAGACATATTAGGGGTTCATTGCTGCTCCCCCGTAGATCATTTAATCCTCTCAATGAAAAGCTCCCCCTCAGATAGACAGTCAGGAAAGAGGTCATGAGACATATACGGGGGGTATTACTGAATAATATATAAAGTATTTTCTCCCCCGTAGATTGTGCAATCCTCTCGGTTGACCGTTCCGATTTGTAGAAGTTCAGCACTGTCTATCTTATTAGAAAACTATACTTCAGAAGCTGATCAGACTGCGATTGAGTATTCATCCACCAGGCATTCCAAGCTAACCCATTTCACTTCTTCAACTATGCATGTTAATAGAGTAATCTAAATGAACATGCTTTTGTCATGTGGTGATTAATGGAAGTTAAGATCATGAACCCGAAAGAGGTAAATCATATAAACTGTAATTATGTTAGCTTTAAACGACTTCAGTCGGGAAACGCAAGCATCCTCCCAACATGAGGTTGCGATTAATATCAGAAACATGAACCCGTTAAACAGTAAGTATGATCAGCAATACAGTCAATAAGTCGCTACTACTTTTAGTAAACATACAATGCATGTTCTGAGAGTAAATGTACTATTGGGTAATTCAAATGTGAAGCTATGCAGAGAAGTCAAGCATACCTAATCGGAAGAGTAGTTCAGAAAACCTCGCATCAAGTAGGGGCTTTGTAAGTATGTCTGCTAATTGATCTTCAGTAGCAACATGTTCCAGTGAAATATGCTTTTTGAGAACATGATCGCGTATGAAGTGATATCTGACCTCAATGTGCTTCGTCTTAGGATGCATGACAGGATTGTTGCTGATGGCAATTGCACTAGTGTTGTCACAGTAGAGTGGAATAGATGACATGTTGAAACCATAGTCAGTAAGTTGACTTTGCATCCAAAGTAGTGTGCAAGCAACTTCCCAAGCACTATATATTCCGCCTCAGCGGTAGAGGTTGATACGGAATTCTGCTTCTTACTGAACCAAGAGATCAATCTATTTCCTAGAAACTGACACGTACCGCTTGTGCTCTTCCTGTCGATGCGACATCTAGCAAAGTCGGCATCAAAGTATCCGGATAAGGTGAAGTTGGACTCCTTTGGGTACCAGAGTCCCAAATTCATCGTTCCCTTGAGATACCTTAATATCCGTTTTACATGAAGCATATGTGACTCCTTGGGATTCGCCTGGTATCGTGCACAGATGCAAGTTGCAAACATAATGTCTGGGCGACTTGCTGTAAGATACAACAAGGATCCGATCATCCCTCTGTAGTCAGTCACATTTACTGATATGCCATCCACATCCGGATCTAACTTGGCACTGACAGGCATGGGAGTTTTGACGGGAGATGAACCTTCCATACCAAACTTCTTAATAAGATCGCGAGTGTACTTAGCCTGATTAAAGAAGATTCCTTCCTTTAATTGTTTGACTTCTATTCCAAGGAAGTAGGACAGTTCTCCCATCATGCTCATTTCAAACTTGCCTGTCATCAACTTAGCAAACTCTTTACAAAGCTTCGGATTCGTTGATCCGAAAATGATATCATCCATGTATATTTGTACGATCAGAGTGTGTCCTTTCTCTTTTCGTAGAAATAGGGTGGTGTCTATCTTCCCTTTTTGGAAGTTGTGTGCAAGTAGGAATTCTGACAGTGTGTCGTACCAGGCTCTTGGAGCTTGCTTCAAACCATATAGAGCTTTCTGAATTTTGTGGACAAGATGTCTTGCCTTAGGTTCAATGAAGCCGGGAGGTTGTTCAACATACACCTCCTCTTGAAGGTCTCCATTCAGGAATGCGCTTTTGACGTCCATTTGATAAACTATGAAGTTTTCATATGAAGCATACGCGTAAACATTCGGATTGCCTCAAGTCTTGCCACCGGAGCAAAGGTTTCATCGTAATCTATTCCTTCTTCTTGACGATATCCTTTGGCTACCAGCTGGCTTTGTTCCGTATTACTATTCCATCCGTATCAAGCTTGTTCCGGAACACCCATTTAACGCCAATGACTTGCTGAGACTTAGGCCTTGGTACTAAGGTCCACACATTATTTCTCTTAAATTGATTCAGCTCTTCTTGCATGGCTTCTATCCAATTCGAATCTTGAAGAGCTTCATCTACCACCTTTGGTTTTATTTGAGATAGAAAACACGAGTAAAGACTCATGTTGGAGGTGGCTGCTCTTGTTCTTACACAAACAGTAGGATCACCAATCACTTGATCTGAGGGATGGTTTCGAGTCCATCTATAATTCTGTGCATGTGTTGGATGATCTTGAACAATTTGAAGCTCTTCCAGATTGGGTGGTTCAGTTGTATCGGCTGGTTGATCTTCGTCTGGACTAGATGTTTCCGTATTGAGAGGTACGGATGAACTAGTTGGTTCTTCAACACTGTTTCTTCCAGTGTTAACTAGTCCGGACGGACTTGAAGGTGCTCCGGAATTTTGGGTATCCGTAGGAGTATATCCGGAGCTAAAAGGTAGTCCGGAGTCAGAGTCATCCATAGCATCATCCATAAAATTTTGTTGTGTTTCGCTGATGCTACGTGGTTGGTCAGGATGTGTAACAGGAACATTCATAAACTTCGAATAATCGACGTTGCTGTCCACGACCTGCATATTAGAATTTAAAGAACCGACTTTTGACCAATCGAGATTAGCTTCATCAAAAGTCACATGGATAGATTCTTCAACTTTAAAAAGTTTTCTATTGAAGACCCGATAAGCCTTGCTATGTAGTGAGTACCCGACAAAAATTCCATCATCAGATTTTGGTTCAAATTTATTCCGGGTCTCTTTGCCATTTAACAGTATATAGCAAGTACACCCAAAAGCTCTGAAATGTGAAATTGAAGGTTTTCGTCCTCTCCACATCTCATAGGGTGTTTTCATGGTAGATTTATTTATTAGAGTTCTGTTCTGAACATAGCGGCGGTGGACACGGCTTCAGCCCATAGGCGAGAGGAAGCGTTGCCCTCGCTAACATGGAACTACCAGCTTCAACTAAAGTACGATTCTTGCGCTCAGCTACCCCATTTTGTTGTGGGGTTCTGGGAGCAGAGAAGTCATGTTGTATGCCCTGTTCAGAACAATATGATCTCATTTCTGAAAAATCAAATTCTGTACCATGATCACTCTTGATGCATTTAATGCTCAGTCCTTGTGAGTTGCTTATCCAGTTAAAGAGATCTACAAGATGCTCAAAAGTTTGATCCTTTGATTTCAGGAACATCACCCATGTGTATCTGGTGAAATCATCGATAACCACAAGGGTATATCTCGCACCAGCTAGTGATGGAACAGATATAGGACCACAGAGGTCCATATGAAGAAGTTGTAGAGGAGCAGTTATTGAGTTAACTGATTTGCTCTTAAAGCTGTGTTTGGTCTGTTTGCCAAGTTGGCATTCTCGACAGAGAGAGTCTCTGGAGAACTTGAGTTTGGGTAGACCAGTGACAAGATCAAGTGACGCTAATTTAGACAAAGTCTTAAAGTTTAAATGTGCGCATCGCTTGTGCCATAGCCAACTATCTTCATCGATGCTTTCGTGAGGAAGCATACGGGTCGAAGAATTATTTCTTAAGACCACCGAGTATATGTCCCCATCTCTTGATCTGGATAACTTAACATCTCCTGGATAAGTTTTCTCTTATTGTACAGGTGTTGGACAAAAAAGGAAACAGATAAATCCTTTGTCACATAAATTACTGACACTTAGCAAATTATGCTTTAAACCTTCGACTAGTGCAACTTTAGTGATTGATACACAGCCGTTAGTTAGAGTGCCATACCCGACAGTCTTACCTTTGCTGTTGTCACCATATGAAACGGATGGACCTTGTTTATCATTAACTTCTACAAGCGAGTCGATCACCCGTCATATGTCCGGAGCATCCACTATCAAGGATCCACTTGCTTTTATTGATCTTTAACTTCAAGTGATCCGGCAATGCATTCCAGAGATTCTCCTGAAAGACAACAGTTTACACTTTTGGTGCCCAAACTTGTTTCGGGCGGTTAGAGAGAGCAGCAATATTGTCAACATTTACGGATTTGATTTTGCTAGGACTCTTAGCTTTCCAAGTTGACATTAACTTGTTAGTTTCAGCTACTTCTTTTATTTGGGTTTTCTTGGGAGAGACACTCCTTTTAGATTTAGATTTTGTTTTGCTCGAAGAACCCCTTTTATAAAACTGATCTTTATTGGATTGAAATTGATTACAAAGCCAGCTATCGGATAGACTCCAACATTCATAGTGATAATGACCCATTTCCCTACGGATGGAACAGACACTATAATGTGAAGTACAAACAGGGGATACAGGTCTCTTAGTTTTTACGGACTTTCTACTGTTCCCTGTGGCCTAAACCATTGCGTTTGGGTGACGCGCTCTTGGCCCTAAATGCGTCTGCCTTAGCCTTGTCTTTCTTTTTGGGTGCTACAGTTTTGGCTTTAACTGCAGCAGCCTTCCCTTCATCTTTAGTTATGGGTGCTACTGGTTCGAGAAGAGCGAATGACCTCGGCTCCCTGATCATAAACTATGGTGCCACCTGAAATGAAACCATCCAAGGGTTTAGATGTACTAACAGGATATAAGTTGGTTAGTTTAGGAGTGAAATCCGGAGGACACTCGGTAGCTTGAGCTATGGAAGTTGATGGTTCGGAACCTAGGCCAGGTTTGACTCGGATGCCGTCAGGATCGGTCCTAAAGGTAGAGGCTATTTCCCCGGATTTTAGCCACTTACGATTTATTTCCTTTTCTGTTCCAGTTCATTTTCGAGTCTTTTTACTATAACTTTTAGGACCGAGAGATTGGTATTTAACAAATGATTTTCAGCTCTTACATCATGATACCAAGCTTCTTTTCCTCGAAGTCGGTGATGTCCTTTTCGAGTCTATTAATAGTAAATTCAAGACGTTTATTCCGACTTTCCATATCTTTGTACATTTGAGTAATTATTAGTCTCTCATTCTTTTCATGATCACATGCGGTAGTAAGAGATTCTAATTTACTCAGGAGCTCGAGATAGAAGGTACCTCAAGTATTTGCCATGAGGCGGACGTTCGGCTTAGTGGTCGGCTCATCATCCGAGGATTCCTCCTCTTCTTCCGAGCCACTCATGTATTTTGTCACGAGCGCCTTCCTCTTGCTCTTCTTGTTGTCCGAGGTGGAGCGGCGAGGAGTTACCTTGTCACTTTTCTCGGCCACTTTTGATTTGGACCTGCATTCCTTGGCCCAGTGACCGGTTTTCCCACGGTTGAAGCATTCCTGGGAACTGGACTCCGGTCGCTCCTTCCTTTGGAACGATGATGATGAGCGTCTTCGAACCCTTTTTGCTTTTCCGTAGGAATCGCTCAAAGGATTTGACAAGAAGGGCTATCTCCTCCTCCTCATCGGAATCGAAGTCTCGGACACGTCCGTATCATCATTCCTCGGTATGTTTAGACATTCCGTAGCTTTGAGAGCTACCCCCTTTTCTTTTCGAGCTATTTTTTCATCCCTGTCGAGTACTTAAACCCGACTTCGTGAGTCCACACTCTCCATACGGTTCTTCAAGGGGAACATACGCCGGTTTTTGTTTGATCGCATCTTGGAGTTGTTTGGAGTAGTAGCGATCCGGCAAGGAGCGAAAGAACTTGTCATTGATCCGGGATTGAGAATAGTGCTCATTGATGCGTCTTCAGCTCAAGAATGAGCTTGCTGAATCTCCGATAGATGCTTTCAAGTGATTCGCCCGGTTTATGATTAAAACTCTCAAAGTTCTGTCGAGAGTGCAGATCACATTCTGCATCTGGGACCGACTCCCCTCATAGAGGATTGTCGGTTTGTCCCAAACGGCTTTTCTTTGTCGTGCAGCCCTGAACGTCTGTGAAAGCCTCGGAATCCAAAGACGATGTAACATAAGCCAGAGCCTTTTCACTAGCGCACTACCAGGCTCTTTCATCGTTGGTAAGTTGAGCATCTGTCTTTGGCCTCCTAACTCCATGTTCTCCGATAGTCATCGGAATTGGAATGTCCTGATGAAGACATGGCCACATAAGATGATCATGGCAAACCATAAACATCTTCATGCGAGCTTTCCACTGGGAGAAAAGCTTAGGTGTGAATTTGGGCGGTTTCGTTAAAGTAAAGCCAGAACTCCGTGGTTGAGAAGCGGCGGCAGCAGCAGGTTGAGGTGGGTCGACATTTTCACTGCTGCTTCGATTCGGGTTGGGCTCCTGTGCACCTCCGGAGTTAAGGCGAGTGTTGAATAGCATACTACTTTCTTCGGTCATTTCTGAGATTGAAAGAGTGGGATCTCTACTTAGAACAAATAGAACTAGCTTTGATACCACTTGATGGTCCCTTGGAGCCTAGAGGGGGGGGGGGAATAGGCTCTTATCGAAACTCTTTTCTTTCTCTTAAGACGCAAACACTTATCTAGTTAAGTGATAGAATCACTGCGGAAGATAACCAGATAGTGGAAGTATTTTGTTTTATTATCACAAGATAAATACAACAAAATAGAAGCAAGACTCTCTTACACTCTATTTACAAATGAACTCACACTCTAGCCAAATTCTATCTCCAAAGATGAAAACACTTGTGCATACACAGAATTAGTCTTTTCTTAACAAATGCACACATCCTATTTTCTGTACAAGTATGAATATTTATACAAAACATTCTTAAGAGACAACCTTGGAACTTGTAGTTCCGGAATGCGTTCCGCACTAACTATCCCTCGGTAATCTCTCTGCCTTGACTGCTGCGGTTTGTGGAGCTCAAGATCTTGGGTTCAAAGAGTATAAGTGCGTTTGTGAGTTCCCAATTACAATTAAGGTTGTGTCCACATATCCGGATGATCCACGTGTAAGTTTCTTCAGGTTCTCAATAAATCCGTCTTACATCGGGACGCCACAAGCTGATAACTTTAAATGCGGTTGAGTTGAAGCAGTATCTTCTTGGTCCGGTGTAATTTTCCTTACTCCGTAGCTAATAAAGCTCGGAACCTTACTCCGTGTCAGTGGTTGCTTACTTCGTATCTATTTAGTATTGGAATCCTTAGTCCGTGTCAGCGCTTCCTTACTCCACATGTAAGTTCCTTACTCCGTATGTAAGTTCCTTACTCCGTATGTAAGTTCCTTACTCCGCATGTAAGTTCCTTACTCCGTATGTAAGTTCCTTACTCCGGGCGAGTCTTGAAAAGTCTAATGACTTATTCCGTGTCAGCGCTTTCTTACTCCGCATGTAAGTTCCTTACTCCGTATGTAAGTTCCTTACTCCGTATGTAATTTCCTTACTCCGGGCGAGTAACATATCCGGATTCCTTACTCCGCATCTGGTTTCCTTACTCCGCACTTATCCTTTAAGTTCTTAGTCCGTACGAATGTTCCTTATTCCGTATGTATTTGTTACTTGGTTATTTACCAAGTGTTTGACGACACTCACTCTTGTCCGGATCAGGATTATGTATCCTGTCCTTAGCTTTGCTCTCACGAGTTCATTTCTGGATTAGTAACATATCTTCTGCAATGATCAAATAAACACAAAAGATCTCAGATCAAATTACATAAGGCTTTATCAGCATTATCCAAATTCTGGGTTTGATCCAACAGCCCTCTCGCCCACAGCTGTTGCATTTCCAGTCTTTCTTTGGACACTCCCTCCTGAAGTGGCCTTGCTCCCCACAGCAATGACAACCGCTGGGGAGACCTCCTGCTGGACCTCCCAGTCTACTACCACCAGAGCTAGACCTCCCTGGGTGTACCGATGTCTGTCCCCTGCTACGGAAGGAACTATTGTCCCTCTCTTTGGTCTTGGGCCTCTTGGGTCCCAAATCACGTTCAGATCTGCCCTGCAACTGGCGACCCTGATGGGCCTGCCTCCCATCATCCAGCTCTCTCTCAGCGATACTAGCCGTCTTCACAACCTCAGCATAAGTCCTTAAGCACAAGATCGCCACCCTCTGCCTAAGGGCTGGCCTAAGTGTAATGACCCGTGTTTTGGGTAGAACAAGCTAGAACGAAGATGAACAATACCCTGGGCGAACGCTTGGGTCGAAAGGTGGAAGACCCGAAGATTTGGGTCGTAGGGTCGAAGACCGAGGGTCGAAGTTCAAAGGTTTGAGGGTCGAAAGTTAGATCTTCGAGACAGATCTTTGAGGCCGCGTTTCCAACGAGTCTTCAAAGGAGTGTTTCTACGAGTCTTTGTGGCTTGGTTGTTAGAGAGTGTAATGAACTCAAGTGGGAGCGTGTAGAGGCTGCGTGTGACAATGACCATGTTCGGATTGTGGGTATTTTGTCCTGTGTGGAAGCAGAGTGGTTAGTTCATGTTTTATTTATCAAAACTACGTCGTTTTGATGGTGTGTTTTATTTATCAAAACTACGTCGTTTTAATGGTGTGTTTTATTTATCAAAACTACGTCATTTTGATGGTGGGATTTCATTTATCAAAATTACGTCGTTTTGATGGTGGGATTTCATTTATCAAAACTACGTCGTTTTGATAAGTGACGTCTATTTAAAGAGGAGCTCTCTTTATTTTAGGTTTAGGGTTTTTGTTGTCAACCGCCGTAGCCGTCACAGAGGGAGAGAGAGGGAGATTGAGAGAGAGAGCTCCAGTTCATGGCTATCGTTGTCATTCCCGTGGTTGGATGGCATTAGGCGTGGAGGCAAGAGCGTGGAGGATCTTTGAGGTAGGGGTTCTGTCTTTCCTGGTCTGTTCCGGGGTTAGGCCCTGTGGATATTTTGTAAAGTTTCCATTGTTATCATACTATTTATATGTAAATTCATATAGGTGTGATCTCCTATATGAATGTTGGCCTTCAATGGCGTTTTGGTGTGATTCTGACATTGAGTAGGCAATGCATGTTAAATGTTCGATAAAATGCATGTGTGAATCTGTTTGTGTGACAATGCCCAGTATGTGTTTGATAATATGCCAGTAAGGCTACAATTGTGAGTTAGTAAAGGTGTGCATGCCAAGTGTTTGTTTTTATGCCCGAATGGCTGGGTTTGTACACTTGTGAACGTGTGCCCGCTAAGTGTTTGGTTTTATGCCTGAGTGGCTGTGTGTATTGTTTTGTGAAACCCGGTGGTTGTGGAAGCCCATGACTGTTTTATGAAACCCGGTGGCTGTGGAAGCCCGGGACTGTTTTGTGAAACCCGGTGGCTGTGGAAGCCCGGGACTGCTCTTGGAAACCCGGTGGTTGTGGAAGCCCGGGACTGTTCATGTGCTAGCCTGTGTGGCTGTGGAAATAATTGTGTTTGCTGATATAGCTTGCCATTATATTTGTTGAAATAATTGTATCACGACACTACACTTGTACACATGGCATATAGATGCTAGGAGCATGGGATGGGTTGGGGAGACATGATCCCTACTGAGCTGTGGTTGCTCACCCCTCCTACTGTGTTTGGTTTTTCTACAGGGACCTACAGGCGTTAGGCGGGAACACCCAAGTTGGAGGCAGTTCTGTTTTGTGGCTTTGTTTATTATTATTTGAGTTTCGCTGTTTTTGTGTAAGCTTTTGTAACCCCAGTGGGAGGATATTGTAATGAGGAGTTTTATGTAATAAAAGCATGTTTGGGCACTCTTGTATGTTTGGACTTAATAAAAATATGGTTTCTGTCTCTCTAAATATAAAATGTGAAGTGTATGGTATCCTGTGTGAGCATGTTGTATTCTATCCCCTTTATCCAAACTCGGGTAAAGGGAAGGTCACGTTCCGGTCTCCTCGGGTTGGAAATCCGGGGCGTGACAATATGGTATCAGAGCATGGTCTAGTTGGCCTAGGGTAGTGGGCGGACTTGGTTATCTTGAGTCCTTTGGAGGGGCCTGGAGGGACGTGCCTGATCAACATGGTCCTCTTGGAGCCTCTAAGGTGTACTTGGGGTAGTCCAGTCTTGTAGTAGGATTTGCATACATTGGCATTAGGCCACTAGTTGCATTTGTTGTTTATGTATGAATGTATGGATAACTGTGGGAATGTTTTAAATGAAAAAAAAAATATGAACAAAAAAAAAATGTAATATGTATGCATTTGTTGGCATTAAATATGTTTTAATTGTGCAACTCTGATATATTGTGACAACTTAAGCATGACTACAAAAAAAAAATATGTGGTATGGAATTTGTGTACTAGTGGACTTGTGCAATGTGAACGAACTACATAGAGATAATACTGTTGATATTATGAAAATGACTAGGTGAGATATGTGAATGCTTAAGTGTGTGCCTTTGTATGGTATTGTGTGGAATAAGCAATGTGGTGTTCAAAACGATGAGATAATCACTTGAGTATAAATGATATGTGCAATGTGAAGGTGTGAACTTGTATAGTCTGTGAAATGTGAATCTGCGAATATGTGTGGTGATAATGTGTTTTGAGATTAGTTATAGCTCCAAACGCCTAGTCGGTAATGGTATTAAGAGCGTTGAGTGTTAACCTGGAGCGCTACCTCCTCGTGTACCTAGCCTCTGAAAAATTATGACCTGTACGACAGAAGAGCCCGCCACCCAGGCTGGGCAAGTGGCAGAGCTGCAGGCTGTAAGTAATGATCTTCACATGGCGAGAGATTGGCATTTTAACCCTGATTATTCCAGAATTGAGGGATGAGATTCGATAACTGATTAAGAGCGAGGCACGCCGAGGGCGGTTAACCCACATCATTTGGAGGAGCTCGGATGAAGATCAACTGAAGCATTGTTGTCCTGATCAGCAGAAAGGACCCCAAGAGGCAGACGAGGGCAATCAGAAGATGGCCACAAGTTTCGAGACGGGGGTCAATCCCCCAACAAATCAATTTGAGACCAATTGCTTAAAGGGTTGTTCTTGCTGTGGACAATCGGGACATTGGAAAAGAGTGTAGCGAGAAGATGATCGGTGTTGCATCCGTGGAAAAGTAGGACATCTCCGGAAGATAGTGATTGGTTGAGTCTCGTACTGACCTAGGTGAGGATGGGTGGACCTTTGATTGTTGAGTTTCTAGCAATTAAATTAAGACACTTGTAATAGAGGGGTATTCTCGTTGGTAGGGCTCTTGAGCCACAGTTTGCCGTTTGGTGAAGCTTAGGAGATCGTTTGAGTTAGCATTATTAATAGACGTGGTTGGTGACTTGTAACAAAATATATATATATATATATAATAATAAGAATATAATAAGAAAAATGAACATTTATATTTATGACACTAGAAGGATAATAAGTAACTGATAGATATGTGAGTGTTGGTTTTATATGGGAGTGGTATTCAATTTTGACAATCATGGATAATTAAAGTAATCAAACCTTGTAGGCTACCTTTTTGCTAGCTAGTAGAGCTTGAGGCGTGAGGTGATGGCTTGTGGGTAACATGTGACCCCTCCTTGGCAACCTTGAATAATAGAGATATGTTCTTATGTGGATAAAGGTATGTGTGGAGTACTACTTGAAAGGGCTATTCCTATGGTTACCTTTCCAAGCGTTGTGGTTGAGGGTGGAAAACGCAGCTAGTATAGCCTGCTCTTAGAGTCCTTGAAGTGTTATCTTGTTGGCTAGAGTGGTCGTTGCAAGTTTTGGTTAGTAACTATATAGGTGTTCTAGGTTCTCAGATGGTCAAGCAGTGGCCATTTGTTATGTTTGTGGTGTGTGAAAGACCTTGAGTAATGTTCCTAGAATATGTTGTGAAATCGGTATGCACATGTATAAAATGTGAATTGTTCTGGAGCTCAGCTATCGGCTGTGAGTGGGTTTCAAGGGTCGTGCCCGGTGCATCCAATTGGTAACAAGAGGTAAGCAAGTTAGATTTGGCAGGCCTCATTCGGGCTTTTTACCCACATCTGGAAAACATTTCTCTAGGGACTAAGGGTGTGCTTTTGCATGGTAGGGCCATTCCTTTAGTCTGTATCTTGTGGGAAGTGGGTTTAAAGGAGAGGAGAAGGTTTAAAACTAGTACGTTCTACTCGTCAGGTGTCTTGTGTTTCGTTGTATGTGTTGAGAATGTGCAGAAAATGTAGCATTGTCTTGTTGTATGTGTTGCATAAGTGGTAAAGGTATATAGTGGAATTGTTACGTGTGGGTGTTGCGACACATATGCGTAGAGAAGGATGAGGCATGTCGTATTGGTATAGTAACTGTGGTGTGAGGATGAGGAAGAGTGTTAGAGGTGATGTTGTTTATGTTATTCCTTGTCTGGTGTTACTAAAATGTTGGTAAGTTGGGAAAGAAAAAGAGTTGTTTGATTTCCCGAGTTGAGTCGAGTGTGACAGTTTTGCTAGGACGGGGTATTAGTCTTACTCCTTGGGGAGAGATTTATGTCGGGCGGATATCAAAAGGCGTATGAATTAGAGCGGTGGTGGTAGGCGAATGACCTACATATGTCCTCCTTGAAAACTTTTCATGTACAGTATCACGCGATAAGGGAGATGGTTCACGCTATCAAGGTGTTGGTGTGTTTGGGTGCTACATGAAAGTCCCGAATCAGGCGTTTGCATGTCTTGTTTCCTGTGCCTACCCGGAGGAATGGCAGTGATCACATTTAGCTAAGGCTAGAGCCTGAGTATTTCTTGGTCAGTTTGAGTGTTTTATTGGTGTGTTGAGATAGAACGTGACGGTTGGTATAGCGGGGTTAGTGGGCCATGAGGTGGAGTATGTCCTGGAGGCTAAGGATTCCCTTGTGACCTGTGAGTGGTGACACCGCGGATTCCGTTATTGTCATGTTGCAGGTAGGAGAGTTTTCCAGGGTGGAGAGAACTACGTTGTTGGCAACTACCCAGCGTCAAAGGATTCTTATCGCATGGAATGTCTGCCGACTGAGTAAGCCTCAGTTAGTGAAGGTTGTGTGGGACCTTGGTGGATCCTTATTTGACCGTAGTCGGAGAGGTGTTATTTGTGTGACGTTCGGTTCATGGGATTCTTTAGTAGATTCTCAACGTTGGTGACTGGTGTTAGCCCAATAGTCGTTTTTTTTTTGGTCTTGCCGTGATTGAGTATGGTACTACGTTTGTTGTTTTGAGTTACTCCTTGGACTCCGTTGGGCGTCTTGTTGACTATGACCAAATTGGTGGAGGGCAAACTTCATCCTGATGTAGTTGTGTCCTGGATTGTAAGTCATCTTGAGTTCCCTTTGGCATTGGTTGGGTTCTGTTGTTGCGTGTATCGTTATAGCGTGAGGCGGTTTTAGCAATGATGATGGTGCTGCTGGGGTGATCTCCATGTGTGGGAATGCGATTGTGGTTTGCATAATGCTTTTCTCTTGTTTGTTTGTGTTTCCTTGTGACCTCTTTGTGTTTGCTGTCAGGGTAAGGTCTACATATGGAGTGTGGCTGCGTCGTAAATTGTTGGTGTCCGTTGACATCAAATCTCAGTGGTGTCATTGTTGGGTATTCTATATTGTGGAGTGTTGGTCTTATTGTGACACGAGTAGGCGTCTAACGCCGAGTACCCTTCTATGTCGATATAGTGACTTCTCGTTCAATCATATGAATTCTAGCGAATGGATGCTTCACGCATAGGCTTATGGTGTTGGCCTTGTTCGGTTGTCGGGGTCTTAACGAATCTGTGGGAGGTTTCTCAACCTCACTGTTGTCAGACTTGCTCACATGAGTTGTTGTCAGCACGCTAATTGGCCAAGCTCTAGTTCTTGTTGTGCTCATGGGTGTTATGTGTTGCTTTGATCTTCTTGTGATGTTTACTACTTGATTTCTCTTTTCGGGGACGAAAAGTCCAAAGGTGGGAAGGTTGTGAGGAAACTCCCTGCGGATGAGTTTGTATGGTGTTGGCAAATGGGCAGTGGAATGTTAAACGTGTAGTAGTGTTTTGTTTGTGAGTTGTTCCTTGTAGTGGTGTTTATGATGTGAGTTGGTCTGTGACCTATGTGATTTGTAAAACGTACATGTTGGGGATGGGCGTATATGTCGTACACCGTCGTGACATGTGAATACTTGTGACAGGTGTTAGGTGAGGAGAACAAGGATTGTTTGTGAGTTTAGAATATGTGTTTCCCTATCATGCTGTGTTGTATTGGGTCTGTGGGTACGCGCCTTCATGTGTGTTATTGTGTGATATCTTCCATCGCGGGTATGTGAATGGTTGTGGGCGATGTGCATCAGCATGTGCATTATGGAAAGTGTATTGTCTTTTTGAGGACGACACGTCCTATGGAGGAAATATGGGAACGTGAATCCATGATGCGTGAGCAACACCCGAGTTGTTCGAGGACGAACAATCTTAAAGGGGGGGAGGTGGCTGTAGTGATGTGTTTTCTTGTGGTTCATGCTTTGGTGTATTTGTATTTCTACTTGTAAACTGGTATTTTTATTGAGATGTGTTTTGAGATTGCAAAATGTGTTTGAGATGTCCTGTTATGTTGTGTGATCCATCTGGGCGTTGTGGCTCACTGTCTTGCAAATGGGCCGCATGTGTTTGTTTTCCTTGCATGTTGTTTCTTTTCGAGGACGAAAAGTCTTAAGGGGGAGAGGATGTAATGACCCGTGTTTTGGGTAGAACAAGCTGGAATGAAGATGAACAATACCCTGGGCGAACGCTTGGGTCGAAAGGTGGAAGACCCGAAGATTTGGGTCGTAGGGTAGAAGACCGAGGGTCGAAGACCGAGGGTCGAAGTTCAAAGGTTTGAGGGTCGAAAGTTAGATCTTCGAGACAGATCTTTGAGGCCGCGTTTCCAGCGAGTCTTCGAAGGAGTGTTTCTACGAGTCTTTGTGGCTTGGTTGTTAGAGAGTGTAATGAACTCAAGTGGGAGCGTGTAAAGGCTGCGTGTGACAATGACCATGTTCGGATTGTGGGTATTTTGTCCTGTGTGGAAGCGGAGTGGTTAGTTCATGTTTTATTTATCAAAACTACGTCGTTTTGATGGTGTGTTTTATTTATCAAAACTACGTCGTTTTGATGGTGTGTTTTATTTATCAAAACTACGTCGTTTTGATGGTGGGATTTCATTTATCAAAATTACGTCGTTTTGATGGTGGGATTTCATTTATCAAAACTACGTCGTTTTGATAAGTGAGGTCTATTTAAAGAGGAGCTCTCTTTATTTTAGGTTTAGGGTTTTTGTTGTCAACCGCCGCACCGTCACGAGAGAGAGAGAGGGAGATTGAGAGAGAGAGCTCCAGTTCATGGCTATCGTTGTCATTCCTGTGGTTGGACGGCATTAGGCGTGGAGGCAAGAGCGTGGAGGATCTTTGAGGTAGGGGTTCTATCTTTCCTGGTCTGTTCTTGGGGTTAGGCCCTGTGGATATTTTGTAAAGTTTCCATTGTTATCATACTATTTATATGTAAATTCATATAGGTGTGATCTCCTATATGAATGTTGGCCTTCAATGGCATTTTGGTATGATTTCGACATTGAGTAGGCAATGCATGTTAAATGTTCGATAAAATGCATGTGTGAATCTGTTTGTGTGACAATGCCCGGTATGTGTTTGATAATATGCCAGGTAAGGCTACAATTGTGAGTTAGTAAAGGTGTGCATGCCAAGTGTTTGTTTTTATGCCCGAATGGCTGGGTTTGTACACTTGTGAACGTGTGCCCGCTAAGTGTTTGGTTTTATGCCTGAGTGGTGTGTGTCTTGTTTTGTGAAACCCGGTGGCTATGGAAGCTCGGGACTGTTTTGTGAAACCCGGTGGTTGTGGAAGCCCGGGACTGTTTTATGAAACCCGGTGGCCGTGACCCTGGGACTGTTTTGTGAAACCCGGTGGTTGTGGAAGCCCGGGACTGCTCTTGGAAACCCGGTGGTTGTGGAAGCCCGGGACTTGTTCATGTGCTAGCCTATGTGGCCGTGGAAATAATTGTGTTTGCTGATATAGCTTGCCATTATATTTGTTGAAATAATTGTATCACGACACTACACTTGTACACATGGCATGTAGATGCTAGGAGCATGGGATGGGTTGGGGAGACATGATCCCTCGAAGCTGTGGTTGCTCACCCCTCCTACTGTGTTTGGTTTTTCTACAGGGACCTACAGGCGTTAGGCGGGAACACCCAAGTTGGAGGCAGTTCTGTTTTGTGGCTTTGTTTATTATTATTTGAGTTTCGCTGTTTTTGTGTGAGCTTTGTAACCCCAGTGGGAGGATATTGTAATGAGGAGTTTTATGTAATAAAAGCATGTTTGGGCACTCTTGTATGTTTGGACTTAATAAAAATATGGTTTCTGTCTCTCTAAATATAAAATGTGAAGTGTATGGTATCCTGTGTGAGCATGTTGTATTCTATCCCCTTTATCCAAACTCGGGTAAAGGGAAGGTCACGTTCCGGTCTCCTCGGGTTGGAAATCCGGGGCGTGACACCAAGGCCCAAAGTGAACTTGTGGGCCTTCAGGTCCTCCTTTACCACAGTCTCGGGAGCAAACCTACTCAAGCTCCAGAACTCTCGCTCATACTCAAGTACCGTCCTTGATCCTTGTTTCAGGCTGCCAAACTCCTCCCTCTTCTGCCACCTCAAAGATTCCGGGCAGAACTCATCATGGAAGAGCTGTAGAAACTCCTCCCAAAGCATGAACTGTACCGCACGGCTCCCCGCGACACTCAACCACCACTCAGAGCATTCCCCTCCAGCTGTCGAATGGCCAGTCTCACCTTATCCTCCTCCCGGGATAGGAGAAAGGAAAACACATGCTCGATCTGCCTCAGCCAGTGCTCAGCTAACACTAGGTCCTCCTCCCCTTTGAATCGCGGAGGTTGTTCCTTTCGGAACCGTGTCACCACGTCATCCTCTGCACGAGTCGGTATGCCACTCAGCGAACCCTCATGCTCCCTTGGTAACTCCCCCACTGGTGGTGGCAGTGGCGGTGGTACCACCTGCTGTGCCGCCATCTCACGGCGCACCTCCTCCCGGACTTCTTGCCGGATACCCTCCCTCAGCTCTTGGACTTCCAGCCGGATGCCTTCTCGCAGCTGCGCCAGCAATAGTGCATGTCCTCCAATGGACTGCCCCGCACCCGGGCCCTCATGGGCAGATGACTCATCAGCCACTGCCCCGGACGCACGTGTCACTCTCCTCGGTGGCATTCTTACTACATGAAGTAAGAAGCACAAACGTCAGAACACGTTCGACTACTATCAAGTTTCACTACCTCTACCCCATTATCAAGTCAAGTAGTACATGGCATCACACACGTTTTACACATTGCACCAATCAACATCGCACACCGTTCAATTCATAGTGCACACAGCTCAAATAAACAAAAACCTTTCCTTGTAGTCATGCTCAAGGTACTTCAAGAAAAATCAGAGTTGCACAGTTCACACCTTATCACATTATTCGCATTTTTCTTTTATCACAATTACAATTTTAACGGTTATCCACACCTTCACATACAACAACTAATGCAACTAGTGCCCTAATGCCAATGCATACAAATCCTACCTCAGGTCTGGACTACCCCAAGTACACCTTAGAGGCTCCAAAAGGGCCGTGTTGATCAGGCATGACCCTCTAGGTTCCTCCAAAGGACTCAAGATAACCAGACCCGCCAACTACCCTAGACCAACTAGACCATGCTCTGATACCATATTGTCACGCCCCGGATTTCCAACCCGAGGAAACCGGTTCGTGACTCCCCTTTACCCACCCGGTGGGCAAGGGATAGATGTACAAAATCCAACACATTCATAATAATCTACAATAAATAGCAAAAAGGCAAACCACTTATCTTTATTAAGTTCCAAAATCCATTACATCATCTCCAATTGGAGTTACAATAGTCTCAACATAACATTTGACAAAACACTCAAATAACAAAAGGAGTAAAGCCACAAGGCAGAACGTCTTCCACCTTGGTGTTCCCACCTAATGCCTGTAGGTCCCTGTGAAGAAAACAAACACAGTAGGAGGGGTAAGCAACCACAGCTTAGTAGAGATCATGTCTCCCCAACCCATCCCATGCTCCTAGCATCTACATGCCGTGTGTACAAGTGTAGTATCGTGATACAATTATTTCAGCCAATATAATGGTAAGCCATCAGCAAAAACAAATATTTCAAATAGCCACACAAGCTAGCACATGAGCAGTCCCGGGCTTCCATAGCCACCGGGTTTCACCAAATAGTACACACAGCCACTCAGGCATAAAACCAAACACTTGGCATACACAACTTTACCAACTCACAATTCTAGCCTTACTGGCATATTATCAAACACATACTGGGCATTGTCATATAAACAGATTCACACATGCATTTTATCGAACATTTAACATGCACTGCCTACTCAATGTCAGAATCACACCAAAACGCCATTGAAGGCCAACATTCATATAGGAGATCACACCTATATGAATTTACATATAAATAGTATGATAACAAGGACGATATCCAATGGTTCATTCACCACAGGGCCTAACCCCAGATCAGGTACAAGAAGACAGAACCCCTACCTTGAAAACGTCCTCCTGCTCTTGCTTCCACGCTAGACGTTGTCCTCCCCACGCAAGACGCTCCGGCAGCAACCAGTAGCTCTCCTTCTTTCCCTCTCTCTAGCTCTCTCTCTCTCTCTCTCTCTCTCTCTCTCTCTCTCTCTCTCTCTCTCTCTCTGCGACGGCTGCAAAGGCTAGCCAAAAAGAAGAACCCTAAACCTAAGAGTCCTTCACCTCTTATATAGGCACACCAACATCAAAACGACGTAGTTTTGATTAAATGAATCCCAGCATCAAAACGACATAGTTTTGATTACACAAGTTGCAACCTTTCCGCATCCACACACGACAAAATATCCACAATTCCAACATGGTCCTTTGGGAAAAGATGATTAGAATAACAAAACCAAGGTGACAGTACAAAAATATGGTTGCACGCCATAATTCATACCATATCCCCAATTGGCGTGCAGGTCCAAATACCATGAAATTCTACCACAAGCTTCCTTGCATCATGTAGAAGGCTGGTATGCAGTAATATGCTTGCACGCCAATTGGTCCAATTGGCGTTCAAGGCCTTTGGCTCTGAAACTTCTGTGGAAGGTAGAGGACATCATTCTGAGAAACTTTAGTTCTACACGCCAATTAATTTGAGGCCATCTACTTGGTCAAAATAAATCTCCAAAACCTGACAAAACAGCCTAAAAACACCTATATATGCAAATAGCATCTTCCTAGGGCATAAATGCACGTTATCACTTGTCACGTGCACCTCCCAAAAGTCCCCTCTTGGGCTCATCTCTTACCTCAAACTTGTGCATCAACATTCAAGGTGTAGCTAAAGTGTGTGGGAAGGAAACTCCCTAAAAACCAACAATTTCCACTCACAAGGCATCTGTGGTTAACTTCTTACATGCCGCAAAACACGAGTCATTACAGGTTTTCTTGGGAGAGACACTCCGTATAGTTTTGGATTTTGTTTTGCCAGAAGAACCCTTTTTGATAAACTGATTTTTACTGATGTGAATTTGATTACATAACCAGTTATCTGAAAGACTCCAACACTCATAATGATAGTGGCCTATTTCTCTACAGATCGAACAGGCACTATGGTGTGAAGTTATAACAGGGGATACAGGTTTCTTAAGTTTTACAGTTTTTCTACTCTGTTCCCTATGGCCTAATCCTCTGCGAACGGGTGACGTGCTCTTGGCCCTAGATGCATCAACCTTAGCCTTTTCTTTGTTTCTGGGTGCTACAATTTCAGCTCTAACTTCAGCAGCCTTCCCTTCATCTTTTAGTACGGGTGCTACTACTTCGGGACTAGCAGTAACAACCTTTCTTTTATAGTCGTAGACTATGGTGCCACCTGAAACAAAACCATCCAACGGTTTAGATGTACTAACATGATACAAGTTGGTTAGTTTTGGAATGAAGTCCGGAGGGCACTCAGTAGCTTGTGCATTGGAAGTTGATTCAGAACCTAGGCCAGGTTTGACTCGGATATTGTCAGGATCAGTTCTGAACGTAGAAGCTATTTCCCCGGATTTTAGCCACTTATGATTTATTTCCTTTTCCTTTTCAAGTTCATTTTCAAGTCTCTTGAGATTTACAGTTAGGCCATTAAGATTAGTATTAAGCATATTATTCTCAGCTCTTAAATCACGATACCAAACTTCTTTACCCCTGAAGTCAGTTATGTCCTTTTCAAGTCTAGCAACAGTAATTTCAAGATGTTTGTTCTGACTTTCCATATCTTTGTACATTTGAGTAATTTTTAGTCTCTCATTCTTTTCATGATCACGTTCAGTAATAAGAGATTCTAATTTACTCATGAGCTCAGAGATCAAAGGTACCTCAGTATTTGTCATGAGGCAGACGTTCAGTTTAGGAGTTGGCTCATCATCCGAGGATTCCTCCTCTTCTTCCGAGCCACTGACATACTTTGTGACGAACGCCTTCCTCTTATTCTTGTTGTTGTCTGTGGTGGAGCGTCGAGGAGCAACCTTGTCATCCTTCTCAGCCATCGTGGATTTAGATCTACAGTCCTTAGCCCAGTGACCAGGTTTCCCACAGTTGAAGCAGTCTTGGGAAGTCGACTCCGACCACTCCTTTCTTCTAGAGGATGAGGAAGAGCCTCTTCTGAATCCTTTTATGCTTTTTCTCAGAAATCGTTTGAGGGATTTAACTAGAAGGGCTATTTCTTCTTCCATGTCCGAGTCAGAGTTACCTGACTCTTCCGTATCATCCTCACTCAGTATGCTCAGATTTTTCGTAGCTTTGAAAGCTACCCCCTTTTCTTTCTGAGCTATTTTCACATCTCAGTCAGTGTATTTAAACTTGACTTCGTGAGTCCGTAGCTCTCCATATAGTTCTTCAAGGGTAGCATACTGCCTGTTGTCTTTGGATTGCATCTGGAGCTGTTTGGAGTAATACCGATCCGGCAATGAACGAAAGAACTTGTCATTTATTTGAAACTGAGTGTAATGCTCATTGACAGTTTTTAGATCAAGAATGAGCTTGCCGAATTGCCAATAGATGCTTTCCAGGGATTCGCCAAGTTTATGATTGAAGCTCTCAAAATGCTGTCTGAGAGAACAGATAACATTCTGCATCTGAGACTGACTTCCTTCATATAGGATAGTCAATTTGTCCCAAACAGCTTTCGCTATTGTGCATCCCTAAACATCCGTAAAGGCTTCGGAATCCAAAGATGATGTCATATAGGCTAGAGCCTTTCCACTGGCATATTGCCAGGCTCTTTCATCGTTTGTGAATTCAGCATCTATCTTTGGTCTTCTTACTCTATTTTCTCCGATGGTCATCGGAATAGGAAGCTCTTGATCAAGGCATGGCCATATTAGATGATCATGACATGTCATGAACACCTTCCTGCGAGCTTTCCACTGGGAGAAAAGCTCTGGTATGAACTTTGGCGGTTTGCTCAGAGTGTAGCCAGAACTCCGTGGTTGAGGAGCAACGGCAACAACAGGTTGTGATGGATCAACATTTTCACTGCAACTTCGTTTAGGGATGGGCTCATGAGCTCCTCCGGAGTTGACACGGGTGTTGAATAGCATGCCGCTTTCTTCGGCCATTGAAAGAGAGAGAGAGAGAGAGAGAGAGAGAGAGAGGGATCTCTACTTTGAGCAGGTAGAACTTGCTCTGGTACCAGTTGTTGGTCCCTGGGAGCCTGGAGGGGGGTGAATAGGCTCTTATTAAAATTCTTTCTCACTCAGGCACAACACTAATTTTGGTTAAAAGAAATATTCGGTGCAGAAGATAATCAGATAGTGGAAGTATTTTGTTTTATTATCTAAAGATAATTACAACAAAAAGCATAGCAATTACAGCTGATTACAATAGTACTCTGTTTTTCAAGTCACACACACACTGGCTAGATTATATCTATTTTGCACATGTACTCGCGCGTATCTGTTTTTACAATGTATGCACGCACTTACTTAGATATACAACACTTCATATATATATAGACATCCTAGGAATCTATCTTGGAATTGTATTTTCTGAGTATTGTGTAAACATAAGTTCTTCTCGGAAAATGCTTCTACTATAACTTCTACGGATGTGGAGCTCGAAATATTGGAAGTATAAGTGTATTGAATTACTTCGCTTGATTCCAATTGCATTTGGGACTGCATCCACATCTCCGAGTGTTCCACGTGTAGGACAGTTTAGGTCTTCAATAAGTTTATCTTACATCGAGAAACAACGAGTTGATAACATAAATGCGGTATGAATAAGCTGAAGTAGCGTCTTCTTAGTCCGGTATAGATTTCCCTACTCGATATCAACGAAGCTCGGATCCTTACTCCGTGTCAGTTGTTGCTTACTCCGTGTAAATGAAGTCCTGAAATCCTTACTCCGTGTCAGTGCTTCCTTACTCCACGTGAAGTAGATATGCGGAATCCTTATTCCGCATCAGCGCTTCCTTACTCCGCATGAAGTAGATATGCGTAATCTTTATTCCGCATCAGCGCTTCCTTACTCCGCGTAAGTTCCTTACTCCGCTTGAGTGAAGGGTCCGGATGGCTTACTCCGTATCTGCGCATCCTTACTCCGCTTGAGTAATGGTTCAGATTCCTTACTCCGCATTAGTTGTCCTTACTCCGCACCAGTCATTTCTTACTCCGCTCGAATGAAGGACTCGGATTCCTTAGTCCGTATATTCTTTTCCTTAGACGGCTAGAGTGGAAAACTTAATTTCTTTCTCCGCAATAAATCTCTCTTACTCCGTACGAGTTATAGACTCGGATTCTCATTCCATATAAATTGACTTAGTCCAATTAAGAATAAAAATGCAGATTCCTTAGTCGTTTTGTCAAGTGATTAGTCTGCACAAAGGGTTCTTACTCCGGATGAAGACTTGGTTATTTACCAAGTGTTTGATGACACTCATGATAATCCGGATCAGGATTATATATCCTGTCCTTCGCTTTGCTCTCTGAGTGTAAGTCCAGTTTAGGATTTTATCTTCTGCACGCTTAGAATAAACATGAAACATCTTAAATCAAATTACATAGGATTTTTAACAACATCATCCAAATTATGGGTTTGATCCAACATTTTTAATTCTTGTTAGGCCTTGGATGCCTTTTCAATTCCTGTTAGGCCTTGGATGCCTTTTCAATTTCTGTCAGGCCTTGGATACCTTTTTAATTCCTGTTAGGCCTTGGTTGCCTTTTCGCTCTTTGTTACGCCTTGGATTCCTTTTCAATTTTGGTGAGGCCTTGGATGCCTTTTTAATTCCTGTTAGGCCTTGGATGCCTTTTCAAATCCTGTCAGGCCTTAGATGCCTTTTCAATTCCTATTAGGCCTTGGATGCCTTTTCCCTTTTTGCTAGGCCTTGGATGCCTTTTCAATTTCTATTAGGCCTTGGATGCCTTTTCACTTCTTGTTAGGCTTCGCATGCCTTTTCAATTCCTGTTAGGCTTCGAATGCCTTTTCAATTCCTGATAGGCCTTGGATGCCTTTTCCATTCCTGTTAGGCCTTAGACACCTCATCAAAATTGTCCAAAGTCCACCGACCTGAGAAGCCCCTTTTCACTCTTGGGGACAGACCCAACCATCGCATTTTACTCTTCCTCCATGCGTGGTAAGTCAGTTAAGTGCTCCAACCCATCCAAAATGATTCCCTTTTATCTTTGTATGCTGTTTGTATACAAACAGTGCACAAAGAGGGGCAACTATTGGACCCCATTTTGTCCAAGTTGGACATACTAACCCCATTTGTATATATTTGTTTGCTAATGCCATATACCTTGTAGAACAGGTCCTTAAGGATTCACCACTACCAAGGAATGGTTTGGAGTTTATGTTAGCCCAATTTACACAAGATGGATACACTAACACGAACAGGGAAGCCCAAATTTGATAACCTCTGTTACTAGCCCCTAAAGTACTACAAGACCAACACCAAGGAATAGAGGATGAAATTTGGAGATCAATGCACTTGACCGAGCTCAATTCCGATGTAAAACAGAGAAGTTATGGCCAAGACAATACACGTTGGAAAAAGTCAAACTTGCCAAATGATGGTCAATGCCCCTGGTCAAAGGGTCCGAAAATGTGACCATGCGAGGTTTTCTAAAATGACTATTTAGGAGAATGCGGAGCTTCCAAACAATCCTCCAAAAGTTCTTCCCTTTTGGCATTTTGGGTGGGGGTAAAAAGGTAATTAAAGAAGAGAAGATCATCAAAGTCAAATTCGGATTATCATGGTCAAATCCGAAAGATCAAAGTCAAATCCGAGCCTTCATTGATCCGGACTAAGCTTCCACTGACATGGAGTAAGGATCCGAGCCTTCCATTAATCCAGACTAAGCTCTTACTGACACGGAGTAAGAATCTGAGCCTTCCATTGATTCGGACTAAGCTCTCACTGACACGGAGTAAGGATTCGAGCCTTCTATTGATTTGGACTAAGTACTCACTAACACGGAGTAAGGATCCGAGCCTTCCATCGATCCGGACTAAGCTTCCACTGACATGGAGTCAGGATTCGAGCCTTCATTGATCCGGACTAAGCTTCCACTGAGATGGAGTAAGGATCCGAGCCTTCCAATTATCCGGGATAAGCTCTAATCATCCGGAATAGCCTTCCATTGATCCGGATCCAAGCCTCCACTGACCTTTGACCTTACCAACCTTTGATCTTCGTTGATTGGCTTATCCACGAGCTCGCTCACTGTTTCTTCACGGAAGGTGTTTGTATTACCTGTGCAGATGCTTTCCAATGCCTATCGGTCACATGTGCTCATATGAAACCAAAAGGGGCAATCATAGGCCGTCATTCCACCCGACATCAGATGGAATCCAGAAGTAAAAAATGTTGGCATGAATAATACATCAATAAATGCAGCAATAATGAGGCAATGTCCAAAGGCATTCAAAAGGGGGTCCTTCCCCTCGCGCCAAGAGTCTTCACCCCCAGAGACTTATACATCTAAGTTTTTTCCATTTGCATAGAACACCCGAATTTTTGCCCAGCTCTCTCCTTTTTCAAGATCAAAATCAAAAATCAAAAACACAAAAAAAACCCTCCTTCCCATATTCTCTCTCTCTCTCTCTCTCTCTCTCTCCCTACGAGTTCCCTTTCCAAAAACAATGCAAAAAAAAAAACTCCTTTTCTCACTCCTCTCTTATTCGGGTTCTGTTGCCCAAGTCCCAAATTCTTTCCCATTTCAATCAAAAAAAAACATATCCACCCTCTCTCACATTTTCTACCCAAAGCCTAAAAAAAAAGAAAATAAAAAAACTTTCCATCATCTTCTCTCAATTTCGTACACTGTTGTAGTCTCCAAATCCCAGCGGATTTCTATCATTTGCACTACTGAATTTAGTGATTCGGTAATTCGAGCAGGCGACTATCGGCATGGATAGTATTCACAAGGAGGTCCGATGTTGAAGCTCTAAAGTCGGTTCTATGCTTGTTCATTTATTATTGTTTATTTATGTTATATTTGATGTAATTCTTAGTATTTTCCTGTATTTTGTTTCTTTTTATGTTGTTGGTATATGTTGTATTTTCCTTGTATTTCCCTTCTAGTATGTGTTGTATTTGTTGTATATGTTGTATGTTGTAATATGTAAAGAATAATAAAAAAAAGAGAGCAAAGAGAGGCAAAAAAAGGATGAAAAAAAAGAATGAGTTGTTATTTGATTTGTGGATGTCGCTGTTATCACTCGTTTTCATCCGAGCCGAAACCAAATGATAAAATATACAGAGTCACCACCAACTGTTTTTGGGGTACAGTTGGATACCCTCTACTTGAGTAGGTCAAATGTGGTCTGCGTTACCAGAGGTAGATTCAGAAGTTTATTACGTGTCGGGAAGGTTTTAGCACCCCTACAATGCCCTTTCCGTACCTATCTTAGGAGGAAGAGGTTTCTTTTTTTTTTTTTTACTTAAAAAAAACCACATCTAATCTAAGTACTAATTACATATTAATTATTAAATTATCAAAGTATTATTTTAATTCATTACATGCTAATCAATTAATTAATAGTCTTAATTACTACTCACGTGCTAATTATTAAATTAAAAGTTAAAAATTAATTACTAAATTTAATTATCATAATCTAATTGCTAATTTTTAGTTATTTAAACTAAATTTTGAATATGAAACTTAATTATAAAAGTTAATTACTAATTTACTCAATTAATAATGTTATTTAGTTCATTACGTGTTATTACTATTTATATGTTAATTATCTAAAAAGTTAAAAGCCAATTACTAAATTTAATTACAGACTTATTGTGCTAATTAAATTATGCTAAAATATTCTAATTAGAAACTAGCTAGCTAATTATGCTAATTTAAGTATACTAATTATACTAAATTTAAAAATTAACTAGCTAACTAATGGTAAATTTAATTAAAAACTAACTAACTAATTATGCTGAATACTAATTATGCTAAATTTAATTACAAACTAAGTACTAATTTACTACACAAAATAATAATTAAAACTAAAGAAGAAAAATAATCAAAACCTGGAATAATGTAGGCCAAAAGCACCCTTCTCCCGAATGCCTCCTTTTTCTGTAAAAAAGAAAAAAAAGAAAATTAATTTGACTATAACCGCAGTTCTTTTTTAGAACCACAGTTAAGTTTACACTCTACTCTTTTTTTTTTTTTGAGTTTTGTGTAATTGATGGTGTGTTTGTATGAGGAGAAGACCCCTTTATATAGGAGTCATGGGGAGACAATTTTGCAAAACCTTCAATGTGGGACTTTTTTTTCTATTATTAATAATATTATATATTTTTAATAAAAAGTCAAATAAGGGGGTGCGGGTACTGTTCATGAATAGTACTCGGGTACTGTTCATGAACAGTACCCCCTGTATACTATTCATTTTTTAAAGACTATTAGCCACGATTGGCTGTTAAGATGTTTTATTTATTTATTTATTTAACCTATATATGCAAATATATACACCCATGTATAACACAAACATGCAAACTGCAATTTATTTAGGACTCTGTGGTGGAGATATTACATGATTCAACCTAAAATATATTCTGTGGTCATTGCCACTACATACAATAAGATGATAAAAGCAAGGGAAGGTATGAAAGCGCCTCCCAACATAGGATATACAATAGTGCAAGCCAGCACCAACACCGTCAGCACGCATGTCATCTAGTCAGCTATTTTTGCAGATAAGGAGGCAAAAAAAACGTGGAGAATTGAAGAAAAGAGTTTGAAGAGTGGTAGAGTGGAAGTTGTGTGAGTGAATGAGAGGAATGAGGGTGTATTTATAAGGCGGAGAAGTGACCGTTGTTGGAGAATATAGCCGTTGGAATAGTATCGTGACCGTTGGAACAATGCATAACCGTTAGAATAGTGCCATGACCGTTGGGATTTTTTTTGGTGCAGAAAATGCTGTTTGAAAAATAAAAATGTAGACACACATACGGGCCTAAAAATGCTTTACTTTTATGGTTTTAGGCTCTTTTTTTGTTTTTTGTTTTATTTATTTATTTTATTTTATTTTTTTATAATTAATGTCGCACCCTTTAAATTAATGGTCACACCTCTTTATTTATCTATACAAAGTAAATGACAGATATGGAATAACATAAAGTTGAAAATGAATATGTATATCCAACCTGGACAAAATGGGGTCCAACAGCTGCCCCTCTTTGTGCATTGTTGGTATACAAACAGTGTACAAAGATAAAAAGGAATCATTTTGAATGGGTTGACGCACTTACCTCTCCTACCTAGTGCTGAAGCTGGGTAGGATGTTATGGTTTGATTTGTCCCCAAAAATGAAAAGAGCCTAACAGGAATTTGAACAAATTTGACGAAGCATTCAAGGTCAAACGGGAATTGAAAATGCATCTAAAGCCTAACAGGAGTTGAAAAAGCATCTAAGGCCTAACAAAAAATGAAAAGGGCATCTAAGGGCGGACAGGAATTGAAAAGGCATTTAAAGCCAAACATGAATTGAAAAGGCATCTAAGGCCTAATCAGGAATTGAAAAGGTATCTAAGGCCTAACAAGAATTGAAAAGGCATCTAAGGCCTGACAGGAATTGAAAAGGCATCTAAGGCCTGACAGAAATTGAAAAGGCATCTAAGGCCTGACAGAAATTGAAAAGGGCATCTAAGGCCTCATAGGAATTGAAAAGGCATCTAAGGCCTGACAGAAATTGAAAATGGCATCTAAGGCCTGACAAGAATTGAAAATGCATCTAAGGCCAAACATGAATTGAAAAAGGCATCTAAGGCCTGACAAGAATTGAAAAGGCATCTAAGGGCAAACATGAATTGAAAAAGGCATCTAAGGCCTAATCAGAAATTGAAAAAGCATTTAAGGCATGGACAAAGGTAAATGATTATTGAAGAAAATTTCTAATGACCCAATATGGGCTCCCTCTGCGAGTTCACTTAAGGAGATTGCTCTATGAGGTTACCCGAAGAAGAAAGACTGTAGTTTGTTTGTCGAAAGGGTGCTTCTAGAGTTTGGAGAAATTACAAAGGAAAAATTTTATGGTCGAACAATGGAGGCTTTTAGGGCTTGGTTAGCTTGTTGTGGATGATCTATTGAGATTTTCAGAGCCAACAATGTTCCTAAAATTGAAGAAAATGCTGAATGCACGCTGATGTGCGATCACAACTTGTTGTCTCTCTTAGGTAAAAGCTTTCGAGGGTTTGGTGAGAAGCTTGCTGAGGATGATCTCTTGGGATCTGCAGAGGCCATAACGTTCCTGAAATTGCAGAAAATGTTGAATGTATACAAAATATGCATGGAATGCAATGTGATGTATGTAGGGGCTAAGGATTTATTTTAATGCTGCTGGAGAGTTTAGCTGACATCCCACTTGATGGGGAGCTCTTTTTCCTCTTTGGTTAGGGAGACCTTCCATCTTGAGTTGGGCATGGGCATGAAGTATTGGTTCTCTGTGGTTTTGAGGTGTTTGAGACAGGATGAGGTTGATGTTTTGAGGTTTTGTTCAATGGGATTGGGGTTCTTGATGTGAGATGGCCTTGAGGGTCCTCTAGAGGTGGCCCTTCCTGTACAATTTACCTGATGAATACATATGCAGTCTTTATCCACAGGTGGGCCTAGCAAAAAGACCTCCCCACCTTCGCTTGACCCTACTCATAAGGCAATGCCAAAGGGGCATACTGGGAATTTATAAACTCTAATTAAATGTCAAATACAAAAAGGATTTTTCTAGTTTAATTCCAAAAAACATACTTATATCATATAAAGTGCCACTTGTTATTATCCGATAAACAAAACCACAAGTCTTTAAAAGCATAATGTACAAATTTGATTCGAGTGTGCCTTAAGTATGACCAAGTCTTCTTCTGTTTGTTGCCGCTGCTTCTAGATTTCCACAGTTGGTAAAGGACCCTGTTTATATGGTTCTTTTCCCTTCTAGTTCTGCCCTTCATGATTTATTGTTGGCTTTGTATTTTACCTTTGGTGCCCTTTCAAGTTTTCAACAAGTCCGCCTTTGTTCTCTTTTCTCTTTTTGTTGTTTTTTTTCTAGTTGGAGCTTTGTATTTTACCCTTGGCACCCTTTCAGGTTTTCACCAAGTCCGCTCATTACCATCATGCCTAATTTCTTCAATGACTCATTGGGAATTGACTCAATTGGCAAAAGGGACATGTGATATGGTAATACGGCAATATGTATAAGTTGGAGATTGGGAGTGGTTCTTGTTGAGGGTATTTGGCTAATGTATTTTGGATGGAACTTAGCTATGGGTGTGGATGGCATTAGCTGATGTAATCTTCGTTGGGGGCGAAGAGCTTTATTTGATGTTTTTTTGTTTTGGTTCATGTAGCAAATACAAATTATATGGATGAAGGAGATGGCAGATGAAAAACAGATTGATCAAATTCCCAATTTTGACATGAAGATAGAATTTAAGCATAAAATTTTCTGATGGCATCACTATTCACCGGGTTAGGAAGCTTATCTTCATCCATTCCAGCCAGGACCAGTGCACCTCCTGAGAATGTCTTCTTCACAACATATGGGCCTTCGTAATTGGGAGTCCACTTGCCTCTATGGTCATGCTGAATCGGTAATATTTTCTTAAGAACGAGATCAACCTCTTGAAATATTCTAGGCTTCACCTTTTTATTGTAGCTGTTCATCATTCTCTGTTGATATAACTAACCTTTGCAAATGCTGCTAAGTGTTTGCCCTCAATTAAATTCAACTGTTCATAACGGCTTTCGACCCATTCTGCTTCTTTGAGTTGAGCATCCTTGAGTACTCGGAGGGAAGGTATCTCCACTTCGACAGGTAAAATTGCTTCCATATCGTAGACTAAAGAAAAAGGAGTTGCCTCAGTTGATATACGTATGGAGGTGCGATAAGCATGCAAAGCATAGGGTAGTTTCTCGTGCCAATCTTTGTATGTTTCAGTCATCTTCCTAATGATATTCTTGGTATTCTTATTGGCTGCCTCAACTGCTCCATTCATCTTGGGACGATAGGGCATCGAGTTGCGATGTTGAATTTTGTATTTGTCACACAAACTATCCATCATCCGACTATTCAAATTGGCAGCATTGTCTGTTATGATCTTCTCAAGAAGTCCATATCAACATATGATGTTATTCTACATAAATTTAAGCACCACGGCTTGTGTGACATTAACATATGATGCTGCTTCTACCCACTTGGTGAAACAATCGATGGCCACTAAAATGAAGCGGTGACTATTCTATGCTTTTGGAAATATCGGCCCCATAACGTCGATGCCCCAGACGTCGATGCCCCAGAGCGAGAATGGCCATGAGGAGACCATCACGTGTAGTTCGGATGGAGGTACTTGGATCTTATCGCAAAATAATTGACACTTAAGGCATTTGTATACATACTCAATGCAATCTTTCTCCATGGTGACCCAATAATAGCCCATGTGTATGATTTGTTTTGTTAATGTATGCCCATTTGCATGTGAACCACATTCTCCTTCATGAACTTCTTTCATTATCTGTGTCGACTCTTCTTTTGCCACACACCACAATAACATCATGTCATGATTTCATTTATATAAAATGGGACCATCAAGGTAATAATTGGATACCGACCTTCGGATATTTCTTTTATCAGACTCAAAGGCCTCTGTTGGGTACTCTTGCTTGAGCAAATACTGCCTAATGTCATCATACCACGGCTTTTCCTCGGTATTTCCTCCAATGGCCATACAATGTGCAGGAGTATCTTGTATACGGATATCGAAAGACTGAACTTCCAACTTTGTGTCTAGCCGAAGGAGGGAGGCTAGAGTTGCTAGCGCATCATGAATCTGATTGTATTCCCTGGTGTCACGGGGTCAGGTTTCCTACGCCTCTCAACCCATTGCAGCACTTTAGCCATTGATGGTTGAAGCGCACGTAGACTGGTTTCGCCCTGCCACTAGGCTCATCAGGAGAACGGTTCTAGTTCCCCACACCATGTATGCTTTTAACCAACCCCTCTCCTTTATGTAGCACGAATACATTCCTAAATCGTGTCACTAAGAAACGTCCCACTAGCACCACGCTGCTCGGGTCGTGACATTCTCCTCCACCCAATCCTCGCAATGTCCTCGTTGCGTTTGTCGACATCACTTCTCCGCAGGCGATGACATCATTACCTCGACGCCCTCCCACTCGCCCAATGTCAACTGGTGGGACATCGCTTCCCCCCAGGTTGCAACACCTTTACCAAGATGCTCTCCTGCTCGCCCAATGTCCAAAGGATAAGAGGCTTCCAAGATTGCTCCGACGCGCTCCTTCGTACTCCCTTGCCCAACTCTGTATCACACTCTAGGATACTCCAACTCTATGGACGCAAGGCGTGTAAGACACTATCGGTTGACTCACCTTTGTGAGCTCCCACCTTGGGATCACATTACTCCTTTACATAGCACGAATATATTCTTGAATCGTGCCACTGAGAAACGTCCCTCCAGCACCACGCTGCTCGGGTCATGACACTGGGCATATGCTAAAATGTGATGTCTTCAAATTGCTCGGCTAACTTTGCAACACACTTCCGATATGGGATTAATCTGTGATTCTGAGTCTCCCATTCTCCCCTTACTTGAAAAATGATAAGTGTAGAATCACCAAACACTCGTAATTTCTTGATTCCTTTGCTAATTGCTTCTTGAAGTCCCATCACACAGGATTTCGCTACATTGTTGGTACAAGGGAAGGTTAACTTTGTTGCCATTGGGAAATGTTCGCCTTTTGGGGATATCAGGATGGCCCAACACCGTGTCCCAAAAGATTAGAGGCTCCATCAAACCACATAGTCCACATGTCGGATACTTTGGCTGTAATGATATTGATGTGCTCATCTGGAAAGCTAATAGTCATTGGCTCATAGTCTTCTAGTGCTCTGTCTGCCAAGCAATCAGCTATTGCACTTCCTTTTACAGCTTTTTAAGGCATGTAGATGATATTATATTTCGATAGGATCAATTGCCATTTGGCGATTCTTCCAGAGATGGATGGCTTTTCTAAGAGATATTTAAGTGGATCATGCCTGGAGATCATCCATGTAGTATGATAAAGAGTGTACTGCCATAATCTTCTTGTTTCCAAACAAGGGCACAACATGTCTTTTCTAATGGTGTATAGTTCGCTTCATTGGTGGTGAACTTCTTGCAGAGATAATAAATGGCCTGCTCCTTCTTACCCGTAGCATCATGTTGCCCTAAGACACATCCGATTGATGATTCCTGGACCGTCAAGTATAAAATCAGAGGCCTATCTGATATTGGTGGGATCAAAATAGGTGGATTAGACAGATATTGCTTAATCCTGTCAAAGGCTTGTTGACACTTGTCATTCCAAACTTTTGGATTGTTCTTCCGTAAAGTCTTGAAGATTGGTTCATAGGTGGCTGTCAATTGTGAAATGAACCAAGCAATATAATTCAATCGCCCGAGGAATCTTCTAACCTCCTTGATGGTTCATGGTGGGGACATCTCTTGGATAGCTCAAACTTTATCTGGATCAATTTCAACTCCCTTTTGATTCACAACAAAACCCAATAGGTTTCCTGACATGGCTCCGAAAGTGCATTTTTCGGGGTTTAATTTGAGCTGATATTTCTGTAGCCTGTTAAAGAGCTTTCGAAATACTGTAATGTGATCTTTAGTGCTTCTCGATTTTGCTATCATGTCATCCACATAGACTTTGACTTCTTTATGCATCATGTCGTAGAATAGGGTCACCTTGGCTCGCTGATAAGTTGCCCCAACGTTCTTCAGGCCAAAAGGCATCACATTATAACAAAATGTGCCCCAAAAGGTCATGAATGTGGTCCTCTCCTTGTGTTCGGCAGCCATGCGAATTTGATTATGGCTTAAGAATCCATCCATGAATGAGAACAGATCATCTTTTGCTGTATTATCCACTAAAGTATCAATATGAGGAAATGGGAAGTTATCTTTAGGATTGGCCCAGTTCAGATCTCTATAATCGACACACATGCGGACTTTGCCTCCTTTCTTCGGTACTGGTACCACATTGGCCACCCATTCTGGATAGCGGGAGACACTTAGGAAACCTACATCCCATTGTTTTTTGACTTCTTCTTTGATCTTCAATAGCATCTCCGGTCTCATTCTTCTCAATTTTTGTTGAACTGGCTTGCACTCTGGCTTCACTGGTATGTGATGCTACACTATGTCTGTGTCTAATCCCAGCATATCTTGATATAACCATGCAAAAACATCTATGTAGCTTTTCAACAGCTCAATTAATTGCTTCTTGATGTCGGCAACGATCAAGGACCCCACCCTCAACTCTTTTGGTTCGGATGTCGTCCCTAAATTCACCGTTTCTATTGGGTCTTCACTTGGAATGGATAAGCGATCGTCCCTGATAACTGCAATATTTGTCATTAAATTTGTATTTAATTTATGGGCTTTAATTTAATATTTTATTAAATTAATGTATTTTTATAATAGTTTCCTTCAATTTTAATTATTTACGTTTTAATTATTTTTATAGATTTAATATTAATTTTGGTGGTTTTTAATGTGAAATTAATTATTTCAATTTTAGTATTAATTCTTTGGGCTTAATTTTAGTGGATTGATTATTTATTATGATTACATATTGTATTTTGATATTGTATATTAGTATTGAAGCAATGGTTAATGTAGCAACAAATTAAAGCATCGTGTAGGGAAAGAAATTGTCACGCCCCGGCTTTTCGGCCCATAGAAACTGGGTAGTGAATTCCCATGCCTGCACCCAAAGGGACAAGTGGTTGGTGAGAACACCGAGAAAGGGACCTAGGCATGGGTGCCGTCCCTAAAACCATATCACACATATACAGAAATCTCATTTCAAATCATCATACAAACACACATACATACATGTTCTTTCTCCTACGGGATTATATCATAGTTTTTCTAATCTAACAAAACAAACAAACACACACAAGTTCTCTACCTCTGGTGAACCTCCTAGCTCCTATAAGCACCTGAAACAAACAAAAACAAACACAACAGGAGGGGTGAGCAACCACAGCTCAGTAGGGATCTTATCACTTTACACCCTCAACTCAATACATGTTCAAAGAATAACCATACAGACAACAAATGTCAGGACACAGCCTGAAGCAAACTAAAATCAGGGAACATATTCCTTATTTTTAACATCCAACGCTCCAGACAGCTCTTACAACGTATTGGTGCCATCACTGAGTGCCAAGGGATAGGTATTCCAATCTGATACTGCCGCTCTGCAGGACACGCTGCTCAACCACCTCGGGTTGAGAGGACTTTCGATATCATGGAACACCTTCCTAAGGACAAACAAGCTCTAACACCAGCATAACATCTCAGAGGTCTCTACCACTTGTCATCAGAAGCCTCACAACATCCCATCAATATAACATTATACTAGGATATCCTCTCCTCATCAGGACTCGGTATGTTTTCCCATCATCCAAAATAGAATTATCAACAAACCACATCAGCAGGATAGCCTATCCTATCCACACAAGGACCCAGCATATTCACCACAATCTTAAACAGGATCCACATCACATAGGGCATAGCGTCCATGATCCTTCACAAGATCATATCAACTCAACAAGCTCATCAGGCCTTAACCTCACCTAATAGGGTAGATCACAAACCAAGGAGGGCCTTAGCCACTTATCACATCCACGTAAGGGTACATCTGCACTGAGCTTAACTCAGCTCAAACTCAACCACCGAATATGCCACCGGGCACAATTGACATCTCACATGGACTTAAGAGTCCCATATGTTACATAGATCTCACACACAAGTATACAAGTGAGCATAACATATCACAACAGACCCAAAGGTCCCACACAGTACACATAAGTATATGAGCTAACCATAACCATAACCATCAACATACCATGAGGCTCTCAAAGTGTCGACCACCCGCACCACCCCTTCGACGCCTTAGCCATCATGTCCCAAACCATAGCATCAAACCAGCCACAATAGTTTCGTCACACAGCTTCACTAGGCTCAGTCTTTACCTCTTATACACAGTATTTCCTCTCAGGAACAGTATGACCTCTCAAGCATAGGATTGCCCCTCGGGCACAGTATTGCCTCTCAGGCACAATATTTTATATTACCTCTCAGGTACATTGCATCTCAAATACATTACTATATTACCTCTCAAGTACATTACCTGTCAGGCATAGTATAGCCTCTCAGGCATCGTATTGCCCCTCGGGCACAGCATTACCTCTCAGGCATAATATTTTATATTACCTCTAAGGTGCATTACCTCTCAGGTACAGTATTACCTCAGGCCCTGCCTTAACTCTCAGGTACAATATTACCTCTCAGGTACATTAATGTATTACCTCTCAAGTATATTCTTGTATTACCTCTCAGGTAGAGTAGCCTCTTAGGCTCTGAACACCTCTCACTTCCCAGGCCCTCAATAGTAGCCTCCTAGGCTTATCAAGGTAACCTCACAGGCCCACATGACCACTTGAGTTCATAACTCTATCATCATGTCTTGACCAAGAGAGAGGATTTTCGTAGAAGTTATTTTCTTGAAATAAAAAGTCCCAGCATTGGCTCCTCATACCATAGATGAGATAATCTGATTTTTGGGGATTTTTCTAAGAGGTCTAACCCCACTTTCCAAAAAGTTACCACTATGAAAAACTGCATATTTCTGGGATTTTACACTAAATCCCATTTTTCACGTTTTGAAGGAGTAGGAATTTGATTTTCTAGTATTTTTCTTTGAATCCAAATGGGGGCTATTTCCTTATTTACATTGTAATTTAAATATAATACTTTACTTAATTGTTACAATGTAAATCAATACAGGCACCCTAGTAACTTACATTAGCAACTACACTGTCTAACTGCTCGAGACACCCTGCTCGAAGCTCTGCTCGACGTTGCTTGACACTCTAAGCTCGAGCAACATGCTCGAGGCTCCCTGCTCGAGGCTTCTGCTCGATGCTCTACTCGACACTCTACGCAAAGCTAGCCTCGAGTAGTTCCCCAGTCGCGAACTATCGACTGCATTCTTCCCGATTTCATCCCGAAATCCAATTATACCCGTTCAATCTCCATTTTTAAGCACTAATTCATCCCCCAAATGGCTTTCTAACTCATCCTAGCCATCTTAGGCTACCAAAACAACATCAATTCATACCAAAATAACATAAATTGAGTTTCTCAAACTCTAGGGTTCATACTTCCAATTCCTCGAATTGGGAGTTAAATCACATGTTTTAGCTACTCTAGCAAGCATAATTAACGATATAAGATGAGACAAACGAATCCCTACCTCGACTTTGGTCGATTTGAGCTCCGGATCATCAATTTCGCTTTCTCCCTGCTCTTTCTCTCTCCTCTCCTCTTTCTCTCTCTAGAAATGCAAGCACGTATGATAATTAGGGATTTGAGTTCTTCACTGCCCTATTTATACTTTCCCACATTTAATTCGTTAAATATCAAAATTACCCTCATAGGGTCCAGACTCCAAATCAAGCCTAATTACTATCAAAATGCTTTGTTTGATGAGTACATCACTGTACTGAGGTTTCTTTTCCCAAATAGGGCCTCGAATACAAATTCACCTGACTACACTACAAAAATCCCAAAATTAGCTTTTCGGGGCTCCGACTCCAAATCGGGCCCACTCACAGTCAAAATGCTCTATTCGACGCATACGTCGTCGTATTGATATGCACATCCCTCGATGTAAACTTCATCACAAGGTTAACTACCGGAACCCCAAACACGGGTCATTATAGAAATTGCTCCATATTATATATTGGGTGGACCCATGCCATTAATTCATTGAATTGTCTTTTGGGAAAAAAATAGAAAACCATCACAAGAAGGAAAAATGCTACGTGGGAGAAGAGAAGGAATTTAATGAGGTGGGGCCAGTTTTGATTAATTAGAAGGGAATTGCTTTAAATATTTCCTGATGGAGTAAAAAGGAAACCGTTTATATTTTTAAGAGACCCATGTGAACAACTCTTTGGCCGATCCCTCCATCACGCCGTCTCCATACCCTTCATCACACCCAGCATAGTGTCGCTACAGCAATTCCCATATCAGGTAGGGCCTTCGATGAGACACTACAAGACTGTTCCTGTATTTCATTTTCTATGAATTAATTTTCTATATTTGATTTAACTTCAAACTTCAATTGTTATTTTGAATCTTGGTTCTTCAATTTAATAATTTATTTAGGTGCTATGGTTTGCAATTCGTTCCTCTATTTGTTTTAAATTCTTTATAATTAATTTACGATTGTAGTTAATTGTGGATTGTTTAAAGCATGATTTTTAATTGTGATTAATTCGTGATCTACTGATGACCTTATCCAACAACTGTGAGAGCAACAACAATTTGCTACCATTCAATGCCGATTAGAGAGGCAAAGTGAGGAGATACATGATATATAGACTTGGCTACAGCACATGAAAGTTACTTTCCTTGAGCTCAAAATTCAAAATAAAGAGGAAGGTGTGTTTGCTCAAGCTACCCTAATGGAGCATCAAGAGGATGAGATGGAGCCACCACTTGAGTATCTTCCCTATATTTTGGGAGAAAGTGGCCACATTCTAGTGAAGGACACTATGTTTGTGAAGATGTCCTCAAGTGTGCACTTTGAAGAGTTCAAATGGCTAACACCACCAATCCCTTATCCTGATGTGGTTTATGAATGTGCTAAAGTGTATACTGCAAGGATGAAAGCTTATAATTCGATGGTTGAGCCTCATTTGAAGAAAGTCTAGCTATAGACTTTAAATAGAAGCGCTTTCGGGAGGCAACCCGATTTGGTTTTTTTATTTACGTTATTTATTTTTGTTTTTGGTGTGTTTTGTTTTTTCTTGTTTTTCTTAAAGTGTGCAGGGCAATGCCAACCATCCCCTTAATTTTTATTCTCTCTTGCTGAAGCCTAAATGACGGAAGAGCCATGTACATCACCGCGAGTTGAAATTGATTCTTTTTTTCATCCCTTTATATTTTTCTCCTCTTGTGTGCTTACTTTTGAATGCATTGTGGACACTTCATGTTTTAAGTGTGGGGGAGGGAATATAGTAAAAAAAATTGTGTTTGTTGTACACTTGAACTATTTGTGCTTATATTAGTTCCAATTTGAGTTTATTTGATTATGCATTATTTGAATAATAACTGAGAATCTTGAGTAGTTAAAATTAATTTGTCTAGTATGGATACCCACACTGTTCACAATTAGAATTTTTAGCTTTTGTACTTGATTCATTTAGCTTGAATTTATGCCTTATGTGATAAATGCAAATTGTAGAAATCATTATATTAGCTATTTTTTAGCTATACTTGATCATTAATGTTATATATTTTGACATACTTTAGATATCATTACATGCTGCTCATGCCTCCACTTAAAGTTTTTCTTGCAAATTGGGACTATTTTGAACTAAACTTGTGTGCTTAAAACAAAAGAAGAAAAAAAAAGATTATGGATTGTGGGGATGCATAACTCATCAAAGGAGAAAGGAGCATAAAATGTACTCTTTGTAAAGCATTGTAGTACATCCACACTATTGTCCATTATATGAAAAATAGAATGATAACAAAAAAACTATATATTGTGAAAAAAAAAGATAAGAATTCATTTATCTTATATCTTGTTTAGTTCCTTATGCGTATCACCGATTTGTTTTATTTTTAAGTGTTGATATGGTACATGGCATGACGTTTCAAGTGTAAAAAAATTATGATATTAATTTTTAAGCATGTTTTTTCAAGTTAATTGATTGAGGACTACATATTTGTGTAACTTGATTAAGTGCTATGAACGAAGGTTTAAATTGAGAAGGCATGGAAATTGAATAATTTTGGTGCACATACCCACATCCATCCTAGAACTTGATTCGTGATACTTGAGTTATTCTCTTTATATATTTAAATTTGCATGATTAGATGATCTTTATTTTGGTGCTTAATCTTTCTTTTTGTTCGAGGACGAACAAAGTTCAAGTGTGGGGGAATTTGATAACTGTAATATTTGTCATTAAATTTGTATTTAATTTATGCGCTTTAATTTAATATTTTATTGAATTAATGTATTGTTATAATAGTTTCCTCCAATTTTAATTATTTACTATTTTAATTATTTTTATAGATTTAATATTAATTTTGGTCATTTTTAATGTTAAATTAATTATTTTAGTTTTAGTATTAATTCTTTGAGCTTAATTTTAGTGGATTGATTATTTATTATGATTACATATTGTATTTTGATATTTTATATTAGTATTGAAGCAATAGTTAATGTAACAAAAAATTAAAGCATCGTGTAGGGAAGGAAATTGCTCAATATTGTATATTGGGTGGACCCGTGCCATTAATGCATTGAATTATCTTTTGGGAAAAAAATAGAAAACCATCACAAGAAGGAAAAATGCTATGTGGGAGAAGAGAAGGAATTTAATGAGGTGGGGCCAGTTTTGATTAATTAGAAGGGAATTGCTTTAAATATTTCCTAATGGAGACAAAAAGAAACTGTTTATATTTTTAAGAGACCTATGCGAACAGCTCTTCAGCCGATCCCTCCATCACGCCGTCTCCATACCCTTCATCATGCCCAGCACAGTGCCACTGCAGCAATTCCCATATTAGGCAGGGCCTTCGGCGCGACACTACAAAACTGTATTTTATTTTCTATGAATTAATTTTCCATATTTGATTTAACTTCAAACTTCAATTGTTATTTTGAATCTTGGTTCTTCAATTTAATAATTTATTTAGGTGCTATGGTTTGCAATTTGTTCCTCTATTGTTTTAAATTCTTTACAATTAATTTACGGTTGTAGTTAATTGTGGATTGTTTAAAACATAATTTTTTATTGTGATTAATTCGCGATTGCAGTTAATTAATTTTGAGATCTGAAGATAATTTTTTGTAGTGTTCGATTTGGTCTTCCGAATGTAAAACATAATCATTCCTAGGATGGGTACGAGTTCAAGTCTGATTTCTAATGCGAATTCATAATTTAATTATAATCATGGAGTCTTAGTTTAATTGAATTATGGAGCCTTAAATATGTTATTCAATCTTTATAAGATAATGATAAATAATAATTGAAGTGAGAGGTTAAATCAACTGCATCTTTAGTTAATTAATTTTCTTTACATATTTAATTTTATTTAAATTTCACACAAAATCCGTCCAATTTTCTAACTTAGCTTTTCTTTATTTTTCTTGAAGAATAAGTTGAATTAAATTTTATAAGTCCTCCGGGTAGTGAATGACCTATGTTAGCCCTATGCTATACTTAGTTTAAATTTTATTTGGAGTGCGTGTGCGATAAATGCCCTTTTTAGTCCCTTTTCAATAGGCGTATGATCTCTCCCGGTAGCTCAGGTGTCTCCTCTACCTCATTTTCATCAGCTTGAAACACTGACTGCTCTCAATTTGGACTTTGGTCAAACCTTAGGCATCTCATTTCGCTTTCGCATACTATGTTTTCATTGACATCGTGATACCTGCTTATAAGAGAATTACAAGTTGGTAACCAAATATGATATGCATATGTCATGAATGGAATGCACCATGAAAGATTTGAAAAAAGTACATTTTATTGAAAAGCTTTTAATAAAAATAAATGTTCATAGCTTCAAAAGACATTGAAATAGAATACATTAAATCCCAGTGACCCCTTAAGCATTACATTATAGGGAGGTCTAGGCTGGTCCAATTGTTCAATGGCTGGTTGGGATCCTCTCGCACCACAAGAATCATCTTACTTAGCACATGCTCGTCGATATCCAATACTGCTACAATCTCAGCCTCAATCTCAGCTTGGCTCTTGTGGATAAACCTTCCACTCCGGAATGAAACACATAAGGGGGGGGGGGGGGGGGGAAGCTCCTCTTTTCTTCTTGTACCGGTCATTTCTGCAATTTTGCCCACCTGATTTCCTTCTTTTTGGCAGCCACCCTCTGTCTATCAGCTCTAGTAGGTATGTAGCCCAACCCAAATTTCTCAGTATTTTCTCGGATGGTTAACGGCTTTTGAATCCCTTGAGCTTTCAGGCCTAATCCTTGCCGTGGTTTATACCCTTACTTGATCATGGTGGCTATAGTCATTCTTATAGCCTTCGAGAGATAATAGTCTGGGGTAGAAGCGACATTTACGATCTCAAAAGCATGATAAGAACATTTTAGAACATCCTTGTTGTTTTCAATATAAGCGACTGATGCCGGCTTAGTAACGAGGAAACTTGTTTCCCCAGAGATGCAAATGAGTTGCTCTCCCATCAAAAATTTCATCTTTTGGTGGAGACTTGATGGCACTGCTCCTGTTGTGTGGATCTAGGGTCTTCCCAACAAATAGCTATAATTTGGCGTAATGTCCATCACCTAAAATTCCACCGTAAAGGTAGCTGGTCCAATCAGGAGTAGAATGTCTAGAGTTTCCACCACGTCACGTTTTCCTCCATCGAATGGTCGTACATTCATTGTATAGGGATGCATATAGGATGTATCGATTGAAATTTGTTGCAGTATGTGTAAGGGCATAATGTTCGAGGCAGAGCCATTGTCAATGAGTACTCGGGCTATAGTGTGCTCCTTACATTTGACAATAATACGCAGAGCTTTTATGTGCTCCTTCCCTTCCTGTGGAAGCTCATCATCTCCAAAGTTAATGACATTGTTGTTAGACCCTATTTTGTCTGTGTTGGACACATTTTATCAAATTTAATTTTCCTTTTATGTCACTTCGGTTTGTTGAAATTTTGCAGAACGACGGAGTCATGACCGTTAAGCCACAAATGCCCGATTTATTCAAGAAAGGCCTCTAACTGCTAAAGAGCTAGTCCTGGGCGATAGAAAATCAAATTTGAAGATCAACGCCTTCGATCACGCTCGATTCCGAAATCAAACGAAGAAGATATGATCAAAATAGCGTTCGGGCCGCCATTAGGGGTCAAAACAGTAATTGACTTTTCAAACGGCACTCTGGATCATGTCACGAACCTCATTTTCGTATTCTACTCATCGTTTTGAAAATTTTGACATATATATTGTATATATTCGTTCATGGGGCTTTTTTTTTTAATAAAAATCAAAAATAAATTCATTTTCGGTAATAAATAATCACAGTACAAGCTTGCTGTAAAAATATGATTGTTTTCAAATAAAATTGACACGGGGTCGCTCGTCATGATGCCCTAAGTCCAAAAACATTTTTTTTCGAGGGGTTTTGAAATCCGGTTTGTCCTGCTGATCCCAAAAATCGAAAGATGTCAGTTAAAAACCAAAAACAAAAAAAACTTTTGTTTTCCCGCCCATCTCCAGGCCACGTGTCACAGTTTAATGGGCTAAAAAACAAAATAACAAAAATAAATAATTAAAACAAAATAAAGAAAACAAAAACAAAAAACAAAAAAAAAACCAAATAAAAAAATGCAGCCACAAATCGCGTTGATCTTATCTTCTCTACCTGTCCCATTCGTCTTCTTCCTCTCTCTCTCCCCTCCCTGTTTGTCTTCTTCGCCAGGTCCGCGCCACAGCCGCCATGATCGTGGAGGACCACCTCGCGCCCACTGGATGCAGCTTAACCGGCTCGCCTAACCCAACCAACCCTCAACTACGGTTCTCCCTCTCTCTCAAACCAAACTAGCCTGCTGATAACCTTAACCCATGTCCGATTCAACGCCACCGCTTCAGTCCTCATCTCAAACTCTAGCCCCCACGCCTATAAAACCCCCAAAATCCAGACCTTGTCTCTCTCTCTCTCTCTCCCGTCCCTCTTTGGCGCACACCAAACCCATCTCCCCGGTTCCTCATCTCACCGAAAAAACCAGCACCACCCTCCATTGTTTCCTCCTCCCCTCTCGGATCCCCCTCAATAAACTCGCCGCTTGCACCTCTCCTTTCCCTCTCCTCCTCCGTCTAAAAAAAAACTCGGCTCTTGCTGGTTAACTCTTTGAAAAGTCACCATCCCCTCCTGGGTTCCTCTTCTCCCCAGAAAAAATCAACTCGCCCTCATCACTCTCTCTGGCCAGCCCCCATAAATCCGGTACTACCACCATCGCTCCTCATCCCTCTTCTCTCTCTGACTTCCTCCCTAAAAAATCCAAACGCACCGCCCATCAAAAATAGCCCATCTCTCTTGGCGCCGAAAACCCAGAATGAAGCCTCCATCATCATCTCCTTTCCCCAATCAACTGGTTCCCTCTTTCTCCCAATCCGAAAATGGCACCTTACTTCCACCATCGCTGTACCTAGAGAGCCCTCGCTCACCTCGGCAGACCATCCTAACGGCCACCACCAATATGGAGTATAGTCGGTAGCCCAACACCAAAGCCTTAATCGCGTTCCAAGTCGGTCGCCGGCGTTGATGACAGTCCCAGCTCCTTTGGGCGTTACCACACTAGGCCATTGTCGTCTCTGCCAGGCCATCCACTCATACAACCCGTCCTTTCACTATTACGGAATCCAAAAGCGTCCAACTGTTGCTTGGACAATCACGAAGGGACATTGGGGATTGAAGACGCAACCAGTTGTGTATGTTTTCTTTTCTGTTTTTTTTGTTTTCTTTCTCGGGTTTGTGTGCCTTTTGCTGCTAGTTTTGTTGTGGAAAGTTTGGAGACATGTTAGTCTAGTCTAGTTTGCGTCTCTCTGGGTTGGTTCGGTTTGTGACTAAACAAACACGTGGTCTTGTTTTTGCTCATTAGTTTGGCTTGGTTTGTAGTTAAACAGACATTGTGCTTGAAATATTTGGTCCGCTTTGTGCCTTATTTACTTTATATCAAACGAGTGACTGATTTTGGTGATTGGGTTTGTGTTTTGTTCACTGTGGTCTGGTTTGCAAAAGAGTGTGCACGCGGTCTTGGTTTGTGTTTTGTTTTCGGTTTTCTCTGGTTTTCAAACAAAGAAACTCCTCACGGTTTTGGGTTTAACCCACCCCTCGCTTCCGTATCTTGAAATAGGAAAAAAAAAAGAGAAGGAAGAACGAAAATTATTTTCAACCGCAATAGAACTAATTTCATATTTGATTTTATATTTGGTTCACTTGTGTGTTCTCTCTTTTGCTTATCCAGATTTTTGCCCCAACATTGTCCGTTGGCCTGTCGTCATGACCCATGTTTTCAGTAGTTAGTTGATGATTTCTGGTGTGAAAGATTTGCTCAAACATTTTTGTTTATTCACTGCTTATGGGGGTGCTGGATCCTTAAATTGCTAAAATGGTTTTCCTAAAATGGTTTTCAATATGATATACTGAAATGGTTTTTGGGGTCACATTTATCTGTTTAGTTGATTGTTTGGGTTGTTAGGTTCTTTGTGTAGTTTTCTACTTGGTTCGTTTGAATTATATTTTTATTCTCCTCTCTTACATTTTGTTTATTTTTATTTACGCTTGATCTGTGATGGCTGTTTGGTGGGATGAGAGCTGGCTTTAGTCCACGCCTTGGCACCCTACTTGGCACGAGGGTTATTCTACTCTACTCTCTACTTTGTCAATGGAGTTGACCTAGTGCGGCTATATGGACCTGTCATTTATATTAGTTTCATTTCTCTTTTATTTATTTATTTATTAGTTTTAGGAATACGTGTTAGTCCCTGTTGGCGTGAGAACAAGCGTTAGCTTTGGGCCCTAGAAGAAATGTTAGATTTGGGTTGATTTTATTATTATGGGCTTTTGTCCAAATTACTTGTAATGTTGTAAACCAATTGTATAGTGAAATATAGTGAAAAAAAACAAACAACAAAAAAAAAAGAGAAAGAGAGAAAACAAAAAGAAAAAAAACTTGAGTTTGCTTTTTGCTTTGTGGATGGCATTATCACACACTACACATTAGCATTTATTTTAGTTATGTATTTTTAATCTTTCTTAAAAAAAACTTTTTAGATGATAGAATGTTTTCGAGCAAAAAAAAGAAAAACAAACAAACAAACAAACAAACAAATGTTTAAAAAAAAACAAAGAAACAAAGAAACAAAAACAAAAACAAAAAAAGGGGTTTTGGGATTTCAAACACTTGTCTTTTAATTCTTGAAGCACTTGTGATTTTCGCAATACTTGGACCTTTTTTTTACACTTTGGATTTACAAGCACTTGATTTTTTACGCATGGCCTTTTCCTTTTGTTTTCTTTTTTTTAGCTTTTACCTTAGCATCATTATGCACATTTAGTTCAAAAATATACATATCTAATTAGCATTTAAACTTAGAAATATAAATCATTCAATTTTCTTTACTTTTAGATAACTTAGATTTAAGTTTAAACTTAACCTTAGGATCTTTTTTAGAGACTTAGGATAAACTTAATTTGAACTTCAACAAATAAGTCAAAAATGAGAAAAATCAAAATGCTAGAATTCTCTTTGGATACTTAGGACAAATGGGACTTAATTTTACTTTAACAAATAAAAGGAGTAGACTTTTAGGCCATTTCACATCACTTTTAGGCTAATTAACTTTAGGTCAAACAATTAAAACAAATTAGAAACCTACTAATTTTAAGATAGGTACCGAAAGGGCGTTGCGGGGGTGTTAGTCCTTCTCCACGCGTAACAAACTCCCGAGCCCATTTCCAGCAGCATAGATTAATTTTCGATTAGGTGGCCAACCGCACTCCAAAAACGATTGGTGGCGACTCCGTATTTTCATCACCATTCGTATGAAGGTTGGGGGGAACCGCACCCCAGAAGCAGTTTCCCTCCCGAATGAAATCCGGTGATGACAGCTGGCAACTCTACTGGGGATAGTTAGAGAGTTAGGCCTAGGATTAGGATTAGGAGGTTTATTCTTTATTTTAAATTAGTTTTATTCTTTCATTCTTTATTCATTCTTTCTTGAGTTGATTTATTTACTATGCCGTTGTATGATAGTTTTGATTTATGCGCTTTGATACCATGATAGTCATGTTTTACCGCTTTTCCTAAATCATTGCATTCATGCATAAACCCTATACCCGGGTTTCTATTATTAGGGTGCCCTGCGCGTTGATCATTATCCGTAAAGGGACCCCAGACTCCTCACTCAAGGCACGTCCTTTTAATGCCCCCCTTCGGTAAATCCCATGGTGTATGAAGCCCTCTAGAGAGGAAGCTTGGGGACTAACAAATAAGATAGGATGAAAATTCATGGCCCATTAGGGGCACACCGACCCACATGTTGTTTGCTTATTTTAGCATTCCTTTTTGAAGGATAGGTTCATTCACATTAAATCATGTTGTTTTATTACTGTCTTTTTTTTATACTATCATTTGTGCTGTCTTTTTACTAACTTTGTTTTACACATTTGTTTTCACTAACCTTGTTTTTATGTGAATTATATCATTATTATTGTTTTTTTCCTAATCGTGTTTTATTCTTCATATTAATCATACACTCTAGGACACATTATCTTAACATTCATCATAAGTCCACCTAAGATTTGTGTTTCATTCCCTTCCTCATATATTTTTTCGGTCACATAGACCACCTCAATGCTATATATTTAGGTGTCCATTCAAGCATTCATTACGCAGTTTTGGGATAGGTGACATTAGTCCTCATTAGTCCATGGGTGCCTATGTCGGGTATATCTTTATGCTTTTCACATCTACTGGTACATAAGATACTTACATTTTCATAGTACCGACACTTAGGACACATGTTATGCTTTCATCGAATCATGTAGATCCATGCATGCCAATAAAACAAAAATATCAGAACAAGATCAAAAATAAAAAAATAAAACACTGCAGTCAATCATGTCATTGTAAAAAAACAAAAAAAAAACAAAAAAAAAGACAAAAAAACATCATCATCTCACATCATGTAGTTTTATGTATGTCAAAAAAAACAAATACAAACAAAAAAACATCAATAAATCATGTCATAATCACGTCATCATATCCATGCATGCATGCCGAAAAAAAATCAAAATCAAAAACCCAAAGAACCAAGGAAAAACAAAAAAAATCAATAAATCATGTCATGTAGATTCATGCATGCAAAAAAAAAAACAAAGAAAAAACCCAAAGAAAAAAAGAAAAAAATCATCATGTAGTTTCATGCATACATTCATAATAAAATGGGAGCTTATTATTTTACTGATTCATCAGAACCAATTAGAAGCGAGTAGCAATCTTGGTCCATGGCAAAGAACATAGAAGCAAAACTAGTCAGTTTGGAACAGGCCCATCAAGAAGCGTACAGAAATCTCCAAGATTTGCAAAGGCAAATGGACCGTCTGACAGAAATGATGTCGAGATTAGTCAGAAACCTAGGACAGGGAGTCCCAAATCAACAACAAGGTCAGGAAGCAATGCAACCACTGACTCTCACACAAATGCAGACACTAATTCATAACCCTACTCCCGCACATCAAGGTATCCCAAATCAAGTCCATTTTACGTCACCGACTGTGGGGCATGAGGCAGATGTACCGATGTCCCCCGCACCTAAAGAAGATGTTGAATCACCTGCGATAGCCCGACTTGAGGAAAGATTGAAAGTAGTTGAGAAGACTGAGGCTTATGAATTGATCAGTCCAGATAAATTATGCTTGGCTCCTGGTATAGTCTTACCTCCAAAATTTGAGATGCCCCAGTTTGAGAAGTTCAATGGTACTTAAGGACCAAAATTTCATTTTACCATGTATTGTACGAAGATGGCTGCTCGTGCAGGGAATGACAAAGTGCTGATACACTGTTTCCAAGAGAGTCTAACTGGAGGGCCACTTCAATGGTATTTTCAATGTCAGAAAAGCCGCATCAATACATGGCAAGATCTAGCAACTGCTTTCCTGAACCAGTACAAGCATATTATAGAGTTGGCTCCTGATAGGGTGACATTACAGAAACTAGAACAAAAGTCAACTAAAAGCTTCAGAGACTATGCTAGGCACTGGAGGGAAGTTGCGATGGAGGTCCAACCGCCATTAACTAAGAAAGAACTCAGCCATTTTCCTCCATACCCTTTGGGGAGTCTACTATGAAAAAATGGTAGGGAATGTCACTAACAATTTTAATGATCTAGTGGCCTCAGGAGAAAGGATTGAGCTGGGAATCAAGACGAGTAGAATTACGGAAGTGACTACTCACGAGAGCCAAGTGCAAGCTGCGTGGCAAACCGAATCATCCACTTTAAAGCACAAGAGACCTAGGAGAAAGGCATCCAAAGTAACACCTTTCGAGCCGCTGCCACTAGATTATGAAAAGTTGTTTCCAAAGCTTGTAGGAGCCGGTTTGCTGATACCAGAATCCATTCCCGTGCCACAACCACCCTATCCTAAATGGTGCGATCCTGCAAAGAGCTGTGAGTTCCATGCCGGTGCTATTGGGCATGCAATGGAAGACTGTAATGCATTCAAGAGAAGGGTTCAGTCACTGGTTGAAGTTGGCCTCTTGGATGATTCAGTGATTCAAGACTACTCTTTCTAAAAGTGCCCCCTGTTTGGATTCTGTTCTGAAATAAAATAAACTTTCTCAAAGAGCATGCACTTCATAACATTCACTAGAGCCACACATCCTAAACATTTATGCATACATGTCATGCATTCCATTGATAAATTTCATATTAAATAAAAGGAGGAGCTTAACACTCTTATTGAATCAGATTATCATCAAAAATCCAGTCACGTGGCTGAAGACCTATACAACCAATTGGCTAGGGTGGAGCAAGCTCAGATAGCAATATATGCGGATTTGCAGGGACTGAAGTGTCAACTCTAGAAGCTAATGGAATTGGTTGAAGGGCTCACCAAGGTAGAATCAGCTGAGAGAAGACCTACTGGAGTAGCACAAGGAGTGAAACTACCCCATGGACTGGTTTCCTTTCAAAACACTCACGTCATGCCAATACCATCACCATTTCCTCATAGCCAATCAAGTGTCACTTCTTTGATGCATATGCCCCAACTGACTCATCCGCGTGCATGGCAAGGATCGAGACCAGTGACAATGAGATATGGAGGCGACCCCTTGGGTAACATTCACGGTCCAACAGAAAGAAGGAATAAGAAACTCAAGCAACCAGAAGTTGACCCCATTCCCATAACTTACACAGAGTTATACAAAGAGCTACTGCAAGCCCACATGATAGCTCCAACTCCTTTGGACCCGGTCAAGCAACCTTATCCCAAGTGGTACAATCCAAATAACCGATGCGAATATCATGCTAGGGCAATAGGGCATAATATTGAAGGTTGTATTTCATTTAAGAGGAAAGTCCAGTCCATGAGGAATGCTCAGTGGTTGAACTTCTCAACGAAGACCCAAAGTGACTCTTCCAAGCCAAGGTCTACTGGTCTCGATGATGTGCATGGCGTGGTACTACAAGTGACTGGGAGTAGGTTTGGTAACTCCCATACCACTGAAGGAGGGCAAACCAATTAAGTTTTCTAGAGGATGGATTGCTAATGCTTGAGTAATATCATGGAGACTCGCAGTTTTTAATAATTTCCCTTTTTTGGTGAAAACTTTGTTTTGTAAATCATGGAAACTTCTTATCCTATGCTTTGAAAATATATTAGGCACATCCTCTTTGATAATAAATGTTTTTAAATGGTTTTTAACATTTCATAACATGTGTATGCAATAGTTGTCCATAACTTGTCCACTCTCATGGTACTTGTAAAGCCTAACAGGGGCAGATGAAGCAAGGGAGATTAAAGTGATAACCTAAGCCTGAGAAGGGTCCAAGCAGCCTATCGTTCTGAAAGCTCAGCGCAAGAGATCGAGAAGTTCAAGAAAAACAAATTTGGGGAACTCCATTCCCATAGGGAGGGACACTATCAAGGAGCTTAATTGACTGTTAGGTAAAGCTCCTTCTGTCAAGAAAATAAATATAACTCTTCTTTGAACTACTTGAGAAAACATTTGATCATTTAAAGCGAGGAGAGGCCATCTTTTGTTCTACCTCGTCATAATACCCTTGCTACCCCCTTTGAGCCTATAATGAAATTTCCTTTCAAATTACTCGATCAATAGTTCACCCCACACTGGGGCAATTCTTCAAAGCAAAATCCTTTAAGAGAGGCAGTTTCGTACATATGTTAGGGCAGTTAATGCCTTATAGAGTCCCTCATTGGGATAGCTCATGTCAAACTAGGGCAACCTTTGGGGAGAAAAAAAAACAGAGAGGAAACAAAAAACAAAAAAAAAAAAAGAAAAGAAAAGAGGCAACCTTTCATGAGGGTATTTTGGGTCATGTAAAAAGATCAAAAAAAAAGAAGAAAAGAAAACAACGAAGAAAAGGAAAAGGGGGCATTTTAATCAAACCCATACTGGGGCAGTTCTCAAGAGAAAAATCAGTCTCGTGAGTCTTCTGATAGGGATAGAGCCCTACACTGGGGTAATCCAGTCCATCCTTCAAAAACAAAAAGAAAAAAAGAGAGAAAAAAAAAAGAGAGAAAAAAAACATCGAAAGAATCAGCATTTGAGAGTTCAATCTGAACTATGGATAATATCCAACCTAGAATAGGTTTGAGCCTATTATATCCCTTTCTTGATAAACCCTTAAACCTCAAGCCTTCATTACAGTCCTAGAAAAGTCCTCTCTGATTGAATGATCAAAGTTATTTTTCAAGTACTCAAGTGAGAGTAGAAACCTTTGATGTAAAAGGCGGACTTGGTGAAAACCCGAAAGGGCATCAAGGGTAAAATACAAAGTCATCTACAAGGCAGAAGGGACAACAGAATCCACATAAGGCGGGTGTAGTGAAAACTGTTGGTCCCTAGTAGCCTAGAGGGGGGTGAATAGGCTAAAATTAAAACTCTTTTCCTCTCACAGGTACAACACAATCTGGTTAAAGGATGTAAAATCAGTGCGGAAGATAACCAAATAGTGGAAGTATTTTGTTTTATTATCTGATGATAATTACAACAAAATAAGCAGCAATTACAGTTGATTATAATAACACTCAGTTTTACAGTTACACACACTGCGTTTATAATCTCTATGAGCTCTTGTACCACAACCTCTCTCGCACACGCACCTTTTATGAATATACACAGTTTTGTATTTATAGACATTCCTATGAATCTATCTTGGAACTATATATCCCAAGCACTGTGTAATATTAAGTTCTTCTCGGAAAATACTTCTACTTTAACTGCTACGGATGTGGAGTTCGAAATATTAGAAGCATAAGTGTAATGAATTACTTTGCTTGATTCCAATTGCATTTGAGACTGCGTCCACATCTCTGAGTGTTCCACGTGTAAGACAGTTTAGATCTTCAATGAGTTTGTCTTTCATCGGGACACAACGAGATGACCATTAAATGCGGCTTGGAAAAGGTGAAGCAGCGTCTTCTTAGTCAATAGTAAGGTTCCTTACTTCGTATCAACAAAGTTCGGATCCTTACTCCGTGTCAGTAGTTGCTTACTCCGTATCGGTACAGTCCTGGAATCCTTGTTCCATGTAAGCACTTCCTTACTCCGCACAGAGTAGGTACGGAATGCTTACTCCACATCAGCGCTTGATTCGGATTCCTTACTCCGCGTTAGCTTCCTTTACTCCACAACAGTTGTCCTTACTCTACATCAGTGACACACGAGGATTTCATAGTCCGTGTCTTTATTTCCTTGGTCAGGTGGAGTGACAACTTTGATTCGTTCTCCGCAACAAGTCTCTCTTACTCCATGCGAGTTGTAGACTCGGAATCTTACTCCGCATCAAGACATGGTCTAGTTGAAAGTTAGACGCGGGTTCCTTGGTTGTTTTGTCAAGTGATTTCTCCGCACGAAGAATCCTTACTCAGGATGAGAACTTGGTTATGTACCAAGTGAATGATGACGCTCATGATGATCCGGAATCAGGATTATGTATCTTGTCCTTAGCTTTGGCTTTCAAGAGTAGGTCCGGATTAAAGTTTTATCTTCTGCACAAGCTGAGAATAAACATGGAACATCTCGAATCAAATTACATAGGGTTTGATCCGGATCATCCAAATTCTGGGTTTGATCCAACATTCTCCCCCAATATGGATATGCCAAACCCTTTGTAATTATATTTAAAGATCATTCTTGCTACATGCTCTCGTAGCTTCATCGTCTGCTTATTAGTGAATTTGATGACATTGTTCCAGTTGTCATCAAATGTGATAACTGATTTCAGGAAGAAGCAGATGAAGGCTCCACAGCTGTTTCCATCAGGCTACTGAGGCACATTCTTCTTGTTCCGGATCGCCCCTATAAGTACTTCATCTTGACCAAGAGGAGGTAGATCCAAATCTTCGTAAAGAGTACTCTGTCTGATTGCATCAGACAAAGTTTGAACGAGGCTCCTCATTTGATTTCTTTTAATTTGGCGGTCATCAAGCGGATGAGAATCAATAAGTATGATTCTCTTCTCTTTGATCAGAAATACATTCAGCATGAAATGTGGGGAGTTAACCCGGTAAGGGATGAAGACGGTAGACAGATTTCTCCAGGGTCTGCTGTTTTCAGCTGTACCATTGATGTAGGAATGAATGGTGTCCACAGGAGGAAACTGGTCCTCAACCTAACAAGGTAGAATGTCAAAATCATGGCCTTCCTCAAGTAAAGAGGGGAACAACCTCATTTCCATTTTTATTACCAGGGCATAGTTGTCAATGTCGTCAGTGGAGAATTGTCCCTCCTCAGACAGCAAGGTTCGGATGTCATTAGGTTCAAAGGGGGACAAGACGGACACACATCGCCGCTCGGCAATTGAGGAGGCATAGGCCTTTGCAGCAGCAAGAATGCTCCCATCAACATCATCCGGATGAAATTCCGCGTATGATGGGAGGAAGGTGATAGTGCCAGATGGAACAGCAGTAGGAGCAGCATCATCAGGAGAGCTGGTCTGGCTAGAAGAGAAACGGCTGCGTTTAGGCACCGGGAGGCCCGAAGGAAGAGCAAGTGTAGACGGTTTGCGAGAACCATCGCCAGATGAAGTGGAAGGATCAGATAACTTCTCGCCCGATTTGGCAGATCGGCGAGAGCGGGAGGGGCGAGTCACGACTTGGGTTAAGTCCGTGATAGAAGCAGACAAGCCCTGAAGAGATGTGGCAATCATCTCGAGCTTCTGATCCATGGAGAGAGAGGAGGAGAGAGCGGAAAGAATCTCAGCACCAATGGCCTTGACCCAATCAGCGATGGCCTGGGTCTAAAGACGATTGTCCTCCGCAAGTCGATCAAGTTGGGCAGAGAAGGCGGCTTCGGACAGAATCATTGCAAAAGATGCGCGCCCAAGGCCAAAGGCAGGAGCCTTAGAGGACTCACCCACATGAAGAGGAGCAGGTGTGTGTAGGGCAGAGTTGGCGACAGCCTGAGAGTACAATGGTGGTGCAGCTGCAGGGGTGGCAGAGCAACTTTGACCAGAGAGGTCCATAGTAGGGATATCCGCAGGATGGGAGAGACCAGCCTCAGCTGGGATGGGCGTCTGTGCGTCGTGGGCAGGTCCGGACGAGGCAGTAGCAGCAGTAGGAATGGGAGCCTGAAGCATGGACGGCGTTAAAAAGCCGTGAGCACAGTTCTAAGTAATCATATCCTACGGGGTTTGGGTGTGTTGAGTGTAATACACCTGGAGGGTAGGTTCTGGGATGTCGGCAGTGTGAGCGAGGCTGAAGCACACCCAGCAGTCAGTAAGGAGGTCGATGGAGAGATGGTCGATGTAGTCCTTGGGAACAAGAGAGTGAGCTGGAGAAGCTTCCACAGGAGAGATAGGGATTTCGGGTAGAACAGCTGCAACGGCTGCTGTGACCGGAGAGATAGGTGTGGGAGCGTCAGTAGCAGCATCAGAAGCAGCAGCAGCAGTAGCGTGAGGTGACTATAGGATCCAGCTCAACTGAACTTGTGGCTTTCAATAGCTATGTTGCTGGAGATACCACCGCGTGGACTTGTGGCTACGAAGCATTCTTCACCATCCTTGACCTGTGTCGATTACTACATGATGGTGAAGAAATGGATAATCTTGAGATGACACAGTTCATCTTTGCACAAAAGTCATATCTGGAGAAGCTGCCTCTCCATATCCACTGAGATACGCGGGTGGAACTCTGTTTGCCGATCATGCAGGCACAGCTCATCGATGATGCATCAATGATCGAGTTTATACAAGGTCGCAGATATGAGAACTCCTTCCGTCCATGGAATGAGGTTGACCATGTGCTCATCCCCTATTTGTCAACATCCCCGCACTGGTTTCTTCTCGATATTGACTTCAAGAACCAGAGGATCATCATCTTTGACTCTAAGCCTACTACTCTACTAATCCATCGGCGCGAACAACTCCGTGAATTCAATCGCACCCTCACCCGTGTTATGCTGGGATATTTGCATGGGTATGGTGGCTATCATCTTTCCAAACCAATGGAAATTACTCGAGTCAAGCAAGGCGTTCCTACTCAGGATGATGCTCATAGTTGTGGGTTCTATGTTTGCCACTATATTCGCATCCTAACCACATTGGCTTCACTGCCCTCATGCCTGAATTTGATCGTGTGAGCAGTTGCGCCGCCTCGCTGTATTTGACTACTGCTCAACTTCTGCATGAGCAAACCGCTGTTTTTCTGTTTACAGAAAGTGTAAAATATTCTGACTTTAAACCGTAACTGTCTTGTACTCTATCTCCTTGTGCACTGCTCTTACACTTTCCTCTTTCTGTGTTTTCTGTGTACTTACTTTAGCTCAGTTATGTTTTGTGTATGTCTTTACACTGCTGCCTGTCGTTCTATGATTTGTTGCATTGCTCCCCTGTGATTTGTGTTCTGGTGCTTGTTCCTCACCCCAGAAAGGGGGAGTATATCTCAGGGGGAGCAAAGGTTGTCATTTTGGTCTCCTGCTATCTGTGACAGGAGGCAGCTAACACAGCTTCATGCCTACAAGGGAGAGGAGTGTGCATTTTCGTAATTTTGGTCTCCTCTAAATTTTTCATATGCAAAGATATTTTCTGTTAACTTAAAACTGCCCATCAAAACTCGTAGTCTCAGACTTCATGTTTTCCACCCGTTGTCAGCTTACATTTAATAGGGGGAGATTGTTGGAAATATAGGATTTGATGAAGCTGCCAACATATAGTCTAAGTCTGGAGACTCGAAGATCCGAAGGTCGTAGGGTCGAAGAGTTGTAGTTCGTAGAAGTAAAACTGTCACAGGACATATTGACGAGAGGCTCGTAGACTCGAAGCATATTTGTGACAGAACACACTGCCACTCGTAGATCCCAGGTCGAAGGTCGTAGAGTCGCAGTACGAAAAACGGAGCATTACTGTAAGCGACGATTCAATTCAGAGACTTGTAGAGTCGAAGAATAAAAGAACAGTAATCGAACTTAAATAATTCGAAGACTCAAAACCTATAGAACTGTAGAGTTCCTAGAGCGCTCATGTCACTTAACAGAACTTAAAGTACTGCTAGACTCGTAGACTCAAGGGTCATAAAGTCGCAGTCTTGAAACACTGTTAAGAAAATAGGACTCGCAGACTCGTAGGTCAAAGGTCGAAGAGTCGAAGCCAAAAAGACTGACCAACTTAAATGAATCTGTAACTCGAGAGTCGTATAGTCGTAGACTCAAGGGATACAGGTATGTTAAAGAACTTGTCAGGCATATCACAGACTCGAAGATCATAAAGGCAGAGAGTTACAGTTGAAGGGTCGTAGCCTTAAAGTCGAAAGTTCGTAGAAATGGAAACTCAGTACATACGTAACTGCAAAAGTCTAAGGAAGAAATATAACGACTAAGACTCGTAGAGTCGAAGAGTTTTGAGGTCGAAGACTCACAGAGTTGAAGAAACTCTTAGTCAAGCAAACTAAACTGACAAATCCGAGAGTCATAGATCCACAGAGCTAGGGTCGAAGACTCGCAGCTGTAACAACGGGTAGATTAGGCGCACTTCGAAGAAGTCACTCTAAGAGCCATTAGGACAGTCACAGACTCGTAGAGTCGTAGACTCGCAGAGTCGCAGACTTTTAATTAATAGCATGACACAACTGACTTAATCTAACTCGAACTCTGCCTCGAAGATATGTGAGTCATAGACTCGCAGATACCAACACTGTAAGGCGTGAAGTAAACTTCTGCAACCTCAACGGGCTCTAAATGAAACGTTTGAGTCGTCAAACCTATGAGGCACCCACCTTCATGACATACCTAAAACCCAGAGCACACGCACTTAGCGATGTCTTCAGCTAGGGTTTGTATAGTAAGCTTGCGCCGTCTCGAGCAGCTGGAGTGCAATTAATGCCGCAATAATTGTGATCAACCACTTTCCATAGATGAACGGCCAAGATCGACTGTGTAAGTATGGGCATGCAACTGCACAACATGGTCAACAGATCTGCAAATCAGAGCAGATCAACCCATCCCCTGACATCCCGCATATCCAGTGGCGGGAAGTCAGTTTGTCGTATGGACAACTAGGTGCACAGCAATCTAAGCTTAAAATATATATCACTCTCACACAAAATGACAAAAAAAGCTGAGTTAGTCTTGTTCTGGAGAAGTGTGGAATAAAATATATACAAGATTAATCTTAAAAAAAGAATTCGGAAAAAGGGAGAGAACTAGAACTTCCAAGTGCTATGCGCCTCGTTGAACGAAGATCAAGATCAACCTTCACAATCCATCATATTCTCTTGCTCACCCAAGATTCGGCACGATTGTCTAGTTTACTCTCTATGTTGTTTCCCACCATCCAAACTATCATAGTGGATTCTTATGACATCTGAGATCTGTTTGATAAGGAGCATTTACTACATCTTAGATTTGTTTGATAGTTCATAACTCACATTATCACTCAAATTACTACTGTCATCTTCTCCATAAATACTTCTAGCATAGTCATCCTTAGAAGTACCATATACCAGCTAACAGTCTAGCTTCCGTGCACTAAGAAAATCTATTCACCCCCCCCTCTCTAGACTCACTTTGGGACCTACAATTTTTACTCCGCAACTATTTGACTTAGTCCGTTTAAGGTGTTAGGCGCAGATTCCTTAGTCCGTAGCTTTAAGTGATTAGTCCGCACGAATGATCCTTATTCCGTATGAAGTGTGACTTGGTTATTTACCAAGTGTTTGATGACACTCACTCTTGTTCGGATCAGGATTATGTATCCTGTCCTTAGCTTTGCTTTCATGAGTGTAGGTCCGGATTAAGATTATATCTTCTACAACAACTTAAGATAAAACAACCAAAGTCTCAGATTAAATTACATAGGGTTTTATTTGCATCAACCAAATTCTAGGCTTGATCCAACAATCTCCCCCAATTATGGATATGCCGAAACCCTTTGTAATCTGATCTGGTAAGCGAAGCAAAAAGATAGTATACATGATAGAGATAACTTCCATTTTCATTAAACAGCAACACAATACAATTCAGCCTTATACAAAATTTCCACTAAGGTACATAAGGCTTACTATACTTGAAGATCATCATTGCTCCTTTTTCTCTCAGCTCCATTGCCTGCTCCAGTGTATAATTGCAGATGTTGTTCTAGCTCTTATTCACTTGAATGAGTGATTTGATGAAGAAGCAGACAAAGGCTCCGCAGCTATATCCATTCGGCTGTTGTGGCACTTATTTCTTATTCCGGACCGACGCCTTCAGCTTTTCATTTGGAGCCATGGAAGTCAGGCCCATTTCTTCATAGAGTCTGGATTGCTTTACCACTTCGGTCAGTCGAAGGCGCAGAGGTTCCCATTGATTCTTTCTAATGTTGTTATCCACAACCTGATGAGAATCAATCAAGATCAACTGCTTGGAGTGAATCATGAAAGCAACCAGCATGAAGTGCGGCAACAAAATCCGATATGGAATGAGGACAATTGAAAGATTCTTCCAAGGTTTGCTGTCCTCAGCAGTTCCATCGATGAAGGTCCGAATGAAGGCTACTTTTGGAAGATATCCTTCAGACCAACAAGGCACGATATCAAACACGTGCCCATCCTTGTATAGAGACGAAAACAGCCTCATCTCCATCTTAATTGTTCGAGAGAAGTTTTCTATGTCTTCTGTAGTGAATAAGCCCTTCTCAGAATATAGAGTCTGAATGTCTTTAGGAGAGAAGGGGTATAAGTCAGGTAGATATCTTTGCTCGGCATTGGACGCGGCATACTTAGTCATTTCAAGAAAAACACTTCCATCTGCATCAAGTGGATCATGATCCGCGTATGATGGGATGTCACACCCCGGTTTTCCAACCCGAGGAGACCGGAACGTGACCCTCCCTTTATCCGGGTTTGGATAAAGGGGTAGAATACAACATACACTTCACATTTTATTTTCAGAAACTAAAATCACATAATTATTAAATTCAAACCACATGCCTTTATTGTGTTTCAAACTTCATTACAATATCTCCCCGCTGGGGTTACAATGCCTCAACAAAATTACATAACGCAAATAACATAAAACAAAGCCACAAAATAGAACTCTTCCACCTTGGTGTTCCCACCTAACGCCTGTAGGTTCCTGCAAGAAAACACACCATAGTAGGAGGGCTGAGCATCCACAGCTCAGTAGGGATCATGTCTCCCCAACCCATCCCATGGTCCTAGCATCTACATGCCATGTGTACAAGTACAGTGTCGTGTTACAATAATTTGAAGACAATAACAAACCACATCAGTAGTTACAATCCTCCACCATACATACCACAAGTGATTTAACTGCCTCTTCAGGCCAATGATTTAACCGCCTCTCAGGCCTAGTTTCCACGGTCGGTCTCATCGACATTAACTCGACCTCTCGGGCTCCACGGTCGATCTCACCGACATCAACTCAGCCTCTCAGGCTCCACGGTCATAACAACAAACATGTAACATATATCTCGGTTATTCAGGCATAACAACAAACATTTAACATGCATGTCCACCCTGTTATAACATCAAACACCTAGCATGCATATCCTCACAGACATTACATCAAACACTTTTCAGGCATAACCACACTGGCATAACATCAATCGCATAACATGCATGGCCTCACAGGCATAATATCAAACACCTAGTGTGCAGTGCCACACAGGCCTAATCTCATCCCCATACATGCCACTGAAGGCCAACATCCATATAGGAGATCACACCTATATGGATTTACATATAATATATATATATATATATATATATCCAGATTACGAAATCGACTAACACAAGGCCAAAACCCTGGGATAGGTACAAGGAAGAACATAACCCCTACCTTAAAAACGTCCTCCTGCTCTTGCTCCCGCGCTAGACGCCGTCCTCCCCACGCAAGACGCTCCGGCAGCAAGCCAGCAGCTCTCCTCCCTTCCCTCTCTCTCTCTCTCTCTCTCTCTCTCTCTCTCTCTCTGCGACGGCTGCAATGGCTGAAGAGAACCCTAACCCTAGAACAAGGAGTCTTCACTTCTATATATAGGCATCACAGCATGAAAACGACGTAGTTTTGATTAAGTGAATCCCAGCATCAAAACGACGTAGTTTTGATCACACAAGTTGTAACCTTTCCGCACCCACACACGACAAAATATCCACAATTCCAACATACCCCTTTGGGAAAAGATGTTTAGAATCACAAAACCAAGGTAACCATGCAAAAATATGTCTGCACGCCAATTTGAACGCCAATTCCCCAATTGGCGTACAGCTCCAAATGCACTCAAACTTTACCCCAAGCCTTCTTGCATCATGTAAAAGACATCCATGCAATAAAAACCTTGCACGCCAAATAGGTCCAATTCGCGTGCACGTCCTTTTGGCCTGAAACTTCTATGGTAGATAAAAGACATCATTCTAAGAATCTTTTGGTCTGCACGCCAATTCATCTAAGCTCATCTACTAGGTCAAAATCAACCTCCAAACCGGACAAAACAGCCTAAAAATGCCTGTATATGCAAATAGCATCTTCCTAGCGCATAAAAGTATGTTAGCAAACTCCCTAAAACCCAACAATTTCTACTCACAAGGCATCTTCGGTTAACTTCTTACATGCCGCAAAACACGGGTCATTACATCCTCTCCCCCTTAAGACTTTTTGTCCTCGAAAAGAAACAACATGCACGGAAAACAAACACATGCGGCCCATTTGCAAGACAGCGAGGCACAACACCCAGATGGATCACACAACATAACAGGATATCTCAAATACAGTGAAATCTCAAAACACATCTCAATAAAAATACCAGTTTACAAGGAGAAGTACTGTTAGACCTCGGCCAGGGCACTCACTATCACAATATTGTCCGCTTTGGCACTCACGCACCCACCCATGGGCCATAGCCCGCACGAATTTGTTTCTAACGGGCCACGACCCGTTAAAATGCGTTGTGACAAGGTCCACATGAGCCTCCTCATTAGGATGACCTCAATGTTCGCCCTAACCAATGTGGGATTGATCTATGGGACGTTAGAGACCCAACAGTCTCCCCCCCAATCCCACCATCGGTCTAGAGGACCCGGCTCTGATACCACTTGTTGGACCTCGGCCAGGGCACTCACTATCACAATATTGTCCACTTTGGCACTCACGCACCCACCCATGGGCCGCAGCCCGCACGGATTTGTTTCTAACGGGCCGCGACCCGTTGAAACGCGTTGTGACAAGGTGCACATGAGCCTCCTCATTAGGACGACCTCAATGTTCGCCCTAACAGATGTGGGATTGATCTATGGGACGTTAGAGACCCAACAAGTACAAATACACCAAATCATGAACCACAAGAAAACACATCACTACTGAAGAAAACACATCACTACAGCCACCTCCCACCCTTAAGATTGTTCGTCCTCGAACAACGCTGGGTGCTGCTCACGCATCACGGACTCACGTTCCCATGTCTCCTCCTCAATGCCACGGTGCTGCCACAGCACGCGAACCAAAGGAATAGCACGACCATGCAAAAGCTTCTCCCGCCGATCTAGGATACGGATAGGGGCCTCAACAACGGACATGTCATCCGTAATGTCCAATATCCCCCAATCGATCACATGAGTGGGGTCAGGATGATACTTCCTCAACTGGGACACGTGGAACACATTGTGCACCCGACTCAATCGCGGTGGCAATGCTAACCAATAAGCTACAGGCCCCACACGAGCTATAACCTCAAATGGACCAATGAACCGAGGAGAGAGTTTGGGACCTCTCCCAAAGCGCCGATGTCCACGTCACGGAGAGACACGGAGAAACACATGATCACCCATAGAAAACTCCAAAGGTTGCCGCCGCTGATCCGCATAAGATTTCTACCGACTCTGAGCTGATAACAACCACTGACGGATTAACCGAACCTTCTCAGTAGCCTCATGAACCATCTGTGGTCCCAAGAGAGTTGTCTCCCCCACTTCGGTCCAACACAAAGGTGATCGACACGGCCGCCCATACAATGCCTCAAAAGGAGCCATCCCAATGGATGCCTGATAACTGTTATTGTAGGCAAACTCCACCAAAGGAAGGTGAGTTGCCCATGAACCCCCAAAATCTAGCACACAAGCCCTTAACATGTCCTCCATGGTCTGATTCGTCCTCTCAGTCTGACCGTCAGTCTCAGGGTGAAAGGCTGTACTCAAGTGAAGCTTGGTCCCCATAGCCTCCTGCAAACCTGCCCAAAAGCGGGAAGTGAACCTCGAATCCCGGTCAGAGACAACCGATGATGGTACGCCATGCAGTCTACAATCTCGTTCATGTATAGCTGACTCAAGGTCCCAATGGAGTCCCGCTCGCGAACAGCAAGGAAATGGGCCGACTTTGTGAGTCGATCCACAATCACCCAAATCATATCTTTCCTCCCTATGGTGGGTGGAAGACCAGTCACAAAATCCATCGCTATGTGGTCCCACTTCCACTCTGCTATGGGCAAGGGCTATAACATGCCCGCCGGCCGCTGATGCTCAGCCTTCACCTGCTGACACGTGAGGCACCGCGAAATAAAGGCAGCCACATCGCGTTTCATCCCAGGCCCCCAAAAATGTCCCCGAAGCGTATGGTACATCTTCGTACCCCCTGGATGCACAGCAACTCTAGACTGGTGAAACTCCCTCATCCCCTCATCCCTGAGAGAAGAAGCCACTACTAACCGCCCCTGAAAAGACAACTCATGCTAAGAACCCTCTGTCCAGTCCTCAGATAGCTCACCAGCCTCAATACGGGCACGGAGAACCTCATACTCAATGTCACCCAACTGTCCCTCCCGGACGCGCTGGTACAACTCAGGCACAACCACCAAAGGAGTCAGGACTGTCCCACCACCACGAACAATAGGCTGCAGCTCCAACATCGCCAACTGCTCCATCAGCTTCCACTCTCTCACGGCCACCTCAGCTTTCCCTTTTCTACTCAACGCGTCAGCCATAACATTACCCTTGCCCGGGGTATAGGCAAGAGTAAAGTCAAAGGTCTGCAAATACTCCACCCATCTCCTCTGCCTCAAATTCAAGTCCTTCTGAGTAAAGATGTACTGAAGGCTCTTGTGATCTGAGAACACCATGAACTTCTCCCCCAAAAGGTAATGTTGCCAACTCTTCAAGGCAAAGATGACATCCGCCAACTCAAGATCATGAGTAGGATAATTCTGCTCATGAGGCTTCAGCTGCCTCGACCCATAAGCTACCACACTATGCTCCTGCATAAGCACACACCCCAAACAAACCCTGGACACATCACAGTACACCTCATATGGGATACCCTCCCGAGGTAACCTCAACACCGGTGCAGTCGTCAAACGGGTTTTGAGAGCCTCAAATACCTGCTGACACTTATCAGTCCACTCAAACTTCACTCCCTTCCGAGTCAACGCCGTCATAGGAGCTGCCAAACGGGAGAATCCCTCTACAAAACGACGGTAATAGCCTGCCAAGCCAAGAAAACTACGAATCTCGAAAACATTGGTTGGTCTCTCCCATGATGATACCGCCTCAATCTTGGCTGGGCCCACTCTAACCCCTTCAGCTGACACTACGTGGCCAAGGAAATGGACCTCCTACATCCAAAACTTGCATTTGCTAAACTTAGCAAACAACCGCTGGTCCCTCAAGGTTTGCAACACTGTTGCCAAATGCTCTACATGCTCCCTCTCGGTCTTGGAATATACCAAGATATCGTCTATAAACACCACCATGAACGAGTCTAAGTATGGGGCAAAGACTTGGTTCATCAAATGCATAAACACTGCTGGCGCATTAGTGAGCCCAAAAGGCATCACTATCCACTCATAGTGCCCATACCTGCACCGAAAAGCCATCTTAGGGACGTCTTCCTCCCTAACCCTCAACTGATGATACCCCGACCGTAGATCTATCTTGGAAAACCACCAGGCTCCACTCAACTGGTCAAACGGATACTTGTTCTTCACAGTCACCGAATTCAACTTCCTATAGTCGATGCAAAGGCGTAGCGTGCTATCTGCCTTCTTTGCAAAGAGCACCGGAGCACCCCAAGGTGAGGTACTCGGTCTGATATACCCTCGGTCCACCAACTCCTCTATCTGCCTCTGGAGCTCCCTCAACTCAGCTGGTCCCATCCGATAAGCCACTTGGGATATTGGTCCAGTCCCCGGTACCAACTCAATGGCGAACTCTACACTTCTGTTAGGAGGTAGACTCCTTAACTGGTCAGGAAAGACATCCTGAAATTGGTCAACAACTGCTAGCCACACTCTCTTTTCCACCTTCCCTTCCTCAGCAAAGGTCAGGGCTGCCAACCTGTGGGTAATGGCACCCCACTGGTCCAACACTGGCCTAGCCCGACTCGCCTCACTGTCCCACTCCCCCTGCAGGGTGCAAGAGATCCCTGTAGGTGTAACGAAGGATACACGCCGCCGATAACAGTCTATCTTGGCCTGGAAAGCCATAAGCCAATCCATACCCAAGATCAGGTCAAAAGCACGCAAGGGCAATACATGCAGGTCGAAGCTCAGCTCCAGGCTTCCTATGGTTAACACACAGTCATGGCAAACACGCCGCACCTCAATCATACCCCCCACTGGAGACTCAACAACTAGGGGCTTCGCTGCCTCCACACAAGCTAACCCCAAGCTATCTATCACCAGCTCAGCAACAAAAGAACACGATGCACCCGTATTGAAAAGAACAGAAGCTAATGTACGGGAGATCAAAAGGGTACCTCTAACCGCCGATGGTCTTGCTCCACCCTCAGCCGGTGGGGGTGATAGCTCAACCTCCTCCTGGTACGTTGCCTCTAGCGCAAACACCCTCCCTTGGCCTGTGCCACTGGTCGGCTCACTCACTGGGCGCTTCCCGCCATGGCTGCCTCCCGCTTCAGTCTGCTGACGCTCTTGCCTCCCCTGAGGTCGGGTCTGGCTAGATCCCACCTGGCTAGCCTGCCACTGGTGGGCTGGCCTCTCCGCTGGAGCGCGGAAACTAGCATCACTCCTCATGCTGGATGTCACGCCTCCTACTCCCCTGTTGCCACTCCTGCACACCCGGCTCAAGTGGCCCTCTCGCCCACAGTTGTTGCACCGCCAGTCCTTCTTGGGACATTCCCTCTTGAAGTGACCTTGCCTCCCACAACAAAGACAACCGCTGGGGAGACCTCCTGCTGAACCTCCTTGCCCACTACCGCCAAGGGTGAACCTCCCTGACTTCACAGATGGTAGACCTCGGCTGCGGAAAGAACCACTATCTCTCTCCTCAGTCTTGGGCCTCTTGGACCCAGAATCGCGTTCAGACCCACCTTGTAACTGGCGACCCTGGTGGACCTGCCTCCCATCATCCAGTTCCCTCTCAGCTATGCGTGCTGTCTCAACAACCTCAGCATAGGTCCTCAAACGCAGAATCGCCACCCTCTGCCTAAGAGCTGGCCTAAGACCCAAGGTGAACTTGTGGGCTTTCAGGTCCTCCTTTGCCACAGTCTCGGGGGCAAACCTACTTAGGCTCCGGAACTCCCGCTCATACTCGGGCACCATCTTTGATCCTTGCTTCAGGCTGCCAAATTCTTCTCTCTTCTGCCATCTCAAGGACTCAGGGAAAAACTCATCGTGGAAGAGTTGCAAGAACTCCTCCCAAAGCATAAACTGCACCGCACGGCTCCCCGCGACACTCTGCCACCACTCCAGAGCATTCCCCTCTAGCTGCCGAATCGCTAGCCTCACCTTATCCTCCTCCCAGGGTAGGAGAAAGGAAAACACATGTTCGATCTGCCTCAGCCAGTGCTCAGCTAACACTGGGTCCTCCTCTCCTTTGAATCGCGGAGGTTGTTTCTTTCGGAACCATGTCACCACGTCATCCTCTGCACGAATCGGTATACCACTCAGCGAACCCTCACGCTCCCGGGGTAGCTCCCCTACTGGTGGTGGTGGTGGTGGCACCACCTGTTGGGCTGCCATCTCACAGCGCACCTCCTCCCGTACCTCTTGCCGGATACCCTCCCTCAGCTCTAGGACTTCCAGCCGGATTCCTTCTCGCAGCTGCGCCAGCAATAGTGCATGTCCTCCAATGGACTGCCCCGCACCCGGGCCCTCATGGGCAGATGACTCATCAGCCACTGCCCTGGACGCACGTGTCACTCTCCTCGGTGACATTCTTACTACAGGAAGTAAGAAGCACAAACGTCAGAACGCGTTCAACAATTATCGGGTTTCACTACCTCTACCCCACTATCAAGTCAAGTAGTAAATGGCATCACACACATTTTACACATTGCACCAATCAACATTGCACACAGTTCAAATAAACAAGGACCTTTCCTTGTAGTCATGCTCAAGGTACGTCAAATAAAATCAGAGTTGCACAGTTCACACCTTATCACATTATTCACATTTTTCTTTTATCTCAATTACAATGTTAACAAGTATCCACACCTTCACATACAACAACCAATGCAACTAGTGCCCTAATGCTAATGCATGCAAATCCTACCTTAGGTCTGGACTACCCCAAGTACACCTTAGAGGCTCCAAGAGGACCGTGTTGATCAGGCACGTCCCTCCAGGTTCCTCCAAAGGACTCAAGATAACCAGATCCGCCCACTACCCTAGGCCAACTAGACCATGCTCTGATACCATATTGTCACGCCCCAGTTTTTCAACCCGAGGAGACCGGAACGTGACCCTCCCTTTATCTGGGTTTGGATAAAGGGGTAGAATACAACATACACTTCACATTTTATTTTCAGAAACCAAAATCACATAATTATTAAATTCAAACCACATGCCTTTATTGTGTTTCAAACTTCATTACAATATCTCCCCGCTGGGGTTACAATGCCTCAACAAAATTACATAACGCAAATAACATAAAACAAAGCCACAAAACAGAACTCTTCCACCTTGGTGTTCCCACCTAACGCCTGTAGGTTCCTGCAAGAAAACACACCATAGTAGGAGGGTTGAGCATCCACAGCTCAGTAAGGATCATGTCTCCCCAACCCATCCCATGGTCCTAGCATCTACATGCCATGTGTACAAGTACAGTGTCGTGTTACAATAATTTGAAGACAATAACAAATCACATCAGTAGTTACAATCCTCCACCATACATACCACAAGTGATTTAACCGCCTCTTCAGGCCAATGATTTAACCGCCTCTCAGGCCTAGTTTCCACAGTCAGTCTCACTTACATTAACTCAGCCTCTCAGGCTCCACAGTCAGTCTCACTGACATCAACTCAGCCTCTCAGGCTCCACAGTCATAACAACAAACATGTAACATATATCTCAGTTATTCAGGCATAACAACAAACATTTAACATGCATGTCCACCCTGTTATAACATCAAACACCTAGCATGCATATCCTCACAGACATTACATCAAACACTTTTCAGGCATAACCACACTGGCATAACATCAATCGCATAACATGCATGGCCTCACAGGCATAATATCAAACACCTAGTGTGCAGTGCCACACAGGCCTAATCTCATCCCCATACATGCCACTGAAGGCCAACATCCATATAGAAGATCACACCTATATGGATTTACATATAATATATATATATATATCCAGATTACGAAATCGACTAACACAAGGCCAAAACCCTGGGATAGGTACAAGAAGAACAGAACCCCTACCTTGAAAACGTCCTCCTGCTCTTGCTCCCGCGCTAGACGCCGTCCTCCTCACGCAAGACGCTTCGGCAGCAAGCCAGCAACTCTCCTCCCTTCCCTCTCTCTTTCTCTCTCTCTCTCTCTCTCTCTCTCTCTCTCTCTCTCTGCGACGGCTGCAATGGCTGAAGAGAACCCTAACCCTAGAACAAGGAGTCTTCACTTCTATATATAGGCATCACAGCATGAAAACGACGTAGTTTTGATTAAGTGAATCCCAGCATCAAAATGACGTAGTTTTGATCACACGAGTCGTAACCTTTCCGCACCCACACATGTAAGGACCCGTACCTTAAGTTAGTCACAGTTTTGCCTTCTGAGTAGAGTTTTTCTAGATTTTGACCTAGTGAATGGACTCCAATGAATTCACGTGCAAAAGGAAAGATGCTTAGAATGATGTCCTCTATCTACCATAGAAGTTTCAGGCCAAACGGACGTGTATGTGAGGTGCACGTGAAATGGACCCATTTCACGTGCAAGTGTGGTTGTCTTCTACATTATGCAAGGAGGCTAGGGGTGAAGTTTGAGCGCATTTGGAGTGCATTTGGAGTTGCACGTGAATTGGGGAATTCACGTGCAAATTGGCGTGCAGGCATGTTTTTGCATGGTTACCTTGGTTTTGTCATTCTAATCATCTTTTCCCAAAGGACCATGTTGGAATTGTGAATATTTTGGTGTGTATGGTTGTGGGAAGGTCATAGCTTGTTCAATCAAAACTACGTCGTTTTGATCTTGGGATTCACTTAATCAAAACTACGTCGTTTTGATGTTGTGTTGTCTATATAAGGAGGAGAAGCCCTCTGTTTTAGGTTTAGGGTTCTCTTCATTGCTGCTGCCGTCGTGAGAGAGAGAGAGAGAGCTAGAGAGAGAGAGGGAAGGGGAGTTCGTTGGTTCGCCTGGAGCATCTTGCGTGGGGAGGACGGCGTTTAGCGCAGGGAGCAAGGAAGATCCGCTTTAAGGTAGGGGTTTGTCTCACCTGATCTGTTCGGGGTTAGGCCCTGTGTAGAGGATTTATAGAGCTTCGTTGTTATTGTTATACTATTTATATGTAAATTCATATAGGTGTGACCTCCTATATGAATGTTGGCCTTCAATGGCAGTTTTTGATGTATTCTGGTGTTGGATGGTGAGTGCGTATTAAGTGTTCGATAAAATGCCTGTGTGGATATGTCTGTGTGAATATGCCTAGTATGTGTTTGATAATATGCCTGTGTGGCTGGGTTTGTGTTGTGAATGTATGCATGTTAAGCGTTTGGTAAAATACCTATGAGACTCTGCATGTCAAGTGTTTGATTTTATGCCTGATGGGCTGTGCGAACTAAGTGTTTGGTTTAATGCCTGTGTGACCTTGTATCTTGTGCTTGTGGAACCCGGTGGTTGTGGAAGCCTGGGGATCGGAACCGTTAGCCTGTGTGGCTAAGCCTGAGAGGCTGTGGATATGTTAGCCCATGTGGCTAAGCCTATATGGCCGTGGATATGTTAGCCCGTGTGGCTAAGCCTATATGGCCGTGGATATGTTAGCCCGTGTGGCTAAGCCTGAGAGGCTGTGGATATGTTAGCCCGTGTGGCTAAGCCTTAGTGGCTGTGGATATGTTAGCCTATATGGCTAAGCCTGTATGGCTGTGGATATGTGTGTGCCATGTGAATGTGGAATACAACTTGTTTACATTTTATTGTCACTACACTGCACCTGTACACACTCATGTAAACGCTAGGAGCATGGGATGGGTTGGGGAGACATGATCCCTACTGAGCCGTGTGGTTGCTCACCCCTCCCTCTATGTTGTATTTTCTTTCAGGAACATACAGGCGTTAGGTGGATACACCAAGGTGGAAGACCATCTTCATTTTATTGTTTATTTCAGTAATGTAATTTTATGATTTATGTAACCCCAGGGAGGGGAATGTACTAAGGGATTGAATTGTAGTAAGGAACATGGTTGTTTTGTGAACCTTTGATGTTTGGAATTAAATAAAGATGTGGCTTGTTTGATTTATTGTAATTGTTAGACTTGCTTGTGTGGCATCCAGTAATCCAACCCCGTTGCCCTCCGTGTGGGTGAATGGGGAGTCACATACCGGTTTCCCCGGGTCGGAAATCCGGGGCGTGACAATATGGTATCAAAGCATGGTCTAGTTGGCCTAGGGTAGTGGGCGGATCTGGTTATCTTGAGTCCTTTGGAGGAGCCTGGAGGGACATGCCTGATCAACATGGTCCTCTTTGAGCCTCTAAGGAGTACTTGGGGTAGTCCAGGCCTGAGGTAGGATTTGCATGCATTGGCATTAGGGCACTAGTTGCATTTGTTGTCTTTGTGTGATTGTGTGGGTAACCGAGATAAAGCATGTGAGAGAAAATATGAAGAACATGTTTTAAATTGTGCAACTCTGATTAACTCTGATTTTATGACAACTTGAGCTGTGTGCTTGTGGAATTGCTGTTTGTGCAATGTGGTTTAATGAGAACTGAAATGTGTGCAGTGTGTGTAATTGCATGGATAAATGGTTTGAATGTGATAAAGTTTCAATTGTGCAACTCTGAAATTTTGTGACGATTCGAGCATGAAAACATGGAAAAGAATTTGTGGTATTGAAACTGAGTGCTGTGAACGTGAAGCTTGTGAAATGTGAACGAACAAAAAAATAAAATAAAATAAAATACAATAATGTTGGTGTTCTGTGAATGATTGAGTATGTGCCTTTGTATGGTATTGTGTGGAGGAAGCGATGTTGTGTTCAAAACGATGAGATATCCACTTAAGTATAGATTATATGGGCAATGTAAAGGTGTGAACTTGTTGTAAGGGTGTGAACTTGTATAGTCTGTGATGTGCATCCATGAATTTGTGTGGTGATAACGCATGTTTTGAGGTTAGTTATAGTTCAGAATGCCTAGTCGGTAATGGTATTGAGATTATTGAGTGATAACCTAGAGCGTCGCCTTTTCGTGGAGCCAATGTCTCCGAAAATTGTGATCGGTACGACTATTGAGGTAGCAAAGAAGCCCCCCCCCCCCAAGCTGGGCAAGTGGGAGAGCTGCAGGATGTAAGTAATGAGGTTGGCATCTTAAGCCTGGTAATTCAAGAGTTGAAGGATGAGATTCGACAACTGATTAAGAGCGAGGTACGTCGAGAGCTATCAACCCACATCATCGGGGGGATCTTGGGTGAAGATTAATTGAAGCATAGTTGTCCTGATCAGCAGAAAGGGGCTCAAGAGGTAGAGACCAGCTTCCCAAAGGGGTTGTTCTTGCAGTGGACAACCGGGACATTGGAAAAGAGTATGGCAGGAAGAAGTACTAATGTCGCGTCTGTGGAAAAGTAGGACATCTCCAGACAGCCTGTTTTGGTAAAGCAAGTCATGGTGCTAGAAGACTGGCTCAACGAGCTAGGGATAAAGCAAAATTCAAGTGAGGCTAGGAGGAGAGCATGGCAGAACTTTCCTTAGTCAAGGGTACGATTTTGATTCTCGCGTGTTAAGATTCTTTGTTTAGTGGTGGTACCATATTCCTTTAATGATAGTGATCGGTTGAGTCTCGTGTTGGATTAGGTGAGGTGGGTGAACCTTTGATTGCTGCGTTTCTAGCAATTTAATTAAGACACTTGTGATAGAGGGGTATTTTATCTGGGTGGGCTCTTGAGCCAATTGTTTTATGTTAGGTGAGGCTTAGAAGGTCGTTTGAGTTACCATTTTGGATGGACGTGGTTGGGGACCTACTAGAGAATAAATGAGTAAAATAAATAAAAATATATATATATGACACCAAAAGACTAATAAATTACTAATGGTTATGAACAATTGTTGGAAAGAGTTGGTGGTTTTAATGTGGTCTAAAGTGTTAATTGTATCTTTGTGTGGTAGTCAATTTTGGGCGCCCGTGTGCGAGGAAAGTAATAAATGTTCTTGTGTGACCCCTAATACTCGGCGTAGGTGAGATTACCTCCGGCCTAGCTAGCCTAGGAAGTCGGAGGCATGAGTTAGTGGCTTGTGGGTAGTGTGTGACCCCGCGGTGGCAACCTTGAGTAATAGAAATGTGTTTTCATGTGAGTAGAGGTTTCTGTAGATGTGCTACCTAAGAAGGATGTTCTTTTGGTAACCTTTCCAAGTGTCATGGTTGAGGGAAGAAATTGCCACTAGTATAACTCACTCCTTGAGTCATTGAGATTTAAATTAATTGGCGAGAGTGGTATGTGGTTTTAAGGTTCTTATGGGTGTCCTGTGGAGATGGTTGCAAATTCTTGGGTGGCCAAACATTGACCACGTGTCATGCTGATGGTGTGTGAAAGACCTTGGGTAATGTTCATAGGATATGTGGTGAAATGGGTTTGTGTATGTATAAAAATGTGATGAGTTCTGGAACTAGGTTATGAGTAAGTTTATAGGATCGTGCCCAGTGAACCCAATCAGTGCAAGCAGGCAAGCGAGTGAGATTGGGCAGGCCTTGTTTGGGGTTTTTCCTCATAATATGGAGACATCTTCCGAGGGGTTGAGGATGTACTCCTGGTGGTAGGACCATTCCGTTAATCTATGTTATGTGGGTAATAGGCTTAGAAGAGGCGAGGAGGTGGGGGCTAGTATGTCCTCTCTTACATGTGTTCTACACAGTAGTTTATTTCGTGTGTTGTGGTTGTTTTGTTTTGTTGTGTGTGTTGCATATGTGTTAAAGGGGTATAGCAAAGTTCTTATGTGTGGGTCTCATGGCAGACATATGCAGAGGAGTAGGAGGTGATGCATGCGCATATTATGTGCGGTGTGGGATGAAGAGGGGTGTTATGTGTAATGTTGATGCTATTCCTTGTCACGTGTGATGGAATGCTAAGTTAAAGTGTGAAAGTATTGATGAGTTGTGATTCACTAAATGGAGTCAGATGTGAGTTTTGCTTGTAAGGGGTATTAGTGCTACCCCTTTGGGGGAGATTTGTGTCCTGCGGCTATCATGGGGTCCTCATGCTACATATGTTCTTCTTGAAAGTCTTTCGTGTGCGTTTTGATGCGGTAAGTGAGATGGTCCACGCCATCAAAGTGTTGGTGTGTTTGGGAGCTACGTGAATGTCTCGAATAAGGAGTTTGCATGCCTCGTTTCTTGTGCCTACCCGGAGGAATTGCAGTGACCATATTAAGCTACGGTTAGAGCCTGAGTATTTCTTGGTCCATTTGAGTGTTTTGCTGGTGTGTTGAGATAAAACGTAATAGTTGATATAGCGGAGTTGGTGGGCCATGAGGTGGAGTATGTCTTGGAGGCAAGGGATTTTCTTGTGACCTGTGAGTGGTGACACAGAGGATTCCATTGTGGTCAGGTTGCAGATAGGAGAGTTTCCAGTGTGGGGAGAACTATGTTGTTCACAGCTACTCGGCGTCAAGGGATTCCTATCGCGTGGTCCGTCTGCTGACTTGGTAAGGCATCATCTCTTGGGCTGTACGGTAAGCCTCAGTTGTGAAGGCTGTGTGGGACCTTGGCAGATCTCTATTTGACCGTGATCAAGGAGGTCGATTCTCAAAGTCGGTGACTAGTGATAGCTCGATAGTGGGTTTTGGTCTTACCATGGTTGTGTGTGTGGTGCTGCATTTACTGTTTTTAGTGCATCCTTGGACTTCGTTGGGCGCCAGGTTGACTGCGACCGAATGGTTAAGGGCACACTCCATTCTCGTGTTTCTATGTCTAGGCTTGTACTCCGTTCTGCGTCACCATTGGCGTTGGTGGGGTTTTAATGTTCCTTGCTTGAGTGAGGTGGTTTTCGCAGTGATGATGGTGCTGCTGAGGTGAGCTCCCTGTGTGAGAATGTGATTGTGGTTTGCATAATGCTATCCTGTTTATTTTTGTCTCATTGTGACCTCATTGTGCTTGTTGTTAGGGTGAGGTCTACCTATGGGCTGAGGCTGCGTTGACTTCAAATCCCAATTGTGGAGTGTTGGTCCCATCGTGTCGTGAGTTGGCATCTCCAACATTTGTGGTAATGACTGCATTATGTGTTGCTTTGATCTTTTCCTGTTGTTTACTATTTGGTTTCCCTTTTTGGGGACGAAAAGTCCAAAGGTGGGACGGTTGTGAGGAAACTCCCAATGGCTGCGTTTGTATGGTATTGGCGACTGGGCAAGGGAACGTTAAACGTGTAGTAGTGTTTTGTGAGTTGTTCATTGTGGTGGTGTTGCTGTGAGTTGGTCTGTGACCTAGGTAATTGGTTAAACGTGTTGGCGATGGGAGTATATGTCTTACATCATTGTGACATGTGACTACTTGTGAAGTATGTGTTAGGTGAGGAGGAGACGTGGGAACGTGAGTCCGTGATGCGTGAGCAGCATCCAGAGTTGTTCGAGGACGAACAAGCTTAAGAGTGGGAGGTGGCTGTTGGCCAAGGGATAGTGATGTGTTTTCTTGTATTAGTTGTGTACGATTTGGTGTATTTGTATTGTCTTTTAAAGACATGTGTTCTTATTTGTGATGTGTTTTGAGGTGTATTCGTGACATGCGGACATGTGTTATATGCATTATTGTGGTTACGGATTATGGTGGTACTTTGTTATGTGCTGTTGTGCTGTGTGCGGTGTATGACCCATTTGGGTGTGGTGGCTTGCCGGGTGGCAAATGGGTAGCTTGTGTTTGTTTTCCTCGTATCTCATTTCTTTTCGAGGACGAAAAGTCTTAAGGGGGAGAGGATGTAAGGACCCATACCTTGAGTTAGTCATAGTTTTGCCTTCTGAGTAGAGTTTTTCTAGATTTTGACCTAGTGAATGGACTCCAATGAATTCACGTGCAAAAGGAAAGATGCTTAGAATGATGTCCTCTATCTACCACAGAAGTTTCAGGCCAAACGGACGTGTATGTGAGGTGCACGTGAAATGGGTCCACTTCACGTGCAAGTGTGGTTGTCTTCTACATGATGCAAGGAGCCTAGGGGTGAAGTTTGAGCGCATTTGGAGTGCATTTGGAGTTGCACGTGAATTGGGGAATTCACGTGCAAATTGGCGTGCAGGCATGTTTTTGCATGGTTACCTTGGTTTGGTCATTCTAATCATCTTTTCCCAAAGGACCATGTTGGAATTGTGAATATTTTGGTGTGTATGGTTGTGGGAAGGTCATAGCTTGTTCAATCAAAACTACGTCGTTTTGATGCTGGGATTCACTTAATCAAAACTACGTCGTTTTGATGTTGTGTTGTCTATATAAGGAGGAGAAGCCCTCTGTTTTAGGTTTAGGGTTCTCTTCTTGCTGCTGACCGTCGTAGAGAGAGAGAGAGAGAGAGCTAGAGAGAGAGAGGGAAGGGGAGTTGCTGGTTGCTGCCGGAGCATCTTGTGTGGGGAGGACGGCGTTTAGCGCGGGAGCAAGGAAGATCTGCTTTAAGGTAGGGGTTCTGTCTCACCTGATCCGTTTCGGGGTTAGGCCCGTGTAGAGGATTTATAGAGCTTCGTTGTTATTGTTATACTATTTATATGTAAATTCATATAGGTGTGACCTCCTATATGAATGTTGGCCTTCAATGGCAGTTTTTGATGTATTCTGGTGTTGGATGGTGAGTGCGTATTAAGTGTTCGATAAAATGCCTGTGTGGATATGTCTGTGTGAATATGCCTAGTATGTGTTTGATAATATGCCTGTGTGGCTGGGTTTGTGTTGTGAATGTATGCATGTTAAGCGTTTGGTAAAATACCTATGAGACTCTGCATGTCAAGTGTTTGATTTTATGCCTGATGGGTTGTGCGAACTAAGTGTTTGGTTTAATGCCTGTGTGACCTTGTATGCTGTGCTTGTGGAACCCGGTGGCTGTGGAAGCCCGGGACTGGAACTGTTAGCCTGTGTGGCTAAGCCTGAGAGGCTGTGGATATGTTAGCCCGTGTGGCTAAGCCTATATGGCCGTGGATATGTTAGCCCGTGTGGCTAAGCCTATATGGCCGTGGATATGTTAGCCCGTGTGGCTAAGTCTGAGAGGCTGTGGATATGTTAGCCCGTGTGGCTAAGCCTTAGTGGCTGTGGATATGTTAGCCTATATGGCTAAGCATGTATGGCTGTGGATATGTGTGTGCCATGTGAATGTGGAATACAACTTGTTTACATTTTATTGTCACTACACATGCACCTGTACACACTCATGTAGACGCTAGGAGCATGGGATGGGTTGGGGAGACATGATCCCTACTGAGCTGTGGTTGCTCACCCCTCCTTCTATGTTGTGTTTTCTTTCAGGAACATACAGGCGTTAGGTGGATACACCAAGGTGGAAGACCATCTTCATTTTATTGTTTATTTCAGTAATGTAATTTTATGATTTATGTAACCCCAGGGAGGGGAATGTACTAAGGGATTGAATTGTAGTAAGGAACATGGTTGTTTTGTGAACCTTTGATGTTTGGAATTAAATAAAGATGTGGCTTGTTTGATTTATTGTAATTGTTAGACTTGCTTGTGTGGCATCCAGTAATCCAACCCCGTTGCCCTCCGTGTGGGTGAATGGGGAGTCACGTACCGGTTTCCCCGGGTTGGAAATCCGGGGCGTGACAACACACGACAAAATATCCACAATTCCAACATACCCCTTTGGGAAAAGATGTTTAGAATCACAAAACCAAGGTAACCATGCAAAAATATGTCTGCACGCCAATTCCCCAATTGGCGTGCAGCTTCGAATGCACTCAAACTTTACCTCAAGCCTTCTTGCATCATGTGAAAGACATCCATGCAATAAAAACCTTGCACGCCAAATGGGTCCAATTCGCGTGCACGTCCTTTTGGCCTGAAACTTCTGTGGTAGATAGAAGACATCATTCTAAGAATCTTTTGGTCTGCACGCCAATTCATCTGAGCCCATCTACTAGGTCAAAATCAATCTCCAAACCGGACAGAATAGCCTAAAAACGCCTGTATATGCAAATAGCATCTTCCTAGGGCATAAAAGCATGTTAGCAAACTCCCTAAAACCCAACAATTTCTACTCACCAGGCATCTTCGGTTAACTTCTTACATGCCGCAAAACACGGGTCATTACATGGGAGAAAGGTGTCGGCCGCTGATGGAGAGGTGGAAAGAGGACCTGCACTGGAGGAGCTGGGCTAAGAGAAATGGCTGCATTTGGGAATGGTAACTTCTGGAAGCGGATGCAGTGAACATGCAGGCCGTTTCTCAGCACGAGCTGAGGAAGGTGCAGGAGGATCAGATGACACGTTCTCCCCTATTTTGGCAGATCGTCGAGGAGCAGTAAGGGGACGAGCCATCGTGTGCACCAAGTCCACGAAAGATGTAGACAGTGAATGGACGGACAAGGCGATGAGATCCATCTTCTGCTCGATGGAAGTTGAGGAGTTGGTCAGGGTGGAGAGGAGTTGGGCGCCTAGAGCATTAACCTTGGCGGCGATGGCAGAGATTTGGGCGCTCTGGGCTTGGGCATGGCGGTCCAGCTAAGCGGAGAGCACAGTATCGGAGTGAACCGTGCCAAACGAAGCACGTCCAAGCGCCAACTCTGGGGCTTTGGAGGACTCCCTCACAGGAATAGGTACAGGTGTGTGCTGGGCAGAGGAGTCAGCAGGAGTGGAGGGAGCGTCAGCAGCAGCAGCAGATGGGGCATTCGAAGTGACGGAGGCATCCGGAGCAGGGGAACCGCTTTGACCAGAGAGGTCAACAACGGGGATGTCAGTAGCAGGAGAAGCGGGCCGGGCCTTAGCAGGAGAAGGAACCTGTGCGTCATAGGCGGGTCCAGAGGTATTAGTGAATGGAACATCCGGAATGGAGACTGGCGTAAGGAAGCCATGATCCAAGTTTCAGATGATCATGTCCTCCGGGGTTTGGGTGTGGCGAGCATAGTACACCTGAAGATCGTTGTCACGGATGGAGGCGGTGCAAGCAAAGCTGAACCGGAACCAGAGTTCTGTTAAGGTTGCGGCATGAAGATGGTCGAGGTAGTCACGAGGTTGACAAAGTGGAGGTAAGGGAGCTTCCGGAGGAGAAGGAGGCATATCGGCCACCGCCGTAGCAACGGCAACATCAACAGCGGTAGCAACAGCGGGTGAGTCTGCTGCGAGGGCATTAGCGGTAGAAGGCACTGGAGAATCAGCCGGATGTGGACTTGGCTAAGAGGGCCCCGCAACCTCGGATGGATCGGCATGGATGCTGTGCTGGGAGGCTCGAGAGATGGAGGGTGCAGCTACAGACCGAATCCGTGAGGACCGGTGAGCAGAGCTGACTTCTGGGGCATGGGTGTCGGCTGGGTCACCAACCGAACTGCCTTGTTGTTCCGAGGCAGGAAGGAGGCGAAGAGCAGCAGAAGGCTGACGTGCCATCATGTTCCCATCAGGCGTAAGATGGCAGAGATAGAAAGCCTGGGCGAAAGGGATAGTGCCATTTCCGTTGAAATGGGACGAACACAGATGCCTAAAGTTAATGCTGAGAATCTGCCCGAAAGATTGGTTCTTTGGACCATTCTTCAACAATCGGATCAAGAAAGCTCCCCAGTCCATCGAGAGACCCTCAAAGATCCCGTACATGGCCAGAAGGAGGTTGTACGAAATGGAGTCCAGAGCAGTTGTGCGAGCCAGTAGACACCGGCTCAGAATGGTCGCCATACACCGGTAACGACCTTGGAAGGACTTCACCTTATATTCCTACCCCTTATATGTGCAGCCCATGGAAGCTGCCATCGATTCTGGGTCCGGGCGTTGAGGTTCACCAGGTGGTAGATTGAGAGCAGCACGGAGGACGTTGGGGGTGATGACTATGGATTCACCTTAGATAATGGAAAGGATGGAATCGGTAGTGCAGTGGACCCACTGGTAAAACTCAGAAATGTCATCGATTAGGAGATCAACAGGATTGGAGACCAGGTTCAGAATGCGGGAGGCTTCTAGGAGTGGGCATAGGTCCAGAAACCATGCCGGGGGATTGGAGACAACGGGCCAATCGACCAGATGGCCGGGATTAACACCAGAAAGAGAGGTCGTGGGTGCCATTATGATTGAGAGTGAGAGGGAAAAAAAATCAAGGTAGGTCTTGGAGATTGGAAAAGCGACGAGGATTTAGGGATTTGGAAATGTAAACTCATGCTACGTGTGAAAATCCAGTATATATAAGACCAAGTCCGTGTTTGCCACCGGATCTAGGGATTAAGCGAGATGAATAGTGATCCGCTTGACAAGATAATGTCATTAATCTTGATACTTGAGCGCCTTCGAATATAAAGGTGATATGGAGGCCACAGAATCAAGTATTTATGATAGTTGTATGCCTTCTTCCGGAACATTGCCTGTCTCGAGACTTACATTCAAATAGATCATCATTATTCCTCCTCAAAAACACGCGATATAAAATAAGATGTTGTTTATCGCGATTTGAGAGTTCCAAGAGTTCGGAGGAAATGAACTGACTATCATCCGGATGAAAGATAATCTGTAGAAGAATATCCAGATGACCAACAGACTGTGTCCATAGAAATAGAATGTGGTAAGAGAGAAAGTGATTCCTTTGCTGTCTTGAAGTGAAAGAGAGAAGAAGTACCACAACACTTCAAATCTGAGACTTCAGACAAGATATACCGGTGAGGAAGCAAAGTCAATCGAAACCTATAGCTTTACAAAGATAAACAAAAAAAAAAAGAAAGCTTTACAGGTTGTGCTTAGTATGGATGTAAACAAATACGGAAAGTTAGCATGATCCGAACTAATGAACAACAGAACTTATGCATTAAAAATGAATGTGAGACACATACATATGAGTTGACGATCATGTTACTACAATCAATGCATATGACAGATAAGAAATACATAAGTTCACATTGGTCAACATAGTGAAACTGTCATGCTAAACATTGTAGCTTGTAATGACCCGTACTTTTGGGATGTGGAGTTAGTCACAGTTATGCCCTTTGGGTGGCAATTATTGGGTTTTAAGGAGTTTTTCCCCCACTCTCTTTGGATAGAACACCTTGTATGATGTTGATCAAGCAATAGGCAAGATTTGGGTTGCCTAGGGAGGCATACATGGGGTGCACGTCATATGGGGCATATGACGTGCAAGGGTATTAATGCTTGCCTGTCTTCTTCATGATTCAAGGAAGCTTGGGGTGGATTTTCAGAGCATTTGGAGATGCACATCATATAGGGATATGACGTGCATTGTGACATGCAGGCATATTTTTGCACCGTCACCTTGGTTTTGTGATTCTAAACATCTTTTCCCAAAGGCGTATGTTGGAATTGTGGATATTTTGGTGTGTATGGATGTGAGAAGGTCATAGCTTGTTCCATCAAAACTACGTCGTTTTGATGCTGGGATTCACTTAATCAAAACTACGTCGTTTTGATGTTGTGTTGTCTATATAAGGAGGAGAAGCCCTCTGTTTTAGGTTTTAGGGGTTTGTTGTTCCACCAGTCGTTGCAGAGAGAGAGAGAGAGAGAGAGGGAAGGAGAGCTTCTGGTGGCTGTCGGAGCGTCTTGCGTGGGTGGTCGGAGTCTTGCGTGGAAGTGACAATAGGAGGACATACAAGGTAGGGGTTCTGTTCTTCCTAAATCCTCCTCTGTTCTAGGGTTCTAGGGTAGATTATGGATTATACCTGTTTGTATATATATGTAATCCATATAGGTGTGATCTCCTATATGGATGTTGGCCTTCGATGGCGGTTTTTGATATATTCTGGTGTTGGATGGTGAGTGCATATTAAGTGTTCGATAAAATGCCTGTGTGAATATGTCTGTGTGAATATGCCTAGTATGTGTTTGATTTTATGCCTATGAAAGTGTGTATGCTACGTGTTTGGTTTAATGCCTGTGTGACCTTGTATGCTGTGTTTGTGGAACCCGGTGGCTGTGGAAGCCCAGGACTGGAACTGTTAGCCCGTGTGGCTAAGCCTGAGTGGCTGTGGATATGTTAGCCCGTGTGGCTAAGCCTGAGTGGCCGTGGAAATGTTAGCCCGTGTGGCTAAGCCTGAGTGGCCGTGGATATGTTAGCTCGTGTGGCTAAGCCTGAGTGGTTGTGGATATGTTGGCCCGTGTGGCTAAGCCTGAGTGGCTGTGGATTTTTTAGCCTATATGGCTAAGCCTGTATGGTTGTGGATATGTGTGTGCCATGTGAATGTGGGATACAACCTGTTTATATCTTATTGTCACTACACTACACTTGTACATACCCTCATATAGACACTAGGAGCATGGGATGGGTTGGGGAGACAGGATCCCTACTGAGCTGTGGTTGCTCACCCCTCCCTCTATGTTGTGTTTTCTTTCAGGAACATACAGGCATTAGGTGGGACCCCAAGGTGGAAGACCTTATTTACTTTACCGTCTTTCATTTATGTTATTTGTGGGAATTGATGTAACCCCAGTGGGGATGGATTGAAAAGATGATTTCGTTGTAATAAAGATTGGTTGGGATTGTGGATTGCTTTAATGAACATTACTTTCTTGAATGTGTTGTGAATGTTTAAAATGTTATATTCGGGGTTTGTATCCTAACCCCTTTGCCCTCCGTGTGGGTAAAAGGGGAGTCACGTACCTATTTCCTCGGGTTGGAAATCCGGGGCGTGACAATATGGTATCAGAGCATGGTCTAGTTGGCCTAGGGTAGTGGGCTTATCTGATTATCTTGAGTCCTTTGGAGGAACCTGGAGGGAGGTTCCTGATCAACACGGTCCTCTTGGAGCCTCTAAGGTGTACTTGGGGTAGTCCAGACCTGAGGTAGGATTTGCATGCATTGGCATTAGGGCACTAGTTGCATTAGTTGTTGTATGTGAAGGTGTGGATAACTGTTAAAATTGTAATTTGATAAAAGAAAAATGTGAATAATGTGATAAGGTGAGAACTGTGCAACTCTGATTATGGTGCAATGTGTAAAATGTGTGTTATGCCATGTACTACTTGACTTGGTAATGGGGTAGAGGTAGTGAAACTTGATAGTAGTCGAACGCGTTCTGACGTTTGTGCTTCTTACTTCATGTAGTAAGAATGCCACCGAGGAGAGTGACACGTGCGTCCGGGGTAGTGGCTGATGAGTCATCTGCACATGAGGGTCCGGGTGTGGGGCAGTCTGTTGGAGGACATGCGCTGCTGCTGGCGCAGCTGCGAGAGGGCATTCGACTGGAAGTCCAGGAGCTGAGGGAGGGTATCCGGCAAGAAGTTCGGGAGGAGGTGTGCCGTGAGATGGCGGCACGGCAGGTGGTGCCACCACCACCACCACCACCAACGGGGGAGTTACCAAGGGAGCGTGAGGGTTCGCTGAGTGGCATACCGACTCGTGCAGAGGATGACATGGTGACACGGTTCCGAAAGGAACAACCGCCGCGATTCAAAGGGGAGTAGGACCCAGTGTTAGCTGGGCACTGGCTGAGGCAGATCGAGCATGTGTTTTCCTTTCTCCTACCCCAGGAGGAGGATAAGGTGAGACTGGCCATTCGGCAGCTGGAGGGGAATGCTCTGGAATGGTGGCAGAGTGTTGCGGGGAGCCGTGCTGTGCAGTTCATGTTGTGGGACGAGTTCCTGCAGCTCTTCCATGATGAATTCTTCCCTGAGTCGTTAAGGTGGCAGAAAAGAGAGGAGTTCAGCAACCTGAAACAGGGATCAAAGACGGTGCCCGAGTATGAGCGCGAATTCCGGAGCTTGAGCAGATTTGCTCCCGAGACCATGGCGCAGGAGGACCTGAAGGCCCACAAGTTCTCCTTGGGTCTCAGGCCAGCACTTAGGCAGAGGGTGGCAATTCTGCGTTTGAGGACCTATGCTGAGGTTGTGGAGACAGCTCGAATAGCTGAGAGGGAGCTGGATGATGGGAGGCAGGCCCATCAGGGTCGCCCGTTGCAGGGTGGGTTGGAGTGCAATTCCGGGTCCAAGCGGCCCAAGACTGAGGAAAGAGATAGAAGTTCTTTCCGCAGCAGGGGACAGCCATTAGTGAACCCAGGGAGGTCTAGCTTTGGCGGTAGTAGATAGGGAGGTCTGGCAGGAGGTCTCCCCAGCGGTTGTCATTGCTGTGGAGAGCAAGGCCACTTCAAGAGGGAGTGTCCCAAGAAGAACTGGCGATGCAATAGCTGTGGACGAGAAGGCCATTTGAGCTGGGTTTGCCGGAGTAGCAACAATGGAGTTGGAGGCATGGCATCCAGCATGAGGAGTGACGGCAGTTTTCGTACACCAGCAGAGAGACCAGCTCATCAATGGCAGGCTAGTCAGGCAGGATCGAGTCAGACCCGACCCCAGGGGAGGCCGGAGCAGCAGCAGACTGAAGCTGGAGGCAACCTTGGCGAGAAGCATCCAGTGAATGAGCCGACCAGTGGCACGGGCCAAGGAAGGGTGTTTGCGTTAGATGCGACATACCAGAAGGAGGCTGAGCTACCACCTCCACTTGCGGAGGGTGGAGCAGGACCATCGGTGGTTAGAGGTACCCTCTTGATTTCCCGTACGTTAGCTTCTGTTCTTTTCGATACGGGTGCATCGTGTTCCTTCGCTGCTGAGCTTCTTATTGATGGCTTGGGGTTAGCTTGTGTGGAGGCCGCGAGGCCCCTAGTTGTGGAGTCTCCGGTGGGAGGCATGATTGAGGTACGACGTGTGTGTCGTGACTGTGTGTTAACCATAGGAGAGGTGGAGTTGAGTTTTGACTGGCATTTAATGCCTTTGAGGACGTTTGACCTGATCTTGGGTATGGACTGGCTTATGGCCTTCCAGGCCAAGATAGATTGTTATCGGCGGCGGGTATCCTTTGTGTCACCTGCAGGGGTTTCTTGCACCCTGCAGGGGGAGTGGGATCGTGAGGCTAGTCGGGCTGGGCCGATCTTTGGACCAAGTGGGGTGCTATTACCCACAGGTTGGCAGCCCTGACCTTTGCTGAGGAAGGGAAAGTGGCGAAGAGAGTGTGGCCAGCAGTTGTTGACCAATTTCAAGATGTCTTCCCTGACTAGTTGAGGAGTTTACCTCCTAAGAGGAGTGTGGAGTTCACCATTGAGTTGGTGCCGGGAACGGGTCCGATTTTACAAGTAGCGTATCGTATGGGGCCAGTCGAGTTGAGGGAGCTTCAGAGGCAAATCGAGGAGTTGGTGGGCCAGGGGTATATCAGACCGAGTACCTCACCTTGGGGTGCTCCGGTGCTCTTTGCTAAGAGGGCAGATGGCACGCTTCGTCTCTGCATCGACTATAGGAAGCTGAATTCAGTGACTATGAAGAACAAGTATCCGTTGCCTCGGATAGATGACCTATTTGACCAGTTGAGTGGAGCCCAGTAGTTTTCCAAGATAGATCTGCGATCGGGGTATCACCAGCTAAGGGTTAGGGAGGAGGACATCCCTAAGACTGCTTTTCGGGGCCGGTATGGGCACTATGAGTGGGTGGTGATGCCTTTCGGGCTCACTAATGCACCAGCGGTGTTTATGCATTTGATGAACCAGGTCTTCGCCCCACATCTGGATTCCTTTGTGGTGGTGTTTATCGACGATATCTTAGTGTATTCCAAGACGGAGAGGGAGCATGTGGAGCATTTGACAATGGTGTTGCAAACCTTGAGGGACCAGCAATTGTTTGCTAAGTTTAGCAAATGTGAGTTTTGGATGCAGGAGGTTCACTTTCTTGGCCACGTAGTATCAGCTGAGGGAGTTAGAGTGGACCCAGCCAAGATTGAGGCTGTGGCATCGTGGTCGCGGCCAACCTATGTTTTTGAGATCCATAGCTTTCTTGGCTTGGCGGGGTACTATCGTCGTTTTGTAGAGGGGTTCTCCCGTTTGGCGACTCCTATGACGGCGTTGACTAGGAAAGGAGTGAAATTTGAGTGGACACACAAGTGCCAATAGGCGTTTGAGACTCTCAAAACCCGTTTGACCACCGCACCTGTGTTGAGATTACATAGGGAGAATATCTCATACGAGGTGTACTGCGATGCGTCCAGGATTGGTTTGGGTGCGTGCTTATGCAAGAGCACAATGTGGTAGCTTATGGGTCGAGGCAGCTGAAACCTCATGAGCAGAATTACCCTACTCACGACCTTGAGTTGGCAGCTGTCATCTTTGACTTAAAGAGTTGGCAACATTACCTTTTGGGGGAGAAGTTTGTGGTGTTCTCAGATCACAAGAGTCTTCAATACATCTTTACTCAGAAGGACTTGAATTTGAGGCAGAAGAGATGGGTGGAGTATTTGCAGACCTTCGACTTTACTCTTGCCTATACCCCAGGCAAAGGCAATGTCGTGGCTGACGCGTTGAGTAGAAAAGGGAAAGCTGAGGTGGCCGTGAGAGAGTGGAAGCTGATGGAGTAGTTGGCGATGTTGCAGTTGCAGCCTGAGGCTTGTGATGGTAGGACAGTCCTGAGTCCTTTGGTTGTTGTGCCTGAGCTATACCAGCGCGTCCGGGAGGCACAGTTGGGTGACATTGAGTGTGAGGTCCTCCGTGCCCGTATTGAGGCTGGTGAGCTATCTGAGGGCTGGACAGAGGGTCCTGAGCATGAGTTATCTTTTCAGGGGCGACTGGTAGTGGCTTCTTCCCTCAGGGATGAGGTGATAAGGGAGTTTCACCAGTCTCGAGTTGCTGTGCATCCAGGGGGTATGAAGATGTACCATGCGCTTCGGGGACATTTTTGGTGGCCTGGGATGAAACGCAATGTGGCCGCCTTTGTTTTGCGGTGCCTCACGTGTCAGCAGGTGAAGGCTGAGCATCAGCGGCCGGTGGGCATGTTACAACCATTGCCCATAGCGGAGTGGAAGTGGGACCACATAACAATGGATTTTGTGACTGGTCTTCCACCCACCACAGGGAGGAAAAATATGATTTGGGTGATTGTGGATCGACTCACAAAGTCGGCCCATTTCCTAGCTGTTCGCGAGCGGGACTCTATTAGGACCTTGAGTCATCTCTACATGAACGAGATTGTGAGACTGCATGGAGTACCATCATCGGTTGTCTCTGACCGGGATTCGAGGTTCACTTCCCATTTTGGGGCAAGTTTGCAGGAGGCTATGGGGACCAAACTTCACTTGAGTATAGCCTTTCACCCTGAGACTGACGGCCAGACAGAGAGGACGAATCAAACTTTGGAGGACATGTTATGGGCCTGTGTGTTAGATTTTGGGGGTTCGTGGGCAACTCACCTTCCTTTCGTGGAGTTTGCCTACAACAACAGTTATCAAGCATCCATTGGGATGGCTCCCTTTGAGGTGTTGTATGGGCGGCCGTGCCGATCACCTTTATGTTGGACTGAGATCGGAGAGGCAGCTCTCTTGGGACCACAGATGGTTCACGAGGCTACTGAGAAGGTTCGGCTAATCCGTCAGCGCTTGTTATCAGCTCAGAGTCGGTAGAAATCTTATGCGGATCAGCGGCGGCGACCTTTGGAGTTTTCTGTTGGTGATCATGTGTTCCTTCATGTCTCTCCACGTCGTGGACATCGACGATTTGGGCCAGGTTCCAAGCTATCACCCCGGTTTATTGGTCCTTTTGAGGTTCTGACTCGTGTGGGACCAATGGCTTACCAGTTAGCTTTGCCCCCGCGGCTGAGTCGGGTGCACAATGTGTTCCACGTGTCCTAGTTGCGGAAGTATCACCCTGACCTCACCCATGTGATCGATTGGGGGACATTAGATATTGAGGATGACTTGTCCGTTGTTGAGGCCCCTATCCGTATCCTTGATCGATGGGAGAAGCTTTTGCGTGGTCGTGCTCTTCCTTTGGTTCGCGTGCTGTGGCAACATCGTGGCATTGAGAAGGAGACATGGGAACGTGAGTCCTTGATGCGTGAGCAGCACCCAGAGTTGTTCGCGGACGAACAATCCTAAGGGTGGGGGGTGGCGTTTGGCCAAGGGATAATGTTGTGCTTTGTATGTTGTTTTGTTCGACCTGGTGTATTTATTTTTGTATTACCCTTTGGACATGTATTGTATCATTGTATTTGCATTGAGGCATGTTTTGTGATGGGTTTCCATGGATTGTGATGCTTGTGGTATTGCTTATGGTGGTGTCTTGTTATGTGCTGTTCTGTGTTGTGTGAGGTGTATGACCCGTTTTGGGTGTTGTGGCATGTTGTATTGCAATTGGGTAGCATGTGTGTGTGATCCTTGCATGTTGGTTCTTTTCGAGGACGAAAAGTCTTAAGGGGGAGAGGATGTAATGACCCGTACTTTTGGGATGTGAAGTTAGTCACAGTTATGCCCTTTGGGTGGCAATTATTGGGTTTTAGGGAGTTTTTCCCCCACCCTCTTTGGATAGAACACCTTGTATGATGTTGATCAAGCAATAGGCAAGATTTGGGCTGCCTAGGTAGGCATACATGGGGTGCACGTCATATGGGGCATATGACATGCAAGGGTATTAATGCTTGCCTGTCTTCTTCATGATTCAAGGAAGCTTGGGGTGGATTTTTAGAGCATTTGGAGCTGCACGTCATATGGGGATATGATGTGCATTGTGACGTGCAGGCATATTTTTGCACCGTCACCTTGGTTTTGTGATTCTAAACATCTTTTCCCAAAGGGGTATGTTGGAATTGTGGATATTTTGGTGTATGGATGTGAGAAGGTCATAGCTTGTTCCATCAAAACTACGTCGTTTTGATGCTGGGATTCACTTAATCAAAACTACATCGTTTTGATGTTGTGTTGTCTATATAAGGAGGAGAAGCCCTCTGTTTTAGGTTTTAGGGGTTTGTTGTTCCACCAGCTGTCGCAGAGAGAGAGAGAGAGGGAAGGAGAGCTTCTGGTGGCTGCCGGAGCGTCTTGTGTGGGTGGTCGGAGTCTTGCGTGGAAGTGACAATAGGAGGACATACAAGGTAGGGGTTTTGTTCTTCCTAAATCCTCCTCTGTTTTAGGGTTCTAGGGTAGATTATGGATTATACTTGTTTGTATATATATGTAATCCATATAGGTGTGATCTCCTATATGGATGTTGGCCTTCGATGGCGATTTTTGATGTATTCTGGTGTTGGATGGTGAGTGCATATTAAATGTTCGATAAAATGCCTGTGTGAATATGTCTATGTGAATATGCCTAGTATGTGTTAGATTTTATGCCTGTGAAAGTGTGTATACTACGTATTTGGTTTAATGCCTGTGTGACCTTGTATGCTGTGTTTGTGGAACCCGGTGGCTGTGGAAGCCCGGGACTGGAACTGTTAGCCCGTGTGGCTAAGCCTGAGTGGCCGTGGATATGTTAGCCCGTGTGGCTAAGCCTGAGTGGCCGTGGAAATGTTAGCCCGTGTGGCTAAGCCTGAGTGGCCGTGGATATGTTAGCCCGTGTGGCTAAGCCTGAGTGGCTGTGGATATGTTAGCCCGTGTGGCTAAGCCTCAGTGGCTGTGGATATGTTAGCCTATATGGTTAAGCCTGTATGGCTGTGGATATGTGTGTGCCGTGGGAATGTGGGATACAACCTGTTTATATCTTATTGTCACTACACTGCACTTGTACATACCCTCATGTAGACGCTAGGAGCATGGGATGGGTTGGGGAGATAGGATCCCTACTGAGCTGTGGTTGCTCACCCCTCCCTCTATGTTGTGTTTTCTTTTAGGAACATACAGGCGTTTGGTGGGACCCTAAGTTGGAAGACCTTATTTACTTTACCGTCTTTCATTTATGTTATTTGTGGGAATTGATGTAACCCCAGTGGAGATGGATTAAAAAGAGGATTTTGTTGTAATAAAGATTGGTTGGGATTGTGGATTGCTTTAATGAACATTACTTTCTTGAATGTGTTGTGGATGTTTAAAATGTTATATTCGGGGTTTGTATCCTAACCCCTTTGCCCTCCGTGTGGGTAAAAGGGGAGTCACGTACCTGTTTCCTCGGGTTGGAAATCCGGGGCGTGACATAGCTAAGATTAATTAACTGTATATAAGTTACTCAGATTAGGATTCATGAGTGAGAATGGAAGAAAGAACACATGCCATGTCATGCCCCGGATTTCCGACCCACGGAAACCGGTTAGTGAATCCCCATGCCCGCACCAGAAGGGACAAGGGGTTGGTGAGAACACCGAGAAAGGGACCTTAGCACGGGTGCCGTCCCAAAACCGTATCACACATACAAAAGTCTCAATTCAAAGCATAGTACAAACACACATACATACGTGTTCTTTCCCCCACGGGGTTACAACATAGTTTTTTTTACAATACAATAAAATAAACAAATTAACACACACAAGGTCTTCACCTCTGGTGAACCACCTAGCACCTGTAAGCTCCTGAAACAAACAAAAACAAACACAACAGGAGGGGTGAGCAACCACAACTCAGTAGGGATTATGTCTCCCTGACCCATCCCAACTCATAAACTAGTGTAGGCATGTGCTCGTGTAATGCTACATATACATATATATGACCAACTCAATCATGTACACACATTACAATGAAAGAAAACCTCTCAGGTAATCCAAAACATTGCCTCTCAGGCACACAGTACTGCCCCTCGGGCACAGCGGTGCCTCTTAGGCATAATATTGCCTCTTAGGCAAAATATTACCTCTCAGGCACAATATTTCCTCTTGGGCACAATAGCCTCTCAGGTTCTGAACAAGTCTCACTTCCCAGGTCTTCAACAGTAGCCTCCCAGGCTTATCAAGATAGCCTCACAAGCCCATATGACCACTTGAGTTCACAATTCTATCCTTATGTCTTGACCAAGAAAGAGGATTCTCGTAGAAGCTATTTTCTTGAAATGAAAAGCCCCAGCATTGGCTACCCATATCATAACTAAGATAATCTAATTTTTGGGGATTTTTCTGAGGGGTCTAACCCCACTTTCCAAAAAGTCACCACTACGAACTTTTAAATATTTCCGGGATTTTACACTAAATCTCATTTTTCACATTTTGAAGGAGTGGGAATTTGATTTTTTAGCATTTTTCTTTGAATCCAAATGGGGGGTATTTCCTTATTTACATTATAACTTAAGTATATTACTACAATGTAAATGGTCCTTCGGAACATTATTGCAAGGCTCCTGGTAACTCTACTCAGCTTAAAAACATTCTGGAAATTGCACTTGGTCGACGTCGACCACATCGACCACATCGACCACCTCACATTGACTGACAGCCACCGACGTCGACCACGTCGACCACCCAGGTCGACCATATCGACCACGTCGACTGCCCAGGTCGACCCTGTCATTTGTACTCACCCAGACGGGCCTATAACGCGCAGTTCGTCCGGAAACCAATCCGGTGACCTCGCAAACCCAGTTTTAAGCATCGATTTAACCCTAAAATGAGTTCTTAAACCATCCTCGCCATATTAGGCTAACAAAACGACCTTAATTCGAAAGTTCACAATCAAAATCACGTTTTCCCCAAATTCTAGGGTTCATCACGAAATTCATAAAATCTCTAAATTTTGCATGTTAAACATCATATAATGAATAGAAGAGTAAAGAAATCCCTACCTAGAATGATTCTTGATGATCGAACAAGCTTAAAACGCCCCAAATCAAAGCCTCCAAGCTTCTCTCTCTCTCTCTCTCTCTCTCTCTCTCTCTCTCTCTAAGCTCTCTAACGTACGAACCACAGAAACATAATGTGGAATCTTATCCTTTCCTTTTATTTATATTTCTGTATTTTCTTAAATTAATAAATCCCAAAAAAAAAAACTATTCGACCTCCCGGGGTCACGAACTCTAAATTGAGCCCAAGTACAGTCAAAACGCTCGAAATGACGACTACACATCACTATCTAGATATTTTCTAACCTAGTTGACTGCTCAAATGCAAAGTCAACCAACAAACCTCGAGAAAGTCAACAATCGGGCCACTCAGGGCCCCGACCCGGAATCGGTCACACTGACAGTCAAAACACTTTATTCGATGCGTACATCATCGTACTGATAGTCATATCCCTCGATGTGTCTTCCCTCCCATGGCTATCTCCTTAAACCCCAAACACGGGTCATTACATGCCAGATGCAATCAATTAATTATCCGATTAAGATGCTCAGTTGAAGAAGCAAAAACATCCAAACATGCCACAAGTCTGATTCAACAATGCATGTCCAGTCAGATCCAGCAGTGAGAAGTTGAAGGGAAGAGCATTCAAGACATATTAGGGGGTTATTACTGAAATAATAGTTAAAGCTATTGCTCCCCCGTAGATGGTGTGATCCTCTCAGTGTAAGGACCCGTACCTTGAGTTAGTCAGTTTTGCCTCCTGAGTAGAGTTTTTCTAGATTTTGTCCTAGTAAATGGACTCCAATGAATTCACGTGCAAAAAGGAAAGATGCTTAGAATGATGTCCTCTATCTACCACAGAAGTTTCAGGCCAAATGGACATGTATGTGAGGTGCACGTGATATGGGTCCAATTCACGTGCAAGTGTGGTTGTCTTCTAAATGATGCAAGGAGGCTAGGGGTGAAGTTTGAGAGCATTTGGAGTGCATATGGAGTTGCACGTGAATTGGGGAATTCACGTGCAAATTGGGGTGCAGGCATATTTTTGCATGGTTCCCTTGGTTTTGACATTCTAAGGAACTTTCTCCAAAGGACCATGTTGAAATTCTGAGTATTTTGGCCTATATGGGTGCGGAAAGGTGCTAACTTGTGTGATCAAAACTACGTCGTTTTGATCCTGGGTTTCACTTAATCAAAACTACGTCGTTTTGATAGTGGGAGGCCTATATAAGGATGAGGAGACTCCTTGTTCTAGGGTTAGGGGTTTTTCAGCCATTGCAGCCGTCGTGGAGAGAGAGAGAGCTAGAGAGAGGGAAAGGGGGAGAATTGCTGGTTGCTGCCGGAGCATCTTGCGTGGGGAGGACGGCATCTAATGCGGGAGCAAGGAGGATCTTCTTTAAGGTAGGGATTCTGTTTTCTTATACCTGATCCGGGGTTAGGCCCTGTGGTGAAGTACCCGTTGGATATTGTCCTTGTTATCATACTATTTATATGTAAATTCATATAGGTGTGATCTCCTATATGAATGTTGGCCTTCAATGGCGTTGTTTGGATATATGTATATATGCCTGCCAAGTGTTTGACATAATGCCTGTGAGGGTTGCATGTTATGTGTTTGAGGTAATGCCTGGTGAGGCCGTGCATATTATGTGTTTGAAATTATGCCTGTGAAGCCGTGCATATTATGTGTGAGATTATATCTGTGTGGCTGGGTTTATGAGCTGGTGAATATATGCATGCTAAGTGTTCGATGTTATTCCTGTGTGACTAAGCATACTAAGTGTTTGATGTTATGCCTGTATGGCTATGTGTCTTTGCGTGTTTGCTTGTACACCCGGTGGTTGTGGAAGCCCGGGACTGTTTTGTGGAACCCGGTGGCTATGGAAGCCCGGGACTGTTTTGTGGAACCCGGTGGCCGTGGAAGCCCGGGACTGTTTTGTGGGACCCGGTGGTTGTGGAAGCCTGGGACTGTTCTTGAAACCCGGTGGGTGTGGAAGCCCGGGAGTGTTTATGTACCAGCCCATGTATGATTGTGTTTCGTTGTTATAGCCTGTAACTATATCTGGTGGAATGATTGTATCACGACACGGCACTTGGACACAAGGCATGTAGATATTAGGTGCATGGGATGGGTTGGGGAGACATGATCCCTACTCGAATCGTGGTTGCTCACCCCTCCTACCATGTTGTTTTCTTTACAGGAACCTACAGGCGTTAGGTGGGACCCCAAGGTGGAAGACCTTATTTATTTTATTGTTTATGTTATTTTATCATGGGAACTGATGTAACCCCTATGGGGATGGATTGAAAAGAAGACTTTGTATTAAAGACTGATTTGGTTTGTGGACTACTTGATGGACTTTATTTTTCTTGAATGTGTTGTGAATGTTTAAAATGTTCGGTTCTTGGTTTGTATCCTAACCCCTTTGCCCTCCGTGTGGGTAAAAAGGGGAGTCACGTACCGGTTTCCTCGGGTTGGAAATCCGGGGCGTGACAATATGGTATCGAGCATGGTCTAGTTGGCCTAGGGTAGTGGGCGGACTTGGTTATCTTGAGTCCTTTGGAGGAGCCTGGAGGGACATGCCTGATCAACATGGTCCTCTTTGAGCCTCCAAGGTGTACTTAGGGTAGTCCAGTCTTGTGGTAGGATTTGCATGCATTGGCATTAGGGCACTAGTTGCATTTGTTGTCATGTGTGAAGGATGTGCATAACATGATCATGTGTGAGTGTGCAACTCTGAATATTCTTGGAATGCCTTGGGTATGACTACAATGTGGGTGTCTTTGTGTGCAATATTGGTTGATGCAATGGTTAAAATGTGTGTAATGCCATGTACGGCTTGACTTGATAATGAGGTAGAGGTAGTCAACTTGTTAATAGTCAAACGCATTTCGACGTTTGTGCATCTTACTTCATGTAGTAAGAATGCCACCGAGGAGAGTGACACGTGCGTCCGGGGCAATGGGCCGATGAGTCATCTCGCCCATGAGGGTCCGGGTGCGGGGCCATCCGTTGGGGCATGCGTTGTTACCGGCACAGCTACAAGAAGGCATCCGGTGGAGGTACGAGAGCTACGGGAGGGACTCCGGCAGGACGTTCGGGAGGAGGTGCGCCGTGAGATGGTAGCACGGCGGTGGTGCCACCACCACCACCACCGGTAGGAGAGCGCCTCGTGAGCGTGAGAGTTCGCCGGGTGGTGTACCGACCCGTGCGAGAGGATGACGTGGTGACACGGTTCCGAAAGGAACAACCTCCGCGATTTAAGGGGGGAGAAGACCCTGTGGTAGCGAGAACGGTGGTTGAGACAGATTGAGCATGTGTTCTCCTTTCTCCCGCCCAGGGAGGAGGATAAGGTGCGACCGGCAATTCGGCACTGGAGGGGGATGCTTTGGAGTGGTGGACAAGTGTTGCGGGGAGCCGTGCGGTGCAACTCATGTTTTGGGAGGAATTCTTGCAACTCTTCCATGATGAGTTCTTCCGGAATCGGTGAGATGGCGAAGAGGGAGGAATTTGGCAGCCTGAAGCAAGGATCAAAGACGGTGCCCGAGTATGAGCGGGAGTTCCGGAGCCTGAGTAGGTTTGCCCCCGAGACAATGGCGAAGGAGGACCTGAAGGCCCACAAGTTCACACTGGGACTTAGGCCAGCCCTTAGGGAGAGGGTGGCGATTCTACGCTTGAGGACCTATGCCGAGGCCGTGGAGACGGCCCGTATAGCTGAGAGAGAGCTGGATGGTGGGAGGCAGGCCCATCAGGGTCGCCAGTTGCAGAGTGGGCCTGATCGAGATGCAGGGTCCAAGAGGCTCAAGACGGAGGAGAGGGATAGCAGTTCCTTCCGCAGCAGGGGACAGACATTGGTGAACCCAGGGAGGTCTAGCTTTGGCGGTGGCACAGGGCGGTCCAGCGGGGGTCTCCCCGGCGGTTGTTTCCGTTGTGGGGAGCAAGGCCACTTGAGAAAGGAGTGTCCAAAGAGGGACCGGAAATGCCATAGATGTGGACAAGAGGGCCATCCGAGCCGGGTTTGCCGGAGTGGCAACAGGGGAGTTGGAGGCATGACATCCCAAGACAAGGAGTGATGCCGGTTTTCGTGCACCAGCGAGAGAGACCAGCTCGTCGGTGGCCGGCTAGTCAGCCAGGATCGAATCAGACCCGACCTCGGGGGGAGGCCGGAGCGGCGGCAGCAGCGAAGCCTGGAGGCAACCTTGGCGGGAAGCGCCCGGTGAGTGAGCCGACCGGTGGCACGGGCCAAGGGAGGGTGTTTGCGCTGGAGGCGACGTACCCGGAGGAGGCCGAGCTACCACCCCCACCAGCGAGGGTGGAGCAGGACCATCGGTGGTTAGAGGTACCCTCTTGATCTCCCGTACATTAGCTTTCGTACTTTTCGATACGGGTGCATCGTGTTCGTTTGTTGCCGAGCTTGTGATAGATAGCTTGGGGTTAGCTTGTGTGGAGGCAGTGAAGCCCCTAGTTGTTGAGTCTCCAGTGGGGGGGGTATGATTGAGGTGTGGCGTGTTTGTCGTGGATCGTGTGTTTACCATAGGAGAGGTGGAGCTGCGTTTTGATTTGCATGTGATGCCCATGCGTACGTTTGACCCGATCTTGGGTATGGATTGGCTTATGGCTTTCCAGGCCAAGATAGATTGTTATCGGCGGCGTGTGACCTTCGTGACACCTGCAGGGACCTCTTGCACCCTGCGGGGGGAGTGGGATTGTGAGGCGAGTCGGGCCGGGCCGGTGTTGGACCAGTGGGGTGCCATTACCCACAGGTTAGCAGCCCGACCTTTGCCGAGGAGGGTAAGGTGGAAAAGAGGGTGTGGCCCATTGTTGTGGACCAATTTCAGGATGTTTTTCCTGAGCGGTTGAGGAGTTTGCCACCTAAGAGGAGTGTGGAGTTTACCATTGAGTTGGTGCCTGGGAACGGGTCCGATTTCCCAAGTAGCATATCGTATGGGGCCAGCCGAGCCGAGGGAGCCGCAAAGGCAAATCGAGGAGTTGGTGGGCCAAGGGTATATCGGACCGAGTACCTCACCTTGGGGTGCTCCGGTGCTCTTTGCTAAGAAGGCCGATGGCACGCTTCGTCTTTGCATCGACTACAGGAAGTCGAATTCGGTGGATCGTGAAGAACAAGTACCCGTTGCCTCGGATAGATGACCTGTTTGACCGGTTGAGTGGGGCCCAGTGGTTTTCCAAAATAGATTTACGGTCGGGGTATCACCGGCTCGGGGTTAGGGAGGAGGACATCCCTAAGACGGCTTTTCGGTGCGGGTATGGGCATTATGAGTGGGTAGTGATGCCTTTCGGGCTCACTAATGCGCCAGCAGGTGTTCATGCATTTGATGAACCAAGTCTTTGCCCCATACTTAGACTCGTTCGTGGTGGTGTTTATCGACGATATCTTGGTGTATTCCAAGACCGAGAAGGAACATGTGGAGCACTTGGCAACAGTGTTGCAAACCTTGAGGGACCAGCACTGTTTGCTAAGTTTAGCAAGTGTGAGTTTTGGGCTGCAGGAGGTTCACTTTCTTGGCCATGTGGTGTCAGTGAGGGAGTTAGGGTGGACCCGGCCAAGATTGAGGCCGTGGCATCGTGGGCGAGGCCAACCAACGTTTTTGAGATCCGTAGTTTTCTTGGCTTAGCGGGGTACTATCGTCGTTTTGTCGAGGGGTTCTCCCGTTTGGCGGCTCCTATGACGGCGTTGACTAGGAAAGGAGTGAAATTTGAGTGGACAGACAAGTGCCAGGCAGGCGTTTGAGACTCTCAAAACCCGTTTGACCACTCCCTGTGTTGAGGTTGCCTAGGGAGGATATTCCGTATGAGGTATACCGTGATGCGTCCAGGGTTGGTTTGGGGTGTGTGCTTATGCGGGAGCACGGTGTGGTAGCTTATGGGTCGAGACAGTGAAGCCTCATGAGCAGAATTATCCTACTCATGACCTTGAGTTAGTCGTTGTCATCTTCGCCCTGAAGAGTTGGCAGCACTACCTCTTGGGGGGAAAAGTTTGTGGTGTTCTCGGATCACAAGAGCCTTCGAGACATCTTTACTCGAAGGACTTGAATTTGAGGCAAAGGAGATGGGTGGAGTATTTGCGGACCTTTGATTTTACTCTTGCCTATACCCCGGGCAAGGGTAATGTTGTGGCCGATGCATTGAGCGAGAAAAGGGAAAGCCGAGGTGGGCGTGAGAGAGTGGAAGCCGATGGAGCGGTTGGCGACGTTGCGGCTGCGGCCCGTTGTTCGTGATGGTGGGACAGTCCCTGAGTCCTTTGGTGGTAGTGCCTGAGTTGTACCAGCGCGTCCGGGAGGAACACTGGGTGACATTGAGTGCGAGGTTCTCCGTGCCCGTATTGAGGCCGGGGAGCTATCCTGGGGACCGGACAGAGGGTCCTGAGCATGAGTTGTCATTTCAGGGGCGGTTGGTAGTGGCTTCTTCCCTCGGGGATGAGGTGATGAGGGCGTTTCACCAATCTAGAGTTCTTTGTGTATCCAGGGGGGTACGAAGATGTACCATGCGCTTCGCGGACATTTTTGGTGGCCTGGGATGAAACGCGATGTAGCTGCCTTTGTTTCGCGGTGCCTCACGTGTCAGCAGGTGAAGGCTGAGCATCAACGGCCGGCGGGCATGTTACAGCCCTTGCCCATAGCAGAGTGGAAGTGGGACCATATAGCGATGGATTTTGTGACTGGTCTTCCACCCACCATTGGGAGGAAGGATATGATTTGGGTGATTGTGGATCGACTCACAAAGTCGGCCCATTGAGGATGACATGTCCGTTGTTGAGGCCCCTATCCGTATCCTAGATCGGCGAGAGAAGCTTTTGCATGGTCGTGCTATTCCTTTGGTTCCCGTGCTGTGGCAGCACCGTGGCATTGAGGAGGAGACATGGGAACGTGAGTCCGTGATGCGTGACCAGTACCCAAACTTGTTCGAGGACGAACAATCTTAAGCGTGGGAGGTGGCTGTTGGCCAAGGGTGTGATGTGTTTTGTGTCTTCCTTGTATTAGTTGTGTACGATTTGGTGTATTTGTATTGTCTTTTAAAGACATGTGTTCTTATTTGTATATTTGAGATGTGTATTCATGACATGCGGACATGTGTTATATGCATTATGGTGGTACTGTTATGTGCTGTTATGTTGTGTGTGGTGTATGACCCATTTGGGTGTTGTGGCTCGCCGTGTGGCAAATGGGTAGCTTGTGTTTGTTTTCCTCGCATGTCATTTCTTTTCGAGGACGAAAAGTCCTAAGGGGGAGAGGATGTAAGGACCCGTACCTTGAGTTAGTCAGTTTTGCCTCCTGAGTAGAGTTTTTCTAGATTTTGACCTAGTAAATGGACTCCAATGAATTCACGTGCAAAAAGGAAAGATGCTTAGAATGATGTCCTCTATCTACCACAGAAGTTTCAGGCCAAATGGACATGTATGTGAGGTGCACGTGATATGGGTCCAATTCACGTGCAAGTGTGGTTGTCTTCTAAATGATGCAAGGAGGCTAGGGGTGAAGTTTGAGAGCATTTGGAGTGCATATGGAGTTGCACGTGAATTGGGGAATTCACGTGCAAATTGGGGAATTCACGTGCAAATTGGGGTGCAGGCATATTTTTGCATGGTTCCCTTGGTTTTGACATTCTAAGGAACTTTCTCCAAAGGACCATGTTGAAATTCTGAGTATTTTGGCCTATATGGGTGCGGAAAGGTGCTAACTTGTGTGATCAAAACTACGTCGTTTTGATCCTGGGTTTCACTTAATCAAAACTACGTCGTTTTGATAGTGGGAGGCCTATATAAGGATGAGGAGACTCCTTGTTCTAGGGTTAGGGGTTTTTCGGCCATTGCGGCCGTCGTGGAGAGAGAGAGAGCTAGAGAGAGGGAAAGGGGGGAGAATTGCGGTTGGTTCTTCAGGAGCATCTTGCGTGGGGAGGACGGCATCTAATGCGGGAGCAAGGAGGATCTTCTTTAAGGTAGGGATTCTGTTTTCTTATACCTGATCCGGGGTTAGGCCCCTGTGGTGAAGTACCCGTTGGATATTGTCCTTGTTATCATACTATTTATATGTAAATTCATATAGGTGTGATCTCCTATATGAATGTTGGCCTTCAATGGCGTTGTTTGGATATATGTATATATGCTGCCAAGTGTTTGACATAATGCCTTGTGAGGCCGTGCATGTTATGTGTTTGAGGTAATGCCTTGTGAGGTCGTGCATATTATGTGTTTGAAATTATGCTTGTGAAGCCGTGCATATTATGTGTGAGATTATATCTGTGTGGCTGGGTTTATGAACCGGTGAATATATGCATGCTAAGTGTTCGATGTTATTCCTGTGTGACTAAGCATACTAAGTGTTTGATGTTATGCCTTGTATGGCCATGTGTCTTTGCGTGTTTGCTTGTACACCCGGTGGTTGTGGAAGCCCGGGACTGTTTTGTGGAACCCGGTGGTTGTGGAAGCCCGGGACTGTTTTGTGGAACCCGGTGGCTGTGGAAGCCCGGGATGTTTTGTGGGACCCGGTGGTCGTGGAAGCCCGGGACTGTTCTTGAAACCCGGTGGTGTGGAAGCCCGGGAGTGTTTATGTACCAGCCCATGTATGATTGTGTTTCTTTGTTATAGCTGTAACTATATCTGGTGGAATGATTGTATCACGACACAGCACTTGGACACAAGGCATGTAGATATTAGGTGCATGGGATGGGTTGGGGAGACATGATCCCTACTGAGCTGTGGTTGCTCACCCCTCCTACCATGTTGTTTTCTTTACAGGAACCTACAGGCGTTAGGTGGGACCCCAAGGTGGAAGACCTTATTTATTTTATTGTTTATGTTATTTTATCATGGGAACTGATGTAACCCCTATGGGGATGGATTGAAAAGAAGACTTTGTATTAAAGACTGATTTGGTTTGTGGACTACTTGATGGACTTTATTTTTCTTGAATGTGTTGTGAATGTTTAAAATGTTCAGTTCTTGGTTTGTATCCTAACCCCTTTGCCCTCCGTGTGGGTAAAAAGGGGAGTCACGTACCGGTTTCCTCGGGTTGGAAATCCGGGGCGTGACACTCAGTGATAAACTTCCCCTCAGATAGACAGCCAAAAAAGAGGTCACGAGACATATAAGGGGGGTATTACTTGAGTAATTGATAAAGCATTTTCTCCCCCTTAGATCTTGCAATCCTCTCGATAGACATTTCCAGCTTAATTATTTAGATAATGAGAAATTGTTGTCTATCCTTCAGGAAACTCCACTTCGGAAGCTGATCAGATTGCAACTGTGATATCATCCACCAAACATTCCAAGCATTGGACATGTGGTGAGAAATGAAAAATTGTTAATAGTGTTATCTATCCTTTTAATTTCTTCAACCAAATCTACTGTTGTCTATTCCGAGCATTTTCTCCACCAAATCTACTGTTGTCTATCCTTTTCATTTCTTCAACCAGACATGTTAATAGTGTAATCAATATAAAACAGCATTGGACATGTGGTGAGAAATGAAAAATTGAGTCATGAAATCCTAAAGAGGTTGTACTCATATAACGTTAATTATGTTAGCTTAAGCGACTTCAGTCAGGAAACACAAGCGTCCTCTCATATGAAAATATGAGAAAATTATATGAAAGAGGTTGATACACAATTTTGCTTCTTACTGAACCATAAGATGAGTCTGTTTCCAAGGAACTGACAAGTACCACTAGTGCTCTTCCTGTCAATGCGACACCCGGAAAAATCAGCATCTGAATATCCAGATAAAGAGAAGTTGGACTCCTTTGGATACCAGAGTCCCAATTTCATTGTCCCTTTGAGATACCGCAATATCCGTTTTATATGAAACATGTGTGACTCTTTGGGATTCGTCTGATATCTTGCACAAATGCAAGTTGCAAACATTATGTCTGGGCAACTTGCTGTAAGGTACAGCAATGATCCAATCATACCTTTGTATTCAGTCATATTTACTGATTTTTCATCAGTATCAGGATCTAACTTTGCACTCACTGGCATGGGAGTCTTCACGGGAGTTGAGTTTTGCATTCCGAACTTCTTGATTATGTCCCGTGTGTACTTTGCTTGGTTGATGAAGATTCCATCCTTCATTTGTTTAACCTCTATTCCAAGGAAGTATGTTAATTCTCCCATCATGCTCATTTCAAATTTCCAGTCATCAACTTCACAAACTCTTCACAAAGCTTCAGATTTGATGATCCCAAAATGATATCATCCACATAGATTTGTACGATCAGAGAATGATCTTTCTCTTTCCGTAGAAATAGTGTGGTGTCTATCTTCCCTTTTCTGAAATTATGTTCAAGTAAGAAATCTGATATTGTGTCATACCAGGCTCTTGGAGCTTGCTTCAATCCGTACACGGCTTTCCATAGTTTATATACCATATATTCAGCCTTGTGTTCAATGAAGCCCAGAGGTTGTTTAACATAAACCTCCTCTTGAAGATCTCCATGAAGAAAAGTGCTCTTGACAACCATTTGATAAACTGTGAAGTTTTCATATGAAGCATACGCCAGGAACATTCAGATCACCTCAAGTCTTGCTACTGGAGCAAAGGTTTTGTCATAATCAATGCCTTCTTCTTGATGATATCCTTTGGCTACCAGTCGTGCTTTGTTTCGGATTACTATTCCATCAGTATCTAATTTGTTCTGGAACACCCATTTAACTCCAATGACTTGTTGCGACCTCGGCCTTGGTACTAAAGTCCACACTTCATTCCTCTTGAACTGATTAAGCTCTTCTTGCATAGCATCTATCCAGTTTGAATCCTGAAGGGCTTCATCCACCACCTTTGGCTCTATCTGTGATAGAAAACACGAGTAGAGACACATATTAGAAGTGGCTGCCCTCGTTCTTACTCCAACAGTAGGGTCACCAATCACTTGATCTGATGGGTGGTTCCGAGTCCACCTATAGTTCTGCACAAGTGGTGGTGAGTAGTTAATGATTTGAAGCTCTGCCAGATCGGGTGGATTTTATATATCAGCTGGTTGAGCTTCTTTCGGGCCAGTTGTATCCATATGATGAACAATTCCAGAAGAACTAGGAGGTTCTTTGGCACTGTGGCTTTCAGTATTAACTGGTCCGGACGGACTTGAAGGTTCTCTAGTGTTATGAATATCCGTAACAATTTTTCCAGAGTTGAGTAGAAGTCCTAAGTCTGAATCTTTTGAAGCATCGTCAGTAGCATTTCTTGTTGCTTCATCGGTACTAGGTGATTCATCAGGTGTTGTGGCAGGAACATGTCTGAACTGAGAAGAGTCAATCCTGTCCGTATTATCCTGCACAATTTGATTTGAAGATCCTACACTTGACCAATCAAGGTTAGATTTATCAAAATCAACATGGATAAACTTTTCAACTGTTAGACATTTTCTGTTGAAAATACGATAAGCCTTGCTGTGTAAAGAATATTCGACAAAGATCCCATCATCGGATTTTGGCTCAAAATTTACCCCGGGTTTCTTTGCCATTATTTAACACATAGCAAGCACACCCAAACGCTTTGAAATGAGAGATTGACAGCTTCCTGCCTCTCCACATCTCATAGGGTGTTTTCATGGTAATCTTATTGATAAGAGTTCTGTTCTGAACATAGCATGCAGTAGACATAGCTTCAACCCATAGACTGAGAGGAAGATTTGCCCCTACTAAAATTGATCTACCAACTTCGACTAACGTGCGATTCTTACGCTCAGCAACTCCATTTTATTGTGGAGTCCTGGGCGCAAAAAAGTCGTGCTGAATGCCCTGTTCAGAACAATAGGATCTCATATTGGAAAAGTCGAATTCCATACCATGATTACTCCTGATGCATTTGATGCTCAGTCCTTGTGAATTGCTTATCCAATTGAAGAGATCTACTAGATGTTCAAAGTTTTGATCCTTTGATTTCAGGAACATCACCCATGTATACCTAGTGAAGTCATCGATAAGCACAAGGGTATATCTTGCACCGGCAAGAGAAGCAATTGAAATGGGACCACAGAGGTCCATGTGAAGAAGTTGCAGTGGAGCAGTTATTAAATTAACTGATTTGCTCTTAAAGCTGTGCTTGGTCTGCTTGCCGAGTTGGCATTCACGACAGAGAGTCTCTGGAGAATTTATATTTGGGCAGACCATTTACTAAGTCAAGCAATGCTAATTTAGACAAAGTCTTAAAGTTTAAATGTGCGCAACGCTTGTGCCATAGCCAACTTTCTTCATCTAATGCTTTAGTGAGGAAGCATACATGGTCAGAAGAATTATTTCTTAAGACCACTGAGTATATGTCCTCATCTTTTAATCCGGATAACTTAACATCTCTAGATAAGTTTTCTCTAACTGTGCAGGTGTTGGACATAAAGGAAACAGTAAACCCTTTGTCACATAAATTACTGACACTCAGCAGATTATGCTTCAAACCTTCGACTAGTACAACTTTAGTGATTGATACACAACTATTTGTTAAAGTGCGATACCTCATAGTCTTACCTTTGCCGTTGTCGCCATATGATACAGATGTCCCCCGTTTGTCAGTAACTTCAACGAGTAGAGACTGATCACTCGTCATATGTCCAGAGCATCTACTATCGAGGATCTACTTGCTTTGATTGATCTTTAACTTCAAGTGGTCCGGCAATGCATTCTAGAGATGCTCCTGCAAGACAACAATTTACACTTTTGGTGCCCAAACTTATTTCGGGCGGTTAGGAGAAACAACAGCAGTTTCAAAAATTCCAGATTTTACTTTATTAAGAACTTTAGCTTTCCAAGTTAACTTAACTTTGTTAGTGTCAGTTGCTTCTTTTCTTTGGGTTTTCTTAGGAAAGTTACTCCTTTGAGATTTAGATTTTGATTTGCTTTATAAACCCTTTTTGATGAATTGATCTTTATTAATATAAACTTGATTACAAAGCCAGTCATTAGATAAACTCCAACATTCATAATGATAATGGCCTATTTCTCTACAGATAGAACAGATACTATGATGCGGAGAACAAACAGGGGATACAAGTTTCTTAGATTTAATAGGTTTTCTATACTGATCCCTATGGCTTAATCCTTTGCGATTGGGTGACGCGCTCTTGGCCCTAGATGCGTCAGCCTTAGCCTTTCCTTTCTTCCGGGGTGCTACAGTTTCGGCTTTAACTGCAGCAGCCTTCCCTTCATCGTTAGGTACGGGTGCTACTACTTCAAGAACAACAGTAATAGCCTCTCTTCCACAGTCATAGACTATGGTACCACCTAAAATGAAACCATCCAACGGTTTAGATGTACTAACAAGATATAGGTTGGTTAGTTTCGGAATGAAATCTGGAGGACACTCAGTAGCTTGTGTAGAGGTTGATGGTCGGAGCCAAGGCCAGGTTTAACTCAAACATCGTCCAGATTAGTCCTAAACGTAGAAGCTATTTCCCCCGAATTTAGCCACTTATGATTTATTTCTTTTTCCTTTTCAAGTTCATTTTCGAGTCTTTTCAGATTTACAGTTAGGCAAGTTAGGTTGGTATTTAACAAATGATTTTCAGCTCTAAGATCGTGATACCAAACCTCTTTAGTCCTAAAGTCAGCTATGTCTTTTTCAAGTCTTGCAATAGAGAATTCTAGACATTTTGCTTGACTTTCCATATCTTTGTACATTTGAGTAATTAGTAGTCTCTCATTCTTTTCATGATCGCGTTCAGCAGTAAGAGATTCTAATTTACTCATGAGCTTAGAGATAGAAGGTACCTCAGTATTTGCCATGAGGCAGACACGCCTTCCTCTTGTCCTTGCTGCTCTCTAAGGTAGAGTGTCGAGGTTTTACCTAGTCACTTTTATTAGCCGAATTTGATTTGGATTTGCAATCCTTAGCCCAGTGACCGAGTTTCCCACAGTTGTAGCATTCTTGGGAACTCGACTCCGATCGCTCCTTCCTTCTGGATGATGATAAGGAGCCTCTTCTGCTTTTCCATAGGAATCACTCGTAGGATTTGACCAGAAGAGCTATTTCTTCTTCAGCGTCCGAGTCAGAGTTCTCTCACTCTTCCATATCATTATTCCTTAGTATGCTATGACACTCCGTAGCTTTGAAAGCTACCCCCTTTTCTTTCCAAGCTATTTTCTCATCCTGGTCAGAGTATTTGAACCTGACCTTAAGAGTCCGTAGCTCTCCGTATAGTTCTTCAAGGGGAACATACTTCCAGTTCTTGTCAGCTTGCATCTGGAGCTGCTTGGAGTAGTAGCGATCCGGCAAGGAGCGAAAAAACTTGTCATTGATTTGGGATTGAGTGTAGTGCTCATTTACAGTTTTTAGCTCAAGCATGAGCTTGCCGAATCTCCAATAAATGCTCTCAAGGGATTCGCCAGGTTTGTGATTGAACCTCTCAAAGTTCTGTCTGAGAGCACAGATGATGTTCTACGTTTGGGACCGACTTCCCTCATAGAGGATTGTCAGCTTATCCCAGATAGCTTTCGCTGTTGTGCAGCCCTAGACGTCCGTAAAAGCTTCGGGGTCCAAAGACGATGTAACATATGACAGAGCCTTTTCATTAGCACACTACTAGGCTCTTTCATCATGGGTAAGTTCAGCATCCGTCTTCGACCTTCTAACTCTATGTTCTCCACATGAGATGATCATGACAAACCATGAACATTCTCATGCGAGCTTTCCACTGGGAGAAAAGCTCAGGTGTGAATTTTGGCGGTTTAGTCAGAGTGAAACTAGAACTCCGTGATTAAGGAGCAGCGGCAGTAGCAGGTTGAGGTCGACATTTTCACTACTGCTTTGATTGGGGAAGGGCTCTTGTGCACCTCTAGAGTTAAGGCGAGTGTCGAATAGCATGTTACTTTCTTTGGCCATTGTTGAGAGAGAAAGAGTGAGATCTCTACTTTGAATAGAGGGGAGCCTAGAGGGGGGTCAATAGACTCTTTTTGAAACTCTTTTCTTACTCTTTGGTACAACACTTAACTGGTTAAAAGAAATAATCAATGGGAAAGATAACCAGTAGTGGAAGTATTTTGTTTTATTATTAACCGATAAATATAACAAAATAGAAGCAGATTAAAGCTTGTAAAGCTTTTCGATCTACTCTTAAAACTCTCTTACACTCTGTTTACAAAAGACTCACACTCTAGCCTCTATGATCTCAATAAGCTCTTGTACACACTTATTTCAAGCTCACGAAATATCATTTTTCTCACTTCCTTTTTAATGTACAAGTGTTACAATATATATAAAAACATCCTTGAGAGACAATCTTGGAACTTCTTCTTCCGGACTATGTGCAGCATTGACTGTTCCTCTGAATTCTCACTACCTTGAATGCTGCGGATGTGGAGCTCAAGATCTTGGGTTTGTAAAACATAAGTGTCCTGTAAGTACCCAAGTGCAGTTAAAGTTGTGTCCACATATCTGTGTGATCCACGTGTAAGATGCTTTAGATTATCGATGAGTTTGTCTTACATTGAGACACAACAAGGTAGTGACTTTGAATGCGAAGAGATAAGTTGAAGCAACTTCTACTTAATCCGACGTAAAGTTCCTCACTCCGTGTTAATGAAGCTCGGATCCTTACTCCGTATCATTGGTTGCTTATTTCGTGTTAGTTTAGTACTGGAATCCTTATTCCGTATCAGCGCTTCTTTACTCCGTATGAACGAGAAATCCGGAGAGCTTACTCCGTATCAGTACTACCTTACTCCGCATGAGTTCCTTACTCCACATGAGTTGAAAGGACTGGATGGCTTACTCCATATCAGCACATCCTTACTCCGCATGAGTAACTGGTTCAGATTCCTTACTCCGTATCTAGTTTCCTTACTCCGTTCGAACAAAGGACTCGGGTCCTTATTCCGCACAAGTACTTCCTTACTCCGTATCTATGAAAGACTCGGATCCTTATTCCGTGTCTAGTTTCCTTAATCCGTTTGAGAGGAAGACTTAACTCGTTAACTCCGCGAAGACTTTATCTTACTCCGTGCAACTTGTAGACTAGGATTTTTACTCTGCAACTATTTGACTTAGTCCATTTAAGGTGTTAGGTGCAGATTCCTCAGTCCGTAGCTTTAAGTGATTAGTCCGCACGAATGATCCTTATTCCGTATGAAGTGTGACTTGGTTATTTACCAAGTGTTTGACGACACTCACTCTTTTTCGGATCAGGATTTTGTATCCTGTCCTTAGCTTTGCTCTCACGAGTGTAGGTCCAAACTAAGATCATATCTTCTGCAACAACTTAAGATAAAACAACCAAAGTCTTAGATCAAATTACATAGGATTTTATTCGCGTCATCCAAATCCTGGGCTTGATCCAACAATATGTCATGGAGACCACCGGAATCCAAGGTGCAGTCCAGGTAATGTCAGCTTCTGTGAGGTTCTTTAACTTCTTCCTCCAGTCTTTAAAGCCTTTAGGTAAGCTCCACTTGCTAAGCAGAATATCCAATAGCGTCATGGCCGGCACTCGATAAACAGCATGAAAAGGCCCTACAGTCATGTGTATAGAAGAGGCAGGCACCCCATGAACTGTCCCGAGCCCATACTCCTCAGATAAGTAAGAGATCAAAGGGTTTCGGCCAATATAGAAGGAGTAGGGTCATATCCTTTGAGTACTTTCTGAACCAAATCCACAATTACTCCGTCGATGTGGTATAGAATCCTCGAGAAGATGATTAGCCCGTATATGGCTATTGTAAGTAATTTGTGTGTCCCTGCTTCTGTTGCATTTTGTATCATTTCTATTCTCGTTACCCATGAAAGATATTCTCGCCCACCATAGTTTGTAGGCACTGGTGAGTCCCAAACTAGCTTCCCCATTATCTCAGAAAATGCTCTTTGACATGATTTTCTAGTCTCTGGTAAATAAATCTTCATGTTGTTTTCTACTGCAATATCTAGCAATCTTCTGTATTCTTCTATGGTGAGAACAAGATCTACACTGTTGAATTCGAAGCATCGCCATCGAGGGTCCCAGAAATAGATTGATGCCGCAAGCATATCCTTGTCGACTAATAGCTCGGTTATATGAAGCAAATCTCCAAAATGTTGTGTATAGATGTTTTTTCTTTTGTCTGATCACTGATGTCATATAGTCTGTAATTCTTTGGTGTAGTTTAACTGATCTTCTATGATAACCTACTCTGCCTTACATGCCTTTCCTATTGAAAAATCTCCAAGGCGATTCTAAATGTCCCCAAATGCTTGGGCCACCACTGTGACGGCCTTTTTGTCATGAAGGTCTTTTAGGAGATGACTGAAAGTTGTGATATGCCTATGTGAATGTTATGTTATGCATAATGACATATTAGGATAACAGTGTAAAATATCAAGGTAATTTGTACAAGAAACAAAACCAAGTATTAAAGTAAGTAATTTGTACAAGAGATGACTTTAATAACTACCCTGCAAAATAGAGGTTAGCATGGCATGGAATGATCAAACAACATATGGGTTTAATGCCCCTAGTGAGCCTTACTAATCCTATCTTATTCATTGGTCCCCAAGCTTCCTCTATAGAGGGCTCCATACACTATGGGATTTTTCGAAGGGGGGCCTTAAAAGGACGAGCCTTAAAAGGACCTCAAGCTTGAGCGAGGAGTTCGGGGCCCCTTTGCGGATAATGATCAATGCGCAGGGGACCTTATTAAACCTCGCTAACCTAAATGGTGAAATAAACCTGGGTATAGGGTTATGCATGGATACAACAGTTAGGGAAAACAGTAAATCATAACTATCATGACATTGCAAAGTATATAAATCCTAATTAACAGTTAGGCAAGCACTGATATATTCAATTAAGTAAAAAACAAGAGCAACCTCCTACTCTTATTTCTAGGCCTAACCCTCTACTATTATACAAATCCCCATCAGAGTTGCCAGCTGTTATCACTTATTTTCGTTCGAGCTGAAACCAAATGATAAAATATACAAAGTCGCCACCAACTGTTTTTGGGGTACAGTTGAATACCCTTTACGTTGAGTAGGTCAAATGTGGTCTGCGTTACTAGAAGTGGATTCGGGAGTTGGTTACGTGTCGAGAAGGTTTTAGCACCCCTACAACGCCCTTTTCGGTACCTATCTTAGGAGGAGGAGGTTTCTATTTATTTATTTTTACTTAAAAAAAAAAAAGAAAATCACATCTAATCTAAGTACTAATTACATATTAATTATCTAATTCTCAAAATGTTATTTTAATTCGTTACATGCTAATCAATTAATTAACAGTCTTAATTACTAATCACGTGCTAATTATTAAATTAAAAGTTAAAAATTAATTACTAAATTTAATTATCATAATCTAATTACTAATTTCTAGTTATTTAAACTAAATTTTGAATATGAAAATTAACTATAAAAGTTAATTACTAATTTACCCAATTACTAATGTTATTTAATTTATTACGCGCTATTACTATTTACATGTTAATTATCTAAAAAGTTAAAAGTCAATTACTAAATTTAATTACAAACTTATTATGCTAATTAAATTATGCTAAATTATTCTAATTAGAAACTAGCTAGCTAATTATGCTAATTATACTAAATTTAAAAATTAGACTAAATTTAAAAATTAACTAACTAATGCTAAATTTAACTAATTATGCTAATTATGCTAAATTTAATTAAAAACTAACTAACTAATTATGCTGAATACTAATTATGTTAAATTTAATTACAAACTAACTACTAATTTACTATACAAAATAATAATTAAAACTAAAGAAGAAAAAGAATCAAAACCTGGAATAATGTAGGCTAAAAGCACCCTTCTCCCAAATGCCTCTTTTTTTCTGCAAAAAAGAGAAAAAAGAAAATTAATTTGACTATAATCGCAGTTCTTTTTTAGAACTGCAGTTAAGTTTACATGCTACTCTTTTTTTGAATTTTGTGTAATTGATGGTGTGTTTGTAGAAGGAGGAGAGGACCCCTTTATATAGGAGTCATGGGGAGGCAATTTTGCAAAACCTTTAATGTGGGACTTCCTTTTTTTTCTTTTTTTTTCTCTATTATTATTAGTATTATATATTTTTAATAAAAAGTCAAATAAGGGAGGCGGGTACTGTTCATGAACAGTACCCTGCATACTATTCATGTTTTTTCTAAAGACTATCAGTCGCGACTAGTCGTTAGGATGGTTTTATTTATTTATTTAACCTATATATATATATATATATATATATATATATATATATATACACCCACGTATAACACAAACATGCAAACTGTAATTTATTTAGGATTTTGTAGTGGAGATATTACATGATTTAACCTAAAATATATTCTATGGCCATTGCCACCGAATACAATAAGATGATAAAAGCAAGGAAAGCTATGAAAGTGCTGCCCAACATAGGATACACAATTGTGCAAGCCAACACCAACACCGTCAGCACGCACGTCATCCAGTCAGCCATTTTCGCAAATAAGGAGGCAAAAAATGTGGAGAATTGAAGAAAATAGTTTGAAGAGTGGTAGAGTGGAAGTTGTGTGAGTGAATGAGAGGAATGAGGGTGTATTTATAGGGTGGAGAATATAGCAGTTGGTATAAGAAATTTACTGTAGGATCGTTCATGCCTAGAACTATTTAATAGAAATTATAACTCTTAATCGGAAGCGTACCTGGATCCATGAGTGAATTAAAGGAGTTGGTTTTATCACCTTTCTGCTTCTCTTTAATGGCGTTCTGTGATGGAGAAGAACTACCACCACGCGCACATTCTGTGTTGCGTTAAAACCTAATTTGAAGCAAAAGTGAAGGGATACATCTATATATATAACCCTACTATTTCTAATTTCTATTTGGTCCAACAACCATCATATTGGGCCTTCATTAATTAGAAATAGTCTTTTAATTACATGCGGTCCATTAATAGCATGTAGACCTTTTTAATTACATGGGCCACATAATAAATTATTAAAAATCAAATAATAATCTAACAATCTCCCACTTGGCCCATGTCATGACTTGGTGATTCAACAACTTTAAGTGCGCACCTTTCATTGAATCAATAAATACATCCATAATTAAATTGAAATGATTGGATCATGGCGGTCACAAGTCATCAAACGACATGATTCCTTCCATGTATCACAAAACCAACTCAATTTAGAAACTTTAATTGGGATAAACTTTAATCATTGCTTTCATTGTTATCTCACTAAAACAATAATGTATACAACATAATGTGAGTAACAAACAAATAACCAAAAACATAACTTTAATTGAATTCACAAATGTCAAAAGCTAATAACCAAATGTACACATCTGAATATCATGTCAACAAGGATTTATCTATTACACCCATACTTCCAACATGGCCAACGAATGTTTTGGGTGGTAATCCTTTAGTCAACGGATCCGCTATCATCAGATCAGTACTAATATGCTCAATTGACACTCTATGTTTTTACACTTCTTCTTTAACTGCCAAGTATTTCAAATCCATGTGTTTTGCACCTTTAGAATACTTGTCATTCTTTGAAAAGAAAACAGCTACAGAATTATCACAATAAAGTCTCAACGGTCTAGCTATACTGTCGATAATGTTTAGACCTAAAACAAACTTCCGCAACTACAATACATGAATAGTGGCCTCAAAGCATGCCACGAATTCAGCCTCCATAGTGGAAGTAGCAATAGTAGATTGCTTTTCACTTTTCCATGAAACTGCTTCTCCAGCTAATAGGAACATATAACCAAATGTAGACTTCCTTGAATCTACACAACCTGCATAGTCTAAATCCGAATACCCAATCACCTCAAGGTGGTTGGATTTCCTGTATATGAGTATGTGATCCTTAGTGCCTTGTAAATACCTAAGCACTTTCTTCGCAGCCTTCCAATGATTTATTCTAGGATTACTTTGATATCGGCCTAACATTCCAACAACAAAACTGATGTCTGGTCGAGTACATGTCTGGACATACAATAGGCTCCCAACAATTGACAAATATGGAATAGACTCCATTACCTTTCGTTCCAAATCATTTTTGGGACATTGTATCTCACTAAATTTGTCCCCTTTCTGAATTGGAACTATCCTTGCAGAGCACTTTTCCATTTTAAATCTCTCTAATACTTTATCAATGTAAGCCTTTTGAGACAATCCTAACAATCCTTGTGATCTATCATGGAATATTTCTATTCCTATCACATAAGATGCCTCACCCATATCTTTCATTGCAAAGTTGTTAGAGAGATACCTTTTAATATCATGTAACAAACCAATATCATTTGCAGCAAGAAGGATATCATCAACATATAGGACTAATATAATAAACTTACTCCCACTAACCTTCATGTAGATACACCGATCAACAGTATTTTCTATAAAACCATTTGACATAATGGTATCATTAAACTTAAGGTACCATTGTCGAGAAGCTTGTTTTAGTCCATATATTGATTTCATTAATTTACACACCAAATGTTCCTTTCCTGTGGTTATGAAACCTTCTGGTTGATCCATATAAACTTCCTCCTCTAAGTCACCATTAAGAAAGACAGTTTTAACATCCATTTGGTGAAGCTCTAAATCATAATTAGCCACCAAAGCCATAACAATCCTTAAAGAATCCTTCTTTGAAACTGGAGAGAAGGTTTCTTTATAGTCAATGCCATCCTTTTGAGTATAACCTTTAGCAATAAGTCTGGCTTTATACCTTTCAATGTTGCCCTTTGAGTCACGCTTGGTCTTAAAGACCCACTTGCAACCCATTTGTTTTAAACCTTTAGGCAACTTAACTAAATCCCAAACTTTATTGTCATACATTGATATTAACTCTTCTTTCATAGCATTAAACCACTTTTCAGAATTGTTACATTCCATGGCTTGGATAAATGAGACTGGATCCTTATCAAGACTCAAGTCACACTCATGCTCTAGTGAATAAACCACATAATCATTGGAAATAGCTGGTCTTCTTTGCCTTACAGACTTCTTTAAATCTATTTCTTGTGGTATCACTTGCTCATTTATAACTTGGTCATTGTTAACTAGTTCATTATTAATTTGTTCATCTAGTGGATTCAGGATATTATTTTGATGTTCTAACATGTTGTGAGACCGAGATACAACAAGAGGAACAACAACTGAAGAAGAAACAGAGAGCATAGAACTTTCCACCCTAGTTTCTTGAATATCCACTTTACGTGGTTCACCACTCCCACTAGATTGACTATACTCGATGAACCTAGCATTACCAGACTCAACTATTCTCGTACTATGGTTAGGACAGTAAAATTTGTAACCTTTTGACTTTTCAGGGTAGCCGATGAAATAGCCACTAATGGTTCTTGCATCAAGCTTCTTTTCATATAGATTATATATCCTTACATCCGTCGGGCATCCCCAAATATGTAGATGCCTTAAACTGGGTTTCCTTCCTATCCACAATTCATAAGGTGTTTCAGGAATTACTTTACTAAGAACCCTATTAAGCAGATATGCAGCGGTCTTTAATGCATGCATCCACAAAGATAAAGGTACAGTACTGTAATTTAACATGCTCCTAACCATATCCATAAGAGTACGATTTCGCCTTTCTGCTACACCATTTTGTTAAGGTGTACCAGGCATTGTATACTATGCACATATGCCTCGACTTTCTAGGAACTTTGCAAATGGACCTGGACATTGTCCCTTTTTTGTTAAACTTGCCATAATATTCACCACCTCTATCAAACTTCACAACTTTTACCTTTTTGTCAAGCTGCCTTTCAACTTCCTTAATGAACACCTCTAGGATGTCCACTAACTCACACTTTTCATGCAGCAAGTACAAATAGCCATACCGTGAGTAGTCATCAATAAAAGTGATAAAATACTTTTCACCGCCCCAAGACGGAATATCAAAAGGACCACAAATATCAGTGTGTATTAACTCTAAAAGTACATTACTTTTTGTGGTTGGATTCTTTGACATATGTCTAGTTTGCTTACCTTTAATGCAATCTATACATACATCCCAATCGACAAAATCCAATTGAGGTAATATTTCATGCTTTACTAACCTCAATACTCTTTCCTTGGATATGTGACCTAACCTTTGATGTCATAGAAAGGCTGAGTTTTCATTATGTGTACTACGTTTATTTCCAATATTATGATTAACATGAAATAGGGATTCAACAAAATTAACATCAAGATTGAAACAATATAAACCATCAATTAAAGTACCATAACCATAATAGTACTTTTGTTTATACAAAGAAAAACTATTATTTCCAATCTTAAAATTAGAACTCTCATGATCCAACTTTCCAACAGAAACCAAATTGCTAGCACAATCAGGAACATAAAGACACTTTTCTAGATCCAGGTGGTGTCCAGTATCCAGGATCAATCTATATGTTCCAATTCCTTCTATGCATGCCTTCATTCTGTTACCCATATACAAAAACGTTTCAGCTTCGTTTATGGGTTGGATCGTAACGAATCCCTGTATAACATGTGATACATGAGTAGTTGCACCCGAATCTAACGACCAAGTATTATTAGGCACCTCAATAAAATTTGATTCAAAACATACTGAAATATAGTACTTACCTTTCTTTTCGAACCAAATTTTCCTTTTCGGGCAGTCTTTCTTGATATAACCATCCTTCTTACAGAAGTAGCACTTGACCTCCTTATGGGTTTGACCCTCTTTAACCTTTAATGGGGCTTTATCCTTCCTTTTGTCCTTCTTTCCCTTGCTGCTACTGGCTCCATTATGAAGTGTGAGATGAGCAGAATGATCCTTCATTGTCTTTAATCTCCCTTCCTCTTGAATCAACATGGCTTTAATTTCTTGAAGGTTCCATTTTTCCTTAATGGTGTTGTAATTCACCTGGAATTGGCCAAACTCATGAGGAAGTGAGTTAATAATAAACTGTACTAAGAAAGATTCATTCACATCCATCCCCTTTGATTTCAACTTTGCTGCCAGATTTATCATGTGAGTCACATGATCATGAATGGGTTGTGACCAATCAAACCTTTTAGTAATCAGCTCACTCATTATGGTTCCCACAACAGACTTGTCAGTTATGTCTGATTGGGAGTATTCTTTAATCTTTAACATGAACTCCTTTGCATTGTCAGTTTTGGGCATTGATGGCTTCACATTTTTAGCCATTGACATCCTCATCAAGTTCAAACTCAGCCTGTTAGACCGCTCCTAGATCTCATATTCAGATCTTTCAGCTCCTGTACTGGTCTCAGTAATGGCTTCAGGTTTGTCAGACACTATTGCAAAATCCAAATCCAGAACACCTAGTTGAAACTGAATTTGCTCAGACCAATCTACATAGTTCAACCCATTGAACTTGATCATCCCATTGCCCATGGCAAATATATTGGCAGAAACTGCAAATCATTATACATGCACACACATTAATGCTTTGAGAAAACCTTAATCAGATTCAAACAAATAATAAATTTAACTACATATTCAAGTTCACCTTTGGGTGATCCATAAATATATAACATTAACCAATAATGATGCAAATAATACACTTTAATAGACTATCAGTTATACTAAAGCCAATACTCATGTCATCTTTGGATATACAATTATATTAACTTAATATACTGATAAGTCACTATAATGTCATTAATTATAAACAATGGTCTACCTTTGGGTCACCTCCTAGCAAAATAATTAATGAACTTAATTATTCGAAATTTAATTGCATCACATAACACGAATAATTAAAACATATAATTAAATGTTTAAAATCTTAATAAGCCAGGCCACTTTGGTAACTAACAAGCTTTCTATATAATAAAGATTTAATTATATAAATCTTTAATGACATATTCCTAAAATCTCAAATAAATATAAATATATAATTAAATATCTAAATATCTTAATAAGCTAGACCACTTTGGTTACTAACAAGCTTCTATGCTATAGACATTTAATTATTCATATCATTTTTGAAATATACTTTACAATCTCAAACCAAATATACTATATTAAAATTTTCTTTTATACCATAATTGGTCTTTTAGCAAATTAAATTGACAAAAATATAATACAATTTAATTTTATACAATTATAATCCTTAATTAAACATAAATGTAAACAGCAATTACGTTCGGTAACAATTCTAAGGCAAACCTTGCTCTAATTCCAATTGTAAGAAATTTACTGTAGGATCGTTCATGCCTAGCACTATTTAATAGAAACTATAACTCTTAATCGGAAGCGTACCTAGATCCATGAGTGAATTAAAGGAGTTGGTTTTATCACCTTTCTGCTTCTCTTTAATGGCGTTCTGTGATGGAGAAGAACTACCGCCATGCGCACGTTCTGTGTTGCGTTAAAACCTAATTTGAAGCAAAAGTGAAGGGATACATCTATATATATAACCCTACTATTTCTAATTTCTATTTGGTCCAACAACCATCATATTGGGCCTTCATTAATTAGAAATAGTCTTTTAATTACATGCGGTCCATTAATAGCATGTAGACCTTTTTAATTACATGGGCCACATAATAGATTATTAAAAATCAAATAATAATCTAACAGTTGGAATAGTGCTGTGACCGTTGGAACAGTACATAACCGTTAGAACAGTGCCGTGACCGTTGGGGTTTTTATTTTTGTGCAGAAAATGCTGTTTGAAAAATAAAAATATAGACGCACATACGGCCCTAAAAATGCTTTAGTTTTATGGTTTTAGGCTCTTTTTTGTTTTTTGTTTTTTGTTTTTTATTTTTATTTATTTATTTATTATAATTAATTCCGCACCCTTTAAATTAACAGTCATGTCTCTTTATTTATATATACAAAGTAAATGACAAATATGGGATAACATAAAGCTGAAAATGAATATGTATGTCCAATCCGAATAAAATGGGGTCCAACAGTTACAATCACACACATCACTTTATATGTTATTGTGTTAGTTCATAGTTTTATCATTTAAAAAAATGACACATTTTCAAAAAAAAAAAACATGTGTTAGTTTTTTAGTTCTAATTCTTTAAAAAAAACCAAAAAAACAACCCTCTTTTTTTAAAAAAAAACAAAAACAAAAACAAAACAAAACCTTTAGGATTCCCTTAGAAATTAAAAAAAAAAACAAAAACAAAAACAAAACAAAACCTTTAGGATTCCCTTAGAAATTTAGGATAAATCAATTTTAACCATAACTTTGACAAATAACTTAGCAATAGACGTTCTAGGAAAACCACAGTGCCTCAACCCAATCCCACAACAGTGAAAATAAATATAAACCTTCTCCTCCGAAAATAGATACCAAAAGGGCATTGTAGGGGTGCTAATCCTTCCCTACATGTAACCAACTCCCAAACCCTTCTAAAACTACTCAAAGTAGAGGGTACCCAACTGTACCCCAAAAACAGTTGGTGGCGACTCTAAATTTCTCACTATTGGTTTAGTTTAAGCCTACCCCAAATGGACCCGGACGAAAATCGGTGATGACAGCACCAACTAGCAGCACCTCAATGCCAGGCAAGGCCGCCAAACCCCACTCAAGCCCTCCAAATATAACCATGGTCATCCTCCCTCTCCCAAATAAAACCACTCCTCCAGAGTTCAACTCCGTCCATTTCTGTGATCTGAGCCCAATGTTCCTATGGATCCGGCTGTTCGGTTGGATTCAGAACTTGGTGATTTATTATATAATTCTGCTCAATATTAGAGATTAGTTGGTAAGCTAAACTATTTGACAGATACCAAACCTGATATTTCCTTTTCAGTAAACACCATAATCTAGTTTATGAATGCTCCTCGCACTACCCACTAGAATACAGCATTAGGGATTGCCTAGTACTTGAAAGGGGAGCCAAGACATGGTGTTCTATTTTACAAAGCAGGGTAATCTCAATATTCATGGTTATTTTAATGCTGATTGGGTGGGTTGTCCAATCGATAGAAGTAGGGATGGCAATGGGGCGGGCCAAGTACTGGGTCGCCTCGTCCCCATCCCCACTAGGGGAAAAATGCCCCATCCCCTCAAATTTTTCGCCCCGCTCAGTCTAGCCCATTCCCACGATAGATAGTCTATCCCAACTGCAAGCACAACCTAGCCCAATCTCAGCCACCCCACCTGAGCCTAACCCGCTTGCCTAGCCAACCAAACCCAACCCCAGGCACCCTGCCCGCCCAGCCTAACCATAACTGTAAGGACCCGTACCTTGAGTTAGTCACAGTTTTGCCTTCTGAGTAGAGTTTTTCTAGTTTTTCTAGATTTTGACCTAGTGAATGGACTCCAATGAATTCACGTGCAAAAGGAAAGATACTTAGAATGATGTCCTCTATCTACCACAAAAGTTTCAGGCCAAACTGACGTGTATGTGAGGTGCACGTGAAATGGGTCCAATTCACGTGCAAGTGTGGTTGTCTTCTAAATGATGCAAGGAGACTAGAGATGAAGTTTGAGAGCATTTGGAGTGCATATGGAGTTGCACGTGAATTGGGGAATTCACGTGCAAATTGGCGTGCAGGCATATTTTTGCATGGTTCCCTTGGTTTTGTCATTCTAATAATCTTTCTCCAAAGGACCATGTTGAAATTCTGAGTATTTTGGCCTATATGGGTGCGGAAAGGTGCTAACTTGTGTGATCAAAACTACGTCGTTTTGATCCTGGGATTCACTTAATCAAAACTACGTCGTTTTGATGTTGTGTTGTCTATATAAGGAGGAGAAGCCCCTCTGTTTTAGGGTTAGGGTTTGTTGCTCCACCAGCCGTCGTAGAGAGAGAGAGAGAGGGAAGGAGAGCTCCTGGTTGCTGCCGGGCGTCTTGCGTGGGTGGTCGGTGCTTCGTGGGTGGACGGCGTTCGACGTGGGATCGGGACAGTGCTGTGTTGTTGCGTTTTACTTGAGGTAGGGGTTCTGTTCTTCCTAAATCCTCCTCTGTCCTAGGGTCCTAGGGCAGATTATGGGTTATATCTGCTATATATACATATGTAATCCATATAGGTGTGATCTCCTATATGGATGTTGGCCTTCAATGACGTTTTGATGTGATTCTGACATAGAGTAGGCAGTGCATGTTAAATGTTTGATAAAATGCATGTGTGAATCTATTTGTGTGACAATGCCCAGTATGTGTTTGTAAAGGTGTGCATGCCAAGTGTTTGTTTTTATGCCTGAATGACGGGTCCGTACACTTGTGAAGGTGTGCCCGCTAAGTGTTTGGTTTTATGCCCGGAGGTGGTCGTGTGTCTTGTTTTGTGAAGCCCGGTGGCTGTGGAAGCCCGGGACTGGTCTTGGAACCCGGTGGCTGTGGAAGCCCGGGACTGGTCTTGGAACCCGGTGGCTGTGGAAGCCCGGGACTGTTCTTGGAACCCGGTGGCTGTGGAAGCCCGGGAGTGTTTATGTACCAGCCTGTGTATGATTGTATTTGCTGCTATAACCTGTAGTTATATCTGGTGGAATAATTGTATCACAACACAGCACTTGTACACAAGGCATGTAGGTATTAGGTGCATGGGATGGGTTGGGGAGACTTGATCCCTACTGAGCTGTGGTTGCTCACCCCTCCTACCATGTTGTTTTCTTTACAGGAACCTACAGGCGTTAGGTGGGACCCCAAGGTGGAAGACCTTATTTACTTTACTGTTTATGTTATTTTTATGGGAACTGATGTAACCCCAATGGGGATGGATTGAAAAGAGGATTTTGTAATAAAGACTGATTTGGTTTGTGGACTGCTTGGGTGGACTTTATTTTTCTTGAATGTGTTGTGAATGTTTAAAATGTTAAATTCTTGATTTGTATCCTAACCCCTTTGCCCTCCGTGTGGGTAAAAGGGGAGTCACGTACCGGTTTCCTCGGGTTGGAAATCCGGGGCGTGACAATATGGTATCGAGCATGGTCTAGTTGGCCTAGGGTAGTGGGCGGACTTGGTTATCCTAAGTCCTTTGGAGGAGCCTGGAGGGACATGCCTGATCAACATGGTCCAGTTTGAGCCTCCAAGGTGTACTTAGGGTAGTTCGGTCTTGTGGTAGGATTTACATGCATTGGCATTAGGGCACTAGTTGCATTTCGTTGTGAATGTATGCTAAATCGTGGATAAGATCACATGATTAAGTGAAATGTGCAACTCGATTTGTTTCGCAATGTGTACCGAATTGTGAAATGTGATTGGTTCAATGTATGTGTGTAATGTCATGTGATTGATCGGTGGGGTAGAGGTAGTGACGCGATAGATTATAAATTCGTTTTGACGTCGTGTGCTTCTTACTTGTGTAGTAAGAATGCCGCCAAGGAGAGTGACACGTGCGTCCGGGGCACCGGCCGATGAGTCATCTGCCCATGAGGGTCCGGGTGCGGGACTGTGCATTGGAGGGCATGCGTTGTTACCGGCACGGCTACAAGAAGGTATCCGGCTGGAGGTACGAGAGCTACGGGAGGGACTCCGGCGAACGTTCGGGAGGAGGTGCGCCGTGAGATGGCAGCCCACCGGTGGTGCCACCACCACCACCACCCGCAGGGGAGCCGCCTCGGGAGCGTGAGGTTTCTCCGCGTGGTATACCGACTCGTGCGGAGGATGATGTGGTGACGCGGTTCCGAAAGGAACAACCTCCACGATTTACGGGGGGGGAGGACCCAGTGTTAGCCGAGCACGGGCCGAGGCAGATCGAGCATGTGTTTTCCTTTCTCCTACCCCCGGGAGGAGGATAAGGTGAGACCTGGCCATTCGGCACTGGAAGGGGATGCTCTGGAGTGGTGGTTGAGTGTCGCGGGAAGCCGTGCGGTGCGGTTCATGCTTTGGGAGGAGTTTCTAGACTCTTCCATGATGAGTTCTTCCGGAATCTTTGAAATGGCGAAGAGAGAGGAATTTGGCAGCCTGAAGCAAGGATCAAAGACGGTGCCCGAGTATGAGCGGGAGTTCGGAGCTCGAGTAGGTTTGCCCCCGAGACGGTGGCAAAGGAGGACCTGAAGGCCCACAAGTTCACTGTGGGTCTTAGGCCAGCCCTTAGGGAGAGGGTGGCGATTCTACGTTTGAGGACATATGCCGAGGTCGTTGAGACAGCACGTATAGGCGAGGGAGGGACCGGGGGATGGGAGGCAGGTCCATCAGGGTCGTCGATTGCAAGGTGGGTCCGAACGCGATTCGGGGTCCAAGAGGCCTAAGACCGAGGAGAGAGATAGCAATTCCCTCCGCAGCAGGGGGCGGACATTGGTGAACCCAGGGAGGTCTAGCTTTGGCGGTGGCGACACGGGCGGTCCAGCAGGAGGTCTCCCCGGCGGTTGTTCTTCCTTGTGGGGAGCAAGGCCACTTGAGGAAGGAGTGTCCAAAGAGGGACCGGAAATGCCATAGTTGTGGACGCGAGGGCCATCTCGAGCCGGGTTTGCCGGAGTGGCAACAGGGGAGTTGGAGGCATGACATCCAGCACAAGGAGTGATGCCAGTTTCCGTGCACCAGCAGGAGACCAGCTCGTCAGTGGCCGGCTAGTCAGGCAGGATCAAATCAGACCCGACCTCAGGGGAGGCCGGAGCGGCAGCAGACTGAAGCCGGAGGCAGTCTTGGCGGGAAGCGCCTAGCGAGTAAGCCGACTAGTGGCACGGGCCAAGGATGGGTGTTTGCGCTGGAGGCGACGTACCCGGAGGAGGCTGAGCTACCTCCCCCACCAGCTGAGGGTGGAGCAGGACCATCGGTGGTTAGAGGTACCCTCTTGATCTCCCGTACATTAGCTTCTGTTCTTTTCGATACGGGTGCATCATGTTCGTTTGTTGCTGAGCTTGTAATAGACGGCTTGGGGTTAGCCTGTGTGGAGGCCGCGAGGCCCCTAGTTGTGGAGTCTCCGGTGGGAGGCATGATTGAGGTACGGCGAGTGTGTCGTGACTGTGTGTTAACCATAGGCGAGGTGGAGTTGAGTTTTGACTTGCATATGATGCCTTTGAGGACTTTTGACCTAATCTTGGGTATGGATTGGCTTATGGCTTTCCAGGCCAAGATAGATTGTTGTCGGCGGCGTGTGTCCTTCGTGACACCTGCAGGGACCTCTTGCACCCTGCAGGGGGAGTGGGATTGTGAGGCGAGTCGGGCCGGGCCAGTGTTGGACCAGTGGGGTGCCATTACCCACAGGTTGGCAGCCCTGACCTTTGCGAAGGAGGGTAAGGTGGAAAAGAGGGTGTGGCCCGCTGTCGTGGACCAATTTCAGGATGTTTTTCCTGAGCAGTTGAGGAGTTTGCCACCTAAGAGGAGTGTGGAGTTCACCATTGAGTTGGTGCTGGGGATGGGTCCGATTTCCCAAGTAGCGTATCGTATGGGGCCAGCTGAGCTAAGGGAGCTTCAGAGGCAAATCGAGGAGTTGGTGGGCCAGGGGTATATTAGACCGAGTACCTCACCTTGGGGTGCTCCGGTGCTCTTTGCTAAGAAGGCTGATGGCACGCTCGTCTCGCATCGACTACGGGAAGTCGAATTCAGTGGTTGTGAAGAACAAGTACCCGTTGCCTTGGATAGATGACCTGTTTGACCGGTTGAGTGGGGCCCGGTGGTTTTCCAAGATAGATTTACGGTCGGGGTATCACCGGCTCGGGGTTAGGGAGGAGGACATCCCTAAGACGGCTTTTCGGTGCGGGTATGGGCATTATGAGTGGGTCGTGATGCCTTTCGGGCTCACTAATGCGCCAGCGGTGTTCATGCATTTGATGAACCAAGTCTTTGCCCCATACTTAGACTCGTTCGTGGTGGTGTTTATCGACGATATCTTGGTGTATTCCAAGAATGAGAAGGAGCATGTGGAGCACTTGGCAACAGTGTTGCAAACCTTGAGGGACCAGCATTGTTTGCTAAGTTTAGCAAGTGTGAGTTTGGGCCGCAGGAGGTTCACTTTCTTGGCCATGTGGTGTCAGTGAGGGAGTTAGGGTGGACCCAGCCAAGATTGAGGCCGTGGCATCGTGGGCAAGGCCAACCAACGTTTTTGAGATCCGTAGTTTTCTTGGCTTAGCGGAGTACTATCGTCGTTTTGTCGAGGGGTTCTCCCGTTTGGCGGCTCCTATGATGGCGTTGACTAGGAAAGGAGTGAAATTTGAGTGGACAGACAAGTGCCAGCAGGCGTTTGAGACTCTCAAAACCCGTTTGACCACTGCACCTGTGTTGAGGTTACCTAGGGAGGATATTCCGTATGAGGTGTATTGTGATGCGTCCAGGGTTGGTTTGGGGTGTGTGCTTATGCAAGAGCACGGTGTGGTAGCTTATGGGTCGAGGCAATTGAAGCCTCATGAGCAGAATTATCCTACTCATGACCTTGAGTTAGCGGCCGTCATCTTCGCCCTGAAGAGTTGGCAGCACTACCTCTTGGGGGAAAAGTTTGTAGTGTTCTCGGATCACAAGAGCCTTCGATGACATCTTTACTCGAAGGACTTGAACTTGAGGCAAAGGAGATGGGTGGAGTATTTGCGGACCTTTGACTTTACTCTTGCCTATACCCCGGGCAAGGGTAATGTTGTAGCTGACGCGTTGAGCAGTAAAGGGAAAGCTGAGGTGGCCGTGAGAGAGTGGAAGCTGATGGAGCAGTTGGCAATGTTGCAGCTGCAGCCTGTTGCTCATGATGGTGGGACAGTCCTGAGTCCTTTGGTGGTTGTGCCTGAGTTGTACCAGCGCGTCCGGGAGGGACAGTTGGGTGACATTGCGTGTGAGGTTCTCTGTGCCCGTATTGAGGCTAGGGAACTATCTGAGGACTGGACAGAGGGTCCTGAGCATGAGTTGTCGTTTCAGGGGCGGTTGGTAGTAGCTTCTTCCCTCGGGGATGAGGTGATGAGGGAGTTTCACCAATCTAGAGTTCTTGTGCATCCAGGGGGGTACGAAGATGTACCATGCGCTTCGGGGACATTTTTGGTGGCCTGGGATGAAACGCGATGTGGCTGCCTTTGTTTCGAGGTGCCTCACGTGTCGCCAGGTGAAGGCGAACATCGGCGGCCGGCGGGCATGTTACGGCCGTTGCCCATAGCGGAGTGGAAGTGGGACCATATCGCGATGGACTTTGTGGATCGGTCTTCCACCCACCACCTGGGAGGAAGGACATGATTTGGGTGATTGTGGATCGACTCACAAAGTCGGCCCATTTCCTTGTTGTTCACGAGCGGGACTCCATTGGGACCTTGAGTCAGTTGTACATGAACGAGATTGTGAGACCGCATGGAGTACCATCATCGGTTGTCTCGACCGGGATTCGAGGTTCACTTCCCGTTTTCGGGGCAGGTTTGCAGGAGGCTATGGGGACCAAGCTTCACTTGAGTACAGCCTTTCATCCCGAGACCGACGGTCGACAGAGAGGACGAATCGGACTTTGGAGGACATGTTACGGGCCCGTGTGTTAGATTTTGGGGGTTCGTGGGCAACTCACCTTCCTTTGGTGGAGTTTGCCTACAATAACGATTATCAGGCATCCATTGGGATGGCTCCTTTTGAGGCGTTGTATGGGCGACCGTGTCGCTCACCTTTGTGTTGGACCGAGGTGGGGGAGACAGCTCTCTTGGGACCGCAGCTTGGTTCAAGAGGCTACCGAGAAGGTTAAGTTGATTCGACAGCGGTTGTTATCGGCTCGAGTCGGCAGAAATCTTATGCGGATCAGCGGCGGCGACCTTTGGAGTTTTCTGTTAGTGATCATGTGTTTCTTCGTGTTTCCCCACGTCGTGGCCATCGACGGTTTGGGCGAGGTTCCAAGCTATCTCCGCGGTTTATTGGTCCTTTTGAGATTCTGGATCGTGTCGGGCCTGTGGCCTACCGGTTAGCGTTACCACCGCGGCTGAGTCGAGTGCACAACGTGTTTCACGTGTCCCAGTTGAGGAAGTATCACCCTGACCCCACTCATGTCATCAATTGGGGGACATTGGACATTGAGGATGACATGTCCGTTGTTGAGGCCCCTCTCCGTATCCTAGATCGGCGCGAGAAGCTTTTGCGTGGTCGTGCTATTCCTTTGGTTCGCGTGCTGTGGCAGCACCGTGGCATTGAGGAGGAGACATGGGAACGTGAGTCCGTGATGCGTGAGCAGCACCCAGACTTGTTCGAGGACGAACAATCTTAAGCGTGGGAGGTGGCTGTTGGCCAAGGGATAGTGATGTGTTTTGTATTAGTTGTGTACGATTTGGAATTGTATTGTCTTTTAAAGACATGTGTTCTTATTTGTGATGTGTTTTGAGATGTATATTCGTGACATGCGGACATGTATTATATGCATTATTGTGGTTATGGATTATGGTGGTACTTTGTTATGTGCTGTTATGTGCTGTGTGCGATATATGACTCATTTGGGTGTTGTGGCTTGCCGGGTGGCAAATGGGTAGCTTGTGGTTGTTTTCCTCGTATGTCATTTCTTTTCGAGGACAAAAAGTCTTAAGGGGGAGAGGATGTAAGGACCCGTACCTTGAGTTAGTCACAGTTTTGCCTTCTGAGTAGAGTTTTTCTAGTTTTTCTAGATTTTGACCTAGTGAATGGACTCCAATGAATTCACGTGCAAAAGGAAAGATGCTTAGAATGATGTCCTCTATCTACCACAGAAGTTTCAGGCCAAACTGACGTGTATGTGAGGTCCACGTGAAATGGGTCCAATTCACGTGCAAGTGTGGTTGTCTTCTAAATGATGCAAGGAGACTAGAGGTGAAGTTTGAGAGCATTTGGAGTGCATATGGAGTTGCACGTGAATTGGGGAATTCACGTGCAAATTGGCGTGCAGGCATATTTTTGCATGGTTCCCTTGGTTTTGTCATTCTAATAATCTTTCTCCAAAGGACCATGTTGAAATTCTGAGTATTTTGGCCTATATGGGTGCGGAAAGGTGCTAACTTGTGTGATCAAAACTACGTCGTTTTGATCCTGTGATTCACTTAATCAAAACTACGTCGTTTTGATGTTGTGTTGTCTATATAAGGAGGAGAAGCCCCTCTGTTTTAGGGTTAGGGTTTGTTGCTCCACCAGCCGTCGCAGAGAGAGAGAGAGAGAGGGAAGGAGAGCTCCTGGTTGCTGCCGGGCGTCTTGCGTGGGTGGTCGGTGCTTCATGGGTGGACGGCGTTCGACGTGGGATCGGGACAGTGCTGTGTTGTTGCGTTTTACTTGAGGTAGGGGTTCTGTTCTTCCTAAATCCTCCTCTGTCCTAGGGTCCTAGGGCAGATTATGGGTTATATCTGCTATATATACATATGTAATCCATATAGGTGTGATCTCCTATATAGATGTTGGCCTTCAATGGCGTTTTGATGTGATTCTGACATAGAGTAGGCAGTGCATGTTAAATGTTTGATAAAATGCATGTGTGAATCTATTTGTGTGACAATGCCCAGTATGTGTTTGTAAAGGTGTGCATGCCAAGTGTTTGTTTTTATGCCTGAATGACTGGGTCTGTACACTTGTGAAGGTGTGCCCGCTAAGTGTTTGGTTTTATGCCCGAGTGGTGTGTGTCTTGTTTTGTGAAGCCCGGTGGCTGTGGAAGCCCGGGACTGGTATTGGAACCCGGTGGTGTGGAAGCCTGGGATCGGTCTTGGAACGCGGTGGGTGTGGAAGCCCGGGATGTTCTTGGAACCCGGTGGGCCGTGGAAGCCCGGGAGTGTTTATGTACCAGCTTGTGTGTGATTGTATTTGCTCGCTATAACCTTGTAGTTATATCTGGTGGAATAATTGTATCACAACACAAGACTTGTACACAAGGCATGTAGGTATTAGGTGCATGGGATGGGTTGGGGAGACTTGATCCCTAACGAGTCGTGGTTGCTCACCCCTCCTACCATGTTGTTTTCTTTACAGGAACCTACAGGCGTTAGGTGGGACCCCAAGGTGGAAGACCTTATTTACTTTACTGTTTATGTTATTTTTATGGGAACTGATGTAACCCCAATGGGGATGGATTGAAAAGAGGATTTTGTAATAAAGACTGATTTGGTTTGTGGACTGCTTGGGTGGACTTTATTTTTCTTGAATGTGTTGTGAATGTTTAAAATGTTAAATTCTTGATTTGTATCCTAACCCCTTTGCCCTCTGTGTGGGTAAAAGGGGAGTCACGTACCGGTTTCCTCGGGTTGAAAATCCGGGGCGTGACAATAACCGCCCCACCTTCCCAGCCGACCTACGCGAAAATCCTGGAAAAATATTGCCAAGATGAGGAGTCAAACCTAAGACCTCCCCTGCAAGGAGCATGTCACTCAACCATCAGGCTAAACTGTTTTTATTATATATATTTATATATTTAGTATATATACTTATAATATAACATATAAACAATTATAACGATAATAATACTATTATTATTATTAGTAATGATAATAATAATAAAAAAGAGTGTATGATTTATTTTAATAATAATAATTATTGTTGGATCAAGCCCAGAATTTGGATAATGCTGATAAAGCCCTATGTAATTTGATCTGAGATCTTTTGTGTCTCTTTGATCATTGCAGAAAGATATGTTATTAATCTGGAGATACACTCGTGAGAGCAAAGCTAAGGACAGGATACATAATCCTGATCCGGACAAGAGTGAGTGTCGTCAAACACTTGGTAAATAACCAAGTCACCAATACATACAGAGTAAGGAACATTTGTGCGGACTAAGGACTTAAAAGCTACAGATTACGAAATCTGCTCTTAATGCTTCAAACGGACTAAGTCAAACTGTTGCGGAGTAAGAATCTTGGTCTACAAGGTCGCACGGAGTAAAAGAGTCAACATGAAGCTAAAAAGTTAAGTCTTTCACTCAAATGAACTAAAGTGAAGACGACACGGAGTAAGGCATCCGAGTCTTTCATACATACGGAGTAAGAAAGTACAGATGCGGAGTAAGGAATCTGGACCACTTACTCATGCGGAGTAAGGATGTGCTAGTACGGAGTAAGCCATCCGATCCTTTAGACTCACACGGAGTAAGGAACTTACATACGGAGTAAGGAACTTACATGCGGAGTAAGGAAGCGCTGATACGGAATAAGCACTCCGACCTTCTCATTCACATGGAGTAAGGAAGCGCTGACACGGACTAAGGATTCCAGTACCAAATAGATACGGAGTAAGCAACCACTGACACGGAGTAAGGTTCCGAGCTTCATTAGCTATGGAGTAAGGAAAATTACACCAGACTATGAAGATGCTGCTTCAACTTAACCGCATTTAAGGTTATCAGCTCGTGGTGTCCCGATATAAGACAAACTTGTCGAGAACCTGAAGAATCTTACACGTGGATCACCCAGATATGTGGACACAACTTTAATTATATTTGGGAACTCAGAAAGGCACTTATACTCTTCAAACCCAAGATCTTGAGCTCCACAAACCGCAGCAGTCAAGGCAGAGAGATTACCGAGGAATAGTTAGTGCTGAACGAATTCCAGAACTACAAGTTCCAAGGCTGTCTTTTAGGAATGTTTTTGTATAAATATTCATACTTGTATATTTGAATGTATGCATGCGGGTGAACGAGCCTGAATCAACCTCATGTATGCACAAGAGCTCAAAGATATAATCTAGGCTAGTGTGTGAATCCTTTTGTAAATAGAGTGTAAGAGAGTCTTGCTTCTATTTTGTTGTACTTATCTTTTGATAATAAAACAAAATACTTCCACTATCTGGTTGTCTTCCGCAGTGATTCTATCACTTAACTAGATAAGTGTTGTGTCATAAGAGAATAAAAAGAGTTTCGATAAGAGCCTATTCACCCCCCTCTAGGCTCCAAAGGACCATCAAGTGGTATCAAAGCAAGTCTATTTGTTCTAAGTAGAGATCCCACTCTTTTACTCTAAGCAATGGCCGAAGAAAGTAGTACACTATTCAACACTCGCCTTAACTCCGGAGGTGCACAAGAGCCCATCCCGAATCGAAGCAGCAGTGAAAACATCGACCCACCTCAACCTGCTGCTACCACCACTCCTCAACCACGGAGTTCTGGTTTTACTCTGACAAAACTGCCCAAATTCACACCTGAGCTTTTCTCCCAGTGGAAAGCTCGCATGAAGATGTTCATGGTATGCCATGATCATCTCATGTGGCCCTGTCTTCATCAGGAGATTCCAATTCCGATGACTATCGAAGAACATGGAGTTAGAAGGTCAAAGACGGATGCCGAACTTACCAACGATGAAAGAGCCTGGCAGTGCGCTAGTGAAAAGGCTCTGACTTATGTTACATCATCTTTGGATTCCGAGGCTTTCACGGACGTCCAGGGCTGCACGTCAGCAAAAGCTGTCTGGGATAAACTGACAATCCTCTATGAGGGGAGTCAGTCCCAAATGCAAAATGTGATATGTGCTCTCAGACAGAATTTTGAGAGTTTCAATCACAAACTTGGCGAATCCCTTGAGAGCATCTATCGGAGATTCGGCAAGCTCATTCTAGAGCTAAAAACTGTCAATGAGCACTACACTCAGTCTCAAATCAATGACAAGTTCTTTCGATCCTTGCCAGATGCAAGCTGACAAAAACTGGCAGTTTACTGCCCTTGTGGAAATATATGGAGAGCTTCGGACTCATGAGGTCAGATTCAGATACACTGACCGTGATGAGAAAATAGCTCGGAAAGAAAAGGGGGTAGCTCTCAAAGCTATGGAATACTCTAGTAATCATCAAGAGGATGATACGGATGAGTCAGAGAATTCTGACTCAGACGCAGAAGAGGAAATAGCTCTTCTTGTCAAATCCTTTGAACGATTCCTTCAGAAAAGTAAAAAAGGATTTAGAAGAGGCTCCTCATCATCCAAAAGGAAGGAACGATCGGAGTCAAGCTCCCAAGAATGCTTTAATTGTGGGAAACCCCGTCACTGGGCCAAGGAATGCAGATCCAAATCTAAGACGGCAGAGAAAAGTGACAAGGTTACTCCTCGACGTACCACCTCAGACAACAGCAAGAACAAGAGGAAGGCGTTCGTGACAAAGTACATCAGTGGCTCGGAAGAAGAGGAGGAATCCTCGGATGATGAGCCAACTCCTAAGCCGAACGTTTGTCTCATGGCAAATACTGAGGTACCATCTATCTCTGAGCTCATGAGTAAATTAGAATCTCTTACTACTGAATGTGATCATGAAAAGAATGAAAGACTAATAATTACTCAAATGTACAAAGATATGGAAAGTCAGAATAAACGTCTTGAATTTACTATTACTAGACTTGAAAAAGACATAGCTGACTTCAGAGGAAAAGAAGCTTGGTATCACGATCTAAGGGCTGAAAATCATCTGCTAAATACCAATCTTTCTGGCCTAAAAGTTATTGTAAAAAGACTCGAGAATGAACTAGAACAGGAAAAGGAAATAAATCGCAAGTGGCTTAAATCCGGGGAAATAGCCTCTTCATTTAGGACTGATCCGGATAATGTTCGAGTCAAACTTGGCCTAGGTTCAGAATCATCAACCTCTAATGCTCAAGCTACTGAGTGTCCTTCGGATTTCACTCCAAAACTAACCAACTTATATCCTATTAGTACGTCTAAACCGTTGGATGGTTTCATTTCAGGTGGCACCATAGTTTATGACTGTGGAGTTGAGACTGTTACTGCACTTCCCGAAGCAGTAGCATCCGTAACTAATGATGAAGGAAAGGCTGCTGCAGTTAAAGCCAAAACTGTAACACCCAAAAAGAAAGGAAAGGCTAAGGCTGACGCATCTAGGGCCAAGAGCGCGTCACCCAAATGCAATGGATTAGGCCACAGGGAACAGAGTAGAAAGTCTGTAAAATCTAAGAGACCTGTATCCCCTGTTTGTACTCCGCATTATAGTGTTTGTTCCATCTGTAGGGAAATAGGTCATTATCACTATGAATGTCGGAGTTTACCTAATAACTGGCTTTGTAATCAAATTCGTACCAATAAAGATCAGTTCAACAAAAAGGGTTCTTCGAGCAAAACAAAAGCTAAACCTCAAAGGAGTGTCTCTCCCAAGATAACCCAAATAAAAGAAGCAGCTGAAACTAACAAATTAAAGTCAACTTGGAGAGCTAAAAGTCTTAGCAAAGTCAAATCCGGAACTGTTGACATTACTGCTGTTCTTTCTAACTGCCCGAAACAAGTTTGGGCACCAAAAGTGTAAACTGTTGTCTTTCAGGAGCATCTCTAGAATGCACTGCCGGATCACTTGAAGTTAAAGATCAATCAAAGCAAGTGGATCCTTGAGAGTGGATGCTCCGGACATATGATGGGTGATCAGACTCTGCTTGTAGAAGTTAATGAAAAACGAGGTCCATCCATTTCATATGGTGACAACAGCAAAGGTAAGACTCTCGGGTATGGCACTTTAACCAACGGCTATGTATCAATCACTAGAGTTGCACTAGTCGAAGGTTTGAAGCATAATTTGCTAAGTGTCAGTAATTTATGTGACAAAGGATTTCTTGTTTCCTTTATGTCCAACACCTGTACGAAGAGGGAAAACTTATCCTGGAGATGTAAAGTTATCCGAATCAAGAGATGGGGACATATACTCGGTGGTCTTAAGAAATAATTCTTCGACTCGTATGCTTCCTCACTAAAGCTCTAGATGAAGATAGTTGGTTATGGCACAAGCGATGCGCACATTTAAACTTTAAGACACTCGTCTAAGTTAGCATCACTTGATCTTGTCACCTGGTCTACTTAAACTCAAATACTCCAGAGACACTCTGTCGAGAATGCCAACTCGGCAAACAGACCAAACATAGCTTTAAGAGCAAATCAGTTAATTCAATAACTGCTCCTCTGCAACTTCTTCATATGGACCTCTGTGGTCCTATTTCTGTTCCTTCGCTGGCTGGTGCGAGATATACCCTTGTGGTTATCGATGATTTCACCAGATACACATGGGTGATGTTCCTGAAATCAAAGGATCAAACTTTTGAGCATCTTGTACATCTTTTCAACTGGATAAGCAACTCACAAGGACTGAGCATAAAGTGCATCAGGAGTGATCATGGTACAGAATTTGATTTTTCAGATATGAGATCATATTGTTCTGAACAGGGCATTCAGCATGACTTCTATGCGCCCAGAACTCCACAACAAATGGGGTAGCTGAGCGCAAGAATCGTACTTTAGTCGAGGCTGGCAAATCTATGTTAGCAGGGGCAACGCTTCCTCTCAGTTTATAGGCTGAAGCTGTGTCCACTACCTGCTATGTTCAGAACAGAACTCTAATAAATAAATCTACCATGAAAACACCCTATGAGATGTGAAGAGGACGAAAGCCTTCAATTTCACATTTCAGAGCTTTTGGGTGTACTTGCTATATATTGATAAATGGCAAAGAAACCCGGAATAAATTTAAACCAAAATCTGATGATGGGATGTTTGTCGGGTACTCATTACATAGCAAGGCTTATCGGGTCTTCAATATAAAACTTTTTAAAGTTGAAGAATCTATCTATATGACTTTTGATGAAGCTAATCTTGAATGGTCAAAAGTTGCTTCTTCAAGTTCTAATGTGCATGTCCCGGATAGCAACATCGATTACTCGAAGTTTATGAGTGTTCCTGATATACATTCTGACCAACCACGTGGCATCAGCGAAGCACAAAGAAATTATATGGATGATGCTACGGATGATTCGGACTCAGGACTACCGTTAAGCTCCGGACATACTCCTACGGATACCCAAAATTCCAGAGCACCTTCAAGTCCGTCCGAACCGGTTAACACTGAAAGAAATAGTGTTAAAGAACCACCTAGTTCTACCGTACCTCCTAATACGGAAACATTAGGTCCGGAAGAAGCTCAACCACTTAACCTGGCAGATTCAAGATCAACCATCACATGCACAGAATTACAGATGGACCCGAAACCATCCCTCAGATCAAGTGATTGGTGATCCTACTGTTGGTGTAAGAACAAGAGCAGCCACCTCCAACATGTGTTTTTACTCGTGTTTTCTATCTCAAATAGAACCAAAGGTGGTGGATGAAGCTCTTCGGGATTCGAATTGGATAGAAGCCATGCAAGAAGAGCTGAATCAATTTAAGAGAAATAATGTGTGGACTCTAGTACCAAGGCCTAAGTCTCAGCAAGTCATAGGAGTTAAATAGGTGTTCCAGAACAAGCTTGATACGGATGGAATTGTAATCCAGAACAAAGCTAGACTGGTAGCCAAAGGATATCGTCAAGAAGAAGGAATAGACTATGATGAGACCTTTGATCCGATGGCAAGACTTGAGGCAATCCGAATGTTTCTGGCGTATGCTTCATATGAAAACTTCATAGTTTATCAAATGGACGTCAAGAGTGCATTCCTAAATGGAGATCTTCAAGTGGAGGTGTACGTTGAACAACCTCCAGGTTTCATTGAACCCAAGGCTGGACATCTAGTTTACAAACTAAGGAAAGCTTTGTATGGATTGAAGCAAGCTCCAAGAGCCTGGTACGACACACTTTCGGAATTCTTACTTGCTCACAACTTTCAAAAAGGGAAGATTGACACCACGCTATTCTTACGGAAAGAGAAAGGACATACTCTGATCGTACATATATACGTGGATGATATCATTTTCGGATCAACTAATCCGAAACTTTGTGATGAATTTGTCAAGTTAATGACTAGCAAGTTTGAGATGAGTATGATGGGAGAACTGTCCTACTTCCTTGGGATCGAAGTCAAACAACTGAAGGAAGGGACCTTCATAAACCAAGCTAAGTATACTCGTGACTTAATCAAGAAGTTTGGTATGGAAGGTTCGTCTCCCGTCAAAACTCCAATGCCGGTCAATGCCAAGTTAGACCCCGGATATTGATGGCAAATCGAGTGAATGTGACTGAATACAGAGGGATGATTGGATCCTTGCTGTATCTTACAGCAAGTCGCCCGGACATAATGTTTGCAACTTACATTTGCGCAAGATATCAGGCGAATCCCAAAGAGTCACATATGCTTCATGTAAAACGGATATTAAGGTATCTCAAAGGGACAATTAATTTGGGACTCTGGTACCCACAAGAGTCCAAACTTCGCCTTATCCGGATATTCTGATGTTGATTTTGCCGGGTGTCGCATCGACAGGAAAAACACCAGTGGTACATGCCAATTCCTTGGAAACAGATTGATCTCTTGGTTCGAAAAGCGAATTCCGTATCAACATCTCTGCTGAGCGGAATATATAGTCTTTGGGAGTTGCTGCGCATAGCTTCTCTGGATGCAAAGTCAACTTACTGACTACGGCTTCAACATGACATCTGTTCCACTCTACTGTGACAATACTAGTGCTATTGCTATCAACAATAATCCCATCATGCATCCAAAGACAAAACATATTGAGGTCAGGCATCATTTCATTCGCGATCATGTTCTTAAAAAGCACATATCCCTGGAACATGTTGCTACTGAAGATCAACTGGCGGATATACTCACAAAGCCCCTACCTGATGTAAGATTTTCTGAACTTCTTCTCAAATTAGGTATGCTCGACTTTTCTGCATAGCTTCTCACCTATTATCCATCAGTAGTTGTTTTCAGAACATGCATTGTGCTTTTATTGATAGTATGAGATACATACTAATCTTAATGATGATCATACTTACTGTCTAATGTGCTTCATGCTTCTGATATTGATAGCAACTTCATATTTGGGATGATGCTTGCGTTTCCCGACTGAAGTCGTTTAAGCAAACATGATTAAAGTTTATATGGTTAACCTCATTCTGGTTTCATGATCTTAATTTCCACTAATCACCACATAACAAATGCCTGTTCATTTAGATTACTCTATTAACATGTATTGTTGAAGAAATGAAATGGGTTAGCTCGGAATGCCTGGTGGATGAATACACAATCACAGTCTGATCAGCTTCTGAAGTATAGTTTCCTGAAAGGATAGACCATGCTGAATTTCTTTAAGCCGGAAAGGTCTACCGAGAGGATATGCTTTATAAATTATTCAAGTAATACCCCCCCTATATGTCTCATGACCTCTTTCCTGGCTGTCTATTCGAGGGAGAGCCTTTCATTGAGAGGATCGAATGATCTACGGGGGAGCCTAAGCTTCAGCTATTACCTCAGTAATATCCCCCTAATATGTCTCAGATACTCCCTCCTTTGACCCTTTACTTCCGGATCTGACTGGACATGCGTTGTTGAAACAGAATTGCGGCATGCTTGGATGTACTTTTTTTTTCTTCAACCATGCATTTTAATCGGATAATCAACTACTTGCTTTTAACATGTGTCCACTTCGTCATTTTTCACTCATGAATCCTCGTGTGGTCAAATCATATGATTTTTAATTAATCTTAGCTATGTCATTCAGCAGGACGGTTTCGCTATGTTGACCTATATGAACTTGTGAATTTATTATCTGACATAAGCCCTGATTCAGTCACATTGATCATTCTCTAGTATGTATATGTCTATTTCATTCTTTGTAATGCATAAGTTCTGCTACTCATTAGTTCGGATTATATAGCTCTTCACTGACTATTTTCTCCTAATCCGTACTAATCCTTACCTGTTAAGCTTTTGTACTCTTAGCTTATCTTTGTGAAGCTACAGGTTCAGATTTTCTTTGCACCCCTATCGATAAATCCAGTCCATAGTCTTGGATTTGAAGTGTTGTGGTACTTCTGTTCTCTTCGACTTATTGACAGCAAAGGAATCTACTTTTCTCTCATTGCACTCTGTTACCACGGACACGGTCTACTTTTCATCCGGATACTCGTTACTCGACTATCGCTTATTTCGGATGATTGTCGGTTCATTCCTCCGGACTCCTGATACTGTCAAATTGCGATAATCCATGTCTTATTTCATATCGCGTGCTTCTGAGGAGGAATAATGATGATTCATTAAATGCATATCTCGGGATGCACACACTTCCCCTGGAAGGCAAACAGCTGTTATCCTTATTTGGTCATGCCGTCTCCACGTCATCTTTTAATTCGGAGGCACACCAATATCAAGACTAATGACATCAGCCTGTCAAGCGGTCTACTGTTTCTCTCGCCACATTCCTAGACCCACTGACATTTACGGACTCAGTCTTATATATTCTGGTCATTCCTGCGAAGCACGAGTGTTACTCTTTTCAAATCCCTAAAACTCTCGATTGCTCCTTCAATCCCTAAGATCTCGCCTTCCCTCTCACCCTTCAATTTTCATCTACAATGGCACCCAAAACCTCTCTTTCCGGCGTCAATCCCGGCCATCTGGTGGATTGGAGCGCTGTATCCAACCCTCCGGACTGGTTTTCCCAACTTCGCCCTCTTCTAGAAGCCTCTCACATACTCGACTTGATCTCCAATCCTGTCGATCTTCTTATCGACGACATTCTCGAGTATTACCTACGGATCCGCTATACCACCGACTCCATCATCTCCTATGTTTGCGGTGAATCCATCCTCATTACCCCCGACATTCTCCGCGCTGCTCTCAGCCTACCCCCCGGTGAATCACAGCGCCCCGATGCCGATTCCATGGTGGCTTCTATGGGTTGCAACTATAAAGGCAAGGAATACAAGGTGAAGTCCTTCCAAGGCCGCTATCGCTGTATGGCGGTCATACTGAGTCACTGTTTACTGGCTCGCACTTCCGCTCTGGACTCTGTTCCGTACAATCTTCTTCTGGCCATGTACGGCGTTTTTGATGGTCTTCCGATGGACTGGGGGACATTTTTGTTCCGACTACTGCAGACTGGACCCAAGAACCTTTCCTTCGGGCGCATCCTAAGCATTGTCTTCCGACATCTTCATCCGGACCATTTCGCCCGCTCTGACGCTGTTCCCTTTCCTCCGGATCACTATCTTCGCTATATTATGCCTGATGGGAACATGACAGCCCGCCATCCCTCTGCAGCTCTCCGTATTCTCCCTGCCACGAAACAACAAGGCAGTTCTCTTGGTGACCCCTCCGATAGCCATGCCCCTGACGTCAGCTCTGCTCACTGATCCTCGCGGATTCGGTCCATTGCTGCACGATCCATCTCTCAGGCCTCCCAGCACAGCGTCCGTGATGAACCCTCTGAGGTTGCGGGGCCATCTCAGCGCAGTGCCCCTCGAGCTGTTTCTTCAGCTCCTTCTGCTACGGATGTCCCCACCCCCTCCACTTCCGGTGTTGCTGCCGTGGTTGATACCGCCATTGCTGCCGCCACTATTGATGTCCCGGAATCCATTCTAGAAGCTCCTTTGCCTCCCCTACCTTAACCCCGAGATTACCTTGACCATCTCTCTGCTGACACCTTAACGGACCTATGGCTCCGTTTCAGCCTTGCCCACACCGCCTCCATTCCTAACACCGATCTCCGGGTGTTTTACACTCGCCATACCCAATCCCCGGAGACCATGATCATCTGGAACTTGGACCAAGGCTTTCTTACGCCGGCCTCCATTCCAAATGTGTCGTTCCCTACCCCCTCCAGCCTGGTCCATGCCGCACGAAGTCCTTCCCCTGCTAAGGCTGGACCTTCTTCTCCTACTGTTGACATTCCCGTTGTTGACCTATCTGGTCAAAGCGGGTCCACTACTCCGGATGCCTCTGCTGCTCCGGATGCCCCTTCTACTGCTGCTGCTGATACTCCTGCGGACTCCTCTGTCCAGCGAACTCCTGCTCCTGTTCATGCGGGGGAGTCCTCCAAAGCTCCGGAGTTGGCCCTTGGGCGTGCTTCTTTTGGCACGGTTCACTCCGACGCTGTGCTCTCCACCCAGCTGGACCGACACGCCCAAGCTCATAGCGCCCAAATATCTGCCACCGCCGCCAAGGTTGATGCTCTTGGCGCCCAACTCCTATCCGCTCTCACTGACTCCTCCACTTCCATGGAACAGAAGATGGATCTCGTCGCCTCGTCCGTCCACTCCTTGTCTACCTCCTTCGCGGACCTGGCGCACACGATAGCTCGCCCTCCCGTTGCTTCCCGGCGATCTGCCAAACCGGGGGAGAGAGTGTCATCTGATCCTTCTGCTCCTCCTGCACCATAACCATCCACTCGTGCTAAGAAGCGGCCTGCCTCTTCAATTCTTTCGGGAGTTCAAATCCCCAAATATAGTTGCTTCTCTCAGCCAAGCTCCTCGACTGCAGCTCTTCCTCCATCCTCTCCATCCGCAGCTGACACCTTCCTCCCATCATACGCGGCGTGTGACCCTTCTGATGCGGATGGAAGCGCGCGTAAGGCAATAAAGTCCTATGCTGTGTCTTCTGCCGAGTGAAGATGTCTCTTTGACATGTACCCTTTCTCCCCGGATGACATTCGGACCCTTTGTTTGGAGAAAGGCCTCTTTACAACAGACGACATTGACAACTTCTCTAGGGATACTAAAATGGAGATGAGGCTGTTTCCATCTCTGTACAAGGACGGCCACTTGTTTGAAGTTCTGCCATGCTGGAATGAGGGCTATCTTCCCAGTATAGATATTATTCAGTCCTTTATCGACGGAACTGCTGAGGATAGCAAGCCATGGAGTACTCTCTCAACTATCCTCATTCCATACCGGATCATGTCGCCACATTTCATGATGGTTGTCTTCATGATTCAGTCCAAACAGATGATTCTCATCAGATTGTAGTGCAGTATGTAAGAAAGAATCAATGGGAACCACTGTGTCTCAGGTTGACTGAAGCTGTGAAGAAAGCCGGATTATATGAAAAGTTGGGCATCACTCCTTTGAGACCAACTGAGAAGCTGAAGGTGACATTCCGGGGCAAGAAGCAAGTGCCACAACAGCCAGATGGAGATAGCTGTGGGGCCTTTGTCTGTTACTTCATCAAGTCATTCTTAACTGTGGACAAATCTTGAAGCCAACACACCACTTATACGACGAAGCAGACAATGGAGCTTAGAGAGAAGGCAGCAACAATGATCTTCAAGTATAGTAAGCCTTATATACCTTAATGAAAATCTTGTATAAAGGCTGAATTGTATTCTGTTGCTGATAAATGAAAATGGTTGTGATGTGTATTCTGTATGTTATCTTTTTGCACTGCTTACCAGATCAGATTACAAAGGGTTTGGGCATATCCATAATTGGGGGAGATTGTTGGATCAAGCCCAGAATTTAGATAATGCTGATAAAGCCCTATGTAATTTGATCTTAGATCTTTTGTGTCTCTTTGATCATTGCAGAAAGATATGTTATTAATCCGGAGATACACTCATAAGAGCAAAGCTAAGGACAGGATACATAATCCTGATCTGGACAAGAGTGAGTGTCATCAAACACTTGGTAAATAACCAAGTCACCAATACATACGGAATAAGGAACATTTGTGCAGACTAAGGACTTAAAAGCTACGGATTACGGAATCTACTCTTAATGCTTCAAACGGACTAAGTCAAACTGATGCGGAGTAAGAATCTTGGTCTACAAGGTCGCACGGAGTAAAAGAGTCAACACGAAGCTAAAAAGTCAAGTCTTTCACTCAAATGAACTACAGTGAAGAAGACACGGAGTAAAGCATCCGAGTCTTTCATACATACGGAGTAAGAAAGTACAGATGCGGAGTAAGGAATCCGGACCACTCATTCATGCGGAGTAAGGATGTGCTAGTACGGAGTAAGCCATCCGATCCTTTAGACTCGCACAGAGTAAGGAACTTACATACGGAGTAAGGAACTTACATACGGAGTAAGGAACTTACATGCGGAGTAAGGAAGCACTGATACGGAATAAGCACTCTGACCTTCTCATTCACACGGAGTAAGGAAGCGCTGACACGGACTAAGGATTCCAGTACCAAATAGATACGGAGTAAGCAACCACTGACATGGAGTAAGGTTCCGAGCTTCATTAGCTACGGAGTAAGGAAAATTACACCGGACCAAGAAGATGCTGCTTTAACTTAACCGCATTTAAGGTTATCAGCTCGTGGTGTCCCGATGTAAGACAAACTTGTCGAGAACCTGAAGAATCTTACACGTGGATCACCCGGATATGTGGACACAACTTTAATTATATTTGGGAACTCAGAAAGGCACTTATACTCTTCAAACCCAAGATCTTGAGCTCCACAAACCGCAGCAGTCAAGGCAGAGAGATTACCGAGGAATAGTTAGTGCTGCACGCATTTCGGAACTACAAGTTCCAAGGCTGTCTTTTAGGAATGTTTTTGTATAAATATTCATACTTGTATATTTGAATGTATGCATGCAGGTGAACGAGCCTGAATCAATCTCATGTATGCACAAGAGCTCAAAGATATAATCTAGGCTAGTGTGTGAATCCTTTTGTAAACAGAGTGTAAGAGAGTCTTACTTCTATTTTGTTGTACTAATCTCTTGATAATAAAACAAAATACTTCCACTATCTGGTTGTCTTGCGCAGTGATTCTATCACTTAAGTAGATAAGTGTTGTGTCATACGAGAATAAAAAGAGTTTCGATAAGAGCCTATTCACCCCCCTCTAGGCTCCAAGGGACCATCAATTATTATAAAGTATATATATTTATATTAGAATAAAAATTAAATGTAGTATTAATATTTTGATATAAAATATAAATTAATTATATTCAAAATTAATTTTGAAGTTATATATTAGTTCATACTAATATACTATATAATTATAAATTTTATCACTTTTTTATATTTTATATGCTTGTATTTTATATTAAACCATTACTACTACTTTTAATAAATGCTTAATTTTATTTAAATATAAGTATATATACTTTGTGAATAATATTATTTTTAAAATAAAATATTTACTAATTATTATTCGTAGTAGTGGTACTATTTTTGCTACTAATATTATTTATATGTTAGATTTTAAATATATACACTAATTATGTAAACATAGTAAACAATATTCATTTATAATATATAATAGTTATCGATAAACTTTTTAACATCAGTTGTTAACCTCCATATACTCAATAATTATAATTACTATCAATAATAAGTGATCATATGAGTAGTGATAACCTAATTAGTATAATTATATATCATGGTTCTCATATTACTTATGTTATAAAAATACAATAGTTCGTGAAGTCGTGTTTTTTCAACTTATTTCCCTCAATGTAATTAAAATGATCAATAGTATATTATTTATTAATTTTAACCCAAATATAAAACACATACTATCAAAAATCAAAACTCACTCTCACTATGTATTTTATATTATATCAAAATAGTTAGTATTATATAATTAACCAATAACATTGATTATAATTAGAATTATATATATATAACATATCAAAGCATATATACATAAACTCGTATCAATTTATCACTATATATATATATATATATATGCATGTATAAATTTTAATCAATGAGTAATAATTCAGGTAACGAGTAGTGATAATCTATATAATATAATTATCATCAATAATAAGTGATAATATGAGTAGCTATAACCTAACTAGTATAATTATATGTCATGGTTCTCATATTACTTACGTTATAAACAATACAATAGTTCGTGAAGTCGTGTTTTTTCAACTTATTTTCCTCAATGTAATTAAAATGATCAATAGTATATTATTTATTAATTTTAACCCAAATATAAAATACATACTATCAAAAATTAAAACTCACTCTCACTATGTATTTTATATTATATCAAAATAATTAGTATTGTATAATTAACCAATAACATTGATTATACTTAGAATAGTATATATATATATATAGTTATCATATCAAAGAATATATATATATATAAACTCATACTTAATAATTATATTATTGATAATTTTAATTACGTTCAGGGAAATAAGTTAGAGAAACACGACTTTTCGAACTATTATATTATTTATAACATAAGTAATATTACAATCATAAGATATAATTATATTAGTTAGATTATCGATACTCATATTATCACATATTACTTATGATAATTATATTACTTAGATTATCACTACTTGTTACTTAAATTACTACTCATTAATTAGAATAACTATATATATAATATAAGTAATATGATAATTATTGAGTATCTGAAGTTTAACCGCTGATGTTAAAAGTTTGTCGATAACTATTATATATGTTATAAATGAATATTGTTTACTATGTTTACATAATTAGTGTATATATTTAAAATCTAACATATAAATAATATTAGTAGCAAAAATAGTACCACTACTACTAATAATAATGAGCAAACATTTTATTTTAAAAATAATATTACGCACAAAGTATATACAGTTATATTTAAATAAAATTAAACATTTATTAAAAGTAGAAGTAATGTTTTAATATAAAATACAAGCATATAAAATATAAAAAAGTAATAAAAATTATAATTATATAGTATATTAGTATGAACTAATATATAACTTCAAAATTAATTTAGAATATAATTAATTTGTATTTTATATCAAAATATTAATAGTACATTTAGTTTTTATTCTAATATAAATATATATACTTTATAATTATTATTATTAAAATAAATCATACATTTTTTATTATTATTATCATTAATAATAATAATAATAGTATTATCATTAATGATAATATTAATAATAATAATAATAATAATAATAATATTGTTATTGTTATAATTATTTATATGTCATAGTATAAGTATATATAACAAAAACAGTTTAGCCTAATATGGTACTATCCACAAAAGCTAGACTTTCTTAGTGCGCAGAAGCTAGACTGTTAGCTGGTATATGGTACTTCTAAGGATGACTACGCTAGAAGTATTTATGAAGAAGATAACAGGAGTAATTTGAGTGATAATGTGAGTTATAAACTATCAGACAAATCTAAGATGTAGTAAATGCTCCTTATCAAATAGATCTCAGATGTCATAAGAATCCACTATGATAGTTTGGATTGTGGGAAATAACATAGAGAGTAGACTAGACAATCGTGCTGAATCTTGGGTGAGCAAGAGAATATGATGGATTGTGAAGGTTGATCTTGATCTTCGTTCAACGAGGCACACAACACTTGGAAGTTCTTGTTCTCTCACTTTTTCGAATTCTTTTCTTAAGATTAATCTTGTATTCCTTTTATTCCACACTTCTCCAGAACAAGACTAACTCTGTTTTTTTTTCATTTTGTGTGAGAGTGATTGAAAAGGGCGTTTGTCGCTGCTTGGTGAAGCCGTGATGGAGATGGGTGATATGACGTGGAGAGGCTGGACTTATGCTGCTGTGCGTGAAGAGGTATTGATGGAAGAGAGGGTTGTATTGTGGAGATTGGTGGAGAAAAGATGGTGCGATAGTGATGGGCGTAGAGATGCTGGAGATGGGCGCACGTGGAGGTGGGATGAAGAGATGATGTGGGTGATTGGTGGAGACGGGCTGCGCGATGGCTTCACGCTGGAGAGAAGCTGCGCATGATAGAGATGGAGGTGAGCTGGACGAATGGGGGATGGCCTGCGCTGATGTGGAGGGTTGATGTCGTGATGGTGAAGGTGGATCTGGCGCCCAGTGGAAGAGAGATGGGATGGCACCGGACGTGATGACTGAAAGAGGTGGAGGCTGCGCTCGCCTTTTTTTTTCTAGGGCCTGCCACACACACACACACACACACACACACACACACACACACACACACATATATATATATATATATATCCAAATCCCGTGTAATTTCCACTTTTCAATTTCTCGAACCAACTTGCACAACAAGCAAACAATAAAATAATAATAATAATAATAATAATTAACAAATAAATAATAATTAACACAAAACATTAAATTAAAAACTAAAACAATTAAAATAATCAATTAAGCCTAGAGAATTAATATTAAAATTGGAATAATCAAATTAAACATTAAAGACCACCAAAATTAATATTAAATCTATACAAATAAATAAAATAGTAAATAATTGAAATTGAGGAAAACTATTATAAAAATGCATTATTTCAACAAAATATTCAATTAAATCCCATAAATTACATGCAAATTTAATTACAAATTCTGCAGTTATCAAATTCCCCCACACTTGAACTTTGTTCGTCCTTGAACAAATATTAAAATTAAGCACCAAAATAAAGATCATTCAATCATGCAAATTTAAATATATAAAGAGAACAACTCACGTATAACGAATCAAGTTCTAGTATGGATGTGAGTGTGTGCACTAAAATTTTTTAACCTCCACACCTTCACAATTTAACCTTCATTTATGACACTTAATCAAGTTACACAAATATGCAGTCCTCAATCAATCAACTTGAAAAAACATGCTTAAAAATTAATATCAAAATTTCTTTACACTCAAAACATCATGTCATGTACCACACCAACACTTAAAGATAAAACAAATCGGTGATACGCATGAGGAACTAAACAAGATATAAGATAAATGAATTGTTATTTCTCTTTTTTTTTCACAATCTGGAGATTTTTTTCTTAGCATTCTTTTTTTTCATATAATTGATAATAGTGTGGATGTACTGTAATGCTTTGCAAAGGGTGCATTTTATGCTCCTTTCTCCTTTGATGAGTTATGCATCCCCACAATCTATAATCTTCTCTTTTTTTCTTTTAAGCACACAAGTTTAGTTCAAAATAGTCCCAAATTTGCAAGAAAAACTTTAAGTGGAGGCATGAGTAACATGTAATGAAATCTAAAGTATGTCAAAATATATAACATTAATAATCAAGTACAGCTCAAAAACAGCTAATATCATGGTTTCTACAATTTGTGCTTCTCAAATAAGACATAAATTCAAGCTAAATCAATCAAGTATAGGAGTTAAAAATTCTAGTTGTGGATAATGTGGGTATCCATACTAGACAACTTAATTCTAACTACTCAAAATTCTCAATTATTATTCACATATTGCACAATCAAATAAACTCAAATTGGAACTAACATAATTGCAAAGATGTACAAAAAATTTAAGTGTCAATCAAGTTCAAAATTAAAAACATGCAGCCTACAAATAAAAAATAAAGCACACAAAAACAAAAGAAAATCTTTTTGGTTTTTTTATTTTTTGGAATTGAAAAATAAATAAAGGAAAAAAAAACAATAGTAATCAAAAACAAACTAATGAGAAAAAAAAAAGTTTAACTAAACTAAAATGTTTAACTAAACTAAACTAGGTGTTCCCTCCCCCACACTTAAATGTTGCATTGTCCTCAACGTAATCCAAAAATAGAAACTATGAATCATGGAACGCAATTCTAAAAATGAACAATGAACAATAAATGAGAAGGAAAGAAACAACCTGATGGACTCAAACAAGGCTTAACCATCGAATGATAAGTTTTCATCCTTGCAGTATACACTTTAGCACATTCATAGGCCACATCGGGATAAGGAATTGGTGGTGGTAACCATTGGAACTCTTCAAAGTGCACACTTGAGGACATCTTCACAAACATAGTGTCCTTCACTACAAATAAATGATGGTGACAAGGCATTACAAACTCCACTGGCTCACTAAACAAGGTATCCACAACAGTATGGTCCGCAGTAGTGACAACATCCTTAAGCAACTCCCCCACACTTGAATTGTTGCCAATAAGCCAATTCGAGTCTTCATATGGTTCTTGTGGCCAAGGAAATAGTGTGCCTCATCTGCATGTGGCATAGAAGCAGCAATAGTGATAGAAGGTGGACAACTGTCCTCCAAGAATTCATTGGAAGGAGACTCAATGGTGTGCTCAAACTCTGGAGTGATTGGTTGCGACATCTCCTCTTCATAAAATTCAGAATATGCCTCTTTTTCTTCAGGTAATACGAATGTGGCAGTGGGCACTAGTTTGTAGCCACTTTCCCCCAAAGTATAGGGAAGAAACTCAAGTGGTGGCTCCATATCATCCTCTTGATGCTCCATTGGAGTAGCTTGGGAAAACACACCCTCTTCTTTATTTTGAATTTTGAGCTCATGGATGGTGGCTTTCATTTGGTGTAGCCAAGTTTGTATCTCTTGCATCTCCTCACTTTGCCTCTCCAGTTGGTATTGAATAGTAGCAAGTTGTTGTTGCTTTAGCAGTTGCTGAATAAGGTCATCAGTAGAAGGGGTTGCTTGTTGTTGCTGATATAGCCACTCTTCATGCCAATGTGGAGGCTTTTGTGGATAGTTGAAATTTGGATGGTCCTCCCACTCTTGGTAATAAGTTAGTGCAATGGGAGCTTGCTGATGGTATGGCTAGTATGGATAAACTCCCATTGGTACCGGTTGAGTTGCTTGCAAAGCTGATAGCATATGTTGTAGCATTGTAGACACCTCATCGAGTTTGTAAAAAAAAGACTGCTGGGATTGGGGTACCTCTATCTGTTGTTCCCACCATGGAGTAGATATGCTTTGTTCACCAAATTCTTGAAAGTTCATCTTGCCTCTTTTAAAAACCTACAAAAAGAAAAACTAAAAAGGATTTTTTAAAAAAAAAAAAGAACTTTAAAAAAAATGAAACTTTTAAAGAAAAAAATTAAACAAAAAAATGTTAAAAAAAGGAAACCTGCAAAATAAGAACTATTAGAAAAGAAAAAAAACAAAAACAAAAATAAGAAACTGTTACAAAAAGAAAAGAAAAACAAAACAAGAAACTGTTAGAAAAAGGAAAACAACAAAACAGGAAACTGTTAAAAAAAGGTAGCCTACAAAATAAGAAACTGTTACAAAAGAAAAATAAAATAAAATAATAAACCTGCAAAACGAAATAGGAAACTAGTAAAAATAAATTAGGAAATAAAATAAAATAAAATAGGAAACCTGCACAAAAAAAAAATAGAAAAAAAATAATAATAAAAATACAAATATAAATAGGAAACTACTAAAAGAAGAAACCTACAAAAAATAGAAACAAAAATAAAGAACAAGTTAAATCAAAATCTTAGCCAATTTGAAAAGGGCGTTTGTCGCTGCTTGGTGAAGCCGTGATGGAGATGGGTGATATGACATGGAGAGGCTGGACTTATGCTGCTGTGCGTGAAGAGGTATTGATGGAAGAGAGGGCTGTATCGTGGAGATTGGTGGAGAAAAGATGGTGCGATGGTGATGGGCGAAGAGATGCTGGAGATGGGCGCACGTGGAGGTGGGATGAAGAGATGATGTGGTTAATTGGTGGAGACGGGCTGCGCGATGGCTTCACGCTGGAGAGAAGCTGCGCGTGATAGAGATGGAGGTGAGCTGGACGAATGGGGGATGGCCTGCACTGATGTGGAGGGTTGATGTCGTGATGGTGAAGGTGGATCTAGCGCCCAGTGGAAGAGAGATGGGACGGCGCCGGACGTGATGACTGAAAGAGGTGGAGGCTGCGCCCGCCTTTTTTTCTAGGGCCTGCACACACACACACACACACAGAGATATATATATATATGTATATATATATATATATAAAAATCCAAATCCCGTGCAATTTCCACTTTTCAATTTCTCGAACCAACTTGCACGACAAGCAAACAATAAAATAATAATCATAATAATAATAATAATTAACAAATAAATAATAATTAACACAAAACATTAAATTAAAAACTAAAACAATTAAAATAATCAATTAAGCCCAGAGAATTAATATTAAAATTGGAATAATCAAATTAAACATTAAAGACCACCAAAATTAATATTAAATCTATAAAAAAAATAAAATAGTAAATAATTGAAACTGAGGAAAACTATTATAAAAATGCATTAATTCAACAAAATATTCAATTAAATCCCATAAATTACATGCAAATTTAATTATAAATTCTGCAGTTATCAGTGATACATATTTTAAGCTTAGATTGCTGTGCGCCTAGTTGTCCATCCTATAAACTGATTTCCCGCCACTGGATATCTAGGATGTCAGGGGATGGGTTGATCTGCTCTGATTTGTAGATTTGTTGCCCATGCTGTGCAGTTGCATGCCCATACTTACGCAGTCGATCTTGGCCGTTCATCTATGGAAAGTGGTAGATCACAATTAATGCGGCATTAATTGCACTCCAGCTGCTCGATACGGCGCAAGCTTACTGTGCAAGCCCTAGCTGAAAACATCGCTAAGTGCATATGCTTTGGGTTTTAGGTATGTCATGAAGGCGGGTGCCTCGTAGGTTTGACGACTCAGAGGTTTCAGTTAGATCCCGTTGAGGTTGCAGAAGTTTACTTCAGGCTTTACAGTGTTGGTATCTGCGAGTCTATGACTCACATATCTTCGAGTCTTCGAGGCAGAGTTTGAGTTAGATTAAGTTAGTTGTGTCACGCTATTAATTAAAAGTCTGCAACTCTATGAGTCTACGACTCTAAGAGTCTGTGACTGTCCTAATGGCTCTTAGAGTGACTTCTTCAAAGTGCGCCTAATCTACCCGTTGTTACAGCTGCGAGTCTTCGACCCTAGCTCTGCGGATCTACGACCCTCGGATTTCTCAGTTTAGTTTGCTTGACTAAGAGGTTCTTCAACTCTGCGAGTCTTCGACCTTAAAACTCTTCGACTCTACGAGTCTTAGTCTTTATATTTCTTCCTTAGACTTCCGCAGTTACGTATGTACTGAGTTTCCATTTCTATACACTTTCGACTTTAAGGCTACGACCCTTCAGCTGTAACTCTCTGCCTTTATGATCTTCGAGTCTGTGATATGTCTAACAAGTTCTTTAACAAACCTGTATTTCTTGAGTCAATGACTCTACGACTCTCGAGTTACAAATTCATTTAAGTTGGTCAATCTTTTTGGCTTCGACTCTTTGACCTTTGACCTACGAGTCTGCAAGTCTTGTTTTCTTAACAGTGTTTCAAGACTGCGACTTTATGACCCTTGAGTCTACGAGTCTAGCGGTACTTTAAGTTCTTTTAAGTGACATGAGCGCTTTAGGAACTCTACAGTTCTATAGGTTTCGAGTCTTCGAATTATTTAAGTTCGGTTACTGTTCTTTTATTCTTCGACTCTATGAGTCTCTGAATTGAATCGTCACTTACAGTAATGCTCCTTTTTTCATATTGCGACTCTACGACCTTGGACCTGGGATCTACGAGTAGCAGTGTGTTCTGTCACAAATATGCTTCGAGTCTCCAGACCCTATGAGTCTACGAGCCTCTCGTCAATATGTCCTGTGACAGTTTTACTTCTACGAACTACAACTCTTCGACCCTACGACCTTTAGATCTTCGAGTCTCCAGACTTGGACTATATGTTGGCAGCTTCATCAAATCCTTTATTTCCAACAATCTCCCCCTATTTAATGTAAGCTGACACTGGGTGGAAAACATAAAGTCTGAGACTACGAGTTTCATGGGTAGTTTTAAGTAAACAGAAAATATCTATGCATATGAAAAAATTGGAGGAGACCAAAATTACGAAAATGCACACTCCTCTCCCCCGTAGGCATGAAGCTGCGTTAGCTGCCTCCTGTCACAGATAACTCCCCCTACGACCTTTGCTCCCCCTGAGATATACTCCCCCTTTTTGGGGCGAGGAACAAGCACCAGAAAACAAATCACTGGGGAGCAATGCAATAAATCATAGAACGACAGGCAGCAGCGCAAAGACATACACAAAACGTAACTGAGATAAAATAAGTACACAGAAAACACAGAAAGAGGAAAGTGTAAAAGCAGTGCACAAGGAGATAGAGTACAAGACAGTTACGATTTAAAGTCAGAATATTTTACACTTTGTGTAAACAGAAAAACAGCGGTTTGCTCACACAGAAGTTGAACAGTAGTCAAATACAGCGAGGCGGCGCGACTGCTCACACGATCAAATTTAGGCATGAGGGCAGTGAAACCGATAGTGGCCAGGATGCGAATATAGTGGCAAACATAGAACCCATAACTATGAGCATCATCCTGAGCAGGAACGCCTTGCTTGACTCGAGTAATTTCCATTGGTTTGGAAAGATGATAGCCACCACACCCATGCGAATATCCCTGCATGACACGGGTGAGGGTGCGATTGAATTCACGGAGTTGTTCACGCCGTTGGATTAGTAGAGTAGTAGGCTTGGAGTCAAAGATGATGATCCTCTGGTTCTTGAAGTCAATATCGAGAAGAAACCAGTGCGGAGATGTTGACAAATAGGGGATGATCACATGGTCGACCTCATTCCATGGACGGAAGGAGTTCTCATATCTGCGACCCTGTATAAACTCGATCATTGATGCATCATCGATGAGCTGTGCCTACATGAACGGCAAACAGAGTTCCACCCGCGTATCTCGGCGGATATGGAGAGGCAGCTTCTCCAGATATAACTTTTGTGCAAAGATGAACTGTGTCATCTCAAGATTATCCATTTTTTCACCATCATGTAGTAATCGACACAGGTCAGGGCCGGTGAAGAATGCTTCGTAGCCACAAGTCCACGCGGTGGTATCTCCAGCAACATAGCTATTGAAAGCCACAAGTTCAGTTGAGCTGGCTCCTATAGTCACAGTGCGCGGTGGTACTATCGGTTGGCCGGTGGTAGTAGTGGCTGGTTTAGTAGGGGAAGTAGGCATGGTATACTCAGCTGTACTTGGATGGGTAGTTGAAGGACCAAGCTAAGTAGAGGATGATGGTTGTCCGAGAGTAGCTGGATGCTTCTTCATGCGCGTTCCAATGGGCACATCATCATCATTAAAATCAGTAATAATAGTGGCTCTGTGTGCACGCTTTCGTCCACGAGCATAGGTAGCTTCCGATCGGCTGTAGGCTTCAAAGATAGGACCCATAGGTTTAAGAAATCCCTCATGCTGATTCTTGTACGCCTCCTTTATGTCTTCACTGTGGTTCTCGAGGTGTTTAAAACCTTCAATGCTTACTTTGATGAGGGATTCCAGTTCAGTCTTGACCCTCTCTAACTCAAAGTCAGAAAGTTCAACTTCATTTCTGAGCTTCTCCATTCCCTCCTCCACTACATAGAATCGTCTCTTGACTGCTTGAATGGTAGGTGTGAAATTCAACAGTCCAGAAGTGGTCAGTTTTTCCAAAACCTTGTCAGCAATTCGGTCCACTTCCTCAACAGTCAAGGCCTGTGATTAAGAGGTAGAAGCCAATGGAATGGCTGATGGGATGTGGAAGGTTAAGTCATCATTCCTCTGAGTGACCACTTGATGAGTCGCTAGTCCAAGTGGAGTGGTCATCTCAAGTGCTTCTACATGCTCAGAAGCATGTTGTACTTCCTCTACATCCAAGTCACTTACTGCTTCAACAGTAGGTGCCTCCTCCTCTTCCTCAGGAATCTTATCCGTCTCGGCATCTCGGGGATTTAATGTGTCAGGAGTGTCACCCATGATAGGAGATGGGGCAACCATCGAAACTGCTTCTATAGGGTCTCTTCTTACAAGACCCTGATCCACAAGCCAGCTAATCAGATGTTCTCTGTCCACCATCTGCTTCCCGAAGGCTATCCATGCCTTTCTCAATTCAGCGGGGGTCATATGAGCCTTAGCATACTTAATATAAAAGTCTTCTAATTCAGACTCCCCAAGAGAGCTTAATAGAACAGGTGTTGTACCCCTACCATCTGGGATATCCTATACTGGTGACTGCCCTCCAGCTGCACGCTCTCTTACTTCTGTAGTATCACTAGGTCTTTCAACAGGCTGAGTTTCCTCTGGTGTAGGTTCTGTGGTGTCACGCCCCGGATTTCCAACCCGAGGAAACCGGTTCGTGACTCCCCTTTACCCACCCGGTGGGCAAGGGGTAGATGTACAAAATCCAACACATTCATAATAATCCACAATAAATAGCAAAAAGGCGAACCACTTATCTTTATTAAGGCAAGAGTAAAGTCAAAGGTCTGCAAATACTCCACCCAACTTCTTTGCCTCAAATTCAAGTCCTTCTGAGTAAAGATGTACTGAAGGCTCTTGTGATCAGAAAACACTACGAACTTCTCCCCCAAAAGGTAATGTTGCCAACTCTTCAAGGCAAAGATGACAGCCGCCAGCTCAAGATCGTGGGTAGGGTAATTCTGCTCATGAGGCTTCAGCTGCCTCGACCCATAAGCTACCACACTGTGCTCCTGCATAAGCACACACCCCAAACCAACCCTGGACGCATCAAAGTATACCTCATATGGGATATCCTCCAGAGGTAACCTCAACATCGGTGCAGTGGTCAAACGGGTTTTGAGAGCCTCAAACGCCTGCTGACACTTGTCAGTCCACTCAAACTTCACTCCCTTCCGAGTCAACGCCGTCAAAGGCACTGCCAAGTGGGAGAACCCCTCTACAAAATGACAGTAATAGCCTGCCAAGCCAAGAAAACTACGAATCTCGAAAACATTGGTTGGCCTCTCCCATGATGACATCGCCTCAATCTTGGCTGGGTCCACTCTAACCCCTTCAGCTGACACTACGTGGCCAAGAAAATGGACCTCCTGCATCCAAAACTTGAATTTGCTAAACTTAGCAAACAACCGCTGATCCCTCAAGGTTTGCAACACTGTTGCCAAATGCTCCACATGCTCCCTCTCCGTCTTGGAATATACCAATATATCATCTATAAATACCACAACAAAGGAATCCAAATATGGAGCAAAGACCTAGTTCATCAAATGCATGAACACTGCTGGTGCATTAGTGAGCCCGAAAGGCATCACTACCCACTCATAGTGCCCATACCTGCAACGAAAAGCAGTCTTAGGGATGTCCTCCTCCCTAACCCTCAACTGATGATACCCCGACCGTAGATCTATTTTCGAAAACCACCGGGCTCCACTCAACTGGTCAAACAAGTCATCGATCCGAGGCAACGGATACTTGTTCTTCACAGTCACCGAATTCAGCTTCCTATAGTCGATACAAAGGCGTAGCGTGCCATCTGCCTTCTTTGCAAAGAGCACCAGAGCACCCCAAGGTGAGGTACTCGGTCTGATATACCCCTGGTCCACCAACTCCTCTATCTGCCGCTGAATCTCCCTCAGCTCGGCTGGCCCCATACAATATGCTACTAGGGAGATTGGACCGATCCCCGGTACCAACTCAATGGTGAACTCTACACTCCTTTTAGGAGGTAAACTCCTCAACTGGTCAAGGAAGACATCCTGAAATTGGTCAACAACTGCTGGCCACACTCTCTTTTCCACCTTCCCTTCCTCAGCAAAGGTCAGGGCTGCCAACCCGTGGGTAATGACACCCCACTGGTCCAACACTAGCCCCGCCCGACTCGCCTCATAGTCCCACTCCCCCTGCAGGGTGCAAGAGATCCCTGCAGGTGTAACGAAGGATACACGCCGCCGATAACAGTCTATCTTGGCCTGGAAAGCCATAAGCCAATCCATACCCAAGATCAGGTCAAAAGCACGCAAGGGCAAAACATGCAGGTCGAAGCTCAACTCCATACTTCCTATGGTTAACACATAGTCACGGCAAACACGCCGCACCTCAATCATACCCCCCACTGGAGACTCAACAACTAGGGGCTTCGCTGCCTCCACACAAGCTAACCCCAAGCTATCTATCACAAGCTCAGCAACAAAAGAACACGATGCACCCGTATCGAAAAGAACAGAAGCTAATGTACGGGAGATCAAAAGGGTACCTCTAACCACCAATGGTCCTGCTCCACCCTCAGCCGGTGGGGGTGGTAGCTCAACCTCCTCCTGGTACGTCGCCTCCGGTGCAAACACCCTCCCTTGGCCTGTGCCACTGGTCGGCTCACTCACTGGGTGCTTACTGCCAAGACTACCTCCAACTTCAGTCTGTTGTTGCTCTGGCCTCCCCTGAGGTCGGGTCTGGCTAGATCCTGCCTGGCTGGCCTGCCACTGACGAGCTGACCTCTCAGCTAGTGTACAGAAGCTAGCATCACTCCTCATGCTGGATGCCACGCCTCCTGCTCCCCTGTTGCCACTCCTGCACACCCGACTCAAGTGGCCCTCTCGCCCACAGCTGTTGCATTTGTAGTCTTTCTTTGGACACTCCCTCCTGAAGTGGCCTTGCTCCCCATAGCAATGACAACCGCTGGGGAGACCTCCTGCTGGACCTCCCAGTCTGCTACCACCAGAGCTAGACCTCCCTGGGTGTACCGATGTCTGTCCCCTGCTGTGGAAGGAACTGTTGTCCCTCTCTTCGATCTTGGGCCTCTTGGGTCCCGAATCACGTTCAGATTCGCCCTGTAACTGGCGACCCTGATGGGCCTGCCTCCCATCATCCAGCTCTCTCTCAGCGATACGATCCATCTCCACAACCTCAGCATAAGTCCTCAAGCGCAAGATCGCCACCCTCTGCCTAAGGGCTGGCCTAAGGCCCAAAGTGAACTTGTGGGCCTTCAGGTCCTCCTTTGCCACAGTCTCGGGAGCAAACCTACTCAAGCTCCGGAACTCTCGCTCATACTCAAGTACCGTCCTTGATCCTTGTTTCAGGCTGCCAAACTCCTCCCTCTTCTGCCACCTCAAAGATTCCGGGAAGAACTCATCATGGAAGAGCTGTAGAAACTCCTCCCAAAGCATGAACTGCACCGCACGGCTCCCCGCGACACTCAACCACCACTCTAGAGCATTCCCCTCCAGCTGCCGAATGGCCAGTCTCACCTTATCCTCCTCCCGGGGTAGGAGAAAGGAAAACACATGCTCGATCTGCCTCAGCTAGTGCTCAGCTAACACTGGGTCCTCCTCTCCTTTCAATCGCGGAGGTTGTTCCTTTCGGAACCGTGTCACCATGTGATCCTCTGCACGAGTCGGTATGCCACTCAGCGAACCCTCACGCTACCTTGGTAACTCCCCCGCTAGTGGTGGCACCACCTACTATGCCGCCATCTCACGGCGCACCTCCTCCCGGACTTCTTGCCGGATACCCTCCCTCAACTCTTGGACTTTCAGCCGGATGCCTTCTCGCAGCTGCGCCAGCAACAGTGCATGTCCTCCAACGGACTGCCCTGCACTCGGGCCCTTGACAGACAGATTTTCAGCCTCTCTAAACAGCTAGCTAATGTCGTTAAATCTCTCTTCAAGATAATGAATTCCCTAAGTTTGCACTAAAAGAATAGCAGCAAGCAAGGGGTCGAACCCACAGGGATTAGCCTAGTTTTCTAGTTTTTAAATCAAAACACCCAATTACTCTTGCCCTATAAAATGTCTTGGCAAAAAGTTTTCCTTTTTATAGCTAAAGATCTAATTTTTATTTGGTTTTCTGAATAAACAAAGAAAGCAAATTGATTTTAGGATTAAGATTCAAGGATTAAAGGCATCTAGGGTCACAATTTCATCTCCCTATGTTATCTCTACTGATTCATGGTATTGGGGTTGTTTAATTTAAAACATGCTACACATAAGCCAAGGAACTACAAATGGTCATTGAAGTCCTTTTAAGTGTTGTATGTCTGGAAGGTCATCAAAACATACACATGCAAAGCCAATGAATCCTACTTGCAAAAGGATAATGTTCACACCAATTACAAATAAGTTATGAATCTCAATCTGCCCCAGACTAGGGCTAAGAATCCTAGGTGTATACTTCCTAGAGATAGAAGAATAAGAACAGATTCATAAAACATGTAAAACTCAATCATCCAAATCCAATATTCATAAACTCAAGACAAAGAACAAGGGGGGCTACATTGCTCCCCTAGATTAAAAGACTACTCACGCATGATTACAAGCAAACACAAAGCAGAAAAGCTCAACATCTTCTTCTTATCCACGCGCACAGCAAAGCTTCAACCCAAGTTTCTAAAATCCGCGACGGCTGCGACGGCTGCTCTCCTAGGTCAGGAACAGCCTCCAAAACGTCTCTCTCTCTAAAACGTGTAAAATGAATTGCACACCCTCCTTGGACGTGTAGAGCCTCTATTTATAGAGAATGGATGGGCCTTGATGTGTGTTATAAAGTGTACCCTAGCCCATCTATCAAAACGACGTAGTTTTGATAAATGACACTACAAACTTTAAAATCTCTCAATCCAAGCACAATATGGACAAGGCCCTTTAGGAAAGAATGATCAGCATAGAAAAACGACTGGATCGGTGCAAAAATATGGTTGCATGTCAATTTGAACGTCATATGCCCAATTGGCTTGCACCTCCAAATTAGCTGAAATTCTTCCCCAAGCTTCCTTGCATCTTGTGGAGGGCAGATAAGCAAAAATATGCTTGCATGCCATTTTAGTCCAATTGGCGTTCACGTCCGATTGCTCTGAAACTTCTGTGGGAGATAGCGGATATCATGCGGAGAAATGTTTGTTCTGCACGCCAATTGGTTTGAGTCCATATACATGGTCCAAAGTGATCTCCAAAACCTACCAAAACAGCTTAAAAATGCATGTATTTGCAAATAGCATCTTCCTAGGGGTTAGAGCAGATATATGTGAAATATAATACAATAAGGCTCTAATCATGCTCTTAAACTCCCTAAATAAACATTAGAATAACGGCATAAAATGCACATTATCAGCCCTCATGGGCAGATGACTCATCAGCCACTGCCCCGGACGCACGTGTCACTTTCCTCGGTGGTATTCTTACTACATGAAGTAAGAAGCACAAACATCATAACGCGTTCGACTACTATCAAGTTTCACTACCTCTACCCCGTTCAACATCACACACCGTTCAATTCACAGCCAAGTAGTGCATGGCATCACACACATTTTACACGTTGCACCAATCAACATCACACACCGTTCAATTCACAGTGCACACAGCTCAAATAAACAAAAACCTTTCCTTGTAGTCATGCTCAAGGTACTTCAAGAAAAATCAGAGTTGCATAGTTCACACCTTATCACATTATTCACATTTTTTTATCACGATTACAATTTTAACAGTTATCCACACCTTCACATACAACAACTAATGCAACTAGTGCCCTAATGCCAATGCATGCAAACCCTACCTCAGGTCTGGACTACCCCAAGTACACCTTAGAGGCTCCAAGGGGACCGTGTTGATCAGGCACGTCCCTCCAGGTTCCTCCAAAGGACTCAAGATAACCAGACCCGCCCACTACCCTAGGCCAACTAGACCATGCTCTGATACCATATTGCCACACCCCGGATTTCCAACCCGAGGAAACCGGTTCGTGACTCCCCTTTACCCACCCGGTGGGCAAGGGGTAGATGTACAAAATCCAACACATTCATAATAATCCACAATAAATAGCAAAAAAGCAAACCACTTATCTTTATTAAGTTCCAAAATCCATTATATCATCTCCAATTGGAGTTACAATAGTCTCAACATAACATTTGACAAGACACTCAAATAACAAAAGGAGTAAAGCCACAAGGCAGAAAGTCTTCCACATTGGTGTTCCCACCTATCGCCTGTAGGTTCCTGAAAGAAAACACATCACAGTAGGAGGGGTGAGCAACCACAGCTCAGTAGGGATCATGTCTCCCCAACCCATCCCATGCTGCTAGCATCTACATGCCGTGTGTACAAGTGCAGTGTTGTGATACAATTATTTCAACCAATATAACGGTAAGCCATCAGCAAAAGCAAATATTTCAAACAGCCACACAAGCTAACACTAGAGCAGTCCCGGGCTTCTGATAACGTGCATTTTATGCCGTTATTCTAGTGTTTATTTAGGATGTTTAAGAGCATGATTAGAGCCTTATTGCCTCATATATGATATATATTTGCTCTAACCCCTAAGAAGATGCTAGTTGCAAATACATGTGTTTTTAAGCTGTTTTGGCAGATTTTGGACCTCACTTTTGACATAGTAGATGGCCTCAAACAATTTGCGTGCAAGAACAAAAGTTTCTTAGAATGATGTCATCTACCTACCACAGAAATTTCAGAGCATTTGGAGCTGAACGTGAATTCACCCATTTCACGTGCAAGCCTATTTTTGCCTCTCAGGCCTCTACAGGATGCAAGGAAGCTTGGGGAGAAGTTTGAGCTGATTTGGAGGTGCACGTGAATTCACCATATCACGTGCAAATTGGCGTCGAGAGATATTTTTGGACCGATCCAATCGTTTTTCCATGCTGATCATTTGTTCCTGAAGGCCCAAGTCCAAATTGTGGATGGAAGATAGAGTTTTTAATGTTTCGAGTGTTACTTATCAAAACTACGTCGTTTTGATAAGTGGGCTAGGTTACACACCTCAAGGCCCATCCAAACTCTATAAATAAGAGCTCCACGCCCCTTGCTAGCCAAGGCCTAACCCCCCTACACGTTTTAGAGAGAGAGAGAGAGGCTCCACGTCTTGGAGGCTGTCCTTGACCTAGGAGAGCAGCCGTCGCAGCAGCCGTCGCGGATTTTGGAGCCTGGATTTGAAGCTTTCTTGTGCGCATGATCAAGAAGAAGATGTTGAGCTTTTCTCGCTTTGTGTTTGCTTGTAATCATGCGTGAGTAGTTCTTTTAATCTAGGGGAGCAATGTAGCCCCCTTGTTGTTTTCTTTGTGTTTATGAATATTGGGTTTGGATGATTGAAGTTTTGCATGTTTTATGAATCTGTTCTTAATTCTATCTTTGGATGTACACCTTGGTATTCTTAGCCCTAGTCCGGGCGGATTGAGATTCATAACTTATTTGTGATTGGTGTGATCATTATCCTTTTGCAAGTATGATTTATTGGCTTTGCATGTTTGTGTGTTTAGATGACCATTCTTGGCATACAACTCTTAAAAGGACCTCAATGACCATTTGTTGTCCTTGGCTTATGTTTAGCATGTTTTCAATCGGACAACCCTAATACCATGAACCAGTAGAGATAACATAGGGAGGTGAAATTGTGACCCTAGATGCCTTTAATCCTTGAAACTTAATCTTAAAATCAGTTTACTTTCTTTGTTTATTCAGAAAACCAAATAAAAATTAGATCTTTAGGTTAAAAAAAGAAAACTTTTTGCCAAGACATTTTATAGAACAAGAGTAATTGGGTGATTTGATTTGAGAACTAGAGAACTAGGTTAATCCCTGTGGGTTCGACCCCTTTCTTGCCGCTATTCTTTTAGTGCAAACTTAGGGAATTTATTATTTTGAAGAGAGATTTAACGACATTAGCTAGCTCTTTTAGAGAGGCTAAAAATCTTGTCTGTCAAATTGGCGCCGTTCCTGGGGATTCAACGGTTAACTAGTTTTTAAAATCAACATTGAGTGAAATTGTTTGAATTCGATCTTGGTGTTTTATTTTGTCTTTTATTTTCTGTTATTTTGTGTTCTTTATTTGTTTATTTTGCATTGTTCGGAGCTGCTGGGTGTGTTCTTGTTGTTTTACAGGAACATACATCAAGGATTCCTAGTTGTGCATGCAAAGAGAGGAGGATATACAATTTACGCGGGAACCTGAAAGGTTGTTCAGAGCTCGTCGTAGAGCAGCTAGGGAAGCAGCACGTGAGGCGGAAGAAGCACTACAAGGCTTGGAGCAATCCGTAGGCGATTTGATGGCAGATCTCAGACCTGATGGTGGTGCACCGCACGGAGGGGCCAATTACAATGGCCAATATCCGGAAGAAGAGGGTAATAGGTTTATGCCCCAGAACCTTCTTAGATTATGCGAGGCCGATGATGTCGGATCATTATTCTGGGATTCGGCAGACAAGAGTCCAAGCAAATAGCTTTGAGCTGAAGCCGGCTTTGATCAACATGGTGAGCAACAACGCGTTTGGAGGAACAGCCGTGGATGATCCACACCAGCATATGATGAGGTTCTACCAGGTGTGTGACACCATCAAGATCAACAATGTGTCGGAGGAGGCCATAAAGCTAAGGCTTTTTCCTTTCTCTTTAAAGGATAGAGCTCTTGGCTGGTTCAACGATTTGCCACAGGTTCAATCATCACTTGGGAGGAGATGCGGTCCAAGTTCATGTCAAAGTACTTCCCTCCTTCCAAGGTGATCCAGCTAAGAGGAGAGATTAGCAGGTTCAGGCAAGATGAGATGGAGACTCTTCATGAAGCTTGGGAGCGTTTCAAAGACTTAGTGAGAAGATGCCCTGATCATGGAAGGCCCCAGTGGATTCAAATTGAATCTTTCTACACAGCTCTTCGGGTCCCATTCACAAGACAAGGTGAATGCAGCTGCTGGAGGATGCTTGATGAATCTAGAGCCTGACGCAGCAGCAGAGCTCTTGGAGAGGTTGTCATTAGCTGATTGGCAGTGGTCTAATGTGCGTACTTCAAAGCCAAGGGAGAAGATTGCTTCGGTTGAAAATTCTTCCAATGATGTGCAAGCACAGATTCAAGCTTTAGTGAAAGGCATGGAAGTATTGGCTCTTAAAGTTGAAGGATCACAAGCTTTACCAGGTAGTTGAGCAGGGCTGGAGTGGGACTGAAGAAGCAAATTATGTTGGAGGAAAGGGCTTGTACCGAAACAACAATTTTATCCTCAAGAACAACAACTAGGGTACAACCCAGAATCAGCAGCAATCTCAACCATTTCAGAGAACTCGGAACCGAGGGGGAGATACCTCATTTCAAGTACAAATATGTGCCCCCCAGGGATGAAGCAGAATCCGTATGCTACGGATAATTATTTACACCCACCTCCAGGATTCGAAGGTAACTGACCTCGGCCGCAACAAGAAAGAGGACGGGTATATCAGGATGTGGATGAGCCAACCAAAAGAGAGGATAGTTTGGAGGAAAGAATGAAGAATATAGAAAAGCTGCTTGTGAGTTTGGCTCGGAATGTAAATCAAGGGGTATCAACCAATACTTTTCCAAGTGACACCGAGGTGAACCCCAAGGAGAGTTGCAAGGCTATAACTCTAAGGAGCGGGAAGACATCGAATGAAGGTGAAGAGCCTAAGAAGAAGGCAATTCCAGAAGAACAAACGGACCCTTGGAAGCTGATGACCAAGGACAATCGGATAAAGCTGAAGAAAAAGTGCAAGAAGAGAAGGACAAGCAGGTGAGTCAAGACAGAATAGCTGAAGAACAAAGGCAAGAGCTCAGGCTTACTATGCCATTTCCTCGGAGGCCGAGGAACCAGAGGGTTGAAGAAGAGTATGAGCGCTTCCTGAGTTTGTTCAAGAAGCTTGAGATTAACATTCCATTTGTGGAAGTTTTGGAGCAGATGCCTAGGTACAGAAAATACATCAAAGATTTTGTGACAAAGAAGAGAAAATATGGGGATCATGAGACGGTGGCGATCACTAATGAGGTGAGCAGTGTTGTTCAACGAGTTTGCCCATCAAGCATAAAGATCCGGGCAGCTTTAATCTCCCTTGTGTGATTGGCAATGCACCGCAAAGCCAGGCCCTATGTGATTTAGGGGCCAGCATCAATTTGATTTCCTTTGCTTTGTACAAGCAACTTGGGCTTAAGGGCATGAAGCCCACTTCCATATCATTGCGGTTCGCAGACCGGTCCAACTGGAAGACCTGAAGGAATCATTGAAGATGTGCTAGTTAAAGTGGGCTCCTTCATATTTCCAGCGGATTTTGTTGTTTTGGAGATGGAAGAAGATAGAGGAGTTCAGCTACTCCTTGGAAGACCGTTTCTCGAACGGGTTGTGCATTGATTGATGTTGCTCAAGGGCAGCTAACTCGAGAATTAATGAGGAGACCTTAGTCTTCCACATGGGGAAGGCTCTGCAAGGTCAAGAGGAGGAGGATTGCCTTTGGGTTGAAGACCTTGAGGAATTGGTGGAAGATTACTTGGCGGAAGAAATTACCACCACCAATGATGAAGCCCTTCACTCATAGAAGCTCAACAAGATGAAGAGATGTACTTGACGGCCGAGAAAGATGAGCAAACTACAAACTCTTTGGAGCAAGCCGAGGAGGAGAAAGAAGATGACATGCATCTAGCTCCAGAATGAAGGAGCTGCCTGGACACCTAAGGTATGAATTTCTAGACTCTACAAATCAATTCCCTGTCATTGTTGCTTCTAATTTGAATGATGTGGAGTGTACTCAATTGCTAGAAGTCCTTAGGAAACACAAAAAGGCCCTAGGATGGAACATTGAAGACATTAGGGGTATTAGTCCAGGGATTTGCATGCATAAGATTTTGATGAATGATGATTTTAAACCCACTCTTGAAAGACAAAGAAGATTAAACCCTGCTATGAAAGAAGTTGTTAGAAAAGAAATTTTAAAATGGAAAAATGCGGGAATAATTTATGCTATTTCGATAGTGAGTGGGTGAGTCCATTGCATGTTGTGCCCAAGAAAGGGGGCATGATCGTGATTAAGAATGAGAAAAATGAATTGATCCCATCTCGCACCGTGACGGGGTGGAGAGTGTGTGTTGACTATAGGAAGGTGAACAAGGCCACTAGGAAGGATCATTTTCCTCTTCCTTTCATTGACCAAATGTTGGATAGGTTAGTGGCTATAGTCACTACTTGCTTTTTAGATGGCTATTCCGGGTATAATCAGATCATGGTTAAGCCCGAGGACCAAGAAAAGACCACCTTCACGTGCCCTTTTGGCACATTTGCATTTAGGAGAATGCCATTTGGGCTTTGTAATGCCCCTGCCACCTTTCAAAGGTGTATGATGGCTATTTTTCAGGGTTTGGTTGAGGAGATCATGGAGGTCTTCATGGATGACTTCTCGGTGTTTGGTTCCTCTTACCAACGGTGCTTGAGAAATCTAGATGTGGTCTTAGAGAGATGTGAGGAGAAGGAACTAGTCCTAAATTGGGAGAAATGCCATTTCATGGTAACAAGAGGGGATAGTTCTAGGGCACAAGGTGTCTGCACATGGTTTGGAGGTAGACAAGGCAAAAATCTCCACTATTGAGACTCTGCCACCTCCAACTAATGAAAAAGGAGTGAGAAGTTTCCTTGGCCATGCTGGCTTTTATAGGAGATTCATTAAGGACTTCTCAAAAATTGCAAAACCCATGAGTAGGTTGTTAGAAAAAGACACAAGCTTTGAGTTTAATGAAGATTGCTTAGAAGCTTTTAACATCCTCAAGGGTAAGTTAGTCATCGCCTTGTTATAGTTACACTGACTGGGCTCAACCTTTTGAGCTAATGTGTGATGCGAGTGATTATCTTGTGGGGGTAGTCTTAGGGCAAAGGCGAGAAAAGGTGTTTAGGGTCATTTACTATGCTAGTAAGACCTTAGATGATGCTCAACGAACTATACCACCACTCGAGAAAGAGTTGTTAGCTGTGGTTTATGGTCGCAACAAGTTTAGACCCTACCTTTTGGGGTCTAAAGTCATTGTTTACACCGATCATGCTTGCATTGAAATATTTGTTTGCAAAAAAAGAAGCTAAGCCACGCTTGATTAGGTGGGTTCTCCTCTTACAGGAATTTGACCTTGAAATTAGAGACACAAGGGAGCCCTAAATTTCGTGGCTGATCACCTCTCCCGTGTGGAGAATGCACCTAAGTCTCTACCCATTGTAGATGACTTTCCTGATGAGAAGTTGTTTGAGGTGCATCATCTTCCTTGGTTTCTTGACATAGCAAATTATTTAGCCACTGGGTTCATACCCAAGCGGTTAGACTATCAACAGAGAAAGAAATTGGTAGTGGATGCTAGGAAATATATTTGGGAAGACCCAATTCTTTATAGGAGGTGTCCAGACCAAATCATTAGAAAGTGTGTCCTTGAGGAGGAAGTAGATGACATAATACATCATTGTCATGCATCACATTATGGGGGGCCACTTTGGGGTGCAAAGAAGCTGTGGCTAAGATCATGCAGGTGTGGCTTTTATTGGCCTCACATGGTGAAAGACACCTATGTCTACATTAAAAAATGTGATAGATGTCAAAGGGTAGGTGGTCTATCTAGGAAAAATGAGATGCCATTAACTGGAATCCTTCCAGTTGAAATTTTTGACATTTGGGGCATTGACTTCATGGGGCCATTCCCCATTTCGATGGGTACTCATACATTTTGCTTGCTTGTGGATTATGTGTCTAAGTGGGTAGAAGCTATTCCTACTAGAGTGAATGATGCTAGAGTTGTGACTCACTTCCTTACTAGGAACATCTTTAGCCGTTTTGGGACACCAAGGGCTATAATCGGTGATGAGGGTAGTCATTTCTGCAACAAATTGTTTGATAAATTATTGAACAAGTATGGTGTCACTCATAGGAAGTCTTTAGCTTACCACCCACAAGCTAATGGACAAGTAGAAGTGTCCAACAGAGAGATTAAGGCCATTTTAGAGAAAACTGTTGGAGCTAATAGGAAAGATTGGTCTCAAAGGCTTGATGAAGCCTTATGGGCATATAGGACAGCTTACAAAACTCCCATTGGGATGTCACCTTACCGTATTCTATATGGTAAGGCATGTCACTTGCCTGTGGAATTAGAACACAAGGCTCATTGGGCCTTGAAGAAGTTAAATTTCAACCCACAAGAGATCAAGGAACTTAGGATGACTCAATTAATTGAGTTAGATGAGCTTAGGTTGAATGCCTATGATAGTGCTAAATTTTACAAAGAAAGAACTAAGAAATGGCATGATAGGCAACTCAACAATGAACCTTTAACCTTAGGACAGAAAGTTCTTTTATTTAACACAAGGTTGAGGTTATTTCCTGGCAAATTAAGGTCCAAGTGGATGGGACCTTTTGTGATAGTTGATAAGAAGCCATATGGGAGCTTTGAGCTCCAAGCTATAGATGGCAAGAAATTTTGGGTGAATGGCAATGGTGAAACCTTACTTTGATTCAACTCGAGAGGAGATAGTTGATTCCCTCTCTTTCACCATTGCATGATCATCACCGAAAGTCTAGCTACAGACTTTAAATAAAGCGCCTGGTTGGGAGGCAACCCAATGTTTATTCTTGTGTTTTATTTTATGTTATTTTCTCTTATTTGTTTTCTACAATAAATTTGTTTGCAAGCTAACCATTGTGCAGGAGACTTTGTTCCTTTCTTAGCTAACCATGTGCAGGATGAGCAAATTTTTGGGTCCTGAACTTGTGGAATTATTTTTAAAGTCAAAGTCAAGGAGCAAGGAGCAAGTGAAGCCCAAACGTGCTTGAAGATGGGCTCAAACAATTCACGTGCAAGACTTAAAGATGGTCCATAATGCATAAGCAACTCAGTGGAAAAATTTGGGCCAGTTTGGGCCTGAACGTGAGTTTGCACGTGAATTGCCCAATTCACGTGCACCTCCTTTTGAGCTGGAACTTTCTGGAATGGTAGATGAAGACCATGTGAATCACGTTTACTCTTGCACGTGAATTGCTAGCTGTCATATGGAGGCCCAAAAATGCAAAATACCGATTTTAGCCCTCCTAGAAGCTTCCCACAATTCACGTGCGAAGGAAGTATTGCTTGCCAGCTCGGTGGGGACCCACCACCAAAGTTTGGGACGATTCGACCTGCACGCCATTTCAGCCAATTCACGTGCAGAGGGTATTTTGGTCAGAACACTCTGAAAAGTTAGGGGCACGTGTATCACGCCAATTGGAGCCTCTTTCCTTCTGCACGCTATATAAAGGGAGGCCATCTTCAAAGGCTTCCACACCAAAATCACTCCAGATCTGAGTATTAGAGAAGCAGAGACGTCGGCTGACTTTGTGGCTCAGGTGCGACGAATGGTGGCCAATGTCATCTACTATTACAGTGTGCCAAACCAGGGGTAACTGTTTTTCCTCCTCCTTCTTTTATGCCATGCGGACATAGCATATTTTAAGTGTGGTGTATGGGGAGTGACTTGAGCCACTTGCTTGTCTTTTATGTTGTGATTGCATGTTTTATTTAAAAAAAAAAAAAACAAAAAAACAAAAACTGTTTTTAGTTGCATGATTGTTTGAGTTGTTTGCTTGAATGATTTGCTTGTGGAGGCATGGATATTAAGTATGCAATTTTGGCTTAAAATTTAATTTTTATGCCACATTAGTATCATGTTGTGATAAGGGTGTTAAAGTAGTTAAAATGTGCTCTGAATTGGTTTAATCATGTCTTTGTCTTTTGAATGATATCACCATGTTTTTGGAGCTGAGTTTTGAATATTAGCTGAGCATGAAATGCTATGATAGACCTAAGTAACCCTTAAAGTTGAGTGAAAAAGAAATGAAAAATGAGAACAGCTTCTTTTTAGCCCTTGAGTGACATTTATGGGGTATGGGTAATAGTTTGATTTGCTACTCATCTTGCATTCAACATTGGTTATTTAATGGTAGGAGTCAAGTAAGCATGTGATTACTTATTAGTGCTCAGTGTTTGGTGTGTGGAGTTAGGATGCAAGACCCCTAAGTCATTGTGACTGTCTTTGCATTCTCTTCTTTATTATGAGATATTATTGGAAAAGGCTGTGATATAGAATGTGAAAAAGCCATCACTTAATTGGAAAATGGGATGTGAGACATCAATGAATTTCTGTCTCTCCTTATGTAGCAAAATGGCAAGGGGCATACATCCGAAAAATCAGTCTTATTTGTTTGTTATGTGAGTAAAAAAAAAAGAGTGAATAATCCATCAAGGAAGAGCATAAAATGCAACCTTGTAAGGTTATTACTTAAAAAAAAAGAAAAAAAAAAGAAAAAAAGAGAGAGAAAGATTCAAAATAAAAGCCACACTGGCTTGATGTTTATGTGTGATTGTTTAGATTTGTAGCCACATTGGCTGAATTGTATTTTGTTTTAAGAGTGTTGAGCTCAATTCTTTGGCTCATGGTTTTGTTAGTAGACTAGAGTGTGAGTTTATTGAGTTTAGAATAGAGTGTGAGTTCAAATAAAGTAGAATAGTGAGTGTGTTTTCTTTGATGAGCACAATAGGGAACTCTCATGATTGCTTGGCAAGTACTTAATCAATAGCTGATGGCGAGTGTAAAGATAGAGTTTTCCATCCATTGTTCATTGATAGGTATTGGGCTTGAGAATTATTATATTTGAGTGAGGCTGCTTATCCTTGGTAAGAACTTAAAGGGAAACTAGGTGCTATTTTATCATGGATTGCTTGCTCATATCTGAAATTTAAGTGGTGATATTGCATGGTTGTTGGACTTAGGGATATGGACATGAATGAACTAAGTTATGACTCATTTTGATGCTTAAATTCCCATTTCATCATGATAGAGTTGCATGCTTAGGAAACCATGATTCTCCTTGATTGTTATTTTATTTTTTCTTCCGTTTGATTGCGTGTTTATTTTATTTTTGCATGCTTGTATTTTTTGCTTGAGGACAAGCAATGGTTCAAGTGTGGTGTATTTGATAACGTGCATTTTATGCCGTTATTCTAGTGTTTATTTAGGATGTTTAAGAGCATGATTAGAGCCTTATTGCCTCATATATGATATATATTTGCTCTAACCCCTAAGAAGATGCTAGTTGCAAATACATGTGTTTTTAAAGTTGTTTTGGCAGATTTTGGACCTCACTTTTGACATAGTAGATGGCCTCAAACAATTTGCGTGCAAGAACAAAAGTTTCTTAGAATGATGTCATCTACCTACCACAGAAATTTCAGAGCATTTGGAGCTGAACGTGAATTCACCCATTTCACGTGCAAGCCTATTTTTGCCTCTCAGGCCTCTACAGGATGCAAGGAAGCTTGGGGAGAAGTTTGAGCTGATTTGGAGGTGCACGTGAATTCACCATATCACGTGCAAATTGGCGTGCAGAGATATTTTTGGACCGATCCAATCGTTTTTCCATGCTGATCATTTGTTCCTGAAGGCCCAAGTCCAAATTGTGGATGGAAGATAGAGTTTTTAATGTTTCGAGTGTTACTTATCAAAACTACGTCGTTTTGATAAGTGGGCTAGGTTACACACCTCAAGGCCCATCCAAACTCTATAAATAAGAGCTCCACGCCCCTTGCTAGCCAAGGCCTAACCCCCCTACACGTTTTAGAGAGAGAGAGAGAGAGGCTCCACGTCTTGGAGGCTGTCCTTGACCTAGGAGAGCAGCCGTCGCAGCCGTCGCAGCAGCCGTCGCGGATTTTGGAGCCTGGATTTGAAGCTTTGCTGTGCGCATGATCAAGAAGAAGATGTTGAGCTTTTCTGCTTTGTGTTTGCTTGTAATCATGCGTGAGTAGTTCTTTTAATCTAGGGGAGCAATGTAGCCCCCTTGTTGTTTCTTTGTGTTTATGAATATTGGGTTTGGATGATTGAAGTTTTGCATGTTTTATGAATCTGTTCTTAATTCTATCTTTGGATGTACACCTTGGTATTCTTAGCCCTAGTCTGGGGCGGATTGAGATTCATAACTTATTTGTGATTGGTGTGATCATTATCCTTTTGCAAGTATGATTTATTGGCTTTGCATGTTTGTGTGTTTAGATGACCATTCTGGCATACAACTCTTAAAAGGACCTCAATGACCATTTGTTGTCCTTGGCTTATGTTTAGCATGTTTTCAATCAGACAACCCTAATACCATGAACCAGTAGAGATAACATAGGGAGGTGAAATTGTGACCCTAGATGCCTTTAATCCTTGAAACTTAATCTTAAAATCAGTTTACTTTCTTTGTTTATTCAGAAAACCAAATAAAAATTAGATCTTTAGGTTAAAAAAGAAAACTTTTTGCCAAGACATTTTATAGAACAAGAGTAATTGGGTGATTTGATTTGAGAACTAGAGAACTAGGTTAATCCCTGTGGGTTCGACCCCTTTCTTGCTGCTATTCTTTTAGTGCAAACTTAGGGAATTTATTATTTTGAAGAGAGATTTAACGACATTAGCTAGCTCTTTTAGAGAGGCTAAAAATCTTGTCTGTCAGCTTCCACAGCCACCAGGTTTCCAAGAGCAGTCCCGGGCTTCCACAGCCACCGGGTTTCACAAAACAGTCCCGAGCTTCCACAGCCACCAGGTTTCACAAAAAACAGTACACATAACCACTCAGCCATAAAACCAAACACTTAGTAGGTACACATTCACAAATGTACAAACCCAGCCACTCAGGCAAAAAAACAAACACTTGGCATGCACACGTTTACCAACTCACAATTCTAGCCGTACTGGCATATTATCAAACACATACTGGGCATATTCATACAAACATATTCACATAGGCATTTTATCGAACATTTAACATGCACTGCCCACCCAACATCAGAATCACACCAAAATACCATTGAAGGCCAACATTCATATAGGAGATCACACCTATATGAATTTACATATAAGTATTATAGCATTAACGATAAAAGCTTTACAAAATATCGACAGGGCCTAACCCCGGAACAGACCAGGAAAGACAGAACCCCTACCTTGAAAATGTCCTCCTGCTCTTGCTTCGACGCTAGACGTTGTCCAACCACGGGAATGACAACGACAGCCACGAACTGGAGCTCTCTCTCTCAATCTCCCTCTCTCTCTCTCTCTGCGACGGCTGACAACAAAAACCCTAAACCTAAAATAAAGAGAGCTCATCTTTATATAGACCTCACTTATCAAAACGACGTAGTTTTGATAAATGAAATCCGCCATCAAAATGACGTAGTTTTGATAAATGAAACACACCATCAAAACGACGTAGTTTTGATAAATAAAACATAAAGTAACCACTCCGCTTCCATACAGGACAAAATACCCACAATCCGAATATGGTCATTGTCACACGCAGCCTCTAGATGCTCCCACTTGAGCTCATTACACTCTCTAACAACCAAGCCACGGAAACTCGTAGAAACACTCCCTCGAAGACTCGCTGGAAACACGGCCTCGAAGATCTGTCTCGAAGATCTAACTTTCGACCCTCAGTCTTCGACCTTACAACCCAAATCTTCGGGTCTTCCACCTTTCGACCCAATCGTTCGCCCAGGGTATTGTTCATCTTCGTTCCAGCTTATTTTACCCAAAACACGGGTCATTACATGTGGGGAGACAAGTTCAGACAATGTTCTCCACCACTTCAGCTATATGGACCATTACAGTAGCAGATGCAGAGGATGCTCGAGAGGTCTAAGGACCAGGAGCTGCTCGACTAGATCTTGGAACTGGGGCTCGTACAGAACTTGCAGTGTCCACAGCGAGGCTTCTCAAACTCGACCCTAGCCATTTCATAGGCTTGATCTCCAGCCTGCCATCCTCGTAGATGCTCTTGAAAATAAACTTGGTAGGCAATTTCACCGTGGGTCGATGGTTGAATACCTCAGGGTGAAGGAACCTTAGGATTTTGGTGAGAACCAGTCCAAAGTGTCCCTTCTTGCACTTGATCATGTGGTGTAGTTGAGTTCCCCAGTCTATTTTTCTTCCTTGTAGTACACTACACATGATCTTCATCTGCTCATGACTTGCAAAGTCATGAGCAATTTTCTTGCATATCAGGCACTATCCGGTGACAATGAGAGTCGCTAGTGCCTGACCGTAGAACCCAATTTTTAGGGCTCCCCGACCTTGCTTTCCAGGGTTGGAATACCCCAGAAAAGATTTACACTCTTCTCTAGATAGACTGGGAAGAGGTTCAAAGATACCTTTAGGAAGTGAAAATGCATTTCGGAGCATTTCGGCTGAGATTCAAATCTCCACTCCTTGCATTGTTCCTATCAGGTCATCTCTAGAGATCGCCAAAGTCTCGTGAAACTCCAAGACATCTTCCACTAGTATTTCATCCATCCATGTACATACGGATGCAATTCCTGATTCATCGAGATGATTTCTGAACTCGCCCAACCAGCTGACCTTTGCATCGCCTATGGTTTCCCAGTCGACTACGAAGCCCGAGACGATGTCTCCTAATCCTTCTGCCATCGATGAACTGGGTCCTGCCATAGAGGTTATAGAGAGAGAAAGAGACACTCATAGAGAGAGATGGTAAGGTTCAAAGGTAGTCAAAGGGGAGAGAGAGAGAGAGAGAGAGAGAGAGAGAGAGGGAGGGAGCACTTAGGGTTAGGGTTCGAGTGTGACCACGAAGAACGTACCTCTGGGCTCCGTCTCTATTAGTGACTTATATACGAGGTGAGAAGCATACCGTAGAAGTCACACAATTTGTCGGGTTGTCTTCAGGTCCGCGTCCTTTTCTCTGACCCGTCTCTTTATCTTCCGGGTCCACCCGATGGAAGATTCAAGCGATAGGTACACGTCACCCCTTATGTCGGTGTATTTTGAATTTTAAGTGCATAGTGACATGCTGACATGTCTTCGACGCTTGAGCAATAAGGAAACTGAATCCGTCTCGCTTCGACCCTTCGGAACTGCAACTCTACGAAGCTGCGTTTAGGCTGAGTCTACGACTCTCCGAGCTTCGAGGCTTTGAAGCATTCGAGGTAGCAGTTCTTCGATGCTGTTAGCCTTGTGGTCGACTACGGATTTAGCGACAAAGGTGGATTTCTCTGGACTTTTTCAACACTTATCAACACGAAAGTGACGCACATGATATTTCATATAAAACCATACATGATGAACAGTGCTGTAGGCGGAGTTAAGATTACATACCCAGGACTTGAATTCTTTCAACCGTAATACCTGGTTTACATGTACAATTACTATAGCACGATCATTTACATTCCCATAAAGCTTAGAAACTACTAAGTGCATCATCACATACTTCTTTATGCAAGACATTGATCACAATGTTAACATAGCATCCAGTAAACCATGGTTAGTGTAATGCAACAACTCAGTCATGAATTCAGTAGTCTCCTCACACATTTAGCAAAACTCACTCAGCAGAGGCCTCACCCTCTCACTCTCGGATCAGCATGTGAGATTGATTTAGGAACTAGGAATGCACTATTTGGTATACTCATGGTTAACCGAATCTTACCACAAACCCTGGTCTAACAATGATTTTCAATTCAACATAGATAATGAGAGACGGGATGGTCCTATTGAGAATCAGAACACACACTCTATCAATGTCTAACTTTCAACACAGTACATGTAGAGAGTTTGGAGCTAGATCATTCATATTGTCTGTGTGAGCTGGCCCCTTTTTCTTTGTAGATCACGCATTTTCAGTGCTAATTTATGAGCCTTTTCATTTGGGCAGAGCTCAACACAATTTTCTTTTGGATATCAGATGATCACAGTTTGGACTCCAATTATTACTCTCAAAGAGATACAGCTGAAGCTAGTCGTGAGGACTCCCCCTAAGATAGGCAATTGATTTTAATATTTTCTTTTTGCCTTTTTCACCTTGCCTTTTCCCATTGAAAGGTATCGGCTCTTTTTGAGTAATAGGCTTTTTATGATTCTCAAGTTCTACAGTCTCAATCATCCTTAGAGCATTAAATTATTGAGGATCCTTCCGTGCAAGCCAACAGTACCATGAGATACTACAGTTCCTGCTAGTTAATGAGTGCAATTCTACACAAGTGATATTCACTCATAATGAAAACAACAGATAATGGGAATATCATATAATTGAAGTATGATGGAAATTGCACTCCCTTCACTCTAGACTTGAAGATTCATGACAAGTTGTTCAAAAGACTTATACCAGGTTCAGAGGTAGCATGTTTCATCCATGTGATTTCTCAATGCCCCGTAGTAGAAATGTATGAATCATACTTAGGCATTGCTAATATTCATAAAGAGATAAACAATCGTTAATAGTGTCACACCTATGTTCATGCTCAGGTATTGAAGTTGATATGAAACACAAGACATGCAATAAGCATTATGAATTTAAGTCTAGCATGCCAAGCTTTGTCAAAAGTTCATTGAACCTGGTTTCGTGTAGAGGTTTGGTGAATATGTCGGCAAGCTGGTCATCAGTGGATATATAGTCAAGAGAAATGTCCTTCTTCAGCACATGATCACGTATGATGTGATGTCTGACCTTGATGTGCTTGGTTTTAGGATGCATGATAGGATTATTAGAAATTGCAATGGCGCTTGTGTTGTCACAGTACTGTGGCATTGCCTTCAGGTTAAATCCATATTCTGAAAGTTGACTGGCCATCCAAAGCCACTGAGCACAACAACTTCCTGCAGCAATATATTCCGCTTCAACTATTGAGGTTGAAACTGAATTCTGTTTCTTGCTGAACCAGGATACAAGTCTGTTGCCAAGCAATTAGCATGTTCCACTTGTGCTCTTCCTATCAATCCTGCAACCAACAAAGTCTGCATCTGAAAAGCCTCTCAGGTTGAATTCAAACTCCTTTGGGTACCAAAGTCCCAAATTTTTAGTTCCCTTGAGATACCGCATAATCCTTTTGACATGAGACATATGAGACTCCTTGGGATTTGCTTGGTATCTTGCACATATGCATGTTGCGAACATTATATCAGGTCTGCTTGCTGTGAGATTGACGAACGGGTATTTCGTGAGTGAAACCCAAGTGAGGGTTAAGCTACTGTCATTTAAATCCCTTCTCAAAATATTAATTCCCTTAACTAACTAATGCTAAATAGAATAACGACAAGAAAGGGGTCGATCCCACAGAGATTACCAAGTTATCTAGCTTTAACTCAAATCACCAAATTAATCTTGCTTAAAACAATGTCTTGGCAAAAATGAAATCTTTTTATAACTAAAGATCTAATTTTTATTTGGTTTTCTGAATAAACAAAGAAAGCAAATTGATTTTAGGATTAAGATTCAAGGATTAAAGGCATCTAGGGTCACAATTTCACCTCCCTATGTTATCTCTACTGATTCATGGTAATAGGGTTGTCTGATTGAAAACATGCTAAACATAAGCCAAGGACAACAAATGGTCATTGAGGTCCTTTTAAGAGTTGTATGCCAGAATGGTCATCTAAACACACAAACATGCAAAGCCAATAAATCATACTTGCAAAAGGATAATGATCACACCAATTACAAATAAGTTATGAATCTCAATCCGCCGCAGACTAGGGCTAAGAATACCAAGGTGTACATCCAAAGATATAAATTAAGAACAGATTCATAAAACATGCAAAACTTCAATCATCCAAACCCAATATTCATAAACACAGCAAAGCAACAAGGGGGCTACATTGCTCCCCTAGATTAAAAAAACTACTCACGCATGATTACAAGCAAAACCATAGCAGTAAATCTAAACATCTTCTTCTAATCCACGCGTGCAACAAAGCTTCAAATCCAGGCTCCAAAATCCGCGACGGCTGCGATGGCTACTCTCCTAGGTCAAGGAGCAACCTCCAAATCGTGAAGCCTCCCTCTCTCTCTAAAAACGTGTAGGGGGGTCTAGCATGTCTAGCAGGGGGCGTGGAGGCTTAATTTATAGAGGTTGGATGGACCTTGAGGTGTGTACCCTAGCCCATTTATCAAAACGGCGTAGTTTTGATAAGTGCACTTCAAACTTTAAAATCTCTATCTTCCATCCACAATTTGGACACAGGCCTTCAGAAACAAATGATCAGCATGGAAAAACGATAGGATCGGTCCAAAAATATCTCTGCACGTCAATTTGCACATGATATGGTGAATTCACGTGCAGCTCCAAATCAGCTCAAACTTCTCCCCAAGCTTCCTTGCATCCTGTAGAGGCCTGAGAAGCAAAAATATGCTTGCACGTGAAATGGGTGAATTCACGTGCAGCTCCAAATGCTCTGAAATTTCTGTGGTAGGTAGAGGACATCATTCTAAGCAACTTTTGTTCTTACACGCCAATTGTTTGAGGCCATCTACTATGTCAAAAATGAGCTCCAAAATCTGCCAAAATAGCTTAAAAACGCATGTATTTGCAAATAGCATCTTCCTAGGGGTTAGAGCAAATATATATGATATATGAAGCAATAAGTCTCTAATCATGCTCTTAAACATCCTAAATAAATACTAGAATAACGGCATAAAATGCACGTTATCAGAGATACAGCAAAGATCCAATCATGCTTCTGTATTCAATGATATCCACTTCTTTGCCTGCTTCATCCATATCCAATTTGGCACTTATCGGAATGGGCATTTTCATGTGAGTCACATCAGTCATCTTGAATTTCTTCAGAATCTCCTTAGTGTATTTAGTTTGACTGATAAAGATCCCATCCTTCAACTGCTTGACCTCCAACCCAAGAAAGAATGAAAGCTCTCCCATCATACTCATTTCATATTCACTTTTCATCAACTGGGAGAATTCTTCACACTGCTTTTTATCCCTTGATCCGAATATAATGTCATCAACATAAATCTGAACAATCAAGGGTGATCCTTTTCCTTCCTTGAGAAATAGAGTGGGGTCAATTTTGCCATTTCTTAACTTGTTTTTGATCAGAAATTCTGACAATGTTTCATACCAAGCTCTGGGAGCTTGTTTTATTCCATATAAAGCCTTCTTCAGTTTGTACACTTTGTGTTCTTGGTTTGGCTCTAGAAATCCAAGGGGTTGTTCAACATAGACTTCTTCTTGGAGGTCTCCATTAAGGAATGCACTCTTGACATCCATTTGATAAACTTTGAAGTCCTTGAATGCTGCATATGCCAAAAACATGCGGATGGCCTCTAATCTAGCAACTGGTGCAAAGGTTTCATCATAGTCAATTCCTTTTTCTTGTCTGTACCCTTTTGGCACCAGTCTAGCCTTGTTTCTGATTACAACCCCATCAGCATCAAGTTTATTTCTAAAGATCCATTTCACGGCAATGACTTGTTGTGATCTAGGCCTGTTAACCAACTCCCATACTTTCTGTCTCTTAAACTAATTGAGCTCTTCTTGCATTGCGTCATTCCAATAGTGATCCTGAATTGCATCATCAATTGCTTTTGGCTCCACTTGTGATAAGAAATACATGTATAGATTCTCAGGAAGTGTGGCAGCCCTTGTTTTGACTCGAGCATCAGGATCTCCTATTATTAGTTCAGGTGGGTGATCTTTTAACCTTCTCCTCGCCTTTGGAAGGTCTTCTCTTTCTTCATGTTGAATGCCCAACTTCTCTATGTCAGGCTCTTGGGTTGGTGGAGATGCTAGCGACTGAACAGGTTGAATGTCAAGGTCATGATCTTCTGTTGATTTTTGATTTGATTCTGCAGCAACCGGTTCAGTTCTTTGGTCTTCAGGTTTAGGTCTATCTACTATTGGTTCAGTTGTTGTAAGATTATCTATGTCTTGGTCTTCTACTATGATAGTATCCTGTACTTCATTTACATTTTGGTCTCCTTTCTGTATACCATGGTTAGACTCATCAAATGAAACATGAATGGACTCTTCAACAGTTTTAGTCCTTCTATTAAACACATGATAAGCTTTGCTAGTCATGGAGTATCCAACAAGATACCCATCATCTGACTTGGCATCAAACATATTCAAGTAGTCCTCGCCATTGTTCAGAATATAGCAAGTACACCCGAAGATTCTTAGGGGACCAATGTTTGGTCTCTTTCCCTTCCATAATTCATAGGGTGTTTTCATGGCTCGTTTGTTAATTAGAGTTCTGTTTTGTACATAACAAGTAATGGCAACAGCTTCAGCCTATAAGGATTTTGGGAACTGAGCTCCTGTCAACATGGTTCTAGCTGCTTTAACTAAGGTCCTATTTTTTCTTTCAGCGACTCCATTTTGTTGTGGAGTTCTAGGTGCTAAGAAATTATGCTGGATACCATGTTCAGTACAAAACTCTAACATTTTAGAAAATTCAAATTCCTTGCCATGATTGCTTCTAATGCATTTAATAGAGAGACTCTTAACATTAGATATCCAACTGAAAAGTTCAACAAGATTTTCAAATGTTTTAGTTTTGTTCCTGAGAAACATAACCCATGTATATCTGGTATAGTCATCTACTACAGCAAGGAAGTATCGTGCACCAGATAATGAAGACACATTTATTGTTCCACATAGGTCCATGTGCAGAAGTTCAAGTGGTTGTGTGATTGAGGTTTTATCCAAGCTCTTAAAAGAGTGTTTCACCTGCTTACCCAGTTGACAATCCCTACAAGGGTGTTCTTCCTCATAAACATGCTTAGGTAAGCCCTCAACCAAATCAAGAGATGACAGTTTAGACATAGTCTTAAAGTACAAATGGCCAAATCTCTTGTGCCATAACCAACTAATGTCAGGAGTAGCTTTGGACAGAAAGTAAATTGGTTCATTGGATTGAGCATTTCCAAAAACCAATTTATAGACATTAACTTGTCTATGTCCATTTAGCTTTACCTCATTGGAGACAGGATCTATAACAGTGTAGGTGTGTTTAGTGAACAACACTTCATAACCCTTGTCACACAATTCACTTATGCTCAACAGGTTATGTTTGAGACCTTGAACAACAGATACATTTTGGATTGAAACAGAACCATTAGAGAGAGTACCCTTACCAACAATCTTACCCTTTTTGTTATCCCCGAATGTGACAGATGAAGCTGCAACCTCCCTTACTTCTCTCAACAGAGCGGCATCATCTGTCATGTGTACAGAATAGGCACTGTCAAGGTACCACTGGTTAGAATTAATCTTTTGTTTCCGGTGGCTACTTTCAGCTTCATGTACCTATTCCTGCACAACAGGCAACTAAGTCTTGGGGGCCCAAACGTGTCTGGGCTTTGGGTAAGTGAAAGCTCCATCTAACAATTTTGGTTTCCAATAAGTGGGAGATGATTTGACTTTCCATGCTAACTTATGTGATTCCTCGTTAAATTTGTTACCAACTTTGTTCTTTGGGCTCTTTTCAGATTCTCCTTCCTTATGGTTACTCTTGGCAGCTTTACTAGGCACAAGGTTAACATTATTTTTCATAGGTTTAGTAGTTGGGTTCTTTGTTGAGGTAACTTGTGTGTGTCTGGTTGCTTTCTTCTTCCTATCTGAATTAAAAGGTTGCAGATTTTCAGTGATGTGTAATTGCTTAAGGCTAACCCTGATTTCTGTGGCAATCTCATTCTTAAGATACTCAGGGTAGAATCTGCACTGATAGGAAAGGTGTCCAACTTCACAGCAGATGGGGCATGTCACACCTCAATTTCCTTACACCTGGAAACGGTTAATGACTGCCCATGCCCGCACCTGAAGGGTCAAGGGGTTGGTGCAAGCACCTAGACTAGACTTATGCAATGGGTGTTGTCCCAATACTACACATCCGGGCTAACATGCCAAAGGACATGCCCCCTGATTCCAAACCATACACACAATCATCATTAAGTCAAAATACCATACCACAGCTTACTTCATTTCAAAGAGGACTCAAGTCCATTACAACTCAAATGGGGAAAAGCTCCCAATAAACCCATAATACCAAATTTAGTTTACAAAATAACCCAAACCAAAACAGAAAGCCACAGATACATTAACAATCAAATACGGAGGGTCCCATAGCCTCTATGGCCAATCACCTCAGCTCTGTCACCTATTGCTGGCTAGACCCTACAAAGAGAACAGTTCAAAGGAGGGGTGAGCAAACCACAGCTCAGTAGGGATCAAGTCTCCCCAGGCCCATCCCACTTTATTGGAATGCATGTTTAGTGGATGCTTGTGCTAGTGTAGTGAACTAGTTGAAACCACATACAAAAATCATCAAACACATCCCATATTCAAAAAGGGGGGGTTCCAGTGATATAACTGTCCCATACTCAAGGCTCCAGTCTAGTGACTGTCCCGTACCCAAGTGTCACGCCCCCAAATCCTGAAATCAACAGAACTAGGAACGCGACGTCCCCGCACCCTCACCCGAGAGGTCGAGGGGATTTGTGGCCGACCCAAATCATGTACAACTCGACAACAGGGGTAGAGTTGTAATTCCAATGGTCCAATAAGACATTCAGGCAAGGAAACACGTATAATAGTGCAGTTCACATTACTAAAATCAAGCAACACCCATGATAAAACATAATAAAGTTAACCAAATAGGTTTATACAACTGTCACGGACCCAAGTCCGAAAAATAAAATAATAAACAATAAACAGGGTCCATAGAATATCCTACACCAAGATTTCCTGATCTGCTCTGCTACGGCTCCAAGAGCTATTCCCTACAACTTGTAGGAAATAGAAATAAAGTAGGGTGAGCACGAGTGCCCAGTAGGTGACCCCCCATCTCCACTATCCTTTTACATAATTTCCTAGGTCTATATGATCATGTGTATGCTTGTGCTAATGTAGTGTCACATTCTATCACAATTAAATTTCATTTAATCACAAACAAGACATCACATCACACTTTCAGTCATTAATGGTTCGCACCGGTAACCTAGCCATCCATGGAATTCCCGCTACCAACTCCAAGAGTTCCGATCACTACTAAACAGCCATATATGGGACCTGTGGTGTCCCTAACGACAACCCACCACATATGGGACTTTTGTTAACTAGGCACATAAGGGACCTGCGGCCATCTTGCCAGCCCTATGTGGGAGCCGTGATTAACTCAACCAATCTCATCACAAAATCCACACCCATAATTAATAAACACTAATTTATCACAGTCCACACACATAATTAATGAACACTAATTATCACACCTACACACATAATCAATAAATACTAATTTATCACATCCACACATAATTTACAACCCCAATTTTAATCACCAAATCCACACACGATTATCAAACACTAACTCAGCACTAGCATCCCATAGTTGGTATAACTACATTTTTACATATATATATATATATATATATATATATCATCAAATAACTAATTTCAAGCCTCAAATATCATTTTTTCTATATCAAATTAATATTATCAAGTCCGAACTAAATACTGATCAATATCTGACACAACATTATTTTTAAATAATGTTATTATTAATATATCATTGAAGGAAACCGAATAGTAATTAACCAGCTTAAAAAAAATTGATGCTTCCGTATTCAAGCCTTAGCTGAAACCGGGCCAGCCAAAGTGGACCGACCATGACCGAGCTCCAGGGGATGGTACAGGTGCTGCCGTCCCCAGCCATCACACGCTAACCTACTCTTGCGTCGTAACAATACCAGGTCGATGGCCTGGTGCCCATGCTATGCTATTTATATGTTTATATTATATATATATATATATATGTATATATAACAAGAAGAGTGATTAGATTGTAGCCACATCGAATGGAAACAAGAAAGGGTGATTAGAAAAAGAATGTGGGCCTACACCACTTTTTGGTAGAATTCGTGCAGGGAATGGTAGGTGAATGATATGAATAATAATAATAATAATAATAAGCGGTAATAGGGAAAAATAAGTGAGAAAACGGATTGAACGCAAGGGAGAGGCGCTGAACGAATTCGACGATTTAGACTGGCGAGGGAAAGTATCAGTGGACATCATCTGCATACACATATATGTAAAACGTCGCCCGTGTACATACATATATATATATATATATATATCTACATATACAGTATCAAAATCGTACAAGTTCACGTTCGTGCTACAGGATAACGAAAAATACAAGATCACCTACCTGGATTGAAGGATCGAATGATAGATTGAACCCGGCGGCTTCCAAACCCACTGCTCTCCCTATCAAGCTCTGCGCACAACAAACGGAATGTAGGGTTTATTCCCTATGTTCCCCCTTTTATATTATCATATTTAATAATAATAATAATAAACCTTAATAAAAATATTAATAATAATGATAATAATAATAACAACTCATTATCATAAATAAATCCAAGGTATTTAGATAATTATATTAATAATGATAACATTATAATAATAATAATAAGGTCTAAATATTAAAATACTTTGATTGATAATAATCACATAATAATTATATTAACAATCATAATAATATATAGTAATAAATTTAAAATATTAAAATTATCCTGTTAATATTAACAATAACTCAAAATGCTCACGCTAAGGCTACGCTACCGAATAAATATTCTTTACTCTATTCAGGGGCTAATTCAAATCTCACACAGGTACGGGTTTTTACATCCTCCCCACCTTAGCACTTTTCGTCCTCGAAAAGACAAGTCATTCTCAACGAAAACATTTCCCAGGCTAAAATAATTATGCACAGTCTACAACTAGCATGATAAACAAAACAACACTCACGAACAAAATAACCAACAACTCATCAAATCACACGGAAACAAGAATATCAACACCATAAGCATAATAGACAAAAACAAGAATAACTAACTCAACGCATGGGAAAGATCTCGACACCCTCCCCACCTTAGGACTGTTCGTCCTCGAACAGCTCGGGGTGAAGAGCACGCATCTGACTCTCCCGCTCCCAGGTCTGCTCCTCGATATTGCGGTGGCGCCCAACACTCGGACCAATGGAATGGTCTTGCCCCGCAAGACCTGCTCCCGTTGGTCTAAAAGCTGAACTGGTGCCTCCACAACGGAACCATCATCTGCTAACTCTATCTCATGCCAGTCAAGCACATGGGAAGGATCCGGGTAATATTTCCGCAATTGGGAGACATGGAAAACATCATGAACATGGGCCAACTCGGATAGTAACTCCAATCGATAGGCAACCAGTCCCACAACAGCAATAATAGGAAATGGACCCACAAAATTGAGGGGAGAGTTTGGACCCTCGCCCAATCCGCCTATGCCCCCGCCGTGGCGAGGCTTGTAAGAAGATGCAATCCCCTACGATGAACTGTAGCGGTCGCCGCCGCCCATCAAGATACGATTTTCTGTCGACTCTGAGCTATCAACATCCGCTATCGAATCAACTGAACCAACTTGGTAGTCTCCTAAACCATATCAGGACCTACAAATTTACTTGTCACATATTTTAACATACCCAAACCATCTTACAATTTTACTAACCCATAACCAGTGAGCTGATACAATATCTATCATAGACCGAAATTAGCATGTACTCACAAGCAACGAATAAACACATAAATATAATTATAAAATAACATACAACAAACAAAATAGCATACAACAGACACTATAAAATGACATACATAAAACAAACTCGCATAACACGATATCAAGATAATCCTTACATTTTCTCCCCTTTGGACTTTTTGTTTCCAAAAAGATGAACTAACCAACAATCCTAATGATAAGGGTCTCCAACCGCAATGTTAGGATCCAAAACAAAACCCACTTAGCCAGTAAACATATGTACTATTAAGGCAATGCTTGGTCCACCGACCATTAACTAGTCTAACGCTTGAGGAATACCAGTAACCATTATGAAGCAACAACACATTCACTTATTCATATTCCCATAAACTAACAACGCATTCACTAACCATGCGAGGGGGTGGTGGTTATCATCCTTCTATAAATTATTTATGATCCCTTGCCAACGTAACAAAGCTTAGATATTCGGGTAACACATCCTCAGCTATGTCACTAGGAACACAGCATAAACTTGCCCAACTCCAGTGATAACTCTAGACTATGGATAACCAATGTCACAACAACAGGGTTAAACAAACACCTAAACATGGGCAAACTAACTCCTCCACATAGATCATCGTTCACAGTCGATATGAATAATCAATCAAATCAACAAATTACACTATGCACAACCACTGCACATCCAATACTCAATATCGAACCACTACCAGTAACCCCTTGTAATTAATATGCCAAATAACCATTATAATGAATCGTTAACAAAACAACACCATACCAACAACTCCACAACCAACCACATAATACCTTAAAATTTCTCCAACTGGTGTCAACATCACCACTAAAAATTACCAATCTAATAGAACCCAAAATAATACGGATTAACACTAGAACTTAAAAACCCATCAAAGCACTATCAGCTCATATCAACAGGGTAATGCACCACCTTAATTAAACATTACATTACTAAAGTCCAACAACCTACCCTCATATAACCAATATCCCCCAACAACCACAACAAGGAAACATTGCCTCACAAATCATGATCACATATTATAAACAATATATTAATTATATAGCAATCACAAACAGAGCACAAAACAAAACAACATCAAAATATCAACCATCACGCGAATATCTACTCCCATGCACAAATGGAAGGTCACAACCAAGTAGGCTCCACCAAACAGGGTAAGACGCCGCTGAATCACAGCCAAGTCCCCTTACAAAGAGGGCTCTAAAACCAAACAACAAACTCGGCTACCACAACAACATGTAATGACCTCATCGAAGGAAAGCTCACCATGCTAGTCCCACCATAAATCATCCACCAGTTTGACATCATCATGCTTACCACCAACCAATCAGGCTAAATAATCAACAAACAAGGTCCATCCTAATTTCACCACATGTCACCACGTGTCACCACACAAAATAAAAATGTATGTAACTAACAACAAACCAGTCAAAGTGGAACAAGGCAACAATAAAAAAATACTATCATGTTCACATGCAAGCGTAGATACACAACACGATACACATCTCAATCACACATCATAATTCCAAACATCATAGGGTTCATTTACCCCCAACAGAGTCATATCACACAACTATACCCCAAAACAAGTGAAAGGCCACAACATGTCATTTGTACACCATATCATACGAAGGATATTCAAACAATCATATAGTGTGTTAATTCATATTGACATCAGTCGTCATGAATCACAATAATATTTAGCACAGAGTCATTCATCTTTTTTTATTTACTATTGTTACTAGTATGGTAAGTATAATATTCTTTTTAGTTTTATTGTACAGTTACCACCCTATCAATAACTGGTTATACCCACTAGCAAGGTCCACCAACATCAACCAACAATTTATAACAGTAGTGAACCAACCAATGCCGTACAACAAGGTCACATCAACAGCATATCATACAACTAACTACATTAATCAACATGCTTTTTTTTTATTATTTTATTATATATTTATTTATTTAATATTATTGTTTTATAACACACAGAGTTAATATTCAACTGTATTTTAAAGACATCATCACTTGTTTAACAAGTTACACAATTCAAATCTAGGGAAAAAAAGTATTCTTACTTTCCTTTTGTGGTGTTCCTCCAAGACCATTTCCAAAACCTCTTATAAGGTTATAAGAAATATACTCCATTTAATTCTCAGATTGCTTTATCACCGTCTAAATCATTTACTCACTAACATTTTGAATAGACAAATTATTAAGATATGTTATCAGACAAAAACGAATTCTTCACTCCTATTCCAAAGACTATATCATCACTATCTCCCCCACCCATTGGCACTTCAACCCTTTGATTGCCTTAAAACGGAAACAAACCATTATTAAATTTACCAATTCTATCATTGTCTTCTCATAATATTTAAGTCTACTATCTGATTAATATATATTGTTAGTCATAACATTTACCTTTTTTTTAATTCATTATGCTATTTAATTCTTGAATATTTTATTTCATCTTTTACCATTGTTTTACCTTATACTTTACTTTTATTAAATCATATTTTTCCAACCATCCAATACCTTTGCCAAAATTTTATCATACATTGTACTAGCAGAATATAACAAATTGTCATTCGAGGAACTAAATGTCGGAAGTATACTCTAAGAATATGTAAGGTGTAGAGTTACGATTGTGTGTGTGCATATATAATGATTGGTGTATGTTGTTACTTACTATTAAACAAAGATGATGCTATTATTTAACCAATTCACATCATAGCGAAAATATTTATAAGTCATAAGTTCACAACAAACAAACAAGAGAGCTCTAACCCCATTCTCGGGAAATAATCACAAATTACATTGCATCACCCTTGACCCATAGGTCTACACCACATATAACTCATAAGTCCCAACTGTCATCCATGGGACATTGCTTCTCACCTATACACATCCATTAATCAATCAATCAAAATAAGCATGACCCAATTGGTCCTCATCATATCCCAGTGGGGCCTATTTTCCCCCAAAATCAATCACATTTGCCAAATCATGTAACTGGCTACTCAAGCCATCAAACAATTGGTAGGGTTCATATTTTCGCTACCACAACATCATAATAATATCAAGCAAAAGGTAATACTCTAGCATATAGTACTTGAATAAGCTCAGAAAAATACAAGTCAGTCCAAAACAATGTAAGTTATTAACAAGCAATTACGCAAATCATTCCAGGAAATTTCAAGAAATTTCACAATTGTAAAGTCAAACTATCACCAGAGTACCAAGCGCAATCAATTCTAGTGTCTATAATGCGCAAACAATGTCATGTATATACCCATCCCAATGCATCCTAAGATGATCTGACTAACACTAAGGTAACCAAGGACACCATTAAGGACTGCGTTGATCAGGCGCCCTCCCTAATGTCTCCCAAGCTCCAAAGTCTCAATCAATCACCCTACCATGCTAGGTCCACTAAACTGACCGCTCTGATACCAACTTGTCACGCCCCCAAATCCTAAAATCAACAGAACTAGGAATGTGACGTCCCCGCACCCTCACCCGAGAGGTCGAAGAGATTTGTGGCCGACCCAAATCATGTACAACTCGACAATAGGGGTAGTGTTGTAATTCCAATGGTCCAATAAGACATTCAAGCAAGGAAACACGTATAATAGTGCAGTTCACATTACTAAAATCAAGCAACACCCATGATAAAACATAATAAAGTTCACCAAATAGGTTTATACAACTGTCACGGACCCAAGTCCGGAAAATAAAATAATTAACAATAAACAAGGTCCATAGAATATCCTACACCAAGATTTCCTGATCTGCTCTCCTACGGCTCCAAGAGCTATTCCCTACAACCTATAGGAAATAGAAATAAAGTAGGGTGAGCACAAGTGCCCAGTAGGTGACCCCCCCATCTCCACTATCCTTTTACATAATTTCCTAGGTCTATATGATTAGGTGTATGCTTATGCTAATGTAGTGTCACATTCTATCACAATTAAATTTCATTTAATCACAAACAAGACATCACATCACACTTTCAATCATTAATGGTTCGCACCGGTAACTTAGCCATCCATGGAATTCCCGCTACCAACTCCAAGAGTTCCGATCACTACTAAACAGCCAAATATGGGACCTGTGGTGTCCCTAACGACAACCCGCCACATATGGAACCTGGGTAAACCAGGCACATAAGGGACCTGCGGCCATCTTGCCAGCCCTATGTGGGACCCATGATTAACTCAACCAATCTCATCACAAAATCCACACCCATAATTAATAAACATTAATTTATCACAGTCCACACACATAATTAATGAACACTAATTATCACACCTACACACATAATCAATAAATACCAATTTATCACATCCACACATAATTTACAACCCCAATTTTAATCACCAAATCCACACGCGATTATCAAACACTAACTCAGCACTAGCATCCCATAGTTGGTATAACTACATATATATATATATATGTATATATATATATATCATTAAACAACTAATTTCAAGCCTAAAATATCATTTTTCTATATCAAATTAATATTATTAAGTCCAAACTAAATATTGATCAATATCTGACACACATTATTTTTAAATAATGTTATTATTAATATATCATTGAAGGAAACCGAATAGTAATTAACCAGCTTAAAAAGAATTGATGCTTCCGTATTCAAGCCTTAGCTGAAACCGGGCTGGCCAAAGTGGACCGACCATGACCGAGCTCCAGGGGATGGTACAGGTGTTGTCGTCCCCAGCCATCACACGCTAACCTACTCCTGCATTGTAACGATACCAGGTCAATGGCCTGGTGCCCATGCTATGGTATTTATATGTTTATTATTATATATATATATATATATATATATATATATATATATATAACAAGAAGAGTGATTAGATTGTAGCCACATCGAAAGGAAACAAGAAAGGGTGATTAGAAAAAGCATGCGGGCCTACACCACTTTTTGGTAGAATTCGTGCAGGGAATGGTAGGTGAATGATATGAATGATGATGATGATAATAATAATAATAATAAGCAGTAATAGGGAAAAATAAGTGAGAAAACGGATTGAACGCAAGGGAGAGGCGCTGAACGAATTCGACGATTTTGACTGGCGAGGGAAAGTGTCAGTGGACATCATCTGCATACACATATATGTAAAACGTCGCCCGTGTACATATATATATATATATCTACATATACAGTATCAAAATCATACAAGTTCACGTTCGTGCTATAGGGTAACAAAAAATACAAGATCACCTACCTAGATTGAACGATTGAATGATAGATTGAACCCAACAGCTTCCAAACCCACTGCTCTCCCTATCAAGCTCTGCGCACAACAAACGGAACGTAAGGTTTATTCCCTATGTTCCCCCTTTTCACGTGCAATATGGCATGCAACCATATTTTGCACAGAGACATTTGTTTTGTTGTTTTAATCACTTTTCTCTAAAGGACCTCTTTCAAATTCTTTTTAGATTGTGAGTTATTAGACTCTAAAGTTAGGGTACATAGCCTGGTTTCAACTCTAGCTATGTCCCTCATATCAACCTACCCATCCAGACCATCCCAGATTATTTTATTCACTTTTAACTATCCAGATATACTGGAAACCTCACAATCAATCATTATATGCATGTGGGGGCATAAACTCAACATCAACATGAACAGGATCATAACAGATCCGTACCCAGCAAACTCGGTAATCGCAACAAAGGGTATAAACCCAGAATTCTCAATATTCATATCAGAGGATATAAACCCAGAATTTTCAGAGGAAGGCATGAATATGAATACGAATTCCCTACCTCAAAATCGGAGAATACAACTGGTCATTGTATTCTAGCAATCTCGTCTCCGGGCTCTCGTCCACCGCAGGAACCTTGGATCGCCGGCCTTGGATCGTCCTCGCCGTCTCAAGCCGTGTCTCCCTCTTTCCGGCAGTCTCCCTCTCTGGCCTGTCTCTCTCTCTCTCTCTCAAGGGGTGACGGCTGCTAGGGTTTTGGAATGAGAATCTCCTAATTTTGAAGCCTTTTTCCTTTATATATTTTCCCACATAATCAAAATGACGTAGTTTTGATTAATTTAAAGCCCAGCATCTATAAGCCCAAAGGCCAAGGTTTTCTAATCCACTTCATTAAGCTCTACAGCCCAACAATTAAGCCCAAATCATATTTTAAATAAAACTCTCAAATATATATTAATTGGGATATTTAAATTCATGTGAGATTCCCAAAATACCCCTTAGGACCTCGAACTCCGAATCGAGCCCAAGCATAGTCAAAATTATCCATTTGACGAGCACATCACTATGCTGATGTTCATTCTCTAAAACAAGGCCTCTTACTCAAGGCTAACTCCAAGAACCCCTCAAATAAGGGTCCTTACATCCTCTCCTCCTTAAAGACTTTTCGTCCTTGAAAAGAAGGCTGGGGTTGAAAGGAAACCACAACCACAATCAATGTACCCAATACATAACAACAAAATAATTGATCAGTACCCATGTAACAGCAAAATAAAATCAGTACCAATAGTACCTGATGTTTTTGCCTTCCTCCCCTCCTCCAGGGTTGTTCGTCCTCGAACAGATCAGGGTAATGAGCACGCATCTCAGTCTCACATTCCCAAGTCTCTTCCTTTATACCTCGGTGTTGCCACAACACCCTAACTAGTGGAATAGTCTTTCCTCGGAGCTGCTTCTCGCGCCTATCCAAAATACGGATTGGGGCCTCAATAACTGTCATATCTTCCTCAATATCCAGATTACTCCAATCCAGTACATGTGTGGGATCTGGATGATATGCCCGTAACTGGGATACATGGAAAACATTGTGAACTCTGCTCAAACTAGGTGGTAAGGCCAACCTATAAGCAACAGGTCCAACTCTGCTCAAAATCTCAAACGGTCCAATGTATCTTGGAGATAACTTGGATCCCTTTCTAAATCTTTTATGTCCCTTCCGTGGAGAAACACGAAGGAACACATGATCTCCAACCAAAAACTCTAATGGTCGGCGTCTGTGGTCCGCATAGGACTTCTGTCGACTCTGAGCTATAAGAAGGCACTGCCTAATCAGCTGTACCTTGGCCGTAGCCTCTTGGACCAATTAGGGTCCCAACATGGCTGCTTCTCTAGCCTCTGCCCAACATAATGGAGACCGACATGGTCTACCATATAGTGCCTTAAACGGGGCCATCCCAATAGAAGCTTGATAGCTAATATTATAGGCAAACTCTACCAGAGGAAGGTGAGAAACCCACGATCCCCCAAAATTGAGCGCATAAGCTCTCAACAGATCTTCTAGTGTCTGAATGGTCCTCTCTGACTGACCATCAGTCTCGTGGTGATAAGTCGTACTCAGATTGAGTCGTGTCCCAAAGGCTTCTTGCAAGCCACTCCAAAATCGTGAGGTGAACCGTGCATCTCTGTCTGAAACAATAGACACGGGTATCCCATGCAATCTGACAATTTCGTTGATATACAACTGGCTTAAGGTGCCAATGGAGTCTCGCTCCCGAATAGCTAAGAAATGGGTTGATTTTGTCAAACGATCTATAATGACCCATATCATGTCCTTCCGGCCAAAGGTGGCGGGAAGTCCTGTCACGAAGTCCATGGTAATGTGTTCCCACTTCCACTCAGCCACAAGTAAGGGGCTGCAATTGACCCGCAGGCCGTTGGTGCTCTGCCTTCACTTGCTGACAAGTGAGGCACCTGGAAACAAATCCCGCTACGCTCCTCTTCAGTCCCGGCCACCAAAAATGTGTTCTCACAGCATGATACATCTTTGTCCCCCCTAGGTGTATAGCCAAACGGGAATGATGAAATTCCCTCATCAAATCCCCTCGAAGGAAGGGCGGCACTTTCAAACGCCCCTGAAACCTCAACTCGTGTTCAGCTCCTTCTGTCCACTCTTCGGACAGCTCACCGGCCTCTATCTGGGCCCGGATTACCTCACAATCCACGTCTCCCAACTGTCCATCACGGAGGTACTCTACCCATCTCCTCTGTCTCAGGTTCAGGTCTCTCTGGGTGAAAATATATTGCAGGCTTTTATGGTTCGTGTACACCACAAATTTCTCCCCCAACAAATAGTGTTGCCATGACTTTAAGGCAAAAATCACCGCTGCCAACTCCAGGTCGTGTGTTGGGTAATTTTGCTCATGGGGCTTCAGCTGTCGTGAGCCATGAGCTATGACTTTGCATTCTTGCATCAGAACACACCCCAGTCCAACTCGGGACGCATCACAATATACCTCATAAGGCACTCCCTCTTGTGGTAGACTCAGGACAGGTGCAGTGGTCCGTCGAGTTTTCAATTCCTTGAAAGCTTTCTGACACTTGTCCGTCCACTCAAATTTGGCTCCTTTCCGTGTTAGGGCTGTCATCGGTGCTGCCAACCGTGAAAACCCTTCCACGAAGCGCCGGTAATATCCCATCAGTCCCAAGAAACTACGGATCTCAAAGACATTAGTGGGCCTCTTCCAAGATGATACAGACTCAATCTTGGTCGGGTCCACTCTTACTCCTTCAGCAAATACCACGTGCCCAAGGAAATGCACCTCTCTCATCCAGAAGTCGCACTTACTAAATTTAGCATATAACTGATGATTTAGTAGTGTTTGCAACACCACGGTCAGATGTTCCCCATGCTCCTCTCGGGTCTTAGAATATACGAGGATGTCATCAATGAACACCACTACGAAGGAATCCAGGTATGGGGCAAATACCTGGTTCATTAGATGCATAAACATTGCCGGTGCGTTTGTAAGCCCAAAAGGCATCACTAGCCACTCATAGTGCCCGTATCTGCACCTGAATGCAGTCTTAGGGATATCCTCCCTCCTGACCCTCAACTGATGGTACCCCGAACGGAGATCAATTTTCGAAAACCACCATGCTCCACTCAGTTGGTCGAATAAGTCATCAATCCTCGGTAACGGATATTTATTCTTTACCGTCACTTGGTTCAGCTTCCGGTAGTCAATACAGAGTTTCAACGACCCGTCTACCTTCTTAGTAAATAGTACTGGTGCACCCCAAGGTGATGTACTTGGGCGAATGAAGCCTTTATCTCCAAGCTCCTTTATTTGCTTTTGTAGCTCTCTCAATTCAACAGGTCCCATCCGGTATGCCACTTGGGAGATAGGTCCCACCCCGGGTACTAGTTCAATTGTGAACTCAGTACTCCTGTGTGGAGGTAATTCCACTAACTCTCCAGGGAACACATCCTAGAAGTTCTCAACCACATCAGGCCACGCTCTTTTCTCTAAGTTACCTTCCTCCTCGAAGGTTAGAGTGGCAAGTCTATGGGTAATATTACCCCATAGCTCCCTCATTGGCCCTGCTCTTTCGGCATTCTTATCCCATTCACCCACTATAGTACAGGAAGTTCCTGTGGGTGAAGTAAACGACACTCGTCGTCTATAGCAGTCAATCTAAGCTTGAAAGGCCAACAACCAATCCATTCCCAGAATCAAATCGAATGTCCTCATAGGCATCACATAAAGATCAAATTGAAGTTCAACTTCTCCAATTGTAAGTACGCATTCACGACATACACGGTTTATTGTCACCGTTCCTCCCATAGGTGACTCAACACACAGAGGCCTATCAGCCCTCACACAAACAAGTCCAAGGCCCTCAACCAAAGACTCCGCAATCAGGGAGCACGATGCTCTGGTATCAAACAGTACAGCAACTATAGTACGGGATAGTAAAATAGTACCTCGTACTACTGAAGACCCAGCTCCACCATCCTCAGAGGGTGATGGAAGGTCCTTCCTCTCTGCGGGTGCTGAGGTAAGCGCATACGCTCTGCCTTGACTCGCCCCAACACTTGCCTCTACAGCCTTCCCTTTAGCTCCAGCCTGGAGTCCACTTGGATGCCCCTCCGATCCTCCTTGTGATTTGGCATAGTTGGAACCAGCCTGACTGGGTTGCCACGAACGTGCTGGCCTCGGAGCTGGGGCTTGAGATTGGGTCCCTCCCCTGCCTCCTTGTGTCACACTTCCAGCTCCTCGACTGTTCCCCTTACTGAAACACACCGTTCTAAGGTGCCCTGTCTTCCCACAGCCATGACACGACAGGTGATGTTTGGGGCACTCACGTTTCAGGTGTCCTGACTGGCCATAACAAGCACACTCTCTGGGAAAACTCACAGCTGAGCCTCCCTGTCCTCTAAAACTACAGGACCTCAGTGGAGCCATTGAAGCTTGGCCCCGGTCCTTGGGAAAAGTCCGACTCCCAGACTCAACGTTTTGTCTCTTGGAATCGCCTTGCTTGTCACGTCCACTCTGTCCCAGCCGCTCTTGATGAGCTTGTCTTCCCTCCTCCATTCCTCTCTCAATAATTTTGGCTGTGTCAACGACTTCTGCATAAGTTTTCAACCTCAACATTTCTACCCTTTGCTTCAGGGCAGGTCTGAGTCCCATGGTAAATTTATGGGCCTTCAGATCCTCTCTAGATATTGCCTCTGGGGCAAACCGGCTCAGTCCTCTAAAGTCCCGCTCATACTCAGCCACTAAGCGTGAGCCCTGCTTCAAGCTACTGAAGTCTTCCCTTTTCTGCCACCGCAGCGACTCTGGGAAGAATTCCTCATGAAATAGCTGGAGGAACTCGTTCCAGGACATGGCCTCCATGTCCCGACTCCTTAATATGCTCAGCCACCACTCCAGGGCTTCTTCTTCCAACTGGCGGGCTGCCAGCCTCACTTTATCTTCCTCCTGGGGTCGGAGAAAAGAAAATATGTGCTCTATCTGGTGCAGCCAATGCTCTGCTGCCAGAGGTTCAGCTCCTCCCTTGAACCTTGGTAGGTGTTCCTTCCGGAAATGCATCACCACGTCTTTTTCCTCCCATCTCACTGGCACTTCCTGCCCGCATGGAGGTTCTACCTCACGGGGTGGGGAAGGTGGCACTGCCTGCCGTGCCAGCATCTCCTGACGTACCTCATTTAGGATCTCCCCCCTGAGGTCCTCACGTATTCCTTGTATATTCTCGCTTAAAGCTCTGACTTGGGCCATGATCCGCTCTATGGGATCATCACCCTCTACTCGTGGTTCTCCCTCTTGTCCAACCCGTGCAGAAGACTCATCTTCTACAGCTGGGGTAGCTCGGGTAATTCTCCTAGGAGGCATTTTCTACACATTAGATGAGACTAGTGTCAGTATCTCAGGTTACACACCCTCATTCCTATGGACCATGAGGTACTCATATAGGGTAATTACCCAGAATTACATAATAACAATTCACACACAGTATCAACTTCCAGCATAAACTTTTAGTATCAGTTATTTAACAAGAACATTCAGTACCAATTATCCAGTACTAACATTCAGCATCAATTATTCAGCTCTAACACTTAGTGTCATCATTGGTTTTCGTCCAAGCCCGTTTGGGGTGAGCTCAAACTAAACCAATGGTGAGAAAATTTAGAGTCGCCACCAACTGTTTTTGGGGTACAGTTGGATACCCTCTACTTTGAGTAGTTTAAAGGTGTGGTCTGCGTTATGAAAGAAGGGTTCGAGAGTTGGTTACGTGTAGGGAAGGATTAGCACCCCTACAGCGCCCTTTCGGTATCTATTTTCGGAGGAGGAGGTTTTCTATTTTATTTGCACTGCCACAACTGGGTTAGGTTTCCTAAAAAGTCTAGGGTTTTTATTTAGCCAAGTTATTTATTAAAGTCATGATTAAAATGGATTTGCCCTGAATTTCTAAAGGGAATCCTAAAAAAGTTTTGGGTTTTTGTTTCAAGTGGAGAATGAGATCTTAGGGGTTTGTTTTGGTTTTTGGTTTTATCTTGGGAATTAAAATATGCTTCTTTTTTTTTGCATGGAATTGGAAATCCTAAAAATGAAAATACGTTTTGGCTTGAAAACATTTTTTTGTTGTTTTTTTTTTTAACTTGGTTTTTTTTTTGTTTTTGTTTTTTTTTTGTTTTTGTTTTTTTGAAATGCCTTTTGGTTTTGAAAACATTTTCTCTCTTTTTTTGCTTCTTTTTGTAAGGGTAAAACCATAAACTAACTCAATAACATATAAAGTGATGTGTATGATTGTGACATCCATAAATCAAAACAACCCACTCTTTTTCTTTCTTTTCTTTTTCTTCATGCCTCCCTTTGCTCTCTCTCTTTTTCTTTCTTTCTTTGTTTTTTTGGCTATACTTTACATATTACAACATACACATATACAAAATCGGGCCGAACCCTCTTTTTTCTCTGCCGTACTCTTTTTCTCTTGGCCGAACCCTCTTTTTTCTCTCTTCCCCTCAACTCCCTTTTTTACGTGGACCAATCTCGGGCGTGATCCCTTGTTTCGTTGGAGAGGATACTGGTTTTAAAGAGATTTGGCTGCATCTCATTAATTGCGGCATTTAATGCTTTGTCGAGTGTATTATTAATCCCAGCTTTATTAATTTGCAGATTCTATGCTTTGTCGGGTGGACTGTCGATCTATGATTGCCTTTTTTGGTCTTTTATTGACATATGTGACTGACAGGCATTGAAAAGCATCTTTTATAACATGGCCAGCTAATACAACGTGTCCCGTGAGCAGCTAGCGACAAAGCCAGCGAGAGGGGCCAAACAGCGAAGGTCAGAGGTCAAAGGGTCAGAATGTCGGCGGGTCAGAGGGTCGAAGGCTCACAGGGTTCGAAGGTCAAGGGTCGAAGGGTTGAAGGTCGGAGTGTCGGCAGGTCGGAGGTTTACAGGTTTCGAGGCTTCGAATCTTCAATGCTTCGAGGCTTCGAGGCTTCGATGCTTCGATACTTTGAGGCTTCGAGGCTTCGAGGCTTCGAGGCTTCGATGCTTCGAGGCTGCGACGCTTCGATGCTTCGAGGCTTCAAGGCTGCGAGGCTTCGAGGCTCAGGGTTTCGATGCTTCGAGGCTTCGAGGCTGCGAGGCTTCGAGGCTTCGAGGCTTCAGGGCTTCGATGCTTCGAGGCTTCGAGGGTCAACGGGTCGAAGTATCGGCAGGTCGAAGGTCAACGGTCAACGGTCAACCCCGAAGCTTTTTTTTTAACTTTTAATTACCTTTTTACCCTCACCCAAAATGCAAAAATGGACGACCTTTTAGGGATGGTTTAGGAAGACCTGTATTCGCCTAAATAGACATTTCAAACTATTCCTCATGTGCACATTTTCGGGCCATTTGATCAGGGGCATTGACTGTCTTTTGGCAGGTTTGACTTTTTCCAACGAAAGTTGTTTTGGCCATAACTTCTTCGTTTTTCATCAGAATTGAGCCCAGTCAAGTGCGTTATTCTTCAAATTTCCTCCTCTATCCCCTGGTATGGTCTTGGGGTACTTCAGGGACTTGTAGCAATAGTTATCCATTTTGGGCTTCCCGGTTCATGTCAATGCATCCATCTTGTACAAATCGCAGGGAATCTCTAAGGACCTGTTCAACAAGGTATATGGCATGGGCAAAAAGGCATATATATCAAATGGGGTTAGTATGTCCAACCCGGACAAAATGGGGTCCAACAGCTGCCCCTCTTTGTGCACTGTTTGTATACAAACAGCATACAAAGATAGAAAGGAGTCATTTTGGACGGGTTGGAGCGCTTACCTAGCTTACCTTGCACAGAGGAATAATAGAATGCGATGGTCAGGTCTGTTCCCTAGAGTGAAAAGCAGCTTCTTGGTTGGTGGGTATGAATAATTGTGATGAGGCATCTAAGGCCTAACAGAAACAGAAAAGGCAAGCAAGGCCTAATCAGGAATTGAAAAGGCATCTAGGGCCTAACAAGAAATTGAAAAGGTATCCAAGGCCTGACATAAAGGGAAAAGGCATCCAAGGCCTGACAAGAATTGAAAAGGCATCCAAGGTCTGACAGAAAGGGAAAAGGCATCCAAGGCCTGAGAAGAATTGAAAAGGCATCTAGGGCCTAACAGGAAATTGAAAAGGCATCCAAGGCCTGACAGAAAGGGAAAAGGCATCCAAGGCCTAACAAGAATTGAAAAGGCATCTAGGGCCTAGCAGGAAATTGAAAAGGCATCCAAGGCCTAGCAGAAAGGGAAAAGGCATCCAAGGTCTAATAGAAAGGGAAAAGGCATCCAAGGCCTGACAGGAATTGAAAAGGCATCTAGGGCCTAACAAGAGTACATGATTGTTGAAGAGGACATATGGGCTCCCTCTACGAGTTCACTCAATGAGATCGCCCTACGAGGTTACCCGGAAAGGGAAAAAGTTTATTCGAGTGTCAAAAGGGTGCTTTTTGAGCTTGGGGAAATTGTAAAGGAAGATTTGTATAGTTGAACAAAGAAAGCTAGGAAGGCTTGATGAGAAGCTTGCTGAGGATGAGCTCTTAGGATCTTCAAAGGTGATAACATTCCTGAAATTGTAGAATATGCTGAATGTATACAAATGAGGCATGGAATGCAATGTGCTGTATGCGGGGATACATAAACCTCAACTTGTGGTGAAATATGATGCAATGTGATGCAATGCGATGTATACATCGAATGCAATGTGATGTTTTGGCAAGGGCTGGAGATTTATCTCAATGCTGTTAGAGAGATTAGCTAACATTCAACTTGTCGGGGAACAATTTTCTCTCTGGATGGGGAGTCCGTTCTATCTTTGCTGGGGAACTCCCTTTTGTACATGAAGGGTCTGTTAAATTTAGCTTCGTCAAATTGAGGAGCTTGACTTGACGGCTTCTCTGGGGATAGTGATATTCTGTGGAGATATGAGTACTCTGAGTTGGGGACTTAATTTGTTTGGGGATTTTGAGCTTGACCCTACTCATAAGGTAATGCTAAAAGAGCTTACTGGGGATTTAAGATATTCTACTTAAATGTGAAATGAAGATGATAAAATATGATTAAGGATATAAAACGGGATTTTGCTAGTTTGATCCCACAAAACATATGTATATCATAAAAAGTGTCCTATTATTATAATCTGATAAACAGAATTACAAGTCTTGAAAAAGCATAATATACAAATTTGATTCAAGTGTGCCTTAGGTTTGACCAGGTCTTCCACCGTTTGTAGCTACTGTCTTTAGGTGACGTTGTTTCCACTATTTGCAAAGGACCCTGTTTTAGGTGGTCCTGATCCTTGGATTCTAACTGCTTTCACCCTTCAGGATTTGTCATTGGCTTTGTATTTTACCCTTGGTGCCCTTTTGGGTTTTCACCAAGTCCGCCTTTGTTTGCTTCTTTGTCTTTTGTTGGAGCTTTGTATTTTACCCTTGGTGCCCTTTCGGGTTTTCACCAAGTCCGCTCATTGCAGGGATGAGAATCTTGTTGAGAGGTATGAGAGTTAAGCATAGAACTTTTTCACCGCATCGCTATTCACCGGGTTAGGGAGCTCATCCCCATCCATTCTGGCAAGGATTAAGGCACCTCCTGAGAATGCTTTTTTCACCACATATGGCCCTTCATAATTGGGAGTCCACTTGCCTCTATGGTCATGTTGAATTGGTAAAATCTTCTTGAGGACGAGATCACCCGCCTGAAAGCTTCTGGGCTTCACCTTTTTATTGTAGTTGTTCATCATTCTCTGTTGATATAGCTGTCCTCTGCAAACAGCTGCTAAGCGTTTGCCCTCAATTAAATTCAACTGCTCATAATGACTTTGGGCCCATTTTGCTTCTTCGAGCAGAGTAACCTTGAGTACTCGGAGGGAAGGTATCTCCACTTCGATAGGTAGAACTGCTTCCATGCCGTAGACCAAAGAAAACGGAGTTGCCCCAGTTGATGTTCGCACTGAGGTACGATAAGCATGCAAAGCATATGGTAGCTTCTCATGCCAATCTTTATATGTCTTAGTCATCTTTCTGATAATGTTCTTGATGTTCTTATTGGCTGCTTCAACTGCTCCATTCATCTTTGGGCGATAGGGGGTCGAGTTGCGGTGCTGAATTTTGTACATTTCGCACAATTTACCCATCATCCGACTGTTCAGATTGGCAGCATTGTCTGTTATGATATGCTCAGGAAGTCCATAGCGGCATATGTTGTTATTCCGCATAAATTTAAGTACCACAGCTTGTGTGACGTTGGCATATGACGCTGCTTCTACCCACTTGGTAAAGTAATCAATGGCCACTAAGATAAAGCAGTGACCATTGGAAGGTTTTGGCGAGATCGGTCCGATAACATCGACGCCCCAAAGCGAAAACGGCTACGGGGAAACCATCGCATGCAGTCTAGATGGCGGTACTTGGATTTTATTGCCATAAATTTGACACTTGAGGCATTTGCGCACATATTCAATACAATCTTTCTCCATGGTTACCCAATAATAGCCCATTCGCATGATTTGCCTTGTTAATGCATATCCATTTGCGTGTGAACCGCATTCTCCTTCGTGCACTTCTTTCATTATCTGTTTCGACTCTTCTTTTGCCAAGCACCGTAGTAACACCATGTCATGGTTTCGCTTATATAGGACGGGACCATCAAGGTAGTAGTTGGACGCCGACCTTCGGATATTTCGTTTATCAGACTCAGAGGCCTCAGCTGGGTACTCTTGCTTAAGCAAATACTGTTTGACGTCATCAAACCAAGGTTTTTCTTCAGTATTTCCTTCAATGGCCATGCAATGTGCAGGAGCATCTTGTATAGGAATATCAAAAGACTAGACTTCCAATGTTGTGTCTAGTCGAAGGAGGGAGGCTAGAGTGGCCAGTGCATCAGGAAGCTAATTGTATTCCCTGGGCATATGCTCAAACGTGATGTCTTCGAATTGCTCGGCTAACTCTGTAACATACTCCCGATAGGGGATTAGTTTGTGGTTTCGAGTCTCCCATTCATCCCTTACTTGAAAAATGATGAGTGCCGAATCACCGAACATTTGTAATTTTTTGATTCCTTTGTTAATTGCTTCTTGAAGTCCCATCACACAAGCCTCATATTCTGCTACATTGTTTGTACAAGGGAAAGTTAGCTTTGCCGCCATGGGGAAATGTTCGCCTTTTGAGGATATCAGGATGGCCCCAACACCGTGACCTAAGAGACTGGAGGCTCCATCAAACTACATCATCCATATGTCTGCTACTTCGGCCGTAAGAATGTTGATGTGCTCGTCTGGAAATCCAACAGTCATAGGCTCGTAATCTTCTAGTGCTCTGTCTGCCAAGTAATCAGCTATTGTACTTCCTTTTATAGCTTTTTGTGGCACGTAGATGATATCATACTCCGATAGGATCAGCTACCATTTGGCGATTCTTCCAGAGATGGATGGCTTTTTCGAGAGATATTTGAGTGGATCATGCCTCGAAATCAGCCATGTGGTATGATAAAGAGTGTATTGCCTCAATCGTCTTGTTATCCAAACAAGGGCACAACATGTCTTTTCCAATGGTGTGTAATTCGTTTTGTTGATGGTGAACTTCTTGCTCAGATAATAAATGGTCTGCTCCTTCTTGCCTGTAGAATCATGTTGCCCCACGACATAACCCATTGAGGACCCTTGACAGTCAAGTATAAGATCAAGGGTCTGTCTGGTATTAGGGGGACCAGAACAGGTGGATTGGACAGATATTGCTTGATCCTGTCAAAAGCTTCTTGACATTTGTCATTCCAAATTTCTTGATTATTCTTCCATAAAGTCTTGAAAATTGGTTCACATGTGGCTGTTAATTGTGAAATGAATCGGGCAATGTAATTCAAATGCCCTAGGAATCCTCTGACCTCCTTGATGGTTTGCGGTGGGGGCATCTCTTGGATAGCTCAAACCTTATCTGGATCAATTTCCACTCCTTTTTGGCTCACAATGAAACCTAACAGTTTTCCCGACATGGCTCCAAAAGTGCACTTTTTCGGGTTCAATTTGAGTTGATATTTCCATAGTCTATTAAAAAGCTTACGGAGTACTTCGATGTGATATTCAGTGCTCCGCGATTTAGCTATCATATCATCCACATAGACCTCGACTTCTTTATGCATCATGTCGTGGAATAGGGTTACCATGGCTCGCTGATAGGTTGCCCCTGCGTTCTTCAGACCAAAAGGCATCACATTATAACAGAATGTGCCCCAAAGTGTCGTAAACGTGGTCCTCTCCTTGTGTTCGGGGGCCATGCGAATCTGATTGTACCCTGAGAAACCATCCATGAATGAGAATAGAGCGTGTTTTGCTGTATTATCCACCAAGGTATCAATATGAGGAAGCGGGAAGTTATCTTTCGGACTGGCCCAGTTCAGATCTCTATAGTTGACACACATGCGGACTTTGCCTCCTTTCTTCGGTACTGGCACAACATTGGCCACCCATTCTGGATAGTGGGAGACACTTAGGAAACCTGCGTCCCATTGCTTTTTAACTTCTTCTTTAATCTTCAGTAGCATCTCCGGTCTCATTCGTCATAATTTCTGCTGTACTGGCTTACACTCTGGCTTCACTGGTATGTGATGTTGTACTATATCTGTGTCTAATCCTGGCATATCTTGGTATGACCATGCAAAAACATCGATGTAGCTTCTTAACAGCTCGATTAACTTCTTCTTGATGTTGGTAGTTATCAAAGACCCTACCCTCAATTCTTTTGGTTAAGTTGTCGTTGTAAGGACCCGTACCTTGAGTTAGTCGGTTTTGCCTCCGAGTAGAGTTTTTCTAGATTTTGACCTAGTAGTTGGACTCCAATGAATTCACGTGCAAAAGGAAATATGCTTAGAATGATGTCCTCTATCTACCACGAAGTTTCAGACCAAATGGACATGTATGTGAGGTGCACGTGATATGGGTCCAATTACGTGCAAGTGTAATTGTCTTCCAAATGATGCAAGGAGGCTAGGGGTGAAGTTTGAAAGCATTTGGAGTTCATATGGAGTTGCACGTGAATTGGGAATTCACGTGCAAATTGGCGTGCGAGCATATTTTTACATGGGTCCCTTGGTTTTGGCATTCTAAGGAACTTTCTCCAAAGGACCATGTTGAAATTCGAATATTTTGGTGTGTATGGATGCGGAAAGGTTGTAGCTTGTGTAATCAAAACTACGTCGTTTTGATCCTGGGTTTACTTAATCAAAACTACGTCGTTTTGATGTGGATGGTGTCTATATAAGGAGGGCTTGAGTTTGAGTTTAGGGTTTGGTGTTCCTTTGCTCATTTTTGCCCGAGAGAGAGAGAGAGCTAGAGAGAGAGAGGGAAGGGGAGTTGCTGATTCTTGCCGGAGCATCTTGCGTGGGGAGGGACAGCGTTTGGCGCGGGAGCAAGGAAGAGCCGCTTTAAGGTAGGGGTTCTGTTCTCCTTAAGTCCTTCTCTCTGTCCTAGGGTTCCAGGGCGATTTCTGGTTATAACTGTTATATATAAATATGTAATCCATATAGGTGTGATCTCCTATATGGATGTTGGCCTTCGATGGCGTTTTGATGTGATTCCATGGAATACATGCTATATGTTTGATGAAATGCCTGTGTGAGTATTCTTGTGTGTATATGCCTGCCAAGTGTTTGAAATTATGCCTGTGAGGCGGTGCATGTTATGTCTTTTGAGGTAAAACCCGTGAGGCTGTGCATGTTATGTGTTTGAGGTAAAGCCTGTGAGGCCCCGTGCATGTTATGTGCTTGCGAAATGCTCCGTGAGGCCACGCACGTCGGGTGTGTTAGATTATGTCCGTGTGGCCGGGTTTATGAGCTTGTGGATATATGCATGCTAAGTGTTCGATGTTATTCCTGTGTGACTAAGCATACTAAGTGTTTGATGTTATGCCCGTATGGCCATGTGTCGCGTGTTTGCTTGTACACCAGGTGGGGTGGAAGCCCGGGACTGTTTTGTGGAACCCGGTGGTCGTGGAAGCCGGGACTGTTTTGTGGAACCCGGTGGCCGTGGAAGCCGGGAGTGTTTATGTACCACCCATGTATGATTGTGTTTCTTGTCATGGCCCGTAACTATATCTGGTGGAATAATTGTATCACGACACAAGCACTTGTACACAAGGCATGTAGATATCGGTGCATGGGATGGGTGGGAGACATGATCCCTCGAGCTGTGGTTGCTCACCCCTCCTACCATGTTGTTTTCTTTTCAGGAACCTACAAGGCGTTAGGTGGGACCCCAAGGTGGAAGACCTTATTTATTTAATTTGTTTATGTTATTTTTATTATGAGAATCGATGTAACCCCGGTGGGGAAAGGATTTTGTTGTAATAAACTGGATTGGATTGCTTTTAATGAATATTACTTTCTTGAATGTTGTGGATGTTTAAAATGTTAAATTCTTGTTTTGTATCCTACCCCTTTGCCCTCCGTGTGGGTAAAGGGGAGTCACGTACCGGTTTCCTCGGGTTGGAAATCCGGGCGTGACAATATGGTATCGAGCATGGTCTAGTTGGCCTAGGGTAGTGGGCGGACTTGGTTATCTTGAGTCCTTTGGAGGGCCCGGAGGGACATGCCCGATCAACATGGTCCTCTTTTGAGCCTCCAAGGTGTACTTGGGGTAGTCCGGTCTTGTAGTAGGATTTGCATGCATTGGCATTAGGGCACTAGTTGCATTTCTTTGTGAATGTATGCTAAACCGTGGATAAAATCATATGATTAAGTGAAATGTGCAACTCTGATTTGTTTGGCAATGTGTCTTGAACGTGCAATGTGATTGATGCAATGTATGTGTGTAACATCACGTGATAGTGGAATTGATCGGTGGGGGTAGAGGTAGTGACGCGATAGATTATAAAATTTGTTTTTGACGTTGTGCTTCTTACTTCGTGTAGTAAGAATGCCGCCGAGAAGAGTGACACGTGCGTCCGGGGCGATGGTCGATGAGTCATTGCCCATGAGGGTCCGGGTGCGGGACCATCCGTTGGAGGGCATGCGTTGTTCCGGCACACTGCAAGAAGGCATCCGGCTGGAGGTACGAGAGCTACGGGAGGGACTCCGGCGGACGTTCGGGAGGAGGTGCGCCGTGAGATGGCGACAGGCAGGTGGTGCCACCACCACCACCACCACGTAGGAGAGCGCCTCGTGAGCGTGAGAGTTCGCCGGGTGGTGTACCGACCCGTGCAGAGGATGACGTGGTGACACGGTTCGAAAGGAACAACCTCCGCGATTTAAGGGGGAGAAGATCCCGTGGTAGCCGAGCAGTGGTCGAGGCGATTGAGCACGTGTTCTCCTTTCTCCTGCCCCGGGAGGAGGATAAGGTGCGGCCCGGCAACGGCAGTGGAGGGGGACGCTTTGGAGTGGTGGACGAGTGTTGCGGGGAGCCGTGCAGTGCAACTCATGTTTTGGGAGGAGTTCTTGCAACTCTTCCAAGATGAGTTCTTCCTGAATCGGTGAGATGGCAAAAGAGGGAAGAATTTGGCAGCTTGAAGCAGGGATCCAAGACGGTACCGAATATGAGCGGGAGTTCCGGAGATTGAGTAGGTTTGCTCCTGAGACCGTGGTAGGGGAGGACCGAAGGCCCACAAGTTCACCTTGGGTCTCGGGCCAGCCCTTAGGGAGAGGGTGGCGATTCTACGCTTGAGGACCTACTCGAGGCCGTGGAGACGGCCCGTATAGCCGAGAGAGAACCGGATGATGGGAGGCGGCCCATCGGGGCGCCGATTGCGAGTGGGCCCGATCGAGATGCGGGGTCCAAGAGGCTCAAGACGGAGGAGAGGGATAGCGGTTCCTTCCGCAGCGGGGGACGGACATTGGTGAACCCAGGGAGGTCCGGCTTTGGCGGTGGCGGACGGGCGGTCCAAGCGGGGGTCTCCCCGGCGGTTGTTACCTCGGTGGGGAGCAAGGCCACTTGAGGAAGGAGTGTCCAAAGAGGGACCGGAAATGCCATGATGTGGACGAGAGGGCCATCGAGCCGGGTTTGCCGGAGTGGCAACGGGGAGTTGGAGGCAGACATCCAAGCACAAGGAGTGATGCCGGTTTTCGTGCACCGGCCGAGAGACCAGCTCGTCGGTGGCGGGCCACCAGGCGGGATCCGGTCGGACCCGACCTCGGGGAGGCCGGAGCGGCCGCAGCCCGAGGCCGGAGGCAACCTTAGCGGGAAGCGTCCAGGTGAGTGAGCCGACTAGTGGCACGGGCCAAGGAAGGGTGTTTGCGGCTGGAGGCGACATACCGAGGAGGAGGCCGAGCTACCACCCCCACCAGCCGAGGGTGGAGCAGACCATCGGTGGTTAGAGGTACCCTCTTGATCTCCCGTACCTTAGCTTCGTTCTTTTCGATACGGGTGCATCGTGTTCGTTTGTTCTCGAGCCCGTGATAGATAGTTTGGGGTTAGCTTGTGTGGAGGCCGCGAGGTCCCTAGTTGTGGAGTCTCGGTGGGAGGCATGATAGAGGTACGACGAGTGTGTCGTGACCGTGTGTTAACCATAGGAGAGGTGGAGCCGCGTTTTGACTTGCATGTGATGCCTTTGAGGGCGTTTGACCCGATCTTGGGTATGGATTGGCTCATGGCTTTCCAGGCCAAGATAGATTGTTATCGGCGGCGTGTGTCCTTTGTGACACCTGCGGGGACCTCTTGCACCCTGCAGGGGAGTGGGATTGTGAGGCGAGTCGGGTGGGCCAGTGTTGGACCGGTGGGGTGCCATTACCCACAGGTTGGCAGCCCCGACTTTTGCCGAGGAGGGTAAGGTGGAAAGAGGGTGTGGCCCTTGTTGTGGACCAATTTCGGGATGTTTTTCCCGAGCGGTTGAGGAGTTTGCCACCTAAGAGGAGTGTGGAGTTCACCATCGAGTTGGTGCCGGGGACAGGTCCAATTTCCCAAGTAGCGTATCGTATGGGGCCAGCCGAGCCGAGGGAGCTTCGGAGGCAAATCGAGGAGTTGGTGGGCCGGGGTATATCGACCAAGTACCTCACCTTGGGGTGCTCCGGTACTCTTTGCTAAGAAGGCCGATGGCACGCTTCGTCTCTCGCATCGACTACGGAAGCCGAATTCGGTGGCCGTGAAGAACAAGTACCCGTTGCCTCGGATAGATGACCTGTTTGACCAATTGAGTGGGGCCCGGTGGTTTTCCAAGATAGATTTACGGTCGGGGTATCACCGCTCAGGGTTAGGGAGGAGGACATCCCTAAGACGGCTTTTCGGTGCAGGTATGGGCATTATGAGTGGGTAGTGATGCCTTTCGGGCTCACTAATGCGCCAGCAGTGTTCATGCATTTGATGAACCAAGTCTTTGCCCCATACTTAGACTCGTTCGTGGTGGTGTTTATCGACGACATCTTGGTGTATTCCAAGACCGAGAGGGAGCACGTGGAGCACTTGGCAACGATGTTGCAAACCTTGAGGGACCAGCATTGTTTGCTAAGTTTAGCAAGTGTGAGTTTTGGCTGCAGGAGGTTCACTTTCTTGGCCATGTGGTGTCACCGAGGGAGTTAGGGTGGACCCGGCCAAGATTGAGGCCGTGGCATCGTGGGCAAGGCCAACCAACGTTTTTGAGATCCGTAGTTTTCTTGGCTTGGCGGGGTACTATCGTCGTTTTGTGAGGGGTTCTCCCGTTTGGCGGCGCCTATGACAGCGTTGACTCGGAAGGGCGTGAAGTTTGAGTGGACGGACAAGTGCCGCAGGCGTTTGAGACTCTCAAAATCCGTTTGACCACTGCACTGTGTTGAGGTTACCTCGGGAGGATATCCCATATGAAGTGTCTGTGATGCGTCCGGGGTTGGTTTGGGGTGTGTGCTATGCGGGAGCACAGTGTGGTAGCTTATGGGTCGAGGCGGTGAAGCCTCATGAGCGAATTATCCTACTCATGACCTTGAGTTAGCGGCTGTTATCTTCGCCCTGAAGAGTTGGGCACTACCTCTTGGGGGAAAAGTTTGTGGTGTTCTCGGATCACAAGAGCCTTCAAGACATCTTTACTCGAAGGACTTGAATTTGAGGCAAAGGAGATGGGTGGAGTATTTGCGGACCTTTGATTTTACTCTTGCCTATACCCAGGGCAAGGGTAATGTTGTGGCGATGCATTGAGCGAGAAAAGGGAAAGCTGAGGTGGCCGTGAGGGAGTGGAAGCCGATGGAGCAGTTGGCGACGTTGCAGCTGCGGCTCGTTGTTCGTGATGGTGGGACGACCCCCGTCCTTTGGTGGTAGTGCCGAGTTGTACCAGCGCGTCCGGGAGGAACAGCTGGGTGACATTGAGTGTGAGGTTCTCCGTGCCCGTATTGAGGCCGGGGAGCTATGGGGACCGGAGAGAGGGTCCCGAGCATGAGTTGTCATTTCGGGGCGGTTGGTAGTAGCTTCTTCCCTCGGGGATGAGGTGATGAGGGAGTTTCACCAATCTAGGGTTGCTTGTGCATCCAGGGGGTACGAAGATGTACCATGCGCTCCAGGACATTTTTGGTGGCCCGGGATGAAACGCGATGTGGCCGCCTTTGTTTCGCGGTGCCTCACGTGTCGGCGGGTGAAGGCCGAGCATCGGCCGGCGGGCATGTTCCGACCCTTGCCCATAGCGGAGTGGAAGGGGACCATATCGCGATGGACTTTAGGACCGGTCTTCCACCCACCACCGGGAGGAAGGACATGATTTGGGTGATTGGATCGACTCACAAAGTCGGCCCATTTTCTTCTTGTTCGCGAGCGGGACTCCATTGGGACTTTGAGTCGCTGTACATGAACGAGATTGTGAGACCGCATGGGGTACCATCATCGGTTGTCTCGACCGGGATTCGAGGTTCACTTCCCGTTTCGGGCCGGTTTGCAGGAGGCTATGGGAACCAAGCTTCACTTGAGTACAGCCTTTCACCCCGAGACGGACGGTCGACCGAGCGGACGAATCGGACCATGGAGGACACGTTACGGGCCCGTGTGTTAGATTTCGGGGTTCGTGGGCAACTCACCTTCCTTTGGTGGAGTTTGCCTACAACAATAGCTATCAGGCATCCATTGGGATGGCTCCTTTTGAGGCGTTGTACGGACGGCCGTGTCGATCACCTTTGTGTTGGACCGAGGTAGAGAGACAGCCCTCTTGGGGCCACAGTTGGTTCAAGAGGCTACCGAGAAGGTCAAGTTGATTCGTCGGCGTTTGTTGTCGGCTCGAGTCGGCGAAATCTTATGCGGATCAGCGGCGGCGACCTTTGGAGTTTTCTGTTGGTGATCATGTGTTTCTTCGTGTCTCTCCACGCCGTGGACATCGACGGTTTGGGCGAGGTTCCAAGCTATCTCCGCGGTTTATTGGCCCTTTTGAGATTCTGGATCGTGTAGGGCCTCGTAGCCTACCGGTTAGCGTTACCACCGCGGCCGAGTCGAGTGCACAACGTGTTTCACGTGTCCCGCTTGAGGAAGTATCACCCGACCCCACTCATGTGATTGATTGGGGGACGTTGGACATTGAGGATGACATGTCCGTCATTGAGGCCCCTATTCGTATCCTCGATCGGCAAGAGAAACTTTTGCGTGGTCGTGCTTATTCCTTTGGTTCGCGTCTTGTGGCAGCACCGTGGCATTGAGGAGGAGACATGGGAACGGGAGTCCGTGATGCGGGAGCAGCACCCGGACTTGTTCGAGGACGAACAATCTTAAGCGTGGGAGGTGGCTGTTGGCCAAGGGATAGTGATGTTTCCTTGTGATGTGTTTTCTTGTATTAGTTGATGTATTTGTATTGTCTTTTAAAGACATGTGTTCTTATTTGTGATGTGCTTTGAAATGTGTATTCGTGCCATGTGAACATGTGTTTCGTGCATTATTGTGGTTATGGATTATGGTGGTACTGTTATGTCTTGTTGTCTTGTGTGTGGTGTATGACCCATTTGGGTGTGGTGGCTTGCCGGGTGGCAAATGGGTAGTTTGTGGTTGTTTTCCTCGGATGTCATTTCTTTTCGAGGACGAAAAGTCTTAAGGGGGAGAGGATGTAAGGACCCGTACCTTGAGTTAGTCGGCTTTGCCTCCCGAGTAGAGTTTTTCTAGATTTTGACCTAGTAGTTGGACTCCAATGAATTCACGTGCAAAAGGAAATATGCTTGAATGATGTCCTCTATCTACCACGAAGTTTCAGACCAAATGGACATGTATGTGAGGTGCACGTGATATGGGTCCAATTCACGTGCAGTGTAATTGTCTTCCAAATGATGCAAGGAGGCTAGGGTGAAGTTTGAAAGCATTTGGAGTTCATATGGAGTTGCACGTGAATTGGGAATTCACGTGCAAATTGGCGTGCAGCATATTTTTACATGGGTCCCTTGGTTTTGGCATTCTAAGGAACTTTCTCCAAAGGACCATGTTGAAATTCTGAATATTTTGGTGTGTATGGATGCGGAAAGGTTGTAGCTTGTGTAATCAAAACTACGTCGTTTTGATCCTGGGTTTACTTAATCAAAACTACGTCGTTTTGATGTGGATGGTGTCTATATAGGAGGGCTTGAGTTTGAGTTTAGGGTTTGGTGTTCCTTTGCTGCACTGCTGCCCAGAGAGAGAGAGAGCTAGAGAGAGAGAGGGAAGGGGAGTTCCTGATTGCTGCCGGAGCATCTTGCGTGGGGAGGACGCGTTTGGCGCGGGAGCAAGGAAGAGCCGCTTTAAGGTAGGGGTTCTGTTCTCCTTAAGTCCTTCTCTGTCCTAGGGTTCCGGGGCGATTTCTGGTTATAACTCGTTATATATAATATGTAATCCATATAGGTGTGATCTCCTATATGGATGTTGGCCTTCGATGGCGTTTTGATGTGATTCTATGGAATACATGCTATATGTTTGATGAAATGCCTGTGTGAGTATTCTTGTGTGTATATGCCTGCCAAGTGTTTGAAATTATGCCCGTGAGGCCGTGCATGTTATGTCTTTTGAGGTAAAACCTGTGAGGCCGTGCATGTTATGTGTTTGAGGTAAAGCCTGTGAGGCCGTGCATGTTATGTGCTTGCGAAATGCCCGTGAGGCCACGCACGTCGGTGTGTTAGATTATGTCCGTGTGGCCGGGTTTATGAGCTTGTGGATATATGCATGCTAAGTGTTCGATGTTATTCCCGTGTGACTAAGCATACTAAGTGTTTGATGTTATGCCCGTATGGCCATGTGTCTTGCGTGTTTGCTTGTACACCCGGTGGCCGTGGAAGCCCGGGACTGTTTTGGAACCCTGGTGGAAGCCCGGGACTGTTTTGTGGAACCCGGTGGCCGTGGAAGCCCGGGACCGCTTTTGTGGAACCCGGTGGCGTGGAAGCCCGGGAGTGTTTATGTACCAGCCCATGTATGATTGTGTTTCTTCGTCATGGCCCGTAACTATATCCGGTGGAATAATTGTATCACGACCAGCACTTGTACACAAGGCATGTAGATATCAGTGCATGGGATGGGTTGGGGAGACATGATCCCTACGAGCCGTGGTTGCTCACCCCTCCTACCATGTTGTTTTCTTTTCAGGAACCTACAAGGCGTTGGTGGGACCCCAAGGTGGAAGACCTTATTTATTTAATTTGTTTATGTTATTTTTATTATGAGAATCGATGTAACCCCGGTGGGGAAAGGATTTTGTTGTAATAAAGCTGGATTGGATTGCTTTTAATGAATATTACTTTCTTGAATGTTGTGGATGTTTAAAATGTTAAATTCTTGTTTTGTATCCTACCCTTTGCCCTCCGTGTGGGTAAAAGGGAGTCACACGCACGGTTTCCTCGGGTTGAAATCCGGGGCGTGACGATCGTCCCCAAATTCACTGTTTCTCCTGGGTCTTCACTTGGAATGGATAAGCGATTGTCCCTTTCCAATAGGCGTATGATCTCTCCCGGTAGCTCGGGTGTCTCCTCTGCCTCATTCTCATCAGCTTCAAACACTGGCTGCTCCCAGTTTGGACTTTGGTCAAACCTTAGGCATCTCATTTCGCTTTCGCATATGATGTTTACATTGACATTGTGATACCTGCTTATAAGAGAATTACAAGTTGGTAACCAAATATGATATGCACATGTTATGAATGGAATGTACTGTGAAAAATTTGAAGAAAAGTACATTTTATTGAAAAGCTTTTGATAAAAACAAATTTTCACCGCTTCAAAGGACATTAAAATAGAATACATTAAATCCTAATGACCCCGTAAGCATTACATTATGGGGAGGTCCAGGCTAGTCCAATTGTTCAATGGCTGGTTGGGATCCTCTCGCACTAACTGAACCATCTCACTTGGTGCATGCTCATTTGTGTCCAATACAGCTACAGTCCCCATCTCGGGCTCAGGTTAGCTCTTATAGATAAACCCTCCAGTCCGAAATGTAATATTTAAGGGGGGGAAGCTTCTCCTTTCTTCTTGTACTGGCCTTTTCTGCAATCTTGCCATTCTAACTTCCCTCTTCTTGATAGCTTCCCTCTGTCTGTCAGCTTATGTAGGGACGTAGCCTAGCCCAAACTTTCGGTATTTTCTCGGATGGTCAATGGTTTCTGGATTCCTTGAGCCTTTGGGCCTAATCCTTGCCCTGGTTTGTACCCTTGCTTGATCATGGTGGTTGCAACCATCTTTGATGCCTTCGAGAGATGATAGCTTGGTACAGAAGTGATGTTCACGACCTCAAAGGATCGATAGGAACATTCCGGTACATCCTCGTTGTTTTCAATATATGGGACAGATGCAGGTTTGGTGACGAGGAAACTTGTTTCTCCGGAGACACAAATGAGCTGGTCTCCCATCACAAATTTCATTTTTTGATGAAGGCTAGAGGGCACTGCTCCCGCCATGTGGATCCAGGGTCTTCCCAACAAACAGCTATAATATGGTGCAATGTCCAGCACCTGAAATTCCATCGTAAAAGTAGTTGGCCCAATCATGAGTGGAATATCCAGAGTTCCCACCACGTCACGCTTTCCTCCATCGAATGCCCATACCTTCATCGTACAGGGACGCATATAGGATGCGTCGATTGGAAGTTGCTGCAGTATATGCAAGGGCACAATGTTCAAGGCAGAGCTGTTGTCAATGAGTACACGGGCTATGGTGTGCTCCTTGCATTTGACCGTGATGTGCAAAGCTTTTATATGTCCCTTCCCTTCCTGGGGTAGCTCGTCATCTCCAAAAATGATGACGTTGTTCATAATGAGGTTACTAGTGAGTCCATCCACATTTGCCACCGGGATGGTTGGAGGAACATAGGCTTGGCTTAGAACCTTCATTAGTGCTTCCCGGTGAGGTTGGGAATCCATCATTAATGAGAGCAATGAGATATGAGCTGGTTGTCGACTTAGCTGGTCCACAATGTTATACTCGCTCTGCTTCATGAGTTTCAGAAATTCTATGGTTTCCTCTTCAGTGACTGGTGTTCCTTTCTTTGTTACCTCCAGTGTTGGCTCAATGTCTTGTTCGACAACCTTTTCTTTCCTTGCTTTGTCCACCATATCAGGAGCATAAGCCCGACTGCTCGTGGTCTTCTTTTCTGCTGCGGTGGCTCCCTGAACTACCTCACAGTTATAGTTCCATGGGACTGCATTATCCGTCTTGTAGGGGAAAGGGGCAGGAACCCGTATGATGAGAGGTGTAATTCCATGAGGCAGTAGTGGGATTTTTAGAGTCTTAACATTCAAGACAAGGGGGGTTGGCACCCATGACGGTTTGTATGACATGTCTCCTTGGAGCATGTGGCTTTGACTATCTATCTCTTCCTTGGAGAATTCGATCATCCTTTGGTCCATGAGTTTTTGCACCACCTCGGAAAACTCACTACATTCTGCGATGTCATGTCCCCGCGACATCTTGTGATAAGGGCATTGTTTTTCCCCATCTGTTCCTTTTCCTGCCTCTGGCGTGTCTTTAGCAAGTATATAGCCATGTTCCCGGTAACAGAGTAAACAAATATGTTTTCTCCATTTGTACTTGGGAGACCCTTTCCAGCCGTCCTTCATTCTCGATACTAGCAACATTATTGGAGTGTTTTGGGAGGGGATTGCTGTTCACATCTGGCGTCCCAGTTAGTGCAGAAAAGTCTAGCCACTTTGCATCCTTCAATGCCTGAACCTTCCTCTTGAATGTTATACAATTTTCAATATCATGTCCACCTCCACCTGCATGATATTCACATCTGGCATCTGGCTTATACCAGGCCGGGGGAGGAGTCTTTATTTCTCCCAAGGGTATAGGGGTTACCATCCTTGCCTCAAAGAGCTTGGGGTATAATTCTGCATAAGTCATTGGAATTGGGTCAAACTCTTGTCGTGGTCGACGAGAAGCCTGATTCGCTCCTGCTTACTGGGTCTGGGCCCTCGGTTGCCCCTGTCCTTGGAATGAGGCCCTTGGTCCTTCCTAAGTTGCTGGCCTTGGTTGCTCTGGGTATGGCGCTCTCGGTTGAAATGAGTTAGGTACCATTGAATATGGAAATGGGACCCCTCCTTGCGGCAAGTATGGCATGAATTGAGGAGGTGGAGTAGGTGCAGCATAAGTAGCTACCGGTGACCCTCTGTAGCACCCTGGTGCTTGGTAGAATGTGGGTTGCATTGACTGGTGCGCTTGGTATACCAGGTTGCTCTCATTTTCCTTCTTCTTTGCTAGTGGTTGAAACCGTTTTGATGCCTCAGCCACATCACCCTTTAGCTTTCCTCCTTTAATTTCACTTTCTACACGTTCACCGAATGCAACCAAGTCTGCAAAGCTGTTGGAGATGTTACCTATCAACTTCTCATAGTATACGCCTTTTAGTGTGTTGATAAAAAGAGCGGTGAGTTCTCTTTCGGTAAGAGGAGGTTAGACCTCCACAGCGGCCTCTCTCCATCTTTGTGCATAATCTTTGAAATTCTCCTCGGATCCCTTTTCCATGGACTGCAGGGTTAGTAGAGATGGCAATGGGGCGGGGCGGGGCGGGTTTTGGGTTGCCCCGTCCCCATCCCCGATAACGAAATTCCGCCCCATCCCCGCCCCATGCCCCGGCGGGTAATAAATTTTCCGCCGCATCCCCGCCCCATCGGAGCACGGGGTAGGGCGGGGATTCCCCGCCAACAAGCACCCAGTCCAGCACAGCACAAGCCCACACGCTAAAGCCGCGCGCCCCAGCTAACCCCCCAACCATGCCCGCATGCACAGCAGCAGCCGCCCGCCCCAGCTAACCCCCCACCCACGCCCATCAGCAGCCCACCCCCCTCAGCCCGAAAATCAAGCAAAATAAATTGCTTGCACTAAGTTTCGAACCCAGGACCTCCTGTTTAGATGTGCTGCTACCAAACCATTAGGCTAACTCTATTTTATTGTTTAAATTTATGTAAATGATATATATACTTGTCATATCACTTATAATTACTAATAATAGTAAAAATAATAACTTTAATTATTAATATTGTTAATTATAATACTAATAATAATATTAATAAAAAGTACATACTTTATTTTAAAAAATAATAATTATAAAGTGTATATATATATATATATATTTGTATTATAATAGAAACTAAATACACTATTACTATTTTGATATAAAATACAAACTAATTATATTCAAATTTAGTTTTAAATTTATTAATAAGTTGATCCAATCAAATATTATTTGATTGAAAATATATTAATATTTAAACTAATAATATCATTTACATATTTTATTACTTTTAATTTAAATATTAAATACATACTATCAAAAGTTGAAATCACTCTCACAATGCATGACTCATATCATGAATAAAATAATTTGTGGATGGACATTAATTAGATTCAAATTTAGTTTTAAAAATATTAATATGTTGATTTAATAGTAAATAATCTAATTAAATATTATTTAGTCGAATAATTATAATATTACTTATGTCATACGTAATATGTTAGTTCATACTAATAATTATAAGATTACTTTGTATTTTATACTAAATATAATATTATTTATATGTCACATTTAAAGTATATACACTAATTATGTAAACATAGTAACAATAATCATCTATGACATATATACTTATCAACAAACTCTCTGACATTAATTATTAGATTTTAGATACTCAACAATTATCATCTTACTTATGTTATATATGATATATATAGTTGTATAATTGTCACTATATATATGCATTTATAAATTATAATCAATAAGTAATAACTTGAATACCGAGTAGTAATAATTTAAATAATGCAATTATCATTGGTAATAAATGATAACACATTAGTGAAAACCTAATTAATATAATTATATAACATAGTTATCATATTATTTTTGTTATAAGTAATACAATATTATGAAAAGTCATGTTTCTCAAACTTGTTTTCCTTAATGTAATAAAAGCTTGTTTTTGTTATAAGTAATACAATAATATGATTATTTTTGGATAACACTAATTATTGAGTGTAAGTGTATATATATTCTTTGGTATGATAAGTATATCTATACTATTATAATTATAATTAATATTATTAGTTAATTAAACAATAATAACGAGTTTGATATACTAAAAAATACATGGTGAGAGTGAGTTTTGTCTTTTGATAGTATATATTCAATATTTGGGTTAAAAGCTTAAGTAATAAATCATGTAAATGATATTACAAGTTCATATATAAATGTATTTATCGATCAAATAATACTTTGATTATTTCGATTTAAATCAACATATTAATAATTTTAAAACTAAATTTCAATCAAATTAATATTACTAGTATCCTAATTTATTTTATGCGTGCTATGAGTCATACACGGTGAGATTAAATTTTGAGTTTTTTAACATTTGATACTATGTAATTCATATTTGAATTAAAAATAATAAAATATGTAAATGATATTAGTAATTTAAATATTAATATATTTTCAATCAAATAATATTTGATTGGATCATCTAATCATAAATCAACTTATTAATAAATTTAAAATTAAATTTAAATCTAATTAATTTGTATTTTATATTAAAATACAAATAGTACATTTAGTTTTTATTATAATACAAATATTTATATTTTGTAATTACTTTTTTAAAAATAAAGTATGCACTCTTTATTAATATTAATATTATTATTATTATTATTATTATTTATATGTAATATGATAAGTATATATATCATTTACATAAATTTAAATAACAAAATAGAGTTAGCCTAGTGGTTTGACAGCTGCACATACAAGGGGGAGGTCTTGGGTTCAAAACTCAGTGGAAGCATTATATTTTGCTTAATTTTCGGGCAAGCTGGGCGGGTTGGGCGCGCATGGGCGGACCGGGAGGCTGGCTGGGGCGCACGGGCGTGGGTGCAGCCCTGGCTGGGTCGAGTGTGGGCGGTCGCAGCGGGCGGGGGTGCACGGGCGTGTGCCGGTGAGCGTGGGCGCGGGCGGGCACATGGGGGATGGTTGGGTCATAACGGGTAATACCCGTGGGTCGGGGATTTATCCCAGGGCGGGGCGGGTATGGGGCGGGTCGGGGCGGGTACGGGTTAAATTGCCATCCCTAAGGGTTAGTCGATCCAACGCCAGCTCGGTGACATGTTTGTACTGTGCCAACAAGGAAGTAGCTAATTCTTTCCATGTCTTGATGCGGTTTCCATTTAGTTGAAAGTACCAGCGAAGGGATGCCCCAGTTAGGCTTTCCTAGAAACAATGCATGAGGAGCTTGTCTTCACCAGCATAAGCAGCCATCTTTTGACAATACATGGCCAGATGTGTCTTCGGACATTGGGTCCCGTTGAACTTTTCAAACTCTGGCATTTTGAATTTTGGTGGCAGCACCACTCCCAGCACTAAGCATAAGTCTTGTGGGCTGGTCATGCTATAGCTATCGATGCCTTCTACAGCTTTCAATCTTTCCTCCAGTCGTCTTAGGGCAGGGGACTCAATGTCCTCCTTCGGGGCTGGAGACCCTATTACCTCCATTGCATGTCCCGATGCGGGCATAGTGAAATGAGTTTGATTTGGAGTTGGGGGCTGTGCCATAGTAGGATAATAGGTGGGTGCTTGGCTTGGAGCTAGATTGGGCGGTTGAACTGCTTCCTGCCCCTGCTCTTGATGGTGATTGGTAGTTCCCCCTGTCGGGGTTCTTCTTGCCGGGATTCTTTCTCTTTCTTCAGTCAGCTTGGTAAGCATATCCATCATCAAAGCCATTTGCCCCTGCAGGGCTTGTTGTGATTGTTCCAACTCCATGAGTCTGTTCTCTGCCTCGTCTGCCATTGGTTGTGGCTGTGATACTTGATTGCGGCGAGATCTGAGATTGTAAGAGTGCGCAATCCTGGAAAAAGTCTGCTACCCACTTGGGTACAAGGAGATTTTATTTAATGTTTTTTTTCATCTGCTATGCATGTATGCATGAATGTATATGTGGAGGGTTAGAAAAACAAACAACTTTGTTACAAATAAAACATACAATACAAACATTCAATGCTGAAATGCCATGTAAAATGAAAGCTATCGCTACATGATCTTAAGGCATTCTTCCAGTCATCTCCTAAGTAGCACGGCGCCTCTCCAGTCATAGGGTTAAGGCCTGACAGGAATTGAAAAGGCATCTAGGGCCTAATAGGAAATTGAAAAGGCATCTAAGGTCTGACAGAAAGGGAAAAGGCATCCAAGGCCTGACAGGAATTGAAAAGGCATTTAGGGCCTAACAAGAAATTGAAAAGGCATCCAAGGCCTGACAAGAATACATGATTGTTGAAGAGGACATATGGGCTTCCTCTACGAGTTCACTCAAGGGGATCACTCTACGAGGTTACCCTAAAAGGGAGGAAGTTTGTTCGAATGTCAAAAAGGAGCTTTTAGAGCTTAGGGAAATTGCAAAGACAGGAAGCTAGTAGAGCTTGATGAGAAGTTTGCTGCGAAAGAGTTCCTGGGATCTTCAGAGGTGCTGACGTTCCTGAAATTGCAGAAGGTCGAACATATGCCAATGATGCATGGAATGCAATGTGGTGTATGCAAGAATGCAAGGTAAAATGTACTTCGAATGACCCAATATGGGCTGGGGGTTCATCTCCATGCTGCTGGAGATTTTGGCTGACATTTGACTTGTTGGGGAGCTCTTTTCTCTCTGGATGGGGAGTTTTTTTTGTTGGGGAACTCCCCCTTTTTTGTGGATGAAGGGCCTGTTTGATTTAGCTGTGCCGCGTCGAGGAGCTTGACTTGGCAGCTTCACTGGGGATATTGATATTCTGGGGAGACATTAGTACTCTGGGTTGAGGAACTTGACTTGTTTGGGGATTTTGAGCTTGACCCTACCCATAAGGCAATGCCAAAAGAGCCTACTGGGGATTTAAGTGTTGGGTCTCTAACGTCCCATAGATCAATCCCACATCGGTTAGGGCGAACATTGAGGTCGTCCTAATGAGGAGGCTCATGTGCACCTTGTCACAACGCGTTTTAACGGGTCGCGGCCCATTAGAAACAAATCCGTGCGGGCTGCGGCCCATGGGTGGGTGCGCGAGTGCCAAAGCGGACAATATTGTGATAGCGAGTGCCCTGGCCGAGGTCCATCAAGTGGTATCAGAGCCGGGTCCTCTAGACCGATGGTGGGATTGGGGGGGAGACTGTTGGGTCTCTAACGTCCCATAGATCAATCCCACATCGGTTAGGGCGAACATTGAGGTCGTCCTAATGAGGAGGCTCATGTGCACCTTGTCACAACGCGTTTTAACGGGTCGCGGCCCGTTAGAAACAAATCCGTGCAGCTGCGGCCCATGGGTGGGTGCGCGAGTGCCAAAGCGGACAATATTGTGATAGTGAGTGCCCTGGCCGAGGTCCATCATTAAGATATTCTACTTAAATGTGAAATGAAGATGATAAAATATGATTAGGGATATAAAACGGGATTTTGCTGGTTTGATTCCACAAAACATATTTATATCATAAAAAGTGCCCTATTGTTATAAACTGATAAACAAAATTACAAGTCTTTAAAAAGCATAATATACAAATTTGATTCGAGCGTGCCTTAGGTTTGACCAGGTCTTCCACCGTTTGTAGCTACTGTCTTTAGGTGACGTTGTTTCCACTATTTGCAAAGGACTCTGTTTTAGGTGGTCCTGATCCTTGGATTCTAACTGCTTTCACCCTTCAGGATTTGTCGTTGGCTTTGTATTTTACCCTTAGTGCCCTTTTGGGTTTTCACCAAGTCCGCCTTTGTTTGCTTCTTTGTCTTTTGTTGGAGCTTTGTATTTTACCCTTGGTGCCCTTTCGGATTTTCACCAAGTCCGCTCATTGCAGGGATGAGAATCTTGTTGAGAGGTATGAGAGTTAAGCATAGAACTTTTTCACTGCATCGCTATTCACTGGGTTAGGGAGCTCATCACCATCCATTCTGGCAAGGATTAAGGCACCTCCTGAGAATGGTTTCTTCACCACATATGGGCCTTCATAATTGGGAGTCCACTTGCCTCTATGGTCATGTTGAATTGGTAAAATCTTCTTGAGGACGAGGTCACCCGCTTGAAAGCTTCTGGGCTTCACCTTTTTATTGTAGTTGTTCATCATTCTCTATTGATATAAGTGTCCTCTGTAAACAGCTGCCAGGCGTTTGCCTTCGATTAAGTTCAGCTGCTCATAACGACTTTGGGCCCATTCTGCTTCTTCTAGCTGAGTATCCTTGAGTACTCGGAGGGAAGGTATCTCCACTTCGACAGGTAGAACTGCTTCCATGTCGTAGACCAAAGAAAACGGAGTTGCCCCAGTTGATGTTCGCACTGAGGTACGATAACCATGCAAAGCATATAGTAGCATCTCATGCCAATCTTTGTATGTCTCAGTCATCTTTCTGATAATGTTCTTGATGTTCTTATTGGCTGCTTCAACTGTTCCATTCATTTTGGGGCGATAGGCAGTTGAGTTGCGGTGTTGGATTTTGTATGTTTCGCACAACTTACCCATCATCCGACTGTTCAGATTGGCGGTATTGTCGGTTATGATCTTCTCAGAAAGCCCGTATCGACATATAATGTTGTTCCGTAGAAATTTGAGCACCACAGCTTGTGTAACATTAGCATATGACGCTGCTTCTACCTACTTGGTAAAATAATCGATGGCCACCAAAATGAAACGATGACCATTAGATGCTTTCGGTGATATCGGTCCGATCACATCGATGCCCCAAAGCGAAAACGGCCACGGGGAAACCATCACATGCAGTCTGGATGGCAGTACGTGGATTTTATCGCCATAAATTTGACACTTGAGGCATTTGCGCACATATTCAATGCAATCCTTTTCCATGGTGGCCCAATAATAGCCCATTCGCATGATTTGTCTTGTAAATGCATGTCCATTTGCGTGTGAACCGCATTCTCCTTCATGCACTTCTTTCATTATCTATTTCAACTCTTCTTTTGCCAAGCACCGTAGTAACACCATGTCATGATTTTGCTTATATAAGATGGGACCATCAAGGTAATAATTGGATGTTGACCTTCGAATATTTCTTTTATCAGACTCAGAGGCCTCGGCTGGGTATTCTTACTTGAGCAAATACTGTTTGAAGTCATCAAACCAAGGCTTTTCTTCAGTATTTCCTTCAACGACCATGCAATGTGCAGGAGTATCTTGTATACGGATATTGAAAGACTGGACTTCCAACATTGTGTCTAGCCGAAGGAGGGAGGCTAGAGTAGCCAGCGCATCAGGAATCTGATTGTATTCCCTGGGCATATGCTCAAACGTGATGTCTTCAAATTGCTCGTCTAACTCTGTAACATGCTTCCGATATGGGATTAGTTTGTGGTTTCGAGTCTCCCATTCACCCCTTACTTGAAAAATGACGAGTGCCAAATCACCAAACACTTGTAATTTTTTGATTCCTTTGTTAATTGCTTCTTGAAGTCCCATCACACAGGCCTCATATTCTGCTACATTGTTGGTGCAAGGGAAGGTTAACTTGGCCGCAATCGGGAAGTGTTCACCTTTTGGAGATATCAGAATGGCTCCAATGCCGTGCCCCAAGAGGCTGGAGGCTCCATCAAACCACATCGTCCATATGTCTGATACTTCTGCCGTGAGAATGTTGATGTGCTCATCTAGAAATCCAACAGTCATAGGCTCGTAATCTTCTAGTGCTCTGTCTGCCAAGTAATCAGCTATTGCACTCCCTTTGATGGCTTTTTGAGGCACATAGATGATATCATATTTCGATAGGACCAATTGCCATTTGGCAATTCTCCCAGAGATGGATGGCTTTTCCAAGAGATATTTGAGTGGATCATGCCTCGAAATCAGCCATGTGGTATGATAAAAAGTGTATTGCCTCAATCGTCTTGTTATCTAAACAAGGGCACAACATGTCTTTTCCAATGGTGTGTAATTCTCTTCATTGATAGTGAACTTCTTGCTCAGATAATAAATGGCCTGCTCTTTTTTGCCTATAGAATCATGTTGCCCCAAGACACAACCCATTGATGACTCTTGTACAATCAGGTATAAGATTAAAGGTCTGTCTGGTACTAGTGGGACCAAAACAGGTGGATTGGACAGATATTGCTTGATCCTGTCAAAAGCTTTTTGACACTCGTCATTCCAAATTTCAGGGTTATTCTTCCTTAACGTCTTGAAGATGGGTTCACATTTGGCCGTCAATTGTGAAATGAATCGAACAATGTAATTTAATCTCCCGGGGAATCCTCTAACCTCCTTGATGGTTCGGGGTAGGGGCATCTCTTGGATAGCTCGAACTTTATCTGGATCGATCTCCACTCCTTTTTGGCTCACAATGAAACCTAACAGTTTTCCCGACATGGCTCCAAAAGTGCATTTTTCGGGGTTCAATTTCAACTGATATTTTCATAGCCTGTCGAAGAGCTTACGGAGTACTTCAATGTGATCTTCAATGCTTCGTGATTTGGCTATCATATCATCCACATATACTTCGACCTCTTTATGCATCATGTCGTGGAATAGGGTCACCATGGCTCGCTGATAGGTTGCCCCTGCATTCTTCAAACCAAAAGGTATCACATTATAACAGAATATGCCCCAAAGTGTTGTAAACGTGGTTCTCTCCTTGTGTTCGGGGGCCATAGGAATCGGTTTGTAACCCGAGAAGCCATCTATGAATGAGAATAGAGCATGCTTTGTTGTGTTATCCACTAGGGTATCAATATGAAGAAGTGGGAAGTTGTCTTTCGGGCTAGCCCAGTTCAGATCTCTATAATCGACTCACATGCGCACTTTGCCTCTCGATACTGGTACAACATTGGCCATCCATACTGGATAATGGGAGACACTTAGAAACCCTGCGTCCCATTATTTTTTGACTTCTTCTTTAATCTTCATCAGCATCTCCAGTCTCATTCTTCGCAATTTCTGGTGTACTGGCTTGCACTCTGGCTTCACTAGTATGTGATGTTATACTATGTCTGTGTCTAATCCTGGCATATCTTGATAGGACCATGCAAAAACATCTATGTAGCTCCTTAACAGCTCGATTAACTGTTTTTTGATGTCAACAACTATCAAAGACCCTATCCTTAATTCTCTTGCTTCGGCTATCGTCCCCAAATTCACCATTTCTACTGGGTCTTCACTTCGAATGGATAAGCGATCATCCCTTTCCAATAGGCGTATGATCTCTCCCGGTAGCTCGGATGTCTCCTCTACCTCATTCTCGTCAGCTTCAAACACTGGCTGCTCCCAGTTTGGACTTTGGCAAAACCTTAGGCATCTTGTTTCGCTTTCGCATACTATGTTTTCATTAACATTGTGATACCTGCTTATAAGAGAATGACAAGTTGGTAACCAAATATGATATGCATATGTCATGAATGGAATGCACCATGAAATATTTGGAAAAAGGTTCATTTTATTGGAAAGCTTTTAGCAAAAACAAATGTTCACCGCTTCAAAGACGTTAAAATAGAATACATTAAATCCCAGTGACCCCATAAGCATTACATTATGGGGAGGTCCAGGCTGGTCCAATTTTTCAATGGCTAGTTGGGATCCTCTCGCACCAACTAAACCATCTCGCTTGGTACATGCTTGTCTGTGTCCAGTGCAGCCACAATCCCAGTTTTAGTTTCGGCTTGGCTTTTGTGGATAAACCCCCCGCTCTGAAAAGTATCATGTAAAGGGGGAAGCTCCTCCTTTCTTCTTGTACTGGTCTTTTATGCAACCTTGCCATTCTGATTTCCCTCCTCCTGGTAGCTTCCCTCTGTCTGTCAGCTTTTGTAGGGACGTAGCCTAGCCCAAACTTCTCGGTATTTTCTCGGATGGTCAATGGTTTATGGATTCCTTGAGCTCTTGGGCCTAATCCTTGCCCTGGTTTGTAGCCCTGTTTGATCATGGTGGCTGCGACCATTCTTGCAGCCTTCGAGAGATAATGTATTGGGGCAGAAGTTACATTCACCATCTCGAATGCCCGATGAGAGCATTCTGGTATATCTTCGTTATTCTCAACATAAAGAACCGATGCTGGCTTGGTGACTAGGAAACTTGTTTCCCCAGAGATGCTAATGAGCTGATCTCCCATTGCAAATTTCATCTTTTGGTAGAGGCTTGACGGCACTGCTCTGGCCATGTGGATCCAAGGTCTTCCCAACAAACATCTATAGTAGGGTGTAATGTCCATCACCTGAAATTCCACCGTAAAAGTCACTGGCCCAATTAGGATTGGAATGTCCAGAGTTCCCACCACATCACATTTGCCTCCATCGAATGCTCATACCTTCATTGTATAAGGGCGCATATAGGATGCATCGACTGGCAGTTGTTGCAGTATATGTATGGGCATAATTTTCAAGGCAGAGCCATTATCGATAAGTACTCGAGCTATGGTGTGCTCCTTACATTTGACTGTGATGTGCAGAGCCTTTATATGCCCCTTTCCTTCCTGGGGCAGCTCGTCATCTCCAAAGCTGATGACGTTGTTCATAATGAGATTACTAGTGAGTCCGTCCACATTCGCCACCGGGATGGTTGGAGGAACATAGGTTTGGCTTCATGAATGCTTCCCAGTGAGGTTGGGAATCCATCATTAATGAGAGCAATGAGATGCAAGCCGGTTGTCGACTCAGCTGGTCCACAATGTTATACTCGCTCTGCTTCATGAGTTTCAAAAATTCTATTGTCTCTTTTTCAGTGACTGGTGTTCCTTTCTTTGTCACCTCTAGTGTTGGCTCAATGTCTGGTTCCGCGGCTTTTTCTTTCATTGCTTTGTCAACCATATCAGGAGCATAAGCATGACCACTCCAGGTTTTCTTTTCTGCTGCGGTGGCTCCCTGAATTATCTCACAGTTGTAGTTCCATGGGACCGCATTATCTGTCTTGTAGGGGAAAGGGGCAGGGACACGTATGGTGAGAGGTGTAATTCCATGAGGCAATAGTGGGATTTCTGGAGTCTTAACATTCAAGACAAGGGAGGTTGGCACCCACAATGGTTTGTATGACATGTCTCCTTGGATCATGTGGCTTTGACTGTTTGTCTCTTCCCTGGAGAATTCGATCATCCTTTGGTCCATGAGTTTTTGCACCACCTCGAAAAACTCATTACATTCTACGATGTCATGTCCCCACGACATCTTGTGATAAGGACATTGTTTTTCCCCATCTGTTCCCTTTCCTGCCTCTGGCGTGTCTTTAGCAAGTATATAGCCATGTTCATATAGCAGGGTAAACAAATATGTTTTCTCTATTTGTACTTAGGAGACCTTCTCCAGCCGTCCTTCATTCTCGATACTGGCAACATTGTTAGAGTGTTCTGGGAGAGGATTGCTATTCACATTTGGCGTCCCGGCCAGTGCAGAAAAGTCTAGCCACTTCGCATCCTTCAATGCCTGAACCTTCCTTTTGAATGTTATACAATTTTCGATATCATGTCCAGCTCCACCTGCATGATATTCACATCTGGCATCTGGCTTGTACCAGGCCGAGGGAGGAGTCTTTATTTCTCCCAAGGGTATAGGGGTTACCATCCTTGCCTCTAGGACCTTGGGGTATAATTCCGCATAAGTCATTGGAATTGGGTCAAACTCTTATCGTGGTCGACGAGAAGCCTGATTCGCTCCTGCTTGCTGGGTATGGGCCCTCGGTTGCCCCTATCCTTGGACTGAGGCTCCTGGTCCTTCCTGAGTTGCTGGCCTTAGTTGCTCTGGGTATGGCGCTCTCAGTTGAAATGAGTTAGGTACCATTGAATATGGAAATGGAACCCCTCCTTGCGGCAAGTATGGCATGAATTGGGGAGGTGGTGCAGGTGCAGCATAGGCAGCTACCAGTGACCCTCTGTAGCACCTTGGTGCTTGGTAGAATGTTGGTTGTATCGGCGGGTGTGATGGGTATACCAGGTTGATCTCATTTTCCTTCTTCTTTGCTGGTGGTTGAAACCTCTTTGATGCCTCATCCACATCACCCTTTAACTTTCCACCTTTAATTCCACTTTCTACACGTTCGCCGGATGCGACCAAGTCTGCAAAGCTGCTGGAGACGTTGCCGATCAATTTCTCGTAGTATACGCCTTTAAGTGTGTTAATGAATAGAGTGGTGAGTTCTCTTTCTGTAAGAGGAGGTTGGACCTCCACAGCAGTCTCTCTCCATCTTCGTGTATAATTTTTGAAATTCTCCTCGGATCCATTTTCCATGGACTACAGGGTTAGTCGATCCAGTGCCAGCTCGGTGACATGTTTGTATTGTGCCAAGAAGGAAGTAGCTAATTCTTTCCATGTCTTGATGCGGTTTCCATTTAGTTGAAAGTACCAGCAAAGGGATGCCCCAGTTAGGCTTTCCTGGAAACAATGCATGAGGGGCTTGTCTTCACCAGCATAAGCAGCCATCTTTTGACAATACATGGCTAGATGTGCCTTCGGACATCAGGTCCCGTTGAACTTCTCAAACTCTAGCATTTTGAATTTTGGTGGCAGCACCACTCTTGGCACTAAGCATAAGTCTTGTGGGCTAGTCATGCCATAGCTATCAATGCCTTCCACGACTTTCAATCTTTCCTCCAGTCGTCTTAAAGCAGGGGACTCAATGTCCTCCTTCGGGGCTGGAGACCCCATTACCTCCATTGCATGTCCCGATGCGGGCATAGTGAAGTGAGTTTGATTTGGAGTTGGGGGTTGTGCCATAACAGGATGATAGGTGGGTGCTTGGCTTGGAGTCAGATTGGGCGGTTGAACTGCTTCCTGCCCCAGCTCTTGATGGTGATTGGTAGTTCCCCCTGTCGGGGTTCCTTTTACCGGGATTCTTTCTCTTTCTTCAGTCATCTTGGTGAGCATATCCATCATCAAAGCCATTTGCCCCTGCAGGGCTTATTGTGATTGTTCTAAACCCATGAGTCTATTCTCTGCTTTCTCTGCCATTGGTTGTGGCTGTGATACCTGATTGCGGCGAGATCTAAGATTGTAGGAGTGCGCAATCCTGGAAAAAGTCTGCTACCCACCTAGGTATAAGGGAATTTTTATTTGATTTTTTTTCATCTGATATGCATGTATACATGAATGTATATATGGAGGGTTAGAAAAACAAACAAATTTATTGCATACAAAACACATAATACAAACACACAATACAAACATACAATGCTGAAATGCCATGTAACATGAAAGCTATCGCTACATGATCTTAAGGCACTCTTCCAGTTATCTCCTAAGTAGCACGGCGCCTCTTCCTCTAGGGTGGTCGCTCACCTGCTTCCTCCCTCTGATTTAATATGGTCTTTACTTGTTTTTCCCTCAGCTACAACCTCTGAAGAGTTCCTTCTAAAGATGCTTCTAGCCTTTGGACCTACTGCCTTAGAGTCTGATTCTCCTGGAGGATAGCCTTCACGTCTGAAGTTAGTTGTGGCTTGTGTTGTGCCCTCCAAGATATGTATGCGGGATAAATACCAGGTTTTGGACTGTTGGGTTGGATCTTGTGTGGGGTGGACCATGCCTGATACATCATTTGGCCTTTCTCTGCGAGCATGGTTCTGCTGTAAATGAAGTCACAATCTTCCATGCCAAATAGCACAGGGATAATCTGATGATGCCCGACTTGTCTTCCACCCTACAGTGGTGTATATGCAGTTCCTCCCCAAGGTCCTAAGAGTGGAACCCAATTGTAGTCCCCGCAGCTATATGTCATGGAGACCACTGGCATCCAAGGAGCAGTCCAGGTAATGTCAGCTTCTGTGAGGTTCTCTAACTTCTTCCTCCAGTCTTCAAAGCCTTTAGGTAAGTTCCACTTGCTGAGTAGAATATCCAATAGTGTCGTGGCTGGTAAACAGCAGGAAAATGAGGAACACTACAGGGGAAATGACCTTGCAACCAGGTGCATAGGAGAGGCAGGCACCACATGAACTATCCCAAGCCTTTACTCCTCAGATAAGTAAGAGATCGAATGGTTTCAGCCAATATAGCAGGAGTAGGGTCACATCCTTTGAGCACTTACTGGACCAAATCTACAATTGCTCCATCGATGTGGGCTGGTATCCTTGAAAAAATGACCAGCCCATATATAGCTAGTGAAAGTAATTTGTGCGCCCCTGTTTCTGTTGCGGTCTATATCATTTCTTTGATTATTTCCCATGGAAGATATTCCCGCCCACCATAGGTTGTGGCCGCCGGTGAGTCCCATACTGGCTTTCCCATTATCTCAGCAAAGGCCCTTCGACATGATCTTCTGGGCTCCGGTAGATAGATCTTCATTTTGTTTTCTACGGGGATATCCAATAATCTTCTGTATTCTTCTATTGTGAGAACAAGATCTATGCCGTTGAAGTCAAAGCACCGCCGTTGAGGCTCCCAAAAATATATGGCTGCCCTAAGCATATCCTTATCGGCCAGTAGCTCGGTCACATGGAGCAAATCCCCAAACTGTTGTATATATATGCTTTTCCTTTCGTTTGACCACTACCTCCATATTGTCTGTACCTCCTTAGTGTAGTCCAGCTGATCTTCTATGATAACATGTTCTGTCTTGTGGGCTTCTCCTAGTGGAAAATCTCCAAGGCGAAGTTGAATGTCTCCGGATGCTTGGGCCACCACTGCGACAGCCTCCTTATCCTGAGGGCCTTTTAGGAGATGACTGAAAGTTTCCATGCCTATATAAATGTCGTGTTATGTATGATGACAGGTTAGGATGACAGGTTAATATATATCAAGGCAATCAGACAGGATAAAGAGTAAACCAATAGTAAGAAAGCTAATATGTGCAGGGGATGGCTTAAGGACTACCCTACAAAACAAAGGTTAGCATGGCATGGAATGAGCAAACAACATGTGGGTCAATGCCCCCGATGGGTTTCTATTGCTACACCTATCTTATTTGTTGGTTCCCAAACTTCCTCAATAGAGGGCTCCGTACACCATGGGATTTACCGGAGGGGGATCTTAAAAGGACGTGCCTTAAAAGAACCTCAAGCTTGAGTGAGGAGTCCGAGGCCCCATTGCGAATAATGATTAACGCGCTAGGGACCGTACTGAACCTCGCTAACCTAAATTGTGTTTAACCTGGGTATAGGGTTATGCTTGAATGCAACAAGTAGGGAAAGTAGTAAATCATAACTATCATTGTAGTTAAAACGTATAAATAAATCACAGCTTAAAGATAAGCGACAACTAAAATGGCAATCAAATAAAAAAAATAAGTAAATCACAATTATATCTAGAAAAAAAATAACTTATCATGATAGTTAAATATATACAACAGTACAATTAAAATAACCTCCTAATCCTAGTTCTAGACCTAACTCTCTAAAGTGTATAAGTCCCCAGCAGAGTCGCCAGATGTCATCACTGGTTTTCGTCCGGGCCCGTTTGGGGTGAGCTCAAACTAAACCAATGGTGAGAAAATTTAGAGTCGCCACCAACTATTTTTGAGGTACAGCTGGATATCCTCTACTTCGAGTAGTTTAAAGGTGTGGTCTGCGTTATCAGAAAAAGGTTCGGGAGTTGGTTACGTGTAGGAAAGGATTAGCACCCCTACAGCGCCCTTTCGGTATCTATTTTCGGAGGAGGAGGTTTTCTATTTTATCTGCACTGCCACAACTGGGTTAGGTTTCCTAAAAAGTCTATGATTTTTATTTAGCTAAGTTATTTATTAAAGTCATGGTTAAAATGGATTGACCCTAAATTTCTAAAGGGAATCCTAAAAGTTTTGGTTTTTTGTTTGAAGTGGGGAATGAGATATTAGGGGTTTGTTTTGGTTTTTGGTTTTATTTTAAAATTTAAAGTCCTAAAAAATGGAAATATGTTTTTTTTTACTTTCCTTTTTTGGTTTTTAGGTTAGAAAACATTTTTTGGTTTTTGTGTTTTGTTAAAAAAACATTTTGTTTTTGTTTTGTTTTGTTTTTGGTTTTTTGTTTTTGTTTTTTTTTTTTGGAAAAAACTTTTTTTCCTTTTTGTTTTCTATTTTGTTTTGAAAACCCAAAGTCACACTTGTAACATATCAAAGTAATAAACACATAAAATAAACGTGGAGTGTGTGATTATGACATCCATAAATAAACAAAAATAAAGCTACTCTTTTTCCTTCTTTCTTTCCATCTCTTTTTTGTCTCTCCTTTTTTTTCTAGCTTTCTCTCTCTTCTTTTATTGTTTTTATCTTTTTTTTACTGTTTACATATTACAAGTATATACAACAACAAAATACACAAAACAAACAAGCAAAATAGAAATGATTACAACGCTAAAAGAGAGGAAACAAAAATAAAACGAAATACGAATAAGTGAAAAAAGAAAGAAAAAACAATAAAAGGTAGCTAAACCAACTTTAAAGATCACCACGTCCGAGTTCTCCTGCTGGCGTCATTAGTGCTGGAAGAACTTCCAAATTCAGTGGAAAGTTGTGAACTCGCGCCAATGCAGTGCGCCGGAGCTTAGTCGGAGTTTGAAATTGACGTCGGAGGTGGACTGGAAGTGGGGAAGGATTGGAGAAACGCTCTTGTGATTTTTTTTGGGATTTTCGTGGGTTTTTTTTTTAGAGAGAGATTGGAACGAAGACTCCTGGGATTTTTCTTCGATTTTCGTGGGTGTTTAATCTCTGGACTGGGCGTTTTCTTAGGAAGTAGCTTGGGTGTTTTTTGATGTGAAGACTTTGGGGAAAGGGAAGAGCTTGGGCGTAATCAGTGCCTGGGCGTAATCTAGGCGTTCCTCTTTTGGGATTAGGGAGCTGGGTGTGAAGATGGCAGCAGAGTTCTCCCTTTTTTCTGGCGAGAATCTCCTCCTTTTCTCTGTGTAAAAATCTCTCATTTTTTCCTTTTCTGGGATTAGGGAGCTGGGCATGAAGATAGCAGCAGAGTTCTCTCTCTTTTTTTGTTTTTTTTTTTTGGTTTTGTTTTTTTTGTTTTGTTTTGTTTTTTTTGCTGAATCTCCTCCTTTTCTGTGTGTAAATCTCTTGTTTTTTTTCTTTTCTGGGGCTGAACTCTTTTTTTTTCTCTTCGCCAAACTCTCTCTTCACGTGGACAGAAGACTGCTTTTAAAGAAATTGGCTAGATTGCGTTGATTGTAGCATTTAATGCTGTATTATTGATGTCATATTTTTTATTTTCAGATTCTGCTTTTGTCGGAGGGAATAGCGACTTCTGCAGCTCGTGATTGTCCCCTTTTAAGTTTTTATTTGACACATGTGACTGACAAGCGTTGAAAAGCATCTCTGACAAAAATGGCCAGCTAATAAAACGTATCCCGCGATCAAACAACGAGAAAGCCAGTGAAAGGAGCCAAACAGTGAAGGTCAACAGGTCAAATGGTCGAAGTGTCGGTAGGGTCAAAGGTCAACGGTCAATGGGTCGAAGGTCGGTGGGTCGAAGGTCGATGGTCAACGGGTCGAAGTGTCGGCAGGTCGAAGGTCAATGGTCAACGGGTCGAAGTGTCAGCATGTCACGCCCCGGATTTCCAACCCGAGGAAACCGGTACGTGACTCCCCTTTTTACCCACACGGAGGGCAAAGGGGTTAGGATACAAACCAAGAACTGAACATTTTAAACATTCACAACACATTCAAGAAAAATAAAGTCCATCAGGCAGTCCACAAACCAAATCAGTCTTTAATACAAAGTCTTCTTTTCAATCCATCCCCATTGGGGTTACATCAGTTCCCATAATAAAATAACATAAACAATAAAATCAATAAGGTCTTCCACCTTGGGGTCCCACCTAACGCCTGTAGGTTCCTGTAAAGAAAACAACATGGTAGGAGGGGTGAGCAACCACAGCTCAGTAGGGATCATGTCTCCCCAACCCATCCCATGCACCTAATATCTACATGCCTTGTGTACAAGTGTTGTGTCGTGATACAATCATTCCACCAGATATAGTCACAGGCTATAACAGCAAACACAATCATACATGGGCTGGTACATAAACACTCCCGGGCTTCCACAGCCACCGGGTTTCAAGAACAGTCCCGGGCTTCCACAGCCACCGGGTTCCACAAAACGATCCCGGGCTTCCACGGCCACCGGGTTCCACAAATCAGTCCCGGGCTTCCACGACCACCGGGTTCCACAAATCAGTCCCGGGCTTCCACAGCCACCGGGTTCCACAAATCAGTCCCGGGCTTCCACAGCCACCGGGTGTACAAGCAAACACGCAGCACACATGGCCATACAGGCATAACATCAAACACTTAGTATGCTTAGTCACACAGGAATAACATCGAATACTTAGCATGCATATATTCACCAGCTCATAAACCCAGCCACACAGATATAATCTCACACATAATACGCACAGCTTCACAGGCATAATTTCAAACACATAACATGCACAGCCTCACAGGCATTATGTCAAACACTTGGCAGGCATATATACATATATCCAAACAACGCCATTGAAGGCCAATATTCATATAGGAGATCACACCTATATGAATTTACATATAAATAGTATGATAACAAGGACAATATCCAATGGGTAATTCACCACAGGGCCAAACCCCGGATCAGGTATAAGAAAACAGAACCCCTACCTTACAACAGATCTTCCTTGCTCCCGCGCTAAACGCCGTCCTCCCCACGCAAGATGCTCCGGCAAAGAACAAACAACTCCCCTTCCTTCTCTCTCTCTAGCTCTCTCTCTCTCTACGACGCCGCAGCAGTGAGAAGAGAACCCTAAACCTAAAACAGAGAGCTTCTCCTCCTTATATAGGCAACACAACATCAAAACGACGTAGTTTTGATTAAGTGAATCCCCACATCAAAATGACGTAGTTTTGATCACACAAGTTAGCACCTTTCCGCACCCATATAGGCCAAAATACTCGGAATTTCAACATGGTCCTTTGGAGAAAGTTCATTAGAATGACAAAACCAAGGGAACCATGCAAAAATATGCTCGCACGCCAATTTGCACGTGAATTCCCCAATTCACGTGCAACTCCATATGCACTCCAAATGCTCTCAAACTTCACCCCTAGCCTCCTTGCATCATTTAGAAGACAACCACACTTGCACGTGAATTGGACCCATATCACGTGCACCTCACATACATGTCCATTTGGCCTGAAACTTCTGTGGTAGATAGAGGACATCATTCTAAGCATCTTTCCTTTTGCACGTGAATTCATTGGAGTCCATTTACTGGGTAAAAATCTAGAAAAACTCTACTCAGGAGGCAAAACTGACTAACTCAAGGTACGGGTCCTTACACAGCAGGTCGGAGTGTCGGAAGGCTTACAGGCTTCGAGGCTTCGAGTCTTCGAAGCTTCGACCTGCTGACACTTCGAGGCTACGAGTCACGTTTTTTTTTTAATTACCTTTTTACCCCCACCAAAAATGCCAAAATAGGTGAACTTTGGGAGATTGTTTGGGAAGACCCGTATTTGCCTAAATAGATGTTTTGGAGAATTTCGCATAGTCATTTTTCGGGGAAGTTTGACCAGGGGCATTGACCGTCTTTTGTCAAGTTTGACTTTTTTCAATGAAAATTGGTTTAGCCATAACTTCTTCGTTTTAAATCAGAATTGAGCTCAGTCAAGTGCGTTATTCTCCAAATTTCCTCCTCTATCCCCTGGTATTGGTCTTGGGGTACTTCAGGGATTTGTAGCAAAGGTTATCCATTTTAGGCTTCCCTGTTCGTGCAAGTGTATCCATCCTGTGCAAATTGGGCTAATCCTTAAGTACCTGTGTAACAAGGTATATGACATGGGCAAAAAGGTGTATATATCAAATGGGGTTAGTATGTCTAATCCGGACAAAATGGGGTCCAACAGTAGTAATTTGAGTGATAATGTGAGTTATGAACTATCAGACAAATCTAAGATGTAGTAAATGCTCCTTATCAAACAGATCTCAGATGTCATAAGAATCCACTATGATAGTTTGGATTGTGGGAAACAACATAGAGAGTAGACTAGACAATCGTGCTGAATCTTGGGCGAGCAAGAGAATATGATGGATTGTGAAGGTTGATCTTGATCTTCGTGCAATGAGGCGCACAGCACTTGGAAGTTCTTGTTCTATCACTTTTTCGAATTCTTTTCTTAAGATTAATCTTGTATTCCTTTTATTCCACACTTCTCCAGAACAAGACCAACTCTGTTTTTTTTCATTTTTGTGTGAGACTGATATATATATTAAGCTTAGATTGTTGTGCGCCTAGTTGTCCATCCTACAAACTGACTTCTCGCCATTGGATATGCGGGATGTCAGGGGATGGGTTGATCTGCTCTGATTTGCTGATTTGTTGCCCATGCTGCGCAGTTGCATGCCCATACTTACGCAATCGATCTTGGCCATTCATCTATGGAAAGTAGTTGATCATTATTAATGCGGCATTAATTGCACTCCAGCTGCTCGAGATGGCGCAAGCTTACTGTACAAACCCTAGCTGAAGACATCGCTAAGTGCGTATGCTCTGGGTTTTAGGTATGTCATGAAGGCGGGTGCCTCGTAGGTTTGATGACTCGAAGGTTTCAGTTAGAGCCCATTAAGGTTGTGGAAGTTTACTTCAGGCTTTATAGTGTTGGTATCTGCGAGTCTACAACTCACATATCTTCGAGTCTTCGAGGCAGAGTTCGAGTTAGATTAAGTCAGTTGTGTCACGCTATTAATTAAAAGTCTGCAACTCTGTGAGTCTACGACTCTACGAGTCTGTGACTATCCTAATGGCTCTTAGAGTGACTTCTTCGAAGTGCGCCTAATCTACCTGTTGTTACAGCTGCGAGTCTTCGACCCTAGCTCTACGGATCTACGACCCTCGGATTTCTCAGTTTAGTTTGCTTGACTAAGAGGTTCTTCAACTCTACGAGTCTTCGACCTTAAAACTCTTCAACTTTACGAGTCTTAGTCTTTATATTTCTTCCTTAGACTTTCGCAGTTACGTATGTACTGAGTTTCCATTTCTATGAACTTTTGACTTTAAGGCTACGACCCTTCAACTGTAACTCTCTGCCTTTATGATCTTCGAGTCTGTGATATGTCTAACAAGTTCTTTAACATACCTGTATCCCTTGAGTCTACGACTCTACGAGCCTTGAGTCTACGACTCTACGACTCTCGAGTTACAGATTCATTTAAGTTGGTCAGTCTTTTTGGCTTTGACTCTTCAACCTTTGACCTACGATGTAAGGACCCGTACCTAGAGTTAGTTACAATTTTGCCTTCTGAGTAGTTTTTCTAGATTTTGACCTAGTGAATGGGCTCAAATGAATTCACGTGCAAAAGGAAAGATGCTTAGAATGATGTCCTCTATCTACCACAGAAGTTTCAGGCCAAACGGACGTGTATGTGAGGTGCACGTGATATGGGTCCATTTCACGTGCAAGTGTGGTTGTCTTCTACATGATGCAAGGAGGCTAGGGGTGAAGTTTGAGCGCATTTGGAGTGCATTTGGAGTTGCACGTGAATTGGGGAATTCACGTGCAAATTGGCGTGCAGGCATGTTTTTGCATGTTTACCTTGGTTTTGTCATTCTAATCATCTTTTCCCAAAGGACCATGTTGGAATTGTGACTATTTTGGTGTGTATGGATGTGGGAAGGTCATAGCTTGTTCCATCAAAACTACGTCGTTTTGATGCTAGGATTCACTTAATCAAAACTACGTCGTTTTGATGTTGTGTTGTCTATATAAGGAGGAGAAGCCCCTCTGTTTTAGGGTTAGGGTTTGTTGCTCCACCAGCCGTCGAGAGAGAGAGAGAGAGAGAGAGAGGGAAAGAGAGCTTGGTGGCCGCCAAGAGCGTCTTGCGTGGGTGGTCGGAGTCTTGCGTGGAAGCAGGAGCAGGAGAACACACAAGGTAGGGGTTCTGTTCTTCTTAAATCCTCCTCTGTCCTAGGGTTCTAGGGCGATTATAGAGTTATACCGTTTTTATATATATATAATCCATATAGGTGTGATCTCCTATATGGATGTTGGCCTTCAATGGCAGTTTTTGATGTATTCTAGTGTTGGATGGTGTGCATATTAAGTGTTCGATAAAATGTCTGTGTGAATATGCCTAGTATGTGTTTGATAATATGCCTGTGTGGCTGGATTTATGGGTTGGTGAATGTATGCATGTTAAGCGTTTGGTAAAATACCTGTGAGACTCTGCATGTCAAGTGTTTGATTTTATGCCTGATGGGCCGTGCGAACTAAGTGTTTGGTATTATGCCTGTGAAAGTGTGTATGCTACGTGTTTGGTTTAATGCCTGAGTGACCTTGTATCTTGTGTTTGTGGAACCCGGTGGTCGTGGAAGCCCGGGATTGGAACTGATAGCCCGTGTGGCTAAGCCTATATGGCCGTGGATATGTTAACCCGTATGGCTAAGCCTATATGGCCGTGGATATGTTAGCCCGTGTGGCTAAGCCTATATGGCCGTGGATATGTTAGCCCGTGTGGCTAAGCCTATATGGCCGTGGATATGTTAGCCCGTGTGGCTAAGCCTGAGTGGTGTGGATATGTTAGCCTATATGGCTAAGCTTGTATGGTCGTGGATATGTGTGTGCCGTGTGATTGTGGAACACAACCTGTTTATATCTTATTGTCACTACACTGCACCTGTACACACCCTCATGTAGACGCTAGGAGCATGGGATGGGTTGGGGAGACATGATCCCTACTGAGCTGTGGTTGCTCACCCCTCCCTCTATGTTGTGTTTTCTTTCAGGAACATACAGGCGTTAGGTGGGACCCCAAGGTGGAAGACCTTATTTACTTTACTGCCTACCATTTATGTTATTTTTATGAGAATTGATGTAACCCCAGTGGGGATGGATTGAAAAGAGGATTTTGTTGTAATAAAGACTGGTTTGGATTGTGGATTGCTTTTATGAACTTTACTGTCTTGAATGTGTTGTGGATGTTTAAAGTGTTATATTCGAGGTTTGCACCCTAACCCCTTTGCCCTCCAGGTGGGTACAAGGGGAGTCACGTACCGTTTTCCTCGGGTTGGAAAATCGGGGCGTGACATACGAGTCTGCGAGTCATGTTTTCTTAACAGTGTTTCAAGGCTACGACTCTACGACCCTTGAGTCTACGAGTCTAGCGGTACTTTAAGTTCTATTAAGTGACATGAGCACTCTAAGAACTCTACAGCTCTATAGGTTTCGAGTCTTCAAATTATTTAAGTTCGGTTACTGTTCTTTATTCTTCGACTCTACGAGTCTCTGAATTGAATCGTCGCTTACAATAACGCTCCCTTTTTCGTACTGCGACTCTACGACCTTTGACCTAGGATCTATGAGTGGCAGTGTGTTCTGTCACAAATATGCTTCGAGTCTCCAAACCCTACGGGTCTACGAGCCTCTCGTCAATATGTCCTATGACAGTTTTACTTCTACGAACTACAACTCTTCGACCCTACGACCTTCGGATCTTCAAGTCTCCAGACTTAGACTATATGTTGGCAGCTTCATCAAATCCTATATTTCCAACAATCCTTGCAATATTTTTTCCAGGACTTTTTGCTAGTTGGTTGGGCGGGCAGGGCGGGCAGGGCGGGTAGCATGGAAGATTCAATACTGGTTATTACGTGTTTCTTGGTGAAAATCTTGTAGCATGGAAGAGTAAGAAACAACATGTTGTGTCACGATCGAGTGTAGAGGCTGAGTGTAGAGATTTGACACATGTAGCGGGTAAACTAATGCGGTTGACAATGTTGTTAGAAATTGGCTTACCTTCTTTGCGCTCCTCGGTGTTGCATTGGGATAGTCAGTTTGCTATTTATATTGCTTTAAATCCAGTGTTTCATGAAGGAACAAAGCATATTGAAGTTAATTGTCATTTTGTATGTGAGAAAGTGCGGAACAATGAAATTGAGCTCATGCACATCCAAACTGAACATCAACTCGTTGATTTCTTTACTAAACCTTTGAGGGGAAATCGTATATATCAACTGTGTAACAAGTTGAGGCTATCTGACATATATGCTCCAACTTGAGGGTGAGTGTTGGAACAAGCATTGACACATGATATATATTTGAGTGTTATGAATCATGTAAAAGTATATTATAATAGTGAAGAAATACATAAATGCTTAACATTTCTTTTGACACTTTTGTTGTATTATTCTGAGTTGAACTTGATGTATTAGGATTATTTTGAGATGTTTTATAATATAACCCCATAAGAGGAGATTTCTGTATATTAAAATGAGGTTTATGTTATTTTCTGCATGTGTGTATCCATATACATGAGTTAATGGACAGTTTAGAACTCTATTCACTCTATAGCTCTCTTGGTGTTTTTATCAACCTCTTGACTCTCCGGGTGCAGGCGTGATCACTCATGAATTTTCTCATGTTAGAAATTCAAAGTATAATAGTGAGGTTGGGAGAGGAATAAACCGAGAATGATTATTTTATTTAAAAAATAATAATTAAGCAACTATATTGAGCGGCTAAATTTGACTGAGTAATTTGGTTAAAATTTATATTCACCATAGCAAGATATAGTCCAATGCCAAGGTTTTTTTATTCTCTAATTAGTATTTAGTTATTTTTTAACTTTTGTGGAGGCTAGATTACCTAAGAACATCCACTGCAACCTTTCTAAATAAAAAATAAATTATTAAAATAATAATAATAATAATAATAAATATTTTAAATTATTTTAAAGAGTCAAATTTAAAAAAACTTTATACTTACTAAAAAAATAAACATAATACAATAGAGTCATCAATTAATACTATAAAATAAAAACATTTTAAGGTAAGTTTTAAATATATATATATATATATATATTTATATATATGCTTAAGTCAATAACCAACCAGTATTATTTTAAAATAATAAGTTTTAAATAAAACCATTTAATAAATTTATATTAAAATTAAAAATTCATCTTTCTCTACGATAACTTTTTAATGAAAAAAAAAAAAAAACTGATTAGGCATTTCATGTATACATCTTTTGATAATAGCGCCAAACATGTTATTTCAGTGAGTCTTAAATCTAATAATAATAATAAATTAAAGATAAAATTTTATAATAGAAAATCTAAATAATTTTAAAACAAACATTTACTAAATTAAAAAAAATAAGTACGACGCATCAGCTTTCATAATTAAATACTGTTTATAACCAAATATGGCGACTTAAAATACGATAATTTTTTACACGTTCTTTCTGCATTAACATGATGACTTTGCCTACAACAAAAGAGCGCCATATTACGCAACCAATATAAAATTTTTAATTTTAATAAAAACCAAAAACGTTAACGACGTAGAATAAAATTAAACCAGAGTAAACATGACTTAAATTAAGGTAACGCAAATTTTAATGTAAATGTAATGCAACTGTAGCTACATGGAAAGGATGCTAACGCCATAGACGTGCGCCCATTCAAAAGATGTCCCTCAGACCAAAATAAAAAACTATAGGCCCTTAAAAAGAAAATAGGCGGAGGACCTTAAAAAGCCACATGAACTACCACTCAAACCACGCAAGGGCAGGCCTAAGAAAAGATTGCATGACTCAGGACTCGAACGGAGACTAATAGACACCATTCCCAACTCAAAGAACACAACATCAATCCATGTACCACAGGACCATAAATTCTTGCACCCGGTCAACGACCCACTACAACATGCCAAGACAACTATGGCAGGGTATGGGGCAGGCAGGGTAAGGTGGCAGATGACTCGAGAAGAAATGAATTGGCTCAGGCTTATGCTGGCGGGACGTCTTTATTTTCAACCTCTGCCGACTGACTTGCAGATTCCTTCTCCTTCGCCGCAACCTGCGGCGCCTCTTCCTTGTCCTTTACTTCTGTTTTATCATCTTCAACACTCAACTTCTCGAGGAGCACTGCAGCAGTTGTAGCATCCTTGTTTTCCTCTTTACTCCCCTGGGATTCAGCAACCTCGGTAAACTTTTCCATGAAAGTCTTGCAGTCTGTGGGAAAAAGCGTAATTTTATTTAGTGCATTTCAGAGATTCACACGGACACATCAAGCTCATAACCAACCCTTCTATGTACATAAATGAGAACCAGCAACCCGTACAAAGAACCCAAGTAACGACATTATTTTACCACTGTCGCATATAATCCTGGAACCAAATTTTTTCAGGCCATTTAAGCATTGAAAATGGCCACGAGAAATGATGAAAATTACATATTTGTGACAGCTAAAAGTTATACGTGAATGCAAGCGGTAGGTAGGTAAAGATGGTCAAAAAGTTTCATTTGTTAGAAGCTAGTTACATTCCAAAAATGTTTTCATATCTTTATGAAATCCAAACGTATAATAAAAATGCATATCGCTCCCCACATTAAAAAGTATCAAAACTACTAACAGCTTCACAGAACAGACTTCAGCTTTTCAAATGTCAATTGCTAGTGCCACTATGACTCAAAATGTTATAATTACATATATCAACATAACAATATACAACAAATTTTGATATGAGTACCAGTATAGTGATCTTCTATCCCCCTCACAAACACAAATCTCAAAATCATCTCTTCTGATAACAGCATTCACTAAAGAAAGATAAATTATTTATGATAGAAGTCAAATCAGGTTCCACAAAATCACTAAATATGTAATGCATTCACTAAACAATTAATTATATGAGCCAAAAGTTAAAGGACTTCCATACAGCAGGACAATCTTTTTACAACACCCAGGTCAATACCTAGGACACTCAAGGAAATCACAAAGCGCTCATTGGATTTGAAGCTTTATGCTTCAGCGTCAATTCTGTTTACGCAGTTTTTAAACATCAAAACAAAATTTAAACACAAATGATTTGAACCCTACCAGAATTGCCTTAGTAGTCAAACGCAATACAGACCAGCAGTTAACAACAAAGATAATCATCCACAAAAAATGTCTATGAAAATCTAAAATTTAATACTCAATCCGATTCAATGTGATGATATAATCGCACTGAGTATAGGTATAAAAACGGAAAATAGAGAGTTGCAAGGGCAGTAGTATCAAAAAAAAGTAAAATAAAAATAAAGCACGAGAAACAAATTTTTCTGTGAACATCATAACACCCAACAATAACAATGCTATATACATTGGACATCTAAAGATCTGGTAGAGTAAAACAATACATGGACAACCAGTTAAACCCACAAAGAACTAAATCAATAATAAAACACTTACTCTCAATCGAAGAGAAACGGATACAAAACATCTCATTCTTGAGCTCTCCATCGGAAAAGTCAGGAGCGTGCCACAAGCATGACTTTTCATTTCCAGTATGCTCTTGGACCTTCATTGTTGAGGTAACTGCTCAACCAATCAATACATACAAATTACATAATCATAAATAATCACAGATAATAAGACACGCTTAGTGTTAGATGCCAGTCTGTCGGCGTGTGAAAGTGATTCAGAAATGACCTACCTAGATGATTAGCGCAGATCTTGAGGGTCTTGGATTGGCGCATAAGGAGGCGTACTTTGCCTGACCCCTTGTGTTTCAGAAGCTTCACAGTACCAGCACCCCTCTCCTTCCATTGATTGCCATCTTTATCGAATCGATAGAGCTTTGCTTTCCTGGATGAAAACCCGGTGCCACTGGGACGGTGAGAGAGGATGGAAACAGATGGATGGATCGGGGAAGCAACAAAACTGCAAACCCGAGAAGAGAGAGAGAGAGAGAGAGAGAGAGAGAGAGAGAGAGAGAGAGAGAGAAACGTACAGATCGAGGATTGAATCTTCCTCCTCTTCGCCGGTGGTTACGGCGACCTCTTCAAGCTTGATGATCGGAGCGACGACAGCTCCGGTGTCTTCGTCTTCCGCAGGGAGGCTGTCGTCTTCCTCTCTGTGGGAAGGTGGATCAGCAGTACTGGCCATAGCTGCAAAACCCTAGAGAGCGGGCGGGAGAAAAAGAGAGCGACCGAGCAAGCGAATCAAATGACGCCGAAAAAGATTGTAGTAGAGACACAAAACACCGCAGTGTGCTGCGGCCAATTTTATAATAGGGTGACCGAAAGGTGTGTCATCATCAATCGATAACCATCATTTTATGTTATTAATTAATATTTTGGACAAAAATATTTCCCCAATTTCAATAGGTTTTGTCGCGTTGGAAGTGGTAGTAAAATATAAGCGGTGTAATTGTATAATATATTTATCAATTGAAATTTTATGAAAAATAACAACGAAAGCGTTTTAATATGGATGTGAAATGTGAATAGGGAGTAAAATAGGAAGAATATAGAATAGTTAATTATAAAAAGGTCCTATATGTTTGGCAGACGTTACATATCACTTTTATAGTATGTTTGGTACGCAGGAAAGGAAAAGAAATGAATCAAATTTTATTCTTTTTTCACGTTTGTTGATTCCTGTGGAAATGTTATACCCATAGATAGGGGTAAGTTGATTCCCTCCTACCCCAGGTTTACAAAGGTTCCCTTATGTGAGGGAACCTTTTTTATTATTTTGTCCTTCATCTTTTCTTTTGCAATACCTGTTCCCAACACCCCCCATTGCCAGCACCCCACTTCCCGTCCGTCACCAGTAACCCCCCACTGCCCTTCCCGTCGCCAGCACCCCCCCCCCTCTTCCAGTCCCGTTGCCAACACCCCCTCCCCCTCGCCAGGTTCGCCAGCACGCCATCACCCAGATCTAGCCCCGCCCTGTCACGCCCCGATTTTCCAACCCGAGGAGACCGGAACGTGACCCTCCCTTTACCCGGGTTTGGATAAAGGGGTGGAACACAACATACACTTCAGAAAACACAATCACACAATTATTTAATTGAAACCATATGCCTTTATTATGTTTCAAACTTCATTACAATATCTCCCCGCGGGGGTTACAATGCCTCAACAAAATTACATAATGCAATTAACACAAAACAAAGCCACAAAACAGAACTCTTCCACCTTGGTGTTCCCACCTAACGCCTGTAGGTTCCTGCAAGAAAACACACCACAGTAGGAGGGGTGAGCATCCACGCTCTCAGAGGGATCAAGTCTCCCCAACCCATCCCATGCTCCTAGCATCTACATGTCATGTGTACAAGTGCAGTGTCGTGTTACAATCATTTCAACAGACAATAACAAACCACACCAGTAGTTACAATTCTCTACCACACAAGCCACAAGTGATTTGACCGCCTCTTCAGGCTAATGATTTAACCGCCTCTCAGGCATAATTTCCACAGTCAGTCTCACTGACATTAATTCAGTCTCTCAGGCTCCACAGGTACACAAGCATTGCCTCAGCCTCTCAGGCTTCTTAGGCTCCACAGACAACAACAGACATTTAACATATACCTCAGTTATTCAGGCATAACAACAAACACTTAACATGCATGTCCACCCTGGTATAACATCAAACACCTAGCATGCATATCCTCACAGACATTACATCAAACACCATTCAGGCATAACCACACCTGGCATAACATCAATCGCATAACATGCATGCCCTCACAGGCATAATATCAAACACCTAGTGTGCAGTGCCACACAGCCTAATCTCAACCCATACTTGCCATCGAAGGCCAACATTCATATAGGAGGTCACACCTATATGAATTTACATATAGATAGTATAACAATAACAGTAGAAGCTCTATAAATCCTCTACGCAGGGCCTAACCCCGAACGGATCAGGTGAGACAGAACCCCTACCTTGGAAACGTCCTCCTGCTCTTGCTCCCACGCTAGACGCCGTCCTCCCCACGCAAGATGCTCCGGCAAGAAGCAACCGCTCTCCTTCCCCTCTCTCTCTCTCTCTCTCTCTCTCTCTCTCTCTCTCTCTCTCTCTGCGACGCCGGTGGTGGAGCAACAAACCCTAAACCTAAAACAGAGGGCTCTTCATCCTTATATAGACAACACAACATCAAAACGACGTAGTTTTGATTAAGTGAACCCCAAGATCAAAACGACGTAGTTTTGATTACACAAGTTACAACCTTTCGCATCCATACTCGACAAAATATCCATAATTCCAACATGGTCCTTTGGGAAAAGATGATTAGAATAACAAAACTAAGGTAACCATGCAAAAATATGCCTGCACGCCAATTTGAACGCCAATTCCCCAATTGGCGTGCAGCTCCAAATGCACTCAAACTTCACCCTAAGCCTCCTTGCATCTTGTAGAGGTCTAAGAAGCAAAAATGTGCTTGCACGTGGAATGGGTGAATTCACGTGCAGCTCCAAATGCTCTGAAATTTCTGTGGTAGATAGAGGACCTCATTCTAAGCAACTTTTGTTCTTGCATGCTAATTGTTTGAGGCCATCTACCATATCAAAAGTGAGCTCCAAGATCAGCCAAAACAGCTTAAAACCGCCTATATATGCATAGCATCTTCCTAGGGCATAAATGCACGTTATCACTTGTCACATGCACCTCCCAAAAGTCCCCTCTTGGGCTCATCTCTTACCTCAAACTTGTGCACCAACATCCAAGGTGTTTGTGCACCAACATCCAAGGTGTTTGTGCACCAACATCCAAGGTGTTTGTGGTTAACTTCTTACACACGGGTCATTACATCCTCTCCCCTTTAAGACTTTTCGTCCTCGAAAAGAAATGACATACGAGGAAAACAAACACAAGCTACCCATTTGCCACACAGCGAGTCATAACACCCAAATGGGTCATACACCGCGCACAAAGACATAACAAAGACATAACAAGGTACCACCATAATCCATAACCATATGCATCACAATAATGCATATAACACATATCCGCATGTCACAAATACACATCTCAAAACACATCACAAATATGAACACATGTCTAAAAGACAATACAAATAGACCAAATCATACACAACTAATACAAGAAAACACATCACTATCCCTTGGCCCTGACCACCTCCCACTCTTAAGAATGTTCGTCCTCGAACAACTCGGGATGCTGCTCCTGCATCAAGGACTCACGCTCCCAAGTCTCCTCCTCAATGCCACGGTGCTGCCACAGCACGCGAACCAAAGGAATAGCACGACCACGCAAAAGCTTCTCGCGCCGATCTAGGATACGGATAGGGGCCTCAACAACGGACATGTCATCCTCAATGTCTAATGTCCCCCAATCGATCACATGGGTGGGGTCAGGGTGATACTTTCGCAACTGAGACACGTGGAATACATTGTGTACCCTACTCAGCCGCGGTGGCAAAGCTAACCGGTAAGCCACCGGCCCCACACGAGTCAGAACCTCAAAAGGACCAATAAACCGGGGAGATAGCATGGAACCTTGCCCAAACCGTCGATGTCCACGACGTGGAGAGACATGAAGGAACACATGATCACCAACAGAAAACTCCAAAGGTCGCCGCCGCTGATCCGCATAAGATTTCTCGCCGACTCGAGCCGATAACAACCGCTGACGAATCAACTTAACCTTCTTGGTAGCCTCTTAAACCAACTGTGGTCCCAAGAGAGCTGTCTCCCCCACCTCGGTCCAACACAAAGGTGATCGACACGGCCGTCCATACAACGCTTCAAAAGGAGCCATCCCAATGGATGCCTGATAACTGTTGTTGTAGGCAAACTCCACCAAAGGAAGGTGAGTCCCCCATGAACCCCCAAAATCTAACACACAGGCCCGTAACATATCCTCCAAAGTCTGATTCATCCTCTCTATCTGGCCGTCGGCTCTGGGGTGAAAGGCCGTACTCAAGTGAAGTTTGGTCCCCATAGCCTCCTGCAAACCTGCCCAAAAACGGGAAGTGAACCTCGAATCCCGGTCAGAGACAACCGAGGATGGTACGCCATGCAGTCTCACAATCTCGTTCATGTATAGCTGACTCAAGGTCCCAATAGAGTCCCGCTCGCGAACAGCCAGGAAATGGGCCGACTTTGTGAGTCGATCCACAATCACCCAAATCATATCCTTCCTCCCAGTGGTGGGTGGAAGACCAGTCACAAAGTCCATCGCAATGTGGTCCCACTTCCACTCCGCTATGGGCAAGGGCTGTAACATGCCCGCCGGCCGCTGATGCTCAGCCTTCACCTGCTAACACGTGAGGCACCGCGAAACAAAGGCAGCCACATCGCGTTTCATCCCAGGCCACCAAAAATGTCCCCGAAGCGCATGGTACATCTTCGTACCCCCTGGATGCACAACAACTCTAGACTGGTGAAACTCCCTCATCACCTCATCCCTGAGGGAGGAAGCCACTACTAATCGCCCCTGAAAAGACAACTCATGCTCAGGACCCTCTGTCCAGTCCTCAGATAGCTCACCAGCCTCAATACGGGCACGGAGAACCTCACACTCAATGTCACCCAACTGTCTCTCCCGGACACGCCTGGTACAACTCGGCATAACCACCAAAGGACTCGGGACCGTCCCACCATCACGAACAACAAGCCGCACTGCAACATCGCCAATCGCTCCATCGGCTTCCACTCTCGCACGGCCACCTCGGCCTTTCCCTTTTCTACTCAACGCGTCGCCCACAACATTACCCTTGCCCGGGGTATAGGCAAGAGTAAAGTCAAAAGTCCGCAAATACTCCACCCATCTCCTCCGCCTCAAATTCAAGTCCTTCGAGTAAAGATGTACCGAAGGCTCTTGTGATCCGAGAACACTACAAACTTCTCCCCCCAAGAGGTAATGTCGCCAACTCTTCAGGGCGAAGATGACGGCCGCCAACTCAAGGTCATGAGTAGGATAATTTTGCTCATGAGGCTTCACTGCCTTGACCCATAAGCTACCACCGTGTGCTCCTGCATAAGCACACACCCCAAACCAACCCTGGACGCATCACAGTACACCTCATATAGGATATCCTCCCGAGGTAACCTCAACACCGGTGCAGTGGTCAAACGGGTTTTGAGAGCCTCAAACGCCTGCTGACACTTATCAGTCTACTCAAACTTCACTCTCTTCCGAGTCAACACCGTCATAGGAGCTGCCAAACGGGAGAATCCCTCTACAAAACGACAGTAATTGCCTGCCAAGCCAAGAAAGCTACGAATCTCGAAAATATTGGTTGGCCTCTCCCATGATGATATCGCCTCAATCTTGGCTGGGTCCACTCTAACCCCTTCAGCGGATACTATGTGGCCAAGGAAATGGACCTCCTGCATCCAAAACTCGCATTTGCTAAACTTAGCAAATAACCGCTGATCCTTCAAGGTTTGCAACACTGTTGCCAAATGCTCCACATGCTCCCTCTCGGTCTTTGAATATACCAAGATATCGTCTATAAACACCACCACGAACGAGTCTAAGTATGGGGCAAAGACTTGGTTCATCAAATGCATAAACACTGCCGGCGAATTAGTGAGCCCAAAAGGCATCACTATCCACTCATAGTGCCCATACCTGCACCGAAAGGCCGTCTTAGGGATGTCTTCCTCCCTAACCCTCAACTGATGATACCCCGACCGTAGATCTATCTTGGAAAACCACCGGGCTCCGCTCAACTGGTCAAACAGGTCATCGATCCGAGGCAATGGATACTTGTTCTTCACAGTCACCAAATTCAGCTTCCTGTAATCTATGCAGAGGCGTAGTGTGCCATCTGCCTTCTTTGCAAAGAGCACCGGAGCACCCCAAGGTGAGGTACTCGGTCTGATATACCCCTGGCCAACCAACTCCTCGATTTGCCTCTGAAGCTCCCTCAACTCAGCTGGCCCCATACGATATGCTACTTGGAAAATCGGACCCGTCCCCAGCACCAACTCAATGGTGAACTCCACACTCCTCTTAGGTGGCAAACTCCTCAACTTTTCAGGAAAAACATCCTGAAATTGGTCCACAACAGCGGGCCACACCCTCTTTTCCACCTTCCCCTCCTCAGCAAAGGTTAGGGCTGCCAACCTGTGGGTAATGGAACCCCACTGATCCAACACTGGCCCGGCCCGACTCGCCTCACAGTCCCACTCCCCCTGCAGGGTGCAAGAGGTCCCTGCAGGTGTCACGAAGGATACACGCCGCCGATAACAATCTATCTTGGCCTGGAAAGCCATAAGCCAATCCATACCCAAGATTAGGTCAAACGTCCTCAAAGGCATTACATGCAAGTCAAAACTCAGCTCCACCTCTCCTATGGTTAACACACAGTCACGACACACACGCCGTACCTCAATCATACCCCTCACTGGAGACTCAACAACTAGGGGCTTCGCTGCCTCCACACAAGCTAACCCCAAGCTATCTATCACAAGCTCAGCAACAAACGAACATGATGAACCCGTATCGAAAAGAACAGAAGCTAATGTACGGGAGATCAAAAGGGTACCTCTAACCACCGATGGTCCTGCTCCACCCTCAGCTGGTGGGGGTGGTAGCTCAGCCTCCTCCTGGTACGTCGCCTCCAGCGCAAACACCCTTCCTTGGCCCGTGCCATCGGTCGGCTCACTCACCTGGACGCTTCCCGCCAAGGTTGCCTCCCGCTTCGTTTGCCGACGCTCTTGCCTCCCCCCGAGGTTGGGTCCGGCTAGATCCCGCATGGCTAGCTTCGCCACCGACGGGCTGGCCTCTCCGCTGGAGCGCGGAAACTAGCATCGCTCCTCATGCTGGATGCCACACCTCCTGCTCCCCTGTTGCCACTCCTGCACACCCGGCTCAAGTGGCCCTATCGCCCACAGTTGTTACACCGCCAGTCCTTCTTGGGACATTCCCTCTTGAAGTGACCTTGCCTCCCATAACAAAGACAACCGCTAGGGGAACCTCCTACTGAACCTCCCTGCCCACTACCGCCAAGGGTGTACCTCCCTGGGTTCACAGATAGTAGACCCCGGCTGCGGAAAGAACTATTATCTCTCTCCTCAGTCTTGGGCCTCTTGGACCTAGAATCGCGTTCAGACCCACCTTGCAACTGGCGACCCTGGTGAACCTGCCTCCCATCATCCAGTTCCCTCTCAGCTATGCGCGCTGTCTCAACAACCTCAGCATAGGTCCTCAAACGCAGAATCGCCACCCTCTACCTAAGAGCTGGCCTGAGACCCAAAGTGAACTTGTGGGCTTTCAGGTCCTCCTTTGCCACAGTCTTGGGGGCAAATCTATTCAGGCTCCGGAACTCCCGCTCATACTCGGGCACCGTCTTTGATCCTTGCTTCAGGCTACAAATTCTTCTCTCTTCTGCTATCTCAAGGACTCAGGGAAAAACTCATCGTGGAAGAGTTGCAAGAACTCCTCCCACAGCATAAACTGCACCGCACGGCTCCCCGCGACACTCTGCCACCACTCCAGAGCATTCCCCTCTAGTTGCCAAATGGCCAGCCTCACCTTATCCTCCTCCCGGGGTAGGAGAAAGGAAAACACATGTTCGATCTGCCTCAGCCAGTACTCAGCTAACACTGGGTCCTCCTCCCCTTTGAATCGCGGAGGTTGTTCCTTTCGGAACCGTGTCACCACATCATCCTCTGCACGGATCGGTATACCACTCAACGAACCCTCACGCTCCCGGGGTAGCTCCCCCACTGGTGGTGGTGGTGGCACCACCAGCTGGGCTGCCATCTCGCGGCGCACCTCCTCCCGTACCTCTTGCCGGATACCCTCCCTCAGCTCTAGGACTTCCAGCCGGATGCCTTCTCGCACTGCGCGCCAAGAAAAGTGCATGTCCTCCAACGGATCGCCCCGCACCGGGCCCTCATGGGCAGATGACTCATCGCCCATCGCCCCGGACGCACGAGTCACTCTCCTCGATGGCATTCTTACTACATGATGTAAGAAGCACAAACGTCAGAACGCGTTCGACTACTATCAAGTTTCACTACCTCTACCCCATTATCAAGTCAAGCAGTACATGGCATCACACACATTTCAACCATTGCATCAATCAACATCGCACACAGCACAGTCCACATTGTAGTCATGCCCAAGGCATTCCAAGCTTATTCAGAGTTGCACAGTTCACGCATAATCATGTTATTCACATCCTTCACACATAGCAACAAATGCAACTAGTGCCCTAATGCCAATGCATGCAAATCCTACCTCAGGTCTGGACTACCCCAAGTACACCTTAGAGGCTCCAAGAGGACCGTGTTGATCAGGCACGTCCCTCCTGGTTCCTCCAAAGGACTCAAGATAACCAGATCCGCCCACTACCCTAGGCCATCTAGACTATGCTCTGATACCATATTGTCACGCCCCGGTTTTCCAACCCGAGGAGACCGGAACGTGACCCTCCCTTTACCCGGGTTTGGATAAAGGGGTGGAACACAACATACACTTCAGAAAACACAATCACACTTCAGAAACCATATGCCTTTATTATGTTTCAAACTTCATTACAATATCTCCCCGCGGGGGTTACAATGCCTCAACAAAATTACATAATGCAATTAACACAAAACAAAGCCACAAAACAGAACTCTTCCACCTTGGTGTTCCCACCTAACGCCTGTAGGTTCCTGCAAGCAAACACACCACAGTAGGAGGGGTAAGCATCCACAGCTCAGTAGGGATCAAGTCTCCCCAACCCATCCCATGCTCCTAGCATCTACATGCCATGTGTACAAGTGCAGTGTCGTGTTACAATCATTTCAACAGACAATAACAAACCACACCAGTAGTTACAATTCTCTACCACACAAGCCACAAGTGATTTAACCGCCTCTTCAGGCCAATGATTTAACCGCCTCTCAGGCATAATTTCCACAGTCAGTCTCACTGACATTAATTCAGCCTCTCAGGCTCCACAGGTACACAAGCATTGCCTCAGCCTCTCAGGCTTCTTAGGCTCCACAGACAACAGACATTTAACATATATCTCAGTTATTCAGGCATAACAACAAACACTTAACATGCATGTCCACCCTGGTATAACATCAAACACCTAGCATGCATATCCTCACAGACATTACATCAAACACCATTCAGGCATAACCACACTGGCATAACATCAATCGCATAACATGCATGGCCTCACAGGCATAATATCAAACACCTAGTGCCAGTGCCACACAGCCTAATCTCAACCCATACTTGCCACTGAAGGCCAACATTCATATAGGAGGTCACACCTATATGAATTTACATATAGATAGTATAACAATAACAGTAGAAGCTCTATAAATCCTCTACGCAGGGCCTAACCCCAGAACAGATCAGGTGAGATAGAACCCCTACCTTGGAAACGTCCTCCTGCTCTTGCTCCCACGCTAGACACCGTCCTCCCCACGCAAGATGCTCCGGCAGCAAGCCAGCAGCTCTCCTTCCCTCTCTCTCTCTCTCTCTCTCTCTCTCTCTCTCTCTCTCTCTCTGCGACGGCTGGTGGAGCAACAAACCCTAAACCTAAAACAGAGGGCTCTTCATCCTTATATAGACAACACAACATCAAAACGACGTAGTTTTGATTAAGTGAACCCCAGCATCAAAACGACGTAGTTTTGATTACACAAGTTACAACCTTTCTGCATCCATACTCGATAAAATATCCATAATTCCAACATGGTCCTTTGGGAAAAGATGATTAGAATAACAAAACTAAGGTAACCATGCAAAAATATGCCTGCACGCCAATTTGAACGTCAATTCCCCAATTGGCGTGCAGCTCCAAATGCACTCAAACTTCACCCCAAGCCTCCTTGCATCTTGTAGAGGTCTAAGAAGCAAAAATATGCTTGCACGTGGAATGGGTGAATTCACGTGCAGCTCCAAATGCTCTAAAATTTCTGTGGTAGATAGAGGACCTCATTCTAAGAAACTTTTGTTCTTGCACGCTAATTGTTTGAGGCCATCTACCATATCAAAAGTGAGCTCCAAGATCGGCCAAAACAGCTTAAAACCGCCTATATATGCATAGCATCTTCCTAGGGCATAAATGCACGTTATCAATTGTCACATGCACCTCCCAAAAGTCCCCTCTTGGGCTCATCTCTTACCTCAAACTTGTGCACCAACATCCAAGGTGTTTGTGCACCAACATCCAAGGTGTTTGTGGTTAACTTCTTACACACGGGTCATTATACGCCCTCCCTGTCGGCCGTGAAGACGACACAACGGGAAGACGATTAGTTGAGAGGAGAAATTAAAAAAAAAAAATGAATATTTCAGTAATTTTCTTAATAGATTACCTTGTTTGATCTTATATACCAAACACAAGCAAGGTAATCAAAAGTTTCATTTTGTTTCCCATATCAATTCCATTCCCTTAATGATTTCATTCTCCCCAATTTTATTCCCGCGTACCAAATGAGCCCTTAGTAGTATTTTTTAGTGAAATATCTTTTCTCAACTCTTTTCGCATGAACAGATCTTGCATGTCCATGTGTGTTTTCATCTGAAGCTTTCAATAATGAAAATGTCCAAGTGTGGACATGAGAGGATAAGAATATCCTTAGGGAATGATTTCAACAACCACCTTTTCCTTTTCGTTGTTGTTGTTGTTGTTGTTGAAGTTGGGTTCATTGGCAGAAATGTTACGTTGCTACTGCTTTCTGCCATCAGGAATTTATATGAATGTAAAACTTGCTTTGATACCAATTATGAGTTCCAACAGGTGATCTAAAGGGAGAGTGAATAAACTTTTCTTAAAATTACAAAATTCTTTGTTTTAAGAAAGATACCGATGAAAAGATAATGGAAATGGAAATGACAAGATGAAACGGAAAAGGATATTTTCAATTATGTACCCTAAAAAGAATTACACGTGTAGATCTAAGTGTTTACAAGATATCTAGACTAAGAGTATTGGTAGTGAACTAGCTAAAAGTTTTAATAAATTTATCCATATGGAGTAATATTAGCCACAAATTATACTCGAGATATATATTTTAGTTGTAAACTTTGTTAAAATTCCAAATTCGAGCTAAATTTAGCTAAATTTGGCTAGTCAGTTCCTCAAAGTTTGAAATTTTAATAAAATTTATAGAAAATATATAGATTTCGAGTATAATTTGTAGCCAATATCACTCTATATAAACAAATTTATTGAAATTTTTAGTTAGTCCACCACTAATACTCTAAACACACAACAAATCTAAAAAGAGAAATAATAAATATTTGATATCTGGAATATTTAGTCTTTAGCATTAATTTGAAGAAGTACAAAATATTTATACAACAAGCTACTCTATAATCTCCTGATTTTGCTTATAATGGTTCTCTTTTTTCATCATTATCTCACTTATAATCTAGCATTTATGTGCACACTTCTTTTCTTTGATATTTCCAAGTTCCTAGTGTGATCGTCTTGGTATTCATGTGTGTATACAGAAAGGGGGGTGAATCTATATACTTTAAAACTTTTCACTGCCTTTCAGAGTAAGATACTTTAGAGAGGTTTCTTTATCAGATGTGGTCCTTGTTTGGGTGGTCTTTTAGTATCTCATGCAATATCAGTCACAAGCAAGCATGTATGAGAAAGAAAAGATAGAGACACACAATATACGTAGTTCGATCAATGTGATCTACTCCACGGTGGTGAGGGTGTACTTACACTGAGTCAAATCCACTATTCAACTTGAATACAATAGGGCCTAGCCCTTGTTACAATGGACCTACTCTTTCTTCTTTTAAATGCAAATACAAAAACAGTATTGCTTCAGAATTTACTCACTGTAAGAATTTATCTAACGCAATCTGCTCCTGTATAGATAACTGTTTGCTATGCTCGACCTTTAGCCACTCCTTTATCAGACACACAATTTGTTCACTAAATGATGAAGAAGCAGAACAGATGAACTCACTATTTATATTTCTTTTCACCTTCACTCTCTGTATATCGTATGAACTACTCTGCGTCACCTTTGTATCTTTGCAGATACGTTTCTTGTCTGCTCAAAATATTATGGCGCGCACTCCCTAAGTCAGACCCATTCTTTGCTTTTATATGTCAGCCAAAGTCAGAAACCCTTCTGCTAGGGTTAAGCATATTTCTCCATTCGATCTTCACCGTTGAAACATGTTAAACCACCCTCGGTGACATCCATGTGTTTTCGAGTAGTTAGCGTACTTAAAACCGCTGCCTGGGTAATGACTTATTTAAACGATGAACTTCAGCACGTTTTGCTCCTTCGCAGCGCGCTCCATTCTTTTGACTAGCCACAGCCTCGAAGATATTGCCTCATAGCATTTCTACGGGTCTTCATCTTCAATCCTTCGAGTCTGAGTCTTCGAACTAAGGGCATTGATCTTCCAATTCTTCTGCTCTTTGGCTTCGAAGCTAGTTCAACATCAGTGCTTAACTGACATCTCATTATACGAGTCTTTGAGCTCTACGAGTCTTTGAGTCAGTGACAGCTGCATTCTGCCTTGGCTGATTAACTATTCATGGGTCTCCACAACAAGTCCTTCAATCTACGACCCTGCGAGCTTCAACTCTACGACCTTGCATGCTGTGACTCTACGAGTCTTTGCTTCGAGCCTACGAGATGTGGCTCTTCACCTTGGGTCTGTGAAACTATGACCCTTCGACCCTGTGGCCTGATGGTCTACGACCTTCGAGTCGGCTGATCTACAACCTTCGAGTCTACGACCCTGTGTTCCTGTAGTGGTGCTTGGAGACAAGTGGTCTATTGATCTTTGACTCTGCACTTCTTTGAGTCATCAGACCATCGACCTGGGAATTTATGAGTCTCCTAGTCTTCGACCATAATCTTCGACTCTGTCAGTACATAGTAGATTCCCTCTATGAGTTCACTCTAAAAGATCACTTTACGAAGTTATCCAACCCTATACTGAGCTTCGACCCAGCGCCAACTCGCAACGATATGTTGCAACAATGACAACCAAAAGGTTCGTGGGAACAACAATCTCCCCCTTTGGAATTATTGGCAACATTTATGAACATGCTTCGAGCCTTCGAGGCTCAATTCTAGTCACCCCTAAACTCCTCCACCGTGTGCTCCCCCTAGACATAGTACTCTTTTCTTCTCTACCCCTTTGCTAACCAATTGCAAAGAAAGAAGGGGAAACCCAACTGATGCCTTACGCGTGAGGAGGTAGATGTACAGACAGTCCGCTTCGGTGTCTATCAAATAGCTCAATGGATAGAGGCTTGGTGAGGATATCTGTCGTTTGTTCCTATATAGGAACATACACCAATTACACATTTCCCTCTTCCACTTGTTCCTTGATGTAGTGGTAGCGATAGTCAATATGCTTGGTCTTCGAATGTTGGACAGGATTCCTGCTTATATTGACAGCACTCTGGTTGTCACACTAGATGTTAAATCGGTAACTCAACACTGACTCCCAAGTTTGAGAATTGCGTATGCATCCATACCACTTGAGTACATGACGCATGTGCAGCCACATACTCTCCTTCTATTGTGCTGCAAGCAACACTGTTCTGTTTGCGGCTTAACCATGCAACACATTTGGAGCCCAAATAAAAACTACAGTCACTGGTAGAACGTTTGTCATCTATGTTTCCAGCCTAGTCTGCATCAGTATAAGCCTGTAATTCAATGGAATCCTTAGAGGGATACCATAATCCCATCTCTAGTGTACCATTTAGGTATCTAAGGATCCTCTTGACTGCCAGCAAGTAAGACTCCTTCGGTTCTACTTGATATCTACTTGCTTGACACACAGCTTGCATCAGATTAGGTCTAGAGGTTGTGATGTATAAGAGGCTTCCAATCATACCTCGATACTCTTTTTGATTTATACTTGTGCCTTCCTAATCCTTATGAAGTTTGCAGCCAGTATGTAATGACTCGTGTTTTGAGATATGAGGAGTTAGTCACAGTTTTGCCCTTTGGGTGGCAATTGTCGAGTTTTGGGGAGTTTTATTCCCACACACATTAGCTGGAACACCTTGTTTGTTGATGAGCAAGCATGAAGCAAGAGATGAGCCTAAGAGGACACTTTTAGAGGGTGCACGTGACAATGGCTTGTCACGTGTAGTGATGTTTTTTTTGCATGGGAGCCTTCCAGACTTAGTTCTAAAGCATGTGACAAAATCCCAGGGCATTTGGAGCTTGCACGTGATGATGATCTTTGTCATGTGCAGCCATATTTTTGCACCCTCTTCTTCATTTTGTCATTCTGATAATCTTTTCCTAAAGACCATGTTCGAATTGTGGGTATTTTGTCCTATGTGGGAGCGGAGTAGTTATTACATGTTTCATTTACCAAAACTACGTCATTTTGATGGTGGGTTTCATTTATCAAAAGTATATCATTTTGATGGTGGGTTTCATTTATCAAAACTACGTCGTTTTGATGGTGGGTTTCATTTATCAAAACTACGTCGTTTCGATGATGGGTTTCACTTATCAAAACTACGTTGTTTCGATGATGGGTTTCACTTATCAAAACTACATTGTTTTGATAACTGAGGTGTCTATATAAAGAGGAGGAGCACTCTTTGCTTTAGGTTTAGGGTTTTTGTTGTCAGCCGCCGCAGCCGTCGCAGAGGGAGAGAGAGAGAGTTCCTGATCGTTGCTGCTGGGGTGACTAGCGTGGGAGCAAGAGCAAGGAGAATCTTCCTGAGGTAGGGGTTCTGTCTCTTATAGTACCCATTTCAGGATTAGGCCCTATGGTAGACGAAATCATAGATTGTTATTATTAATATATATATATATATATATATATGTAAATCCATATAGGTGTGATCTCCTATATAGATGTTGGCCTTCAATGGCATATTTTGTTTGGATATGATGTTGAGTTTGGGGTAGAGGGATTTTGGGTTCGTTCTTGGGGCAGAGGACCCTGGGGGCTGTTGGGGCGCCTACGTTGTTCGTTTCGTGGTTGTATTCATTAAACTTAGTTTTGTGGTAGGGTGGCGTGGAGAAACCTTGGGGTTTCTAGGGGAGTTTTTGTTGTGAATTTAATATGTGGATATGTTAATTGTGATTTGTGTGATGACTGTAAATTTCATGTGTTTGGTGATGTCATGTAAATGCTTATCACTGTGCTATGCTTGTAAGTGTGATTGTGAGCCTGTGTGGCTGATTGTGAGCCTGTGTGGCTTTGGTCGTGGGCCTGTGTGGCCGTGGAGTCTGTATGGCTGTGGTTGTGAAAGCCTATGTGGCTGTAGAAATAGTTGTATTTGTTTGTGACTTGTGTGTGTGTTGACATTGAATAATGTGGGTTATAACCTGATTATATATTAATGCCACGACACTACACTTGTGCACGAACTCATGTAGATGCTAGGAGTAAGGGATGGGTTGGGGAGACATGATCCCTATTGAGTTGTGGTTGCTCACCCCTCCTACTGTGTTTTGTTTTCTTTCCAGGAACCTACAGGTGTTAGGTGGAAACACCGAAGTGGAAGACAGTTATCTACTTGATGGCTTTGTTTAATTTTAATTTATGCACTATTGTAACCCCAATGGGAAGATATTGTAAAAGAATCTTTAAATTAATAAAGTATTGTGGTTTTCCCGATGGACAACTATTGTGGTTTGAAAAATATATGATTTTATTTTTGTGAATATCTGTTGAGGATGTTGTGATATCCCAAGTGGAATGTTGTGTCCTAACCCCTTATCCATCCGCGTGGGTAAAGGGGAGTCACGACCCGGTTTCCCCGGGTTCGAAATCCGGGGTGTGACAATATGATATCAGAGCATGGTCTAGTTGGCCTAGGGTAGTGGGCGGATCTGGTTATCTTGAGTCCTTTGGAGGAGCCTAGAGGGACATGCCTGATCAACATGGTCCTCTTTGAGCCTCTAAGGTGTACTTGGGGTAGTCCAGTCTTATGGTAGGATTCGTGTTGGATCAAACCGAGAATTTGGATAATGCGGAACAAACCCTATGTAATTTAACTCGAGATGTTTCATGTTTACCCTTAAGTCTGTGCAGATGAGTTAACTCTAAATCCGGACCTACTCATGTGAGGACAAAGCTAAGGACAGGATACATAATCCTGATCCGGATCATCATGAGTGTCATCATTCACTTGGTGTATAACCAAGTCATCATCCGGAGTAAGGACCCTTCGTGCTGATTAAACACTTGACAAAACGACTAGGAACCTGCATCTAACACTCAACTAGATTATGTCAATTAATGCAGAGTAAGTTCCTGAGTCTACATCTTGCACGGAGTAAAAGAGACTTGTGAGAGAGAAAGAATCGAAGTTGCCACTCCAACCGGACTAAGGAAAAGAAGACACGGACAAAGAAATCCGAGTCTGTCATTCGAGCGGAGTAAGGGCAACTGTTGCGGAGTAAGGACATCAAATGTGGAATAAGGAATCCGAACCATTACTCATGCGGAGTAAGGAAGCGCTGATGCGGAGTAAGCTCTCCGAACCACTACTCATGCGGAGTAAGGAAGCGCGACACGGAATAAGGATTCCAGGACTTCATTCATACGGAGTAAGCAATCACTGATATAGAGTAAGGATCCGAGCTTCGTTCATGCGGAGTAAGGAACCTTGCAACGGACCAAGAAGACACTGCTTCATCTCTCCAAGCCGCAATTAATGCTAGCAACTCGCTACGTCTCGATGTAAGACAAACTCATTGAATACCTAAATTGTCTGACACGTGGAACACACGGAGACGTGACGCAGTCTCAAATGCAATTAGAATCAAGCAAAGAATTCATTACAACTTATGCTTCCAATATTTCGAGCTCCACATCTGCAGCAGTTAAAGCTTCAGCATTTTCCGATGAAGAACTTCAATGCTCCACACTGCTCGGAAAATGCAGTTCCAAGATAGATTTCTAGGATGTCTATATATATGCCTGAAGCAATATAAATTAAAAGAGCGCGTGCTTACTTGTAATATATACACTCATAAGCGTATATCTTGTAAAGAGCCAAACACAGAGATTCACTGCCAAGTGTGTGTAACTATAATAGAGTGTTGTGTTGTAATCAGCTAAAATGCTGTTTTGCTTTGTTGTAATTATCTTCAGATAATAAAGCAACATACTTCCACTACCTGGTTAATCTTCCGCACTGATCTTATCCGTTTAACCAGAGTGAGTGTCTAAGCCATTAAGAGAGAGAAAGAATTTTCAAAGAGCCTATTCACCCCCCCCCCTTTAGGCTCTCCGGGACCAACAAGTGGTATCAGAGCAAGTTCTACCTGCTCATAGAGATCCCTCACTCCCTCTCAACTTAACAATGGCCGAAGAAAGCAGCATACTATTCAATACCCGCCTTAACTCCGGGGGAGCTCAAGAGCCCCTTCCCAACCGAAGACGGCGGTGAAAATGTTGATCCACCTCAACCTCTCTGCCGCTGCTTCTCAACCACGGAGTTCAGGCTACACTTTAAGCAAACCGCCAAAGTTCACACCAGAGCTTTTCTCCCAGTGGAAAGCTCGCATGAAGATGTTCATGACCTGTCATGATCATCTAATGTGGCCTTGTCTTCATCAGGAGCTTCACATTCCGATGACCATCGGAGAAAATGGGGTCAGGAGGCCAAAGACTAATGCTGAACTCACTCACGATGAAAGAGCCTGGCAATACGCCAGTGAAAAGGCTCTAGCTTATGTGACATCGTCCTTGGATTCAGAGGCTTTCACGGACGTCTAGGGCTGCATGACAGCAAAAGCTGTGTGGGACAAATTGACTATTCTATATGAAGGAAGTCAGTCCCAGATGCAGAACGTCATTTGCACTCTCAGACAGAACTTTGAGAGCTTCAACCACAAACCTAGCGAATCCCTGGAGAGCATCTATCAGCGATTCAGCAAGCTCATCCTGGAATTGAAAATTGTCAACAAACACTACACTCAGTTCCAAATAAATGACAAGTTCTTTCGTTCCTTGCCGGATCGCTATTACTCCAAGCAGCTCCAGATGCAATCCAAAGACAAGCGCGGTATGCTCCCCTTGAAGAGCTATATGGAGAGCTACGGACTCATGAGGTCGATTCAAATACACACGGACCGGAGACGAGAAGATAGCTCGGAAAGAAAAGGTGTAGCTCTTAAGGCTACGGCTGGACCAAGCATGCTGACGGAGGATGATACGGAAGAGTCAGAAAACTTTGACTCGGACATGGAAGAAGAAATAGCACTCCTAGTGAAATCCTTCACACGATTTCTGCGGAAAAGCAGAAAAGGATTCAGAAGAGGTTCTTCCTCATCCTCAAGAAGGAAGGAGCGGTCGGAGTCGACATCCCAAGACTGCTACAATTGCGGGAAACCTGGTCATTGGGCTAAGGACTGTAGATCCAAACCCAAGATGGCCGACAAGGATGACAAGGTTAAACCCCGACGCTCCACCTCAGACAACAGCAAAATGAAGAGGAAGGCATTTGTCTCAAAATACAACAGTGGCTCGGAAGAAGAAGAGGAATCTTCAGACGATGAACCAACGAAAAAGGCGAACGTCTGCCTCATAGCAAACGCTGAGGTACCTTCTATCTCTGAGCTCTTGAGTAAACTAGAATCTCTTACTAAGGAACGTGATGATGAAAAGAATGAGAGATTAATAATTACTCAAATGTATCAAAATATGAGTGGTCAGACTAAACGCCTAGAACTTACTGTTTCTAAACTTGAAAAGGACATAGCTGACTACCGAAGCAGGGAGGTTTGGTATCACGACCAAAGAGCTGAGAATCACCTGCTGAATACCAACCTCACAGGCATGAATGTAAATCTTAAAAGACTCGAGATTGAACTTGAGAAGGAAAAGGAAATAAATCGTAAATGGCTAAAATCCGGAGAAATAGCCTCTACATTTAGAATTGATCCTGACAATATCCGAGTCAAACCTGGCCTAGGATCCGAATCCACTTCCACTGCTCCAGCTACTGAGTGCCCTTTGGACTACACTCCAAAACTAACCAACCTATATCCTGTTAGTACATCTAAACCGTTGGATGGTTTTGTTTCAGGTGGCACCATAGTCTATGATTGTGGAACAGAGGCTGTTACTGCTAATCCCGAAGTAGTAGCACCCGTACCAAACGATGACGGGAAGGCTGCTGCAGTTAAAGCCAAAACTGCAGCACCCATAAACAAAGGAAAGGCTAAGGCTGACGCATCCAGGGCCAAGAGCGCGTCACCCGTTCGCAAAGGATTAGGCCATAGGGAACAGAGTAGAAAACCTGTAAAACCTAAGAAACCTGTATCCCCTGTTGTAACTCCTCATCATAGTGTCTGTTCGATATGTTGCGAAATAGGTCATTATCACTATGAGTGTTGGAGTCTATCTGATAACTGGTTATGTAATCACTCTTCAATCAATAAAAATCCAGTTGTCAAAAAGGGTTCTTCTCGGAAATCTAAATCTAAAACTCCTTGAAGTATTTCACCTAAGAAAACCCAAGTTGAAGAAGCAACTAAGACGGAAAAAGCTAAGTCAACTTGGAGAGTTAAAGTTCCTAGCAACATAAAATCCAGAATAGTTGACACTGTTGTTGCTTCTCCTAACCGCCCAAAACAAGTTTGGGCACCAAAAATGTAATCTGTTGTCTTGCAGGAGCATATATGGAATTCACTACCATCTCACTTGAAGTCAAAGATCAATCAAAGCAAGTGGATACTCGATAGCGGATGCTCCGGACATATGATGGGTGATAAGTCTCTGCTCGTGGATGTTATTGACAAACGAGGCCCATCCGTAACATATGGTGACAATAGTAAAGGTAAGACTGTGGGGTATGGCACTTTAACCAACGGCCGTGTATCAATTACTAAGGTTGCATTAGTCGAAGGTTTGAAGCATAATCTGCTGAGTGTTAGTAATTTATGTGACAAAGGATTCACAGTTTCCTTTTTGTCAAACACCTGCACAGTTAAAGATAACTTATCCGGAGATATTAAGTTATCTGGATCAAGAGATGGGGACATATATTCTGTGGTCTTGAGAAACAATTCTTCTGACCCTATATGCTTTCTCACTACAGCATCACATGGAGATAGTTGGCTATGGCACAAGCGTTGCGCACATTTAAATTTTAAGACCTTGTCTAAATTAGTGTCGCTTGATTTGGTCACTGGTTTGCCTAAACACAAATACTCCAGAGACACTCTCTGTCGAGAATGCCAACTTGGCAAACAGACCAAACATAGTTTTAAGAGCAAATTAGTTAATTCAATAACTGCTCCTTTACAACTTCTTCACATGGATCTATGTGGTCCCATTTCTGTTTCTTCACTTGCTGGTGCGAGATACACCCTAGTGGTTATCGATGACTTCACCAGATACACATGGGTGTTGTTCCTGAAATCTAAGGATCAAACCTTTGAACACCTTGTCGATCTTTTCAACTAGATAAGCAATTCACAAGGACTGAGCATTAAATGCATCAGGAGTGATCATGGTACAGAATTTGATTTCTCAGAAATGAGGTCATATTGTTTCAAAACGGGGCATTCAACACGACTTCTCTGCGCCCGAACTCCACAACAAAATGGGGTAGCCGAGTGCAAGAATTGCACTTTAGTCGAGGCTGGCAGATCAATGTTAGCAGGGGCAAAGCTTTCTCTCAGTCTATGGGCTGAAGCGGTGTCTACTGCCTGCTATGTTCAGAACAGAACTCTTATAAATAAATTTACCATGAAAACACCTTATGAGATGTGGAAGGGCAGAAAGCCTTCTATTTCACACTTCAAAACTTTTGGGTGTACTTGCTACGTACTAAACAATGGAAAAGAATCCCGGAATAAATTTGAACCTAAATCTGATGATGGGATATTTGTTGGATACTCATTACATAGCAAGGCTTATCGGATTTTCAATAGAAAACTTTTCAAAGTTGAAGAATCTATCCATGTGACTTTTGATGAAGCTAACACGGATTGGTCGAAAGTTGGTTCTTCAAGTTCTAATGTGCAGGATCAAGATGACAACATTGACTACTCAAAGTTTATTAATGTTCCTGTCACTTCTACTGACCAACCATGTGGCACCAATGAAGAACGAAGAAATGATGCAGATGATGCTATGGATGAATCGGACTCGGGACTTCCACATAACTCCGGATATATTCCTTCGGATATTCAAAATACCGGGGTACCTTCCAGTCCATCCGGACCAGTTGATACGGAAATGAACAGTAATGGAGAACCTCAAAATACTCCAGAACCTATTAATTTGAATAACGCTGGCCCGGAAGAATCTCAATCAGTGGACGACCAAGGACCACCTAATGTCACGCCCCGGATTTCCAACCCGAGGAGACCGGAACGTGACCCTCCCTTTATCCGGGTTTGGACAAAGGGGTAGAATACAATATACACTTCACATTTCTTTTCAGAAACCAAAATCATATAATTATTTAATTGAAACCACATGCCTTTATTATATTTCAAACTTCATTACAATATCTCCCCACTGGGGTTACAATACCTCAACAAAATTACATAATGCAAATAACACAAAACAAAGCCACAAAATGGAACTCTTCCACCTTGGTGTTCCCACCTAACGCCCGTAGGTTCCTGGCAAGAAAGCACACCATAGTAGGAGGGGTGAGCATCCACGGCTCAATAGGGATCATGTCTCCCCAACCCATCCCATGCTCCTAGCATCTACATGCCATGTGTACAAGTGCGGTGTCGTGTTACAATAATTTCAACAGACATAACAACAACCACATCAACAATTACACTGCCACCGCCACACAGGCTAACACTTTAACAACAAGTGATTTAACCGCCTCTTCAGGCCAAGTGATTTAACCGCCTCTTCAGGCCAAGTGATTTAACCGCCTCTTCAGGCCAAGTGATTTAACCGCCTCTTCAGGCCAAGTGATTTAACCGCCTCTTCAGGCCAAGTTTCCACAACCTCACAGGCTAACACAAAACGGTCCCGGGCTTCCACACCCACCGGGTGTACAAGCAACCACACAGGACATAAGACCATACAGGCATAACATCAAACACTTAATATGCTTAGTCACACGGGAATAACGTCGAACACTTAGCATGCACATATTCACAGGCTCACAATCCCGGCCACACGAGATATTATTTCGGACCACGGAATATACATAGCCTCACAGGCATTATTTCAAACACGTTCGAGCATACACACAGGCATATTCATACAGGCATATCCACACCGGCATTTTATCAAACACTTAACATGCACTAACCACCCAACCTCGAAATCACACCAATACGCCATTGAAGGCCAACATCCATATAGGAGATCACACCTATATGGATTACATATGTATATATAAACAGATACGACCCAGAATCCGCCCTAGGACCCTAGGACAGAGGAGGGATTAGGAAGAAACAGAACCCCTACCTTAAAGCAGGTCATCCTTGCTCCCGCGCCAAACGCCGTCCTCCCCACGCAAGATGCTCCGCAGCAACCAGCAACTCCCCTTCCCTCTCTCTCTAGCTCTCTCTCTCTCTAGGCAGCATGCGAAGCAAAGGAACACAAGAACCCTAAACTCAAACTCAAGCCCTCCTTATATAGACACCACCCACATCAAAACGACGTAGTTTTGATTAAGTAAACCCAGGATCAAAACGACGTAGTTTTGATCACACAAGTTAGCACCTTTCCGCACCCATATAGGCCAAAATACTCGGAATTTCAACATGGTCCTTTGGAGAAAGATCATTAGAATGACAAAACCAAGGGAACCATGCAAAAATACACCTGCACGCCAATTTGCACGCCAATTCCCCCAATTGGCGTGCAGCTCCAAATGCACTCAAACTTCACCACAAGTCTCCTTGCATCTTGTAGAGGCCTGAGGAGCAAAAATATGCTTGCACGTGAAATGGGTGAATTCACGTTCAGCTCCAAATGCTCTGAAATTTCTGTGGTAGGTAGAGGACCTCATTCTAAGAAACTTTTGTTCTTGCACGCCAATTGTTTGAGGCCATCTACTAGGTCAAAAGTGAGCTCCAAGATCAGCCAAAACAACTTTAAAACCGCTAGAACGCATAGCATCTTCCTAGGGCATAAATGTACGCTATCGCTTGACACATGCACCTCTCAAAAGTCCCCTCTTGGGCTCATCCCTTACCTTAAACTTGTGTACCAACATCCAAGGTGTTTGTGGTTAACTCCTTACACACGAGTTACACACGGGTCATTACATCCTCTCCCCCCTTAAGACTTTTCGTCCTCGAAAAGAAATGACATACGAGGAAAACAAACACAAGCTACCCATTTGCCACACGGCGAGCTACAACACCCAAATGGGTCATACACCGCACATTGTACACAATAGCACATAACATAGTGCCACCACAGTCCATAACCACATGCCTCACAATAATGCATATAACACATATCCGCATGTCGCAAATACACATCTCAAAACACATCACAATGAAGAACATATGTCTAAAAGACAAAACCAATACACCAAATCATACACAACTAATACAAGAAAACACATTACAATCCTTGGCCAACAGCCACCAACAGCCACCTCCCACTCTTAAGGTTGTTCGTCCTCGAACAACGCTGGGTGTTGCTCACGCATCATGGACTCACATTCCATGTCTCCGCCACAGACGTGTCGGCCCCTAAAAGACAACACACCTTCCAAAATGCACATGCTGAGGCACATCGCCCACAACCATTCACATACCCGTGACCGAAGATATCACACCATAACACACATGAAGGTACGTACCCACAGACCCAATACAACACAGCATGATAAGGAAACACATATTCTAATCTCACCAACAACCCTTGTTCTCCTCACCTAACACATGTCACAAGTATTCACGCCACGACGGTGTACGACATATACGCCCATCCCCAACACGTACGTTTAACAAATCACATCATAAACACCACTACAAAGAACAAAGCACAAATAAAACACTACTACACGTTTAACGTTCCACCGCCCACTCGCTAACACCATACAAACTCATCCGCAGGAGTTTCCTCACAACCTTCCCACCTTTGGACTTTTCGTCCCCGAAAAGAGAAACCAAGTAGTAAACAACGCGAAAAGATCAAAGCAACACATAATGTAGTCATTACCACAAATGTTGGAGATGCCAACTCGCGGCATGATGGGACCAACACTCCACAACGTAAAATACCCAACAATTGGGAGTTGAAGTCAACGCAGCCTCGGCCCATAGGTAGACCACGCCCTAACAAGCAAGCACAATGAGGTCACAATGAAACACAAACAAATAGGATAGCATGATGCAAACCACAATCACATTCCCACCCAGGGAGCTCACCTCGCAGACCACCATCATCACTGCGAAAACCACCTCACTCAAGCAAGGAACATTGAAACCCCACCAACGCCAATGGTGACGCGGAACGCAGTACAAGCCTAGACATAGAAACACGAGAATGGAGTGTGCCCTTAACCACTCGGTCGCGATCAACCTGGCGCCCAACGGAGTCCAAGGATGCACTAAAAACAATAAATGCGGCACCACACACACAACCATGGTAAGACCAAAACCCACTATCGGGCTATCACTAGTCACCGACTTTGAGAATCGACCAAAGAATCCCATGAACCGGAACGCCACACAAATAACACCCTCTCGACTACGGTCGGATAGGGATCCACCAAGGTCCCACACGGCCTTCACGAATTGAGGCTTCGTTACAACCCAAGTGATAACGCCTTACTCAGACAGACATTCCATGCGATAGGAATCCTTTGACGATGGGTAGGTACCAACAACATAGTTCTCTCCACCATGGAAAACTCTCCTACCTGCAACATGACAACAACGGAATCCTCTCGTGTCACCACTCACAGGTCACAAGGGAATCTCCCACCATCTCCGCCATACCAACCATCACGTTCTATTCCTACACACCAATGAAACACTCAAATGGGCCAAAAAATACTCAGGCTTTAACCTCGGTTTAATGTGGTCACTACAATTCCTCCGGGTAGGCATAAGAAACAAGAAATGCAAACTCCTGATTCGGGACTTCCACGTTACTCCCAAACACCCCAACACCTTGATGGCATGAACCATCTCACTTACCCCGTTATACCGCACATGAAAGGTTTCCAAGGAGTACGGATGGAGGTCATCCGTCTACCACCACCGCTCTAAAACATACACCTTTGTGACATCTGTCCGACATAAATCTCTCCTCAAGGAGTAGCACTAACACCCCGTCCAAGCAAAAATGTCACAACCGACTCAACTCGGGCATCAAACAACCTTTTTCCAAGACAACAACACTTTAATATTTAGCTTAGCCGGCCATCGCACTAGACAAGGTATAACATACACAACATCACCTAGAACACTCTCCTTCATCCTCACACCACATTTAATATTCTAATACACTACACCTCATCCTTCTCTACGCACATGTCACAACACCCACATGTAGTAACTCGTTGTATACCTTTACCATGAATGCAATACATACAACAACACAATACCAAATTTCCAGCACCTTTGCAACACAAGCAATGGAACACAAGACACCTGACGAGCGAACGTACCAGCCTTACACCTTCTCTCCTCCTCTAAGCCTACTCCCACAAGATACGAACCGAAGGAATGGCCCTACCACGCAAAAGCACACCCTTAGTCCTTAGAGAAAGATAGCCCGAACAAGGCCTGCCAAATCTCACTTGCTTACCTCTTTTTACCAAGTTGATGCACCGGGCATAACCCTCAAAACCCACTCATAGCCGATAGTTGAGCTCCGAACACTTCACATTTTACACGTGTGCATCCCCATTTCACAACATGTTCTAAGAACATCACTCATGGTCTTTCACACTCGACAAACATGACACATGGCCACCGCTTGACCATCCGAGAACCCGGAACACCCATATAGTTATTAACCAGGAACTTGCAACGACCACTCTAGCCAACAAGATAACGCTTCAAAGACTCTAAGAGCAGGCTATACTAGCTGCGTTTTCCCCTCAACCACAACGCTTGGAAAAGAAAGGTAACCATAGGAATATCCCTTTTAAGTAGTACTCCAACACACACCTCTATCCTTGAAGAACATATTTCTATTAATCAAGGTTGCCAAGGGGGTGTCACACAATAACTCATAAGCCATCACCTCACACCTCAAGCTCTACTAGCTAGCCAGTCTAAATTCCCTCCCACTAGAAAAAGGGTTGCCTACAAGATTTGGTTACTTTGATTATCCACATGTGCCAAAATTGAATATCACTCACTTATAAAATCAACACCCAGATACTCATTAGTTACTTATTATTCTTCTAGCGTTATAAATCTATATTTACTCTTTTTACTTATTTATTCCCTAACAGGTCACCAACCACATCCATTCGAAATGCTAACTCAAACGGGACATGATAAAGTCCACCCTGCCTCACATAACTAGTACGAGACTCAACCGACAACCCACCAAAGGGGCACGATACCACCAATGAAGTTCTGTCTTGCTTTTCCACCTGGCCTCACTGGGTAGTCCTCCTGCCTCCAAATCGGGACTCGGCGTTGAGCTTTACCCCTAGCTCGCCGAGCCGGTCCCCTAACATCACTCCCGATCGTACGAAGACGTCCTACTTTTCCACAGAGGTAACACCGCATCGCTTCTTGGCACACTCTCTGTTTCAGTGCCCCGGCTGTCCACAACAAGCGTAATCTTTTGAGAAACAGGACTCAAACGGGAGTGTTGAGGGCTGACAGCTCCCGGCGTACTTCGCTCCTGATCAGTTGTCGAATTGCATCCCTCACCTCTGGAATAATCGAGCTCAAGACGCCAACCTCTGCCGTGATTAGTCTATCACCTTCAGCCTGCAGCTCTCTCACTTGCCCAACCTGGGTCGCGGCCTCCTCTGTTACCTCAATAGTCGCACGGCTTATAGTTTCCAGAAACATTGGTTAAGCGAAAAGGTAGCGCTCCAGATTAACACTAAATGATCTCAACAATCGCGAGACCACTACCGACTAAGCAGCTTAAGCTATAACACGCATTATTACCACACAAGTCCATAGGTTCACATTTAACAGACTATACCAATTTTTTTTACATTCCATTGCATTGCTCATAACCACGCTTATTTCACACAGTACCAAACAAATCACATGCTCAACTATTCACAGAACACCAAACAAATCACATTTTAATTTTTTTTTTTTTTTTTTTTTTAACAGTTCACAAGCCTCAAGTTTCCAAGCACACAGTTTCAATTCCACAATTTCTTTTCCATGTTTTTATGCTCGAACCATCACAAAATTTCAGAGTTGCACAATTGAAACTTTATCATGTTCAAACCCTTTATCCATGCAATTACACACACTGCACACATTTCAGTTCTCATTAAACCACATTGCACAAGCATCCATTCCACAAGCACACAGTTCAACTAAACAAGGACCTTTCCTTGTAGTCATGCTCAAGGTACTTCAAATAAAATCAGAGTTGCACAGTTCACGCCTTATCACATTATTCATATTTTCTTTTATCACAATTATTTTTTTTATTTTTTTTTTTTTTTTTTTTTTTTTCAGGTATCCACACCTTCACATACAACAACCAATGCAACTAGTGCCCTAATGCCAATGCATGCAAATCCTACCACAAGACTGGACTACCCCAAGTACACCTTGGAGGCTCCAAGAGGACCGTGTTGATCAGGCACGTCCCTCCAGGCTCCTCCAAAGGACCCAAGATAACCAAGTCCGCCCACTACCCTAGGCCAACTAGACCATGCTCTGATACCATATTGTCACGCCCCGGATTTCCAACCCGAGGAGACCGGAACGTGACCCTCCCTTTATCCGGGTTTGGACAAAGGGGTAGAATACAATATACACTTCACATTTCTTTTCAGAAACCAAAATCATATAATTATTTAATTGAAACCACATGCCTTTATTATATTTCAAACTTCATTACAATATCTCCCCACCTGGGGTTACAATACCTCAACAAAATTACATAATGCAAATAACACAAAACAAAGCCACAAAATGGAACTCTTCCACCTTGGTGTTCCCACCTAACGCCCGTAGGTTCCTGCAAGAAAGCACACCATAGTAGGAGGGGTGAGCATCCACAACTCAAGTAGGGATCATGTCTCCCCAACCCATCCCATGCTCCTAGCATCTACATGCCATGTGTACAAGTGCGGTGTCGTGTTACAATAATTTCAACAGACATAACAACAACCACATCAACAATTACACCGCCATCGCCACACAAGGCTAACACTTTAACAACAAGTGATTTAACCGCCTCTTCAGGCCAAGTGATTTAACCGCCTCTTCAGGCCAAGTGATTTAACCGCCTCTTCAGGCCAAGTGATTTAACCGCCTCTTCAGGCCAAGTGATTTAACCGCCTCTTCAGGCCAAGTTTCCACAGCCTCACAAGCTAACACAAAACGGTCCCAGGCTTCCACACCACCGGGTGTACAAGCAACCACACAAGACATAAGACCATACAGGCATAACATCAAACACTTAATATGCTTAGTCACACGGGAATAACGTCGAACACTTAGCATGCACATATTCACAGGCTCACAATCCCAGCCACACAGATATTATTTCGGACACGGAATATACATAGCCTCACAGGCATTATTTCAAACACGTTTCGAGCATACACACAGGCATATTCATACAGGCATATCCACACCGGCATTTTATCAAACACTTAACATGCACTAACCACCCAACCTCGGAAATCACACCAATACGCCATCGAAGGCCAACATCCATATAGGAGATCACACCTATATGGATTACATATGTATATATAAACAGATATGACCCCGAGACTGCCTTAGGACCCTAGGACGAGAGGAGGGATTAGGAAGAAACAGAACCCCTACCTTAAAGCAGGTCATCCTTGCTCCCGCGCCAAACGCCGTCCTCCCCACGCAAGATGCTCCAAGCAGAACCAGGCAACTCCCCTTCCCTCTCTCTCTAGCTCTCTCTCTCTCTGAGCGAACTGCAAGCAAAGGAACACAAGAACCCTAAACTCAAACTCAAGCCCTCCTTATATAGACACCACTCACATCAAAACGACGTAGTTTTGATTAAGTAAACCCAGGATCAAAACGACGTAGTTTTGATCACACAAGTTAGCACCTTTCCGCACCCATATAGGCCAAAATACTCGGAATTTCAACATGGTCCTTTGGAGAAAGATCATTAGAATGACAAAACCAAGGGAACCATGCAAAAATACACCTGCACGCCAATTTGCACGCCAATTCCCCAATTGGCGTGCAGCTCCAAATGCACTCAAACTTCACCACAAGTCTCCTTGCATCTTGTAGAGGCCTGAGGAGCAAAAATATGCTTGCACGTGAAATGGGTGAATTCACGTTCAGCTCCAAATGCTCTGAAATTTCTGTGGTAGGTAGAGGACCTCATTCTAAGAAACTTTTGTTCTTGCACGCCAATTGTTTGAGGCCATCTACTAGGTCAAAAGTGAGCTCCAAGATCAGCCAAAACAGGCTTAAAACCGCTGTAAACGCATAGCATCTTCCTAGGGCATAAATGTACGCTATCGCTTGACACATGCACCTCTCAAAAGTCCCCTCTTGGGCTCATCCCTTACCTTAAACTTGTGTACCAACATCCAAGGTGTTTGTGGTTAACTCCTTACACACGAGTTACACACGGGTCATTACACCTAATCTGACAGAGCTTCAAATCATTGAGTATTCACCACCACTTGCGCAAAACTATAGGTGGACTCAAAGCCACCCTCAAGAACAAGTGATTGATGATCCTACTGTTGGTGTTAGAACAAGAGCAGCCACCTCCAACATGTGCCTCTACTCTTGCTTTTTGTCGCAGATAGAGCCAAAAGTGGTGGAAGAAGCTCTTCAAGATTCAAATTGGATAGACGCCATGCAGGAAGAGTTAAATCAGTTCAAAAGGAATGATGTGTGGACTCTTGTACCAAGGCCAAAGTCTCAACAAGTCATTGGAGTTAAATGGGTGTTCCGGAACAAACTTGATACGGACGGAATCATAATCCGGAACAAAGCCCGACTGGTAGCCAAGGGTTATCGTCAAAAAGAAGGAATAGACTATGACGAAACTTTTGCTCCAGTAGCCCGACTTGAGGCAATCAGAATGTTCTTGGCATACGCTTCATACGAAAACTTCAAAGTTTATCAAATAGATGTCAAGAGTGCATTTCTAAATGGAGATCTTCAAGAGGAGGTATATGTTGAACAACCTTCAGGCTTCATTGAACCAAAGGCTGGACATCTGGTCTACAAACTAAGGAAAGCCTTGTATGGATTGAAGTAAGCTCTAAGAGCCTGGTGTTGGACCCCATTTTGTCCGGGTTGGACATACATATTCATTTCATTTTAGCTTTATATTATTTCATATTTATCATTCACTTTGTATAGATAAATAAAAAGGTGTGACTGTTAATTTAAAGGGTGTGATGTTAATTATATATGTAAAGCACAAAAACAAAAACAAAAAAAAAACAAAATAAAAAATTTCAAAAAACAAAAAATATAAAACCTTAGAGCCTGTTGTATGTCTACATTTTTATTTTTCAAACAGCATTTTCTGCACAAAAAAAAAATCGTGAATAGTACTCAGGGTACTGTTCATGTCCTATTCGTGAATAGTACCCGGGTTACTGTTGCATGAATAGTACCCGGGGTTCTTGTTGCATGAACAAGACCCGCACCCCTTATTTGACTTCTTAATAATAATAATCATAAAAATAAAAAAAATGGAAGTCCCACATTGGAGGTTTTACAAAATTTCCTTCTCCATGACTCCTATATAAAGGGGTCCTCTCTCCCTTCCAAGACACCATCCATCAATTACACAAAACTCAAAAAAAGAGAGTAAAGTGTAAACTTAACTGCGGTTCTAAAAAAGAAGCTGCGGTTATAGTCAAATTAATTTTCTTTTCCCTTCTTTTGCGAAAAAAGGAGGCATTCGGGAGAAGGGCGCCCTCGGTCCACGATATTTCAGGTTTTTATTCCTTTCCTTCTTTAATTTTTATTATTATTTTGTGTAGTAAATTAGTAGTTACTTTATAATTAGCATAATTAGTTAGTTAGTTTTTTTTTAGCATAATTAGCATAATTTTAATTAGTTAATTTTAGCATATTTAGTTAATTAGTTAGTTAGTTTTTAATTAGTATAATTTAGTATAATTAAATTAGCATAATTAGTTAGTTTGTAATTAACTTTTCAAGTTTAGGCATGTCAAGTAATTAACTTTTCAAGTAAGCCTAGTAATTAATTAATTATAGCGTAATGAATTAAATAACATTAGTAATTAGATAAATTAGTAATTAACTTTTGTAATTAATTTTCATATTTAAAATTTAGTAAATAATTAGGCTAATTTAAATAATTTGTACTTAGATTATGATAATTAAATTTAACCTTTAACTTTTAAATTTAATAATTAGCTCGTGAGTAGTAATTAAGCCTATTAATTAATTAGCATGTGATGGATTAAAATAAAATTTTGAGTATTAGATTTAGATTAAATGTGATTTTAAAAAAAAATAAAAATAAAAATAAAAAAATGAAAAAAATAAAAAATAAAAGCAAAAATAAAAGCAAAAAACAAAAAAAACAAAAAAAACAAAAAAACAAATAGAAACCTCCTCCTCCTAAGACAGTAAAAAGAAAGGGCGTTGTAGGGGTGCTAAAACCTTCCCAACACGTAACCAACTCCCGAACCCATCTCTGGTAACACGGACCACATCTTAACTACTCAAGGTAGAGGGTATCCAACTGTACCCCAAAAACAGTTGGTGGCGACTCAGTATATTTTATCATTTGGGTTCGGCCCAGGACGAAAACGAGTGATAACACTGGCGACTCATTGGGACGCTTTGTATAATTGTAGAGAGTTAGGCCTAGAATTAAGAGTAGGAGGTTGCTTTTGTTTTTACTTAATTGTATATATTTGCGCTTGCTTAACAGTTGGTTATGATGTATATACTTTGAAATGACATGATAGTTATGATTTACTGTTTTCCTTAATCTGTTGCATCCATGCATAACCCTATACCCGGGTTTATCTCACCATTTAGGTTAGCGAGGTTTAGTAAGGTCCCCTGCGCGTTGATCATTATCCGCAAAGAGGCCCCGAACTCCTCACTCAAGCTTGAGGTCCTTTTAAGGCTCGTCCTTTTAAGGCCCCCCCCCAGGTAAATCCCATGGTGTACGGAGCCCTCTATAGAGGAAGCTTGGGGACCAATGAATAAGATAGGATTAGTAAGGCCCACTAGGGGCATTAAACCCACATGTTGTTTGATCATTCAATACCACGCTAACCTCTGTTTTTGCGGGGTAGTTGTTAAAAGCATCTCTTGTACAAATTACTTGCCTTAATACCTGTTTTTGTTTCTTGTACAGAGTACCTTAATATTTTAAACTGTCATCCTAACATGTCATTATGCATAACATAACATTCACATAGGCACATGGCAACATTCAGTCATCTCCTAAAAGGCCTTAATGACAAGAAGGCCGTTACAGTGGTGGCCCAAGCATCTGGGGACATTCAGAGTCGCCTTGGAGATTTTTCAACAGGAAAGGCATGTAAGGCAGAGCGGGTTATCATAGAAGATCAGTTAGACTACACCAAAGAATTACAGACTATATGGCATCAGTGGTCAGACGAAAGGAAAAACATCTATACACAACAGTTTGGAGATTTGCTCCATATAACCGAGCTACTAGTCGACAAGGATATGCTTGGGGCATCAATCTATTTCTGGGACCCTCGACGGCGATGCTTCGACTTCAATAGTATAGATCTTGTTCCTACCATAGAAGAATACAGAAGATTGTTGGATATCCCAGTAGAAAATAACATGAAGATTTATTTACCAGAGCCCAGAAAATCATGTCAAAGAGCATTTTCTGAGGTAATGGGGAAGCCAGTTTGGGACTCACCAATGCCTACAAAATATGGTGGGCGAGAATATCTTTCATGGGCAACGATAACGAAATGATGCAGACGCAATGAACGGGGACGCACAAATTACTTACAATAGCCATATACGGGCTAATAATCTTCCCGAGGATCCCGTCCCACATCGACGGAGCAATTGTGGATTTGGTTCAACAAGTACTCAAAGGATGTGACCCTACTCCTGCTATATTGACCGAAACCATTCGATCTCTTACTTATCTGAGGAGTACGGGCTCGGGGCAGTTCATGGGGTGCCTGCCTCTTCTATGCACATGGTGCAGGGTCATTTTCCTTGTATTGTTCCTCGTTTTCATGTTGTTTATCGAGTGCCAGCCACGACGCTATTGGATATTCTGGCTTAGCAAGTGGAGCTTACCAAAAGGCTTTGAAGACTGGAGGAAGAAGTTAGAGAACCTCACAGAAGCTGACATTACCTGGACTGCTCCCTGGATGCCGGTAGTCTCCATGACATATAGCTGCGGGGACTACAATTGGGTTCCACTTTTAGGCCCTTGGGGAGGCACTGCATATGCACCACTGCAGGGCGGAAGACAAGTTGGGCGTAATCAGATTATCCCAGTTCTCTTTGGAATGGAAGATTGTGACTTCACCTATGATAAAACCATGCTAACAGAAAAAGGCAAAAAGATGTATCAGGCATGGTCCATCCCACACAAGATCCAACCCAACAGTCCAAAATCTGGTGTTTATCCGGCATACATATCCTGGAGGGCACAACACAAGCCACAGTTGACTACAGACATGAGGGCGATCCTCCAAGAGAATCAGAATCTCAGACAGCAGATCCAAAGGCTAGAAGCATCCCTAGAAGGAGCTCTTCAACGGTTACAGTTGAGGGAAAAACAAGTCGAGACCATATTGAAGCAGAGGGAAGAGGCAGGAAAGCGACCACCCCAGAGGAAAAGGCGTCGTGCTACTTAGGAGATGACTGGAAGTTTGCCTTAAGATCATGTAGCCATAGATCTCATCTACATGGCATTTCTGCATTGTATTGTGTGTTTGTTTGCAAATGTTTGGAATAAAGTTATTTGTTTCTCTAACCCATCACATAGTCATTCATGCATACATGCATATCAAAATTGAAAATCAAGTAAAAATTACATTATTCCAGGTCGGTAGCCGCTTTTCTCCAGGATTGCGCACTCTTACAACCTCAGATCCCGGCGCAATCAAGTACCACCGCCGCAGACCAATGGCGGAAGAAACAGAGAACAGACTCATGGGGTTGGAACAGTCCACAACAAGCCCTACAGGGGCAAATGTCTGCAATAATGGAAATGCTTACCAAGCCGACCGGCGAAGGAACCGGCAAGAGGAACCTCAAATCACCAACAAGAACAGGGGCTGGAAGCGGTTCTACCACCTAACTGGATCCAAGTCAGGCACCCACATATCAGCCTGCCATGACACAACTCCCTACTCCAAATCAGATTCATTGTACTATGCCTACAAGCAGAAATGTAATGGAAGTAGTGGGTTCCCCGGCTCCGAAGGAGAATGTTGACTCTCCTACTTTAAGACGATTGGAGGAAAGATTGAAAGTTGTAGAAGGCATCGACAGCTATGGCATGATTAGCCCACAAGACTTATGCTTAGTGCGGGAGTGGTGCTGCCACCGAAATTCAAGATGCCAGAGTTTGAGAAATTCAACGGAACCTGTTGTCCGAAGACACACCTAGTCATGTATTGTCAAAAGATGGCAGCCTACGCAGTGAAGACAAGCTCCTTATGCATTGTTTCCAGGAAAGCCTAACTGGGGCATCCCTCCGTTGGTACTTTCGGTTGGATGGCAACCGTATCAAGACTTGGAAAGAATTGGCCACATCCTTCTTGGCTCAATATAAGCACGTCACTGAGTTAGCATTGGACCGACTAACCCTGCAGTCTTTAGAAAAGGGATCCGACGAAAGCTTCAAGGATTATGCACGGAGATGGAGAGAGACAGCTGTGGAGGTCCAACCTCCCCTTACAGAAAGAGAACTCACTACTCTTTTCATCAACACGCTAAAAGGCGTTTACTATGAGAAATTGATTGGCAACGTCTCTAGCAGCTTTGCGGACTTGGTCGCATCCGGTGAACGTGTTGAAAGTGGCATTAAAGGAGGGAAGCTAAAGGGTGATGTGGCCGAGGCATCAAAAAGGTTTCAACCACCGGCAAAGAAGAAGGAAAATGAGACCAACTTAGTATATCAATCGCACCCAACAATACAACCGACATTCTATCAAGCACCAGGGTACTACAGAGGATCACCAGTAGTTGCCTATGCTGCACCTGCTCCTGCTCCCCAATTCACGCCCTATTTTCCACAAGGAGGGGTTCCATTTCCATATCCAATGGCACCAAACCCATTTCAACCGAGAGCACCATACCAAGAGCAACCAAGGGCGTCAGCTCCGGAAGGACCTAGACCCGTATTCCAAGGACAGGGGCAACCAAGGGCCCAAACCCAACATGCAGGATCAAATCAGGCCCCTCGTCGGCCACGGCAAGAGTTTGATCCAATTCCAATGACATATGCGGAATTATATCCCAAGCTTTTAGAAGCAAGGTTGGTACTCCCTACACCATTGGGAGAAATAAGGTCTCCTCCCCCGGCTTGGTACAAACCAGATGCTAGATGTGTGTATCATGCTGGTGGAATAGGACATGATATTGAAAACTGCATAGCATTCAAAAGGAAGGTCCAAGCTTTGCAAGATGCAAATTGGTTAGATTTTTCCACAATGACGGGGACGCCAAATGTGAACAACAACCCTCTCCTAGAACACTCTAATAATGTAGCTAGTATCGAGACTGAAGGACGATTGGAGAAGGCCTCACAAATACATATGAAAAAGGTGTATTTGTTTCAGTTGCTACAAGAACATGGATATGTACAAGCCAAAGACACATCAGAAGCAGAGAATGGGGTACATATGGAAAAACAATGCCCATACCACCAGATGTCGCAGGGACATGACATCGAAGAATGTAGTGAGTTTTCCGAGGTGGTGCAAAAACTGATGGATCAAAGGATAATCGAATTCTCAAGAGAAGATACGGACAATCAAAGCCATATGATCCAAGGAGATATGTCATGCAAACCATCATGGGTGCCAACACCCCTTATCTTGAACGTGAAGACTCCAGGAAATCCCACTACTACCACATGGAATCAGGCCTCTCACTATACATAATGCAAATCGGTGCCAGACAAGAAAGCCTAAACAGAGATCCCGCAATTGCCTCATGGAATTACACCCCTCACCATACGAGTTCCTACCCCTTTCCCTTACAAGACGGATAAAGCAGTCCCATGGAACTATAGCTGTGAAGTAATCCAAGGAGCCACCGCAGCAGAAAAGAAAACCAGGAGCGGTCGGGCATATGCCCCTGATATGGCCGACAAAGCAAGGAAAAAAAAACCTGTAGAACCCGACATTGAGCCAACACCTGGAAGCAACAAAGAAAGGAGCACCGGTCACTGAAGAAGAGACCACAGAATTTTTGAAACTTATGAAACAAAGCGAATATAACATTGTGGATCGGCTAAGTCGACAACCGGCTCGCATCTCGTTGCTCTCATTAATGATGGATTCCCAACCTCACCGGGAAGCACTAATGAAGTTTCTAAGCCAAGCCTATGTTCCTCCAACCATCCCAGTGGCGAATGTGGATGGACTCACTAGTAACCTCATTATGGACAACGTCATCGGCTTTGGAGATGACGAGCTGCCCCCAGGAAGGGAAGGGACACATAAAAGCTCGCACAATCTTGTCAAGTGTAAGGAGCACACCATAGCCCGAGTTCTTATTGACAACGGCTCGCTTTGAACATTATGCCCTTACATATCTGCAACAATCGCCGGTCGACGCATCCTATATGCGCCCTTGCACAATGAAGGTACGAGCATTCGATGGAGGAAAACGTGACGTGGTGGGAACCCTAGACATTCCACTACTGATTGGACCAGCTACCTTTATGGTAGAATTTCAGGTGATGGACATTACACCCTATTATAGCTGTTTGTTGGGAAGGCCTTGGATCCACATGGCAGGAGCAGTGCCATCAAGCCTCCACCAAAAGATGAAATTTGCAATGGGAGACCAACTCATTTGCATATCTGGAGAGACAAGTTTCCTTGTCACCAAGCCAGCATCAGTCCCCTATATTGAAAACAATGAGGATATCCCAGAATGCTCCTATCGGGCATTTGAGATGGTGAATGTCACTTTTGCCCCAAACCATTATATCTCGAAGGCTTCAAGAATGGTTGCAGCCACCATGATCAAACAGGGGTACAAACCAGGGCAAGGATTAGGCCCAAAGGCTCAAGGAATCCAAAAACCATTGACCATTCGCGAAAATACCGAGAAGTTTGGGTTAGGTTACATGCCTACAAGAGCTGACAGACAGAGGGAAGCTGCCAAAAAAAAGGAAATCAGAATGGCAAGGTTGCAGAAAAGGCCAATACAGGAGGGAAAGAGGAGCTTTCCCCCCTTACATGTTACATTCCAGACTGGAGGGTTTATCCACAAGAGCCAACCTGAGCCCGAGACGAGGATTGTAGCTGCCTTGGACATAGACGAGCATGCACCGAGCGAGATGGTTCTGGTGGTGCGAGAGGATTCCAACCAACCATTAAACAATTGGACCAGCCTGGACCTCCCCATAATGTAATGATTAAGGGGTCACTGGGATTTACTGTTTTCTATTTTAATGTCTTTTGAAGCTGTGAACATTTGTTTTTATTAAAAGCTTTCCAATAAAATGTGTTTCTTCAAATCTTTCATGGTGCATTCCATTCATGACATATGCATATCATATTTGGTTACCAACTTGTCATCCTCTTATAAGCAGGTATCACAATGTCAATAAGAACATTGTATGCGAAAGTGAAACGAGATGCCTAAGGTTTGACCAAAGTCCAAACTGGGAGCAGCCAGTGTTTGAAGCTGATGAGAATGAGGTAGAGGAGACACCCGAACTACCGGGAGAGATCATACGCCTATTGGAAAGGGATGATCGTTTACCCATTCCAAGTGAAGACCCAGTAGAAACAGTGAATTTGGGGACGACAACTGAACCAAAAGAATTGAGGGTAGGGTCCTTGATAGCTGCCAATGTCAAGAAGCAATTAATTGAGCTATTGAGAAGCTACATAGATGTTTTTGCTTGGTCATATCAAGATATGCCTGGATTAGACACCGACATAGTGCAGCACCACATACCAGTAAAGCCAGAGTGCAAGCCAGTACAGCAGAAATTGCGAAGAATGAGACCGGAGATGCTATTGAAGATTAAAGAAGAAGTCAGAAAGCAATGGGACGCAGGTTTTCTAAGTGTCTCCTACTATCCAGAATGGGTGGCCAATGTTGTACCAGTACCAAAGAAAGGAGGCAAGGTTCGCATGTGTGTCGATTATCGAGATTTGAATTGGGCTAGTCCGAAAGACAACTTCCCGCTTCCTCATATTGATACACTAGTGGATAACACAGCAAAACATGCCCTATTCTCATTCATGGATGGCTTTTCAGGCTACAATCAGATTCGTATGGCCCCCGAACAGAAGGAGAGGACCACGTTTACGACACTTTGGGGCACATTCTGTTATAATGTGATGCCGTTTGGCCTGAAGAATGCAGGGGCAACTTATCAACGAGCCATGGTGACCCTATTCCATGATATGATGCATAAAGAGGTCGAAGTATATGTGGATGACATGATAGCCAAATCGCGGAGCACTGAAGATCATATTGAAGTACTCCGTAAACTTTTCAACAGGCTACGAAAATATCAGCTCAAATTGAACCCCGAAAAATGCACTTTTGGAGCCATGTCGGGAAAACTATTAGGTTTCGTTGTGAGCCAAAAAGGAGTGGAAATTGATCCAGGAAAAAGTTCGAGCTATCCAAGGGATGCCCCCACCACGAACCATCAAGGAGGTTAGAGGATTCCTCGGACGATTGAATTACATTGCTCGGTTCATTTCACAATTGACCACCACATGTGAACCCATTTTCAAGACATTACGGAAGAACGATCCCGGACAGTTGGAATGACAAGTGTCAGGAAGCCTTTGACAGGATCAAACAATATCCTGTCCAATCCACCTATTTTGGTCCCACCGATTACTAGACAGACCTTTGATCTTATACTTGACTATTCAGGAGTCCTCAATGGGTTGTGTCTTAGGGCAACATGATTCTACAGGCAAGAAGGAGCAGGCCATTTATTATCTTAGCAAGAAGTTCACTATCAATGAAGAAAACTATACACCATTGGAAAAGGCATGTTGTGCCCTTGTTTGGATAACAAGAAGATTGAGGCAGTACACTCTTTATCATACTACATGGCTGATCTCCAAGCATGATCCACTCAAATATCTCTTGGAAAAACCCTCCATCTCTGGAAGAATCGCCAAGTGGCAGTTGATCCTGTCGGAATATGATATCATCTACGTGCCTCTGGAAAGCCATAAAAGGAAGTGCAATAGCCGATTACTTGGCAGACGAGCATTAGAAGATTATGAGCCTATGACTATTGGCTTTCCGAGATGAGTACATCAACATCATTCGCCAAGTATCGGACATGTGGACTATGTGGTTTGATGGATCTTCTAGTCTTTTGGGACACGGTATTGGGGCCATCCTGATATCTCCAAAAGGCGAACATTTCCCAATGGCGGCAAAGTTGACCTTCCCTTGTACCAACAATGTGGCGGAATATGAGGCCTGTGTGATGGGGCTCCAAGAAGCAATTAGCAAAGGAATTAAAAAATTACGAGTGTTTGGTGATTCTGCGCTTATCATTTTTCAAGTAAGGGGAGAATGGGAGACTCGGAACCACAAATTAATCCCATATCGGAAGCATGTTGTAGAGTTAGCTGAGCAGTTTGAAGACATTACATTTGAGCATATGCCCAGGGAGTACAATCAGATTCCTGATGCACTTGCAACTCTAGCCTCCCTCCTTCGGCTAGACACAAAGTTGGAAGTTCAGTCTTTCGATATTCGCATACAAGATGCTCCTTCACATTGTATGGCCATCGAAGGAAATACCGAGGAAAAGCCCTGGTATGATGACATCGAGACGTATTTGTTCAAGCAAGAATACCCGGCGGAGGCCTCTCGAGTCCGATAAAAGAAATATCCGAAGATCGGCATCCAATTATTACCTTGATGGTCCCATTCTATATAAGCGAAATCATGACATGGTGTTATTGCGGTGTGTGGCAAAAGAAGAGTCGACACGAGATAATGAAAGAAGTGCATGAAGGAGAATGCGGTTCACATGCAAATGGACATGCATTAACAAGACAAATCATGCGAATGGGCTATTATTGGGTCACCATGGAAAAAGATTGTATTGAGTATGTGCGCAAATGCCTCAAGTGTCAAATTTATGGCGATAAGATCCAAGTACCTCCATCCAAGCTACATGTGATGGTTTCCCCATGGCCATTCTCGCTCTGGGGTATCGACGTTATCGGACCAATATCTCCGAAAGCATCCAATGGTCACCGCTTTATCTTAGTGGCCATTGATTATTTCACCAAGTGGGTAGAAGCAGCGTCATATGCTAATGTCACACAAGCCGTGGTGCTTAAATTTTTGCGGAACAACATCATATGTCGATACGGCCTTCCTGAGCAAATCATAACAGACAATGCTGCCAATCTGAACAGTCGGATGATGGGTAAGTTGTGCGAAACATACGAAATCCAACACCGCAACTCGACCCCCTATCGCCCCAAGATGAATGGAGCAGTAGAAGCAACCAATAAGAATATCAAGAACATTATCAGAAAGATGACGGAAACATACAAAGATTGGCATGAGAAGCTACCATTTGCCTTGCATGCTTATCGCACCTCGGTACGAACATCAACTGGGGCAACTCCATTTTCTTTGGTTTATGGTATGGAGGCCGTCTTACCTGTCGAAGTAGAGATACCTTCCCTACGAGTACTCAAGGATGCTCAACTTGAAGAAGCAGAGTGGGTCCAAAGCCGTTATGAACAATTGAATTTAATTGAGGGCAAACGCTTGACAGCGATCTGCAAAGGTCAGTTATATCAACAGAGAATGATGAACATCTACAATAAAAAGGTGAAGCCTAGAATATTTCAAGAGGGTGATCTCATCCTCAAGAAAATATTACCAATTCAACATGACCATAGAGGCAAGTGGACTCCTAACTATAAAGGCCCATATGTTGTGAAGAAAGCATTCTCAGGAGGCGCGTTAATCCTTGCCAGAATGGATGGTGATGAGCTCCCTAACCCAGTGAATAGCGATGCAGTGAAAAGGTTTTATGCTTAACTCTCTCGTCCAAATGAGGAGTTACTTAATCTTTCTTCCGATACATGGAAGGAATAAAGCATGGCAGCAATGAGCGGACTTGGTGAAAACCTGAAAGGGCACCAAGGGTAAAATACAAAGCTCCAACAATAGATAAAAAAGCGAACAAAGGCGGACTTGGTGAAAACCTGAAAGGGCACCAAGGGTAAAATACAAAGCCAAAAATAAATCCTGAAGGGCGAAAAGATCAAGACCACATAAAACCGGGTCCTCTCGCAAACAATGGAAACAACACCATCCAAAAAACAATAGCTGCAAACGGTGGAAGACCTGGTCAAACCTGAGGCATACTCGAATCAAATTTGTACATTATGTTTTAAAGACTTGTAATTCTGTTTATCAGATTATAACAAGGGGCACCTTCTATGATATAAATATGTTTTGTGGAATTAAACCGACAAAAATCCTTTTTATTTCCCTACGCATGTTCATCGTCTTCATGTCACATTTAATTAGAACATTTTAAATCCCCAATAGGCTCCTTTGGCGTTACCTTATGAGTAGGGCCAAGCTCAAACCTCAAACAAGTCAAACTCTTCAACACAGAGTGCCAACATCCCCAACGGGGTCGTCAAATCAAGTTCCTCAATGCAGTGAAGCTAAGTCAAACAAGCCCTCCATCCATATTGAGAGAGAGAAAGTTCCCCAGCAAGTTGGATGTCAGTCAACTCTCCAGCCATATTGAGAATAAAACCCTAGCCCATATTGGGTTCTTGGCAACACATTTCATTCACTATGTCTCACATGCATATACCACATTGCATTCCATGCATCATTGCATACATTCAGCATTTTTTGCAAATTCAGGAACGCCATTGCCTCTAAAAATCCCAAGAACTCATCCGCAACAAGCTTCTCATCAAGCCCTACTAGCTTCCTTTGTTTAACTCTACAAGACTTTTTTTATATAATTTCCCCAAGCTCTAAAAGCACCCTTTTGAGACTCGAACAAACTTCCACTCTTTTCGGGTAACCTCGTAGAGCGATCTCATTGAGTGAACTCGTAGAGGGAGCCCATATACCTTCTTCAACAATCATGCACCCTTGTCTAGGCCTTGGATGCTTTTTCAATTCCTGAATAGGCCTTATATGCCTTTTCAATTCTGTCAGGCCTTAGACGCCTTTTCAATTCCTGATTAGGCCTTAGATGCCTTTTCAATTCCTATCAAGCCTTAGATGTTTTTTTTCAATTTCTATCAGGCCTTAGATGCCTTTTCAATCCCGTCAGGCCTTAGATGCCTTTTCAATTCCTGTCAAGCCTTAGATGCTTTTTTCAATTTCTATCAGGCCTTAGATGCCTTTTCAATCCCTGTCAGGCCTTAGATGCCTTTTCAATTCCTGTCAAGCCTAAGATGCTTTTTTCAATTCCTATCAGGCCTTAGATGCCTTTTCAATCCCTGTCAGGCCTTAGATACCTTTTCAATTCCTATCAAGCCTTAGATGCTTTTTTTCAATTTCTGTCAGGCCTTAGATGCCTTTTCAATCCCCTGTCGGGCCTTAGATGCCTTTTCAATTCCTGTCAAGCCTAAGATGCTTTTTTCAATTCCTATCAGGCCTTAGATGCCTTTTCAATCCCTGTCAGGCCTTAGATGCCTTTTCAATTCCTGTCAAGCCTTGGATGCTTTTTTTCAATTTCTATCAGGCCTTAGATGCCTTTTCAATTCTGTCAGGCCTTAAATGCCTTTTCAATTCTATCAGGCCTTAAATGCCTTTTCATTTCTGTCAGGCCTTAGATGCCCTTTTCTACTCCTGTCAGGCCTTAGATGCCTCATCAAAATTATTCAAATTCCACCGGCCTTAGAAGCCTCTTTTCATTCTTGGGGACAGACCCAACCATAACGTCCTACCCTGCCGGCGCTAGGTAAGACAGGTAAGTGCTCCAACCCGTCCAAAATGATTCCTTCTTATCTTTGTACACTGTTTGTCTACAAACAATGCACAAAGAGGGGCAGCTGTTGGACCCCATTTTGTCCGGGTTGGACATACATATTCATTTCATTTTAGCTTTATATTATTTCATATTTATCATTCACTTTGTATAGATAAATAAAAAGGTGTGACTGTTAATTTAAAGGGTGTGATGTTAATTATATATGTAAAGCACAAAAACAAAAACAAAAAAAAACAAAATAAAAAATTTCAAAAACAAAAAAATATAAAACCTTAGAGCCTGTTGTATGTCTACATTTTTATTTTTCAAACAGCATTTTCTGCAAAAAAAAAAAAATCGTGAATAGTACTCAGGGTACTGTTCATGTCCTATTCGTGAATAGTACCCGGGTTACTGTTGCATGAATAGTACCCGGGGTTACCGTTGCATGAACAGTACCCCGCACCCCTTATTTGACTTCTTAATAATAATAATCATAAAAATAAAAAAAATGGAAGTCCCACATTGGAGGTTTTACAAAATTTCCTTCTCCATGACTCCTATATAAAGGGGTCCTCTCTCCCTTCCAAGACACCATCCATCAATTACACAAAACTCAAAAAAGAGAGTAAAGTGTAAACTTAACTGCGGTTCTAAAAAAGAACTGCGGTTATAGTCAAATTAATTTTCTTTTCCCTTCTTTTGCAGAAAAAGGAGGCATTCGGGAGAAGGGCGCCCTCGGTCCACGATATTTCAGGTTTTTATTCCTTTCCTTCTTTAATTTTTATTATTATTTTGTGTAGTAAATTAGTAGTTACTTTATAATTAGCATAATTAGTTAGTTAGTTTTTTTTAGCATAATTAGCATAATTTTAATTAGTTAATTTTAGCATATTTAGTTAATTAGTTAGTTAGTTTTTAATTAGTATAATTTAGTATAATTAAATTAGCATAATTAGTTAGTTTGTAATTAACTTTTCAAGTTTAGGCATGTCAAGTAATTAACTTTTCAAGTAAGCCTAGTAATTAATTAATTAGCGCGTAATGAATTAAATAACATTAGTAATTAGATAAATTAGTAATTAACTTTTGTAATTAATTTTCATATTTAAAATTTAGTAAATAATTAGGCTAATTTAAATAATTTGTACTTAGATTATGATAATTAAATTTAACCTTTAACTTTTAAATTTAATAATTAGCTCGTGAGTAGTAATTAAGCCTATTAATTAATTAGCATGTGATGGATTAAAATAAAATTTTGAGTATTAGATTTAGATTAAATGTGATTTTAAAAAAAAATAAAAATAAAAATAAAAAATGAAAAAATAAAAAATAAAAGCAAAAATAAAAGCAAAAAACAAAAAAAACAAAAAAACAAAAAAACAAATAGAAACCTCCTCCTCCTAAGACAGGTACCGAAAGGGCGTTGTAGGGGTGCTAAAACCTTCCCAACACGTAACCAACTCCCGAACCCATCTCTGGTAACACAGACCACATCTTAACTACTCAAGGTAGAGGGTATCCAACTGTACCCCAAAAACAGTTGGTGGCGACTCTGTATATTTTATCATTTGGGTTCGGCCCGGACGAAAACGAGTGATAACACCTGGTACAACACACTTTCGGAATTCTTACTAGCTCACAACTTCCAAAAAGGGAAGATTGACACCACGCTATTCTTACGGAAAGAGAAAACACATACTCTGATCGTACAGATCTACGTGGATGATATGATTTTCGGATCAACTAATCTGAAACTTTGTGATGAGTTCGCCAAGTTGATGACTGGCAAGTTTGAGATGAGTATGATGGGAGAACTGTTCTACTTCCTTGGGATCGAGGTCAAACAACTAAAGGAAGGGATCTTCATCAACCAAGCTAAGTACACTCGTGACTTAATCAAGAAGTTTGGTATGGAAGGTTCATCTCCTGTCAAAACTCCAATGCCAGTCAGTGCCAAGTTAGCCCCAGATGTTGATGGCAAATCAGTGAATGTGACTGAGTACAAAGGGATGATTGGATCCTTGCTGTATCTTACATCAAGTCACCCAGACATAATGTTTGCAACTTGCATCTGCGCAAGATATCAGGCGAATCCCAAAGAGTCACATATGCTTCATGTAAAATGGATATTAAGGTATCTCAAAGGGATGATGAATTTGGGACTCTGGTACCCAAAAGAGTCTAACTTCGCCTTATCCGGATATTCTGATGCTGATTTTGCCGGGTGTTGCATAGACAGGAAAAACACTAGTGGTACATGCCAATTCCTTGGAAACAGATTGATCTCTTGGTTCAGTAAGAAGCAGAATTCCATATCAACCTCTACTGCTGAAGAGGAATATATAGCTACTGGGAGTTGCTGCGCACAGCTTCTCTGGATGCAAAGTCAACTTACTGACTACGGCTTCAACATGACATCTGTTCCACTCTACTATGACAATACCAGTGCTATTGCTATCAGCAATAATCCCGTCATGCATCCAAAGACAAAACATATTGAGGTCAGGCATCATTTCATTCGCGATCATGTTCTTAAAAAGCACATATCCCTGGAACATGTTGCTACCGAAGATCAATCAAGCGGATATACTTACAAAGCCCTTACCTGATGTAAGATTTTCTGAACTTCTTCTTAAATTAGGTATGCTTGACTTTTTTGTATAGCTTCTCACCTGTTATCCATCAGTAGTTATTTTCAGAACATGCATTGTTGTACTTCATGGTTAGTGATAGATACTGAACTTCATGTTCAACCATCTTACTTTAGTCGTGTAAATGTTCTGATATTTCTCACTAAGTTCATATTGAGAGGATGCTTGCTTATCCGGACTGATAGTGAATCAAGCAAACATAATTAAATTTATATGACACAAATCCTATTCTGATGTCACGAATTCAACTCCATCTTCCATCACATGTCTTATGATTTCATGACTGACTGAAATATCTAAGATGCATGGTTGAGGAATGATTTGGGATAGCTCGGACTGAAAGTGGAAATTCACTGTCTACTGATTAGCTGCTTGAGTGGAGTAAATCAAGGATAGACAGCAGTTTCTCTCGTTTCATCATAAAATAGGAAACGTCTTAACAGGCTCTAAAAGTCTACGGGGGAGAAATTGCTCTCTCTATTATCTAGTAATACCCCCGGATTCATATTTCATGACCTCTTTCCTGGCTGTCTATCCGAGGGGGAGTCATCCTCAAGAAGATCGCATCAAAATGATTCGCTGATCTCAGGGGGAGAGAATACTTCATTGAATCTTAAGTAAGGCCCCTTGTTTCAGCAAAAGGCATGACTACAGGGCGAGAGAATGCTTATTATTAAGTAATGCCTCTCTGATATGTCTCGGATGTTCCACCTTATAACTCTCACTCATAAAGCTGATTGGATTTGCACTGTTGAATCAGAATTGCGGATTGCTTGGCTGTTATCTTCCTCTTCCTAGCATTTTAGGCATGACAATCGGTTGTAACATCATATATCATGTGCTCTTCCTTCCATTTTCACTCATACATTCTCTGATGGATGAAGTCATATAAATCAAATTGATCTTTGCTCTCATTTTCAGTATGAAGGATTGGCTATGTTGACCTCACTACAAGAAATCAGGCCTACCGTAACATCAAAGAATAACATTATTGAAAAAGTGTTATAACATGTAGGTATTAAAAAAATTGGAGCGGCATCTTAATTGGGTTTGAATTATGCGTGGATTATTTTCGGTGAGTGGGATTTTTTTTTCGATCAAATGCTAAAATTAGTGTTACCGACACAAAACTAAAAATTTCCCTCCTTTATTTTCGATGCTCTCACTAAAAAACAAAAAACAAAAAACTCTCATTCATTCATTACCCAAATTTCTACGGTATCCATAGAATTGAACGCGCCTCACGCACTGCTCTCTCTGGCGATCGCAAGGCGATCTCATCTCTCCATAGCTGTGGCTAGCTAGATCGTTTGTTGCTTGCATTTTTGAATGCAATTGAGCCCCATCTCTATATTTAACATGTCCAAGAGTTTCTTTTTCCCTAATAGCGATTCCTATTTTTGTAGATTTGTCCCATGTGAGGTCTTGGCTTCGTGCGCACGGTGAGGTGATATAGGGTTCGACGGTTTCTTTTTAGTATCAGCGGCAGCCGCGGGTAAGGGTGCATCGTGCAACTTCACAGGCAGCTCTCGGGGCGTCTGTGATGGTTCTGTCCCGATGTAGTGCGGTGGTCCCTCGGGTTGCACACTAGCCGATGGTCAACAGGAGGTTCTGTGTTCAGATCCGTCCCCTTCGCTTGATATAGGGAGTCTTCTCCTCCGGCTTCGGTTTGGTAGCTCAGGCGGCATGATGCGGTGCCCCTCTTGGCTGTCATGGCCAGTCATGGACAGTCATGGCCCCTCCACCGGAGGATCCTCCTCCTTCGACTCCAGGTAAGTCCCTTGTTCCTTCTCCCCCTCCCATTATCGATTCTACAAATATCAATTTAATTTATGAACTGCAAAAGTTGTTGAATGTTGTGGGTTTCAATTTCTATTTGTAATTTCCTTGCCCTCTTAAAGGAGATGATATGAAGGCTCAGGAGAGCTCCGCTAGTATACCAGATACTCGTATACTCGTATCTATAAACGATCCCCACCACTCACTTAGTTCAAACTATCTGGCCTCCTCGTTTTCCATGTCAGGTATGTTCTTTCTACGCATTTTGTGTTGATTTTTTTCTTCTTGTTTTTCCATAACAGTGAAATTTTGCTCGTTTGTTTGGCTAATCTGATACGGTATTGTTGTGGATTGTTGTTTCTACGGATTTGGTGATGTTGTTGTAGGTTTTTTTTTCTTTTTGGTTGGAATGTTAAGTTTTTGTCATTCGCATAAGGAGGTTTTTACGGTCAAAGCTTTGAGTTGATGAAGATGTTTGGGCTCTCAAAGAGATGGATGAAGATTGGGAGGCGAGTTTGTGATTTTCGTGTTTTTTGTTTCATAATATATGTTTTTTTAATCTTAGGATTTAATTTGGTCCAAACGTTGTTGAAATTCTGGATGGTTCAGAAAAAGAAAGTGCCAAATTGACAACGTTAGTATTGTTGGAGGATGACAATAATTGAACACTGTAGTCATCATATACTCGTTGTCATGAACCCCTTTGGCTATATATAATGCATGCACCTTTAACTTTCCTGATTGCATACCTATTTCGATACTGAGATTCAAATGTTACATGCTCTCACAGTGCTTCAGGTTGAAAGTTATTTAATATTGGCTTTTATATAATTTCAAACCTATCTTGCTTTAGGTTGAAAGCTTAACTCTCGGACTCTGCTCAGGGAGCTAAAAGTCCTATTAGATAGCTCAAATGCAGTAGCAACTCTAGTGTAAGGTTCTGAAATTATTGTTAATGGCATTGTATTTGCGTGTTACTGATCTTCAAATTTTCAGAGTGAAGCGGCTGCACCAGCAAATACTACTCCCGATGAAGTCAACTAATAGTTATCAGCTGTTGCAGCTGATCCTGATAACTCTGCATCAATTAACTATGAAAACTGGTCATGACTCCCATTTTTGAGGGCATGCTTGCACCCCACTACAATGTAATAATATTATTCTAGATTTTAAATTTTAATGATAGCATTTTATATGACACTTAAAAATACTGAAAATGTTAACTTTATCTCTATACAACATGCATCCACTATAATTGGGAACAAAATGGTAGTTGTGGGTGGGGAATTTGCAAATGGATTGCTAGAGGATGTGCAGGTTTTTATATATATATATATATATATATATATATATATATATATATATATATAAACTTAAGTATAAATTCTAGATTGTATTACGTGAAATTAATCATTAAAATTCTGAAAGATGGCTATTTTGTATTTTGCCTTATTTGGCTAGTGGATACTAAATATTATTGTGATAAAGATGTATACCCTGTTTCTTGTATGGTGATAACTTTTTATTTTTACTTCCAGGTGCTTGATTTTGACAGGCTTTCTTGGACCACAGCTTCATCAAAGCTTTACCTTTCGCCATCTAGTCTGCCACTAAAAATCCCTGCATGCAAGGGTCATAACATGGTATAATATTTTGTATAATTATTATCAACATTGTAACACAATTTTTGTGTATTACATTTCAAAAGCATATGAATTTCAGATGCTCTCTTGTCTCACACAATGCACGTGCTAATCTTTTTGATCACTAATGGGAAACGTTTTCATCATGGGCCAATGGCGAACTCTTGTGCCATAATTTTTTTTAAATTACATCATTTCATTTTTTTAACCACAACCACAACACAGATCTTCTATGAAACAGTTCGTTGTCATTGTGATTTTGTAAGGTTGGAAGAGGACCCTTGACAAGTAAGGTGAAAAGGTTGGAGGACTCTATAGCGAGTCTTTTCCTTTCAATGCAACATGTTAATAACATGTTACTATTTATGTCTTCCTCTGATGTTGATTTTCCCCTTTGGGTTTACGTCTGTTTTTAATTTTTTGTGATGTAATTTTTTTATTGCAAGTGCTATATTTAGATTTATAACATATGCACTGGGACTTTGTTTTATTTATTTGCTTTATATTTTGGAAGTACTTCAATTATTGTTGGTTTTTTTTTTTTGCAGGATGGTGGTCTTGGAAGTTATTTTGACATGGAATGAAGATTATATTACTAGTGGTTTTGATTTTAGACATTTTGGAATCATATTATGGTTTGTAAGAAATAAATATTATAAAATATTTGAGATATGTTCATTATTTTGGATTGTAATATAAATTCTATGCATATATAAAAGGAATTATATTGACATTTTGGTTTTTTCAATGTTGGTTGTTTTTGATAATGTAGAAGTGTTTGACAAATCATAATTGATGATTGTAAGCATTTGAGAAGGCTTACTATGTATTTTTATAAGAAAAAAAGGTTTTTATATGATTTATCGTAAGTCTTTTTGGTGTGTTAGATCTGTTTGGCTTATGGTATGTTTGTCACTTTTCGTAACACAAAAAAGGTCATATTGTATGATTTTTGACAACATATAAATGTAACACAATAAAAAGTGTTATGTAGAGAGTTCTATGGTAAGCTTTAAAAAAACTTACGAAAATGTTTTATAAGACAATAATATGTGTTACTATATGATCTTTCATAATGGAAAATCGTAACACACTAAAAAGTGTTATCGAATGATTGGGGACTTTTCATAAGCCAAGCAGACCTAACACCCCAAAAAGTGTTACGGTATCCTGCGGTAACACATTTTATGTCTTATTAAAGGTCTGATTTCTTGTAGTGCCTATTGGATTTATGTGTTAATTATCCCATACATACATTGATTTCAGTATGATGGCTTTCACTTCTTATGTATGTGTCTAGCACTTAACTTCTTATGCATAAGTTCTGTTTCTTCTTAGTACGGATTGTGTGTTATACTCTTATATTGTTTATCCGGACTAACCCGAACCTGACGAGACTTGCTCTTCAAAGCATCTATTTGTTAAGTCACAGGTTCAGATTCTCTTTGCATTTCATTGCTCTATCCTATCAGATGTCTCAGATTTCTGAGGTGTTGTGGTACTTCATACTCCCTCGACATCAAGACCACAAAGGAATCATCTCTTTTCAACACTGTTATACTGATACAGTTAGTCAGTCTCATCCGGATGATCTTTATATGGATTATCCTGCTCCGGATGAAAGTCGGTTTATTTCCTCCTGACTCTTGGAATTCTCAATTCGCGATAAACCAAGTAATTATCTTACATCGCTTATTTTTGAGGAGGGATAATGATGGTTCATTTAATGCACGCATCGAGCCCAATACTTATCTTTTCAAAAATCCAGAAGTATGCCTACAACTGTCATCTTTGAATGGTTAGCACAGCCACCACATCATAATTCTATTCGACGGCGCTAATCCATCACTTCTAATGACATAAGGAAGTCGAGTGGCTCACTGTTCATTTCGCTTAAACTCGAGACCCACTCGCTTCCACGGAAAGGATCCTATTTATACCGCACTATCGGCGTCGGCCGAGGTTATCACTACCAACTCTCAAAACCCTAAACCCTCGCCGCACCTATTCTGGCAAAGCTCTTCTCTCCTTCTCCCTTACTCTTTCACTCTCAATGGCATCCCAAGCTCTCTATGGTGTTGTTCCTGGCCATCTTGTCGATTGGTCCGGAATCTCTGATCCTCCAGCATGGCTCCACGAGGTTCGCCAGCTACTCGAGCATAGCAACCTTTTCGCGCTTGTTTCTTCCCCGGCCGATCTTCTAGTGTCGGACGTCCTGGCCTTCCATCATTACTCCACCTCCACTGAGGAGTTTATCCTTTCTGTGGTTCGAGGGGAAACTATCAAGATCACACCTCAGGTGATCCGGGATGTTTTCAACCTTCCTACCGGCGATGACATCCGACCAAACGCTGCTGCCATGGCTGCTTCCATGGGGTGTCCTAATAAGGTGAAGGAGTACAAAATGAAGTCTTTCCATGGTCCTCATTGCTGTATGGCCACCATACTCATCCGGTGTCTTCTGGCTCGCTCCACGGCTCTCGACTCGGTTTCGTACGATCTCCTGCTAGCGATGTATGCGGTTTTTGAGTCACTGCCACTTGACTGGGGCAACTTTCTCTTCCGGGTGTTGCGGAATGGGAAATGAAACTCATCTTTTGGATGGATTCTGTCCCAAATCTTCCGGCATCTTCACCCCACGCACTTCTAGGGTGAACTGGTGATTCCCTTCCCGGCATCCTACTACTTCCGCCATCTTACTACCGACGGGACCTTCACCGTTCGCCGCCCTCCAGTCTCCCGTGCCTTTGCTGTCACTTCAGAACAGCAAGCGAGTTCTGTTGGTGAACCTGTTGCCAGCTCGGGCCACGAAGTTAGTTCTGCTCTCCGGTCAGTTCACTCCTGCATCCGGTCTGTTGCCGCTCCGGCACGCTTCCGCAGTTCGCTGCACAGCGTTCGGGCTGACCCGTCTACTGCTACAGGGCCCTCTCAGCCGCCCTTCCATGAGGTTACCACATCTGCCTCTCTTGCCGATGTCCCTGCCTCTCCTCCTGCTGATGCTGCTGCTGATGCTCCCGCACCCATCTCTCCGGTCATAGCGACTGTTGCTGCTGTTCTTCCGGACCTTCCATCTTCTCCTATGGAAGCCTCTCCTACTCACTCTCCAGCCCTCCAGGACTATCTCGACCATCTCTCCACTGACATACTGAATGACTGCTGGCTGCGCTTCAGCCTTGCCATTACTGCTGACATCCCAGAACCTACCCTCCGGGTGTTTTATGCTCAACACACCCAGACCCCGGAGGAAATGCTTACTTGGAACTGCTACCACGACTTTGTGATGCCGTCGCTCCTCAAGGCTGCACCTCCTGCTGCTGCCTCTTCCGGTCCTGCCCATGACGCACGGACACCTGTCCCTGCTGAGGCTGGTCCCTCTTATCCTGCGGATATCCCTATCATTGACCTCTCCGGTCAAAGTGGATCTGCCGCACCTCCTGTTGCTGCTGCTGTACAACCACCGTCCTCTCCTGCTGCCGCCAACTTTGCCCTGCCCACACCTACCCCTCTTCATGCGGGCAAGTCTTCGAAAGCTCCTGCCTTTGGTCTTGGGCATGCCTCTTTTGCTATAATTTTATCTGAGGCTGCTTTCTCCGCCCAACTCGATCGCCTTGCTGAGGACAGTCGTCTTCAGACCCAGGCCCTTTCCGACCATGTCCGGGCCATGGGTGCCGAGCTTCTTTCTGCCTTCTCCTCTACCTCTCTCTCCATGGATCAGAAGCTAGAGCGGCTTGCCGCGTCTTTCTCTGACTTGTCCCCCTCCATTGCGGACTTAACGCAAGTCGTGGCCAGTCCCTCCCACTCTTGCCGATCTGCCAAACCGGGGGAGAAATCATCTGATCCTTCCCCTCTTTCCACTACTGGCATTGCCTCTCGCAAACGGTCTGCACCTGCTCTTCCTCCGGGCCTTCCAGTGCCTAAACGCACCCGTTTCTCCACTGGCCAGACCAGCTCTCCCACTCCTGCTGTTCCATCTGGTGCCATCTCCTTCCTCCCATCATACGCGGACTTGCATCCGGATGATGCTGATGGGAGCATTCTTGTTGCGGCCAAGGCCTATGCCTTCTCCACTGCCGAGCGCCGATGTGTGTCTGCCTCGTCCCCCTTCGAACCTCAAGACATCCGGACCATACTGTCTGAGGAGGGACAATTTTCCACTGACGACATCGACAACTATGCTCTGGCGGTAAAGATGGAGTTGAGGCTATTCCCCTCTTTACTTGAGGAAGGCCTTGATTTTGATGTTCTTCCTTGTTGGGTTGAAAACCAGTTTCCTGCTGTGGACGTTATTCTATCCTACATCAATGGTACAACAGAGAACAGCCGACCATGGACCTCTCTGTCCATTGTTTTCATCCCCTTCCGGGTTGACTCCCCATATTTCATGCTGACTGTTTTCCTGATCAAAGAGAAGAAAATCTTGCTTCTGGATTCTCATTAGGTTGTTGACCGCCCGATTAGAAAGAATCAAATGAGGAGTCTCGTTCGAACCTTGTCGGATGCAATCAGACAGAGTTCTCTCTACGAAGACTTGAATCTACCGCCTCTTGGTCAGGATGAAGTACTCATGGGGAGATCCGGAACAAGAAGAATGTGCCCCAGCAACCCGATGGAAACAGTTATGGAGCCTTTGTCTGCTACTTCTTGAAATCTGTTATCTCCTTCGATGATGACTGGAAAAATATCATCGAGTTCTCCAAGAAGCAGACAATGGCACTATGAGAGCATGCAGCAAGGATGATCTTCAAATATAGTAAGCCGTATGTACCATAATTTATATCTGTACTAAGGCTTAATGTATTCCTGCTGTAACTGAGTGGAAATATTCTCCTTAATCCTTACCTTTGTGTTATTTCTTGCTGCCTTACCGAATCAGATTACAAAGGGTTTGGCATATCCATATTGGGGGAGACTGTTGGATCAAACCGAGAATTTGGATAATGCGGAACAAACCCTATGTAATTTGACTCGAGATGTTTCATGTTTACCATTAAGTCTGTGCAGATGAGTTAACTCTAAATCCAGACCTACTCATGTGAGGACAAAGCTAAAGACAGGATATATAATCCTGATCCGGATCATCATGAGTGTCGTCATTCACTTGGTATATAACCAAGTCATCATCCGGAGTAAGGACCCTTTGTGCTGATTAAACACTTGACAAAACGACTAGGAACCCGCATCTAACACTCAACTAGATTATGTCAATTAATGCGGAGTAAGTTCCTAAGTCTACATCTTGCACGGAGTAAAAGAGACTTGTGAGAGAGAAAGAATCGAAGTTGCCATTCCAATCGGACTAAGGAAAAGAAGACACGGACGAAGAAATCCAAGTATGTCATTCGAGCGGAGTAAGGGCAACTGTTGCGGAGTAAGGACATCAAATGCGGAATAAGGAATCCGAACCATTACTCATGCGGAGTAAGGAAGCGCTGACACGGAATAAGGATTCCAAGACTTCATTCATACGGAGTAAGCAATCACTGATACGGAGTAAGGATCCGAGCTTCGTTCATGCGGAGTAAGGAACCTTGCAACGGACCAAGAAGACGCTGCTTCATTTCTCCAAGCCGCAATTAATGCTAGCAGCACGCTACGTCCCGATGTATGACAAACTCATTGAATACCTAAATTGTCTGACACGTAGAACACACGGAGATGTGACGCAGTCTCAAATGCAATTGGAATCAAGCAAAGAATTCATTACAACTTATGCTTCCAATATTTTGAGCTCCACATCCGCAGCTAAAGCTTCAGCATTTTCCGATGAAGAACTTCAATGCTCCACACTGCTCGGAAAATGTAGTTCCAAGATAGATTTCTAGGATGTCTATATATATGCCTGAAGCAATATAAATTAAAAGAGCGCGTGCTTACTTGTAATATATACACTCATAAGTGTATATCTTGTAAAGAGCCAAACACAGAGATTCACTGCCAAGTGTGTGTAATTATAATAGAGTGTTGTGTTGTAATCAGCTAAAACGCTGTTTTGCTTTGTTGTAATTATCTTCAGATAATAAAGCAACATACTTCCACTACCTGGTTAATCTTCTGCACTGATCTTATCCGTTTAACCAGAGTGAGTGTCTAAGCCATTAAGAGAGAGAAAGAATTTTCAAAGAGCCTATTCACCCCCCCTTTAGGCTCTCCGGGACCAACAATTCGAATGCTTTGGCATTAGGGCACTAGTTGCATTTGTTGTCTATGTGTGATTGTGTGGATAAATGAGATAAAACATGTGATAGGAAAATACGAAAAATGTGACTTAATCAGTGTAACTCTGATTTTATGATAATTTGAGTAGTGTGCTTGTGGAATTGCCGCTTGTACAATATGATTTAATGAGAACTGAAATGTGTGCAAAGTGTGTAATGCCAAGTGATAATAGAATTGATAAATGGGGTAGAGGTAGTGACACGCGATAGATTTCGAATGCGTTTTGACGATTGTCTTTCTTACTTCGTGTAGTAAGAATGCCACCGAGGAGAGCGACACGTGTGTCCGGGGCAGTGGCTGATGAGTCATCTGCCCATGAGGGTCCAGGTGCGGGATAGCCCGCTAGAGGCAATGAGCTTTTGCTGGCACAACTGCGAGAGGGCATCCGACAGGAAGTCCAAGAGCTGAGGGAGGGTATCCAACAAAAGGTTCGGGAGGAAGTGCGTTGTGAGATGGCAGCATAGCAAGTGGTGCCACCACCACCACTGCCACCACCAGTGGGGGAGTTACCTCGTGAGCATGAGAGTTCGCTGGGTGGCGTACCCATGCACCATGCAGAGGATGATGTTGTGACGAGGTTCCGAAAGGAACAACCACCAAGATTTAAAGGAGAGGTAAATCCAGTGGTAGCTGAGCATTGGTTGAGGCAGATTGAGCATGTGTTTTCCTTTCTCTTACCCCAGGAGGAGGATAAGGTGAGGCTGGCTATTTGGCAGTTAGAGGGGAATGCTTTGGAGTGGTGGCAGAGTGTAGTGGGAAGTCGTTCAGTATAGTTCATGGTTTGGGAGGAGTTCTTGTAGCTCTTCCACAATGAGTTCTTCCCCGAGTCATTGAGGTGGCAAAAGAGGAAGGAATTCGGTAGCTTGAGGCAGGGGTCGAAGATAGTGCTCGAGTATGAGCGAGAGTTCCAGAGCTTGAGTAAATTTGCTCTCGAGACCGTGGCAAGGGAGGACCTGAAGGCCCACAAGTTCACCTTGGGTCTCAGGCCAGCCCTTAGGCAGAGGGTGGCGATATTGCATTTGAGGACTTATGCTGAGGTTGTTAAGACAACACGTATAGCTGAGAGGGAGCTTGATGATGAGAGGTAGGCCCATCAGGGTTGATAGTTACAGGGAGGGTCTGACCGTGATTCAGGGTCCAAGAGGCCCAAGACCGAGGAGGGAGGTAGGAGTTCCTTCCATAACAGGGGTCAACCCTCAGTGAACCCAGGGAGGTTCACCTTTGGTAGCAGTAGGCAGGGCAGTTCAGCAGGAGGTCTTCCCAGTGGTTGTCATTGCTGTGGGGAGCAAGGCCACTTTAGGAGGGAGTGCTCCAAGAAGGACTGGCGATGCAAGAGTTGTAGATGAGAGGGTCATTTGAGCCGAGTTTGCAGGAGCAACAACAAGGGAGCAGGAGGCATGGCATCCAGCATAAGGAGTGATGCCAGTTTTCATGCACCAGCAAAGAGACCAGCTCGTCAGTGGCAGGCTAGTCAGGCAGGATCCAGTCAGTCCCGACCTTAGGGGAGATCGGAGCGACAGCAGACTGATGCTGGAGGCAGCCAGGGCGGGAACCACCCAGTGGATGAGCTGACTAGTGGCACGGGCCAGGGGAGGGTGTTTGCGATGAACGCGACACCCAGGAGGAGGCTGAGTTACTATCTCCACCGGCGGAGGGTGGGGCTAGACCATCGGTAGTTAGAGGTACCCTTTTGATCTCTCGTACGCTTATTTCCGTTCTCTTTGATACGGCTGCATCTTGTTCATTTGTGCTAAGCTTGTGATTGATGGATTGAGATTAGTATGTGTTGAGGCAGAGGGACCCTTAGTTGTAGAGTCTCCGGTGGGAGGTATGATTGAGGTGCAACGTGTTTGTCGTGACTGTGTGTTAACCACAGGGGATGTAGAGCTTAGTTTTGATTTGTATGTGATGCCAATTAGGATGTTTGACTTGATCTTGGGTATGGATTGTCTTATGGCTTTCTAGGCCAAGATAGATTGTTATCGGTGCCGTATATCATTCGTGTCACCTGCGGGGGTTTCTTGCACCCTACAGGGGGAGTGGAATTGTGAGGCGAGTCGGGCTGGACTAGTGTTGGACTAGTGGGGTGCCATTACCCACAGGTTGGCAACCCTAACTTTTGCTGAGGAGGGAAAGATGGGAAAAACGGTGTGGCCAGCGGTTGTTGACCAATTTCAGGATGTCTTTCCTAAGGAGTTGAGGAGTTTACCACCTAAGAGGAGCATGGAGTTCACCATTGAATTGGTACCGTGGACGGGTCCAATCTCCCAAGTGGCTTATCGTATGGGACCAGCTGAGTTGAGGGAGCTTCAGAGGCAAATAGAGGAGTTGGTGAACCAGGGGTATATCAGGCCGAGTACCTTACCTTGGGGTGCTCCAGTGCTTTTTGTAAAGAAGGCAGATGGCACGCTTCGTCTTTGCATTGACTATAGGAAGCTTAATTTAGTGACTGTGAAGAACAAGTATCCATTGCCTTGGATAGATGACTTGTTTGACTAGTTGAGTGGGGCCCAATGGTTTTCCAAGATAGATCTACGGTCGGGGTACCACCAGTTGAGGGTTAGAGAGGAGGACATCCTTAAGACTGCTTTTCGGTGTAGGTATAGGCATTATGAGTGGGTAGTGTTGCCTTTTGGGCTCACTAATGCACCAGCCGTGTTCATGCATTTGATGAACCAGGTCTTTGCTCCATACTTGGATTCTTTTGTGGTGGTGTTTATAGATGACATTTTGGTGTATTCCAAGATGGAGAGGGAGCATGTGGAGCATTTGGCAACAGTGTTGCAAACCTTGAGGGACCAGCAGTTGTTTACTAAGTTTAACAAATGTGCATTTTGGATGCAGGAGGTTCATTTTCTTGGCCATGTAGTGTCAGCTGAAGGGGTTAGAGTGGACCTAGCTAAGATTGAGGTTGTATCATCGTGGGAGAGGCCAACCAATGTTTTTGAGGTTTGTAGTTTTTTTGGCTTGGTGGGGTATTATCGTCATTTTGTAGAGGGATTCTCCCGTTTGGAAGCTCCTATGATAGCGTTGACCAGGAAGGGAGTGAAGTTTGAGTGGACTGACATGTGTCAACAGGCATTTGAGACCCTCAAGACCCGTTTGACCACTGCACCTGTGTTGAGGTTACCTAGGGAGGACGTCCCATATGAGGTGTATTATGACACGTCCAGGATTGGTTTGGGGTGTGTGCTTATGCAAGAGCACAATGTGGTAGCTTATGGATCACGGAGTTGAAACCACATGAGCAGAATTACCCGACCCATGATCTTGAGTTGGCAGCTGTCATCTTTGCTTTGAAGAGTTGGCAGCATTGGGGGAAAAGTTTGTGGTGTTCTCAGATCACAAGAGCCTTCAGTATATTTTTACTCAGAAGAACTTGGATTTGAGGCAGAGGAGATGGGTGGAGTATTTGCAGACCTTTGACTTTACTCTTGCCTATACCCCTGGCAAGGGCAATGTTGTGGCTGACATGTTGAGCAGGAAAGGAAAGGCTGAGGTGGCAGTGAGAGAGTAGAAGCTGATGGAGCAGTTGGCGATGTTGCAGTTGCAACCTATTGCTCGTGATGGTGGGACAGTCCTAAGTCCTATTGTTGTTGTGCCTAAGCTGTACCAATGAGTCCGGGAGGGACAATTGGGGGATATTGAGTGTGAGGTTCTCCGTGCCCATATTGAGGCTAGTGAGCTATCTAAGGATTGGACCGAGGGTCCTGAGCATGAGTTGTATTTTCAGGGGTGACTTGTAGTGGCTTCGCCTCTTCGGGATGAGGTGATGAGGAAGTTTTATCAGTCAAGAGTTGCTGTGCATCCAGGGGGTACAAAGATGTACCATGCACTCCGGGGGCATTTTTGGTGGCCTGGGATGAAACGTGATGTGGCTGCTTTTGTTTCAAAGTGCCTCACTTGTCAACAAGTGAAGGCTGAGCATCAGCGTCCGGCGGGCATGTTACAACCATTGCCGATAGCGTAGTGGAAGTGGGCCACATAGTGATAGATTTTGTGACTGGTCTTCCACCTACCACTGGGAGGAAAGACATGATATGGGTGATTGTGGATCGGCTAACCAAGTCGGCCCACTTTCTTGCCGTTCGAGAGCGGGATTCCATTGGGACCTTGAGTTAGCTTTATATGAACGAAATTGTGAGATTGCATGGGGTTCTATCTTCGATTGTGTCCGACAAAGACTCGAGGTTTACTTCTCGTTTTTGGGCAGGCTTGCCGGAGGCTATGGGGACAAAGCTCAACATGAGTACCGCTTTTCACCCTGAGACTGACGGTCAAACTGAGAGGACGAATCAGACATTGGAGGACATGTTGAGGGCCTGTGTATTAGATTTTGGGGGTTCATGGGCAACTCACCTTCCTTTGGTGGAGTTTGCCTACAACAACAATTATCAGGCATCCATTGGGATGGCTCCTTTTGAGGCGTTGTATGGGTGGCCGTGTCGATCACCTTTATGTTGGACTGAGGTGGGGAAGACAGCTCTTTTGGGACCACAGTTGGTTCAGGAGGCTACGGAGAAGGTTAAGTTGATTCGTCAGCGCTTGTTGTCCACTAATAGTCGCCAGAAGTCTTATGCAGACCAAAGGCGGCGACCTTTGGAGATTTCCGTGGGCAATCATGTGTTTCTCTGTGTTTCTCCACGTCGTGGCCATTGACGGTTTGGGAGAGGTTCCAAGCTATCTCTACGGTTTATTGGTCCTTTTGAGGTTATGGCTCGTGTGGGGCCAGTGGCCTATCGGTTAGCATTGCCACCGCGGTTGAGTCAGGTACACAATGTGTTCCATGTGTCCAGTTGAGGAAGTATCATCCTGACTCCACTCATGTGATTGATTTGGGGACGTTGGATATTAGAGATGACATGTCCGTTATTGAGGTCCCTATCCGTATACTGGACCGACGAGACAAGCTTTTGCATTGTTGCGCTATTCCATTGGTTCATGTGCTGTGGCAGCACCGTGGCATTGAGGAGGAGACTTAGGAGCGTGAGTCCATGATGCGTGAGCAGCACCCGAAGTTGTTCGAGGACGAACAATCTTGAGGGTGGGAGGTGGATGTTGGCCAAGGGATAGTGATGTGTTTTCCTGTACTAGTTGTTTATGATATGTGTGTATTATCCTTTAGATGTATTTGTAGTATGTATTTGAGATGTGTTTTGGGATGTACATTTGTGACATGCAGGTATGTGTTATATGCATTGTGGTGATGCTTTGTTGAGTTTGCGGATGTATGTCCTGCTATGTGTTGTGTGCGGTGTATGACCCATTTGGGTGTTGTGGCTTGCCGTTTTGCAAATAGGTTGCTTATGTTTGTTGTTCCTTGCGGTTTTAGTGGCATGTTGTTTCTTTTTGAGGACGAAAAGTCTTAAGGGGGAGAGGATGTAATGACCCGTGTTTTGGGATATGAAGAGTTAGTCACAGTTTTGCCCTTTGGGTGGCAATTGTTGGGTTTTTGGGAGTTTTATTCCCACACACATTAGCCGAAACACCTTGTTTGTTGATGAGCAAGCATGAGGCAAGAGATGAGCCCAAGAGGACACTTTTAGACGGTGCACGTGACAATGCACGTGACAATGGCTTGTCACGTGCAATGATGTGTTTTTGCATGGGAGCCTTCCAGACTTAGTTCTAAAGCTTGTGGCAAAATTATAGGGCATTTGGAGCTTGCACGTAACATTGGTTTTTGTCACGTGTAGCCATGTTTTTGCACCATCTTCTTCGTTTTGTCATTCTGATAATCTTTTCCTAAAGGACCATGTTCGAATTGTGGGTATTTTGTCCTGTGTGGGAGCAAAGTGGTTATTACATGTTTCACTTATCAAAACTACGTCGTTTTGATGGTGGGTTTCATTTATCAAAACTACGTCGTTTCGATGATGTGTTTCACTTATCAAAACTACGTCATTTTGATAAGTGAGGTGTCTATATAAGGAGGAGGAGCACTCTTTGCTTTAGGTTTAGGGTTTTTGTTGTCAGCCGCTGCAGCCGTTGCAGAGGAAGAGAGAGAGAGAGAGAGTTCCTGATTGTTGCTGCTGGGGTGACTCGCGTGGGTGGACGGCGACTAGAGTGGGGGCAAGAGCAAGGAGAATCTTCCTGAGGTAGGGGTTTTGTCTCTTCTAGTACCCATTCCGGGATTAGGCCCTGTGGTAGGCGAAAACGTAGATTGTTATTTTTAATATATATATATATGTAAATTCATATAGGTGTGATTTCCTATATGGATGTTGGCCTTCAATGGCATATTTTGTTTGGATATGATGTTGAGTCCAGGGTCAAGGGATTTTGGGTTCGTTCTCGGGGCAGAGGACCCTGGGGGCCGTTGGGTCGTCTGCGCTGTTCGTTTCGTGGTTGGATTCGTTAGGATTAGTTCTGTAGTAGGGCCGCATGGAGAAACCTTGGAGTTTCCAGGGGAGCTTTTGTTGTGAATTTAATATGTGGATATGTTAACTGTGATTTGTGTGATGATTGTATATTTCATGTGTTAGGTGATGTCATGTAAATACTTATCACTGTGCTGTGCTTATAAGTGTGGTTGTGAGCATGTGTGGCTAATTGTGGAGCCTGTGTGGCTGATTGTGAGCCTGTGTGGCTGTGGTTGTGGAAGCCTGTGGGGCTGTAGAAATAGTTGTATTTGTTTGTGGCTTGTGTGTGTGTTGACATTGAATAATGTGGGTTATAACCTGATTATATATTAATGCCACAACACTGCACTTGTGCACGAACTCATGTAGATGCTAGGAGCATGGGATGAGTTGGGGAGACATGATCCATACTGAGCTATGGTTACTCACCCCTCCTACTGTGTTTTGTTTTCTTTCCAGGAACCTACAGGCGTTAGGTGGAAACACCGAAGTGGAAGACAGTTATCTGCTTGATGGCTTTGTTTAATTTTAATTTATGGCACTATTGTAACCCTAATGGGGAGATGTTGTAAAAGGATCTTTAAATTAATAAAGTATTGTGGTTTTCCCGATGGACAACTATTGTGGTTTGAAAAATATATGATTGTATTTTTGTGAATATCTGTTAAGGATATTGTGATATCCCAAGTGGAATGTTGTGTCCTAACCCCTTATCCATCCGCATGGGTAAAGGGGAGTCACGACCCGATTTCCTCGGGTTAGAAATCCGGGGTGTGACACTGTAGCCATTGGGGTTCCAATAGGCTTGTTATCTTCTATACCATACTTCTTCAGCAGTTCCTTGGCATACTTATGTTGTGATATGAAAATTCCTTTAGCAGTTTGCTTAATCTGCAGTCCCAAGAAGTAGGTCAATTCTCCTATGAGAGACATTTCAAACTCATCACTCATCATTTTGGCAAATTCTTCACATAATCTAGAGTGACTTCCCTCAAAGATAATGTCATCTACATAAACTATGGTAGCTAGCTGTCCTTTATCTGAATTCAAGATATAAAGATTGTGATCAACTGTTCCTCTGTTGAAATTCATTGTCTTTAAATATCCATCCAGTCGGCTATACCATGCTCTAAGAGCTTGCTTTAGGCCATACAAGACTTTCTTCAGTCTACAGACATGTGTCTCATCATCAGCAATCTGCACTCCATCTGGTTGCTCAATATACACTTCTTCTTTTAGCAATTCATTTAGAAAGGCAGACTTCACATCCATTTGATAAACCTTGAATTTCTTATGTGCTGCTAATGCAAGAAACATTCTGATAATTTCTAGCCTTGCCACTGTGCAAAAGTCTCATCTACATCAATTCCCTTAATATGAGAGTACCCCTTGCATACCAGTTATGCCTTGTTCCTAACAACCTTGCCATCTTCATTCAGCTTATTCCTGAATACCCACTTAGTTCCAATGACATTCTTCTTCTTCGGTCTAGGAACTAGCTCCCATGTCTTATTCTTTTCAATTTGATCCAGTTCTTCATTCATTACTGTGATCCAAGCTTCATCTTCTACTACTTCTCCAACTGATCTTGGTTCAATCTTAGAGAGCAATGCAGTAGCTCTTGTAAATCTCCTCCTGGTTGTTACACCCTCTTGGGGATCACCAAGGATCTGATCCTTGTCATGCATACTGGACCATGTCCTCCTAGTCCTTTTAGTTGTACCTTCTCCAGGATTGGACTCTTCCTTCTCTTCATCAGACTTCTCTGAGTTTGTATCTTCACTCTTCTTCTCTTCATCATGCCCAGATTTATCTTCTTCCCGAGGTTCTTCTTCTTCAAGTTCTGGGTCCTCATACTCATTTACATTATTCTTCTAGTTCTCATCAACCTTAACTTCACTTAAGGTTATGATCTTTCCAAGTCTTAGAAGAAATACTCTGTAACCCTTAGTCTAAGCTGAATACCCAACAAATGTTCCTTCCTCAGATCTGGCATGAAATTTTACTCTTCCTTGCTCCTTTATCTTCATGAAGTAAGGCCTTTCAAATATCTTGAAGTATTTGGTTGTTGACTTCTTTCCACACCATAGTGACTTTGTCTATAAGGTGTGCACTCTGTCCTTGGTCTTAGAGTGACTTTGTTCAGTAGGTGTACTGCTGTTCTAGTTGCCTCTATTCAAAACCTTGCATAAAGATTAGCTTCCAACAGTAGGGTTCTGCACATTTCAATGACTACCTTATTCTTCCTTTCAACAACTCTGTTTTATTGTGGAGTTCTTGTTGCTGACAGTTAATGCTGAATCCCATGTTTATTTAGATATATCTCAAAGGCTTCATTTGTAAACTCAGTGCCCTGATCAGATCTTAATATCTTAATCTTTCAACCACAGTCATTTTCAGCCATTCTTCTATACTTCTTGAAGCACTCCAAAGCTTTTGTCTTGTGCTTTAGATACATAATACATGTTTGTATGGTGAAATCATCCATAAACAAAATGAAGTACTTTTCACCATTGAGTCCCTTGTTTCTCATTGGTCCACACAAGTCTGTATGCACAATGTCTAGAACTGCTTCAGAACTGTACTCTTTTACTCTATAATGAAATATGGTTTGTTTACTATGTAAGCATGCTAAACAGACATGCTCCCTTTCTCTTTTAATGTCTGGAATATCTCTGATAGCCTTGCAGTTCACAAGTCTTCTCATATTCTTTTGGTTGAGATGTCCCAGTCATCTAGAGTTCATTCTCTTCTGTCTTTGTAACATGACAACTATGGGTTTTGTTTTCATCAATTACATACAAGTCTCCATCTGTCATTCGCCCAGCTACTACGGTGTTGCCATTTTCCCTTTTTACTTGGCAACCAGTTTTTGTGAAGGTCACTTCATGACCTGCATCACACAGTTGACTGACGGATGCTAGATTGTACTTTAATCCTTCAACGTACAAAACATCCTTCAGTTTATTCTTTCCCCATTTGGCTGATCCTAGCCCCTTGATCTTTAGTGAGCTATCATTGCCAAATCTTACTTTGTCAGATTTGTCCTTATTGATATCTGACAGTTTGTTTAGGTCACCAGTCATGTGACCTGAGCAGCCACTATCAAGGATCCACTATCTGTCCTTGATGTCCGCTTATAAAGCAATCTCTGCAAAGTGATCAACCTCCTTCCCCTTAGCTATGTAGACTTGCTTGACTTTAGGCTTGAGGCACTCTTCCTTTTTGGCTTTAGACTTGAAACACTCCCCCTGAGGATCGGGCTTCATAGTCTTCTGAGATGCTTTCTCCTTCTTTATCTCTTGCAACTTCACAGTATTCTTCTTCTTATTCTGCTTAGGAATAAGCACTTCTCTTGCGGATCTCCTCTGTAGCAAGCTCTAGTTCTTCCTCCAGATCAACATCTTCTTCTGTACTTGCCTCTTCCTCCTCTGAGGCAATGCTGCTATTGTCCACCTCTATCTTGGCGACAAAAGCATAATCTGATGAACATTCCTCCTCATCATCAAATTTAGAAATTCGGCTCATATAATTCTTGTGTGAGCCCTTTTTCTTCTGTGGAGCTGTTGGCCTCCTTGTGGAACTGCTTCGCCGGTATGATGATTTCTTCTACTTTGTATCCTCCTCATCCGAGGCTTCATCATCTGAGTCATTAGCTTTCACTTTGCATTGAGATGCAAAGTGCCCCCCTTTTGCACACTTAAAGCATCTTAGGGAAAGTCCTCCTTTCCCTTTTCCTCTAGTTTGTTTTCCTACTCCACCTTTTTTAAATTTTGTTGTGAAGTAGGCTACCACCTCATCTTCACTATCTTTATTGTCATTCTCCTCTTGTTCTTCTGAGGACTCAGCTTCTTTCTTTATTTTTAATTTCCTTGAAGGCTACTTCTTTCGCTTCCTTGGCTTTGGGCTGGGATGTTGAAGTGGATGGCTCTTTATAAGAGTACAACTTCATCTCGAATGTAGTTAGATTGCACTGTGACTCCTACAAACTCATCGTTTCTAGATCTTGGTTGTTCTCCAAAACTTCCACCCTTGGGATGAATCTCTTGGGTAAAACTCTCAACACTTTCTTTACAATTACAAAGTTCTTTTTATTTTTGCCATGACTTCTCATGTCATTGACAATCTCAGTCAAACGAACAAAGAACTCCTGTATACTCTCCTACTCTTCCATTTTGAGAGATTTGAATCTCTGAGTATATAGTTGCAGCCTGGTTTCCTTTAATCTGCAATCTCCTTAATAGACACTTTCCAGTCTATCCTATAAATCCTTTGTAACCCTGCAGTCCATAACCTTAGCATATTTAGAGTTTGTGAGTGCTGATGTAATTACACTCGAGCTTTGCCGTTCAGCTCATAGGTTCTTCTTTCAGCTTCTATGGGTTCTCTGTCATTGGTTGGTTCTATGTAACCATCTCTGATTACCCGCTCAACGTCCATACCCATGGACATGAACAAAATCTCCATTCTCGCTCTCCATATCTTATAACTTATGTCATCAAATATAGGCACCCTCTTTGCGTAGTTGGAGTTGGTACTCGGTCCGCTGATAGAAATCTCCATCTCTTAAAAAAATATATATACCAACTAGACTCTTGCTTGGTCACTAAGGTGCTAAGCCATAGATCTCAGCAACACAAATATGTCGATCTGTGAGATCAGTTCTCCACAGAGTGATAGATCTGCCTCCAGTGAGAACTTAGCTCTGATACCAATTGATATTCCTAGGTTCCAAGCATGATCGTCTTAGTATTCGTGTGTGTATATAGAGAGGGGGGTGAATCTGCATACTTTAAAACTTTTCACTACCTTTCAGAGTAGGATACTTTAGAGAGGTTTCTTTATCAAATGTGGTCCTTGTTTGGGTGGTTTTTTAGTGTCTCATGCAATATTTGTGAGGACCTGTGTCCTAGTCCTGGAAGTTAGAGGGAGTTAGGTGCCTTATTTTGTATCGACACATGTTCGAGCTTAGATAAGTTAGTCATTTTTGTGTTTGGGCAAGCACCTTGACCCGACGGCTAGTGGGAGTCCGAGGGCGCAGCGCCTCGGTGGGGGTCTCGCTAAGTTGGAATTTCGCATGAAGACCTGGTCGATGTGGCTTTGGTCGGTGTGGCTAGGGTCGATGTGGTCGACCTGGCAGAGTGAGCGGTCGACATGCGTCGTGGGTGTGTTGGTCGATACGAGAAGAAGATCGATGTAAGGTCGATATGTAATCGAGGTCGACCTAGAGAAAATTCCCGAGAGCTTTTCCATGTGAGTTGGCCGATGCAAAATGGTGGTCGACTTGGGTCGATGTGAAGTCGACGTGGTCGACCCAGCCTGAGATCGACCTGGTGCGATGTGAGTTTTGGTCGACATGGATGCCTGGTCGACGCGAGAAGGGTGGTCAATGTGGATCGATTCCGCTTGCTTTTGGTCGACGTCGCCTCTGTGACAGCGTATTTTCGATTTGTTTATCTGTTTTTCGATTTTAGGGTTCTTTTTTGGTAGCCACCATCGAAGAGAGAGAGAGAGAGAGAGAGAGAGAGAGAGAGATCATCGTCTGCGTGATCGTAGCGGGTGCGTGCTTGGGAGCGGGAGGTGCCATTGGAGAGGGGCAAGGAGGAAAGAGGATCATCCGATTTTCTTGATTTCTAAACCCTAACAAAACCGATTTGAGGTAGGTAGTTTTATCTCCTGGAATTCGTTTCATGGCTATAACTGTCTAATATGATTATTGTGGAGAGATTGTATTGTGATGTGTGAGATTGGGATATGCATGTTTATATATATATATATATATGATATATATGCTTGTGTTGGGAAAAGTGAGAATGAGATGTTGTTGAATTATGTTGTTGTGTGTTGTGAAATTGAGTACATGCGTGAATTGTTATTCTTAACAGAAGTGTTCCATGAGTTATTTGTACATTTTGTTATTGTGCTTGGATATATGAGATATTGAGAGTCCATGGGATGGACACGAGATACTGAGTGTCCATGGGATGGACATGAGATATTAAGGTCCCTAGTGATGGGACAGTCCTGGACTGGACATGAGATGCTGAGGTTCCAATAAGGGGATAGTCCATGGGATGGACATGAGTAGTTAGGTTCCATTGAGGGAACCACCTGAGAATCTTTTGTGCGTGATTTATTGCTACTTTATTTACACTACACTGCACATATTTCCACTGAGCATGTTGTAGAGGAGATGTTGGGTTGGTCCAGGGGGGCATAACCCCTACTGAGCTATGGTTGCTCACCCACCTTTGATGTCTTTCTCTTCAAGGCCTAGTAGGCGTTAGGTGAACTACACCATAGTGGAAGCATGGTGCGTGGATTTAATGTGTTTATTTAACAACATCGTAACTGTTGAGACTTGAGCCCATGTATTATTTGACATTGATATACCTATTTGAGACACTGTGTTTTGGGGCTGGTGACCCTATTAAACATGTAATATAATTTTATGATATGGATTGGTTTTCTTGTATGGTTTGAGCATGGCATACGTGAGGTTATAGCAGGTTTGGGGTAGCACCCTAGTGGGAGCCCTAATAGGTGACCATTCACCAATCCCTTGTCCTCCTGGGTGCGAGGCATGGGGCATCACTAACCGGTTTCCTGGTGTTGGGAAATCCGAGGCGTGACAATATTAGTCACAAGCAAGCATGTATGAGAAAGAAAAGATGGCGACACACAACATAGGTGGTTCGATCAATGTGATCTACTCCACGGTGGTGAGGGTGTACCTACACCAAGTCAAATCCACTATTCAACTTGAATACAATAGGGTCTAGCCCTTGTTACAATGGACCTACTCTCTCTTTTTTTAAATGCAAATACAAAAACAGTATTGCTTCAGAATTTACTCACTATAAGAATTTGTCTAACGTAATCTGCTCCTGCGTAGATAACCATTTGCTATGCTCGACCTTCAGCCTACGATCTGTTCACTGAATGATGAAGAAGCAAAACAGATAAACTCACTATTTATCTTTCTTTTCACCTTCTCTCTTTGTATATCGTATGTGTTGGACCCCATTTTGTCCGGGTTGGACATACTAACCCCATTTGATATATATGCCTTTTTGCCCATGCCATATACCTTGTTGAACAGGTCCTTAGAGATTCCCTGTGATTTGCACAAGAAGGATGCATTGACACTAACCGGGAAGCCCAAAATTGATAACCGCTGTTGCCCGCCCCTAAAATGCCCCAACATCAATGCTGGGTGATAGAGGATGAAATTGGAGACTAACGCACTTGACTGAGCTCAATTCTGATTTAAAATGAAGAAGTTATGGCCAAAACAACTTTCGTTGGAAAAAGCCAAACCTGCCAAAAGACGGTCAATGCCCCTGGTCAAACTGCCCGGAAAAGTGACTGTGTGAAATTCTCCAAAACATCTATTTAAGCAAATACGGGTCTTCCTAAACAATCCCCAAAAGGTCTTCCATTTTCGCATTTTGGGTGGGGGTAAAAAGGTAATTAAAAGTTGACTCGTAGTCTCGAAGTGTCGGCAGGTCGAAGCTTCGAAGCCTCGAAGCCTCGAAGCCTGTAAGCCTGCCGACACTCCGACCTGCCGACACTTCAACCCGTTGACCATTGACCCACAACCTACGAGCTTCGACCCACGACCTACGAACCTACGACCCACGAATCTTCGACCCTTGACCTTCAACCCTTTGACTCTTGACCTTCGACTCATTGACCGTTGACCTTCGACCCATTGACCATTGACCTTCGACCCTCGACCTTGCCGACACTTCGACCCATTGACCGTTGACCTTCGACCTGTCGACACTTTGGCCCTATTGACCTTTGACCTTCGCTGTTTGGCTGTATTTCCGCCAACTATTTCCTATGCAGTCACGAGATCTGTTTTTCATGCGCTGGCCATCTGACAGAATCGTTTTTCAACGCCTGTCAGTCACATGTGCTAAAATAAAAATTAAAAAGGACAAATCACGAGCTGCAGGTCGCCAAACCATCCAACAACGCACATAACATGCAATTAAAAACGCTGGCATTCATAATAGAGCATTAAATGCAGCAATTAATGACAGTCTAACCAAAATTCAGCCGGCCCTCTTTATATCCAGTTTTTTGTCCACGCAAAAAAAAAGGAGGAGAACGCCTAGAAAGAGAAGAGATTTACGCCCAAGCTTCTTCCCTGCGCAAAAAAAAAAGAGAAGAGAAGGATTGACACAAAAAAACGCCCAGTCTTTATGCTATTCTGCAATAAAAAAAATCGCCCATTCATTCTGCATCCCCTTTCCCTTATCTCGTTCCGGCCCTCTTTTTCCCAGAAAACGAAAAACACAAAAACAACCCAGTTCTGCCCCCTTCCTCTTACGTTTTCATCAAAAAAAAAAAACATCAAGAAAAATCCAATTCTCTGTCATTTCCCTATTCCTTACTTCCACTCCCCTCAATTCCAGCCATAAAAAAATCTTAATCCCAAAAATACACATCATCCTCCTTTCCCACGTTTTACTCAGAACCCAGAAATTTTCTTTTCTCATCTTCTCTCATCTCCACACATCACTGCAATCTCCAAATCAAAATCCCAACTGATTTTTGCCACTTGCGCGATTGGAGCTCGGTGACTGTCGGTGCAGACAAGGATCCAAACAGCAGTCTGGTGTTCGAAGCTCTAAAGTCGGTTTTGTAATCCTAGTCGATTTCTGTCATTTATTATTTTTTAGCTTATTTATCTTTATATTAGATGTAATTCTTAGTCTTTTATATGACTTCGTTTTTTTATGTTATTGTATGTCACAATCACACAATTTACGTTTTATTCGGATATGCATGTGTTTTGATATGGTCAATTCTTAAACAAAAACAAAAAACAAAAACAAAATGTTTCCACAAAATATTTTCTAAAATGTTTTCAAGAAAAGGTTTTCAAAATGTTTTCAAAAATGTCTCCTTAAAAAAGAAAAACGAAACAAAAAAAAACAAAATGTTTTTTACAAAACACAAAAACCAAAAATATTTTCTAACCCAAAAAACCAAAAAAAAAAGGGAAAATAAAAAAACATATTTCCATTTTAGGACTTCAATTTCCAAAATAAAACCAAAAACCATAACCAACCCCTAGGATCTCATTTTCCACTTCAAACAAAAACTCAAAACTTTTAGGATTCCCTTTAGAAATTTAGGGTAAATCCATTTTAACCACAACTTGAATAAATAATTTAGCTGAATAAAATTATAGACTTTTAGGAAACTTAACCCCGTCATAGCAGTACAAATAAAATAGAAAACCTCGTCCTCCGAAAATAGATACCGAAAGGGCGCTGTAGGGGTGCTAATCCTTCCCTACACGTAACCAACTCCCGAACCTTTCTCTGATAACGCAGACCACACCTTTAAACTACTCAAAGTAGAGGGTATCCAACTATACCCCAAAAACAGTTGGTGGCGACTCTAAATTTTCTCACCATTGGTCTAATTTAAGCTCACCCCAAACGGGCCCGGACGAAAACCAGTGATGACAGTATGAACTACTCTGTGTCGCCTTTGTATCTCTGCAGATACGTTTCTTGTCTACTCAAAATATTATAGGGCGCACTCCCTAAGTCAGGCATATTCTTTGCTTTTATATGTCGGCCAAAGTCAGATACCCTTCTGCTAGGGTTAAGCATATTTCTCCATTCGGTCTTCAACGTTGAAACATGTTAAACCACCCTCGGTGACGTCCACGTGTTTTTCAGTACTTAGCATACTTAAAACCGCTGCCTCGTGAATGACTTATTTAAACGATGAACTTCAGCGCGTTTTGCTCCTTCGCAGCGCACTTCGTTCCTTTGACTAGCCATAGCCTCGAAGATATTGCCTCGTAGCATTTCTACGAGTCTACGAGTCTTCATCTTCGATCCTTCGAGTCTGAGTCTTCGAACCAAGGGCATTGATCTTCTAATTCTTCTGCTCTCTGGCTTCGAAGCTAGGTTAGCATCAGTGCTTAACTAACATCTCATTCTACGGGCCTTTGAGCTCTACGAGTCTTCAAGTAAGTGGCAACTGCATTATGCCTTGGCAGATAAACTATTTATAGGTCTCCGCAATAGGTCCTTCAATCTACGACCCTGTGAGCTTGGACTCTACAACCTTGCATGCTGTGACTCTATGAGTCTTTGCTTCAAGTTTGCGAGACGCAGCTCTTCACCTTGGGTCTGTGAAACTATGACCCTTCGACCCTGTGGCCTGATGGTCTACGACCTTTGAGTCGGCTGATCTACGACCTTCGAGTCTACGACCCTGTGTTCCTGTAGTGGTGCTTGGAGCTGAGTGGTCTGTTGATCTTCGACTCTCCATCTTCGGGTCTCCAGCTTCTAGCCTTTGACTCTGCACTTCTTTGAGTCATCAGACCTTCGACCTGGGAATCTTCGAGTCTCCAAGTCTTCGACCTTGATCTTCGACTCTGTCAGTACATAGTAGATTCCCTCTACGAGCTCACTCTAAGAGATCACTCTACGAAGTTATCCAACCTTGTATTGAGCTTCGACCCAATGCCAACTCGCAACAATATGTTGACAACAATGACAACCAAAAGGTTCGCAGGAACAACATTCTTCAATCCTTTTCTACTAGAGAGCTTTTGTTATTCCTCATTTAATATTTTGTCTTCGGTAAGTGAATGTTGTAAGAAAATGCTCTCTTGCGATTTCTCGAAATTGTATTCTTCAAAATCATACTATGTTGATTTGATTGTTGTCCTTTAAATAGATGGCCTTTAGGGTTTGTTTGTCAGAGTCCTTCTTTATCATTTAATCCAGAATGTCCATTTATCTATAGTGGTTGGTAGTAAGTTGTTGTCCACATCAATTGTCTTTCTATGTGCAATGCGACTCGACACAAAAACCCTAACTTAATGTTAATATTTATGTACATTAGGGTTTTGTGCCTCAAAGTTATGTTCATCGAAGGTTTGTCTCAAACCTAACATGTAAGAAGTATTGCAGGTTCAGGTCCTCAATCTTTGTGACGTAGCAGAGATAGCAAAGAAAGATATGAACAACGTCAATATCTTGATAATTCTAGAGGATTACCAGATACGAAAGAAAAGAATGAATTTTGAAAAAGATAATATATTCAATAATGATATCCTGCACCCTTCTGCCTTTAAAGGCTTACAACGAAGTCAAAAGAAATAAATAAGGGAAAGAAAATCAACAAGATAGCAGCGATAATTATTATAGCAGAAATAATGCTGTAACAGCCTAAGTCCCCCGTAGCACGATATTGTCCGGTTCAGAGCCCAAGCCCAATCCTCGGTTTTGTTCTTGGCAGTGCCACACAGGCACCCCGAAAGGCCTCATGCCAGGAGAGGTCTCCACTGTAATGACCCGTGTTTTGAGATGTGAGGAGTTAGTTAGTTGTGCGTTCGGGCAAGGAATCTTGTCCAAACGGTTAGCAGGAGTCCAAGGGCACAGCGCCTCGGCGGGAATCTCGATGCCCGGTCAGTGAGCAGGGGTCAAGGGGGCAGCGCCACGGAAGCCAAATTATTTTGGAGAAAACTAAGTTGAAATTTTCATGTATAGGTTGGTCGATGCAGCCTTGGTTGGTGTGGCAAAGGTCGACGTGGTCGACCTGGAAGAATGAGCGGTCGACGTGGTCGACACGTGTCATTTGAGCTGTGGTCGATTCGAGATTAATTTCTACGTGGGGTCGATGTGTGGTCGACGTGGTCGAGGTCGACCAAGTGCAATTTCCTGAGAGCTTTCTCGTGTGTTGGTTGATGCGATAGAGTGGTTAATGTGAGGTCGATGCAGTCGACCTAGCTTGAGATCGACCTTATGTGATGTGAAGTGTGGTCAATGTGGGGTCTAGTCGACACGATAAAAGGGTGGTCGATCCCGGTTGTTTTTGGTTGACGTCGTCTTGTGGTAGCATGTTTTTCCATATTATTTTTTGTTTTGTGATTTTAGGGTTTTGTTCTTCTGAAGCCGTCGTCGCAAAGAGAAAGAGAGAGAGAGAGAGAGAGAGAGACCGTTCGTCGTCACTATGTTCTTGGAGACAGAGAGAGGCACCTTTGGGGAGGAGCAGGGGGCTAGGGGGATCTTCTGATTCCAAACCCTAACGCTACCAAACTCAAGGTAGGGATTCTGTACCTCTCTTGTATCACGCCTCCAAATTTCAGGGAACCCGAAATCAAGAACATGACTTCCCTTTGTCAGCACCCGAAAGGTTAAGGCAGTGATGACTAACACCAATAGAGACTACACCGTGGGTGCTATCTCAATCATGCAACCCTATATAGTACAGTCATACATCAAGGGTAAATCCTATACTTTCCCATACATCATCACGCATACAATAAGTCAGACAGTCATACAGACATCACATCACAAATAGTATGCAAATACAACTGTTCACGGACCCATCTCCGGGATACAATACATAAGCAATACAACAAACAATAGTGTCTCATACATCAGAGTAGTGGGCACGTCCTCTTGGAAGAAAGTCCTCCATTAGTCTCGGCTCACAACTGAAAAGGGTAAACAACAACTAGGGGTGAGCTACAAGCTCAGTAGGCGACCCTAATACTCCACATCATGCAAACATACAAGTCTATACTATATGCTCAGTGTACTCGTGCACTATGTAGTGTGCACAATCATCAGGACTCAGCCTGCAAACAAACAACAAGACCCAGCTTGGCCACACAGGACAACTTGTCTATGATCCTTAACAGGATCCCAGCTTAGGGCACTCAACCCCAGCTCCACGAGCTCAACGGCTCAACTCAGGCCACAGTCTGTCATCATGAGCTCAACGGCTCATCCCAGGCCTTAGCCTGTCACCACGAGCTCAACCACATAGCACAACTTGTGCATCACGATGAGAACACAAACAAGTCACAGAGCCCAAGGCCCAAATCCTCAAACCAACACACCAACACCAGTATGACATTAGGGTTCACAACACTCCCTTTATAACTAAGGCAAGTCTTCGCCAATCGATCCTTAAGTCTTGACCAAGAGAGAGGATCTTCGTAGAAGCTATTTTCTTGAAATAAAAAGTCCCAGCATTAGCTCCCCATACCATAACTAAGATAATCTGATTTTTGGGGATTTTTCTGAGATGTCTAACCTAAGTGCGCAAATGGTCACCTTGAACCCAAAACTGAATTTTTTCGAGGTTCAGTACTAATTCCCAATTTTTACATTTTAAAGGAGTGGGAATTTAATTTTCTAGTATTTTTCTTTGAATCCAAATGGGGGGTATTTCGTTATTTATATTATAACTTAAGTATGTAATGACCCGTGTGTAACCCGTGTGTAAGAAGTTAACCACAAACACCTTGGATGTTGGTGCACAAGTTTGAGGTAAGAGATGAGCCCAGGAGGGGACTTTTGGGAGGTGCATGTGACAAGTGATAACGTGCATTTATGTCCTAGGAAGATGCTATGCATATACATGCGGTTTTAAGCTGTTTTGGCAGATTTTGGAGCTCACTTTTGGTATGGTAGATGGCCTCAAACAATTGGCGTGCAAGAACAAAAGTTTCTTAGAATGAGGTCCTCTATCTACCACAGAAATTTCAGGGCATTTGGAGCTGCAGGTGAATTCACCCATTTCACGTGCAAGCATATTTTTGCTTCTCAGACCTCTCTACAAGATACAAGGAGGCTTGGGGTGAAGTTTGAGTGCATTTGGAGCTGCACGCCAATTGGGGAATTGGCGTTCAAATTGGCGTGCAGGCATGTTTTTGCATGGTTACCTTAGTTTTGTTATTCTAATCATCTTTTCCCAAAGGACCATGTTGGAATTGTGGATATTTTGGTGTGTATGGATGTGGGAAGGTCATAGCTTGTTCCATCGAAACTACGTTGTTTTGATGCTGGGATTCACTTAATCAAAACTACGTCGTTTTGATGTTGTGTTATCTATATAAGGAGGAGAAGCCCTTTGTTTTAGGTTTAGGGTTCTTTTCAGCTGCTGCAGCCGTCATAGAGAGAGAGAGAGCTAGAGAGAGAGAAGGAAGGGGAGTTGCTGGTTGCTGCCGGAGCATCTTGCGTGTGGAGGACGGCGTTTAGCGCGGGAGCAAGGAAGATCTGCTTTAAGGTAGGGGTTCTGTCTCACCTGATCTGTTCTGGGGTTAGGCCCTGTGTATAGGATTTATAGAGCTTCTACTGTTATTGTTATACTATCTATATGTAAATTCATATAGGTGTGACCTCCTATATGAATGTTGGCCTTCAGTGGCAAGTATGGGTTGAGATTAGGCCTGTGTGGCACTGCACACTAGGTGTTTGATATTATGCCTGTGAGGCCATGCATGTTATGCGTTGATGTTATGCCAGTGTGGTTATGCCTGAATGGTGTTTGATGTAATGTCTGTGAGGATATGCATGCTAGGTGTTTGATGTTATACCAGGGTGGACATGCATGTTAAGTGTTTGTTGTTATGCCTGAATAACTGAGATATATGTTAAATGTCTGTTGTTGTCTGTGGAGCCTAAGAAGCCTGAGAGGCTGAGGCAATGCTTGTGTACCTGTGGAGCCTGAGAGGCTGAGTTGATGTCAGTGAGACTGACTGTGGAGCCTGAGAGGCTGAGTTAATGTCAGTGAGACTGACTGTGGAAACTATGCCTGAGAGGCGGTTAAATCATTGGCCTGAAGAGGCGGTTAAATCACTTGTGGTTTGTGTGGTGGATAATTGTGACTACTGGTGTGGTTTGTTATTGTCTGTTGGAATTATTGTAACACGACACTGCACTTGTACACATGGCATGTAGATGCTAGGAGCATGTGATGGATTGGAAAGAGGATTTTGTTGTAATAAAGACTGGTTAGGATTGTGGCTTGCTTTTATGAACATTACTTTCTTGAATGTGTTGTGGATGTTTAAAATGTTTAATTCGGGGTTTGCATCCTAACCCCTTTGCCCTCCGTGTGAGTACAAGGGGAGTCACGTACCGGTTTCCTCGGGTTGGAAATCCGGGGCGTGACAAAGTATAATACTTAACTGTAGAGAGGCACAATGGAATTGAGCCCCGACCTGGAATTGGGCCCAATTACAGTCAAAATGCTCACATTAACGAACATAATATTGTCCAGATATTTTCAGAAATAGAGAAAGACTATCTCTCAGCCCTACCCAAGTACGGGTCTTTGCATCTTGAACCTATTCTAGGGTTAGACCTTGAGGTAATTGGTATGTTATGTATGTTGGGTCTCTAACCTCCTATGGGGAGTTCCAAAGAACAATCCCACATCGGTTAGGGCCAACATTGAAGTCGTCCTAATGAGGAGGCTCATGTGCACCTTGTCACAACGCATTTTAATGGGTCGTGGCCTGTTAGAAACAAATCCGTGCGGGCTGCGGCCCATGGGTGGGCGCACGAGTGCCAAAGTGGACAATATTATGATAGTGAGTGCCTTGGCCGAGGTCTAACAAGTGGTATCAGAGCCAGGTCCTCTAGACCGGTGGTGGGATTGGGGGGAGACTGTTGGGTCTCTAACCTCCTGCGGGGAGTCCCAAAGAACAATCCCACATCGGTTAGGGTGAACATTGAGGTCGTCGTAATGAGGAGGCTCATGTGCACCTTGTCACAACGCGTTTTAACGGGTCGCGGCCCGTTAGAAACAAATCCTTGCGGATTGCGGCCCATGGGTGGGCACGCGAGTGCCAAAGCAGACAATATTGTGATAGTGAGTGCCCTGGCCAAGGTCCAACAATGTATATATATGTAAATTTATTGGTCCCTAGGAGCCTAGAGGGGGTGAATAACTCTTATCGAAAACTTTTTGTTCATTTCTAGCACTACACTTACCTGGTAGTATTTTGTTTTGTTATAAATGATAAAATCAGTGCGGAAAATAACCAGATAGTGGAAGTATTTTGTTTTATTATCAAAAGATAAATACAACAAAACAGTAGCAGATTAAAGCTAATGAAGCTTTTTCAATCTACTGAAAACTCTCTTACACTCAGTTTACAATGACTTACACACTAGCCAATAAAATCTCTAAAAGCGCTTGTACATGTACACACATTCATAAAATATACAAGTCTTAATATATATATATATATATATAGCCATCCGTTGGAAAGACATTCTTGGAAGTTGTTCTTCTGAGCATCGTGTACCACTTACTTTTCCTCAGAAATGATTCTGTTTGAATTGCTGTGGATCTGGAGCTCAAGATCTTGGGTCTTTAAACATTGAATTACTTCGCATGATCGCAAGTGCAATTAAAGCTCTGTCCACATCTCCGTGTGATCCACGTGTAAGATGATTTAGGTTTTCAATAAGTTTGTCTTACATTGGGACACAACGAGATGATGACTTTAAATGCGAAGCCAATAAAGTGAAGCAACATCTTCTTAATCCGTTGTAAAGTTCCTTACTCCGTGTTAGTGGAGCTCGGATCCTTACTCCGTGTCATTGGTTGCTTACTCTATATCAGATTAATACTGTAATCCTTATTCCGTGTCAGCGCTTCCTTACCCCGTATAAACGAAAGGTTCGAATGGCTTACTCCATATTAGTACTTCCTTACTCCACATAAGTTCCTTACTCCACATGAGTTCCTTACTCCGCATGAGTAAAAGGTCTAGATGACTTACTCCGTATTAGCACATCCTTTCTCCACTTGAGTAAAAGGTTCGGATTCCTTACTCCACATCTTCTTGTCCTTACTCCGTGCGAATAAAGGACTTGGGTCCTTATTCCGCACAAGCCATTTGTTACTCCGCATGAATGAAAAACTCGGATTTCTTACTCTGTGTCTTATTGTCCTTAGTCCGCTTGAGTGGAAGACTTAGCTTTTTATACCGCGATAGTTTTTCTCTTACTCTGTGTGAGATGTAGACTAGGATTCTTATTCCGCATCTATTTAACTTAGTCCGTTTAAATTGTAAGACATAGATTCCTTAGTCCGTAACTTTAGGCATTTGGTCCGCACGAGTGATCCTTATTCCGTATGAAGACTTAGTTATTTACCAAGTGTTTGACGACACTCACGTTGGTCCGGATCAGGATTATATATCCTGTCCTTAGCTTTGCTCTCACGAGTGAAGGTCCGGATTAAGGTTATATCTTCTACAATAACTAAGAATAAACATACAAGGTCTCAAATCAAATTATATAGGGTTTTATCCGCATCATCCAAATTCAGGGCTTGATCCAACAATCTCCCCCAATATGGATATGCCAAAACCCTTTGTAATCTAATCTGGTAAGTGAAACAAAAAGATAATATACAGAAATAAAGATAACTTCCACATTCCATTTAGTCAGCAACATGAGTACAATTCAGCCTTGATATAAGAATTTTACATTAAGGTACATAAAGCTTACTATACTTGAAGATCATTGTTGCTGCTTTCTCGTGAAGCTCCATTGTTTACTCCATCATATAGTTGAGGATGTCGTTCTAGTCTTCATCCACCTTTATGAAGGACTTGATGAAGAAACAGACAAAAGCTCCACAGCTATCTCCATCGGGCTATTGGGGCACATTCTTCTTGCTCTGGATCGCCGCTTTTAGCTTTTCAGTAGGGGCTAAAAGTGTTTGACCCATTTCTTCATAAAGCCCAGATTGCTTTACTGCTTTTGTCAGCCGAAGTCGCAATGGTTCCAATTGTTTCTTTCTTACTTTGTTTTCCATAACTTGATGAGAATCAATTTAGAGCATCTACTTTGATGGAATCATAAAAATAATCGGCATGAAATGCGGCGTCTTAACCCGATACGAAATGAGGACAAAGGAAAGATTTCTCCATGGTTTGCTGTCCTCAACAGTTCCGTCAGTGAAGGTCCAGATGTGGGCTATGTCTGGAAGATAACCCTCAGACCAACATGGCAAGACATCAGACATGTGTCCGTCCTTGTACAGAGACGGAAATAGCCTCATCTCCATCTTTACCGCCCAAGAGAAGTTGACTATATCATCAGTGGTAAATAGGCCCTTTTTAGAGTGTAGCGTTTGTATATCTTGAGGTGAGAAGGGATAGATGTCAGATAGAGATCTTCGCTCGGTAGTAGAAGTGGCATACTTGGTCATTTCATTTAAAACACTTCCATCCACATCATGTGGATCAAGTTTCGCGTATGATGGGAGGAAGATGATAACTGCTGATGAAGAAGCCGAAGGAGGAGCTGCACTAGAGGAGCTGGGCTGAGAGAAGCTGTTGCGTTTGGGGATAGGAACTCGCAGAAGCAGTGTAGATGCAGGCTGCTTACCAGCAGGAGCAGATGGCACTTCCTCCCCTGTTTGGCAGATCGCCGGGGAGCGGCAAGAGGACGAGCCATTGTGTGAGCCAAATCCGCAAATGAAGTAGACAGAGAATGCACGGAAGAGGCTACAAGATCCATCTTCTGCTCGATGGAAGTGGAAGAGTCAGTTAGTGGAGAGAGGAGTTGAGCGCCAAGGGCATCAACATTAACGGCAATGGCAGTGATTTGAGCGCTCTGGACTTGAGCATGTCGGTCTAGCTGTGCTGAGACCATAGCGTTAGAGAGAACCATGCCAAAAGAGGTGTGCACAAGCGCAAACGCCGGCTCTTTGGAGGACTCCCCCACATGAAGAGGTGTAGGAGTGCGTTGGGCAGAGGAGTCAGTAGGAGGAGATAGGGGTTGGTCATCATCAGTAGCAGAGGGACCAGCCAGAGCATCAGCGGCATCCAGGGCAGCAGATCCGCTTTGACTAGAGAGGTTAACAACAGGAATGGCAGCAACAGGAGAAGAGGGCCCGGCCTCAGCAGGGGAGGGAACCCATGCGTCATGGGCCGGTCCAAAGGTAACAGCAAAAGGTACATCAGGAAGGGAGGCTGTCACGCCCCGGATTTTCAACCTGAGGAAACCGGTTTGTGACTCCCTTTTACCCACCCGGTGGGCAAGGGATAGATGTACAAAATCCAACACATTCATAATAATCCACAATAAATAGCAAAAGGCGAACCACTTATCTTTATTAAGTTCCAAAATCCATTACATTATCTCCAATTGGAGTTACAATAGTCTCAACATAACATTTGACAAAATACTCAAATAACAAAAGGAGTAAAGCCACAAGGCAGAAAGTCTTCCACTTTGGTGTTCTCACCTAACGCCTGTAGGTCCCTGTGAAGAAAACAAACACAGTAGGAGGGGTGAGCAACCACAGCTCAGTAGGGATCATGTCTCCCCAACCCATCCCATGCTCCTAGCATCTACATGCCGTGTGTACAAGTGCAGTGTCGTGATACTATTATTTCAACCAATATAACGGTCAGCCATCAGCAAAAACAAATATTTCAAACAGCCACACAAGCTAACACAAGAGCAGTCCCGGGCTTCCACAGCCACCGGGTTTCACAAAACAGTCTCGGGCTTCCACAACCACCGGGTTTCACAAAACAGTCCCGGGCTTCCACAGCCACCGGGTTTCACAAAACACATTACACATAACCACTCAGGCATTAAACCAAACACTTAGTAGGCACACATTCACAAATGTACAAACCCAGCCACTCAGGCATAAAAACAAACACTTGGTATGCACACCTTTACCAACTCACAATTCTAGCCGTACTGGCATATTATCAAACACATACTGGGCATATTCATACAAACATATTCACACAGGCATTTATCGAACATTTAACATGCACTGCCCACCCAACATCAGAATCACACCAAAATGCCATTGAAGGCCAACATTCATATAGGAGATCACACCTATATGAATTTACATATAAGTATTATAGCATTAACGATAGAAGCTTTACAAAATATCCACAGGGCCTAACCTCGGAACAGACCAGGAAAGATAGAACACCTACCTTGAAAACGTCCTCCTGCTCTTGCTTGCACGCTAGACGTTGTCCAACCACGGGAATGACAACGACAGCCACGAACTGGAGCTCTCTCTCTCAATCTCCCTCTCTCTCTCTCTCTCTGCGATGGCTGCGGCGGCTGACAACAAAAACCCTAAACCTAAAATAAAGAGAGCTCCTCTTTATATAGACCTCACTTATCAAAACGACGTAGTTTTGATAAATGAAATCCCACCATCAAAACGACGTAGTTTTGATAAATGAAACACACCATCAAAATGACGTAGTTTTGATAAATGAAACACACAATTAAAACGACGTAGTTTTGATAGATAAAACATGAACTAACCACTCTGCTTCCACACAGGACAAAATACCCACAATCCGAACATGGTCATTGTCACACGCAGCGTCTACACGCTCCCACTTGAGCTCATTACACTCTCTAACAACCAAGCCACGAAGACTCGTAGAAACACTCCCTCGAAGACTCGCTGGAAACGAGGCCTCGAAGATCTGTCTCAAAGATCTAACTTTCGACCCTCAAACCTTCGAACTTCGACCCTCAGTCTTCGACCCTACGACCCAAATCTTCGGGTGTTCTACCTTTCGACCCAAGCATTCGCCCAGGATATTGTTCATCTTCGTTCCAGCTTGTTCTGCCCAAAACAAGGTTCATTACATCCTCTCCCCCTTAAGACTTTTCGTCCTAAAAAAGAAATAATATGCAAGGAAAACAAACACATGCGGCCCATTTGCAAGACAGCGAGCCACAACGCCCAGATGGATCACACAACATAACAGGACATCTCAAACACATTTTGCAATCTCAAAACACATCTCAATAAAAATACCAGTTTACAAGTAGAAATACAAATACACCAAAGCTTGAACCACAAGAAAACACATCACTACAGCTACCTCCCCCCCTTAAGATTGTTCATCCTCGAACAACTCTGGGTGCTGCTCACGCATCACAGACTCACGTTCCCATGTCTCCTCCTCAAAGCCACGGTGCTGCGACAGCACGTGAACCAAAGGAATAGCACGACCACGCAAAAGCTTCTCCCGCCGATCGCGGATACGGATATAGGCCTCAACAATGGACATGTCATCCTCAATGTCCAATGTCCCCCAATCGATCACATGAGTGGGGTCAGGATGATACTTCCTCAACTGGGACACGTGGAACACATTGTGCACCCGACTCAATCGCGGTGGCAATGCTAACCGGTAAGCTACAGGCCCCACACGAGCTATAACCTCAAATGGACCAATGAACCGGGGAGAGAGTTTGGAACCTCTCCAAAAGCGCTGATGTCCACGTCGTGGAGAGACACGGAGACACACATGATCGCCCACAGAAAACTCCAAAGGTCGCCGCCGCTGATCCGCATAAGATTTCTGCCGACTCTAAGCTGATAACAATCGCTGACAAATCAACCTAACCTTCTCGATAGCCTCTTGAACCAACTGTGGTCCCAAGAGAGCTATCTACCCCACCTCGGTCCAACACAAAGGTGATCGACACGGCCGCCCATACAATGCCTCAAAAGGAGCCATCCCAATGGATGCCTGATAACTGTTGTTGTAAGCAAATTCCACCAAAGGAAGGTGAGTTGCCCACGAACCCCCAAAATCTAACACACAGGCCCGTAACATGTCCTCCAAAGTCTGATTCGTCCTCTCTGTCTGGCCGTCAGTCTCAGGGTGAAAGGCTGTACTCAAGTGAAGTTTGGTCCCCATAGCCTCCTGCAAACCTGCCCAAAAACGGGAAGTGAACCTCAAATCCCGGTCAGAGACAACCGATGATGGTACCCCATGCAGTCTCACAATCTCGTTCATGCATAGATGACTCAAAGTCCCAATAGAGTCCCGCTCACGAACAACCAGGAAATGGGCCGACTTTGTGAGTCGATCCACAATCACCCAAATCATATCTTTCCTCCCTGTGGTGGGTGGAAGACCCGTCACCAAATCCATCGCTATGTGGTCCCACTTCCACTCCGCTATGGGCAATGGCTGTAACATGCCCGCCGGCCGCTGATGGTCAGCCTTCACCTGCTGACACGTGAGGCACCGTGAAACAAAGGCAAACATCGCGTTTCATCCCAGGCCACCAAAAATGTCCCCGAAACGCATGGTACATCTTCGTACCCCTAGATGCACAGCAACTCTAGACTGGTAAAACTCCCTCATCACCTCATCCCTGAGAGAAGAAGCCACTACTAACCGCCCCTGAAAAGACAACTCATGCACAGGACCCTCAGTCCAGTCCTCAGATAGCGCATCGGCCTCAATACGGGCACGAAGAACCTCACACTCAATGTCACCCAACTGTCCCTCCCGGATGCGCTGGTACAACTCAGGCACAACCACCAAAGGACTCAGGACTGTCCCACCATCACGAACAACAATGCCGCACCGCAACATCGCCAATTGCTCCATCAGCTTCCACTCTCTCACGGCCACCTCAGCTTTCCCTTTTCTGCTCAACGCGTCAGCCACAACATTACCCTTGCCCAGGGTATAGGCAAGAGTAAAGTCAAAGGTCTGGAAATACTCCACCCACCTCCTCTGCCTCAAATTCAAGTCCTTCTGATTAAAGATGTACTGAAGGCTCTTGTGATCAGAAAACACTACGAACTTTTCCCCCAAAAGGTAATGTTGCCAACTCTTCAAGGCAAAGATGACAGCAGCCAACCCAAGGTGAGGTACTCGGTCTGATATACCCCTGGTCCACCAACTCCTCTATCTGCTATTGAAGCCCCCTCAGCTCGGCTGGCCCCATATGATATGCTACTTGGGAGATTGGACCAGTCCCTGGTACCAACTCAATGGTGAACTCTACACTCCTCTTAGGAGGTAAACTCCTCAACTGGTCAGGGAAGACATCCTGAAATTGGTCAACAACTGCTGGCCACACTCTCTTTTCCACCTTCCCTTCCTCAGCAAAGGTCAGGGCTGCCAACCTGTGGGTAATGGCACCCCACTGGTCCAATACTGGCCCCGCCCGACTCGCCTCACAATCCCACTCCCCCTGCAGGGTGCAAGAGATCTTTGCAGGTGTAACGAAGGATACATATCACCGATAATAGTTTATCTTGGCCTGGAAAGCCATAAGCCAATCCATATCCAAGATCAGGTCAAAAGCACGCAAGGGCAATACATACAGGTCGAAGCTCAGCTCCACACTTCCTATGGTTAACACAGTCATGGCAAACACGCCGCACCTCAATCATACCCCCCACTGGAGACTCAACAACTAGGGGCTTCGCTGCCTCCACACAAGCTAACCCCAAGCTATCTATCACAAGCTCAGCAACAAAAGAACACGATGCACCCGTATCGAAAAGAACAGAAGCTAATGTACAGGAGATCAAAAGGGTACCTTTAACCACCGATGGTCCTGCTCCACCCTCAGCCGATGGGGTGGTAGCTCAGCCTCCTCCTGGTACGTCGCTTCCAGCGCAAACACCCTCCCTTGGACTGTGCCACTGGTCGGCTCACTCACTGGACACTTCTCACCAAGACTACCTCCAGCTTTAGTCTGCTGTCGCTTTGGCCTCCCCTGAGGTCGGGTCTGGCTAGATCCTGCCAGGCTGGCCTGCCACTGGCGAGCTGGCCTCTCAGCTAGTGTACGGAAGCTAGCATCACTCCTCATGCTGGATGCCACGCCTCCTACTCCCCTATTGCCACTCCTGCACACCCGGCTCAAGTGGCCCTCTCGCCCACAGCTGTTGCATTTCCAGTCTTTCTTTGGACACTCCCTCCTGAAGTGGCCTTGCTCCCTACAGCAATGACAACCGCTGGGGAGACCTCCTACTGGACCTCCCAGTCTGCTACCGCTAGAGCTAGACCTCCCTGGGTGTACCGATGTCTGTCCCCTGCTGCAGAAGGAACTGTTGTCCCTCTCTTCAGTCTTGGGCCTCTTGGGTCCCGAATCACGTTCAGATCCGCCTCAGAATCGGCGACCCTGATGGGCCTGCCTCCCATCATCCAGCTCTCTCTCAGCGATACGAGCCGTCTCCACAACCTCAGCATAAGTCCTCAAGCGCAAGATCGCCACCCTCTGCCTAAGGCCTGGCCTAAGGCCCAAAGTGAACTTGAGGGCCTTTAGGTCCTCCTTTGCCACAGTCTCGGGAGCAAACCTACTCAAGCTCCAGAACTCTCGCTCATACTCAAGTACCATCCTTGATCCTTGTTTCAGGCTACCAAACTCCTCCCTCTTCTGCCACCTCAAAGATTCCGGGAAGAATTCATCATGGAAGAGCTATAGAAACTCCTACCAAAGCATGAACTGCACCGCACGGCTCCCCGCGACACTCAACCACCACTCCAGAGCATTCCCCTCCAGCTGCCGAATGGCCAGTCTTACCTTATCCTCCTCCCGGGGTAGGAGAAAGGAAAACACATGCTCGATCTGCCTCAGCCAGTGCTCAGCTAACACTGGGTCCTCCTCTCCTTTGAATCGCGGAGGTTGTTCCTTTCGGAACTGTGTCACCACGTCATCCTCTGCACGAGTCGGTATGCCACTCAGCGAACCCTCACGCTCCCTTGGTAACTCCCCCGCTGGTGGTGGCGGTGGTGGTAGCACCACCGCTGTGCCGCCATCTCACGGCGCACCTCCTCCTGGACTTCTTGCCGGATACCCTCCCTCAGTTCTTGGACTTACAGCCGGATGCCTTCTCGCAGCTGCGCCAACAACAGTGCATGTCCTCCAACGAACTGCCCCGCACCCGGGCCCTCATGGGCAGATGACTCATCAGCCACTGCCCCGGACGCACGTGTCACTCTCCTCGGTGGCATTCTTACTACATGAAGTAAGAAGCACAAACGTCAGAACGCGTTCGACTACTATCAAGTTTCACTACCTCTACCCCATTATCAAGTCAAGTAGTGCATGGCATCACACACATTTTACACGTTTCACGAATCAACATCACACACCGTTCAATTCACAGTGCACACAGCTCAAATAAACAAAAACCTTTCCTTGTAGTCTTGCTCAAGGTACTTCAAGAAAAATCAGAGTTGCACAGTTCACACCTTATCACTTTATTCACATTTTTTTTATCACGATTACAATTTTAACAGTTATCCACACCTTCACATACAACAACTAATGCGACTAGTGCCCTAATGCCAATGCATGCAAATCCTACCTCAGGTCTGGACTACCCCAAGAACACCTTAGAGGCTCCAAGAGGACCGTGTTGATCAGGCATGTCCTTCCAGGTTCCTCCAAAGGACTCAAGATAACTAGACCCGCCCACTATCCTAGCCCAACTAGACCATGCTCTGATACCATATTGTCACGCCCCGGATTTCTAACCCGAGGAAACCGGTTCGTGACTCCCCTTTACCCACCCGGTGGGCAAGGGATAGATGTACAAAATCCAACACATTCATAATAATCCACAATAAATAGCAAAAAGGCGAACCACTTATCTTTATTAAGTTTCAAAATCCATTACATCATCTCCAATTGGAGTTACAGTAGTCTCAATATAACATTTGACAAAACACTCAAATAACAAAAGGAGTAAAGCCACAAGGTAGAAAGTCTTCCACCTTGGTATTCCCACCTAACGCCTGTAGGTCCCTGTGAGGAAAACAAACACAATAGGAGGGGTGAGCAACCACAGCTCAGTAGGGATCATGTCTCCCCAACCCATCCCATGCTCCTAGCATCTACATGCCGTGTGTGCAAGTGCAGTGTCGTGATACAATTATTTCAACCAATATAACGGTAAGCCATCAGCAAAAACAAATATTTCAAACAGCCACACAAGCTAACACAAGAGCAGTCCCGGGCTTCCACAGCCACCGGGTTTCACAAAACACAGTACACATAACCACTCAGGCATAAAACCAAACACTTAGTAGGCACACATTCACAAATGTACAAACCCAGCCACTCAGGCATAAAAATAAACACTTGGCATGCACACCTTTACCAACTCACAATTCTAGCCGTACTGTCATATTATCAAACACATACTGGGCATATTCATACAAACATATTCACACAGGCATTTTATCGAACATTTAACATGCACTGCCCACCCAACATCAGAATCACACCAAAATGCCATTGAAGGCCAACATTCATATAGGAGATCACATCTATATGAATTTACATATAAGTATTATAGCATTAAAGATAGAAGCTTTACAAAATATCCACAGGGCCTAACCCCGGAACAGACCAGGAAAGACAGAACCCCTACCTTGAAAACGTCCTCCTGCTCTTGCTTCCACGCTATACGTTGTCCAACCACGGGAATGACAATGACAGCCACGAACTGGAGCTCTCTCTCTCAATCTCCTCTCTCTCTCTCTCTCTGCGACGACTGCGGTGGCTGACAACAAAAACCCTAAACCTAAAATAAAGAGAGCTCCTCTTTATATAGACCTCACTTATCAAAATGACGTAGTTTTGATAAATGAAATCCCACCATCAAAACGACGTAGTTTTGATGAATGAAATCCCACCATCAAAACGACATAGTTTTGATAAATGAAACACACCGTCAAAACGACATAGTTTTGATAAATGAAACACACCATCAAAACGACGTAGTTTTGATAGATAAAACATGAACTAACCACTCCGCTTCCACACATGACAAAATACCAACAATCCGAACATGGTCATTGTCACACGCAGCCTCTACATGCTCCAACTTGAGCTCATTACACTCTCTAACAACCAAGCCACGAAGACTCGTAGAAACACTCCCTCGAAGACTCGCTGGAAACGCGGCCTCGAAGATCTGTCTCGAAGATCTACCTTTCGACCCTCAAACCTTCGAACTTCGACCCTCGATCTTCGACCCTACGACCCAAATCTTCGGGTCTTCCACCTTTCGACCCAAGCGTTCGCCCAGGGTATTGTTCATCTTCGTTCCAGCTTGTTCTACCCAAAACACGGGTCATTACAGAGGCCGGCGTAAGAAAGCCGTGATCCAAGTTGTAGACGATCATGTCTTCTGGGGTTTTGGTATGGCGAATATAATACACTCGGAGATCATTGTCGAGGATGGTAGTTGTGCAGGCGAGGCTGAAACGGAACCATAGGTCTATAAGAGTGTCAGCGGGAAGATGGTCTAGGTAGCCGTGAGGTTGAGGAAGTGGGGGCAAGGGTACTTCCGAGAGGAGAGATAGGGACAGCAGCCACTGCCGCAGCAGCAACAACTGGAGAATCAGGTGCAGGGACATCAGTAGCAGAAGGTGCTGGTGTATCAGCTGGAGGACAACTTGGCTGAGACGGTCCCACAACCTCAGATGGGTCTGCGCGAATGCTGTGTTGGGAGCCTCGGGAGATGGAAGGAGCAGCTATGGACCGAATCCATGAGGACCAGTGGGCAGAGCTGACCTTAGGGGTAAAGCTGTCAGCTGGGTCACCAACCGAGCTACCCTGTTGTTCTGGAGCGGGGAGGAGGCGGATAGCAGTAGAGTACTAGCGGGCCATTAGATTCCCTTTAGGCGTAAGATGGCTGGGATAGAAAGCCTGGGGAAAGGGGATGACACCAAGTCCGTTGAAGTGGGACGGATGCAAGTGCCAGAAGACGATGCTGAGTATCCGCCCAAAGGATTATTCTTTGGGTTGTTCCCCAGCATCCGGAACAAGAAAGTCCCCCAATCCATCTGGAGACCCTCAAAGACTCAATACATCGCTAGAAGTAGGTCGTACGGGATGGAGTCGAGGGCTGTTGTGCGAGCCTGAAAGCACCAGCTCAGGATGGTCGCCATACATCTGTAGCGACCATGGAAGGACTTCAGCTTATATTCCTTCCCTTTGTAAGTGCAGCCCATGTAAGTTGCCATTTGTTCTGGATCCGGTCGCTGATGAGGACCAGGAGGGGAGATAGAGAGCGGCATGAAGGACGTTTGGGGTGATGACAATGGATTCACCCCTAACGGTGGAACGGATGGAATCAATGGTGCAGCGAATGGTGCGGTAGAACTCAGCAATATCATCAATAAGAAGATCTACCGGATCAGAAACGAGGTTTAAAATGTGACTAGCTTCCAATAAAGGGCGTATCTCCAGAAACCATGCCAGAGGATTGGAAACAGCGTTCCAATCGACCAGATGACCGGGATTAATGCCAGAAAGAGCGGTCTTGGGTGCCATTGTAAATGGATTCAGAGAAAGGAAAAGAAATTTAGGGTTTTGAGAAGATGAAGAGCGACGATGAAATGTGAGAGTGATAAATCGCTCTTGCTTGAAAGCTTAAGATATATATAGCGGGTCAATGGATGCCGATGGGTCTAGGGTTTAAGCGAGAAGAATAGTGAACCGCCTGACAATCTGATGTCATTAGACTTGATAGTTGGTGCCCCCGAGTAAAGAGATGACGTGGAGGCAGCATGTAATGGCCCGTGTTTTGGGATGTGAGGAGTTAGTCATAGTTATGCCTTTTGGGTGGAAATTGTCAGGTCTTTAGGAGATTTCTTCTCATACACATTGGCTAAAACACTTTGTACATAGATGAGCAAGCTTGAGGCAAGAGATGAGCTCAAGAGGGAGCATTTAGAGGCTGCACATGATAATGACCTTTGTCACGTGCAGTGATATTTTTGCATGTGAGCCTTCCAGACAAAGTTCTAAAGCTAGTGGCAAAATCCTAGACCATTTGGAGGTTGCATGTGACAATGGTCTTTGTCACATGCAGCCATGTTTTTGCACCGTCACCTTCATTTCGTTATGCTGATAATCTTTTCCCAAAAGGCCATGTTCGAATTATGGGTATTTTGTCCTGTGTGGAAGCAGGAAGGTTGAAACATGTTTTACTTATCAAAACTACATCGTTTTGATACACAGGTTTCACTTATCAAAACTACGTCGTTTTGATAAGTGTGGTGTCTATATAAGGAGGTTGAGCTGTCTTTATTTTAGGTTTAGGGTTCATTCCGTCAGCTGCTGTAGCCGCTATAGAGAGAGAGAGAGAGAGAGAGAGAGAGAGAGAGAGAGGATCTTCTTCTGATCACTGCTTGTGGTGATTCGCGTGGGTGGACGGCGTCTAGCATGGGAGCAAGAGCAAGGAGGATCCTTTTGAGGTAGGGATTCCGTTCTTCCTGAACCTATTCTGTTCTCAGGTCTTGTGGTAGACGATTTGTGGATTATACATATTATATATATATATATATAAATTCATATAGGTGTGATCTCCTATATAAATGTTGGCCTTCAATGGCAAAGTTATGTTTGGATATGTCTTTGAGTCCGTGGTCTGAGGTTTTTGGGTTTATTCTCGTGGCAGTAGACCTCGGGGGCCGTTGGGGTGTCTGCACTGTTTGTTTAGTGGTCTTGTTCGTTAGCGTTAGTCCCATCGTAGGGCCTTATGGGGAATCCTTGGGGTTTCAGGGGGAATTATGTTTGAGAATATAACACGTGGATATGACAATTATGGTTTGTGTGATGCTGAATACTTGTGTTTTATTTGTGTTGTGAATGCGTAATATTGTGTAGTGATTGTATGTGCTATATGTGACATGTGGAGCATGTGTGGCTGTGCTTGTGCAGCCTGTGTGGCTGTGGTTATAATAGTCTATGTGGCAGTGGAGCCTATGGCTATGGATGAGAAAGCTTGTATGGCTGTGGCTGTGGATGTGCTTGCTTGGTTGTTGACTTATTATTAAATGTTGTTCATGACCTGTTTATGTATTATTGCCACGACACTGCATTTGTGTACGTCCTCATGTAGATGCTAGGATCATGCGATGGGCGGAGAGACTTGATCCTTACTGAGTTGTGGTTGCTCACCCCTCTTATTGTGATTTGTTTTCCTTTCAAGAACCTACAGGAGTTAGGTGGGACAGCAAGGTGGAAGACAGTTATATGTTTTGTTGCTTTGTTTTAATTTAATTTATAGAACTATTGTAATCCCAATAGGGAAATGATGTAATAGGTTTTTAAATTAATAAAGTGATGTGGTTTGCCTTTGGGATATTTATTGTGGTTTGAGTTTAATAAAGTTATGCGGTGTCCTGTGGATATATTCATCCCAACCCCTTATCCACCGCATGGGTAAAGGGGAGTCACGAACCAGTTTCCACGGGTTGGAAATTCGGGGCGTGATAATATGGTTTCAGAGCATGGTCTTGTTGGCCTAGGGTAGTGGGCGGATTTGGTTATCTTGAGTCCTTTGGAGGAGCTTGGAGGGACATGCCTGATCAACATGGTCCTCTTTGAGCCTCTAAGGTGTACTTGGGGTAGTCCAGTCCTATGGTAGGATATGCATGTATTGGCATTAGGGCACTAGTTGCATTCGTTGTTTACGTGTGATTGTGTGGGTAATTGTGATAACTGTGATAAAACCTTTAAATGTGATAAGAAAATGTGAACAACGTAATAAACTGTTAATTATGTAACTATGATTTTGTGATAACTTGGGCATGACTATGAGAAAATGTACCTATGTTATTGAGTTGTGTACTTGTGGGATTGCTGCTTGTCCAATGTGATTTAATGTGAACTGAAATGTGTGCAATGTGTGTAATGCAATGTGCCAATTGAATTGATAAATGGGGTAGAGGTAGTGACACGTGATAGATTTTGAATGCGTTTTGACGATTGTGTTCCTTACTTCGTGTAGTAAGAATGCCACCAAGGACAGCGACGCGTGCGTCTGGGGCAGTGGCTGATGAGTCATCCGTCCATGAGGGTCTGGGTGTGGGACAGCCCACTGGAGGAAACGAGCTGTTACTAGCGCAGTTGCGAGAGGGTATCCAACTGGAAGTCCAAGAGCTGAGGAAGGGTATTCAACAAGAGGTTCGGGAGGAAGTGCACCGTGAGATGGCAGCACAGCAGGTAGTGCCACCACCACCACCACCAGTGGAAGAGTTACCTCGTGAGCGTGAGAGTTCGCTGGGTGGCGTACCAATACATTGAGTAGAGGATGATGTGGTGACAAGGTTCCGAAAGGAACAACCACCGAGATTTAAGGGAGAGGTAGATCCAGTGGTGGCTGAGCACTGGTTGAGGCAGATTGAGCCTGTGTTTTCCTTTCTCCTACCTCGGGAGGACGATAAGGTGAGGCTGGCCATTCGGCAGTTAGAGGGGAATGCTTTGGAGTGGTGGCAGAGTGTCACAGGTAGCCGTGCAGTGTAGTTCATGCTATGGGAGGAGTTCTTGCAGCTCTTCCGTGATAAGTTTTTTTTCTGAGTCATTGAGATGGCAAAAGAGGGAGGAATTCGGCAGCTTAAAGCAGGGATCAAGGACGGTGCCCGAGTATGAGCGGGAGTTCCGTACCTGAAGGGGCCCACAAGTTCAGCTTGGGTCTCCGTCCAGCCCTTAGGCCGAGGGTGGCGATACTATGGTTGAGGTCCTATGCTGAAGTTGTTGAGACAGCTCGTATAACTGAGAGGGAACTGGATGATGGGAAGCAGACCCATCAGGGTCATCAGTTGCAAGGCGGGTCTGATCGTGATTCAGGGTTCATGAGGCCCAAGACCGAGGAAAGAGATAATAATTCTTTCTGCAGCAGGGTCAACCATCAGTGAACCCAGGGAGGTTCACCTTTGGCGGCAGCAGGCAGGGAGGTTCAGCAGGAGCTCTCCCTAGCGGTTGTCATTGCTATGGGGAGCAAGGCTATTTCAAGAGGGAGTGTCCCAAGAAGGACTGGTGATGCACGAGCTGTGGACGAGAGGGCCATTTGAGCCGGGTTTGCCGGAGTGGAAATAGGGGAGCAAGAGGCATGGCATCCAGCATGAGGAGTGATGCCGGTTTTCGGGCACCAACAGAGAGACCAGCTCGTCAGTGGCAGACTAGTTAGGCAGGATCTAGCCAGTCCCGACCTCAGTGTTGGCTGGAGCGACAACAGACTGATGCTGGAAGCAGTCAGGGCGGGAACCATCCAAGGAGTGAGCCGACCAATGGCACGGGCCAGGGGAGGGTATTTTTGTTAAATACGACACCTCAGGAGGAGGCTGAGCTACCACCTCCACCAGTGGAGGGTGCGCTAGGACCATCTATGGTTAGAGGTACCCTTTTGATCTCTCGTACGCTTATTTCCATTCTCTTTTATACGGGTGCATCTTGTTCATTTGTTGCTGAGCTTGTTATTGATGGCTCAGGATTAGAATGTGTTGAGGCAAAGAGGCCCATAGTTGTTGAGTCACCAGTGGGTGGTACGATTGAGGTACGGCGTGTTTGTCGTGGTTGTGTGTTAACCATAGGAGATGTAGAGCTTAGTTTTGACTTGCATGTGATACCATTGTGGACGTTTGACCTAATCTTGGGTATGGATTGGCTTATGGCTTTCCAGGCCAAGATAGATTGTTATCGGCGCCGTGTATCATCTGTGTCACCTGTGGGGACTCCTTGCACCCTGTAGGGGGAGTGCGATTATCAGGCGAGTCGGGCTGGGCCAGTATTAGACCAGTGGAGTGCCATTACTCATAGGTTGTGTAATGACCCGTATTTTGGGATGTGAGGAGTTAGTCTCAGTTTTGCCTTTTTGGGTGGAAATTGTTGGGTTTTAGGGAGTTTTCTTTCCACACACTTTGGCTAAATCATCTTGTATGTTGATAAGCAAGCAATAGGCAAAGTTGGAGCCCAATAGGGAGTGTACGTGAGAATGCACGTGAGAAGGGCTTTTCACGTGCAATGAGATTTTTGCATGGGAGCCTTCCTGATGTTGTTCCAAGGCTTGTGGTGAAATTCTAGAGCATTTGGAGGTGCCCGTGAGAATGCTTTCTCACGTGCAGCCTCCATTACCCTTGTTTTGTTGGTCTGATCCTCTTTTGCTAAAGGATCATGGTGAAATTATCAATGCTTTGCCCTGTGTGGTTGCAAAAAGGTTGTAGTCTGTCATCAAAACTACATCGTTTTGATGTTGGGATTCATTTAATCATAACTACGTCGTTTTAGGGTTTGAGTTGTCTATATAAAGGGGTGAAGACTCCTTGTTCTAGGGTTAGGGTTCTCTTCAGCCACTGCAGCCGTCGTAGAGAGAGAGAGAGCTAGAGAGAGGGAAGGAAGGAGAGCTGCGGGTTGCTACCGGAGCGTCTTGCGTGGGGAGGACGGCATCTAGCGCGGGAACAAGGAGGATCTTCTTTAAGGTAGGGGTTCTGTCTTTCCTGATCTGTCCCGGGGTTAGGCCCTGTGTAGATGATTTACAGAGTTTCTATGGATGTTGTTATAATATTTATATGTAAATTCATATAGGTGTGACCTCCTATATGAATGTTGGCCTTCAATGGCATTTTGGTGTGATTCTAACATTGGGTGGGCAGTGCATGTTAAATGTTCGATAAAATGCATGTGTGAATATGTTTGTGTGAAAATGCCCAGTATGTGTTTGATAATATGCCAGTAAGGCTAGAATTGTGAGTTGGTGAATATGTGCCTACTAAGTGTTTGGTTTTATGCCTGAGTGACTGGGTTGTGCATTGGTGAATGTGTGCCTACTAAGTGTTTGGTTTTATGCCTGAGTGTCAATGTGTACTATGTTTTGTGAAACCCGGCGGCTGTGGAAGCCCGGGACTATTTTGTGAAACCCGGCAGCTGTGGAAGCCCGGGACTGTTCTTGGAACCCGGTGGCTGTGGAAGCCCAGGATTGCTCTTGAAAACCCGGTGGATGTGGAAGCCCGGGACTATTCATGTGCTAGCCTGTGTGGCTGTGGTAATAATTGTACTTGCTGATATGGCTTGCTATTACATTTGTTGAAATAATTGTCATGACACTGCACTTGTACGCATGGCATGTAGATGCTAGAAGCATGGGATGGGTTGGGGAGACACGATCCTTACTGAGCTGTGGTTTCTCACCCCTCCTACTGTGTTTGGTTTTTTTCTACAGGGACCTACAGGCGTTAGGCGGGAACACCCAAGTTGAAGGCAATTCTGTTTTGTGGCTTTATTTATTATTAGTTGAGTTTCGTTGTTTATGTGTGAGCTTTGTAACCCCAGTGGGGAGATATTGTAATGAGGAGTTTTATGTAATAAATGCATGTTTAGACTTAATAAATATATGATTTTGTCTCCCTGAATATAAAATGTGAAGTGGTTGGTATCCTGTGTGGGCATGTTGTATTCTACCCCCTTTATCCAAACTCGGGTAAAGGGAAAGTCACGTTCCGTGTCTCCTCGGGTTAGAAAATCCGGGGCGTGACAATATGGTATCAGAGCATGGTCTAGTTGGCCTAGGGTAGTGGGCGGACTTGGTTATCTTGAGTCCTTTGGAGGAGCCTGGAGGGACGTGCCTGATCAACATGGTCCTCTTGGAGCCTCTAAGGTGTACTTGGGTAGTCCAGTCTTGTGGTAGGATTTGCATACATTGGCATTAGGGCACTAGTTGCATTTGTTGTTTATGTATGAATGTATGGATAACTGTGGGAATGTTTTAAATGAAAAAAAATAAAATTGTGCAACTCTGATATATTGTGACAACTTAAGCATGACTACAAAAAAAATATGTGGTATGAAATTTGTGTACTAGTGGACTTGTGCAATGTGAACGAACAACATAAAGATAATACTGTTGTTATTCTGAAAATGACTAGGTGAGATATGTGAATGCTTAAGTGTGTGCCTTTGTATGGTATTGTGTGGAATAAGCAATGTGGTGTTCAAAACGATGAGATATTCACTTGAGTATAAATGATATGTGCAATGTGAAGGTGTGAACTTGTATAGTCTGTGAAATGTGAATCTGTGAATCTATGTGGTGATAATGTGTGTTTTGAGATTAGTTATAGCTCCAAATGCCTAGTCGGTAATGGTATTAAGAGCGTTGAGTGTTAACCTAGAGCGCTACCTCCTCGTGTACCTAGCCTCTGAAAAATTATGACCCGTACGACAGAAGAGCCCGCCACCCAGGCTGGGCAAGTGGCGGAGCCGCAGTCGTAAGTAATGATCTTCACATGGCAGAGATTGGCATTTTAACCCTGATTATTCCAGAATTGAGGGATGAGATTCGATAACTGATTAAGAGCGAGGCACGCCGAGGGCAGTCAACCCACATCATTTGGAGGAGGTCGGATGAAGATCAACTGAAGCATTCTTGTCCTGATCAGCAGAAAGGACCCCAAGAGGCAGACGAGGGCAATCAGAAGATGGCCACAAGTTTCGAGACGGGGGTCAATCCCCCAACAAATCAATTTGAGACCAGTTACTTAAAGGGTTGTTCTTGCTGTTGACAACCGGGACATTGGAAAAGAGTGTAGCAGGAAGCAGTAGTAGTGTTGCATCTGTGGAAAAGTAGGACATCTCCAGAAGATAGTGATTGGTTGACTCTTGTACTGACTTAGGTGAGGATGGGTGGACCTTTGATTGTTGAGTTTCTAGCAATTAAATTAAGACACTTGTAATAGAGGGGTATTCTTGTTGGTAGGGCTCTTGAGCCACAGTTTGCTATTTGGTGAAGCTTAGGAGATCATTTGAGTTAGCATTGTTAATAGACGTGGTTGGTGACTTGTAACAAAATATATATATATATATATATATATATATATATATATAAGAATATAATAAGAAAAATGAACATTTATATTTATGACACTAGAAGGATAATAAGTAACTGATAGATATGTGAGTATTGGTTTTATGTGTGAGTGGCATTCAACTTTGGCACCTGTAAAAATTTAAAGTAATCAAACCTTGTAGGCTACCTTTTGCTAGCCAGTAGAGCTTGAGGCGTGAGGTGATGGCTTGTGGGTAACGTGTGACCCCTCCTTGGCAACCTTGAATAATAGAGATGTTCTTATGTGGATAGAAGTATGTGTTGGAGTGCTACTTGAAAGGGATATTCCTATGGTTACCTTTCCAAGCGTTGTGGTTAAGGGTGGAAAACGCAGCTAGTATAGCCTGCTCTTAGAGTCTTTGAAGTGTTATCTTGTTGGCTAGAGTGGTCGTTGCAAGTTTTGGTTAGTAACTATATAGGTGTTCTGGGTTCCCGGATAGTCAAGCAGTGGCCATGTGTCATGTTTGTGGTGTGTGAAAGACCTTGAGTAATGTTCCTAGAATATATTATGAAATGGGTATGCACATGTATAAAATGTGAATTGTTCTGGAGCTCAGCTATCGGCTGTGAGTGGGTTTCAAGGGTCGTGCCCGGTGCATCCAATTGGTAACAAGAGATAAGCAAGTGAGATTTGGCAGGCCTCGTTCGGGCTTTTTACCTACATCTGGAAAACATTTCTCTAGGGACTAAGGGTGTGCTTTTGCATGGTAGGGCCATTCCTTTGGTTTGTATCTTGTGGGAAGTGGGTTTAAAGGAGAGGAGAAGGTTTAAAACTGGTACGTTCTACTCGTCAGGTGTCTTGTGTTTCGTTGCATGTGTTGAGAATGTGCAGAAAATGTAGCATTGTCTTGTTGTATGTGTTGTATAAGTAATAAAGGTATATAGCGGAGTTGTCACGTGTGGGTGTTGCGACACATGCGTAGAGAAGGATGAGGCATGGCGCGTATTGGTATAGTAATTGTAGTGTGAGGATGAGGAGGAGTGTTAGAGGTGATGTTGTTTATGTTATTCCTTGTCTGGTGTTACTAAAATGTTGGTAAGTTGGGAAAGAAAAAGAGTTGTTTGATTTCCCGAGTTGAGTCAATTGTGACAGTTTTGCTAGGACGGGGTATTAGTGCTACTCCTTGGGGAGAGATTTATGTCGGGCGGATATCAAAAGGTGTATGTATTAGAGCAGTGGTGGTAGGTGAATGACCTACATATGTCCTCCTTGAAAACTTTTCGTATACAGTATCACGCGATAAGGGAGATGGTTCACACTATCAAGGTGTTGGTGTGTTTGGGTGCTACGTGAAAGTCCCGAATCAGGCGTTTGCATGTCTTGTTTCCTGTGCCTACCCGGAGGAATGGCAGTGATCACATTTAGCTGAGGCTAGAGCCTGAGTATTTCTTGGTCAGTTTGAGTGTTTTATTGGTGTGTTGAGATAGAACGTGATGGTTGGTATAGCGAGGTTAATGGGCCATGAGGTGGAGTATGTCCTAGAGGATAAGGATTCCCTTGTGACCTGTGAGTGGTGACACCGCGGATTCCATTATTGTCATGTTGCAGTTAGGAGAGTTTTCCAGGGTGGAGAGAACTACATTGTTGGCAACTACCCGACATCAAAGGATTCCTATCGCATGGAATGTCTACCGACTGAGTAAGGTGTTATCACTTAGGTTGTAACATAAGCCTCAGTTAGTGAAGGCTGTGTGGGACCTTGGTGGATCCCTATTTGACCATAGTCAGAGAGGTGTTATTTGTGTGACGTTCTAGTTCGTGGGATTCTTTAGTAGATTCTCAATGTTGGTGACTGGTGTTAGCCCGATAGTAGTTTTTTGGTCTTGTCGTGATTGGGTATGGTACTGCATTTGTTGTTTTGAGTTACTCCTTGGACTCTGTTGGGCGTCTTATTGACTGTGACCGAATTGGTGGAGGGCAAACTTCATCCTGATGTAGTTGTGTCCTGGATTGTAAGTCATCTTGAGTTCCCTTTGGCATTGGTTAGGTTCTGTTGTTGCGTGTATCGCTATAGAGTGAGGCGGTTTTAGCAGTGATGATGGTGCTGCTGGGGTGATCTCCATGTGTGGAAATGCGATTCTGGTTTGCATAATGCTTTTCTCTTGTTTGTTTGTGTTTCCTTGTGACCTCTTTGTGTTTGCTGTCAGGGTAAGGTCTACATATGGAGTGTGGCTGCGTTGTAAATTGTTGGTGTCCGTTGACATCAAATCTCAGTGGTGTCATTGTTGGGTATTTTACATTGTGGAGTGTTGGTCCTATTATGACACGAGTAGGCGTCTGACGCCGAGTACCCTGCTATGTCGATGCAGTGACTTCTCGTTCAATCATATGAATTCTAGCGAATGGATGCTTCACGCATAGGCTTATGGTGTTGGCCTTGTTCGGTTGTCAGGGTCTTAGCAAATCTATGGGAGGTTTCTCGACCTCACTGTTGTCAGACTTGCTCACATGAGTTGTTGTCAGCAAGCTAATTGGCCAAGCTCTAGTCTTGTTGTGCTCATGGGTGTTATGTGTTGCTTTGATCTTCTCGTGATGTTTACTACTTGATTTCTCTTTTCGGGGACGAAAAGTCCAAAGGTGGGAAGGTTGTGAGGAAACTTCCTGCGGATGAGTTTGTATGGTGTTGGCGAATGGGCAGTGGAACGTTAAACGTGTAGTAGTGTTTTGTTTGTGAGTTGTTCCTTGTAGTGGTGTTTATGATGTGAGTTGGTCTGTGACCTATGTGATTTGTTAAACGTACGTGTTAAGGATGGGCGTATATGTCGCACACCGTCGTGACATGTGAATACTTGTGACATGTGTTAGGTGAGGAGAACAAGGGTTGTTTGTGAGTTTAGAATATGTGTTTCCCTATCATGTTGTGTTGTATTGGTTTATGGGTACGTGCCTTCATGTGTGTTATTGTGGGATATCTTCAGTCGCGGGTATGTGAATGGTTGTGGGCGATGTGCATCAGCATGTGCATTATGGAAAGTGTATTGTCTTTTTGAGGACGACACGTCCTACAGAGGGGAGACATGGAAAGGGAGTCTTTGATGCGTGAGCAACACCTAGAGTTGTTCGAGGACGAACACTCTTAAGGGTGGAGGGGTGGCTGTTGGTTGGTGTATTTGTATTTCCTTTCGACTTTTGACTTTTATTTATATTGAATGTGTTAATGAAATGTGCTTGTGATGGGTATTTGTGACATGTGGATGTGTTTCCATGGATTGTGATGCATGTGGTTATGGACTGTGGTGGCACTATGTTATGTGTTATTGTGTACAAATGTGCGGTGTATGACTCATTTGGGTGTTGTGGCATGCTGTGTGGTTTTCCTTGCATTTTATTTCTTTTCGAGGACGAAAAGTCTTAAGGGAGAGGGGATGTAATGACCCGTATTTTGGGATGTGAGGAGTTAGTCTCAGTTTTGCCTTTTTGGGTGGAAATTGTTGGGTTTTAGGGAGTTTTCTTTCCACACACTTTGGCTAAATCATCTTGTATGTTGATAAGCAAGCAATAGGCAAAGTTGGAGCCCAATAGAGAGTGCACGTGAGAAGGGATTTTCACGTGTAGTGAGATTTTTGCATGGGAGCCTTCCTGATGTTGTTCCAAGGCTTGTGGTGAAATTCTAGAGCATTTGGAGGTGCCCGTGAGAATGCACGTGAGAATGCTTTCTCACGTGCAGCCTCCATTACCCTTGTTTTGTTGTTCTGATCCTCTTTTGCTAAAGGACCATGGTGAAATTATGAATGCTTTGCCCTGTGTGGTTGCAAAAAGGTTGTAGTCTGCCATCAAAACTACGTCGTTTTGATGCTGGGATTCATTTAATCAAAACTACGTCGTTTTAGGGTTTGAGTTGTCTATATAAAGGGGTGAAGAGTCCTTGTTCTAGGGTTAGGGTTCTCTTCAGCCACTGCAGCCGTCGTAGAGAGAGAGAGAGCTAGAGAGAGGGAAGGAAGGAGAGTTGTGGGTTGCTGCCAGAGCGTCTTGCGTGGGGAGGACGGCGTCTAGCGCGGGAACAAGGAGGATCTTCTTTAAGGTAGGGGTCTGTCTTTCCTGATCTGTCCCGGGGTTAGGCCCTGTGTAGATGATTTACAGAGTTTCTATGGATGTTGTTATAATATTTATATGTAAATTCATATAGGTGTGACCTCCTATATGAATGTTGGCCTTCAATGGCATTTTTGTGTGATTCTAACATTGGGTGGGCAGTGCATGTTAAATGTTCGATAAAATGTATGTGTGAATATGTTTGTGTGAAAATGCCCAGTATGTGTTTGATAATAGGCCAATAAGGCTAGAATTGTGAGTTGGTGAATGTGTGCCTGCTAAGTGTTTGGTTTTATTCCTAAGTGGCTGGGTTGTGCATTGGTGAATGTGTGCCTACTAAGTGTTTGGTTTTATGCCTGAGTGGCTGGGTTGTGCATTGGTGAATGTGTGCCTACTAAGTGTTTGGTTTTATGCTTGAGTGGCAATGTGTACTACGTTTTATGAAACCCGGCGGCTGTGGAAGCCCGGGACTATTTTGTGAAACCCGGCGGCTGTGGAAGCCCGGGACTGTTTTTTGAAACCCGGCGGCTGTGGAAGCCCGGGACTGTTCTTGGAACCCGGCTGTGGAATCCCGGGACTGCTCTTGGAAACTCGGTGGCTGTGGAAGCCCGAGACTGTTCATGTGCTAACTTGTGTGGCTGTGGAAATAATTGTACTTGCTGATATGGCTCGCTATTACATTTGTTGAAATAATTGTCACGACACTGCACTTGTACACATGGCATGTAGATGCTAGGAGCATGGGATGGGTTGGGGAGACACGATCCTTACTGAGCTGTGGTTTCTCACCCCTCCTACTGTGTTTGGTTTTTTTCTACAGGGACCTACAGGCGTTAGGCGGGAACACCCAAGTTGAAGGCAATTCTGTTTTGTGGCTTTATTTATTATTATTTGAGTTTCGTTGTTTATGTGTGAGCTTTGTTACCCCAGTGGGGAGATATTGTAATGAGGAGTTTTATGTAATAAACGCATGTTTAGACTTAATAAATATATGATTTTGTCTCCCTGAATATAAAATGTGAAGTGGATGGTATCCTGTGTGGGCATGTTGTATTCTACCCCCTTTATCCAAACTCGGGTAAAGGGATAGTCACGTTCCGGTCTCCTCGGGTTGGAAAATCCGGGGCGTGACAGGTTGGCAGCTCTAACCTTTGTTGAGGAGGGAAAAGTGGGAAAGAAGGGTGTGGCCAACAGTTGTTGACCAGTTTCAGGATGTCTTTCCTGAGGAGCTGAGGAGGTTACCACCTAAGAGGAGTGTGGAGTTTACCATTGAGTTGCTACCGGGGACTGGTCCGATTTCCCAAGTGGCTTATTGTATGGGACTAGCTGAGTTGAGGGAGCTTCAAAGGCGAATAGAGGAGTTAGTGAACCAGGTGTATATCAGGCCGAGTACCTCACCCTGGGGTGCTCCAGTGCTCTTTGCAACGAAGGCGGATGACACGCTTCGTCTTTGCATTGACTATAGGAAGTTAAGTTCGATGATTGTGAAGAACAAGTATCTATCGCCTCGGATAGATGACTTGTTTGACCAGTTGAGTGAGGCCCAGTGGTTTTTGAAGATAGACTTGCTGTCGGGGTACCACCAGTTGAGGGTTAGAGATGAGGACAACCCTAAGACTGCTTTTCGATGCAAGTATGGGCACTATGAGTGGGTTGTGATGCCTTTTGGGCTCACTAATGCACCAGCAGTGTTCATGCATCTAATGAACTAGGTTTTTGCTCCATACTTGGATTCTTTTGTAGTTGTGTTCATTGACGATATTTTGGTGTATTCCAAGACCGAGAGGGAGCATGTGGAACATTTGGCAACATTGTTGTAAACCTTGAGGGACCAACAGTTGTATGCTAAATTTAGCAAATGTGAGTTTTGGATGCAGGAGGTTCATTTCCTTGGCAATTTGTGTCGGTTGGGGGTGTTAGGGTGGACCTAGCTAAGATTGAGGTTGTATCATTATGGGAGAGCCAACCAATGTTTTCGAGATTCATAGTTTTCTTGGCTTGGCGGGGTATTACCGTCGTTTTGTCGAGGGTTTCTTCCGTTTGGTAGATCCTATGACGGCGTTGACCCGGAAGGGAGTGAAGTTTGAGTGGACTGATAAGTGTCAGCAAGCGTTTGAGGCTCTCAAAACCCGTTTGACCACTGCACCTGTGTTGAGGTTACCTAGGGAAGACGTCCCATATGAGGAGTATTGTGATGCATCCAGGATTGGTTTGGGGTGTGTGCTTATGCAGGAGCACAGTGTAGTAGCTTATGGGTCGAGGCAGTTGAAACCTTCATGAGCAGAATTACCCTACTCATGACCTTGAGTTGGCGGCTGTTATTTTTGCTTTGAAGAGTTGGCAACATTACTTATTGGGGGAAAGTTTGTGGTGTTCTCAGATCACAAGAGCCTTCAGTACATATTTACTCAGAGGGACTTGAATTTGAGGCAAAGGAGGTGGGTGAAGTATTTGCAGACCTTTGATTTTACTTTTGCCTATACCCCAGGCAAGGGCAATGTCGTAGCTGACGCATTGAGTAAGAAAGGGAAAGCTGAGGTGGCAGTGAGAGAGTGGAAGCTGATGGAGCAGTTGGCCTTGTTGCAGTTGCATCCTATTGCCTGTGACGATAGGATAGTCCTGAGTCCTATTGTTGTTGTGCCTGAGTTATACCAGCGAATCCGGGAGGGCCAGTTGGGTGATATTGAGTGTGAAATTCTCCGTGCCCGTGACCTATGAAAAATGTTGGTTTGATAGGCTTTGTAGCAAGTGCACTGGTCAAGTAATAAAATGGAGTATTAAGACTCCGGTTGTCGAACCCACAGGGAGGTAGCCTTGCTATTAGGCAGCACGCACCAAGCACCAAGCTTAAGCTTATGTCTGGACAATTGATTACACTTGTAATTTAAGTTGAACTACAGAACTTTTAAATTCAGCAAAATCTTGGGAAATGATTGTGTTTAACTGACACTTCAACGGAGTTTTTCAGCTAGTTTAAGTGATTCTAGGTTCACAATTTTACCACCCACAGCCTTGCAATATTCTGGTTTCAACACTTGCTTAAAAACATTTAATTAATTCCAAGTTTATAATAGTTATCACTCACTGCCCTAACACTTGGTCCATGAAAAGGGAAGTTTAGGTCTTTTAAACCATTTGGTCCATGAGAATAAAAGTGTGCAAAGGAAAACAACCAATTCAACAAATACAGACTTGATCCATCATGTAATGTCAAATCTAGTTCATCAAATTCCACCCTAGACAAGGGCTGAGATAGTCTAATCATGCATACATCAGACTTTGCATTAAACATTAATGAACTAATTGAAAACCCAGAATTTCATATAACAGCAAGCAAAATTCTGTAATCCAGAACATTACAAGACCTTGGGGGCTACATTGCTCCCCTAGAAATAAGATTTTACCCCATAATCATGTTTACAAACCCAGAAAATTCAGAATAAGGCATAACAAATGTACCAGTAGAGAGATAGAATAGAATAAAGAGATGAAAATAGAAGCTCCAGCCCTTCTCTTGTCCTGCCAAGAACACGTTACACCAACCTCCAATGCTGCTTCTCTTGAAGTGCTGAATCTGTTCTAGCCTCTATCTGCGTTCTAGCCTCCTTAGCATCCTTTGTTGCCTCCAAGATCCCTCCTTTTATATGGCTGCAGGTATTGTATAACGTGTGCCCTAATTAATGCCAGCTGTTGTCGCTACCAAAACGACATAGTTTTGGTAAGTGACCCTTATTCTTCATTCAAACCTTAAAAACACCTTAAACCAAGTAGAATTTGATCAAGTTCCAGAAGAGAAAAATCATCAGCATAACAAATCAAAGGTGACTGTACAAAAACATTCTTGCCCGTGACAAAGGTCATTGTCACGAGCACCTCCATTTGCTCTGACACTTCACCCAAGACTTTATCACATCAGATAGAAGCCTTCCATGCAAAAACATCCTTGCCCGTGGCAAAGGTCATTGTCACGAGCACCTCCAAATGGTCTGAAAATTTGTCTCCAGCTTTATCAAGTCATATAGATTCCTTCCATGTAAAAATAATCTTGCCCGTGACAAAGGTCATTGTCACGAGCATCTCCAAAATAGCTGAAATTTCTTGGGAAGGTAGAGAACATCATTTGGAACAACTTTTGTTCTGCACGTGAAATCATTTGAAGCCTCCTTTTGGGTTAAATAAGTCAAAACATGCTTGTTCAGCACTGATAGTGTGAAAAGACCTCTTGTAGCCTTTTCGCTTGTAGCCTAGAATAGATACCTCCTTCTGAGCTCATAAGTTGACACAAGCTCCTTCTTTAGTAGATAGAGTAGTTTAGCTGATGACTAGAGAAGAAATCATCCAAAAACCTTCGCAACACAGCTCAAAAAACACATATATATAGCACGAGTAGTGTCTTTCTAGGGGTTAGAGCAAATATATATGAAATATGGTACTAAACAGGCTCTAAACATGCTTTTAAACACCCTAAATAGGCTATAAAATAACGGCATAAATGCACGTTATCAGCCCGTATTAAGGCTAGTGAGCTATCTGAGGATTGGAGAGAGGGTCCTGAGCATGAGTTGTCTTTTTAGGGGCGGTAGTAGTAGCTTCGTCTCTCCGGGATGAGGTGATGAGAGATTTCCACCGATCTAGAGTTACTGTGCATCCTGGGGGTACGAAGATGTACCATGCACTTCGGGGACATTTTTGGTGGCCTGAGATGAAACGTGATGTGGCGGCATTTGTTGCAAGGTGCCTTACTTGTCAACAAGTGAAAGCTGAGCATCAGCGACCAACAGGTATGTTGCAACCGTTGCCCGTAGCAGAGTGGAAGTGGGACCACATAGCAATGGATTTTGTGACTGGCCTTCCACCCACCATTGGGAGGAAAGACATGATATGGGTGATTGTGGATCGGCTAACGAAGTCGGCCCATTTTCTTGCCATTCAAGAGTGGGATTCCATTTGGGCATTGAGTCAGCTTTATGTGAACGAGATTGTGAGATTACATGGGGTACCATCATCGATTGTGTCCGCCCGAGATTCGCGGTTCACCTCCCGTTTTTGGGCAGGCTTGTAGGAGGCTATGGGGATAAAGCTTAGCTTGAGTACAACTTTTCACCCTGAGACTGATGATCAGACATAGAGGACGAATCAAACATTAGAGGACATGTTGAGGGCCTGTGTGCTCGATTTTGGGGGTTCGTGGGCTACTCACCTTCCTTTGGTGGAGTTTGCTTACAACAACAGTTCTCAGGCATCCATTGGGATGGCTCCTTTTGAGGCATTGTATGATAGGCCGTGTTGATCACCTTTGTGTTGGACTGAGGTGGGGGAGGCAGCTCTTTTGGGACCACAATTGGTTCAAGAGGCTACCGAGAAGGTCAAGTTGATTCGTCAGCGCTTGTTGTCGGCTCAGAGTCGACAGAAATCTTATGCAGATCAGTGATGGTGACCTTTGGAGTTTTCCGTGGGAGATCATGTGTTTCTCCATGTTGTGGACATCGGCGCTTTGGAAGAGATTCCAAGCTATCTCCACAGTTTATTGGTCTCTGTCACGCCCCGGATTTCCAACTCGTGGAAACCGGTTCGTGACTCCCTTTTACCCATCCAGTGGGCAAGGGGTTGGGATTACTTCCACATAGGACTTTAAGCACATCCACAATAAATATTCACAAAACAAAATCATATTATTAATTTCAAATCATAATAAATATTACAAACCAAACGTGCCTTTATTACAATTAAATTTTCCCTTACAATATCTCCCCACTGGGGTTACAAAGGTCCCACAAAAATTAACAATACAAAATAATATTAAACAAGGCAAAGCAGAATTGTCCTCCACCTTGATGTTCCCTCCTAACGCCTGTAGGTTCCTGAAAAGTAAACAAAACACAATGGGAGAGGTGAGCAACCACAGCTCAGTAGGGATCATGTCTGCCCAACCCATCCCATGCTCCTAACATCTACATGTTGACGTGCACGAGTGCAGTGTCGTGGCAATACTATACAGACAGGTCATAATTAACATTTATACACAAACAGGCCACATCAATAGGTACAACCATTGCCACAGCCACCGGGCTCCATAACCAACCATGGGCTTCCACTACCACCGGGCTCCATAACCAGCCGCCGGGCTCCATAACCAGCCACCGGGCTCCATAACCAGCCTCGAAGGCTCCAGCCACATAGGCTCCAATCTCAGCCACACAGGCTCCAATCTCAGCCACACAGGCATACAATCAAACATATAACATACATCACAGCCACACAGGCATATAATCAAACACATAGCATGCATCACAGCCACACAGTCATATAATCAAACACATAGCATACATCTCGATTAACAATCATTATATGAAGTATATTTCCCCCGGAAACCTCAAGGTTTCCCCATGTGAACCTACAACGGAATGAAGCCTAACAAACAACACTGACATTCCCAACCGCCTCCAAGGCCCACTGCCACGCAACGAACCCCGAGAGTTCCCATACCCCAGATGCAACATCAAAACCAAACAAAATATGCCATTGAAGGCCAACATCCATATAGGAGATCACACCTATATGGATTTATATATATATAATGACAATACTCTACAAATCATCCACCATAGGGCCTAACCCCGGAATGGGTACTAGAAGAGATAGAACCCCTACCTCAAATGGTTCCTCCTTGCTCTTGCTCCCACGCTAGACGCCGTCCACCCACGTGAATCACCACAGCAGCAACGATCAGGAACTCTCTCTCTCTCTCTCTCTCTCTCTACGACGGTTGCGGCGGCTGGCGGAAAGAAACCCTAAACCTAAAACAAAATGACGTAGTTTTGATAAGTGAAACCCAACATTAAAATGACGTAGTTTTGATAAATGAAATCCGACGTAGTTTTGATAACTCCACATCCCAAACACGGGTCATTACATTCTCTCCCCCTTTAGACTTTTCGTCCTCGAAAAGAAACAATATGCAAGGAATAACCAACACGTGCTACCCATTTGCAGAACGGCAAACCACAACACCCCAAATGGTTCATACACCACACATAGCACATAACAAGACATACGTCCGCAAACTTAACAAAGCACTACCACAATTCATAACCACATGCATCACAATGCATATAACACATACCCGCATGGCAAAATACACATCTCAAAACATATCTCAAATATAAATACATGTCTAAAGGACAATACAAATACACCAGATTATGAACAACTAATACAGGAAAGCACATCACTATCCCTTGGCCAACAGCCACCTCCCACCCTTAAGATTGTTCGTCCTCGAACAACTCTGGGTGTTGCTCACGCATCCTGGACTCACGTTCCCATGTCTCCTCCTCAATGCCACGGTGCTGCCACAGCACACGAACCAAAGGAATAGCACGACCACACAAAAGCTTCTCCCGCCGATCTAGGATACGGATAGGGGCCTCAAGAACGGACATATCATCCTCAATATCCAATGTTCCCTAATCAATCACATGAGTTGGGTCAGGATGATACTTCCTCAACTGGGACACATGGAACACATTGTGTACCCGACTCAACCGCGGTGGTAATGCTAACCGGTAGGCCACTGGCCCCACACTATCCATAACCTCAAAAGGACCAATAAACCACGAAGATAGCTTGGAACCTCTCCCAAATCGCTGATGTCCACGACATGGAGAAACACGGAGGAACACATGATCTCCCACAGAAAACTCCAAAGGTCGCCGCCGATGATCTGCAAAAGATTTCTGTCGACTCTGAGCTGACAACAAGTGCTGACAAATCAACTTGACCTTCTCCGTAGCTTCCTGAACCAACTGTGGTCAAAAGAGTTGCCTCTCCTACCTCAGTCCAACACAAAGGTGATCGGCACGGTCTGCCATATAACACCTCAAAAGGAGCCATCCCAATGGATGCCTGATAACTGTTGTTGTAGGCAAACTCCACCAAAGGAAGGTAAGTTGCCCACAAACCCCCAAAATATAACACACAGGCCCTCAACATGTCCTCCAATGTCTGATTCATCCTCTCAGTCTGATTGTCACTCCATGTAATTGCACAATCTCATTCACATACAACTAGCTCAATGTCTCAATGGAATCCCACTCTCGAACGGCAAGAAAATGGGTTGACTTGGTTAGGCGATCCATAATAACCCATATCATGTCTTTCCTCCTAGTGGTGGGGGGAAGACCAGTCACAAAGTCCATCGTTATGTGGTCCCACTTCCACTCGGCTATTGGCAACGGTTGCAACATACCTGCTGGCCGCTGGTGCTCAGCCTTCACCTACTGACACGCGAGGCACCTCGAAATAAAAGCAGCTACATCACGTTTCATCCCAAGCAACCAAAAATGTCCCCGAAGTGCATGATACATCTTCGTACCCCCTGGATGCACAATAACTCTTCACTGATGAAACTCCCTCATCACCTCATCCCAAAGAGGCGAAGCCACTACAAGTTGCCCCTGAAAAGACAACTCATGCTTAGGACCCTCAGTCCAATCCTCAGATAGCTCACCAACCTCAATACGGCCACGGAGAACCTCACATCGCCAACTGCTCCATCAGCTTCCACTCTCTCACTACCACCTCAGCCTTTCCTTTCCTGCATAATGCGTCAGCCACAACATTGCCCTTGCCCGGGGTACAGGCAAGAGTAAAGTCAAAGGTCTGCAAATACTCCACCCATCTCCTCTACCTCAAATTCAAGTCCTTCTGAGTAAAAATGTACTGAAGGCTCTTGTGATCTGAGAACACCACAAACTTTTCCCCCAAGAGATAATGCTGCCAACTCTTCAAGGCAAAGATGATAGTCGCCAACTCAAGATCGTGAGTAGGGTAATTCTGCTCATGCGGTTTCAGCTGCCTCGACCCATAAGCTACTACACTGTGCTCCTGCATAAGCACACACCCAAACCAATCCTGGACGTGTCACAATACACCTCATATGGGATGTCCTCCCTAGGTAACCTCAACACAGGTGCAATGGTCAAATGGGTCTTGAGAGCCTCACAGGCTGTTGACACTTGTCAGTCCACTCAAACTTCACTCCCTTCCTGGTCAACGCCATCATAAGAGCTGCCAAACGGGAGAACCCCTCTACAAAACGACGATAATACCCCGCCAAGCCTGGAAAACTACGAATCTCGAAAACATCGGTTGGCCTCTCCCATGATGATACAGCCTCAATCTTAGCTGGGTCTACTCTAACCCCCTCAGCTGACACGACATGGCTAAGAAAATGAACCTCCTGCATCCAAAACTCACATTTACTAAACTTAGCAAACAATTGCTGGTCCCTCAAGGTTTGCAACACTGTTGCCAAATGCTCCACATGCTCCCTCTCCGTCTTGGAATACACCAAAATATCATCTATAAACACCACCACAAAAGAATCCAAGTATGGAGCAAAAACCTGGTTCATCAAATGCATGAACACTGCGGGTGCATTAGTAAGCCCAAAAGGCATCACTACCCACTCATAGTGCCCATACCTGCACCAAAAAGCAGTCTTAGAGATGTCTTCCTCCCTAACCCTTGACGGGTGATACACCGATCGCAGATCTATTTTGGAAAACCACTGGCCCCACTCAACTGATCAAACAAGTCATCTATCCGAGGCAATGGATACTTGTTCTTCACAGTCACCAAATTCAGCTTCCTATAGTAAATGTAAAGACGAAGCGTGCCATCTGCCTTCTTTGCAAAGAGCACTGGAGCACCCCAGGGTGAGGTACTCGGCCTGATATATCCCTAGTTCACCAACTCTTCTATCTGCCTCTAAAGCTCCCTCAACTCAGCTGGTCCCATACGATAAGCCACTTGGGAGATCGGACCCGTCCCTAGTACCAACTCAATAGTGAATTCCACGCTCCTCTTAGGTGGTAAACTCCTCAACTCCTCAGGAAAGACATCCTGAAATTGGTCAACAATAGCTGGCCACACCCTCTTTCCCATCTTTCCCTCCTCAGCAAAAGTTAGGGCTGCCAACCTATGGGTAATGACACCCCACTGGTCCAACACTGGTCCAGCTCGACTCGCCTCACAATCCCACTCCCCCTACAGGGTGCAAGAAACCCCCGCAGGTGACACGAATGATACATGGCACCGATAACAATCTATCTTGGCCTAGAAAGCCATAAGCCAATCCATACCCAAGATCAGGTCAAACGTCCTCAATGGCATCACGTACAATTTGAAGTTAAGCTCCACGTCTCCTATGGTTAAGACACTAGTCACGACAAACACGCCGCACCTCAATCATACCTCCCACCGGAGACTCAACAACTAGGGGTCTCGCTGCATCAACACATACTAATCCCAAGCCATCAATTACAAGCTTAGCAACAAAAGAACATGATGCACCCGTATCGAAAAGAACAGAAGCAAGCGTATGAGAGATCAAAAGGGTACCTCTAACCACCAAAGGTCCTGCCCCACCCTCCACTGGTGGAGGTGGTAGCTCAGCCTCTTCTTGGGGTGTCGCATTCAACGCAAACACCCTCCCCTGACCCGTGCCACTGGTAGGCTCACCTACTGGACGGTTCCTGCCATGGCTGCCTCTAGCTTTAGTCTGTTGCCACTCCGGCCACCCCTGAGGTCGGGTCTGACTGGATCCTGCCTGACTAGCCTGCCACTGACGAGCTGGTCTCTCTGCTGGTGCACGAAAACTAGCATCAGTCCTCATGTTGGATGTCATGCCTCCTGCTCCCTTGTTGTTTCTCCTGCAAACTCGGCTCAAATGACCCTCTCGTCCACAGCTCTTGCATCATCAGTCCTTCTTGGGGCACTCCCTCTTGAAGTGGCCTTGCTCCCCACAGCAATGACAACCGTTGGGAAGACCCCCTGCTCTACCGCCCTGCCTATTGCCACCAAAGGTGAACCTCCCTGGGTTAACTGAGGGTTGACCCCTGTTGTGGAAAGAATTGCTATCGCCCTCATCTTTCTTGGGCCTCTTGGACCCTGAATCACCGTCAGACCCTCCCTGTAACTGTCGACCATGATGGGCCTACCTCCCATCATCAAGCTCCCTCTCAACTATATGAGCTGTCTCAATAACCTCAGCATAAGTCCTCAAACGCAGATCGCTATCCTTTGCCTAAGGGCTGGCCTGAGACCCAAGGTGAACTTGTGGGCCTTCAGGTCCTCCTTTGCCACAGTCTCGGGAGCAAATCTACTCAAGCTCTGGAACTCCCGCTCATACTCGGGCACTGTCCTCGATCCCTACTTCAGGCTGCCGAATTCTTCCCTCTTTTGCCACCTCAACGACTCGGGAAAGAACTCATCATGGAAGAGCTATAAGAACTCCTCCCATAGCATGAACTGCACTGAACGACTTCCCACTACACTCTGCCACCGCTCCAAAGCATTCCCCTCTAACTGCCGAATGGCCAGCCTCACCTTATCCTCCTCCCGGGGTAGGAGAAAGGAAAACACATGCTCAATCTGCCTCAACCAATGCTCAGTTATCACTACATCCATTTCTCCCTTGAACCTCAGAGGTTGTTCCTTTCGGAACCTCGTCACCACGTCATCCTCTGCACGAATCAGTACGCCACCTAGCGAACTCTCATGCTCACGAGGTAACTCTCCCACTGGTGGTGGTGGTGGCGGTGGCACCTACTGTGCTGCCATCTCACGGCGCACCTCCTCCAGAACCTCTTACCGAGATACCCTCCCTCAGCTCCTGGACTTCTTGTCGGATGGCCTCTTGCAACTGTGCCAGTAACAGCTCATTTCCTCCAGCGGGCTGTCCCCCACCTAGACCCTCATGGGCAGATGACTCATCAACCACTACCCCAGACGCACATGTCGCTCTCCTCGGTGGCATTCTTACTACATGAAGTAAGAAAGACAATCGTCAAAACGCATTTGAAATCTATCGCATGTCACTACCCTTACCTCATTCATCAATTCAATTATCACATGGCAATTCACACCTTGCTCAAATTTCAGTTCTCATTAAATCACATTGCACAAGTAGCAATTCCACAAGCACACAGCTCAAGTTATCATAAAATCAGAGTTACACAAATTAAATCACGTTCCTCGTATATTACATGCTTTATCTCAGTTATCCACACAATCACACATAAACAACAAATGCAACTAGTGGCCTAATGCCAATGCACCACAGGACTGGACTACCCCAAGTACACCTTAGAGGCTCAAAGAGGATCATGTCCCTCCAGGCTCCTCCAAAGGACTCAAGATAACCAGATCCGCCCACAACCCTAGGCCAACTAGACCATGCTTTGATACCATATTGTCACGACCCGGATTTCCAACCCGAGGAAACAGGTTCTTGACTCCCCTTTACCCACCCGGTGGGCAAGGGGTTAGGATTACTTCCACACAAGACTTTACGCACATCCATAATAAATATTCACAAGACAAAATCATATTATTAATTTCAAACCATAATAAATATTACAAACCAAATGTGCCTTTATTACAATTAAATTTCCCCTTACAATATCTCCCCACTGGGGTTACAAAGGTCCCACAAAAATTAACAACACAAAATAATATTAAACAAGGCAAAGCAAAACTGTCCTCCACCTTGGTGTTCCCTCCTAACGCCTATTCAGAATAATATGATCTCATACCTGAAAAGTCAAATTCTGTACCATGATCACTCCTGATGCATTTAATGCTCAGTCGTTGTGAATTGCTTATCCAGTTGAAGAGATCTACAAGATGTTCAAAGGTTTGATCCTTTGATTTTAGGAACATCACCCATGTATACCTGGTGAAGTCATCGATAACCACAAGGGTGTATCTAGCACCAGCAATAGAAGCAATAGAAATGGGACCACAGAGGTCCATAGGAAGAAGTTGCAAAGTAGCAGTTATTGAATTAACCGATCTGCTCTTAAAGCTGTGCTTGGTCTGCTTGTTAAGTTACCATTCTCGACAGAGTGAATCTCTAGAGTATTTATGTTTGGGCAAACCAGTGACCAAATCAAGCGATGCTAGTTTAGACAAAGTTTTAAAATTTAAATGAGCGCAACGCTTGTGCCATAGCCAACTTTCTTCATTTGATGTTGTAGTGAGGAAGCATACAGGGTCAAAAGAATTATTTCTTAAGACCACTGAATATTTGTCCCCATCTCTTGATCTAGATAACTTAATATCTCCGGATAAGTTTTCCCTAACTGTGCAGGTGTTGGACATAAAGGAAACAGTAAATCATTTGTCACATAAATTACTAACACTCAGCAGATTATGCTTCAAACCCTCGCCTAGTGCAACTTTAGTTATTGATACATAGTCGTTGGTTAAAGTGTCATACCCCACAGTCTTACCTTTACTGTTGTCGCCATATGATACAAATGGGGCTCGTTTGTCAGCAACTTCTACGAGCAGAGACTTATCACCCGTCATATGTCCGAAACATCCGCTATCGAGTATCAACTTGCTTTGATTGATCTTTAACTTCAAGTGGTCTGACAATGAATTCCAGAGATGCTCCTATAAGACAACAGATTACACTTTTGGTGCCTAAACTTGTCTCGGGCGATTAGGAGAAACAACAACAGTGTCAACAGTTCTAGATTTTGCTTTGTTAGGAACTTTAACTTTCCATGTTGACTTTGTTAGCATCAGTTGCTTCTTTTATTTGGGTTTTCTTGGGAGAGTTACTCCTTTGAGATTTAGATTTAGATTTGCTAGAAGAACCCTTTTTGATAAACTGATCTTTATTAATATGAACTTGATTACAAAGGCAGTCATTAGATATACTCCAACACTCACAGTGATAATGGCCTATTTCTCTATAGATAGAATGGAGACTATGATGTGAAGCACAAATAGGGGATACAGGTTTCTTAGGTTTAACAGGTTTTCTACTCTATTCCCTATGGCCTAGTCCTTTGCGATTGGGTGACATGCTCTTGGCCCTAGATGTGTCAGCCTTCGCCTTTCCTTTCTTTCCAGGTGCTACAGTTTCGGCTTTAACTGCAGCAGCCTTCCCTTCATCTTTAGGTACGGGTGCTACTACTTCGGGATGAGCATTAACAACCTCTCTTCTCAACTCACATATAAGTCACTAAAAGAGATGGAGCTCAAAGGTAAGTTCGTCGTTTTTAAACTCGAACCCTAACCCTAAAACTCTCTCCTTCTCTCTCTTCGATTCTGTCTCTTTCTCTCTTTCTCTCTTTCTCTCTCCCTAAACCAACTTCGAACCTTACAATCTCTCTCTACGAGTGTGTCCTTCTCTTTATCCAAGCTCAATGGCAGGACCAAGCTCATCGATGGCCGACGATCTACGCAACATCGTCCCGAGATTCATCATCGATTGGGAAGCCATAGGCGACGCCAAAGTCAGCTGGCTGGACGAGTTTAGAAACTACCTCGATGAAACCGGTATTGCATCCGTCTGCTCAGGGGTGCAAGACTTACTGATAGAAGATGTCTCGGAATTGTACGAGACCATGGCATTCGCTGGAGACGACCTGGTGGCAACTGTACACGGAGTGGAGGTTCGTATCTCTGCCGAAACAATCCGAGATGCACTTCCACTCCCAAAAGGTACCTTTGATCCTCTTCCTAGTCTTTCCAGAGAAGAGTGTAAGTCTTTTCCTGGGTACTCCAATCCCGGAAAGCAAGGTCGGGGAGCCCTGAAGATGGGTTTTTCCGGTCAGGCACTGGCAACTCTCATAGTCACCGGACAGTGCCTGCTGTGTAAGAAGACGGCTCATGACTCTGCAAGTCATGAGCAGATGAAGATCATGTGCAGTGTTCTATGATAACGTGCATTTATGCCGTCATCCTATGCCTTATATAGGGTGTTTTAGCGTATGTTTTGTACCTATTTGCATGTTATTTTCGACATATTTGCTCCAACCCCTAGGAAGACCCTGTTTGGTGTATAGTGGTACTTTTTGAGTGTTTTTGGCAAGTTTTGGAGCAACCTTTTCCCACACACTTTGGCTAGATCACTCCATCAACTCACGAGGAAGCTATAGGAAGAAGATGGAAGCAAAATGAAGGCAAAATCAAGGTGCACGTGAAAAGCCTTCTCACGTGCATTCTCACGTGCAAGGATTTTATTGCATGGATGCCTTCTACAACTCAAGAGGAAGCTTTGGAGCAAATTTGAGTCAATTGGAGCTGCACGTGAAAATGGTCTTCTCACGTGCAAGCATTTTTGCGCTCCAAATGATGTATTTTGTTGTTTTAATCATTTTCCTCTAAAGAACTGGGTCAAATTTGGTGTAGTTTGAGTTTTATTTTGCCTAGAACGTCGATTAGTGTCACTAACCAAAACGACGTCGTTTTGGCTGCGACCACATTTATAATTAGGGCACACCTTTTGTAACCCTAATTTGGCCCACTAAAACCTATAAATAGGGGTCTTTGGAGGCATTGTAAATCATCTTGAGTGGGAGAATCTGATCTGAGTTCTAAAAAGAGCTATAGCCATTGCTAAAAGATCGGATTGTCCTTGGCAAGGAGTGATTTTGGGCAGCAGACGCCGGAGTCTTTGGAGGCTGGAGTCCTGGTTCATCTTGGGGTCTTCCTTTATTGTCCTGGTACTGTAATCATTTCTTTCCTATGATTGTTATTGTTTTTTTCATGATTAAGGAGTAGTCTTGTTAGTCTAGGGGAGCAATGTAGCCCCCAAATTGTAGTCAGTTTGGTTATGGTTGTTCAATAAAATAGAATTCAGTTCTTGTTTAATTCACTTGCTTGAATGGAAATGCCTAGTTTATGCATAATTAGGTAATCTTAGCCCTTGTCTAGGGTGGAACACTAGTGAATTAGATTTAATATTGCATGATGGACCAAGTCTGCAACTATTAGATTGTTTGTCTACCTTGATCACTTTTATTCACATGGACCAAATGGGATAAAAGCCTTAAATCTATCTTAGCATGGACCAAATGTAAGATAGGTAGGAGATAATCAACATGAACGTGAACTAGAACATCAATCAAGAACAAGAGCCATAACCAGACTATTACAATCGATTGGGTGGTAAACATTGTGCCCTTAGATCCTTAATCCCTGAAATTTCTGTACCAATAGCTTGCCAACTTTCTGATTTAATCACCTTTCGTTCACATTATTTGTCCAACAAAAAATCAATTGTCCAGACATAAAAACAACTTGTTAGCTTAGTGCTTGCTGCTTAACAGCATTAGCTACCTCCCTGTGGGTTCGACAACCGGAGTCTTAATACTCCATTTTATTACTTGACCAGTACACTTGCTGCAAAACCTATAGACACAATTTATACGGGTCAAGTTTTTGGCGCCATTGCCGGGGAGGCAAGCTAAACGTTGTTAGGACTAAGTGACATTAGGTGCTTAAGTTTATTTGTGATCTGGAATTTTATTTTCTTGTAATTTTGCTAGTACGGTGTTACCTGGTATCTTTTTGTTTTTGATACGTGTCAGGAGTGCACCCTAGGTGTTTGAGAAAATTCCTCTGTGTATGCGTCACACCAGGGGTGAGTTATTACCATACGATCCCGAAATCGAACGAACGTTGCGAGAGCGTGAAGGGCTTAGAGGGTATTAGTTGCGTTGAACAGCAGTTGGAAGGTTTACATACCTTGTGTGAAGAAATCATGGCTGAAAACAGAGCAAGGGAAGATCAGGGACACAACGGCCAAGGCGGTTATCAGCCGAGGACTTTCATGGATTATGCTAGACCTGTACTATCGGATGAGTATTCAGGCATTAGAAGGGTGCCGGTCCAAGCAAACAACTTCGAGCCGAAGCCTGCGCTATCGCAAATGGTTGGGCAAGATGCATTCCGAGGCTCGGCACTAGATGATCCACACAACCATCTAGCGTGATTCTTGCAAATTTGCGACACCATCAAAATTAATGGAGTCTCGGATGACGCCATTAAGGCTGCGACTCTTCCCATTTTCCCTGAAGGACCGAGCTCTTGGTTGGTTCCAGTCCCTACTCGCCGGGCAAGATACACACATGGGACCAAATGGTGGAGAAGTTTCTCTCCAAGTACTTTCCACCAACAAGAGTTATTCATTTAAGGAGCCAAATAAATCAATTCACCCAAGACGGTGATGAGTCACTATACGAGGCCTGGGGAGCGATTCAAAGACTTGGTTAGGAGGTGTCCTAATCATGGCAGGCGGAATGGTTACAAGTCGAATCTTTTTACCGGTCCGCACGCAAATACAAGGAGCATGATAGATGCAGCCACTGGAGGAGCGTTCATGATGATGGAGCCTTCTGCAGCGGTAGAGCTTATAGAGAGAATGGCGTTGTCCAACCGCCAATGGTCGAATGACGTACGCCCTAGAGCCGAGCCGGTGGTCGCGGTATCAAATTCCTCAAATTCAACTCGGTTCGATGAGTTGACAAGGAAGATGGAGTTACCGTGAGCAAATGTTAGTGATGGCTGTTCGCATGGAGGGCGAACCGAACAACCCAAGGCGATTATCGAAGACGCCGTCGATAGGCCTATACGAAGAAGCCCAATATGTTGGGAATCGAGGTGGAGGATTTCAGCGACAATTTCGGAATCCAAACCGAAGATCGGAATCCTCCTCACCCCAACAACTTCCGGAATCAAGGAGGACCTCACCAATTTCAACAACAGCCTTACTTATGGCCAAGGCAGAATAAGGTCTCTGCTACTGGAGCACCACAGTATGGAGAACATTCTCAGCCACCACTTCCTCCTGGGTTCCAGAAGATGCCTCAATAGAAGGAGGAAGACAAAGAGAAGGCAAAGGATTAAGAGATGCGAAACTTCTTTTATCAATTTGCTAAGCAAGCAACTGACAGAATGAGTAAGGGGGAGACGAGGATTGAGTCCCTTACCACTTCTGTCCAGGATCTTGGGGCTACCATGAAGAATATAGAGCAGCAGATTGGCCAGCTAGCAAATGCAGTTAGGCCATCTTCATCAAACACTTTTCCTAGCAATACGGAGGTCAACCCAAGGGAGCAATGCAAAGCTATAATGCTTCGAAGTGGGAAAGAACTACTAGCTGGAGAGAAGAAAATTGAGCCAACCAAGGAGGAGTCGGAACAGCACACCCAGGAGGAAGCTAAAGAAGGAGATGCTGAGCAACGTAAGAACCAGAAGGAAAAGGTGGGGAGTAGTCAACCGACAATCCGTCAGCCTGAAGTTAGCTCTCCCGTTCCGTATAAACCTCCTATGCCGTATCCTTAAAGGCTGAGGAAACAGAAATTAGATGCTCAGTTCCATAAATTCTTAGATGTATTCAAAAAGCTGGAGGTGAACATCCCATTCATAGAAGCCTTGGAACAGATGCCTGGATATGTCAAATTTTTAAAGGATCTACTGTCCAAGAGGAGAAGCTACACTGATTGTGAGATAGTGGCTCTCACAAATGACATTAGTGCAAGGGCAAGACAAGCTACCGCCCAAGCTTAAAGATCCGGGTAGTTTCACGCTGACCTGTACCATTGGCACCTCGCAATTGGAGCAAGCCCTATGTGACTTAGGGGCGAGTATAAATCTGATGCCAATGTCCATCTATCGGCGACTGGGCTTAACTGGAATAAAGCCCACTTCCATATCTTTACAATTTGATGACCGATCGATAGGAAAGCCGGCGGGCATTATTGAAGATGTTTTAATCAAGGTGGATCGCTTTATCTTCCCAGTGGATTTTGTTGTATTGGAAATGGAAGAAGATAAAGGAGTCCAATTGATTCTTGGAAGGCCATTCCTGAGTACTAGAAGGGCCTTGATCGATGTAAACTCAGGGGAGTTGACGCTGCGTGTGGATGAAGATGCAGTAGTGTTCAACATGGAGCGTTCGATGCGCAAGGCAAATGATCATTCCAGCTGTTACTAGATTGATCAGATTGCTGAATTCGTGGACAGCTACTTCGAAGAGAGCTTGATCACTGAAAGCTTGGATCATGAATTGCAGCAGGTGGATTTTGCGGAGGTGGAACCGGAAGAGACTTATGAAGTGCTGAAAGAACGAACTGAGCAAAGACCTTCCTCAACTGACTCCTCAGCAATCACAGACCCCTTGCCAGTTCTGAAGCAACTCCCAGAACATCTGAGGTACGAGTTTTTGGATACACAAGGGCGTTACCCTGTGATAGTAGCTGCGTCCTCAACAGTAGAAGAAACCAGACAGCTACTAGAAGTCTTATGAGAGCATAAGCAGGCCCTGGGGTGGTCTTTGGATGATATAAAAGGTATAAGTCCAGCGGTCTGCATGCACAAGATACTGATGGAGGAGTCTTATACTCCTACTGTAGAGCGCCAACGCAGGCTCAATCCGGCAATGAAGGAAGTCGTTGGCAAGGAGATTCTAAAGTGGAGGAAAGCGAGAATCATATATGCCATTTCAAATAGCTCCTGTGTTAGTCCAGTACAAGTGGTTCCCAAGAAGGGCGGCATGATAGTGATACACAATGAGAAGAACGAGCTTATTCCGTCCCGCACAGTGACCGAGTGGCGCGTGTGCATTGATTACCGCAAGCTGAATAAAGCCACGCGTAAGGACCACTTTCCGTTACCTTTCATTGATCAAATGCTAGATCGGTTAGCTACCCGTATTATTGTTTTCTGGACGGTTATTCTGGATACAACCAGATAGCAGTTGCCCCAGAGGATCAAGAGAAGACTACATTCACGTGTCCTTTTGGCACGTATGCTTTCCGGCGTATGCCATTTGGTCTCTGCAACGCACCTGCTACCTTCCAGAGGTGTATGATGGCCATTTTTCAAGAGTTAGTGGAGGACATTATGGAAGTCTTCATTGATGACTTCTCGGTATTTGGTTCATCTTTTTCCATCTGCCTCAGAAATCTGGAAACCGTGTTAGTCCGATGCAAGGAAAAGGACCTGGTCTTGAACTGGGAGAAGTGTCACTTCATGGTCAAGGAAGGAGTCGTCCTTGGGCATAGAGTGTCCGCAGCTGGGTTGGAAGTAGATAGAGCAAAGATCTCAACCATTGAGAGTCTACCTCCTCCCACTAATGTGAAGGGCATCCGGAGCTTTCTGGGTCATGCAGGGTTTTATCGGCGGTTCATCAAAGATTTCTCAAAAATTGCCAAGCCCCTAAGCATGCTTTTAGAGAAGGATGTTCCTTTCATATTTTCGGAAGATCGCCTTCAGGCCTTTACAAGCTGAAAGAGAAGCTCAGTTCAGCACCGGTGATAGTAGCTCCAGACTGGTCGCAACCCTTTGAGCTGATGTGTGATGCAAGTGACTTTGCAGTCGGAGCGGTGCTTGGGCAGAAACGGGACAAAGTTTTCAGGGCAATATATTATGCCAGTCGCACACTCAATGAGGCCCAGCTCAATTACACCACTACAGAAAAAGAGTTACTTGCTGTGGTATTTGCGTGTGATAAGTTTCGGTCATATCTTTTGGGCACTAAGGTCATTGTCTATACCGACCACGCTGCCTTGCGATACTTGTTCAGCAAGAAGGATGCGAAACCCAGGTTAATCAGATGGGTTTTGTTGCTCCAAGAGTTTGATCTGGAGATTAAAGACTTGAAGGGGACGTCCAACACTGTGGCAGACCATTTGTCAAGGCTGGAGCTAAGGGAAGGTAGTACTCAAGGTGCTACTATTTCTGACACCTTCCCTGATGAGCAGCTCTTTGTAGCTGACACAAAGACGCCATGGTTTGCTGATATCGTGAACTACCATGCATGTGACTATGTACCTACCGAGTTTACTTATCAGGAAAAGAAGAGGTTCCTCTTTAATGCGAGAAGATACATTTGGGATGAGCCTGTTCTATACAGGCAATATGCTGATCAGATCATCGAAAATGTGTGCCAGGAAGAGGAAGTGGACAGCATATCGAAGCATTGTCATTCATCTGACTATGCTGGCCATTTAGGAGTGCAGAGAACGGTGGCAAAGATCCTACAAAGCGGGTTTTACTGGCCAACCATGTTCACAGACACATACACCTTTGTTAAGTCATGTGATCAGTGTCAACGAACAGGAGGGATTACAAGGAAGCAAGAGATACCCCAAACTGGCATTATGCCAGTCAAACTTTTTGACATATGGGGCATCGATTTCATGGGACCTTTCCCACCATCAGATGGATTTTCTTACATCCTTCTGGCTGTTGACTACCTCTCAAAGTGGGTTGAAGCTATACCCACTAGGAAGAATGATGCTCAAGTGGTTACCAAGTTCCTTCGTCGCAACATATTCAGCCGGTTTGGAACACCGAGAGCAATTATCAGTGATGAAGGGAGTCACTTTTGCAATAAACTTTTCGACAAGCTCTTAAACAAATATGGAGTTCAACATAGGCGCACCTTAGCCTATCATCCATAAGCAAACGTTCAAGCTGAAGTTTCCAACCGTGAGATCAAGCACATTTTGGAAAAGACAGTGGGAGGCAACCGAAAAGATTGGGCTCTAAAACTCGATGAGGCGTTGTGGGCTTATCGCACAAGCATTCAAAACGCCCATTGGAATGTCTCCTTATCGTCTCATCGTACGGAAAGGCCTGCCACTTGCCTGTTGAATTGGAACACAAGGCATTTTGGGCCGTTAAAAAGCTTAATATGGATCCCAATGTTGTCGTTGAACTACGATTGCACCAACTAAATGAGTTGGAGGAATTTCGCTTCAATGCCTATGAGAGTGCGAAGCCGTACAAGGAGAGGTCTAAGCTCAAACATGATAAGAAGATCAGCCCCTCTCTTGTTGAACCAGGGCGAAGGTGCCGCTCTTTAATTCCGGACTTAAACTCTTCCCTGGGAAGTCGCGATCTAAATGGATGGGGCCTTTCACCGTTACAAAGGTTTTTCCATATGGCGGTGTTGAACTCCAATCAACCTCTGGACAAATTTTCAAAGTAAATGGTCAGCGTGTGAAGCCATACTACATGCAGGACCATGTTAAGGAGGTTGATCATTTCACTTTGAGCACCACTTGACAGCGGGGACGGTCAAGCTAAAGACCTAAACTCAGTGCTTCATGGGAGGCAACCCATGGTGATTTCTCTTCCTTTTTATTTTATTTTATTTTATTGGGATATTGTTATTGTGTGCTTTAACCCATAGTCTCGTAGGGAGTGCTTTAACCCAAATTCCTTGATGGAGCTTCTTTATGCTTGGGCTTACTTGGGCCTGTGTATCAGAACTTCAACTAAATTTTCTCAGGCCCACATCCAAGCTCAGTTGAATTAAATCAGAGGGGCCCACTCCAGTCTATTGCCAAACCAAGGAGATGAAGTTATGGATTATATGATGGTTTTTTTGGGCCCACTAACTGACACATTTTTGTCCTTGGGAGATGGGCTACTAGCCTGTCAAATTTCAACAACATTGGGCTTCATTTAGGGTGTCAACCAGCTTGCCCGTGAGAACCAGTATATCACGTTCACATCTATAATGAATCTACAGTTCATCCGTGACCTACAGGTGAGATTTGGACAAAAAAGGCCCTACCCGTGAAAAGGCTTTTCGCGTGCACAAGGGTAGAATGGTCCAATCGATCTGATATTTTGCACAAAGGCAACTGGCATCTTCTAGACCCTTCTGAGACCTGCCCGTGAAAACACTTTTCGCGTGCACAGGGATAGACGCGTCTTTTCGATCTAAAATTTTGGTGGACGGCAGCTGGCAGTGTCTAGAGTCATCCAAGCTTTGACCGTGAAAACACGCTTTTCACGTGCACACCTACCTTTGGCCAATCAGTCTGAAATTTCGGTGGGCGCTAGCTGGCATCTTCTAGAGTTTTCTTTGGTCTGCACGTGAAAATGATGGAGCACTTTAAGAGGGTTATTTTCGTCTTTTCCCCTTGTGGCGAATCACTATAAATAGGGCTGAGTTCCAAGCTTCAAACTCACATATCATACTTTCTCTCCTTCCTTTTGTTAGTCATGGTGCACACAAGGAGAGCCCGCCAAGGAGAAGGCAGTCCTGAAGCCTCTGCCACCTCTATGCCGTCGGCATTGAGAGACGCCGACACTATCTTCGTGGGGAATGTGCTTGATTGGGAGATCCTGGAGTCCTCCACCCTTGACTGGACTTAAGAAGTTATGACCAAGCTACAAGCATTGGGACTGAGAAGGTTAGTATGCGCTCGCAGTGATTTGTATTACCCTGCCATGTTAGACTTTTATAATTTAGTCTATGTCAATGAGGAAGATGATGAGATAATTGGGGAGGTTCAAGGTGTCTTAATTTCTATTTCCCCTGCTATGTTGAGAGATTGCTTTGATCTGCCAAATCCCATGCACGCAAAGCCTGCATTGACCTTAGGAGAATATGGTAGAGCTTTACAATATAATAAGGAATTTGGGAAACGTCGGCAATTTACTAAAAATGGATTTCACGGGAAATACCGTTGCCTTGCCAATTTAGTAGGGAGATGCTTACTGTTACAAACTAGTGGCATAGACTCAGTCCCTAAATCCCATTTGGAGTTTATGTTTTGCATCGATCGTCAGTTACACATTGATTGGGCTGCGGAAATTTTTAAATTATGGAAACGGGACATTCATAAATGCTTATATGGTCGACTACTTAGCATGCTTCGCAATATCAATATGGTCATCTTAGTGCTCAAGTAGTCCCCCATTGTTTTCCCGGATAACTTGTGGTTACGAGTTCTCCATCCAGAGGGTGCCTTAGGAGTGAGCTACAAGGGCAAATGGGGAGATAGTATCCACGTCGCACCACAGCCTTCACGTCATAGCGTGCATATGGAGCGACCCACGGAGCAGTTTAGGGACACCTCCACTCCCATGAATGCCCGCCGACAAGACATCTTCCCGGTTGATCGCCATGTACATGCGGTTCAATGTTCACAAGGAGGAAATCTACAATTTCTTCCAAGGCATCGATGGCCAAGTTATCAGTGAAGTTGACGTTCTTAACTGGGCTTTCACTAATGGCCACATCACAAGACTTCAGCTGGATGAGCTACTCGAGTACATCACTCAAGATCAACAAGCAACATCTCGTCCATCTGCCCGACCATGGGAAGCCCCGGAGCCAACTCCTGCTGCTTCTTATGAAGACTTACGGAAGCAAACTGCTCAACTACAAGAGGCACAGGCGAAAACCGTTCAGGAGATCGGACTACTGAAGAAAAATCAAACTCTCATCCTCAAGGAGCAGAAGGAAGTCAAAGGGCTGCTCGGTAAGATCTGGAAAGCCCTGGGGAAGAAGAAGAAGAAAACTCCTACACCTCCTGTGGAGGATCCATTTGACGCACCATCACCTCCGGTACAGCAGCACGCTGCGCATAGCGAAGAGACACCGGAGTATCCACAGTATCCGCAAAAGGCGGAGCCCTACACCGCGCCACCCTTCCCTCCAGCAGTTCCGGTTTATTTCCCACCATCAGCAGGGCCCCGCTCTTCACAGGCCCTAGTTCCCTTCATCTAGCCGTTGCAATGGTGGTCTGGCGCATCATCCAAAGCTCCCCAGGAAGATAACCTAGGGGAGCCCATCTATATTCATCTTCATCCGGCCCTCTCCACTGCTGATGCCATAGCTGCTTTTCAGCAGTTTACTTATGGAGACACCTTGCAAGCGCGTTTTACGCGTGATTCAGAAGTCTTCACATCATCCTATTTGCAGCGTATCCTAACTGATGAGTTTTTATCGTCCGATGACGTTGACTTATTCTGCCGTATGATGCGACACGTAGTGGAAGCCGAGCCCAATGACTATCCTATGGCTCAGTATACCTCTATCATGTTGTGTGAGATTTATGAGCAGCCGTTAGAGGAACATATCTTCCGCCGGCGGATGAATGGAGCAGCAGAAGGCCATCGCTCTTGGCACCAGGTCCACGAGGTTCTTATACCGGTCCTCCTTGATCGACACTTTGTACTCTTGCAGTTGGACCTGACTGTGGGCCATGCCGTCCTTTATGACCCGAGCCAAGCCCATGGGTTTTCCACACGAAAGAAGAAGCTTGTCCATGGTTTCTTGAAAAAAATCAAAACCGCACTCCGAAAAGAAGGGCTGTTGACATCCAAGTTTCCTCTGGTGCACTTTAATGAAATGGAGCTTCCCCAACAACCTGATCAATTCAGTTGTGGGATTTTTGTCTGCTATTATTTGATAGCTCTGTTGCAGCATAAGGATACTTGGGCGCTCACAGGAGAAACCTCGACTGACTTTGTCGCACGTCTTAGAAGAATGGTAGCCCATGTTATCTTCTACTATAGCGTTCCCACCAACCGGTAACGGTCTTCTGCCTTTTTCCTTTTCCCATGCTCTGAGGGCATCGCATCATTTCAGTATGGGGGGGATTTCCCTTGAACCGGTTGCTTGTTTGTTTGCCTGCATGCGTTAATTTTATTTTATATTTTTGCTGTGAATGTTTGTTTTGCCTGTGAGGTGCAATGGCTACCAAGGTATGACAATTCTGGTTTACTATACTGACCACCTTAGTATCTTGTTGTGATAAAGATGTTTCACTTGTTAAGGTGTGTTATAAGTTAGTTGAGCATGTCTTTACTTTTTGAATGATATCACCATGATTTTGGAGTTGACATTTGAATAGTAAGCTGAGCATGTTATGTTAGGATGAACTTTGTAAACCCTGAAGTTGAGTGCAGAATAGGCATATACTTTTTGAGAGCACCATTATTTTGCCTTTGAGTGTATTTTATGGGTTATTGGGTTACCAATTCGCTCTTAATATTCATTACTAGCTATTTAATAGTTGGAGTTACTTAGGCATAAGAAGTACCTGTTTGTGCTCAGTGTTTGGTGTATGATGTTAGTGATTCCAGTATTTCCGCTTAGTTCTTGTTAAAAAAAAAGGGCTTGTGTGAGGACAATAGCAGAGTGAATAATCCATCAAGGGAGAGCATAAAATGCAACCTTGTAAGGTTATTACTAAAAATAAGTGTGAAAAAAAAAACAAAAGAAAACAAAAGAAACAGAAAAAAAAGTGTTTGCCCGAATAAAAGCCACAATGGCTTACTGTTTATATGTGTTCGTGTTGCAGCCATAATGGCTAAGCTGTTTTGCTGTGCAATTTGTGTCACAAATGTGAGCTTAAATCTTTAGCTCCAAGTGTTTATCAGTAAGTAGAATAACGTGTGTGTTTTCTTTGACGAGCACAATGGGGATCTCTCATGTTTACTTGGCAAAAACTTAATCAATAGCTAGTAGTGGGTGTAAGAGTAAACCCTTAGTTGTTAGGCATTGATAGTAGGGCCTGAGAGGAGAGCAAAGACAGTTATAGTTGAGTGAGGCTGCTCTAACCTTCGTGAGGACTTTCAGGGGGAGCTAAGTTCATTTTATCCTGGCATGTTTGCTTCTATCTGAACTGTTAGTAACAATATTACATGGTTGTTGGACTTAATAGTAAGGGCATGTTTTGATTAACTTATGATTCATTTTTAGCTATTGGAATGTCTACTTCATCATGATAGAATTGTATGCCTTGGGAAACCATGCCTCTCTTGTTTGTTAGTTTATTCGTTCTTTTCCGTTTGACTGTGTGTTTATTTCTTTTTGCTTGAGGACAAGCAAAGGTTCAAGTATTGGGGAATTTGATAACGTGCATTTATGCCGTTATCCTATGCCTTATATAGGGTGTTTTAGCGTATGTTTTGTACCTATTTGCATGTTATTTTCGACATATTTGCTCTAACCCCTAGGAAGACCCTGTTTGGTGTATAGTGGTACTTTTTGAGTGTTTTTGGCAGGTTTTGGAGCAACCTTTTCCCACACACTTTGGCTAGATCACTCCATCAACTCACGAGGAAGCTATAGGAAGAAGATGGAAGCAAAATGAAGGCAAAATCAAGGTGCACGTGAAAAGCCTTCTCACGTGCATTCTCACGTGCAAGGATTTTATTGCATGGATGCCTTCTACAACTCAAGAGGAAGCTTTGGAGCAAATTTGAATCAAATTGGAGCTGCACGTGAAAATGGTCTTCTCACGTGCATTCTCACGTGCAAGCATTTTTGCGCTCCAAATGATGTATTTTGTTGTTTTAATCATTTTCCTCTAAAGAACTGGGGTCAAATTTGCTGTAGTTTGAGTTTTATTTCGCCTAGAACGTCGATTAGTGTCACTAACCAAAACGACGTCATTTTGGCTGCGACCACATTTATAATTAGGGCACACCTTTTGTAACCCTAATTTGGCCCACTAAAACCTATAAATAGGGGTCTTTGGAGGCATTGTAAATCATCTTGAGTGGAAGAATCTGATCTGAGTTCTGAAAAGAGCTATAGCCATTGCTAAAAGATCGGATTGTCCTTGGCAAGGAGTGATTTTGGGCAGTAGACGCCGGAGTCTTTGGAGGCTGGAGTCCTGGTTCATCTTGGGGTCTTCCTTTATTGTCCTAGTACTGTAATCATGTTCTTTCCTATGATTGTTATTGTTTTTGTCATGATTAAGGAGTAGTCTCGTTAGTCTAGGGGAGCAATGTAGCCCCCAAATTGTAGTCAGTTTGGTTATGGTTGTTCAATAAAATAGAATTCAGTTCTTGTTTAATTCACTTGCTTGAATGGAAATGCCTAGTTTATGCATAATTAGGTAATCTTAGCCCTTGTCTAGGGTGGAACACTAGTGAATTAGATTTAATATTGCATGATGGACCAAGTCTGCAACTATTAGATTGTTTGTCTACCTTGATCACTTTTATTCACATGGACCAAATGGGATAAAAGCCTTAAATCTATCTTAGCATGGACCAAATGTAAGATAGGTAGGAGATAATCAACATGAACGTGAACTAGAACATCAATCAAGAACAAGAGCCATAACCAGACTATTACAATCGATTGGGTGGTAAACATTGTGCCCCTAGATCCTTAATCACTGAAATTTCTGTACCGATAGCTTGCCAACTTTCTGATTTAATCACCTTTCGTTCACATTATTTGTCCAACAAAAAATCAATTGTCCAGACATAAAAACAACTTGTTAGCTTAGTGCTTGCTGCTTAACAGCATTAGCTACCTCCCTGTGGGTTCGACAACCGGAGTCTTAATACTCCATTTTATTACTTGACCAGTACACTGGCTGCAAAACCTATAGACACAATTTATACGGGTCAAGTTTTTGGCGCCGTTGCCGGGGAGGCAAGCTAAACGTTGTTAGGACTAAGTGACATTAGGTGCTTAATTTTATATGTGATCTGGAATTTTATTTTCTTGTAATTTTGCTAGTACGGTGTTACCTGGTATCTTTTTGTTTTTGATACGTGTCAGGAGTGCACCCTAGGTGTTTGAGAAAATTCCTCTATGTATGTGTCACACCAGGGGTGAGTTATTACCATACGATCCCGAAATCGAACGAACGTTGCGAGAGCAGCGAAGGGCTCAGAGGGTATTAGTTGCAGCTGAACAGCAGTTGGAAGGTTTACATACCTTGTGTGAAGAAATCATGGCTGAAAACAGAGCAAGGGAAGATCAGGGACACAACGGCCAAGGCGGTTATCAGCCGAGGACTTTCATGGATTATGCTAGACCTGTACTATCGGATGAGTATTCAGGCATTAGAAGGGTGCCGGTCCAACCAAATACATATTTAAAAGTATTTATGAGGATGGTCGGCTGGAGATCAAGTCGATGAGGAGGACTGAGTCAGGTGCAAGAAGTCGTGCAGGAGACACAGCCAGCTCTGTACGAGCCCTAGCTTGCATACCACGACAGCCGGTTCGTGTCTCACAGACTTCTAGGGGCTCCTCTGCATCCGCCGCAACAGTACATATAACTGAAGTGGTGGAGAACATTGCCAGAACTCATCTCCCCACTGATTCTACACCTGAGGAGACCCCTACTATCAAGCAGCCCAAGGATACTGCAAAAGTAAGAGAACCTGCAGTTGGAGGGCAGACACCAGCATAGGAAACCCCAGAGGATATGGGTACTCCACCTGTACTGTTGAGCACACTTGGGGAGTCTGAGCTAGAAGAGTTTTATATGGAATATGCCAAGGCTTATATGACCCCCGCTGATTTACAAAAGGCATGGATCGCTTTTGGTAAACAGATGGTAGATAGAGACCATCTGATTAATTGGTTAGTCGAGTAGGGTCTTGTAAGTAGAGACCCAGTGGAAGCCGTGTCAGTGGTTGCCCCATCTCCTATCATGGTGGACTCACCTGTCACATCTACTCCACATGATGCTGAGGTGGTAGGCATTGTGGTAGAAGAGGTAGCAGAAGATGAAGAAACTCCTAGTGCTGCAGCCAGTGACTCCGATGCAGGAGCTATCCCACAAGTCCGTGAGACTGTGGAAAGGACTGAGATGGCCACACCATCTACACATATCGTTCATCAGGTGGCCACTCAAGTGAGTGAGGAGTTCACAGCCAATATCCCAATGGCTATTCCAATACCAGCTACGTCTCACTCACGTTCTCTGACGGCCGAAGAAGTAGATCTTCTGGCAAGCAAGGTCATTGAGAAACTAATTTCCTCTGGCATCCTCAAGACATCAGTATCTCAGGCCTTTGAAGAACGACTGGCTACCATGGAGTCAAGCATGGAAGAGGTACGAACTCAAGTTGAATCATCAAACCGTACCCTTGACAAGGTGCAACAAGAAATGACATCACTCACAAGTGCAACCACAGATGGGTTTAGACATCTGGAGGAACACTGTGAAGACATCAAAGGAGCTTACCAGAGACAATACAAATACCACTCTGGGAGCTATTCTGTCAGAATGTGATCGTCTTGCAAGTGGTGAAATATCTCTTACTGTCAAAAACACACTCCCACAGCCATCAGACCGACCTGCACCTGAACCAGTCGATACTCCACAGCCAGTCGTCCCTTCTCTGAGTCACTCACCACCTCAACCTACTGCCACTTACATGCGGGGGAGAAAGCGCGCACACAAAACCAATGTCATCTCAGATTCTGATGATGATGATGATGTTCCCATTACAGCCCACATGAAGAAGTAACCGGCTGCTCCCTGCCAACCATCCTCTTCCACTCAGCTAGGCTCCTCAACTTCACATCCAAGTACGGATGAGTACACCATGCCTGCCTCACCTATCAAACCAACCGCTACCACTACTGACCAACCTTTAGCCCCACCTCGCATTGTAACTACTGGAGGCACCTCAGCTGAACTGGCTGCATTCAACAGTTATATTGCTGGGGATACCACTGCGAGGACCTGCGGGTATGAAGCCTTCTTCACCGGACCTGATCTTTGTCGACTACTCCATGACGATGAAGAAATGGATAACATTGAGATGACTCAGTTCATCTTCGCCCAAAAGTCCTTTCTCGAGAAACTACTTCTCCACATTCGCAGAGATACCAGGGTGGAACTCTGTTTGCCGATCATGCAGGCTCAGCTGATCGATGATGCAGCGATGCTCGAGATTATACAAGGTCGCAAATATGAGAACTCCTTCCGTCCCTGGGATGAGGTAGACCATGTGCTAATTCCATATTTATCAACATCCCCGCACTGGTTTCTTCTCGACATTGACTTCAAGAACCAAAGGATCGTCATCTTCAACTCCAAACCCAGTACCTTACTACTCCATCGACATGAACAACTGCATGAATTCAATCGCACTCTCACCCGTGTCATGCAGGGGTATTCGCATGGATGTGGTGGTTATCATCTCTCCAAACCGATGGACATCATGCGAGTCAAGCAAGGCGTTCCTACTCAAGATGATGCTCACAGCTGCGGCTTTTATGTTTTCCATTACATCCGCATCCTGACTACCAATGGGTTCCCAGCTCTCGTGCCTGAATTTGATCGTGTGAGCAGTCGAGCGGCCTCGTTACACTTGACTCCTGCTCAACTCCTACGCGAGCAAGCTACTGTTTTTCTATTTACACAGAGTGTCTTGTACTCTGAATTTAACCCATAACTATCCTGTACACTGCATTTCTTGCTTTTCACTTTTCTTTGTACTTACTGTTTATTCGTTATCTTTTCTATCTGTCTTTGCTATACTGCCTGCTGTTCTGTGCTTTATTTCCTTGCTCTCATACGGTTTATGTTCCGGTGCTTGTTCCTCACCCCAGAAAGGGGGAGTGTTTCTCTCAGGGGGAGCAAGCTCGTAGGGGGAGTGATCTCTGCCAGGAGCCAGCGAACGCAGCTCTCAGGGGTACGGGGGAAGAGGAGTGTGTCTCTTTGAACCTTTGCAGTCCTTAAAATTGCCCATAAAATTCGTAGTCTTAGACTTCATACAATTACCTGTTGTCAGCTTACATTAAATAAGGGGAGATTGTTGGAAATATAGGATTTGATGAAGCTGCCAAAATATAGTCTAAGTCTGGAGACTCGAAGAACCGAAGGTCGTAGGGTCGAAGAGTCAAAATTTGTAGAAGTGAAACTGTCATAGGACGTATTGGCAAGAGACTCGTAGACTCGTAGAGTATGGAGACTCAAGGCGAAACAGTGACAGCACATTGCGACTCGTAGATCCAGGGTCGAAGGTCGCAGAGTCATAGTACGGAAAAGAGAGTGTTACTGTAAGCGTCAATAAGCTCAGAGACTCGTAGAGTCGAAGAATTTTTAAGAATAGTAACCAAAGCTAAATGACTCGTAGACTAGTAGACTCGTAGACTCGTAGCACGCAAAATTGTAGAGTCCCCATAAATACTTAAGTCAATTAACAGAACTTAAATTGCCACTAGACTCGAAGACTCGTAGAGTCGTAGAGTCAAAACCTTCGAACACTGTTAAGAAAACAGGACTCGTAGACTCGTAGATCGAAAGTCGCAGAGTCGAAGCCTTCGAACAGTGTAGAGAAAATCGGACTCGTAGACTCGTAGACTCGTAAGTTGAAGGTCGAAGAGTCGATACTATAAAGACTCGCAAACAAATGAAACTGTAACTCAAGAGTCGTAGAGTCGTAGACTCATAGACTCAAGGGACACAGTCACTATAGAGAAATTGCCACACTTCCAGACTCGGAGATCGATGGCAGAGAGTTGTAGCTAAAGGGTCGTAGCTATACAGAAACTCAGTTTATGAGCCTCTGTGAAAGACTAAGGAAGAAAAGCGAAGTTGAAGACTCGTAGAGTCGAAGATTTTTAGACCACTTAGTCAAACATAGTAAATTGAGAGACCCGAAGGTCGTAGACCTGCAGAACTAGGGTCGTAGACTCGTAGCTACAATAACAGGTAGATTAGATGGACTCGAAGAAGTCACTCTAAGCGTTATTCGAAGAGTCACAGACTCGTAGAGTCGTAGACTCGCAGAGTCGTAGACTTTAGTTAACAGAGTGACACAAAAGGCCAATCCAACCTGACCTCTAGCCTCGAAGACTCGAAGATGTGAGTCGTAGACTCGTAGAAACACCATAAAGCCTGAATCAAAACTTCGCAACCTTCTACAGTTGTTAACTGAAATCTTCGAGTCATCGAACCTACGAGGGCATCTACCTCCAAGGCAAACTTATAACCCTAAACACAGCCACTTAGCGATATTGTCAGCTAGGGTTTGTACAGCAAGTCTGCACCATCTCGAGTAGTTGAGCGCATTAATGACACATTAAATGCTACCAACTACCATCCACGGATGAATGGCCAAGATCGACTGCATGCCAAATACACAGTATGGGCATCTGATCTGCAAATCAAAGCAGATCAACCCATCCTCTGACATTCTGCATTTTCAGTGGCAGGAAGTCAGTCTGTCGGGATGGACATCATGGTGCACGAGCACTTTAATCTTAAAAATATATCTCTCATGCACTTAACGACAAAATTTAAGAGTTTAACCTCTCTCTCAAAAGAAGGAAACACACAGAACACAAGATATTGGTTCTGACGGACTTAGTGAAAAATAATCTTTTGCAGAACTAACGAAAATAGTTCCAACACTAGAGAGAGGGACTCGGAGAGAAATTGAAAAAATGTTGTGCGTCGTGTGAGTCAAAAACACGAGCAATCTGTTTGAGTATTTACGAATCTCTTGTTCATCAAAGATCTAGCACTTTCATTAAGTCTTGATCTCAGTGTTGTTAGTTTTCCACACTTCGATCTATCATAAACCATCCCTTTCACAACTAAGATCTGTTGAGAAAAGAGCATTTACTCTTATCTCAGTTTCGTCTAACAGTTCATTATCACTCACCTTATCCTTACAATACTTCTGTCTTCTTCTCCATAAATACTTCCATCATAGTCATCTGTGGCAGGAATCCAAGAACCAGCTAACAGTCTAGCTTCCGCGCACGAAGAAAGTCTATTCACCCCCCCTCTATACTCACTTTGGGACCTACACATACTCAATTTCATAAATCATGATAAATTCATGCATATTCAAATACCGAATCGAGATAAGAGATTCAAGGACACCTACCTGGAAAGATTATTTGCGATCCACAAACTCCAATCGCCCCAAATCACCAAGGGAAGCTCTTCACTTTCTCTCTCTCTCTCCCTCTCTCAAACATGCACACACCAAGCAAATTAAAGGGATAAGGAAGTTTCTTAATTATTTATACTACTGCCAATAATTGGCCTCCCAACAATAATTGACCTCCCGAGGTCACGAACTCCAAATTAAGTCAAATTACTGTCAAAACGCTCGAAATGACGAGCACAACACTAAGCAGATATTATCACACTCAAATGACTACCCAAACGCAAAGTCAACCAATAAACCCCGAAAAGTCAATAATCGGGTCAAACGGGGCCCCGACTCAGAATCGGGCCCAGGTATAGTCAAAATGCTCACATCAACGACTACACTACCGTCTAGATAGTTACATTCCCATAGAATGGCTATCTCTCAAAACTACCCAAATACGAGTCTTTACATCCTCCCCACCTTAGGACTTTTGGTCCTCGAAAATAAAACACATGCCCAAAGGACATAGCAAAATTCAAGCTCAATGTCCCAACAACAAAACATAAAACATGGTCACTGATCACACATGTGCAATGCAACTCACAACAAGCCAAAAGGGCTGACAAAATCCAACAACAACAAGCTAAACCGCATCTCAAACAACATATGCAAAACATATGCATAAAACATAACTCATACCTCAGGGAAGGTCCTCACATCCTCCCCACCTCAGGACTGATCGTCCTCGAACAGCTTAGGATGAAGAACCCGCATCTGGCTCTCTTTCTCCCAAGTCTGCTCCTCCATGCCTCAGTGTTGCCATAACACCCGGACTAGTGGGATCGTCTTACCCCACAAGACCTACTCCCGCCTGTCCAAAATCTGTGTCGGCATCTCAACAACGGCACCATCATCAGCCAAGTCTATCTCGCGATAGTCCAACACATGAGAAGGATCTAGGTGATACCATCGCAACTGAGACACATAGAACACATCATGTACTCGCGCCAACTCCGGTGGCAAAGCAAATCGGTAAGCCACTGCGCCTACGGTGGCAATAATCTCAAATGGTCCCACAAAATAAGGGGAGAGTTTGGATCCACGTCCAAACCTCTGATGCCCTCGACACATCGAAACCCGCAAAAATACATGGTCCCCCACCTCAAACTGCAAAGGTCGACACCTCTGGTCCGCGTAGGACTTCTGCCTACTCTGTGCTATCAGCATACGTTGTCGAACCAACTGCACTATCTCCGTGGTCTCTTGAACCATATCGGGACCGAGAACCGTTGTCTCTCCCGTCTATGCCCAACATAAAGGTGACCTACAAGGCCGCCCATACAACGCCTCATACGGAGCCATCCCAATCGTGGCCTGATAACTGTTGTTGTAAGAGAACTCCACCAAAGGAAGTTAAGTCTCCTAACAACCTCCAAAATCTAGGACACAGGCATGCAACATATCCTCGAGCGTCTGAATCGTCCACTCCGACTGACCATCCGTCTGCGGATGAAAGGCTGTACTCAGGTTCACCCTAGTACCCAAAGCTCGCTGCAACTGTCTCCAAAACTGAGAGGTGAACCTCGCATCCCGATCAGATACAATAGACAATGGGACTCCATGTAACCGCACAATAACATCAAGATACCTCTGTCCCAAAGTCTTCACTGGGTCTGTCTCCCGAATTGGAAGAAAATGCGCCGATTTGGTCAATCGGTCCACAATAACCCATTTAGTGTCGTGTCCCCTGGAACGAGGAAGTCCAGTGACAAAATCCATGGTTATGTGGTCCCATTTCCACTCTGGCACTGGCAATGACTGCAACTCACCAGCTGATCTCAAGTGCTCTGCCTTGACCTACTGACAGGTCAAACACCTCTTCACATAATCAGCAACGGCTTTCTTCAGGCCTGGCCACCAATACTGCCTCCTCACGGCATGGTACATCTTGGTCCCACCAGGATGTACAGCTAACCGTGACTGGTGAAATTCCCGAAGAACCTCCTCCTGAAGAGAAGTGGGAACTATCAGTCGACCCTTGTACCTCAATATATGCTCTACATCTTCAGTTCAATCAGAAGATGCCTGTCCAGTCTGAATTATGTCCCTAATGACCTCACAATCAATGTCCCCCAGCTGATCCTATATGATCCTACGTTGTAACTCAAGGACTGCGACAACAACACTGAGGGTCCCTCGCCCCTCGTTGGTCACCATCTGCAACCTCATCGCTGCCAACTAACCCATCATCTCACATTCCTTAATGGCACAATGGGCCACCACGGCCCTTCTCTTCCTACTCAGAGCATCTGCCACCACATTACCCTTCTCAGGGGTATACATCATATCAAACTGAAACTGTTGCAGGTACTCCACCCACCGCCTCTGCCTAAGGTTCAGGTCTCGCTGAGAAAAGATATACTGCAAGCTCTTGTGGTCCGTATACACCACAAATTTCTACCCAAGGAGATAATGCTGCCAGCTCTTTAAAGCAAATATCACTGCAGCCAACTCCAAATCATGCGTAGGATAGTTCTGCTCATGTGGTCTCAACTGCCTAGATCCATAAGCAATCACCTGTCGAGCCTGCATCAACACACAACCAAGTCCCACCCTGGAAGCATCACAATACACCTCAAAAGGCACACCCTCCTGTGGGAGAATCAAGATTGGTGCTGAGGTCAATCGTGCCTTCAGCTCCAAGAAAGCACTGTCACACGCATCAGACCAAACGAAAGGAACTCCCTTCCTCGTCAGGTTCGTCATAGGAGCTGCCAACCTGGAAAAATCCTCCACAAACCTCCGATAGTAGCCTGCTAAACCAAGGAAGCTACGAATCTCAAACACATTCGTGGGCCTCTTCCATGACATAACCGCCTCGATCTTCTCAGGATCCACTGTGATACCCTCCAAAGATACCACATGCCCCAAGAAGTACACCTGTTGCAACCAGAAGTCACATTTCGTGAACTTCATGTACAACCGGTGCTCCCGCAAGGTCTGAAACACAACTTACAAATGCTCCTCATGCTCCCTCTTGGTCGCTGAATAGACCAAAATATCGTCGATGAACACCATAACAAACATATCTAAATATGGGGCAAACACATGGTTCATCAATCCCATAAACACTGCTGGAGCATTCGTGAGCCCAAACGACATCACGAGCCACTCATAATGCCCATAACGACAACTGAACGCGGTCTTAGGGATATCTGTCTCCCTAACCCTCAACTGATGGTATCCAGACCTCAAGTTTATCTTGGAAAACCACCTCGCACCGCGAAACTGTTCAAATAGGTCATCGATCCTCGGCAATGGGTACCTGTTCTTCACAGTCACCTGGTTCAGCTTCCAGTAGTCGATACATAGCCGAAGCGAACCATCCGCCTTCTTGGCAAACAACACTGGAGCGCCCCACGGTGAGCTACTCCGCCTGATAAAGCCTCATGCCAGTAGATCATTTATCTGTCTCTTGAGCTCTCTAAGCTCTGTCGGTGCCATCCTGTAGGCCACTAACCTGATCAGTGTTGTCCCTGGCAACAACTCGATCGAAAACTATACCTTCCTCACGGGTGGCAAACTGACCAAGTCCTCGGAAAACACATCCGGGAACTGATCTACAATGGGTGGCAAAACAGCCTTCCCCTCTCTCCTCCTGTCAACCAACATCAAGCTGGCTAACTAGTGGGTCACATCACCCCCCCATGCCTCAAAGGTCCCAACCTGCATGCCTCCTCAGTCCACTCACCCACAAAGACACCCCGCGTGCCCTCTAGCGTGAGGAACGTCATGCGCCGTCGGAAACAATCAATCTTGGCCTCCACGGAGACCAACCAGTCCATACCCAGGATAACATCAAAATCATCTAACTCCATGATATACAAATCACACAACAGGTTAACACCCCCAAGTGTTACCTGACAAGCGCGACAGATACTCTCAAGTATCACAAGTCCACCCAAAGGTGAAGCAACCACCAGAGACTGACTAACTGTCTCCTGGTCTAACTCCAATCCAACCACCGTAGCATACGAAATAAAAGAATAGGTAGCACCAGTATCAATCAAAACTGAACAGATAGTATGAGAAATGATAATGGTACCTCTCACCACTGAAGGTCCTACTCCTGCCTTGTCCACTGGTGGAACCTCTGCCTCTCTGCTGGTAAGGGCAAAAGTCCTCCCTCGTGGCCAACTGCCACTAGCCTGGCCCATTGGGGCCTTGCCCCGCTGATCAACATGACCCTGTGCCTCCCGCTAAGGCTGCTGCACCGCAGGTTGCGTCTGCGTGCTCTGTGCTAGCGGCACCAACCTCTGAGACGGAGCCCCACTCCTCTGTCCCTGCTCTCTCAGACGAGGACCTACACTGCTGGTCGAGCTAAGGGTAACACATTCCCTAGCTCCATGTCCCACCTTCCCGCATCGGAAGCATGTCATCCTTTTCCTCGGGCAGTCTCTCGACAAATGTCCAGTCAAACCACAACTCCAACAAGTACCTGACCTCCGACTGGCTAAACTCTCACGGGGTCCCACCGCCTGGATGGAAACCCTCTGCACCTACCTCCTCTTAGGCTGAGCGGCACTGCTCTCCCCACTCTGCCTCTTCTTGCTCGAACCTGCCAAACCGCTCGGCCTCTGGGCTCTCGCCTGATCCTGACCTCGCTCAATAATGAGTGCCTTGTCGACCGCCTCCCGGTAGCTGGTCAACTGCATCGGTTCCAGCTGTTTCTTCAAAGATGGCCTCAAGCCCTGAATAAAATCCTGCATCTTACGGGCTTCCTTTTCCCAAGCTTCAAGAGCAAACCGCCCTAAATCTGTGAAGGCTTGCACATACTCACCCACCATCTGGCTACCCTGCTGAAGCTCATAATACTCTCTCTGTCGTGCATACTACAACAAGCTGGGAAAATACTCCCCAAAGAAGCGCTCAACAAACTCTCGCCAACTCATCTGACTGTCATGGACAGCTCTAGTGGACTCCCACCACCTACGTGGGATACCCAATAAATAGTGCATCGCCATGCGCACTCTCTCCTCATCAGGCACCCCGATCATCTTAAAGATGTCCTCTGTCCACCTAATCCAGTCCTCGGCACCCTCTGGCCGCGAACCATCCTCAAAAGTCCTGGGTGCATGTTTCAAAAACTGTGCAGCCCAGTTAACTCCTCGTTGTGCTGGCTCTATCACGACCTCCTGCTGGTACATATCCTACACCACCCTCGCCTCCTGCTGCTGAGGCTGTTGCTGCCTCTTCAGCTCATCCACCTCTCTAGCCATATCCCTCATTGAGCCTTGCATACCCTGCATGGCCTCCTGCAACTGAATCAACACCTGAGCCAAATCAGGTCCCACAACGGGAGCTGATGACTTCTGCTGCGGGCTCTGCTGCCCCTGGTGTCCCGACTCTATTGTGGGCTCCTATGCCGGGCCTTGGCCTCGGACAACTCTCCTCGGTGGTGCCATCGCACTAGCCACAACAACAAACAACAAACGATCAATACTAGCACTGCTAGCACAAACAGCCATCAAAGGCATAAATCAACTCGTAGGTTCTCACTACACGACCCGTAGGTCCACAACCATGCATATAGCATCGTGTCCACCTCAGGGTACACCACACGACCCGTAGGTCCACAACCATGCATATAGCATCGTGTCACCCATCAGGGTACACCATAATCAAGTCCTGGCTCTCACGGCCATGTGCCATCCTAGCACCAAATGTAATCATATCACACACACAGGGACAAACTAGTGCCCTACATGCACATAAGCATACCACTAGCAATGCACTCCATCCCCATGTATGCTCCTAGGATGATATAACTGACAACAAAATAACCTAGAACACATGTAAAGACTGCGTTGATCAAGCTCCCTCCCTACAGTTTTCCAAGTCACATGGAATCAATTAACCACCCCTCACTAACCTAGGTCCGCTAGACCATGCTCTGATACCAACTTGTCACGCTCCCAAATTCCAGGGAACCCGGAACCAGGAACATGACTTCCCCTTGCCCGCACCCGAAAAGTCAAGGGATTGGTGACTATCACTGATAGAGACTACACCGCGGGTGCTGTCTCAATCATGCAACCCTGTACAGTCATACATCAAGGGTAATCCTGTACTTTCCCATATATCATCATGCATACGATGAGTCAAACAATCATACCGACATCACATCACAAACAGTATGCAAATACAACTGTCCACGGACCCATGTCCGGGATACAACATATAATACAATACAAAATATGGTACTCATATATCAGAGTAGTGGGCACGTCCTCCTGGAAGAAAGTCCTCCACTAGTCTCGGGTCACACCTGAAAAAGGTAAACAGCAAGTACGAGTAAGCGACAAGCTCAGTAGGTGACCTCAATACTCCACATCATGCAAACATACAAGTCTATACTACATGCTCTGTGTACTCGTGCACTGTGTAGTGTGCACAATCATAAGGACTTAACCTGCAAACAAACATTAGGACCCATCCTGCCCATACTGGACAGCCTGTCCATGATCCTCCACGGGATCCCAACTCAGGGCACTCAGCCCTAGCTCCACGAGCTCAACGGCTCACTTAGGCCTTAGCCTGTCCACAACGCAGTATGCCCGGCCATAGTCGCCACACAGGCCTGCCATCGGCGCATATGCCTGCCACATCAACCACATAGCACCATCGGTGCATCACGGTGAGAACCCAACAAGTCATGGAACCTAAGTACCAAATCCACAAACTAATCATATCAACATCAATATGGTCTTAAGGTGTACAACACTCCCTTTAGAACTATAGTCAGTCTTCACAAGTCGATCCTCATTCCTTGACTAAGGAAGGAGATACCCATAGCAGCTATTTTCTTGCAATGAAAAGTCCCGGCATTGGGTCTCCATATCATAACTAAGATAATCTGATTTTTGGGGATTTTTCTGAGATGTCTAACCCCACTTTCCAAAAATTTACCTCTACGAAAAACTGGATTTTTCTGAGATTTTACACTAAATCCCAATTTTCACATTTTGAAGGAGTGGGAATTAATTTTTCTAGTATTTTTCTTTGAATCCAAATGGGGGGGGGTATTTCGTTATTTACATTATAACTTAAGTATAATAATTAAATGTGGAGAGGCATAATGGTTTACAATGTAAATGTCCAGTGCAGTGCAGTTGCACTGCTGCGGATTGATGTATCAGAAACACTGCTGCGGAGCGATGCTGCGGAAACACGGCTGTGAAGCGATGCTATGGAAACACTGCTGTGCAGTGATGTTACGGATCACTGCTGCTGATCTGGACTACTGATTCGAACTAACAAAGCTGCTGACTCCACAGCTGCTGACTACGAAGCTGTTGACTCCACAGCTGCTGACTACGAAGTTGCTGACTCCATAGCTGCTGACTACAAACTTCGACCCTACAGCTCGCCCAGGGTACTGTTCATCATCGTTTTTGGCCTATTTTTCGTATGGAATCAACCCAGCAACCCCCAGGCACTCACAAACACGCGTTTTACTAAACAGAGTACAAAATTACATACCCAAACTGATATAAATTAGTTCTTACCCACATATCTTATGCTAAACCATTAGATCTAATCCAAAAATTGGGTTTTCCCCAAAACCTAGGGTTCATACTCAATTTCATAAATCATGATAAATTTATGCATATTTAAAGACCGAATCGAGATAAGAGGTTCAAGGACACCTACCTGGAAAGATTATTTGCGATCCACGAACTCCAATCGCCCCAAATCACCAAGGGAAGCTCTTCACTTTCTCTCTCTCTCTCTCTCTCAAACACGCACGCACCAAGCAAATTAAAGGGATAAGGCAGTTTCTTAATTATTTATACTGCTGCCAATAATTGGCCCCCAGCAATAATTGGCCTCTTGAGGTCATGAACTCCAAATTAAGTCAAATTATTGTCAAAATGCTCGAAATGATGAGCACAACACTAAGCAGATATTATCACACTCAAATGACCACCCAAATGCAAAGTCAACCAATAAATCCCAAAAAGTAATCAATCGGGTCAAACGGGGCCCCGACTCGGAATCAGGCCCAGGTACAGTCAAAATTCTTACATTGACGACTACACTACCATCCAAATAGTTGCATTCCCATAGAATGGCTATCTCTCAAAACTACCCAAATACGAGTCTTTACTCTGGCCTAGGCTCCGAACCATCGACCTCCACACAGACTATTGAGTGTCCTCCAGATTTTATTCCAAAACTAACCAACCTTTACCCTGTTAGTACATCTAAACCGTTGGATGGTTTCATTTCAGGTGGCACCATAGTCTATTATTGTGGAACTGAGGCTGTTACTGCACTTCCCGAAGCAGTAGCACCCGTATCTAACGATAAAGGGAAGGTTGCTGCAGTTAAAGCCAAAACTATAGCACCCAGAAAGAAAGGAAAGGCTAAGGCTGGCGCATCTAGGGCCAATAGCGCGTCACCCAATCGCAAAGGATTAGGCCATAGGGAACAGAGTAGAAAATTTGTTAAACCTGAGAAACTTATATCCCCTGTTACCACTCCGCATCATAGTGTCTATTCCATCTATAGAGAAATAGGTCATTATCACTATGAATGCTAGAGCTTATCTGATAGTTGGCTTTGTAATCAAATTCATATTAATAAAGATCAATTTATCAAAAAGGGTTCTTCGAGCAAATCAAAATGTAAATCTCAAAGGAGTGTCTCTCCCAAGAAAACCCAAGTAAAAGAAGCAGCTGAACCTAACAAAATAAAGTCAACCTGGAAAGATAAAATTCCTAACAAAGTTAAATCCGGAACTGTTGACACCACTGCTGTTTCTCCTAACCGCCCGAAACAAGTTTGGGCACCAAAAGTGTAAACTGTTGTCTTACAGGAGCATCTTTGGATTACATTGCCAGATCACTTGAAGTTAAAGATCAATCAAAGCAAGTGGATCCTCGATAGTGGATGCTCCGGACATATGACGGGTGATCAGTCTCTGCTCGTTAATGTTGCTGACAAATGAGGCCCATCCGTATCATATGGGGACAACAACAAAGGTAAGACTGAGGGGTATGGCACTTTAACCAACGGCTATGTATCAATCACTAGAGTTACACTAGTCGAAGGTTTGAAGCATAATCTGCTGAGTGTCAGTAATTTATGTGACAAAGGATTTACTATCTCTTTTATGTCCAATACCTGCACAGTGAGGGAAAACCTATCTGGAGATGTTAAGTTATCCGGATTGAGAGATGGGGACATATATTCAGTGGTCTTAAGAAATAATTCTTCTGACCCTGTATGCTTCCTTACTAAAGCATCAGATGAAGAAAGTTGGCTATGGCACAAGCGTTGCACACATTTAAATTTTAAAACCTTGTCTAAATTAGCATCACTTGACTTAGTAAATGGTTTGCCCAAACACAAATTTTCCAGAGTCTCCATCTGTAGAGAATGCCAACTCAGCAAGCAGACCAAACACAGCTTTAAGAGCAAGTCAATTAATTCAATAACTGCTCCGCTGCAACTTCTTCACATGGACCTCTGTGGTCCCATTTCTATTGCTTCTCTTGCCGGTGCGAGATATACCCTAGTGGTTATCGATGACTTCACCAGGTATACATGGGTGATGTTTCTGAAGTCAAAGGATCAAACCTTTGAACATCTTGTAGATCTCTTCAACTAGATAAGCAACTCACATGGACTGAGCATTAAGTGCATCAGGAGTGATCATGGTACAGAGTTTGACTTTTCCGATATAAGATGATATTGTTCTGAATAGGGGATTCAGCACGACATCTCTACGCCCAGGACTCCACAACAAAATGGAGTTGCTGAGCATAAGAATCGCACCCTAGTCGAAGCCGGTAGATCCATGTTAGCAGGGGCAAAGCTTCCTCTCAGTCTATGAGCTGAAGCTATGTCAACTGCATGCTATGTTCATAACAAAACTCTTATCAATAAGGTTACCATGAAAACACCTTACGAGATATGGAGAGGAAGGAAGCCATCAACCTCCCATTTCAAAGCTTTTGGGTGTGCATGCTACGTGTTAAATAACAGCAAAGAGGCCCCGAGTAAATTTGAGCCAAAATCCGATGATGGGATCTTTGTCGAATATTCTTTACATAGCAAGGCTTATCGTATTTTCAATAGAAAGCGTCTAATTGTTGAAAAATCTATCCATGTCATTTTTGATGAATCTAACCTTGACTGGTCAAGTATAGGATCTTCAAATTCAATCTTGCAGGATCATACAAATATAATCGACTACTCTCAGTTCAGATATGTTCCTGCTATTATTATTGACCAATCAACAAGCATCAGTGAAGCAAGAAGAAATGCTACTGATGATGCTTTAGAAGACTCGGACTCAGGACTACCACCAATCTCCAGACAAACTATGTGGATGACATTATTTTCGGATCATCCAATCCGAAGCTTTGTGAAGAATTTGTAGAGTTGATGACTAGCAAATTTGAAATGAGCATGATGGGAGAACTAACGTATTTCCTTGGGATAGAAGTTAAACAAATGAAGGTTGGAATCTTCATCAACCAAGTGAAATACACACGAGACTTAATCAAGACGTTCGGAATGCAAAACTCATCTCCCATAAAAACTCCCATGCCCATTAGTGCTAAATTAGATCCTGATCTTGACGGCGAATTTATAAATGTGACTGAATACAGAGGGATGATTGGATCATTGTTGTATCTTACCGTAAGTCACCCAGATATAATGTTTGCAACTTGCATTTGTGCAAGATATCAGGCGAATCCCAAAGAGTCACACATGCTTCATGTGAAACGAATATTGCGATATTTAAAAGGGACAGTGAATCTAGGATTTTGGTACCCAAAGGAGTCCAACTTCTCCTTATCCGGTTATTCAAATGCTAATTTTGCCGGGTGTCGCATCGACAGGAAAAGCACTAGCGGTACTTGTCAGTTTCTTAGAAACAGATTGATTTCATGGTTCAGTAAGAAGCAGAATTCCGTATCAACCTCTACTGCTGAGGTGGAATATATAGCTGCTGGGAGTTGTTGCGCTCAGTTACTTTGGATGCGAAGTCAACTTACTGACTACGGTTTCAACATGACATCTATTCCTCTGTACTGCGATAACACTAGTCCCATTGCCATCAGCAACAATCCTATGATGCACCCAAAGACCAAGCACATTGAAGTCAGGTATCACTTTATCCGAGATCATGTTCTTAAAAAGCACATATCTCTCGAACATGTTGCTACGGATGATCAACTCGCAGACATACTCACCAAGCCCCTACCTGATGCAAGATTTTCTGAACTTCTCTTTAAATTAGGTATGCTTGATCTATCTGTATAGTTTCTACTTTATAATTCCAACAGTACTTCTTTCAGAACTTGCATTGCACTTATAATGCACATTTGACACCAACTGTTTCTCGTGCTGATTATTTGTACTTGTGTCATGCATTTTGTTTCTGATAATTTTCTCATACGTTCATAATGGGAGGATGCTTGCGTTTCCCGACTGAAGCCGTTAAAGCCAACATAATTAAAACATATATGAATAACCTCTTTAGGATTTCATGATTTTAATCTCCACTCATCACCACATGACGAATGCTATTTCATATTGATTGCTCTATTAACTTGTATGGTTGAAGAAATGAAATGGGTTAGCTCAGAATGCTTGGTGGTTGTACTCACAGTCACAGTCTAATTAGCTCCTGAAGTGTAGTTTCCTAATGGGTAGATAGTGTTGTTTCATGATCTAAATTCTTTAACAGGTAATGACCATCGAGAGGATCGCATGATCTACGGGGGAGAAAATGCTTATTTATTATCCAAGTAATACCCCCCGTATATGTCTCGTGACCTCATTCCTGGCTGTCTATCTGAGGGGGAGTCTATCACTGAGAGGATCGCATGATCTAAGGGGGAGCAACCTTTGTAATGATCCCTTAATATGTCTCGGATGCTCTTTCCTCTAAACTTTCACTTCCGGATCTAACTGGACATGCATTATTGAATCAGAATTGTGGCATGCAAGGATGTTTTTCTTTCTTCAACCGTGCATTTTAATCGGATAATCATCTACCTGCTTTTGACATGTGTTCATTTCTCCAGTTTCACTCATGAATCCTAATTTGGGAAAATCATATAATTTTAATTAATCTTAGCTACGTCGTTCAGCAGGAAGATTTCGCTATGTTGATCAATATGAACTTGTGTGATTATTATCTAACATATGCCTTGATTCAATAATAATGATCATTCTCTTGTATGTATGTGTCTATTACATTCTTTTTCACTGCATTAAATTCTGTTACTCATTAGTTCGGATTATGTTGCTCTTCAATTGACTATTTGTTCATATCCGTACTAATTCCTTCCTGTATAGCTTCCTGTTCTTTTAGTTTATTTTCGTGAAGCTACAGGTTCAGATTCTCTTTGCACCTTTATCGATATATCTTGTCTATAGTCTCAGATTTGAAGTGTTATGGTACTTCTCCTCTCTTCAACTTCACGACAACAAAGGAATCTACTTCTCTCTTACCGCACTCTGTTTCTCCGGACTCGGTCTACCTTTCATCCGGATGATCTTATCTCGGATATTGTATACTCCGGATAGTCGTCGGCTCATTCCTCCAGACTCTTGGAACTCTCAAATAGCGATAATCCTTGTCTTATTATATATCGCGTGCTTTTGAGGAGGAATAATGATGGTCCATTAAATGCATGTCTCGGGATGCACACACTTTCCAAAGAAGGTAAACAGCTGTTATCATTCGCTGGTCATACCGTCTCCACATCATCTTTATATCCGGAGGCACGCCGTTATCAAGACTAATGACATCAGCCTGTCAAGCGGTTCACTGTTCCACTCGCCTAGTCCCTAGACCCGCTGACATTCACAGACTTGGTCTTATATATCCTGGACATTCCTGTGCAGCGCGAGTTTTACATTTTCCAAATCCCTAAAACCCTCGTCGCTCCTTCAATGCCCAAGACCTCACCTCCTTCTCCTCTCAATCTCTCTCTCCAATAGCACCCAAAACTTCTCTTTCCGGCGTTAACCCCGGCCATCTGGTTGATTGGCGCGCTGTCTCCAATCTTCCGGCTTGGTTTCTGGAACTCCACCCACTCCTAGAAGCCTCTCACATCCTGAACCTGATCTCCAATCCTATCGATCTTCTTATTGAAGACATTTTTGAGTTCTACCAACGGATCCGCTGCACCACCAACTCCATTATCTCCTATGTCCGCGGTGAATCCATATTGATCACCCTTGCTGTCCTCCGCGCCGCTCTCAATCTACCTCCTGGTGATCCTCAACGCCCGGATGCTGAGACAATGGCTGCTTCCATGGGCTGCTCCTATAAAGGGAAGGAGTACAAAATGAAGTCTTTCCAAGGTCGCTACCGATGTATGGCGACCATATTGAGACGATGCCTCTTGGCTCGTACAACTACTCTGGACTCCATCCCGTATGACCTTCTGTTGGCTATGTACGGCATCTTTGAGTGTCTCCCGATGGACTGGGGGACATTCTTGTTCCGACTGCTGAAGAACGGTCCAAAGAACCATTCTTTCGGGCGGATACTCAGTGCTGTCTTCCGGCATCTACATCCGGACCATTTTGCCCGCTATGATGTTATCCCTTTCCCTCAAGCTTATTATCTTTGCCACTTTACGCCTGATGGGAACATAACGGCCCGCCGTCCCTCTATTGCTCTCCGCCTTCTTCCTGCCTCGGAACAACAAGGCAGCTCGGTTGGTGACCCCTCCGACAGTCGTGCCCCCGAAGTTAGCTCTGCTCACCGGTCCTCCCGGATTCGGTCTGTTGCTGCCCCTTCCATCTCTCGAGCCTCCCAGCACAGCGTCCGTGCTGACCCCTCTGAGGTTGTGGGACCTTCTCAGCCCAATTTAACAAAGGCTGTTTCCCCAGCTCCTTCTGCTGTGGATGTCCCCACTCCTTCCACTTCCGCTGTTGCTGCCGCGGTTGATACTGCCGTTGCCATTGCCGTCACCGATGTCCCGGAATCTCTTCCAGAAGCTCCTATGCCTCCCTTACCTCAACCCCAATACTACCTTGACCATCTCTCTGCCAACACCTTAACGGACCTATGGTTCCGTTTTAGCCTCGCCTGCACTGCCTCCATCCCCGACAATGAAATCAAGGTGTTTTATGCCAAACACACCTGCACCCCGGAGGATATGATCGTCTGGAATTTGGACCATGGCTTTCTTATGCCTGCTCACATTTCGGATGTTCCCTTCGCTGTCTCCTCCGGAAAGGCCCATGACGCACAGGTTCCCTCCCCTGCTGAGGCTCGGTCCGCCTCTCCTGCAGGTGTCATTCCTGATGTTGACTGATAACGTGCATTTATGCTATTATTCTTGTACATATTTTAGACAGTAAAGATCATGTTTTGAGCCTAATTTGTTCCATTAATGCATAGATAATTGCTCAACACCTAGGAAGAGACTGTTTGTATATATATATATATATGTGTGTGTGTGTGTGTGTGTGTGTGTGTTTTGGAGTTGTTTTGGCAGGTTTTTAGATATTTTATTCTCAAACAAATTGGCCAAATCAGTTTATGGACCAAAAAGGGAGCTTTTAGCAAAAGAGGGCAGCCTGGGGAGGCAAAATGGCATGTACATGTGATAATGGCCATTGTCACAAGCAGGCTGATATTCAAGCCCTACCTTTTATATGATGATATAAAGCTTGGGGCAAAATTTCAAGGCATTTGGAGCTGCCCGTGATATCACCATATCACGGGCATGGATATTTCTACACAGTTCAGTGTGCTTTGTCATTCTAATCATTTTTCCCTTCTGGAGTTTAGCCTAATTTTGCTTGGTTTGAGCTGTATTTGGATTTTAAGTTGAATTTTGGTTCACTAAACAAAACTGTGTAGTTTTGATTAAGAGGTGACAGTTGTGGGTTAGGTCAACTCCTTAGTCTGTCCAGCAGCCCTATATAAAGGAGGAAACACATCTTTTCTAGAGGATTGAACATCAGGGGATGCCTAGGGTTCTTCCTCCACCTTGGAGGAGAGGAGAGCAAGGCCGATGGCTGGAGAAGGGATTAGAAAGGCAGAACGTGTTCTGCAAGAGCTGGACTTGAAGAGATCAAGCACTGCTGCATACTCTGGAGATTAAGGCTGGAGACAGTGACCATCTATCTCTTCCCCCCTTGTGTTCATGGGTTTGTGGATTATTATTGAGATTATTTTGATTATTATGAGTGTGTAAGTCTCTTTTCTAGGGGAGCAATGTAGCCCCCTTATGCTTTTGTGATGATTTTATGAATTCTGGGTTTGGTATTTGATAATTTCATGTTTTTATGAATCTGTTCTTCAACTTTTAAGATCTGGGGTGTACACCTGGGTTTTCTTAGCCCTAGTCTAGGGTAGATATGAGATTCATGACATGCTTATGATTGGTGTGACCATTATCCTCTTGTATGTGTGATATATTGGATGTGTATGTTGCTGTTGTGATGACCATTCAAGCAGTCAGCACTTAGAAGGTCTGGCAATGACCATTTGCAGTTCCTTGGTTAATATATAGCATGCTGTCATCAAAACAACCCCAAAGAACCATAAAATCAGTAGCAACGGCATAGGGAGGTGAACTTGTGACCCGAGAACCTCAATCCCTTGGTATCAATTCTGAATTTCTGCTGTCTGAAAATTTAGAAAACAAAATACAAATTAGTTCTTAGTTTAAAAGTTAATTGATTTACCAAAACAATTTAGAAAGCATTAGTAAATCAGTGGTTTGATCAGACTTTTATCCAAGCAATCTCTGTGGGTTCGACCCCTTACTTGCTACTACACTGTGGAAAGCATCTAGGAATTAAAAATATTGTTTGGCATGGATTTAAACGACATTACCTAAGCTCTGTTAGAGGGAGTGTGAGGACCTTCCCTAAGGTATGAGTTATGTTTTATGCATTTGTTTTGCATATGTTGTTTGAGATGTGGTTTAGCTCATTGTTGTTGGATTTTGTCAGCCCTTTTGGCTTATTACGAGTTGCATGGCACATGTGTGATCGGTGATCATGTTTTATGTTTTGTTGTTGGGACATTGAGCTTGAATTTTGCTATGTCCTTTGGGCATGTGTTTTATTTTCGAGGACGAAAAGTCCTAAGGTGGGGAGGATGTAAAGACTCGTATCTGGGTAGTTTTGAAAGATAGCCATTCTATGGGAATATAAGTATCTGGATGGTAGTGTAGTCATCGATGTGAGCATTTTGACTGTACTTGGGCTCGATTTCGAGTCGGGGCCCCGTTTGACCCGATTATTGACTTTTGGGGGTTTATTGGTTGACTTTGCGTTTGGGCGGTCATTTGGGTGTAATAATATCGGTTTAGTGTTGTGCTCGTCATTTCGAGCGTTTTGACTGTAATTTGACTCAATTTGGAGTTCGGGACCTTGGAGGTCAATTATTGACTGGGTCAATGGTTAATTAGGTCAGTTGACTAGCAGAAATATAAATAACAGAAAAAAAAGAAGAAGCTTTCACTTTACGTTTCACGTTTGTGCGTTTGAGAGAGAGAGCTTGAGAGAGCTTGGAGGCCTTGGTGATTTGGGGCGATTTGGGTTCATGGAGCTCAAAGATTCACTTCAAGTAGGTGTCCTTGAACTTCTTATCCTTCTCTTGTTTTGGATTTGCACGAATTCATCATGATTTATGAAATTGAGCATGAACCCTAGAATTTGGGGAAAACCAATTTTGGGTTAGATCTAATGGTTTAGCATAAGATCTGTGGTTAAGAACTGTTTTATATCATTGTGAATATATGTTTCTGTGATTTTGGGGTTGATTAACTGTGTTTTTCATGAGGGTTGATAAGTCAACCATGGAAATCTGGGTTTAAATATAGATTTCTAGAAATCTGGAATTTTATGTATTTCTGTTGTTTCTGCGCGATTTAGAGGCATTCTGGACGCGTTGTGAGGTAGATATCGTAGTTTGTTGCGAAACAGGGGTGTTAGTGAGCGTCTGGGAGTTTCTGGGCGCGTTTCAGATGAAGAACAGGTGAAAACGACGATAAACAATACCTTGGGCGCGTTCCTGGTTCGAAATGACGGAGACCCGAAGTTCTAGGTCGAAGGGTCGTAGTTCGTAGTTCGTAGGGTCATAGGTTCGTAGTTCGTAGACCCGTAGTTCATAGCCTCATAGTTCGTAGTTCGTAGCCGAAGGGTCGAAGTTTGTTGCCTCGTAGGTCGAAGGTCGTAGCCTCGCTTCGAGTCTTCGAGGCGCGCTGCAGCTCCGCACTCCGCAGCTACGAGTCGCTGTTCCACAACTACGAGTCGCAGGTTCTAAGCTACGAGTCGCAGCTCCTGCAGTGTAACTGGACACTAGACAGCACTGGACTGGACCTATTTACATCGTAACCTATACCCATATACACATTTAAGTTACTATGTAAATAACGAAATACCCCCCATTTGGATTCAAAGAAAAATACTAGAAAAATTAATTCCCACTATTTCAAAATGTGAAAATTGGGTTTTAGTGTAAAATCACGGAAAACCCAAAAGTTCGTAGTGGTGAATTTTTGGAAAGTGGGGTTAGACATCTCAGAAAAATCCCCAAAAATCAAATTATCTTATTTATGATATAGGAACCCAATGCCGGGACTTTTGATTTCAAGAAAATAGCTGCTATGGGTACTTCCTTCATAAATCAAGGATTGAGGATTTACTTGTGAAGAATGGTTATAGTTCTAAAGGAAATGTTGAGAATGACATGCCATACTAATGTTAGTATGTTGGTGTGAGGTATTGGGGCATGGACTCCGTGACTTGTTTGGGTTCTCACCGTGATGCACCAATGGTGCTATGTGTTTGATGTGGCAGGCATATGCGCCGATGGCAGGCCTGTGTGGCGACTGTGTCCGGGCATATAGTGCTGTGGTAGGGCTGAGTGCCCTGAGCTGGGATCCTGTTGAGGATCGTGGACAAGTTGTCCTATGTGGGCAGGCTAGGTCCTGATGTTTGTTTGCAGGCTGAGTCCTGATGATTGTGCACACTACACAGTGCATGAGTACACAGAGCATGTAGCATAGACTTGTATGTCTGCATGATGTGGAGTGTTGGGGTCACCTACTGATCTTGTCGCTCACCCCTACTTGTTGTTTACCCTTTTCAGGTGTGACCCGAGACTAGTGGAGGACTTTCTTCCAGGAGGACGTCCACTACTCTGATGTATGATACAGTTATATTCTGTATTGTTTTATGTGATATCCCGGACATGGGTCCGTGCACAGTTGTATTTGCATACTGTATGATGTGATGTCTGTATGACTGTTTGACTCATTGTATGCATGATGATATATGAGAAAGTACAGGATTACCCTTGATGTATGAATGTACATGGTTGCATATTTGATACAGCACCCACGGTGTAGTCTCCATTGGTGCTAGTCACCAACCCCTTGACTTATCGGGTGCGGGCAAGGGGAAGTCATGTACCCAGTTCCGGGTTCCCTGGAATTCGGGGGCGTGACAGGGAGGTTAAAAATCTGTTTGTCAAAATGGCGCCGTTGCCAGGGATTCAACGGTTAATAGTCTGTTTAAAATCAACATTGATTGAATTTGTTGGAATATTGATTTTGGGTGTGTTTTTACTTCTGTAAATCTATTTTCCATATTGTTTGGAGCTACTTGTGTGTTTGTTGTTGTGTTTTACAGGAGCGCTCACAAGGTGATTGAGGAAATTCCTCAGTGATGTTCAACTTTATATTTGGTTTTGCAGTTTTTGTTTTGTAGGTTTTTTTTATTTGCAGCTTCTTATATATATCTTAAAAAAACAAAAGGGTTCAAGCACTCCAATGGACAGAAAGTTTGGAGATGAAGAGGAGCTAACCATGGAAGAATGTTTGGAAAGGATGATCCAATCCAACAAATATTTGTGGGAAATCCAAGGGAGAGATGAGGAGGATTCAATGATGGCAGACCAACATGTTTATGTTCCAAGCCATGCAGCAGATCAATTTTCATATAGTGCTTGGGATTGCACTGTTTATGATCCTCCCACAAGCAGTTATTCATACCAGGAGCCTCCTTATTATGGTGGGAGTATTAATGAAGATGGTAGAGAAGTCTGGCTAACTTACACCCAACCTGGGGGTGACTACTATCCACAAGAGCCACCACCATGAGGAGTTTAATGGTTTCTTCAATGGATATTCTGAGAACAAATGGGTTGGGCAATATCAAGATGAAGCTTACGCTGAAGCCCCACTCTATGGAAATTATTGTCCATTTCAACAACAAGAGTGGCAGCCCCAAGTTGAAGATAAAGAAACCATAAGAGAGGTAGAGGATTTGAATGAAAGGCTAGAAAGTATGGAGACTACCATAAAAAAATATGGAGCAATTATTGATGAGTATGGCTCAAAATGCAAATAAAGGAGTCTCATCTAACTCCTTTGCTGGTGACACAGAGATAAAAACTGAAGAGAATTGCAAAGCCATCACTCCAACTTCCATGAATCAATCTTTGACATCTGCCTCACAAGAATAGGAGTTTTCTGCTAATAATGATTCTGAAGATGAAGCTCACATTCTAGCTAGTCAAACCATTAATGCTGCTATAGAACAAGAAGTGGATAAAAGGGCAATGTTTCATTATGATGAGGTGGTCCCTCCACCACAATTTAATAGCCCATGTGATGTATCCACTTCAACTCTTCCCATGGTTGGAGCTTATGAGGACAATTTGAAGTTTTTTCCTATCCAAGAAGAAGAGGAAGACTTGAATTGTTCTGGGTTGTTATAAGAACATGAGAAACCAATAAATGACAACCCAATGATGCAGCAACAAATCTTGGATGATGATGATATAAGTCTCATATCTGAAGGCACATCAAACCAAGGTACTCTTTATGAAGACAAGCTACATGAGCCCACCACTACTATGTTTGATTTGGAATCATCTTCCCTTACATACGAGAAGGAGGTGCTTGAATTTGTGGAGTATATTGAATTTGTGTTACCTCCTCGATGGAATAAGAGGAAGGAGAACCATAAGTTTATAGAGGTGTCTCCCTATCAACACTTGAATCAAGAGTTCAAGTGGCTCCCACAGCAGTTCATTCATCCGATTGCTGTGGTCTACGAGACTGCTGAGGTTTACAATGCAAGGATGAAAGCCTTTTATACTTTGGTTGAACTTAGTATGACAAGGTCTAGCTACAGACCTTAACTAAAGCACTATCGGGAGGCATCCCAGGCTAGTTTTGTTTTGTTTTGTTTTTGTTTGTTGGAGTGTGTGCAGGGAATTTTGAGATGGTCTTCGCACCCACTCTTCTTCTACAGCCTTGCCACTTTGAGGTAAGTATCTTCCTACTCCTTATTCCATGCCATGAGGACATAGCATACTTTTAAGTGTGGTGTGGGGAGTAACTTGAGCCACTTGTTTATCCTTTATGTTGTGTGATTGCCTGTCTTGTTTTTGTTTAAGTGTTTGGTTTGTTTTTGTTTTTGTTGCATGTGGAAAGGCATGGATACTAGGTATGCAATTTTGGCTTAAATTTTAATTTTTATGCCACATTAGTATCATGTTGTGATAAGGGTGTTAAAGTAATTAAGGTGTGTTATGATTTGGTTTAATCATGTCTATAGCTCTTGAATGATATCACCATGTTTTTGGAGCTGGAGTTTAAATATTAAATGAGCATGACATGCTAGGACATCCTTGGTTTCCCTTAGAGTTTAAAAAAAACATCTTTTTAGCCTTCGAGTGCCATTATTGGGTTATGGGCTTGTAGTTTGTTGCTCCTCTTGCATTCAACATTAGTTATTTAATGGTGGGAGTCAAGTAAGCATGTGATTACTTATTAGTGCTCGGTGTTGGTGTGTGTAGCTAGTAATGCAGGGTCATTAAGTCACTTTGAGTTCATATGTATCCTAGTTTTGTTTTATAGTGTTGTAGATATAAAAGGCTGTGATGCACATTTGGAAAAAGCCATCACTTATTTGGCTAATGGGATGTGAGACACTCAATGCATTTTTGTCTCTCCCACCTTAACATATTGAAAAAGGGTATGCATAAAAATCCAGCCCTTCCTATGGGTTTGTAATTATTTTTATCTCATTGCAGCAAAGAAAAAGGCAAAAGAAAATAAGAAAAAAAAAAGGTTAGAGAGTGAATAATCCATCAAGGGAAAGCATTAAATGCAACCTTGTAAGGTTATTACTTAAAAGAAGTGTGGAAAAAGCCAAAAACAATATATTAAAAAATGATTTCTCAGAATAAAAGCCACAATGGCTTACTGTCTTGATGTGTGATTATTTGTCATCTTGGCTGAATATTTTTATTTTTGTGTTTGTCTTGAGTGTTGAGCTTAACTCTTAAGCTCAAGGTGTGTTTCTTAGAATAGTGTGTGAGTCTCAAAATAAAGTAGAATAGAATGTGTGTTTCCTTTGATGAGCACAATTTGGAACTCACATGCTTGCTTGGCAAGCACTTACACAATAGCTAGAGGAGAATGTAGGAGGAGCCTTTCAACCCATTGATTTTCTGTTAGGTACTGTATTTGGGTTTGTATGAAAATTTATAGTTGAGTGAGGCTGCTCTAACCTTGGTGAGGACTTTAAGGGAAACTAGATGCTGTTTTATCATGGAATGTTTATTAATATCTGAATTTCAGTGATGAGACTGCATGGTTGTTGGACTTCGGGTATGGACATGAATGAGCTAACTTATAATTCATTTTGGTTACTTGAATGCCCACTTCATCATGATAGAGTTGCATGCTTAGGAAACCATGACCCTCCTCGATTTTTATTTTTATTTTCATTCCAGTGTGACTGTGTTATTTTATTTTTGCATGCTTGTATGTTTTTGCTTGAGGACAAGCAATGGTTCAAGTGTGGTGTGTTTGATAATGTGCATTTATGCCATTATTCTTGTACATATTTTAGACAGTAAAGAGCACATTTTGAGCTAATTTGTTCCATTAATGCATAGATAATTGCTCAACACCTAGGAAGAGATTGTTTGCATATATATATATATATGTGTGTGTGTGTGTGTGTGTGTGTGTATGTGTTTTGAAGCTGTTTTGGCGGGTTTTTAGATATTTTATTCTCAAACAAATTAGCCAAATCAGTTTATGGACCAAAAAGGGAGCTTTTAGCAAAAAAAGGGCGGCCTGGGGAGGCAAAATGGCATGTGCACGTGATAATGGTTGTAGGACCCTATTTTGTCCGGGTTGGACATACTAAGCCCATTTGATATACCTTTTGGCCCATGCCATATACCTTATTGAACAGGTCCACAATGATCCCATACTTCCAAGGAATGGTCTACCCCAATCTGCACAAGATGGATACAATTGACACGGATGGGGGAGTTCAAGATTAATGACTTTTGCTACAAGTCCTTGAAGCGCCCCAAGACCAACACTAGGTGATGGAGGATGAAAATTGGAGACCAACGCACTTGACCGAGCTCAAATCGGACTTAAAATGAAGAAGTTATGGCCAAAACAACTTTCGTTGGAAAAAGTCAAACTTGCCAAAAGACGGTCAATGCCCCTGGTCAAACTGCCCGCATAAGTGATCATGTGAAACTCTTCAAAATGCCTATGTAGGCGAATACGGATCTCCCCGAACAATCCCTGGAAGGTTATCCATTTTTGCATTTTTGGTGGGGGTAAAAAGGTAATTAAAAGTTAAAAAAAAGGGGGTTGACCGTTGACCGTTGACCTGCCGACACTTCGACCCATTGACCCCGAAGCTCGAAGCCTCGAAGCCCCGAAGCTCAAAGCCCCGAAGACCCGAAGCTCGAAACCTCGAAGCCCCGAAGCTCGAAGCCCCGAAGTCCCGAAGCTCCAAGCCTCGAAGCTCGAAGCCTCGAAGCCCCGAAGCTCGAAGCCTCGAAGTCCCGAAGCCCCGAAGCCCCGAAGCCTCGAAGCCTCGAAGCCCCGTTGACCTGCTGAGTTCTGACCTTCGACCCTTCGACCCCCGTACGCCTTCCACCTTCGACCCTCGAAGCCCCGCTGCCGACACTCCGACCATTTGGCCCTTTGATCGTTGTTCCTCGAAGCCTCGCTGCCGACACTTCGACCCGCGGCACCCGTACGCCTTCCACCTCCGACCCTTCGACCTTCGAAGCCTCGCTGCCGACACTTCGACCTGCCGACACTTCGAACCTCCGACCCTTTTTTGCCTTCGCTGATTTTTTCTCGCTAGCTTTTCGCGCCGGCTTTTTCTCACGGGTTTCCTTTTTTCCTCTCGCTGGTCGTTCATGGGGCTTGTTTTATGCGCTGGCCATCTAACAAAACATTATTTTGAATACCTGTCGGTCACATGTGCTGCTAAACTACAAATTCAAAAAGGCAAATCACGAGTTCCCCTTTTCCCGCACACACCGACCACCCGACCGGACATCGATCCGCAAATTAATGGAGCTGGAAATAATAATGCACCCGACAGATTGCACAAGACCTGGATGAAAATGAAGAAATCAATAATGCAGCATTAAATGCTGCAATTAATGACAGTCCAGCCAAAAACTTTCGGCTGCCCTTTAAGATGCAGTCTGCAGTTCCATCAAAAAAAAAAAGGGGAGAGAGAGGTTGGGTTTTCGTTGAAGAGAGCCATCAAAAAAAAGAGGAAGAGGGAACCCTCCATCATTCCAGTGCAGAAAAAGAAAGAAAGAAAAAACAGAGAGCCCCCTTTATCGTTGAAACCCTGCTACCATTCACGTCTTTCCTTCATCCCAGTGCAGACAGAGAGAGAAAAGAAAAAATAGAGAGTTGAAAAAAACACAGAAAAGACCCCTCATCGTTGGAAAAAACCTGCTACCATTCCTCATTCCAGCACAAACAGAGAAAGAAAAAAAAAAAAAAAGAAAAACAGAGAGTTGAGGGAAAAAAGATACAGAAAAGGAAGAGGTTCGGCAGAGAGAGGGAAAAGAGTTCAGCCCCAAGTCTTTCCAGTTCCTTTTCCCTGACACCTCGTTACAGCTCTTTTACCAAAAAAATACAAAAAACAAACACAATTCTAGTTCCGCTCTTTTTTTCTCTTCCTACGTTTCCATCAAAACAAAAACAATCGTTTCTTCATTTCCTATTCCTTACACCTTATACCCCTTCCCCTCAATTCCAGCCACAAAAAAAATCTTAATCCCAAAAATACACATCATCCTCCTTTCCCACGTTTTACTCAGAACCCAGAGATTTTCTTTTCTCATCTTCTCTCATCTCCACACATCGTTGCAATCTCCCAACTAATTTTTGCCATCTGCGAGATTGGAGCTCGGTAACTGTCGGTGCAAACAAGGATCCCAAACAGAAGTCCGGTGGAAGCCCCAAAGGCGTATGTTTCTTGTATTATTTCTTTGTTTGTTTGTTTGCTATTTTTTCCCCCCTGAAGTTGTAGATATATGTTGGATATACTGTTTATGTTGTAATATGTAAAGAGCAAGAAAAAAAAAGAGAGAGAAAAGCTAGAAAAAAAAAGGAGGGCAAAACAAAAAAAAGAGATGAAAAAAAGAAAGGAAAAGAAAGAGTGGCTTTATTTTTGCTTATTTATGGATGTCATAATCACACACTCCACGTTTATTTTATGTGCTCATTACTTTCATATGTATTTGTAACAAGTGTGACTTTGAGTTTTCAAAACAAAAATAATTAAAAGTTTTCAAAAAAAAAAGAGAGAGAAAGGTTTCCAAAAACAAAAACAAAAAAACAAAAAACAAACAAAAAACGTTTTCATGTTTTAAAACCAAAACAAAATGTTTTACAAAACATAAAAACCAAAAAATGTATGTTTTCTAACCCAAAAAAAAAAAAAAAAAAATACACAAAAAAAAAAACCAAAAAAACCAAAAAAAAGGGGGAAAAATAAACAAATATTTTTTAGGATTTCAATTTCCAAGAGCAAAACCAAAAAACAAACCAATTCCTAGGATCTCATTATCCACTTCAAAAATCCAAAACCTTTAGGATTCCCTTTAGAAATTTAGGATAAATCCATTTTAACCATAACTTTAATAAATAACTTAGCCAAATAAACTTTTTAACTTAGCCCAGTCATGGCAGTATAAATAAAATAAAACCTCCTCCTCCTAAATTAGATACCGAAAGGGCGCTATAGGGGTGCTAATCCTTCCCTACACGTAACCAACTCCCGAACCCATCTCTGATAACGCAGACCATACACTTAAAACTACTCAAAGTAGAGGGTATCCAACTGTACCCCAAAAACAGTTGGTGGCGACTCTAAAATTTCTCACCATTGGTTTAGTTTGAGCTCACCCCAAAAGTGCCCGGACGAAAACCAGTGATGACAATGGCTCTCAGGTCAAAGTGGCTCTACTGCTCCGGAAGCCTCTGATGCTCCGGATGCCCCCTCTGCTGCAGCTGCTGCTGAAGTCCCTTCCACTCCTGCTGACTCCTCTGCCCAGCGCACGTCTGCACCGATTCCTGCCGGGGAGTCCTCCAAAGCTCTGGAGTTGGCGCTTGGACGTGCCTCATTTGGCACGGTTCACTCCGATGTTGTGCTGTCTGCTCAGCTGGACCGTCACGCCCAAGCCCAAACCGCCCAAATTTCCGCCATCGCCGCTAAGGTTGATGCCCTCGGTGCCCAACTCCTCTCCGCCTTAACCAGCTCGTGCTGAAAAACAGTTTGCATCCTCACTGCTTCCGGGAGTTACCATGCCCAAACGCAGTCGCTTCTCTCAGCCGAGCTCCTCTAGTGCAGGTCCTCCTTCTGTCACGCCCACGAATTCGAAGAAACTCGGAACTAAGAACGTGACTTCCCCATGCCCGCACCCGAAGGGTCAAGGGGTTGGTGACTAGCACCAATACGGACTACACAGTGGGTGTTGTCCAAGATATACCTGTATATTCATACAACAGGGGTATTCATGTACATTCCAACATGCTATGGAGCTAAGGAAAAATAATAATAATTTATTAATGATATAATCATGTTAAAAATCCAATACAACTTTCACGGACCCTCATTCGGATATTCAAATAATAAAACCAATTATGTTATATAAAATCCATAAACCAAGTTATACAAAAGTGAAATGAATAGCAATCAACTTCGGACCAGCCTCTAGTGAATGGGTCGATACCTGAAACATATCAACAAAATAGGGGTGAGCACAAGTGCCCAGTAGGTGATCTCCATCTCCTCACCATCCTATAACATGAAATCCTAAATGTACATGATTAGTGCTTGTGCCAGTGCAGTGTCCTATTCTATCATAATAAACTCACATTTAATCACAAATATAACATCACACCCATTACATTTCATCCATCAAAGGTTTGCACCGGCAATTCAACCATTCACAGGATCCCCGCTACCAACTCCAAGAATCCAGTCACTACTAGATAGCCATATGTGGGACCTGTGGTGTCCCTAATGACAACCAGCCACATATGGGGCCTGGGTTAACCAGCCACATAGGGGACCTGTGACCTCTTGCCAGCACTATGTGGGACCAACGGTTAACCCGACCAACTCCACCACCAAATCCACACATATAACCAACAAAAAATATATTCAATAATCAAAATTCAGTCTTATAGCACAACGGAATATTTAAATTGCTAAACCAATAATAACGTGTCACGAATAACAATTATATCACATAACAAATAACAACAAGCTCAAACAATATTTATTTTATTAAACAAACTATATCAAGCCAAACAATATTTGTATTAAACTAACAATATTAAGCTAATAATATTAAGCCACAATTAATATTCTTAATGTCAACTTAATAATATCAAGTCCAAACAAAATTTATATTGTTAAATTACAATATCATTATTTATTTATTTTTGACCTTACTACTGGTATGGTATCACTTAATATATTTTACTACTGAGACAAATTAAATTTTTATTTATATAGCTTGGTAATTTCAATGTAATGAATTGAAATATACATATATAATACCAAAAGATGCCTGCACGATTTTTATGCATGTATACAATACCAAAAACATATATATAATACCAAAACATATATATGATACCAAATTGAATCCTACTCGATTTTTATGCATATATTTGCTACAAAATGCCTTTATTTATTTATTTACTTATAAGAAAGTATTAGAAAAAGGTGGACAACATTGAGTCACATTGGGTCTCGTACAGGTTGGTAGGAGGGAAATCACGTGGGAAGAAGAGCAAACAAAGGCTAACAATAATAATGGGATAATGATGAGGGAGAAAGGCATTAAATAATAGGACGTATTGGAATACGCCATGCCTAGTTTTATTCTGCAGCCTTGAATTAATAATAATAATAATAAAACTGACATACGCAAATCTGTCCGGGGAAAGAAAAACAATGTTGGCCTTACTCCCAACCCGTCGCACAGCCACAACGAACACCTCCGAAGCCGACGCAACAAACCCACAAGCCAAGCAACGAGACTGTGGGAGCCGAGCAGCGACAAAGATTTCGGTACACACAATATATATATATTCAACACATAAAATTTCTAACGATCTACGTTCATGCAATAGAATAGTAAAGAATCAAGAATCACTTACCTCTTGCCTTCCGAAGGGATTAAGCTCGCAAAACAGTCTAGAATCGGCGAAAAATGACGAAGAACGCAAAGAATACTATGAACTCTCCTCCGACGGCTATGGTTTCTCAAAACAAAATTATAATGAATAATAAAACCCCAAAACCCTATTTTTAATTAAAATTCGTCATCCTTTTTAATAATTTCTAAAAAGCCCTCATAAATTTTATTTTTCACTTATTAACCCTCAATTTAACTCCTAAAAATTATTAAATAACCCCTTGAGGCTTCTGGACCTCTAACTAGGCCCAAATATAGTCAAAATGATCGTATTAATAGTCACATTCTCAAAATAACATTCTTAACATCAAATATAGATTATAAGTTATGCTAACATATATACGGATCCTTACACCTTCGACCTCTCCATCTGCAGCGGCTGACACCTTCCTCCCATCATACGCAGATCTTGATCCTCTTGATGAGGATGGAAGTGTTTTTAATGCTATGGCCAGGTATGCCGTGTCAAATGCTGAGCGAAGATGTCTATCCGAGTTGTACCCCTTCTCTCCTCAAGACATAAGGACTATTCATTCTGAGATAGGTCTACTCACCACAGAAGACATAGACAACTTCTCTCGGGCAGTTAAGATGGAGATGAGGCTGTTTTCGTCCCTATACAAGGACAAGCACATGTTTGATATCTTGCCTTGTTGGAATGAAGGGTATCTTCAAAATATAGCCGATATTCAGACCTTCATTACCGGAATTGATGAGGACAGCACTCCGTGGAAGACTCTTCAATCTGTCCTCATTCCATACCGGGTCATGACGCCACACTTCCTGCTGGTTATCTTTATGATTCCGTCCAAGCAGCTGATCCTAATTGATTCCCATCAAATTGTGGAGCATAATGTTAGAAGGAATCAATTTGAGCCACTGCGTATTCATCTGACGGAAGTCATAAAGCAATCGGGGCTTTATGAAGAAAGGGGCCTGACTCCGTTGGGTCCAACTGAAAAGTTGAAGGCGACGATCCGGGGCAAGAAGCTAGTGCCACAACAGCCCGATGGAGATAGTTACGGAGCCTTTGTATGTTTCTTCATCAAATCCATTGTCAAGGTGGATAAAAACTGGAACAGCATCCAAGCCTACACAATGGAGCAGACAATGGAGCTTAGAGAGAAGGCTGCAACGATGATCTTCAAGTATAGTAAGCCTTATGTACCTTAATGAAAATTTTGTATAAAGGCTGAATTGTACTTTGTACTGGTTAATGAAAATGGAGTGATTTCTTTTCTGTATGTTATCTCTTTGCATTGCTTACCAGATCAGATTACAGAGGGTTTGGGCATATCCATAATTGGGGGAGATTGTTGGATCAAGCCCAGAATTTAGATAATGCTGATAAAGTCCTATGTAATTTGATTTGAGACCTTTGTTGTTTTGTCTTAAGTCATTGCAAAAGATATGACCTTCATCCGGATCTACACTCGTGAGAGCAAAGCTAAGGACAGGATACATAATCCTGATCCAGGTGAGAATGAGTGTCGTCAAACACTTGGTATATAACCAAGTCTTTACTTCATACGGAATAAGAATCATTCGTGCAGACTAAGAACTTAAAAGCTACGGACTAAAAAATTCACACCTAATACTTCAAATGGACTAAGTCAAATAGATGCGGAGTAAGAATCTTAGTCTACAAAGTCACATGGAATAAGAGAGTCATCACGGAGTTGAAAAGTTAAGTCTTCCACTCAACCGGACTAAAGTAAAGAAGATATAGAGTAAGGAATCCGAGTCTTCCATACATACGGAATAAAGAAGCACTTCTACGGAATAAAGACTTGAGTCTTTATTTGCACGGAGTAAGAAAACTAGATGCGGAGTAAGGAATCCGAACCACTCACTCATGCGGAGTAAGGATGTGCTGATACGGAGTAAGTCATCCGTTCCTTTAACTCATGCGGAGTAAGGAAACTAGATACGGAGTAAGGAAGCGCTGATGCGGAGTAAGCACTCCGACCTTCTCTTTCATACGGAGTAAGGAAGCACTTACACGGAATAAGGATTCCAGTACCAAATTGATACGGAGTAAGCAATCAGTATTACGGAGTAAGGATCCGAGCTTAGTTTAGCACGGAGTAAGGAACCTTACACCGGATTCAAGAAGACGCTACTTCAACTTATCTCTTCGTATTCAAAGTCACCAGTTCGCTGCTTCCTGATGTAAGACAAACTTGTTGAAAACTTAAAGCACCTTATACGTGGATCATCTGGATATGTGGACACAACTTTAACTACACTAGGGAACTTACAAAGACTCTTATGCGTTGCAAACCCAAGATCTTGAAGACCATATCCGCAGCAATTGAGGCAGAGAGATTTCCGAGAGATAGTAAATGTGCACAATATCCGGAACAACAAGTTCCAAGGTTGTCTCTTGTGGATGTCACTATAAATAGCAACAATTATACATTTTATAAGTGTGCATAAGTGAACGTGAAATAGTTTTGTGTATGTACCAAAGCTCATTGAGATCATAGAGGCTAGCGTGTGTGTACTTGTAAACAGAGTGCTAAAGAGTTGTTAAGTAGGTCTAAAAGCTTTCAAGCTTTAGTCTACTTCCATTTTGTTGTACTTATCATACTAATAATAAAAAAATACTTCCATTATCTGGTTATCTTCCGCATTGATTCTATCTCTTAACCAGATAAGTGTTGTGCCAAAGAGTAAGAAAAGAGTTTCGATAAGAGCCTATTCACCCCCCTCTAGGCTCCAAGGGACCAACAATTTAAACCCGTCAGTGCTTACTCTGATGAGGGATTCCAGTTCATTCTTGACCCTTTCTAACTCAAAGTCAGAAAGTTCAACTTCATTCCGGAGCTTCTCCATTCCCTCCTCCACCGAGAAAATCATCCCTCGACTGCTTGAATGGTAGGTGTGAAATTTAACAGTCCAGAAGTGGTCAGTTTTTCCAAAACCTTGTCAGCAATACGGTCCACTTCCTCAGCAGTCAAGGAGTACGAGTGAGAGGTAGAAACTAATGGAATGGCTGATGGGATGTGGAAGGTTAGGTCCTCATTCCTCTGAGTGACCACTTGATGAATCGCCGGTTCGAGTGGAGTGGTCATCTCAGGTACCTCTACATGCTCAGAAGCATGTGGTACTTCCTCTGCATCAGAGTCACTTTCTGCTTCAACAGTAGGTGCCTCCTCCTCTTCCTCAGTATTCTTAGCCATCTCGCCATCATGGGGAGTTAATGTGTTAGGAGTTTCACCCATGATAGGAGATGGGGCAACCATTGAAATTGCTTCCATAGGGTCTCTTCTTACAAGACCCTGATCCACCAACCAGCTAATCAGATGGTCTCTGTCCACCATCTACTTCCCAAAGGCTATCCATGCCTTTTTCAATTCAGTGGGGGTCATATGAGCCTTGGCATACTCAATATAAAAGTCTTCTAGTTTAGACTCCCCAAGAGAACTTAACAAAATAGGTGTTGTACCCCTAACCTCTGGGGTTTCCTATACCAGTGACTGCCCTCCAGCTGCAGGCTCTCTTACCTCTGCAGTATCACTGGGCCTATCAACAGGCTGAGCTTCCTCTGGTGTAGGTTTAGTGGGGAGACAAGTTTTGACAATGTTCTCCACCACTTCAGCTATATGGACTGTTGTGGCAGACGCAGAGGATGCTCGAGAAGTCTGAGGACCAGGTGCTGCTCGACTTGGTCTAAGAGCTGGGGCTCTAACAGAACTTGTAGTGTCTTCAGCGAGACTTCTCATACTTGACCCGGGCCGTTTCATAGGCTTGATCTCCAGCCAGCCATCCTCGTATATGCTCTTGAAAATAAACTTGGCCGACAGTTGCGCCGTGGGTCGGTGATTGAATACCTCAGGGTGAAGGAACCTTAGGATTTTGGTAAGAACCAGTCCAAAGTGCCCCTTTTTGCTCTTGATCATGTTGTGTAGTTGAGTTCCCTAGTCTATTCTTCTTCCTTGCAGTACACTACACATGATCTTCATCTGCTCATGGCTTGCAGAGTCATGAGCAGTCTTCTTGCACATTAGGCACTGTCCAGTGACTATGAGAGTCGCCAGTGCCTGACCGGAGAACCCAATTTTCAGGGCTCCCCGACCTTGCTTTCCAAGGTTGGAATACTCCAGAAAAGACTTACATTCTTCTCTGGACAGACTGGGTAGAGATTCAAAGTTACCTTTAGGGAGTGGAAGTGCATTTCGGAGCGTTTCGGCAGAGACTTGAATCTCCACTCCTTGTACTGTTCCCACCAGGTCGTCTCCAGAGATCGCCAAAGTCTCGTGAAACTCCGAGACATCTTCCACGAGTATTTCATGCATCTCTGTACATACGGATACAATTCTAGATTCATCGAGATGATTTCTGAACACACCCAGCCAGCTGACCTTTGCGTCACCTATGGTTTCCCAGTCGACTATGAAGCCCGGGAAGATTTCTCCTAGTCCTTCTGCCATCGATGAGCTGGGTCCTGCCATAGAGGTTATAAAGAGAGAAAGAGACACTTGTAGAGAGAGATTGTAAGGTTCGAAGGTAGTCAGAGGAGAGAGAGAGAGAGGGTGAGAACGAGATTCGAAGAGAGAGAGAGAGAGAGGGAGCGCTTAGGGTTAGGGTTCGAGTGTGAAAACGAAGAACGTACCTCTGGGCTCCATCTCTATTAGTGACTTATATATGAGGTGAGAAGTGTATTGTAGAAGTCACACACTTTGTCGGTTCGTCTTCAGGGCCCGCGTCCTTTTCTCTGACCTGTCTCTTTATCTTCCGGATCCACCCGTTGGAGGATTCAAGCGATAGGTACACGTCACCCCTTATGTCGGTGTATTTTGAATTTTAAGTGCACAGTGACGTGCTGACGTGTCTTCGACGCTTGAGCAGTGAGGAAACTGAATCTATCTCGCTTCGACCCTTTAGAACTATAACTCTACGAAGCTGCATTTAGGCTGAGTCTACGACTCTCCGAGCTTCGAGGCTTCGAAGCAGCAGTCTTCGAGGTAGCAGTTCTTCGATGCTATTAGCTTTGTGATCAACTACGGGTTCAGCAATAAAGGTGGATTTCTTTGGACTTTTTCAACACTTATCAACACGAAAGTGACGCATATGATATTTCACAAAAAACCATACATGATAAATAGTGTTGTAAGCGGAGTTAAGATTACATGCTCAGAACTTGAATTCTTTTAACCGTAATATCTGGTTTACATGTACAACTACTATAGCACGATTATTTACATTCCCATAAAGCTTAGAAACTACTAAGTGCATCATCACATACTTCTTTATGCAAGACATTGATTATAATGTTAACATAGCATCCAGTAAACAATGGTTAGTCTAATGAAACAACCCAGTCATGAATTCAGTAGTCTCCTCACATATTTAGCAAAACACACTCAGCGGAGGCCTCACCCTCTCACTCTCGGATCAGCATGTGAGATTGATTCAAGAACTAGGAATACACTGTTTGGTATACTCATGGTCAACCGAATTTTACCTCAAACCCTGATCCAACAATGATTTTCAGTTCAGCATAGATGATGAGAGACAGGATTGTCCTATTGAGAATCAGACCGCACACTCTATCAATGTCTAACTTACAACACAGTACATGTATAGAGTTTGGAGGTTGATCATTCATATTGTCTATGTGAGCTGCCCCTTTTTCTTTGTAGAGCACACATTTTCAGTTTGAACTCCAATTATTACTCTGAAAAAGATACATCTAAAGGTAGTAGTGAGGGCTCCCCCTAAGATAGGCAATTGATTTTATAGTTTCTTTTTGCCTTTTTCACCTTGCCTTTTTCCATTGAAAGGTATCAGCTCTTTTTGAGTAATAGACTTTTTATGATTCTCAAGTTCTACAGTCTCAATCATCCTTAGAGCACTAAATCATTGAGGATCCTTTCCATGCAAGCTAACAGTACCATGAGATACTACAGTTCATGCTAGTTAATGAATGCAATGCTACACAAGTGATATTCACTCAGAATGAAAACAACAGATAATGGGAACATCATGTAATTGAAGTATGATGGAAATTGCACTCCCTTCACTCCAGACTTGAAGATTCATGACAGGTTGTACAAAGGACTTATACCAGGTTCAGAGGTAGTAAGTTTCATCCATGTGATTTCTCAATGTCCCGTAGTAGAAATGTATGAATCATACTTAGACATTGCTAATATTCATGGAGAGATAAACAATCGTTAACAGTGTCATACCTATGTTTATGCTCAAGTATAGAGGTTAAAATGAAACACAAAACATGCAATAAGCATTATGAAGTTAAGTCTAGCATGCCAAGTTTTGTCAGAAGTTCATTGAACCTAGTTTCGTGTAATGGTTTGGTGAATATGTCGGCAAGTTGGTCATCAGTGGATATATATTCAAGGGAAATGTCCTTCTTCAGCACATGGTCACGTATGAAGTGATGTCTGACCTCGATGTGCTTGGTTTTAGGATGCATGACAGGATTATTGGAAATTGCAATGGCACTTGTGTTGTCACAGTATAGTGGCATAACCTTTAGGTTAAATCCATAGTCTGAAAGTTGACTGGCCATCCAAAGCAACTGAGCATAGCAACTTCCTACAGCAATATATTCAGCTTTAGCTGTTGAAGTTGAAACTAAATTCTATTTCTTGCTGAACCAGGATACAAATTTGTTGCCAAGCAGTTGCCATGTTCCACTTGTGCTCTTCCTATCAATCCTGCACCCAACAAAGTCTGCATCTGAAAAGCCTCTCAGTTTGAATTCAAACTCCTTTAGGTACCAAAGTCCTAAATTTTCAGTTCCCTTGAGATACCGCATAATCCTTTTGACATGAGACATATGAGACTCCTTGAGATTTGCTTGGTATCTTGCACAGATGCATGTTGCGAACATTATATCAGGTCTGCTTGCTATGAGATACAACAAGGATCCAATCATGCTTTTGTATTCTATGATATTCACTTCTTTGCCTGCTTCATCCATATCCAATTTGGCGTTTGTAGGAATAGGTATTTTCATATGAGTCACATCAATCATCTTAAATTTCTTCAGAATCTCCTTAGTGTATTTAGTTTGACTAATAAAGATCCCATCCTTCAACTACTTGACCTCAAAGCCAATAAAGAATGAAAGTTCTCTCATCATACTCATTTCATACTCACTTTTCATCAAATGGGAGAATTCTTCACACTGCTTTTTGTCCCTTGATCCGAAGATGATGTCATTAACATAAATTTGAACAATCAAGGGTGATCCTTTTCCTTCCTTGAGAAATAGAGTGGGGTCAATTTTGCCTTTTATGAACTTGTTTTTGATCAGAAATTCTGACAATGTTTCATACCAAGCTCGGGAGCTTATTTTAGTCCATATAGAGCCTTCTTTAGTTTGTACACCTTGTATTCTTGGTTTGGCTCTAGAAATCCAGGAGGTTGTTCAAAATAGACTTCTTCTTGGAGGTCTCCGTTAAGGAATGCACTCTTGACATCCATTTGATAAACCTTGAAGTCCTTGAATGTTGCATATGCTAAAAACATGTGAATGGCCTCGAGTCTAGCAATTGGTGCAAAGGTTTCATCATAGTTGACCTAATGATTTTATGTGTGGTATAGGTATGCAGCAAGTGCACTGGCCAAGTAATAAGTAGAGTATTGAAACCCCGATTATCGATCCCACAGGGAAAGAACTATTGCTGAAAACTAGATGATCACTAAACTAACAGATTTGGTTCATGTATGAAAAAATGATTTAAGTTGTGCAAATAGCTTGAATTTTGAATAGCTAAAGCAAAGGTGAATAAATCAGATTGTTGGCAAGCAATTGGTATAGAGATTTTAGTAATTAAGGATCTAGGGTCACAATGGTTACCACCCAAAGGATTGTAATAATCTGGATTATGGCACTTATTCTTTATTTAAGCTCTAATTCATGTTTATGTTGATTATCTTCTATCTATCTTACATTTAGTCCATGCTAAGATAGATTTAAGGCTTTTATCCCATTTGGTCCATGTGAATAAAAGTGATCAAGGTAGATAAACAATCTAATAGTTGTAGACTTGGTCCATCATACGACATTAAATCTAATTCACTAGTGTTCCACCCTAGACAAGGGCTAAGATTACCTAATCATGCATAAATCAGGCATTTGCTTTCATCCAAGTGAATTAAACAAGAACTGAATTTCATTTCATTGAACAACCATAAACCAAACTAATTACAACATATTGGGGGCTATATTGCTCCCCTAGACTAACAAAACTACTCCATAATCATAATGAAAGCAATAGAAATTACAAGAAAGAACATGATTACAGTACCAGGACAATAAAGGAAGAACCCACGATGAACCAGGACTCCGGCGTCTGCTGCCCAAAATCACTCCTCTCCAACTCCAGTGCCGCCAAGGACAATCCGATCTTTTAGCAACGGCTATAGCTCTTCTTCAAAACTCAAATCAGATTGTCTAACTAAGGATGATCTTCAATGCCTCTCAAGCCCCCCTATTTATAGGATTTAGTGGGCCAAATTAGGGTTACAAAAGGTGTGCCCTAATTATAAATGTGGTCACAACCAAAATGAGTCATTTTGGTTAGTGACACTATTCGACGTTCTAGGCTCGATAAAACTCAAACTACACCAAATTTGACCCAAGTTCTTTAGATGAAAATGATTAAAACAACAAAACACATCATTTGGAGCTCAAAATTGCCTGCACGTGAGAAGGTCCTCTTCACGTGCAGCTCCAAATCAACCCAAATTTGCTCCAAAGCTTCAGTAGAACTTGTAGAAAGCATTCATGCATCAAACTCCTTGCACGTGAGAAACACCTTTTCGCGTGCACCTTCATTTTGCTCTTATTTTGCCTCTATCTTCTTCCTATAGCTTCCTCTTGAGTGTATGGAATGATCTAACCAAGGTGTGTGGGAAAAAGTTGCTCCAAAACCTACTAAAAACACTCAAAAAGTACAACTATACACTAAACAAGGTCTTCCTAGGGGTTAGAGCAAATATAAGCAAAATACCATACAAATAGGCTCAAAACATACTCTAGAACACCCTAAATATGGCATAGGATAACAGCATAAATGCGCATTATCAATAGTCAATTCCTTTTTCTTGTCTGTAACCTTTTGCCACTAGTTTGGCCTTGTTTTTTATCACAACACCATCAGTATCAAGTTTATTTCTAAAGATCCATTTCACGCCAATGACTTGTTGTGATCTAGGCCTATTGACTAACTCTCATACTTTCTGTCTCTTGAACTGATTGAGCTCTTCTTGCATAGCGTCAATCCAATAGTGATCCTAAATTGCATCATCAATTGCTTTTGGCTCCACTTGTGATAAAAAACACATGTATAGATTCTCATGAAGTATGGCAACCCTTGTTTTGACCCATGCAGCAGGATCTCCTATTATTAGTTCAGATGGGTGGTCCTTTAACCTTCTCCTTGCCTTTGGAAGGTCTTCTCTTTCTTTATGTTGAATGCCCAACTGCTCTATGTCAGGTTCTTGGGCTGGTGAAGGTGATAGAGACAGAACAGGTTGAATGTTAAGGTCATGATCTTCTGTTGATTTTTGATTTGATTCTGCAGCAACCGATTTAGCTCTTTGGTCTTCAGGTTTAGGTCCATCTTCCACTGGTTCAGTTGTTGTAGGATTATCTTTGTCTTGGTCTTCTACTATGACAGTATCCTGCACTTCATTTACATTTTGGTCTCCTTTCTGCATATCATGGTTAGTCTCATCAAAAGAAACATGAATAGATTCTTCAACAGTTTTAGTCCTTCTATTAAACACACGATAAGCCTTGCTAGTCAGGGAATATCCAACAAGATACCCATCATCTGACTTGGCATCAAACTTATTCAATTAGTCCTTGCCATTATTCAAAATATAGCAAGTACACCTGAAGATCCTTAGGTGACCAATGTTTGGTCTCCTTCCCTTCCATAACTCGTAGGGTGTTTTCATGGCTCGTTTGTTAATTAGAGTTCTGTTTTGTACATAACAAGCAGTGGCAACAGCTTCAACCCATAAGGATTTTGGGAACTGAGCTCCTATCAACATAGTTCTAGCTGCTTCAACTAAAGTCCTATTTTTTTCTTTCAGCGACTCCATTTTGTTGTGGAGTTCTAGGTGCTGAGAAATTATGCTAAATACCATGTTCAGTATAAAACTCTAGCATGTCAAACAATTCAAATTCCTTGCCATGATCACTTTTGATGCATTTAATAGAGAGACTCTTAACATTAGTTATCCAATTGAAGAGTTCAACAAGATTTTCAAATGTTTCAGTTTTGTTCCTGAGAAATATACCCCATGTATATCTGGTATAGTCATCTACTACTGCAAGGAAGTATCGTGCACCAGATAATGAAGACACATTTATTGGTCCACATAGGTCCATGTGTAGAAGTTCAAGTGGTTGTGTGATTGAGGTTTTATCCACACTCTTAAAAGAGTGTTTCACCTGCTTACCCAGCTGACAATCCCTACAAGGGTGTTCTTTCTCATAAACATGCTTAGGTAAACCCTCAACCAAATCAAGAGATGCCAATTTAGACATAGTCTTAAAGTTTAAATGACCAAATCTCTTGTGTCATAACCAACTAATGTTAGGAAAAGCTTTGGACAGAAACCAAATTGGTTCATTAGATTAAGCATTACCAAAGACCAATTTATAGACATTGCCTTGTCTGTGTCCATTCAGCTTTACCTCTTTGGAGACAGGATCAATAACAGTGCAAGTGTGTTTAGTGAACAACACTTCATAACCCTTGTAGGGAAGCGATGTCCAACCAGTTGACATTGGGCAAGTGGGAGGGCGTCGACGTAACGATGTCATCGCCTGCGGGAAGCAATGTCGACAAATGCAACGAGGACGTTGCGAGGATTGGGTGGAGGAGAATGTCACGACCCAAGTAGCGTGGTACTGGCGGGACGTTTCTTAGTGGCACGATTCAAGAATGTATTCGTGCTACATAAAGGAGAGGGGTTGGTTAACAGCGTAGATGGTGTACGACGAAGGTTCCAGGCAGTTCGTGGAGGAGAATGGATGGAACCCTTTCGGAGTTCAGACGTGCCGACCCGGTTGAATACGGGGAGCACACCACTAGTCGAGGACTTGATGTTGAAGAAGGGATTTGGCCATCCTTACACAAACTGGTCGGGAACTAGAGCCGTTCTCCTGATGAGCCTAGTGGCAGGGCAAAATCAGTCTACGTGCATTTCAACCCTGAAAGGTTAAACTTAGCGGACCATGGATAGAGAAGCTAAGTGCCGCAATAGGTTGAGAGGCGCAGGAAACCTAGCCCCCGTGTCACAAGGCTCAGACATACCCAGTGCAAACCAAGTGCCTTGCTGGATTTGTTCCGGTCGGTAGTGTGCAATATAATTGTGGTAAGGGGGTAACAATGGCTATTACTAGTCCACCCAAACGAGTAGCACCCAAGCATAGAGATCTAGGTACTGTTACATCTCAGGACAAGGATGCAGCAGTTGAAAAGATAGAATTGAAAGTTGAACCTCAAACTAATCTGTCTTCTACATCCCAATGCAAGGGTAAGGGTGTAGTAATTCAGGAGACAAACCCAAGTAGTTATTCTACTAAGTTTGAGACTGGCTCGTCCAGCAAGGCTGCATCCTCTCAGCTCAAGTTTGTCTCTAGTGGATCTAAGAAAGGTTTAGGATATGAGAGTAAACCTAAGAAGCCTCTTAGTACTCCAACCACACCATTGAGATAGCATGTCCAACCCAAACCAGTTCACTGTCCCATATGTACAGCAGTTGGACACATTTCCTAGTAGTTGGACACCTTTTCAAAACCATCCTAAAAAAACCACTAAGCCGAATAGGAAGGATTGATCTTTAAAACTTGTTGATGCTTTGTGGGCTTACAGGACAACTTTTAAAACTACTTTAAGGATGTCTCCTTATAGATTAGTTTATGGTAAAGCTTGTCATTTACCTGTTGAGATTCAACATCGCGCCCTTTGGGCCATAAAACATGTAAACCTATCATTAGATGCAGCTTCTGAATTGAGAAAATTGCAAGCGAATAAGTTAGATTAATCTCATCGGGATGCCTATGACAATGCTCAAATTGCTAAGGAGCGAATGAAAGTGTTACGTAAACCAATTCACGACACACGTTCTAATGGTATGGAAAAAAATGCCCCTAATCCGTAAAATCCATCACAAAAATTGAAGAAAAAAACCAAGGAGTATTTCAAAATAAGCCAGAGGAGCGTGGGGATAGCTAAAAGAACAACAATTATATCAAAATTATTCACAAATAGACATTCATTGGCCAGAGGAGCATGAGAATCGAATATTTCACAAGAATAAAAGACCTAGAATATTTCACATAGTTCAAAAATCTCATAGCGAAATTGTTGTGAAAAAAAAGGTAGAATCTCATATCTAGATTCATACTTGGGTATCATCAGACAGAGGAGCACGAGAGTGAGAACTACTTTCATTGGGAATTAGAAATTGGAGCCAAACACCTAGATTGGTGGCTCTCTCATGATCTGCTTCATCTCTCCATTCACAATTGCTCATTTATGTTCGGAGAAGAAGGATTTGGTTGACAATTTACGAGGATGTTGAGGTGATTATGAGAAATGATCGAGGCCATGGAAAGAAGGAGACGAGAGTAATAAGAAATGAAGGGAGCGCAGCGTGATAAGGGGGTGATAGAGGCTTAGAACAGTAGAAGGTATTTGTGGCGGTATAAATGAGGCAGATGGTCGTTATAGTTAATGCATTAAATTTTCAAAAATGCCATTGGTTTTTCGAATACAAGTGGAAAACAACAAATTAATATTTTCATTTTAAAAATATTAAACGGAATTCACTTTAAACAGTATTTGTTTCTCAAAACACAAATTGAAAAATGAATGCCAAACATGAATGTTGTTGGCAGAGTTCATCATATTTTATGTATTTAATTATAGAAAACGATACTCATAACATCAGCCAAACATGCTCTTAGCTAAGTTGCTACGAAATGAGTACTTAGAGCACTCACGTAAGCCTTTCAATAATTTTTTTTAAATTTATAATTTTAAAATACTTTTTGTTTCACTATACAAATATATATCATAGTAGATTTCTTAAATCACTATTTATATTATTAAAATAATATTTATAATATTTATTTTTATTTATTAATAAATAGAATAAATATTATAAAAAATATAATTTTTTTTATATATAATTTAATAATTATAAAAAGTAAATAAGTTAAATATAAAATGCCGTGAAAATGATTTGTTGATTTTTTCTTTTCCGTCAATTAACACAAATACTACTACGTTAATCTCCTCCGTTAGTCCAGTAGTGGCGCTTTCAGCCGAATCGTATCTCTCAGGACGTCGATAGAATCTTGCACCGCCTCTCTCAGCTGGAATGGGCGGCCGAGCGAAGTGACTAATAACTATTCCATTGTCTTCAATTTTATTGGTAATATTTGCAATTGACTAATTGACTAAAAGAATCTTCCGAAAAATCTCACTTCTCTCGTAAAGTGCAAAACTAGGGTTTAGGATTGCAATGGCGGGAGTGATGGCCCTGCGATCCAGAGACGATGCGGTGAGCCTCCTCGACTCCGTCAAGTTCGCCATTGAAGTCCCTTCTAAGCTCCACCACCTCTCCCGATTCAAACGCGACCTGTCCAGCTCCCAGTCCGATCTCCTCCTCCCCCAACTCCTCCAACTCTTGTCCGATCGCTCCAGTCCCGTTCGCAAGCTCGTCACACAGTAAGCTTCTTAGCCGACAATCACATCTAATCGCATCAATTGTGCGTCCATTTTTTGATGTTTGGTGATCTATATGTGCGACCATGCTTGAGTTTCATGCAGAATAATTGGAGAGATTGGTTCGAAGCACGTACACCTCCTGCCTGAAATTGTGCCTGCTTTGTTAGCTGTGTTGCAAGACGCCGCTCCCGCTGTTTCCAGGCAGGCAATCACATGCGCGCTCGATTTGTTTCGTTCCACTCTCGGAAGAGTTGCTGTCCAGGCATTTTTTTTCATGTTTCGATTCTCTCTCACATTGGTTGTTTTATTTTCAACGCCTAACTCCGTACTGCGTGATTTATGTTTTTCAATTATAATCTGATGCAAACAGCGAGTCCTGTTATTAGTTACTTGCATCTCCTAGATTACAATTTAGTATTGTCTGTTTTACGGCTAGGAACTGGTTCATTATTGGAATATTGTTTTGCCTTCCTGACCTTGAATCTGATGTTGTCGTAAAGCCTTTTGAGATATTGATCTGAAACTTGACCGTTCCAAACCCTAAGGAAATTGTCTATAAAATGTTAATGGTATTGCTGTTAACAATCAACTGAAATCGTATTATGGGTGTCAATCACTTTATGTTTCTGAAAGCTGCTGTTATGTTTTTTTATTTTTTATTTTTGCTGTTAAACTTCAACTAAACTTTTGATACACACATATATGTATATATATTGAAATAAATGTCTACAAAAAAATGGTTCACAAAATAAGCAGTGAAAGTTAGCTTTATTATAAAATATATTGCCAAACACTTTTATATAATTTACAACAGATATAACCTAGTTTATCCAATCCAAAACATTAACAAACAGGCTTTTAAACCCTCTCCTGTTTACAAAATAAATACATGAATACAAATAATTAAAAATTTTAAATGTAGAGTAGCCTATGATTTGGTTTTAAACAGTGAACTAGATTCAGGCTTCCCTTTTTAAATGCATCCCAAAACCATCAGAAAAAAGGAAATCAAACCTGCTATTAATGTTTTTTACATGGGTTGGTTGAGCAGAGTCCATAGACATTGGTGTTGCATTTGTAGGCTTGAATCGCTAAGTTTAGCTAATGTGGCTATGGTGACATGTGCAATGGCATAATTTATGCAACCTTGTTAGTGTTGCATTTGTAGGCTTGAATTACCAAGTGTAGCTCATGTGGTTATGGTGACATGTGCAATGATATATTTTATGCAACTCCCATTGTGTACCTTCGTTTTTGTGTTAATAATATTATACCATTTCATCCAAAAAATATTCTTATGTATGTTTCTATATGCATGTGTTTCCTTTGTGCATTTGCATGAAATGGGTGCATGAAAGTTACTTGTCTATTTCCATATGTCAGGGTTTAGTAGATGGTAAGCTGGAGGACTCACTTGAATCATCATGGTCGTGGATGCTAAAACTGAAGGAAAAAATATACTCAATAGCCTCTCAGGTGCGCCCTTATTTGTATGAAGTTATAAAATCATCAATCAATAACTCCTTCAATTAGGCGCTTAAACCATACTTACTCAATGAGATTTCCTATTTCCGTTTGTTTTCCTGTTTCTTACCGGTACAATTGTGATAAAGAGTCATTGCCCTTAAAAAGCTGTTACATCTTGACATTAATAGGCGAATTTACTTTCTCCTGGTCATATATATGTGATTTTATCTACTTGTTAGGATTGATCCTTAATCTCTATTCTTGACACTTAAAGATAGACATTTTATTAGAAAGTGGAACAAAGGTTGGGGAATGATTTTGGGGAGTGGACCATGTACCATCTTGTGTCCAATGCTACAAAGATCAATTAACGAGATTGAATCCCTGGATTACATTACTAAAGATAGTATATATACGTATTTGTAGCAATTGAAATTACGATCACAAAAATTTGTTGCAATTGAAATGCTGGCGTGTTTGAAAATAAGATTACTTGTTTTTTTGCTATAGGCTTTTGTATTATGTGCTTATTCTGATTCAATATGAAAATGTTTACAAGCCTGGAAATGATGGAATCCGGCTGCTTGCACTGAAGTTTGTTCAAGCAATCATTCTATTATATACGCCTGACCCAAATGGCTCTTCAGAGCCACCTTCGCAAGAGACTTTTGAGGGTAAAAAAGCTTGCACTCACATTACAGGTTCGAATTACAATATTAATGTATGTATCGCATGCTAATATTTGCACTTGCAGGTAAGTTGGTTGAATTTAACATCTCTTGGTTTCGTGGAGGTCACCCTTTGCTTGACATGGGAGATTTATCAATTGAAGCTAGTCAAAATTTGGATTCATTGCTTGATCATCTACGGTTGACAGAAGTGAAGTCTCTTAGTAATTATATGATCATTGTGCTTATCAATGGGTATGTAATTTTTTGCTGGTTATCGCACTTTTTTGTTGCATCCTCAAATCACGATTAGAGAGGTTTTTAAGTGCTCTACTTGCTTTGTATTATATTTAGCAGAAGCATTATAGTTTTCCCTGAGATTTCTTGCTGTTGTGTTATTTTCTTATTCTGTATGTCATTCTTGTTTTCTAATTAGTCTTTCAGCGATTGCAAATAAAAGGCCTGCGTTCTATGGACGAATTTTGCCTGTTTTACTTGGATTGAATCCTGCAAGCACTGTTATCAAAGGGGTGCATGTTTCTGCAGCACGCCATGCCTTGAAGAATGCATTCCTTTCTTGCTTGAAATGTACACACCCGGGTGCCCTTCCGGTAATAATTTTCCTTCTGAATATTTGTAGAGATCATGCTAGATATTTTTACAAAATTGTATAATGGTTATAATGCTTGTTTTTTTTTTCTTTCTATAGGAAACATCTAGTTATACTTGTGTCTGCCTTAGTGAGCAATCTGTGTTTTTTTCATTCATTATAAATTTATAATACCGGAAAGGCTGACAATTTCTTTGTCCTTGGGGAGTGGATACCTGCATGTCATTTACATTTCAGAAGAGATTGATTTTGCAAATTATTCCTTCGAAGGGTTATATCTGACATTAATGGAGTACATTTTCTTTTGATTTTATTCAGACTTTATGTGGTTCCTTCTTCACCCTTGTTATAAAGGACAAAAAAAAAACACATTTGGCTCCTCCTTACTTGAGAGAGAAGCTCTTCCTTCTCTCTACCCTTTTACTTCTTTCGGCAATGTTCCAGTGGCCTTCTGGCGGCTGCCTACGGCGACCGTCATGATGGCCCCTTCTTCTGGCAGCCCTTCCGCTAAGCATTCAGCCCACCATGCCTTTTTCGGCCATCCAGGCGTTTAGGCATATGCATCCACCAAAACGACGTCCTTCAAGTGGTTCTCTTCATCCCCTTCCTTCGGTGTGAAAGATGATTTTTCAACTGTTATTTTCTCGGAGGGGGATCTTGCTCAATCTGCCCATGATTTTACTTTCACGGTGATGTTGAAATTTTATTTCGGCCGTCCTTCACTACAAAATCTCCACCAATATTTTGATAACGAACATTTTTCCGACGATTTTGGGGTAGGCCTCCTTGACTCCAAAACTCTCATGGTTCGCTTTGATTCGGAGGAGGATTTATTCCACCTCTTTTCTAAGCCCTCTTGTTTCATCCTCTCCTTTTCTTATTGGATTTTTCATTGGGTGGTCGGAGTTGATCTCACAAATGGCGAATATTTGACCCCCATTTGGATAACCCTTCCCAATCTTCCATTACAAAATTTTCACCCCAATTTAATCCGGCCGATCGCTTCTTCTTTTGGTACCTTATTGGCCATGGACTATGTTTGCCTGTCCCAGTAAAGCCAGATTTTGTGTGGAATTGGATATCTGGTCACCTTCTCCTTCCTCCATTTGGATTGGTTTGTCCGAAGGTTTCTCCTAGGCCATTTCTTACCACAGGTTGCCGGCGATGGGTTCTGGATGACTCATTGTTTGCTATCGCGGTCGCGACAATCATTGCATCGCGGTTGCGGACGTCTTGGTCGTGGATGTTGCGTTGCATCTCAGGTGAGATGTAACTTTAATTATGAAATAATATTTAATTAATTTTTTAAAATCATAGAAAAATTAGAAAAAATTAAACAATCACATTTGAATCATTAAACAATGTAAATATATGATTTAGATAATATATGAGTTATTATAGTAAAAAAAGCACTAGCGCATTATTGAAGTATAAAAATAAATATATTATTATATTTTCATAATTTATAATAGAACACATGCAATTTTGATTGACATTTAACTTTTATAATATTTATTTAATAATAAAATAGGTAATTATTAATTGAGATGTATAATTATAAATAAAAATAACTCTTAATGTTAATTTAATAATATCTATTTACTTAAATTAACTAAATGCATTCAAAATTATAATTTGAAGTTAAATTTATAGTGCACTTATTTTATTTGACATCCTAAAATAAAAAATATTATAATTATTGATCATAATAATTTATATAAATATAATAATTAATATCATTTTTATACTAATAAATTTATATTAATAATATTTCTATATAAAAATAAGATATAAAATATAAATTAATAGACATAAAACATATTAAACTATTTTAATTATAATTTAAACTTTAATTTTTAGTTATCAATAAATATAATAATTCATGCTATTTTTATCCATTAATATACAATTAATTATTAATTATAAATTAATATACAAATTAATGCTAGCTTTATAAATAAGCTATACTAATTCATTTAATAAATTAAAAATAAAAATACTAAGTTATACTAAAAATAACTTGTAGTAATTATTAATTGAGATGCATAATTATAAATAAAGATAATTCTTAATATTAATTTAATAATATCTATTTAATTAAATTAACTAAATCCATTCAAAATTCTAATTTAAAGTTAAAATTTTAATTAACTAAATAATTTAAAAAATAAAATAACTAATAGTATACTAATGAATTATTAATTATTAGTTATTATAGTAATAATTAATATATAAAATTATACTTAATTTACATAAAAATGCGCATCTGTGCTCTCGTTCGTTCATGTTGAGTCGTCGTGGACATTGGGCAAAAGGAGGAAGAGATGTGTCGCTGGCAAAAGAGGCGTTTGGCTTCTTTGATCGTCTTGTTTGGCTTCAGATCGTCTGGCGTCGATCGTCTGGAGTTGCCGTTCATCGTGGCGTCATTGATCGTCCGGTGTGGCTCGTCTGGCGTCCGCTGGCGTTGCTTGTCTAGCATTCGATGGCGTTGCGTCGACGTGTCGGTAAGTTTTTGCCTCCCCATTGGACGAGAGCGTTGGTGACTTGCGAGTCGATGACGCGATATCGGCCGAGACACGTTTGAATATTGGCATCGCGTGACGTCTCAACCGATAACTTGGGCGAGATGAACCTATTCGCTGTATCTTCCCTAAATCCCGTATCGCCAGGTGCCGATACTTGGTTGAAATGGCTAAGATACGGACATCTCATCTGATATTGCCAACCATGGGCTGACTCGGCCGTGTATTGCCACAGGCCACTCTATTTGCGGGGCATGCTTCGGTCCCTTCCGAATCGGTGGCTCCCCCGGCCGGCGTTCCTTTGTTGTGGCGCCGTTGGTGCCCTGCTCAAGCACCCTCCGTGGATGGTGATGCAACCCCCGTTTGAAACCCTAATGCCTTGCCTCCTTCTACGCCCACTAGCCTGACTGGCTTGGCCCACACCCCTCCCTAACCTATAGCCTCCAGCCCCCCGCCCCTTAGCCATCCTGACCCGGCCCATTTCCACACCCAGTCCACCTCCCCTCCTCCTGCCCAGACCGCTGCTAGGCCTAGCTTGCCCCTCCAAGCCCATCTCACTCACCCTCCTTTTCCTTCACCCAAACCCAGTCCCTTCCTTCTTCTAATTCACCCGAGCCCTTCTCCATTCCTCCTAGCCCCCAGCCTGCCCTCATACACGAGCCCACCCCCCCTTGCAAGCCCACGCCCCCCTCTCAAGCCCTCCCATCTCCTCTCCCCCACCCAAGCCCATTGTACCTTTGCCCAACCCTCTTAGCCCACCCCAACCCCAACCCGAGTCCAAACCCAGTCCACCACCTTCCCTTACCATCTCTCCTTCTCTGCTTTCTAACCCTAACTCGCCACCCCACCCCTTGCCGGCTGTTCTCTCCATCTCCCCCCACCTCATCGCCGCCATTGCTGTCTACCTTGCTGGGTACCTCTTCTCAGCCGGCCTCCCGCCCTTCGGCTGCGCCGGTTTTGGCCTCTGACGACCTTACTGCATTGTGGGATGGGCTTTCCCCTGTGGAGTATCCTTTTTCGGCTACTGTTGCACCTTCTTGATCCGATTGTTGGGTTGAGGTGGTGGCCTCCCTTAGCCAGTGACCTAATCTCTCTTATTTGGGTGTGTCTTGCTGGTCACTTGTTGTGGGCAGCAGCTCCTTCTCATGGGGCAATGAGGCTGCCCACCACTGTTCCTCCTCCAGTGGTGTGGCGGTAATTGTTTTGACTCCTGTATCAGATCCTAAGCTTATTGGTTTCAACATGGAGGGTTCTCTTGCATCTAGGGTTGTAAATGAACCAAACGTTTATGAACAAGCTCGCATTCGGCTCATTAAAAGATCGTTTATGTTCCTTCGTTAAGGAATAGTATTGTTCGTGAATAGTTCGCGAACACTATTGTTATATTCGTGAACATGTTCGTGAACGTTCACGAACAAGTGTTCACGAATAGTTTGGAAATATCGTTCGTGTTCGTGAAAATTATTTATGAACATAAAATTAACAAATCAATTAATATGTATAAAAGTTATTTTATTAAATATAAATGTATTTTTATTAAATATAATTTAATAAGCATGTACTTTTATATTATTATTAAATAAAAAATATATGTTTTTTGATTTATTTGTTTATTATTACTATTATTATAATATTTTCGTGAACTATATATAGCAATTGTTTAAACATTTTAAACAAATATAATATAGCTTAACAGTTAATTAATTGTACTTTTTTGGATAAATTTACGGTATGGATTCTTTTTGCATATTTTTACGATTTTATAGTTGTGTTCATAAACGTTCGTGAACAAGTTTGTAAACACATGTCCGTGAACAAGTTTGTAAACACATGTTCATGAATTTTCATGAACCGTTCGGGAACAACAGAGTAACATTTGTGAATATCATAGTTTAAGGCTCGTGTTCGGTTCGGTTCGTTAATGAATAGTAACAAACATATTCGAACACCTTACTACTCAGCTCGGCTCGGTTCATTTACAGCCCTACCTACATCCATTTGGGATCGTGATGAAATGGACATTGCTGATTTCACTCCGGTAGAAGCGAAGTCAGAATCGGAGTTGGAGTTGGAGCCAGAGTAGTTACAACAATACAAAGCCATTGGAACAGCATTAGGAGTAAGTTAGGAGGGTTTTGAATTCGCTACCTCTGATTTGTTGCGGGATGTCAAAACTAGGCATCAAGCCCGAAAGGCTACTGTCATGCCTTATCGGCAGTTCGTGAGCATGGGATCTAAAGGTATGCGGGAGCTTAAAAGGCTTTTCTTCGATTAATTATGATGTGATTTCTCGTTTGATACGTCACTGTATTTCTCACTCAAATGTTCTTTTAATCTTTTAATTTCTCCTTTTGTATCTTTATAATAAAATTTTCATTGAACCAAATTTTTATAATTAAAATCAGTCCAATACTCATACTTCTAGCCAGGATCATTAGACCTCGCCTTATGCCTTGGATCTGATTTTGGATCATACAAAGATGCAACCTCGCCTTATGCCTTCAATCTGATTTTGGATCATACAAAAATGCAACAGTGCTATTATTCTTACTATTGTCAACAACATTTTCATTGATAATCATTCTTTGGATCAGAGGATCAGAAAAACAACAATATTGATGGACAACATGCTTGATAGTCGGTGTCACAAATACTTAAATTAAATTGTATAAATTTAAATCATTTAATATTTTAAATGTTAATTAAAGATGTTAAATGGCTGGGTCGGACTTGGTTTGCTTCTAAATGGGTGGAGCTGCATTTGTCTTCGATTGCTGCAAGAGAGAGAGAGAGCAGCGACCAGCGAGGCTGTGGGAACGATATCAACTGCGATGGAGAAGGCAACGATTGGTGTAGTTCCTTGTTGCTTAGGCGGCGCTTTAAAAACTATACAAGACACACTTAAAGCACAAAGGCTGCCTTGTCTAGGTGCAAGGCACAAAAAGGCACGAGCTTACGAAAAGCGAGAGTTACTTTTTTATAAAAAAAATTCTAAAACATACTAATAAAATAAATAAATCAATTTAAACATAAATAAGTGAATAATCTCAATTATAGCAAATCACTCAAATGTTAAATTATTACAATTCAAAAGTTTAAAGTCACAAAATTCAAAATGATAAATTTAAACATTATCGTACTCATCATTATAACCATCACTACGCTTGTAACCCTCAACATTATGTTTCTCTGTTTCTTTAGAATTTGCCTTGTTTTCCTCATACACTAAATTTGGTGTTGAGGTAGAATATTTTGAGTTCCTAGAGGTAGAAGGATTTGCTCTTGGGGTATTTCTTTTGTTTGATGATGATCTTGTATAAAACTTACTTTGGGCGACTTTTGCAACTCTAGCAACATCACCCTATGTCAAGGAATCATTTTCAAAAACTTGATTATCATTATCCTCATAAGACTCCATCCATTTGCCCAACCAACTACTCCTTAGGGTCATTTATTTCTATCAATGATATGGGGTCTATGACATCATGCATATTGTATCTCTGCTTCAAAGCTCGATCATACTTGATAAATTGCAACTCATTTAAGCACTTTTGTAATAGCTATTTTTTCTTGTTGTGCTATTTATAATATTTATAAATTAAAACTAATTAGAATGTAGTGATTCATTGTTTCTTGAAATAAATTTTTAGACACAATAGAACATTTACTTGCATGTTCAAAAACACTCAAATTTCTTTCATAACTAGATGCACTGCAAGTAAGGCTTAGAACTTTGATGGCAATTTTTTGCAAATTTGAAGTTGAAAATCGAAATGAAGACCAAAATTCACTGTTTATATTTATTATAACTATAATTAGTAACCTTTAATAAACAATAAAAGAAAAGGTTATTAGATAAAACTTTAGTGACTTTGAGTACCTTAGGTGTTCATTGTCTAATAGCCATATTATGCCCAGAGACCCTTAATATTCTTATATAATGTTAACTCTTCAGTAATCTTATCTTGTATCTCAATGGAAGGAATCAGTCTCTCGATGCAATTGTATAGGCCTAATATTACCTATGCATCTTGCTCAATAAATAAATTTCCATAAAAGAATTGTTAGTTCAAAAAATGTAAAGGTCGATGAAGGTAACGATTGCACCTATTATCAATGATAGCAAATACATCTATAACCTTATTATCTTCCTCTTTCAATCCTTTACCGATTGCTTCTTTAGCTCTATCCATGACTTCATAAATATATTTCATCAGAGGCTTTTTCTCTTCATCAACCAATCGAAGTACACAAACAAGTGGAGTTGTCAACTTAAGGGAGAAGACGATGGTTTTCCGAAAAGAAAGCATCAAAATAATTCGAGCAACCATTTTACACTTTTGTTCCTTTGCCCATTTGAAATTTGTCCAGTCCTCTGTAAACATCTTTTTTAAGTTATCTTTTTGGTGATGAATACTTGCTAGCATTAGAAAGGCCAGCATCATAATGTTTAAGAAGCCTAGATAACCATAAATGTAGGCATTCACTTTCATTGCTTTTTTCAATGTTCTATTGATGTTAAGCATCTTTTGGTGTCTTCTAACTTTAAATCTATGCAATGGGCAACACATGGTGACCAATATAAATGTTGGCGCTTTGCTTCTAGCAATCTTCCCTTTACATGTTACAAACCTATTCATTAGAATTAATGATGAAAGTAAAAATATAGTAAAACTAATTTTAAATTAAATGGTTTCCTATCATCATATAATTTGAAGCACTATTTGTTATGACTTAAACAATATTAGCTTCTTAATTTGCTCCACAAAAGAAACAAGCAATTCAAACACTCTTTTCCTTGTCTTACTATCACTATACTTAGAAGCATCAATGGACTCAGTAAATATGGTTCCTTAGGGACAGTTTACCAAAAAGTTTATCAAAGTCATTTCACGCTTGTCTTTCCAACCATCAAATATGATCGACTATTCATTCTTTGCCCATTCATCTCTATGGCATTTCAACATATTCTATGTATTGTCTAACTCTTTCTTTTAGAGAGTTGGAGAGTGGACTTAACAACAACCCTAAACTATCATAATTGACAACATTAAATGCTATCCCTGTATCATACATCTACCTTGTAATGTGAAGGCATGCCTTATTTCTTTTTCTTCTAATGCTCATTGATTGTTGTTTGTTTGCCTTCTTTCTTCCATTGATTTTTGGAGTAATGAATGAATCTATCCGTACATTTTGCCTTGTTTTTTTTTTTTTTTTATAATTTGGATAGGACTGATTTGCTACTTCCTCCTTATAACAGTTTTAGCCCATCAATCCATCTCTTGCATTTTCTCTTCTTCTTCTTCTTCTTCTTCTTATTTATCCTCACCAAAGTTAGCATCGTTAAAGTCGGGCAACATATTTATTTGGTCTTTTTCTAGCTTCTTGTTGGCTATGTAATGTTTTTTTTTTTTTTTCACATGATCTTGATGAGACATGCTTTTGCATTTCTTTGCCCACTAGTTATAGGTTGCTTGGCTCAATAAATACTTTCCTTTGTCACTTTAGAACAAAAATTGGAAGTGAATGCATTTTTCTTGCTATGGACTTGTGTTGCATAGCGTCAACCCGGGTCCCTTCTCTAACCTTCAAATATCTAATAGCCTTAAAAAAGTTGAAGAGATATCTTAGATTCTGAGATAATAATATATGTATTAAATCAGCAAATAAAAACTTCCAAGTTACTACCCTCGGGAAGATAGAAAAAGCCATAACAGACAGAAAAAAAGAATGAAAAGACAGCAAACCAAAAAGAAAAGTCGGGTACAAACTTGCAGCTTGTAGCACTAGAGATACGAATGAGGCAGAGAAGTGAATGCTAACGAGGCAGAGAGCCAGAGAAAGAATACGAACGGGAATGATTCAAAGATAGAAGATGACAAACTTGCAGCTTGTAGTGCTAAAGAAAGAAAAGAAAAAAAAGACATGAACGAGGTAAAGGAGATAAGAGAGAAGAGAGAAGATGATGAACCTGGAGGCTTCACGTTTGCGTTCACTGTTTCCGAGACTAGGATTTGTCACTGGAGGCTTCACATTTGTGATCGTCAACTCCTGTTTTTTTTCTTCTTTTGTTTTATGTTTACAGCCGAACATGTCTCGTTTCCTCAAGGTGCCCCTCCTTGGTGCCTTGAGCTTGGGGAAGAAGCACCAAAATACGTGCTTAAGCTGTGCCTTGCAGAAGATGCCTCGCCTGTGAGTAAACTGGGTGCAGACCCTATGCCATCCTAAGTCTTGAGCTTAGGCGTGCTTAAGGTACCTCAGGTGACCTCAGGCCTTCCGGCCAAAAAAGAAAAGAGGCAAGAGCCCTTCTAGCCAAAGATATAAAAGAAAAAAGAGGAATAGAAGAAGGAAGAAAAAAAGGAAAAAGGAAAAAATCAATGAGAGAACCTGGTTCCAATCTTAGGTCTCGGCAATGTCCTCAGCAGCCCCAACCTCTCTCTCTGGTAGTAAGCTTCTCTCCAGCCTTCTTCTTCTTTTTATGCTGCCGTAGGTATATTCTTTTTTTGTGTTGAATATCTAAGACGTCTTGTTCTTTTTAGGCTATTAAATATTTATAATCGATGCATTTTAAAGATTCAAGAAGTATAATGATGATAATGTTTAGATTCATTCTTTGTATTGGAATTGGGTTTAAAAGTTTATCCTTTTGAACTTTTATGTTTTAAACTTTTGAGTTGGTTGCTATAATTGAGAGTATTCACTTATTTTAAATTAATTTTTTTATTTTATTAGCAGCTAATTAATTATTTTAGAATTATTTTTTATAACAATATGCTCCTCGCTTTCTTAGGCTTGATATTAGAACTGTTTTTTAAAATTAGATATCCTGGCTTGATATTAGAACTGTTGAATTGGTACTGGAGTTTTCTGTTCAAAATAACGTGAAAAATAGAGTTTCTGGAATAAGAATGTTTTGTTTTTTCTTGCATGAAGAATGTCTACATATGAGGCTTTTGATTTGTACAGTGGCGGGATCGATTAGCTGGTGCTCTAGGACAAATGGAGGGTGGACACTTGGAAGGAGAAACATTTCCTGCAGAGTCTAAGTTAAATGGACAGACAAAGGAAGAAATAAATGATTTACCGATTAAAGAGGTATGGGCCATATAATTTTCCCATTTTCAGGCACCTAGGCTGATATTATTTTATTATAATTTTTTTAATGATTGAATTCTACAGGGGGAGAAGCCATCAGTTAAATCGTTAGATGTTGTGCATGGTAATGCAAACGGGAAAAGATTAGGAGGGCAGGATATTTTTCAGTCGACAGTTGATATTGGTTCTGGAAAGCGAGTCAAAACAACACCAATTGTTTCAGAGGGATTATCTAAAGAGTTAAACAAAGACATCAATGTTCAGGATGATGCTTCATCAACTGGAAGAAATACTTCCCAAGGTGACGGAGTCAATGGACCTGTGCAGCAACTTGTTGCTATGTTTGGTGCACTAGTTGCTCAGGGTGACAAAGCTGCTAGTTCTTTGGAAATCCTTATTTCAAGTATATCTTCTGACTTGCTAGCTGAGGTAGTAATTGCTAATATGCGAAACCATCCTCATGATTTCTCAAGTTCTGAAAGGATAATGGGCAATGATGGTCTGGGCAAGATTCCGTCTTCAATTTCTGCAGATATTCTTTCGCTTTCAATTATTTTCCCTCAGATGGTTTCACAGTTAGATGATCAACCAATGGAATCAATTGAAGTCTCAGTAAGATTCTTTTTCTGCATTGAAACTATAGTCTACAAGTTTTTGTGTTCTTCTCATTCAATTTTATGTATAGATTCTATAAGGGTGGTGAGTATTAGATTTCTGCAATGTGTTTGATGAGATAAAATAAGAAAGAACAAAAAAAGATTCAACTATTCGGGTGGTGAGTGTTAGGTCTCTGCAATGTGTTGAATGAGATAATAAGAAAGGACAATATATTTTTTTGAAGCAAGAAGTTTTTTTGTGTTTCTTAAAAACATGCACGTCAATTTCCTGCAAGAAATCCAACCTTAAGGCCTTTTCTTTTTGGATATTTTGAGAGAATTGTAGTGTTATCTATCATTGTATTTGCTTTATGAAATCAGTAGACAGCTTTTGATTTATAATTTGTTTGAGGATCATGACCCAACAAATGGTAAGTGTTAGAAAGGTTAACCTGATGGGTTGACTACGCAATAGATCAGGGAAAAAGAAACAAAATTTTTTAATAATGTCATATTTCCATTTGGATGCACTGCAAATTGCATTTTTAATTAAGTTTTAACTTTTATCTTTTGGTCTTGATATATTAAAGCGAATTACATATGGAATAATGATAAGTATATGAGAGAGATCACTCATAGATATGGCTGTACTGCAATTCAGTTTTAACTTTTACATGTTCGTCCTGACTTTTAAATCACATTACTTGCGGAATAATGGTAAGCGTATTGGTTAAGATCAGTCATAACAGCATATGTTGGGCTTGTAAGAACATCGATGACATATGGGCTTTATGACCATCTGTGTTCTGGCACATCTCCATTAGATATTTATACCAGTAGAGTTGCTAGTCCGTTGAGTGGAAGAACTTGATTAATTATTTTAAAGCTCCTTTTGGCATAGGGAGGATTATTGACATTCTCTTTTGCATTTCAGACTAATCCTAATCATATATATATATATATATTCCTTTTAATACAATTTGGTTGAATTTTATTTGATATTTTTCTGTCACCTGTGTAGTTGTTCATATGTGATTGAATTACAGAAATCTAAAAGGGAAGAGGAATGCTTTGCATTAACTTCAGCCAACAGTGTTGAGGTTTGTGGTGCGAAGAATGTTGATACCGAAGCAGCTGTTGTTAATAGTGTACCAGTCATATCTACTTCTGTTCTTGCCTCTGGAATGGAAAATGACTATTCAATCATTCCACATGAAATCCAAGATGTGGGGAATCTAGACAGTGGGATACCTGGTTTGGATGCAATTGATCATAGTGAGGGGTTTCCAAACACCCTGGTTGCTTCTTCATTGGCATCTACTGACTTAGAAGATGGCAGTCAAGCCCAAGCCTCTGGTGTAAATAGGTCACCACATGATCAACTTCCATCTGTGTCGACTGATAGGTCTGAGGAGTTTAGCCCAAAAGCGTCTGTTACAGATGCAAACAGTACCATCTCCTCGTCTGCAACTTCTGTTGGGATGAGCTACCAAATTCTACTCCCTAAGATGTCAGCGCCTGTAATTGATCTTGCTGATGAACGGAAGGTTCATTTACAAAATTTGGCTTTTTCACGCATCATTGAGGCTTATAAGCAAATATCTCTTGGTGGGTGCTCACGTGTTCATTTTTGTTTGCTTGCTTCCCTTGGCGTTCAGGTAGCAATCTCTGGCTTGCTAATTATATTAATCAGAATTCATAGTCAATGTTCTGTTGTGTTGTGGTTGATATTGCAATCCTTGCTTTATCATGCAGTTTATTGATGCTACATTACATTAGCTGCTTTTAGTTCCATTCTTGTTTTTTTTGGACGTTGATATCATCCTTTATATGATTTGGACATTCATATACTTGTGCACTTTGTCATTCTTATTTGTTCATTTTCAGATAAATCGTGTAATTACTATTTAGTTTTGTCTAAATGATAACATTTTTTTGCTCTTGATCAGATTATTATAATTCATGACTGCATTTTGACTTATGCCTATTGTAAGCTATAATTATTTTGTATTAGAATATCGTAGCAATCAATAGGAGACATAATCTATTAATATTTCATACTTTATTTAGAAGAGATTAAACCATTTTTTGTCTTTAGGAGGGACAATAGTAGTCAAATTGCCAAAGCGTTCTAGCGGAACTCAGACACTACAGTGCCAATAAAGCAACCGAAGTGTAATATAATTAAAAATTATTATAAAATTCAAAATATAGATAACAAGTAGAACATAGCAACATATTATTATGCATGATAAAGTAAAGTTTTAAATAAAACATTATAGATATAAAATTTAGAGTAGGACTCTTAGTCTATTATTAAGGTAACACAATTACATGATGCATAGATAAATCATAATCCTCGAGGAATTTGGTTGTGCTTGGGTTTTTCCCACCATGTGATGTACTATTTGGTCTTTCACTGAAGTTGTCATGGACATTAATATCATCATCAATAGCATGGACATCGATATCATCATCATCAACATGGCAACGGTGATCAAAAGGGTCGTTCGTTCTGGGTTTTGCCCCCATTATTGTCATTGCCGTTTGTAATAACAACGGTGATCTCCAGCGTTGTTCGTTTTGGGTGCCTACAATTTGTCTCCCACAGCAGTAGCGCCAAGGTCTCTGAGGCAGCCTGATGTCACCTTTGCCAGCCATTCTGGTTGTCTATCATGCAGCATCACCTGAGTCCGATTGAGTGGGGTTATGGTTCGAGTTCAACTTGTGTTTGGTCAAGTGGGGACTAGGGCTCGATGGTCTACAATTGTAATGACTTTTTATGGTTTTGTTTAAAAGAAAAACCAGGCAATGTGATCGCTTTGCCTAAAAGCGTTTGAAGCATCGCTTCATATGCTTAAGTGTCGCCTTTCTCGCCAAAGCACCTGCTTTGTCATCGAACCAAAGCATGTTGTTGCTGTTGCCCCCAAACAACCCTTTGACTACTATGATAGGGACAATACGTACAAGACAAATGGTTTGCATGAACAAAGTAATTTAGTGGGCTCTCTTAATGTCTCTCCCGCAATTTGCTTCTTCTCAATTGTTACTATCTCTAACAATAGAGTATTCACAATGAGTTCTATAAAGTTTAGCTAAAATCTTAATTTTCATAAAATTTAGCTGCTCAAATTTTACAATAGTAAATAATGGGTTCAATAATTTATTAGCTACTCTAATAAAATATTAATTTTTAATGCAATGCCCAAGAAGACAATCATATATGGAACTAGATAATCGTTTGTTACTTCCAAAACTACACGCCGGCGAAGCTTGGCTTTTGTTTGACAAAATGTCTGACCGAAACATTGTGTCTTGGAACATTATGGTTTTTGGATATGTCAGGAACATATAGATTAAGGAAGCACGCAAGGTGTTTGATCGGATGCTGGAACAGAATGTGGTTTCCTGGATTGCTATGGTTTGGGATTATGTGGAGGATGGTTTGATATCCAAGGCTGAATTCCTGTCTCGCCAAATGCCTATGAAGAACGTGATTTCAGGGACTACGATGTCAGATGGCCTAATCCAAGTAGGTCTGATTGACAGCGCCAGAAATTTGTTTGATATTATGCTAGTGAGGGATGTGGTAGCTAGGACAAACATGATGCAGTCGATGCGATGCTACTGAAGGAGGAATTGGGGTCGGGAGAAGCGATGTCGCGGAGAAGAATTGGGTTACAACGTGGCATTGTTATTGGTTATTTTACTCACAGAACTATTATTTTATTTTAAAATAATATTTACTTAAAGAAATTAGTTGACCAAATTTAACTAAACGCTAAATATACTAAACAATGAAGAGTCCATTGGAGAGGTGTTTTTTCACCTTTTAGATACTAACTAGCCTATTGTGAATGCTTTTAATATTATAGTAGGTGTTAGTTGGTAGCATATTCAATACAATTTGTATGTTTTTGTATTTATAATTTATGCTGTTATGAAATGATGCACTGATAGGCCAACTTTTTTTTTTTTTTGCAAAGATTCAACATTCACAGGGCTTTCAAAAGCTTACATAGAGGAATTTTTTGTTTTCTAATGATAGTTTTACATGTTTTGTGTACTAAGGGGATGCTTCTAACTTACCAATTCACTACGTGCGACATGCATGTGACGACGTGCAACTCGAAGGTGATGCCGGGTCGCTGTGGTCCATCGCACTGGCGGCATGGGGCAGCTCGCAAAGGTTACCAGTGCTCCTCCCTCGCCTCCTTGGCATGCTCGTGATAGAGTCCCAACTTCCTTGTGAGTCATCCGCGTGGAATCCAAGACGTTTGAGGTAAAGCTTCTCGGTCGATCTATTCATATCGTGGAGAGAAGCCGGACATGGATCAACATCGTCTCACTCAGTTAGAGCTTTGTGTTGGTGGAGACAATCAGCCTTCCTCTTGCCCAGTTTGTGGTTTGATCATTCTGAGAGGGTGCCACAATCTATTTGGCTCAACGGCGGTGCAACCAAAATAGAAGTTTCCTTTCATTCTCTAATGTCGGTCCTCCCAAATCTAAGGGGACACTCTTCATCCATGCTGGCTGCAGAGCTCATGGGTGGACTGGTCTATGCACCTTGATAGCAGAGGGCCTTGGTGGTCGGCGGGGTGGTGTCGGTGTGGTGGAGGTCTTGCATAGCATAGTTCTTATTCGTTCCATGATGTGGTGTTTGGGAATGTTGGTGTTGGACGGGAAATGACACGCAACGTCTGCACTTGCACGACTGTTGACGGGTCCATTCGAGTGAATCATGGCATTGGGGATTAAGGCGACTTGTTTGAGGTTGACAGGTGTGTGGTTCTAGTAGAGTAGCCGGCCGGGAATTGAGCCTTATATTCGCCGTCTCCTCTTGCGGTGGTCCCTAAGCCATTTCGGCCATATGTTTCGACAAGGCTTAGGAGCAGGTGATAGGGTTGTCTTTTTCGAGGGCTTTCGCCTCAGTGCCAGTGATTGTTGCTGCAGCTGGCAAGGGGGTGCTTTCCTGGGGTCGCCTAGACCTTCGCGTTTCGAGAAAGGGGATGGCCGCAGGCATAGCCTTTTTGCTGAAGAGCGTGCCCAGATAGCTAGCTGGGTTGAGGGTGGGGTCTCATCTGGTGGGGGTTGTGGCTGTTGAAGCTGTTGGTGACTATGGACGGTGCCATCTGGCTCAGTGGGGATATGCCAGTTGTTCAGGAGGTAGGGGTAAGCATTGTGGGGGATGTATCCCAGTATGGCTGTGATCAGTTTGGGGGTGGTGGTTTTCCTTTTTCTGAGGCTGGGGAGGATGGATTTGCATTTGGTGGTGATATGTTGGTGCAGCCTAGGGCCGATCAATTGGGTGGCTAGGCCATTCAGCCTCTATTTGCGATTGGTCCGCTCATTGATGCCCTCTATCGCCATCCTTGTACTACATGTTTCTCGGATTACCCTTTGGAGTTAGAGTGGTTATTACAGAGGCATAAAGCCACTGATAAGGTGTTGGGGGTGAATTATGAGGGGTTTGAACATGCTATTTCTGATTTGCTTCGAGCTATCAAAAGTCATCATCTTTTTCATAAATATGTTACCTCTTCTTGACAGCACGTGAACATGGGGCCTAAAGGTGCAAGGAAGCTTTGTGATTGGCTATTTCTGATTTGCTCCGAGCCATTCAAATACATGCTATTTCTGATTTGCTTCAAGCTATCAATAAGAGATATGATATTTATAGTAGCGCTACTGGAAGCTTTGTGAAGGATATGACTATTAGACAAAAAGAGATTTTAAATCCTAGTAATTTTTTAAATATTTCTTTTATCTCTAATCTTATTTATAAAATTATATAATTAATAATGAATAAATGATAGTCATTTTTAATTGCATTTTGTAATCACGATGTGGGAAAGGCATGGGAGTCTAACCTTTGTTGTTCATCCTCTGGTTGTGAGTGTAATTGGAAAACTTTTGAGTTTATGAGTTTTTCATTAATAATTATTTGACTATTCAATTTATATAATATTTTATTTTTCATAACAATTATTTTTAAGATTCACTCTAAAAAGAGAAAAAGATTAGAGCATCAATGGTTGAATAACCTTGTCTACATTCAATATAATCGTCGTCTTGAACAAAATGATTGGCCAATCAATTGAAGATTTGGTTAATCCTAATGATGATATTACATGAGATATGGTTGATAGAGAAATTAGGGCATCTACAACTTTTCAAGGTCATAATAGACCAAGGAGATTGAGAAATGAAGAGTTGTTAGGATTGATGTGAATGATGATGAAAACATTGAAGACGATTTTGGTGTATCATCTTTTAATACTACACGAGAGAGTCAATCACTTGAGTAGACTCAGGATGATGATTTTCTTGTTAACTTTTAAGTTTTAATTTAATGTCTTGTATTTCAAATTTGAGATTTTGTCTATTTTAAATTTTCAATGATGTAGACTCATGTTAAATTTGTTATATTTATGAATTCTTGTATTGTATCTATGAATTTCTACATTATGAAATTCTTATATAAAATGAATATATTATAAATGCGTAGACCGCTTAGGCACTGACGCCCGCCCAACATAGACCTTCTAATGCCTAGGCCACCTGGATGCCTTGAAAACTATGGCTTTGTGGATTGATTGTTTCTTTGATCTGTTGGGCTAGTTGGACAGGTTGGTGTTTAGAAGCATGCTTTGATGGCGGATTTGAGTTCTGTTGATGTGGTGGCACTGCTCCGACCCTTATTGGAGGAGGAGAGGGGGTGTAACGTTCTGTTGGCTTCTTCTCTTGAGTAGTTGCTTCTAATGGATGAGATTTTTGGGAGGCAGAAATCCTAATACTTGTGGCTTCGAGAGGGAGACAAGAACTCCAAGTTCTTTCATTGTATGGCTAACTCTTACAGGCATGCTAATACCATTAGCAAGCTGCGCATTAATGGTCTTTTCTTGACGTGTCATGATATTAGGGACCACGTAGTGGAGTTTTATGGGTTTCTTTTTAGGGAGGGAGGTGGATCATCCCTGTCCTCTTCTTGATGGGATTTGGTTTGAAGTCATTTTTGAGGAGGATGCTAAGAGGCTTGATCCTCCATTTGAGTAAGCAGTGGCGATCATGGTTTGGGGTTGTAAAGGGGATAGGGCTCCTGGTCTGGATGTATTTCTCTTGGCATTCTTTTAAAATTGTTGAGCTGTTTTCTGGTGTGATGTTATGGGTGTCTTAATACAACATTTGTGGTCCTCATCCCTTAGAAGCCGAGGGCAGATGACCTAAAAGATTTCTGGCCTATTAGTTTAGTGGGAGACATGTATAAAATCATTGCTAAAGTCCTTGTTAATAGGTTGGAGGCTGTTTTGGGAAAGATTATTTTTCTCTCTCAGAGTGTCTTTGTGTCTAGTTGGTAGATTTTAGATTCAGTTCTCATCGCAAACAAGTAACTTGAAGGCTGACCTTTCGGGTGTTTTATGTAAGTTGGACTTGGAGAAGGCTTATAATCATGTTCATTACGGATCCAATGGTGGTGTGCCTGAAGTTCATTTGGTTAAATGGAATATTGTGTGTTGTTATCTTTCTCATGTGAGTTTAGCCATTAAAAAGCTGTACTGGTTTAATGCTCGAGTTTTTTTTTTTTCATAAAATTTGTCTTATTTATATAAAAAAAATATTATGCACTAATATGATTTAGGTCTATCCAAGCATAGCGGGTTTCAGTTGGAATAGCTATATAATAAAATTTTATGTAATGAGGCCACTAATTAAAGTTTAGAGTACTCGAGATGTAGAAGTATTAATAGAATATTGCTTGTCTATATTGAATAAAATTTCAATATCTTAGAAGTTTCTTGTTTTTTCATGCTATTAGTCACGGTGTGAGCCCTATACGATGCTCCTTCTGGTTATGGCACAGGATTGTGGAAATTCATCCGCGTGAAATGGGACCCTTTCTCTTGGTTTGTAGCGTTTGAATTAGGGGATGGTGCTTCTATTCGTTTCTAGCATGATGCGTGATGTGGTGATTCTCCCATGAAGCTTGTGTATTTAAAGTTGTATCGGCCAGCATGCTCTCCTGATGTTTTTGTGGTAGATGTTTATTGTCTACGGAGTACTTCCAAGTAGTGGGAGGCATTGTTTTCACGCACTGTGCATGATTGGGAATTAGAAGTTTTTTCTTTTCTGACATGATGTCTTCAGTTTTCCTTTGAGGTTTGATGCGGATAGGTTGTGTTGGCGTTCCAATCGGGAGAGAGGGTACCAGGTCTAGAGTTTTTGCTCCATTCTCATGCCTGCTCGGATTACATGCTTTCCTTGGCCGGGGTGTTTGGAAGGTGTAGGTGCCATCCAGGGTAGCTTTCTTCGCTTGGATTGCGATTCTATGTAAGATTTTGACTGCTGCTCATTTGCGGCGATGGAATTTTGTTCTTGTTAGTAGGTGTTACATGTGTAATGCTTTAACAAAGTTAGTGGACCATTTTTTCCTTCATTGTTCATATGCTAGAGGGCTGTAGGATATGGTTTTGGGCTTGTTTGGCCTTCCATGAGTGATGCTTTCGTCTCTTCGAGCACTATTTGCGTGTTGGCTAGGGGGTGTGTGGCGGCATTTAGAGGTGTGGCAGGCTGTCTCTTATTGTCTCTTATGGAGTTTTTGACGAGAGTGAAATGCGTGTGTTTGATGATTGGAAAAGGACTGTTGTAAAGCTGTTTTGTAATTTTTTTATGTTGTTTGGGGTGTTGGACGTATGCTTTGAGTGGCCTTTGTATTTCTTTCATTTGAGATTGTTATCAACGACTGTTCCTTTTGAGTCGGTTGTTGTCTTTTTGTTGTAATTTTGCATTTTATGCATTTTTGTGGGTGATTTTCATCTAATAAAATTCGTCTTACTTATATATATATATGTATATATATATATATATATATAAAATAACTTAGTAGCATCAAGAAATGATTGACGAGAGATGACCATGACGAAGCTATTGGAGCAAATAAGAGAGATGACAATCAACAACGGATCAGAGGACCATGATCGAATAGATGAGGCTTCGACGATGATAGGGAGGAGGATCAACGATCGATGTTGCTGCTGCTTCTTGTTTGACGATCAACGACTATCGAGGTGTTGATGATGCTAGAGGAGGATGCTGATTGACGTTGGGAAAGGAAGCTTCAAGGAGAGAGAGGTAGCCCTACTTTTTTTAAAACCTCTTTAAAAAAGTCCATGTCAATGCAAACACCTCAGCCCACCTCACCCGAATGCGGCAAGTGTTGGCACAGGCTGGTTGTGGGTTACGCCTCGAGGTGGGTTATATCCGAGGTGTCAAGGTGGCATCTAAACCCGTATATTCAAACCTTTCATATGAATGAGCCCAACCATATAACAAGCACAACTTGCATGACAATATGATCACTGTAGATGCATGACTGAATAACATGATTGTGCCTATGTCAGTGCACGATCATGTGTTTGGCCCAATATCTCTTCCTTGTCATTGCAACGCGTACAAACATGTGTCTTTTGTAGTTGGCTGAACAATCTATATTCTACTCCCTTTCAGCTATGGAACTGCCCCACACCGTCCCGGAATGCAAGTTTAGCACTTTCTTTGGTCTCTCTTCTGGCTAAGTGCCTGAAATAACAAAATACACCCACAGCAGTATGTTGGAGAAAATAAGATGTATAGTGTGGAACAACAAGCAAAGAACATAAACTGCAAAATCATTAAATGAATAATCATGCAAAATAACTGGTAAAAATGTACTCTGTCAAGTGGGCTATGCGTGGGAGACAACTAAGTTGTTTGTTGTGTTTGACCCTTTTGTTGTTTTCTAAGCAATTTGGAGGGAAAGCAACTGCAGGCTGCAGAGTATTTGGGAAATCCGAGAAGAATGTCCAGTGCATCATGAGGATGCCGTGAGGTTGCGTGTTGTAATATCTTTCCTACGAGAATTCTGATATTCTTGCAATGTCTTTCCTACGAGAACTCTGATATTCTTGCTACGGCAGGGATGTGTGGCTTTTTGTCACTTTTGTAGTGGCTGTAATAAAATTTCTTTCTCTTTTTTTGACAAAAAATTAAACTGGGTATGATGAAATGTCCTCTTTGTGTTGAATATATTATAAATTGTTTTCCATGCTTGTAATTTGTCATGTTGTATGGTTGATTTTATTGAGATAATTATACAATGCAGTGGTCAACCCCTGCTGCAGGCTTCATCCTATATGTTTTGGGCCCCATCATTGTCCATTTAGATGACATCATCAGTCTGGAAATTCTATGCATTCTTCATATATTTTACTATTTTTATATTGTTGTTGTTGTTATTATTTTTATTATCATTATTATTTTATTTTATTGCAGTTTCCCCTTGAATTAGATCCATGGAAACTTCTGCAAAAGCATATACTTTCAGATTATGTGAATCATGAGGTAAATTTGTTTTTTTTTTTTCCGCGTGATGATCTTTAGTGCTGAGATATGATGTCTTTTTTGACTGTTTGTAGTTCTTATGTTGCCAATATAGAATGCAATAAGAGTCTTTGTTATGGGAATATGTTCTGCGGCCCATTCTTTCAATATGTGAAAATTACCTTACTTCGTAACTAATATTTTTTTTTGGCATGATTTTGTAGAGAAACGCATGTTTGCTTGCCCCTTTATTTAATTCTGCCATTGTATTTTATTTTTGCATATGTTTTAAATACATATTGCTGGCGCAAGTTATGGGTGAACAATAAACAAAAGAACTGCCTTAAGTTGATGGCATAAATTAAAATAGAGCTGTTGATAAAAAAAATAAAATAAAAGGGAGCTGTAATATATGTCAACTACTTGTTCTGCAATAAATCTATATTACTTGAGCCCTTATTATTGTTATTATTATTTTTTGGGAATCCATCATACCTGACACTGGATCTCTTCAGGGCCATGAGTTGACATTACATGTCCTCTACAAGTTATTTAGTGAGGCAGAAGAAGAAAGGGACTTCTTTTCTTCTGCAACTGCTTCTAGCAGTTACGATATGTTTCTTGGAACTGTGGTAAGTCGGATTCAAGTGTTAATTTTCTAACCTTCCGTTAAACATTATCCTAAGGCATTTATGCCACACATGTTCTTCAGGAAATTTTCTTTCACTGCAGGCTGAAACTCTTCGAGATTCTTTTCCAGCTTCTGACAAATCTCTAAGTAGATTGCTGAGTGAAGTTCCCTATTTGCCACAGTCAATTTTTAAATTGTTGCAATGCATGTGTTCTCCCGAAAATAATGACAAAGATGACAAGGGTTTACAATGTGGCGATCGTGTCACACAAGGTCTTTTTGCTGTATGGAGCCTGATTTTGATAAGGCCTTCAATTCGAAATGTGTGCTTAAAAATTGCGTTGAAGGTATTGTTCAATATTCATAACATCTTTTAAATATAGTCATCTGTATATAGGTTTTGACATACAGTTGTATTGTCTGTCCATTATGATCAGATCTTGTCCTATGATATGGATGTTTACTGTAATTATTTATTTCTTTTCCCATTCTATTGCCTTGTTTGTAAGATTTCTTGTTTCCGAAGCAGAATTTCTTTTAATTTTTTCTGAATTTGAAAGATTTTCTTTGACTTCTGTAAAAGAGTGCAGTTCATAACTTGGAAGAAGTGCGCATGAAGGCAATACGTCTGGTAATTTATAAAATCCTTCTTATTGAAATAATTGGGTCACTCACTTTGGAAAATTTTGACTTACTAATAAAATGTTATTTTCAGGTGGCAAATAAGCTTTACCCGATGATTTCAATTTCTCAACATATAGAAGAGTTTGCATTGGAAAATCTGTTCTCTGTATTAAATGGTTCCACTATTGACAGAGCTGATGTGGAACGGATTGGTACTGAATCTCATAGGGTACTGGCTTATGCACAGACAAACATTTCCTATAGCAATGTCCATATATACTCAAAAAGTGCAGAATATATGCAAATGTTTTGCGAATGTATTAATTTTAATCTTGTTGATAAGATGCTTTGGCACGAGGTTATTTAACTTTGATCTTACTGTGTACTGGTTTATAGTTTGGGTAGTTTGGATCATTTCTGACTTTCTAGTTCACAATTTTTTTCTTTCTATTGTTTGACTCTTATTTGGAATATCATGGAATCAATTTACCGATTCATATAAAGGTAAAAATCTATGGCACAGTTTTAGTCGATTTGCAGATTTTCTAAAAATCTTTTATGTTTTTGTATTTAATGTCCTGTTGAATTTTTGGCACACTATAAACTGTCTGATTTTATATATTTCTTGCTATATTTATTGGTAATTTTTTGGTATATTACTGTCACGGTTCGAAGTATCGGGCGATACGGCTATGTATCGCCCGAGTTGGCTCGGTATCGGGAGGACCCGGTACGATATTCCAACCCGGTACGAAGAAATCGTGCTTTGACTTCATCTCGCCGGTATCGCCTGAGATCTCGGGCGAGAAGAAACGTAGCGGGCGTCGACAGGCCGAGACGCAGCATCATGGACGAAAATTCGTCCGTGATTGACGGAAATAATTGGTAAGAAAAATTGACTTACCTTTCTTCCTCCTCCACTCCTTTTTCCGACGATTTATTTTAAATCCTTCACGCCGACGGCTCTTCTTCCTCATCTTCTCTTCTTCCTCTTCTTCCTCTTCTTCTCTTCTTCGACGGGAAAACGAACGCTGCCACTGCCGACGCCGACTGCCGCCTCCGCTGCCGACACCGACTGCCGCCTCATTGCCGACGTGATTGCCGCCTCATTGTCGCTGCCGCTTGACGCTGACGCTGCCCTTGCCGCTGACGCTGACGCTGCTGGCATTGCCGCTTTGATGCTGTGCCATTGCCGAGTAGGATACATATGCACGCTGTCGGCATTAGCGTTCTTCGCGAGCCTTCAAGGTGCGCGTTAGCGTGTTTTATTTATTAATCTGATTTAATTTATTTATATTAATTTAGTTATTTAAAATCCATTAACACTTTATTTATTTATTTAACGTGTCTAATTTATTTATACACATACCATGTCTAATTTATTTATACATATAACGTGTTAATTATTTATAACACATAGCGTGGCTATGTGTTATTAAATTTATTTAATAGATGTATTTGTTTAAATATATTTTATTTAACAGACTAAATAAATTTAGTTATTTATATAATTACATTAAAACTTATTTTTAAATTTATATGTAATTACATAAATTTATTTTAAATTTAGTCTTAAAAATAAAATATGTAATAATAAAATTAAAAATATTTAATACACAAATTGTAAATTTAAAAATATTTATTACGGTATAAATTAAAATAAAAATATTTAATATGATATAAATTTAATACTAAATATTTAATATGATATAAATTTTGATACTAATTGATGAATATTTAATATTGTATAAATTTATCATGGTATAAATTTCATATTGATTGTCGAATATTTAATATGATGTAAATTTAAATTATATATATATATATAATTAGACATTTTAAGAGTTATATTATTTCATATTGTGTGTTGGATAGGAGGCGTGGGGCAACGTTCGGTACTTTAGCGGGCTATTTCTCATTGACTTCTTTGAGCGGAATGCGTTTGTTTGATGATCGGGAGCGGTCTACTACCGATCTTTCTCTTATTTTTTCTGTCATTTGAGGGAGTGAATGTTTGCTTTGGGCGTGTATTATTTTTTTTCATTTGTGATGTTAATGTGTACTCCTTTTGAGCTTGTTATTGTATTTCTGTTCTTCGAACACTGTGGGTAATCTTTTCCTAATAAAATTTGCTTACTTCTCAATAAAAAACTATGCTCTAGCGTCTTCTTTTATGTTTAAAGTCATAACATATAATTTAACTCATTTATTTTGCTTGTTTGATGGTTCTAATGTAATGATTTAATTTTTTCTGATTTTTCTATGATTTTTATTATTATTTTTGAATATTATTTGATGTCAAAAGTTATATCTCGCCCGAGATGCAACGAGTTGTCCGCGACCACGACTTCGAACCATGATTACTGTAACCTATTTCTCAAGTGATTTGTCAATATATATGTACCAGTCTGCTAGTCATTTGATTAGAAGCCACAGATTTTTTTAATCTTGATACGTTTTTAATTAAGCAGGATTCCAATCTGGAGAAGCCTGTGGATGAACACAAATCACTGAGTGTCTGCACCAAAGATGTCCCTTCTGAAACTGAATCATGTGTATCAGAAAGCATGACATCATCTTCAATTTCTGAGGCCCAGCGATGCATGTCACTATATTTTGCATTGTGTACGAAGGTATGTTTTATTATGATTGTATAGAACTGATCACTCATTGATAGTTATAAAAATGATAAATTTATCAACAGTGTTGAGCTCATAATAAAACTTTGGATATTTAACACGAACCACACAAATTGAATGCAAGAGGCCCTGGCAACCATGTAAATTATCTACTACACATAAAAGTTTGAGTTGTGGATGGTTAGGAGTGCAATATGTAATCATGGCTTAAGAAATGGTGAATGATTTTAATGTTGGTTGGCCACTGATCTCAAAATCACTCAATATCCCAAGGAATTCGTCCACTCAATATTACTTACTACAAAAATTTGGAAATCGTGGCATACCATTTATATTCTGTGAAGATGCTTTTCTAGGTTTTAATACTATCCCAAATGACACTAATTTAGGTAACTGTTATGAACTGGATGACAGAAGCACTCCCTTTTTCGCCAAATATTGGTTGTCTATAGAAGGATGTCAGAGGCAGCTAAGCAGGTCTGTAAAAGTTTTCGGCCTTCTCTTCTCTTATTTAGAAATCTGTCGAGTGTTTACATCTAGGATTATTCTAATAGGTTCTTTGATGCAGGCAGTTGATCGCCATATTCCAATACTAGTTCGAACTATTGGCTCCTCACTTGATCTTCTTGAAATTATCTCGGATCCGCCAATTGGAAGCGAGAATCTTCTAATGCAGGTTTTGATAATTGGTGTAAAATTTACATATCATACCCAGATCAAAGTTTGAGATTAGCAGAAACCAGAAAGTATATGTTTCCATGATTCCACCCCTTGTTACAGGTTTTGTGTACATTGACAGATGGGGTTGTACCATCTCCAGCTCTTACATTTACCATCAAAAAGTTGTATGATTCGAAACTACAGGTATCATGAAGGGAAACCCTATATAAATGATTCATTGAAATTTCATCTAATTTATGCCTTGTTTTGACCTACAAACAGGATATAGAGATTCTTATGCCTATTTTGCCTTTCTTACCCAAAGAAGAGGTTATTTCTCACTTATTCCTTTTTCCTATCAAATGAAATTTTTACCATAGTGTTTCAGTTCTTTGTAGTTATTACTGAATATGTATTTTGTTTTTTTCAATATGAATAACTTATGATTTAGTACCAATATCTTGGGCTATAAAGCACAGGTGTACATGGATATAATAGTAAGATAATGTTCTCTTATTATTGTTATTGTGATGAAAGTTTGCTTTGGAAAGTCTTATGGTAAAATATACTTTTTGATGTATCAAATAAATATCTCTGGGTTTATGACCTAATAGCAGTCGTAGAACATCCCTCTCACCGAACCCATTCTTAAATTTGACTATCAAATACACATAAAATTTTAAAATTTATGGTTAGTCCATTGTCGTCAATGACTGTTATTGACTGAAATCATGTTTTGAAATTGACAGAATATAGAGCTGCTCTTTTATAGATGAGTTGAATCATTGCAAGGATATATCAGTTTTCCATCTATACCATCATTGAGTTCTTTTATCAGCATTGGCCTTTAAATTCCTTTGTTCTTTGTGGGTTTGCGACTTTAGAGCTGATCAGCCACTGAACATCTCTCTCTCTCTCTCTCTCCCTCTCCCTCTCCCTCTCCCTCTCCCTCTCCCCTCTCCCTCTCCCTCTCCCTCTCCCTCTCCCTCTCCCTCTCCCTCTCCCTCTCCCTCTCCCTCTCTCCCTCTCCCTCTCTCCCTCTCCCTCTCCCTCTCTCTCTCTCTCTCTCTCTCTCTCTCTCTCTCTCTCTCTCTCTCTCTCTCTGATATTTGAATGTCAAATAGATATAAAGTTTTAGAATTTTTGGTGAGTACATTGTCATCATGGCTATTACTTGACTGAAATCAAGTTTTCAACTTCACATATTGTATAGAGCCGCTACTATCATAGCAATCTTTTGTTAATATTGTCCTTTGAATTCCTTCATTGTGAAGCCCTGCGAGCTTGTCCTGTTGGTTGGACACCATGATCTTACAATAAGAGGTTGGGAGTTGGATCCCAGCCGCCAGCATGGAATGGGTGGGATGGGGAATAAAAAAAATCTTAAAAAAAAGAGACCTTCATTGTGACTTATGTTGGTTGCCTTTTTCTAGGTGCTACAAATTTTTCCCAAAATTGTTAATGTCCCACAACAGAAGTTCCAGGCTGCACTTTCTTGTGTTATGCAGGTATTTACTGCTTGATATAATCTAAAGGATACTTCAGCATTTTTATTGTGTATCCAGGATGCTTTTATGGAACGATATGGAATCAGATATGGTAATACATAGTTACAATAATCTGCCATATTATATGGATGAACTTTCCAGTGAATTCTGGGTTTGATTGTGTAGAAATTATAATGAAAGTGAATGTTGTATTAGGGATGTATCACTTTTATTTATAATAGTGGCTATAGAGCCAATATAAAGTAAGGGGCATATATCCCATAAAATATTCTCGTATGTATAAAAATGTTATATTACCAAATATTTTTGACCTAAAATCTTCAATGGATGTTAAATACAAAAACTTAATGGAAATTTCATATTTTAAGAATTTATTTGAAGATTTTTTAAGATAAAATAATGGAAATACAAAAACTTAATGGAAATCTTCAATGAATTTATTTTAAGATAAAATATTTTTTAAGTAACACAAGAAAAAATGTTCTTAGCAAGCCATCCCAAACAGGATATAATATTCTACTATTTGGGTTTGATTTATAGATTTCTCTTCCATTGTAATGGACGTTTATTGCAGGGCTCGATTCAATCTGGGCCTGTGCTCACACCAGCTGAAGTTCTAATCGCAATCCATGGAATTGATCCTGAAAGAGATGGAATACCCTTAAAGAAGGTAAATCTCTTTCTATCTCTCCAGATGTGTACAGTTTTGACAGCTTAGGATGTTGTTCGTGGAATTGATCCTGAAAGAGATGGAATACCCTTAAAGAAGGTAACATCGTCTCTAGATGTGCACATTTTTGACAACTTAAGATGTTAATGCATGAACACAGATCACTGATGCTTGCAACGCTTGCTTTGAACAACGGAAACTATTTACGCAACAAGTTATTGCGATGGTTTTAAATCAATTGGTTTGTAGTCCCGAGAACTTGTTTTTTGAATATATTCTCTTATGATTATATCTCGTAACTCTCTGAATTTGCAAATAAACAATAATGTATTTCCAGGTGGAGCAGATTCCTCTTCCCTTACTCTTCATGCGGACAGTTTTACAAGCTATAGGTTTTTTTCCAGCTTTGGTAAGTTGCACATATATCTATATCTATATATATTGTTCTTATGTTTGTGTGGTGTCCTCTAAGTAGAATTCGTAACAGCAACACATGAAATAATAATCTTTAATTCAGTAATAACGAACTAGTGTATTATACTCCCTCATCCACATTTTCATGTTGTTTTGTCCAAAAATAATTTGCTCGTATCCTATATTCTTTGATACTTTGCATGTCTCCAACACTACCTTAGTCAATGAAGAGGTAATGAAGGGTGGGTAAATTGAGACTTCGTTTCTGCGGAATAGAAAGTGAACTTTTATTCTGGAGCTGAGGGAGGAATTAAAATTGCTAGGGGAAACTATTTTATTAGCTATACTTTTTGGAGATTAAGAACATCTTGAAATAGTTATTAACCTCATTATGGGTGAATTTTTGTGTAATTTGTAAAATATGACTTTCTAGTTAATACAGACAAAAATTTATGATTATCAATGAAAGTGTTTAACAATATAATAAACTGCATTAGACACAAATAACATTCCTAAATATTTTTGTGATCATCATTATTGCATCAACAAAATGTCAATGTCATTAATTTGTGTATGAATTAAAGAAATATAAATATCGACTAGACTAACATGAAGCTCCCTTAAATGTGTTCATCTTCTTCATTTGCAATACTAAAACAAATTGAATTTGATGTTAATGTAACATGTGGAGGTATTTGAGGCATGGAAGTTGACCTTCTACATAGTTTTCAAAAGCACGCGAGGTGCGTGAGCAGTCATATACTTGACAAATTTACAATTATGTTTTTCTCTAACCTAACTAATTTATAAGGTAATTATGGGCTTACCCCATAGAGACAAATGAAGTTTCTTAACTATTAATTTAAGTTGAAAACGATAGATGTGATTCATATAAACTAAACTAAATTAGCTTATGTTAGTGGGGATGCAAGGAGCAACTAAAGTTATGAACTAAGTACAACTTCTATGTGTAAACTCTCAATCCTATTCATGTTAATTAAGTTCTTATTGCTTGCTTGGTTCAACGGTGGATTTTTAAGCTATCCTATGTGTAACAGTTTGTTCTTGCACTCTTCACTACTCCAAAGGTGAAAGTTACTCACAAGAGTCCGCTCTCGTGACAATCTCCTAAATTTATGGTTCTGAGTTTTCTCCCTTGCTTCCACACCCCTATTTCATCCGAATGCTTCAACTAGTTCTCAGTAAGCTTTGTTGTCATTATAAACTTCATAGTTTCATATATCTATTAGGGCTAGAAATCTGAAGGCATGCGTGGCTGAGTGGCCAACTTGATGCATAACCAAAACATATACAAACACAAATAAACAAAATGGTGGAGAATATAAATTGGAAACATGTACAATGGAATTTATGATTTATAAAATGAGTACAATGCTAAAAATTAGAGGAATGATTTACAACTTTAACTTCAATAGTTGAGGCGCTGTCTCGCCTCACCTGCCTTGGTTCTAACCCGCTTGGAAGCACTGCCTTGTAGCCTGCCTCCATTGACACCCGCCTCGTACGGTCGAGGCAGGTTGAGGTGGCCCGTTTCGCTGCCTTATCTTGTATCTCGAATGAGGCGTCCATCTGGATGCAGCATATAAACTGGTTAAAAAAAGATTTAATGTTGTCGCAAAGCTTTCTCTCTTTTTCTCGTTAACTTCCTCTCCCATCCCAACATCGATCTGCCTCTTCCTCTAGTAGCATCGAAGCCACCTTCTCCTCTGTCATTGTCGTTGATCGTCGACTGAGAAATGACAACATCCAACAATGAAGTTGAAGTTGATTGTTGTTATCGAAGTCGTCAACGAAGTCGAAGATGATCACTGAATTTGAAGTCCAAGTTAAAGTTGATCGTCATTGTCGAAGTCGTCAGGAAAGTTGAAGTTGATCATAATAAATATGAGATTGAAATAAAGATGGATAAATTGATATAAGTATATTCGATACTATCTTTTGTGAAAAAGGAATTAGAGGAAGAATATTTAGTATGGTCTTTTTTTTTTAAATGAGGTTGAGGCGTTTGCCTATCTCTGCGTATAACATTAAATTCGTACCGTGTTTCATATTTTTGAACTGTTATTATATTACTATAATTATCGAGATTGCAATATTTTATTAGTGAGACTACAATATTTTGTAATTACTAATTTGTGGGAATTAGGGATATGATATAATTTGGATTGATTATGTTTGATATCTTAATTATATATTTTCATGGATGAGTTTCTTTCTTGTGTATAAATTTGTACTCACATTGTATTCAATATAGAAAATACATCCAAAATATTTGTTTTGTATGGTATCAGAGCATTTGTTCTTCGACGTTGACCACGACATTCCCGCGGTGTGACTACGATGTCCCTGTGCCTTGACGACAACGTCTCTGTCCGATGCACCTCGACGATTCTGCCATAACAACAATGACGCTCGTGCTCGACGATGTCACGTTCTTTGATATCATCGACGGAGGCCCTATCTGATGACATCTCTGCCAGCTTCGATGCCTTCGTCAACTTCAATTTCGTCCACCTTAGTCGACTACGACTTCGTCGCCCTCATCCACCATCGTCGCTTATGACTTTGTCTCCTTCATCCACGACTTCGTCGCCTATGACTTCATTTGTGCCCAACATCAACAATTCCGTTTCTACCCGACAATGACTTTTAGTTCCAACATTGGCACCTGTTGCACGACTTCGACTTCATCAACCTATGGCTTCGACTGGGTCCATCATCGATGTCCTCAACGCCTTAGTCGCATACGACTTCGAGCTCCACCATCTTGCGCTTCCCCGACGGCTCACTTTTGTGGCCGATAGTGCACACTTCAACCTCTGTCTCGTCTTTTGCCTTGTGAAACATGGATGCTATGCCTGTGGTGGATATAGTACCTATCATGTCTAAAATCACGGATCATAAATTAAATGGTTCTAATTATATGGATTGGAACTAAATTGTTTTCCTGTATCTCTGGAGTATTGATAAAGATAATTATTTAACTAATCCTCATAAAGATGATTCGAAACTTATATGGCTCCGAGAAAATGTTCGCCTCTTTCTACAAATTCGCAATTCTATTAATAGTGAGATAATTAGCTTGATTAATCATTGTGAATTTGTCAAAGAATTGATGGATTACTTGGATTTATTATATTCTGGTAATGGAAATCTAACCCGCATGTATGAGGTCTCTAAAGCATTTTATCGAGCTGACAAACAAGATTAGTCTCTAATGACTTATTTCATGTCTTTTAAGAAGACTTATGAAGAGTTCAATGTGTTTCAAATGAATGTTTCCAAATTGTTTTGGGCTAATGCAATTTCTACCGCATATTTTTTAATGAATTGCATGTTATCATCTGTTATTCATGGTGAGATCTCTTATAAAATCCTCTTTCTCTAAAAGTCTATGTTTCTAGTTGACCCTAGGATATTTGGTAGCACTTGTTTTGTTCATGATGTTCACACGCATGTCACCAAATTAGATTCTAAGTCCTTGATTGGTCTTGTCTTCAAAAAAGGTTATCAGCGTTGCCAAATTAATCACCGTTCCCTTGTTTATTTTTATAGAAGTTAATCACCATTGGCCTTTACATCAATTGGATATCAAAAATACTTTTTTTTTCATGGTGATCTCTATGAAGAGGTGTATATGGAGCAACCTTTAGTTTTTGTTCAAAATGGAGTCATCTTGCTTGGTTTGGTAAATTTAGTGAGCCTATTGAAACATGAGGTAGGATTAAGAGCAAAACACCATTCAACATTCTACAAGAAATCAAATAGTAGTGTTATCCTTTTAGTTGTATATGTGGATGATATTGGTATTATTGGCAGTGATACTTTGGGCGCTTTATCTCTTAAGTCCTTTCTTTATACTCAATTTCACATGAAGGACTTGTGATTGCTTAAGTATTTCTTAGGTATTGAAATTAGAAGGAGTAGATGCGATATCTTTCCCTCTCAAAGGAAATATGTTCTTGATTTGTTAACTGAGACAATAAAATTTGGAACAAAGCCTTCTAGTGCTCCAATGACTATAAACATGTATCTCACAGGAGATGGGGCACCATTTGATGGCCCTGAGAAATATTGAAGGTTGATTGCGAAGTTCAATTATTTTACCGCTACACGTTCAGATATTGCATATTATGTTTGTGTTGTCAGTCAATTCATGTCATTTCCAATAATTCTTTAATAGGCAGCATTGGAATAGATTTTGTGTTACTTACAAGCAACACCTTGACATAGTTTCCTGTAAATAAATCATAGACACACTTAGATTCAATATTTTTCAGATGCAGATTGGGCAAGTTGTGTCTGGATAAAAGATCCATAATAAGTTATTTTTTTTGTTGGAGGAAATTTGATCTCGTGGAAAACTAAAAAAAATATTGTGTCACAATTTAGTGCTGAGTCAGAATATAAGGCCAGGACATAGAATGAAATTGGTTTTAAAACTTCAGTTATCAGCTAAATTGTGGTTTCATAATCAGGTTATATTTCATATTGCCTTAAATTCTATGTCTCATTAGAGAACTAAGCATATTGAAATTGATTTTCATTTTGTTCATGAGAAAATTTAAATCGGATTATTTTTCAATGGCCTGGAGAATAACTAAGAGATATACCAAAAATCTAATAAGGATTATTGGAATAATCTACAAGAATAAATATAATTAATATTTAATATAAAATAAAATATTTTACTTATAGTCAGTAAGGATTATTAATTTATAGACATTATAGAAATTACATTATCGAAATAAAATTAATTTAAGTTAACTTACTTGTTACTCACCAAGGTTGAGAACATTGGACGACAATTAATGTCGGATGATGATCCACGATGGATGACGGTGATGTTGGGATGATGATGTTGCTAATTCGAGCGTTTGACAACAATTGATGATGATGATGGAGGCAATTTTGACTCTTTGATGCGAAGTTGAGATCGGGAAAGTATATGGGATATGAGATGTGTTTGGATGAGATTAAGTTAGCCACTTTCTTTTTTTTAACCTATTTAAAATGCGTACATTTGTGTCATGGGTGTCTCATCCCATAATGGGCTGCCTCAGACTATCTCACCCAAATAAGGGAAGCGGTTGGGGTGGCCTCTCCAGGCGGTTTGATGTCGAGACAAGCGAGGCAATACCTTAGTTTATTTTTTCAAAGTTGCTTATTTTTGTAATAAGTTATTATAATTACTATATATTCTCCAACTTGACGGAGTGTTACTGTAATTATAATGATATGGTATAATTAGTATGATATAATATAATTATATTTGATACCCTAATATCTACATTATCATAGATAATTTTATCTTCTTATATATATATACCTAGCCATGGATTGTGTGAAAGAAAAAAATAATACATTTGTATCATAATTGATATATCATTTGATATGATGTAGGTTGATTTCATTATGGAAATCCTCTGTCGTCTTGTGAGCAAGCAGGTGAATTTATCTTATTATTATAGTCCAACTAAAGGGTATCTCATGGTACTCAAATCTAACTATGAGTCATATGGGTGTTGTAGATATGGAAACATCCAAAATTATGGGTTGGTTTTCTGAAATGTGCATTCTTAACAAAGCCTCAATCTTTCAGCGTGTTGCTTCAGGTATGATTCCTGTTCTTATATAACTTTAATTCGAACTAGATGTGGATTGTGCTAGCACTTTTGTTTTTAACCTTTGTTTTTGCTGAAGCTTGTTTTTAAGCTGGCCGACCTTTTAAAGCCCCTGAAACACCTCAAGTGTTTTAGAAGTTGGTTTATAAACAAATATTTATCAAGGCACTTCCAAAAAATTATTAACATTGTAGATAGATATCTACATGGCCGATGGAATTGACAATTGCACCTCCTACGGGGAAAATGCCTTGGAATTCTTAAAATAGCTTATAGCACATCAAACATTTACAGTTAATATTGTCTACAATCATTTTGGTCATCTCATAATTTATGAGTTTTTTTGTTTTTAAATTGGCACGTCCAAAAACTATACTATTCATAAATAGGTGCATTATAGATCGTTTATGCTCATAAAAAGATTATAAAAATAAAAGCTTCCCAATTAGGTTATTTGTGTACTTCATAACTAGAAACAAACATTAACCGATTATCTCGACAGTCCTGAATTTATTAAATGTTCAGTCTTGAAGAAATTTGTCGTTGATGCTTTTAAGGACATTGATTGGCGAGGATAAATCAAATAATGATTTTATTTCTATATTATTTTTGTTTGATACTACTACTTTATTTTGGTTCTCTGCATTCAGTGGTTGGATCTCAAATTGAAATCACTAGTTGTCCTCAAAGTTCTTTGGCCCTCACTGTTCAAGTACCTTTTTATTTAGTCTCTTTTTACTGTCAGATCGCAAATGTAAGGTGTTTTGAGTTGATGGCTGAACATAGCTAGTGGAACTCAGAACCTTGTTCCATCGTGTGTTTCCTAGTTATGTAATTATTAGTCTGCTAAAAAAATATTGTGCGTGAAACATCAATTATGCAGACTTAAAAGTCAATGTTCGCTGCATCAGGTGGATGGCTTATAGGGATATGTAGATTGCATTTTCTCTATAGACTTAAGGAATTTGATCCTATGGAACATAGCATCTTTATTAGTTTCCTTACCTAGAGTAAATGTTAGCCAAAAGGTATGGGAGAAGCATCAAGAGTGCAATATCATCCACACCACTCACAAGATTGGTCCGTGTGATAGCGTAGGTGGAGGAATCACTCCTTAGGATTTTGCTGATTTGGCTGGGTTGGGCTTTTTCCGTTTCTAACTGACATAGTAGTTAAAGCGCTGTAGCGATACAAAGCGGTTCATGGGAGCTCAAACGCCACTAAAGCGATCAAATTGTTATATAATTAAAATTAATATAAATTTTTGAATATATAACAAAAAGGATATATATATATATATATTTGATAAGAAAAGGACATATATATATATATATAAAGACATTATTATTAGGCCACAAATCAAAATGCAAAACTTGATAGATATGAGAACTTAGAGTAGCACTTTTAGTCTGTTATTAATTTAACATAATAATAGAGCATCATAAATCAATAAGTCATGGATCAATCATAATCTTCAAGGTGCCCGATTGTGCTTGTGTTATTTCCACCAGAAGTCATCACCAACATCAATATCATTTATAATAACATGAACATCTTCTTCCTCTTCTCCTTCATTTGATAAGAACTCTCCTAGTACCACCCTATTCACACTACCTACTCAATGATCTCCTATTAGACATCCTAGGCAAATTTCCACCACAAAGTCCTTCCAATGCACCAACTCCTAAATCAATATTGGCTAAGTCATATCATCTCTACGATGGACTAAATCCTTCTCAACCAGCCAGTCATTACTCCAATCAAGTACATCCATCACCAATGGATCAAGATTTCTCCCCTTCTCTTGCCTTTCCTTAAAACTTATAGCAAGTTGTTGATTGTATTGAATGTAGACAAATCATTTAATTGTTTATAACTTATTCCTTTTTTGTGTGTGAATCTAAAATAATAAATGATAAGCCAAAGTAGTAATAGATAATATTTATAATAAATCATTACGTATTGAAATGCATTATTGTTACGATACATGCAAATTCTCATGTGCTCCGGTTTTGTTTACAACTAGAAGATGAACAAAAAATACTTAGAAACTTCAGGCTATTTGTCAATGATCATTAACAAAATTCTCATGTATGATCCACCAATCAACTATAATATACAATATACAAAATGTCATGTTAACTTTTAACCCATATTAATTCACATGCATATTACTTAATTTTTGTTCCTAAATGAAAAAACTTACTCAGGCTCAAGGTTACTATGTTATCTAATAGCCATTGGGTTTGCAAATGCGCATCACACAGATTGATAGTTGATTAACTGTTTAATTGTCTTGTGTTCTGTCACTCTTGGCACCTGGCAGGATGCGTCAAATTTGGTGACCACTGTTGACGGCTTGTTCTGTACAGTCTAGAGTGGGTGCGTCGGGTTTGTCTCCTGTGCGTGCTATTTCTCCTGCACTGGAGTCTGCTAATGTGGCTGGCGGGGGAGTCCTCTCAAGGGGGTCACCCTGTGTTTGGTGCTTCAAGGATGGGGGGACAAGTCGGCTTTGTCTCTTGGCTGACCAATGTACCCTGGGCTATTAGAGGGAGTCAATAGCAGAGGCAAAGGCCTACGTTGTTCCTATTCTGAGTTCTGGCGGTGGCCAGTTGGCCTCATGGGTGGTTCCTTTTTCTGGCATGCCTATTTTTGGTGAAGGAGATGGGAGTGAGTTTGTTTGGGCGTGTTTTGCAATTTCAGTTGATGACTTCAATGGAGTTCCAGGGGCACAAGAGGTAGGTGTTGTGTCTGTGAGCGCCCTTGTGGAGGTGAGGGGGGATTGCCCTAGGGAGGGGTAGCTTATTTATGTTCAGTCGCTGCTAGTTGCTCTCCCAACCGTTGATGAGATCCAAGGGTGTGACAAGGTTGTTTTTTTTCTTTGGTTAGTCTTTGGATTGGGTTTTGCGGAGACATAAGGCCATTGGTAAAGTGCTTGGAGTTCATTATGTCAGTTACAAGCAGGCCGTCCCAGAGTTGCTGCGGGATATTGAAGATAGGCATTTGATTTGGTAATCTGCTTCGATGGGAGATAGGCAGTGCTTGAGTACGGGGAAGAAAGGAGTGATGTGATGGCCTCTCAAGTTTCTAGGGCGGCTAAAAACTTAAAATTATGTCTCAGAATGTGTGGGAGCTCAATGACCGGGTTAAACGCATGTGCATTCAAAACCTACTGCAAGAGTGGAAGACTGACATTTGGGAGACCAAGCTCGAGGTGATGTTGAAGTCTATTGTACGTAACCTTTGGTGTTGCTGCTTTCTAGATTGGTTATTTCTCAGATCCGATGGGGCATCTAGAGATATTCTTTTTATGTGGGACAGTCGAGGTGTGGAGAAGATGGATGGAGTTGTTGGGCGGTTCTTTGTTTCTTGTAAATTTAAGAATGTTGGTGATCAATGGGTGTGGATGTTCTTCGGGGTTTATGCTCCTAATCTTTCTTGGGATCGGGGTCTTATGTGGGATGATCTCATTGGTCTTCATTGTTGGTGGGAGGTGTCACAGTGTCTTCAAGGGAATTTTAATGTTGTGTGATTTTCCTCCGAAAAGGTGGGCTCTATGGATTTCACTCCTTTGATGTTTAGATTCTTTGAGTATTAATACCAATGGTTTGGTTGACCTTCCTATGGATATCGGGAATTTCACTTGGTTAACTAGGATGAAGCCTCTTTCTCTAGGATTGATCAATTCTTCTTTTCCCCATAATGGGTTAGGCGCTTTGGCCATATCATCCAATCACACCAATGTTGTTGGCGTTCTCATCATATTTAGGTTTTTTTAGATTGTGGTTCATTGCCACCGTGCTGATAGCCATTCCATTTTGTGATCATATGGTTATTAGCTGAGGGTTTTGTGGACCGGGTTCGTTCTTGATGGGAATCATATTTGGTGGAGGGCTCTCCAAGCTTTGTGTTTGTCAAGTGAAAGTTGTTGATGGGAAACTAGAAATTTTGGAATGATTGTGTCTTTGGATAGGTTATTGATTCAGGTGAGCATCAGTTGGTTTACGTAGTATTTTTAAATAGAATCGATGATATTTGGTTTGGAAAATTAACAAACCAAAACTGACCAACAAAAGTGAAAAAATATATGTTTTCGGTTTTGATCACCATCAATACTCAATTAAAAACGATCAAAGTAGCAAATAATAGACTAATATGTTTATAGAGTGCATTAGCTGCGTATTATATAAATATATATGGCATCAACATGGGTCAATCTGCCTACCATTCACACTCTTGATCTCCCGATCTATTTATTAATACTTGTATAGATGCATTAGTATTGATTTTGTAGTAACTTTAGGAAAGAATATACATTCGTGAGGGTTATGAATGCGTCTGCGAGTGACCTAAGTAAGAAGTGATATAAATAAAGTCTTTGAATATTGATTACATTATATTTGATCAGTTCGGTTCACAAATTGACTATATCATAAATTAACTGTAATATATCGTTTATAAAAATTTTAAATTAAATAAACCAAATTGATTTTAAAAACTGTGTATTTTTAGTTTATATGAATCGGTTTGGTTTGACTAGATAGCAGAAGTGAATATCTTTTTGTATCCCTACTATTCGATTTTTCGTGTTAGTTAATGGTAGCCCAGTAGGTTCTCCTTATATGGTACTCCTTGTCTCCTATGTTATTCGTCATTTTTATGGAGGCTTTGAGTTGTTGGTGGACAAGGGGTGTATTGGTTGTCTCTCACTTTTTGCAAATGATACTCTTATTTTTTGTGAGGCAAATTCAATCCATCTTTTTCACTTGCAATTTATCCTTATTTGGTTTCAAGTAATTTCAATACTGCAAATCAATCTGAGTAAATCGGTAATGATTCTAGATGGAGAGGCATCTCACTTGGAGGAGTTTGTTGGGATTTTAGGGTGTTAGACTTTGCAGTTGCCTCTCACTTTTTGGACCTCCCTTTGGGGTCAAGTTCAAGTCTGTTACTAATTGGAACTTGTTTATTAAACAGCCAAAGTGGGACTAGAAATTACTAAGGCAGCTAAAGTGGAACTCGTTTATTGAGCAGATCTAGGGGAAATATCTATGGGAGACAATAAAGGAGGTGGCTAGAATTCACTTGGTGAAGTGGGACTATGTGTGTAGACCTCGTTCACTAAGGCATTCATTGAGAAATGGTTATGGCGTTTTGGGGTCGAGAGGGCTGCTCTTTGGAGGAAGGTGATCTCGGTGAATTATTGGGTCATCGGTGGGGGGTGGACCTTTATTGCTCCCAGAGGACCTCAGGCATCATGGAATGGGTTCATGGATTGGGATTCCTTTTCCCAATTTGTGGTGTATGATCAGAGAGATAGCTCTTCCATTCGCTGAGATGTTGTTGGGTGTGCTATGATCCCTTTAAAGCTTGCTTTTTTCGAGTTGTACCGGATTGCTTGTATCATTGATGCCTATGTGGTAGATTTCTTCACATTCGGTGTATTTTTCTCGAATAGCATAAGGAGTTGGAACCTTTTTACTCGTGTTTTTGTTTGTTGTATTCCATTACACCTATTAGTAATATGCTTGATAAGATGTATTGGCATCCTAATCAGACAAAATCTTTTTAGGTCAAACTTTTCTACTATGTCCTCACCCCTGCCAAGCGTGGGTGCTTTTCTACTATGTCCTCACCCCTGTCAAGCATGGGTGCTTTCCTTGGAGGAGTATTTGGAGTGTGAAGTTGTTGTTTAAAGTTGCCTTCTTCGCTTGGACATTGATGCTAGGGAAGATTTTAATTGTTGATAAATTGCAGTGCCATGGTATGGTTGTTAGTTTGTATTATATATAAGGCATCGGCAGGGTCAGTGGATCATCTTTTCATTCACTGTCCTTATGCTCGAGGATTGTGGGATATGATTATGGGATTATTTGGCCTTTATTGGGTGATGCCTGCGACTATTGAGGCTGTGTTTTTTTCTGATTAGGGGGATAAGGAGGTCTTTGGTGCTCTAGCAAGGTGCTCCTCATTGTATATTTTAGAGAATTTGGTGTAAGCGGAATGCGCGTTTGTTGAGAATTGTGAAAGTCCCTTAAAGGAGCTTAAACTTTTTCTTCTTACGCTTTATGTTGTTATGTATGCTATTGGTTTTTATTATTTTTTCAGCATTTTTGATGCTGTAGCTGGTTGCCCATTCTGAGCTAGTTCTTTTGTTTGCTTATATAGAGCTATTGTACTTTATTTTCGTGTGCACTTGTTGTGTGTTTGTTTTTCTAATAAAATCTTTTATCTATTAAGAATAAATAAATAAACTTATTCTGGCTCCTTCACATCAAATGAGAAGTACTTGCAATGATTGGCAAGGAATGAGGCAAGATATAATTTCTGCTCCATTTGACATTCTCATCATCCATTACTAATGGAAATCACATTCATCCAAAATCTTCACATGGTAGTGACACTGTCTTTAATATTTCTTTTCGCTTCTTCTATTATCATGTAAGTTTTAGGCATATACCTTTCATCAGCATCAACAATCTTTGATTGTGGCTGCTGCGACTGTCAATTGTTGAAGCTCTTTCTCGCTCAGCCCTCCAAAAAATGCTTGGACACTTAAGCGCCACTCTGACTACTATGCTAACTGATGACTCGAATTCATTTTGAACTCAAGTTTTTTTTTTTTTGAAATCATCTATATAATTTGAGTCCGTGAACAAATTGAAGAGGTAAATGTTGTTGTTTTTAATGTGTAGCTTGTAGTTGAACTTATAATTGTTGTTTCCCCTGAGTGAGCCATCTCTAATTGTTTGCTCAGTGTTTATCTTCAAATTGAACTTTCTTGAACTATTTATGATTGTATTTATTACATGTGTCCTTGTATCTCGAATAAGTTAAAGATCAACAGATTTGATGTTCTGATGTTATTTATTATTGTTGTCTGCTCCTATAGATTAGTATCTCATGCAATACTTGTAGTTTGGACCGTTGAATGTATTTTTTCATGACCTCATTTAATTGTAGCATTGGTAAAGTGAAATAAATCCAACGATCATAATCAAGTAATGTCCCTTGCAATACTTGTTGGTATTGCATTGGATTGGAATCCAGTTTTTTTTTTATTTTTTATTATACTTTTAATATATTTAATTGTGATGCAGCTACCTCCTGCACAGCTTGAAAATGCATTGAACAAAAATGCAGCCCTTAAAGCACCATTGGTTGCTCATGTGAACCAATCAGACGTCCGTTCTACACTTCCAAGGTTATATTTTATTTAATTTTAAAAAATGCCAAAACTATTACCTAGCGTCATGCTGAATATCAGTTTATTGTTGGGTAGAGGCTTATGTGTGTGTGTGTGTATATATTTGTGCTGCTTTTATAGGTCTCTCTTGGGTGTTCTTGGAGTTGCTTCAGATTCTCAAACATCAAGTCAAACCGAAGTAACTCAAACCCAGCCAGATGCAAGAAGCCCAGCAAAGGAGGTCATAGCAGAAAAAACGGTTGAATCATCTAGTGCCAGCTGAGATTACCATTAGGATCCACTGCTGTGTTAATTGCTAGAAGCCTTACCGTATAGCCTTGAGCAAAATTGAATAATTTCGTTCCATGAGGACAATTTATGCTTGGCAAGACATGTCCTGAAAGGTTTCCCGGAAATGGTTTGGGTCATGCTCAACAAGCCAAGAACTTGCATGCAATCTTTTGGCTTGTCAGTGAAAACATGAAGACCTGTTTGTTTTGTTTTTTTCCCTCCAGCCGCCTCAGCAAAGAATTGGGGCGGGATGCAAGGAAAACTTTTGCCTCTCCTGAAGACGCCCGCTTTCTAGGCGGTTCAGGGATTTCATTTGTCAGGAGAAAATGTGCATACTCTATATATATATATATATATATATATATATTTGTAAATTAGTGGGTATATTCTCTTTAATGGCCCGTTAACAACTTAGTTCTTAGATGGTGCTCCCTTGCATTGGTAATTGTATTTTCTATCGACCATGTCCGTATTTGGTTTCCCAAACCTTGGTTTTGTGAAATAAAAGTTCGATTTTATGAAATTTACTAGTGTTTGGTTGAAAATTTTTAATTTTACAAAATAAGGCCTTACTTGTATAATAGAAAACTTCAAAATTTGATTAATTTTCTATTGCAAATTCGAAGGTAAAGCTATACTTCAACAAACCTTTGTTCATTTCAAAATAAGTATAGTTTTAGCTTTGCAAATTAAATGTGCATTTAAAATAAATTTTAATTGTACAAAAATATAATTTTGTGTATAAATTATATATTTTCTTTTGCTAATTTGGCAATATTTCAAAAAATAATTAGATGTTTCCTATTGCATTAGAGTTATACGATTTTTGGTTTAGTTTGATAATATTGTGCTTTTAGAAGAAGTTATTTTTAGATTTGCTTAAAAGAAAAATTGTTATAAAAATAAAATGTGAGTATTTGGTAGAATATAATTTTAAGTGTTAATTTTTATAAGTAGTTAGTTGAGTCAGAGTTTGATTGCTCACTAGCTCTAAACTGGAGACTCGAAGAATTTAGATAATTATTTGGTAAATTAAAAGTAAGTGTTGCAAAAATATAAGATATATATATTTTTTATTTTGTTATAAATTTTTTTTAAATAGAATATTCTCCTCTCTCATTTTCACCTCGTCGACCCCATGTGCTCCCTCCACTCCCTGCCGTTTCCTTTGCTTTTAATCAATACATCAGAGTAGTGGGCACGTCTTAGAATAAATCCTTTACTAGTCTCGGGTCACACCTGAAAAAGATAAACAACAAAGTAGAGCTGAGCTACAAGCTCAATAGTTGACCCTAAATTTCCACATTGCTCTACTATGCAAAACATATAAGTCTATACTAAATACTCATTGTACTTGTGCACTGTATAATGTTCACAATCATTAGGATTCAGTCTGCAAATAAACATCAGGACCCAGACTATTCACACAAGATAGTTTGTCCATGATCCTCAACTGGATCCTAGCTCAGGGCACTCAGTCCTAGCACTACAAGCTCAATAAGTCACTAATGCCACAACATGTCATCAAGAGCTCAACCTAGGCCTGAGCTTGTCAAGTCAATCACATAGCATAACCTGTGCATCACGGTGACAACACAAACAAGCCATAGAACCCAAGGCTCAATTCGCAAACCAACACACCAACACCTGATAGGCGCTATCCCCGACAGCAACTCGATCAAAAACTCTACCTCCCTCACAGGTGGCAAACTAAGTCCTCATGAAACACATCCGCGAACTAATCCACAATGGGTAGCAAAACAGCCTTCCCCTCTCTCCTCTTGTTAACCAACGTCAAGTTGGCTAACTGATGGGTTACATCACCCCACCCATGCCTCAAAGGTCCCAACCTACATGCGTCTTCAATCCACTCACCCACAAGAGACACCCTGAGTGCCCTCTAGTGTAAGGAACGTCATGCGCCGTCGAAGACAATCAGTTTTGGCCTCCATGGAAGCCAACCAATCCATACCCAAGATAATGTTAAAATCATCTAACTCCATGATGTACAAATCACACAACAGGTGAACACCCCAAAGTGTCACCCAGACAGATACTGTCAAGTATCACAATTCCACCCAAAGGTGACGCAACCATCAGAGACTGACTAACGGTCTCCTGATCTAACTCCAATCCAACCACCGTAGAAAATGAAATAAAAAAAATCGATAGCAGTATGAATCAAAACTGAACATATAGTATGAGAAATGATAATTGTACCTCTCACTATTGAAGGTCCCGGTCCTGACTCATCCATTGGTGGAACCTCTGCCTCCCTGCTGGTGATGGAAAAAGTCCTTCCCCGTGGCACATTGCCACTAGCTTGGCCCATTGGGGCCTTGCTAATATTGCCAAGATCCAAATAAGATCATGTAGGTATATGCATGTACATATAGAGAGGGGGTGCATCTGTATACTTAAAACGAATTCCTTTAGTTTTAAGGAGTAGTTTACTTATCAGAGATATTCTAACAGATATGGTTATTATTTGGGTGGTGTCAAAGTGTTTCGTGTAAGACAAAGACACATGATTTACGTCGTTTGATCAATGTGATCTACTCCATGGTGGTGAGGGTGTACCTATACCAAGTCCAATTCACTATATGCTTTTAATACACTAGGGTCTTGCTCTTATTACAACAGGATTGACTCTTTTCTCTTTTAAATGCAAATACAAAAACAGTATTACTTTAATACTCACTCACTGTGATGAACTATCTAACACAACCTATTCCTGCATATTCAACTGTTTGCACCACTTGACCTTCAACCATTCCTTTGCCAAACTCACCATCTGTTCATTGAATGTATGAGGACTAAAGCTAGATGAACTCACTGTTATCTTACTTTCAATCTTCTTCTCTTTGTGTATTCTATACAAACTACTCTGCGTCTTTTGTATCTCTCAAGATACTTTTCGTGTACTTTGAAAATATTCTGACGTCTGTTTGAAGTAAGGCATATGCTTTTCTTTTATAGGACGACCATTACATAAAGACCTTTTACTAGGTTAAACATATTGAACCTTCTGATATCCATTGTTGAAACATATTACTTCACCCTCAAACAACCTCCAAGTGTTTAGATTGATACTTAACGCGCTCAAATACGTTGCTTGAATAACTTACTTAAATGGCGACCTTAACTGCGTTTCATCCCTTTGATTAGCCATAGCCTTGAAGATGATTGCCTCGTAGATTTGCTGATACTTCACATAGTATACATGTTACGATCTTTGAGTGTGCACCTTCAAACCTTAGAGTCAGAGCCTTTGGACCTTCGAGTCAGATCAACTCAAATTTAGAATCAGCAACACTCTGTTCTTTGGGTTAGGGCTCCGAGTCTTCGAATCCAGGTTAAAACCAGCAACCAACTGAGTTCGGACTCTATGAGTCTATGGATCTCCAGTTTCGAGCTAGTGACAACCGCATTCTAACTTGGATGATCATTTGTTCACATCAATGGGTCACTATTCACGGCAACAGGTCTCCAAATCTTCGACCCTTCGAGCTTCGACACTGTGACACTGTCATACTACACCCAATGGGTCTTCAAGCTTGTAAGTCTTCGAGTCTCCAAGACGCTGCTCTTCACTCGTCCCCAATTTGGGTCTTCGAATCTTCGACCCTATGAATCTTTGAGTCAGCACGACCCTAAGAGCCTTTGAGTTTGTGAGTCTTCGACCCTGAATAGATTAACGACATACATAGGTAGGCTCCCTCTACGAGCTCACTCTAAGAGATCACTTTATGAAGTTATCCAACCATGTATGGATCTTCGACCCTGTGGCTACCTGCTTCCACATACTGTTGACAATAATGACAACCCAAAAACATTATGGGAACAACAATATTTCCCTTTGGAATTGTTGGCAACATATGTGAACGATCTTTGAATGGATCCGATAAAATGCATCCTTCTCCCCCCCTGATGTCCTCCCACTGTACTCCCCTTGTACACAGTATATTCTTCTCCCCCTTTGCCAACCAATTGCAAAGAAAGAGGGAGGAACCTTACCAACACCTTAGGCATAAGGAGGAAGATGGATAGAGGTTTGGTGAGAATATCAGTAGTCTAGTCCTGAGTAGGAACATACAACAGTTGCACAGTTCCCTTTTCCACTTGTTCTTTTATATAGTGATATATGTCATCACAGGTTTTGTCCGGGTTCATTTGGGGTGGGTTCAAACTAAATCAATGGTGAGAAATTTGAAGTCGCCACCAACTGTTTTTGGGGTACAATTGGATACCCTCTACTTTGAGTAGTTTAATGTGTGGTTTGCGTTATTAGAGAAGGGTTCGGGAGTTGGTTACGTGTAAGGAAGGATTAGCACTCATACAGTGCCCTTTCGGTATCTATTTTCGGAAGAGGAGGTTTCAATAATTTTGATTGAGTTGAGGAACTATTGTTTTCCTAGAAAATTCAATATTTTTTATTTAGCTAGGTCATTTGTTAACGTTATGATTAAGTTTGATTTATCCTAGGTTTCTAAAGGGAATCCTAAAAATTTTGTTTTGAGTGGAATTCAAAATTCTAAAACTGAAAATATGCTTTGATTTGAAAATGTTTTTGTTTTCTGTTTTGTTGTTTTTTTATTTTTTTTTGTTTTTATCTCTTTTTGTTTTGAAAACTCTCCTTTTTTTGTTGTTTTTCTTTTTTGTTTGAACACTGTTGGTCCCTTGGAGCCTAGAGGGGGGTGAATAGGCTCTTATCGAAACTCGTTTCTAACTCTTTGGCACTACACTTGTCTGGTTAAAAGATAGAATCAATGCGGAAGATAACCAGATAGTGAAAGTATTTTGTTTTATTATCAGTATGATAAGTATAACAAAATGGAAGCAGACTAAAGCTTGAAAGCTTTTAGACCTACTTAACAACTCTTTAGCACTCTATTTATAAGTATGCACACGCTAGCCTCTATGATCTCTATGAGCTTTGGTACATACACAAAACTATTACACTTGTTCTTATGCACTTGTACGCACTAGTTTTATGCACACGTTCGAAAGTGTACAAGTGTTACTATTTATAGTGACATCCACAAGAGACAACCTTGGAACTTGTTGTTCCGGACATTGTGCACATTTACTGTGTCTCGGAAATCTTGCTGCCTCAATTGCTGCGGATGTGGTCTTCAAGATCTTGGGTTTGCAACACATAAGAGTCTTTGTAAGTTCCCAAGTATAATTAAAGTTGTGTCCACACATCCGGATGATCCACGTGTAAGATACTTTAAGTTTTCAACGAGTTTGTCTTACATTGGGAAGCAGCGAGCTGGTGACTTTGATTACGAAGAGATAAGTTGAAGTAGCATCTTCTTGAATCCGGTGTAAGGTTCTTTATTCCGTGTTTAAATTAAGCTCGGATCCTTATTCCGTAATACTGATTGCTTACTCCGTATCAATTTGGTACTGGAATCCTTGTTCCGTGTAAGCGCTTCCTTACTCCGTATGAAGGAGAAGGTCGGAGTCCTTACTCCGCATCAGTGCTTCCTTACTCTGCAGCTAGTTTCCTTACTTCGCATGAGTTGAAAGAACGGATGGCTTACTCCGTATCAGCGCATCCTTACTCCGTATGAGTGAGTGGTTCGGATTCTTTACTCCGCATCTAGTTCCCTTACTCCGTGCGAATAAAGACTCAAATCCTTATTCCGTAGAAATGCTTCCTTACTCCGCATGTATGGAAGACTCGAATTCTTTACTCCGTATCTTCTTTACTTCAGTCCGGTTGAGTGGAAGACTTAACCTTTTAACTCCGTGACGACTCTCTTATTCCGTGCGACTTTGTAGACTAAAATTCTTACTCCGCATCTTTTTGACTTAGTCCGTTTGAAGTATTAGATGCGGATTTCTTAGTCCGTAGCTTTTAGGTTCTTAGTCCGCACGAATGATCCTTATTCTGTATGAAGTAAATACTTGGTTATATACCAAGTGTTTGACGACACTCATTCTCATCTGGATCAGATTATGTATCATATCCTTAGCTTTGCTCTCATGAGTGTAGATCCGGATGAAGATCATATCTTCTACAATGACTTAAGATAAAACAATAAAGGTCTCAAATCAAATTACATAGGACTTTTTAAGCATTATCCAAATTCTGGGCTTGATCCAACTACGTTTTATTGGTTTTTTGGTTGAAAATGTTTTTTTTGTTTGTTTTGTTTGGTTGTTTTTTCCTTTTTTTTGTTTGAAATCATTTTTTTTAGAAAGCATTGAACCTATACACATGGAAAAACTTAAAAATGTTTATCAAAATAAATGGACACACATATCAAAATAGATGTGGAGTGTGTGATTGTGACATCCATAAATAATATGAAAATAAAGCCACCCTCTTTTTCTTCTTCTTTCTTTTCATCTCTTTTCGTTTATGACTCTCTTTACTATCTTTTTGTTTGTTTGTTTTTTAACTATTCTTTACATATTACAGCATATACAACATATACAATATAAACCCATAACATAAAAAAAATACAAGGAAAATACAACATATATCAACAACATAAAAAATCAGAAAAATGCTAAGAATTACGTCAAGTATAAATATAAATAAGCTAAAAAGTAATAAATTAACAAGTATAAATTAACTAAACCGACTTTGGGGCTTTAACACCGGCCTTCTGTTTGAACTATCCTGTCTGCACCAAAAGTTACCTGCTCGAAAATAAAATCACCCAAAGCACCGAATTCCCGTAGTGCAAAGTATAAAAAGCAGATGGGATTTAACACGGAGACTGTAGTGGTATGTTAGACTTGAGAGAAGATGATGATTTTTTTTTTTTTAGGTCTAAGCAGAAAATGTGAGAGAGGGTGGATGTATTTTTTTTTATTGAAATGGGAGGGAATTTTGGCTTTGGGCAAGAAAACCCGTAAGAGAGAAAGAGAGAATCTAAGGGACCTTTGTTGTTTTGGGAAAAGAAGCTCGTAACGGAAAGAGAGTATGGGAAGGATTTTTTGTGTTTTTTATTTTTTTGATTTTTGGAAATGGGAGAGAGTTGGAGAACTTTGGGTGTCAAAACTTTGGGTGTTCTTTCCTTGGGCATAAAAAAACTCTCTCTTTTGTGCGAGGAGAAGGAACCCTTTTAAATGCCTTTGGACATAGTATCTTGATTGCAGCATTTATTGATGTATTATTTATGCTAGCATTTTTTATTTATAAATTCCATCTTATGTCAGATCGACTGATGACCTATGATTGCTTTGTTGTTTTTATATGAGCACATGTGACTGACATGCGTTGAAAAGAATATGCCAAGAAAATACCAACACATCCCATGAAGGAATAGTGAGCAAGCCCGTGGAAGCAAAGGTCAAAGGTCGGTAGAATTGAAGGTCAGTGGAGGCTCGGATCCGGATCAATGGAAGGCTCGGATCCGTACTCTGTATCAGTGGAGGCTTTGTCCAGATCAATGGAAGGCTCGGATCCTTATCCCAGATGATTGGAAGCTTATTCCGAATGATTGAAGTGTAATATCCTGTACCCGAAATAGGCTAAAACATAGCTTGTATTTGGTTTGAGGACGTTATTTTGGTTTTGTAGCTGAAAATATGGTCATTTAGACTTTAAATGGGTCTTATTTGGTGTGTAGATGATCTTTAGACTATTTGTAGCAGCTTCATCAAATCCTATATTTCCAACAATCTCCCCCTATTTAATGTAAGCTGACGACATGTATTTGTGTGAAGTCTGAGACTACAAGTTTTATGGGCAGATTTAGATTAATCAGAAGATGTCTTTGCCTATAAATAATTTGAAGGAGTGTGCAAGGGGTTAGCGAGAAATGAATACTCCCTCCTAGGCCAGAAAGCTGCATTTGCTAGCTCCTGACAAAGAGAAAATTCCCCCTACGAGCTGGCTCCCCCTGGCTCCCCCTGAGATGAATGCTCCCCCTGGGATGCATACTCCCCCTTTCTGGGGTGAGGAACAAGCACCAGAACATAAACCGAGGGGAGCAAGGGAATAAGTTACAGAATAGCAGACAGCAGAGCAAAGACATATAGAAAAGATAACTGACAAAACAAGAAGTACACAGACAAGTGAAAAGCAAGCGATACAGTGTACATGTAAGTAGAGTACAGGACAGTTAGGGGTTAAATTCAGAGTACAAGACACTCTGTGTAAAGAGAAAAACAGCAGCTTGCTCGCGTAGGAGTTGAGCAGGAGTCAAGTGTAACGAGGCCGCTCGACTGCTCATACGATCAAATTCAGGCACGAGAGCTCGAAACCCGTTGGTAGTCAGGATGCGAATGTAATGGCAAACATAAAAGCCACAGCTGTGAGCATCATCCTGACCAGGAACGCCTTGCTTGACTCGCGTGATGTCCATCGGTTTGGTGAGAGGATAGCCACTACACCCATGTGAAGAACCCTGCATGACACGGGTGAGAGTGCGATTGACGAAGTTGTTCATGCCGATGGATGAGTAAGGTACTGGGTTTGGAGTCGAAGATGACGATCCTTTGGTTCTTGAAGTCGATGTCGAGAAGAAACCAGTGCGGGGATGTTGACAAGTACGGAATGAGCACATGGTCTACCTCATCCCAGGGAAGGAAGGAGTTCTCATATCTGCGACCTTGGATAATCTCGAGCATAGCTGCATCATCGATCAACTGAGCCTGCATGATCGGCAAATAGAGTTCCACCCTGGTATAGCGGCGAATGTGAGGAGGTAGCTTCACGAGAAAGGACTTCTGGGCGAAGATGAATTGAGTTATCTCCAGGTTATCCATTTCTTCACCGTCATGAAGTAGGCGACACAGGTCAGGTCCGGTGAAGAAGTGTTGGATCAAACCCGAATTTGGATAATGCTGATAAAGCCTTATGTAATTTGATCTGAGATCTCTTGTGTTTATTTGATCGTTGCAGAAGATATGTTATTAATCCGGAGATACACTCGTGAGAGCAAAGCTAAGGACAGGATACATAATCCTGATCCGGACAACAGTGAGTGTCGTCAAACACTTGGTAAATAACCAAGTCACCAATACATACGGAATAAGGGACATTCATGCGGACTAAGTACAAATGCGGAATAAGGACCTGAGTCTTCATTAGACGCGGAGTAAGGAAATTAGATGCGGAGTAAGGAATCCGGACAACTTACTCATACGGAGTAAGGAAGCGCTAGTACGGAGTAAGCACTCCGATCCCCTAAGACTCGCCCGGAGTAAGGAACTTACATACGGAGTAAGGAACTTACATACGGAGTAAGGAACTTACATACGGAGTAAGGAATTTACATACGGAGTAAGGAACTTACATGCGGAGTAAGGAAGCGCTGGCACGGACTAAGGATTCCAGTACCAAATAGATACAGAGTAAGAAATCACTGACACGGAGTAAGGTTCCGAGCTTCATTAGCTACGGAGTAAGGAAAATTACACCGGACCAAGAAGATACTGCTTCAACTCAACCGCATTTAAAGTTATCAGCTCGTGGCGTCCCGATGTAAGACAAATTTATTGAGAACCTGAAGAATCTTACACGTGGATCATCCGGATATGTGGACACAACCTTAATTGTATTTGGGAACTCACAAACGCACTTATACTCTTCAAACCCAAGATCTTGAGCTCCACAAACCGCAGCAGTCAAGGTAGAGAGATTACCGAGGGATAGTTAGTGCTGAACGCATTCCGGAACTACAAGTTCCGAGGTTGTCTCTTAGGAATGTTTTGTATAAATATTCATACTTGTACATTTGTGTAGAAGTGAGCGGATGTGCATTTGTTAAGAAAAGACTAATCCTGTGTATGCACAAGCGTTTTTCATCTTTGGAGATAGAATTTGGCTAGTGTGTGAGTTCATTTGTAAACATAGTGTAAGAGAGTCTTGCTTCTATTTTGTTGTAATTATCTTGTGATAATAAAACAAAATACTTCCACTATCTGGTTATCTTCCGCAGTGATTCTATCACTTAACTAGATAAGTGTTTGTGTCTTAAGAGAAAGAAAAGAGTTTCGATAAGAGCCTATTCACCCCCCTCTAGGCTCCAAGGGACCATCAAGTGGTATCAGAGCAAGTTCTATTTGTTCTAAGTAGAGATCCCACTCTTTCAATCTCGAAATGGCCGAAGAAAGCGTATGCTATTCAACACTCGCCTTAACTCCGGAGGTGCACAGGAGCCCATCCCGAATCGAAGCAAAGCGGTGAAAATGTCGACCCACCTCAACTCCGTTGTTGCGCCGCTTCTCAACCACGGAGTTCTAGCTTTACTTTAACGAAACCGCCCAAATTCACACCTGAGCTTTTCTCCCAGGTGGAAAGCTCGCATGAAGATGTTTATGGTATGTCATGATCATCTTATGTGGCCATGTCTTCATCAGGAGATTCCAATTCCGATGACTATCGGAGAACATGGAGTTAGGAGGCCAAAGACAGATCTTGAACTTACCAACGATGAAAGAGCCTGGCGGTGCGCTAGTGAAAAGGCTCGGCTTATGTTACATCGTCTTTGGATTCCGAGGCTTTCACGGACGTCCAGGGGCTGCATGACAAGCAAAAGCCGTTTGGGACAAACCGACAATCCTCTATGAGGGGGTCGGTCCCAGGATGCAGAATGTGATCTGTACTCTCGGACGGAACTTTGAGAGTTTTAATCATAAACCGGGCGAATCACTCGAAAGCATCTATCGGAGATTCGGCAAGCTCATTCTTGAGCTGAAGACTGTCAATGAGCACTATTCTCAATCCCATATCAATGACAAGTTCTTTCGCTCCTTGCCGGATCGCTACTACTCCAAACAACTCCAGATGCAATTCGACAAGAACTGGTAGTATGTTCCCCTTGAAGAACTATATGGAGAGCTGCAGACTCATGAAGTCAGGTTTAAGTACTCTGACAGGGATGAGAAAATAGCTCGGAAAGAAAAGGGGGTAGCTCTCAAAGCTACAGAATGTCTAAACATACCGAGGAATGATGATACGGACGTGTCCGAGAATTTGATTTCGACGAGGAGGAGGAGATAGCCCTTCTTGTCAAATCCTTTGAGCGATTCCTACGAAAAGCAGAAAAGGGTTCGAAGACGCTCATCATCATCTTTCCAAAGGAAGGAGCGACCGGAGTCCAGTTCCCAGGAATGCTTCAACCGTGGGAAAACCGGTCACCGGGCCAAGGAATGCAGGTCCAAATCAAAAGTAGCCGAGAAAAGTGACAGGGTAACTCCTCGGCGCTCCACCTCGACACAAAGCAAGAACAAGAAGAAGGCGCTCGTGACAAAATACATGAGTGGCTCGAAGAAGAGGAGGAATCCTCGGATGATGAGGCAACCACTAAGCCGAACGTCCGCCTTATGGCAAATCGAGGTACCTTCTATCTTCGAGCTCCTGAGTAAATTAGAATCTCTTACTACCGCTTGTGATCATGAAAAGAATGAGAGACTAATAATTACTCAAATGTACAAAGATATGGAAAGTCAGAATAAACGTCTTGAATTTACTATAAATAGACTCGAAAAGGACATCACTGACTTCAGAGGAAAAGAAGCTTGGTATCACGATCTAAGAGCTGAAAATCATTTGTTAAATACCAATCTCTCAGGCCTAAAAGTTATAGTAAAAAGACTCGAAAATGAACTGGAGCAGGAAAAGGAGATAAATCGTAAGTGGCTAAAATCTGGGGAAATAGCCTCTACCTTTAGGACTGATCCTGACGACATTCGAGTCAAACTTGGCCTAGGTTCCGAGTAATCAATATCCATAGCTCAAGCTACTGAGTGTCCTCCGGATTTCACTCCTAAACTAACTAACTTATATCCTGTTAGTACATCTAAACAGTTGGATGGTTTCATTTCAGGTGGCACCATAGTTTATGACTGTGGAGTTGAGGTTACTGCACTTCCCGAAGCAGTAGCACCCGTAACTAAAGATGAAGGGAAGGCTGCTGCAGTTAAAGCCAAAACTGTAGCACCCAAAAAGAAAGATAAGGCTAAGGCTGATGCATCTAGGGCCAAGAGCGTGTCACCCAAACGCAATGGATTAGGCCACAGGGAACAGAGTAGAAAGTCTGTAAAATCTAAGAGACCTGTATCCCCTGTTTGTACTTCACATTATAGTGCCTGTTCCATCTGTAGGGAAATAGGTCATTATCACTATGAATGTTGGAGTTTATCTGATAACTGGCTTTGTAATAAGTTTCATATCAATAAAGATCAGTTAAACAAAAAGGGTTCTTTGAGCAAAACAAAATCTAAACCTCGAAAGAGTATCTCTCCCAAGAAAACCCAAATAAAAGAGGTAGCTGAAACTAACAAGCTAAAGTCAACTTAGAGAGCTAAAAGTCCTAGCAAAATCAAATCCGTAAATGTTGACAATACTGCTGCTCTCTCTAACCGCCCGAAACAAGTTTGGGCACCAAAAGTGTAAACTGTTGTCTTTCAGGAGCATCTCTGGAATGCATTACCGAATCACTTGAAGTTAAAGATCAATAAAAGCAAGTGGATCCTTGATAGTGGATGCTCCGGACATATGATGGGTGATCAGACTCTGCTTGTAGAAGTTAATGATAAACAAGGTCCATCCGTTTCATATGGCGACAACAGCAAAGGTAAGACCGTCGGGTATGGCACCTTAACTAACATTGTGTATCAATCACTAGAGTTGCACTAGTCGAAGGTTTAAAGCATAATTTGCTAAGTGTCGAGTAAGTTATGTGACAAAGGATTTTCTGTTTCCTTTTTGTCCAACACCTGTAAAGAAGAGAAAACTTATCCGGAGATGTTAAGTTATCCGGATCAAGAGATGGGGACATATACTCAGTGGTCTTAAGAAATAATTCTTCTGACCCTGTATGCTTCCTCACTAAAGCATCAGATGAAGATAGTTGGCTATGGCACAAGCGATGCGCACATTTAAACTTTAAGACTTTGTCTAAATTAGCATCATTTGATCTTGTCACTGGTCTACCCAAACTCAAGTTCTCCAGAGACTCTCTCTGTCGAGAATGCCAACTGGGCAAACAGACCAAACATAGCTTTAAGAGCAAATCAGTTAATTCAATAACTGCACCTCTACAACTTCTTCATATGGACTTATGTGGTCCTATATCTGTTCCGTCACTAGCTGGTGTGAGATATACCCTAGTGGTTATCGATGATTTCACCAGATACACATGGGTGATGTTCCTGAAATCAAAGGATCAAACTTTTGAGCATCTTGTAACACTTTCTTTTCTATGAGTCTACGAGTCATTTAGCGTTGGTTACTGTTCTTAACACTGCTTCGACTCTATGAGTCTCCGAACTTCGTTGACGCTTACAGTAACACTTTCTTTTCCGTACCATGACTCTATGACCTTCGACCCTGGATCTACGAGTCGCAATGTTCTGTCACTATTTCGCTTTGAGTCTTCAGACTCTACGAGTCTACGAGTCTCTTGCCAATACGTCCTATGACAGTTTCACTTCTACAAACTTCGACTCTCCGACCCTACGGCTGTCGGTTCTTCGAGTCTCCGGACTTAGACTATTTGTAGCAGCTTCATCAAATCCTATATTTCCAACAGGGGAGCCTTTCATTGAGAGGATCGAATGATCTACAGGGGAGCCTAAGCTTCATCTATTACCTCAGTAATAACCCCCTAATATGTCTCAGATACTCCCTCCTCTAAACCTTTACTTCCGGATCTGACTGGACATGCATTGTTGAAATAGAATTGCGGCATGCTTGGACGTATTTTTTTTCTTCAACCATGCATTTTAATCGGATAATCAACTGCTTGCTTTTGACATGTGTCCACTTCCTCATTCTTCACTCATGAATCCTAGTTTGGTCAAATCATATGATTTTTAATTAATCTTAGCTACGTCATTCAGCAGGACGGTTTCGCTATATTGACCTATATGAACTTGTGTATTTATTATCTGACATATGCCCTGATTCAGTCACATTGATCATTCTCTAGTATGTATATGTCTATTTCATTCTTTGTAATGCATAAGTTCTGCTACTCATTAGTTCGGATTATATAGCTCTTCACTGACTATTTTCTCCTATCCGTACTAATCCTTGCCTGTTAAGCTTTTGTACTTTTAGCTTATTTTTGTGAAGCTACAGGTTCAGATTTTCTTTGCACCCTTATCGATAAATCCAGTCCATAGTCTTGGATTTGAAGTGTTGTGGTACTTCTCTTCTCTTCGACTTATTGACAGCAAAGGAATCTACTTTTCTCTCACCGCACTCTATTACTATGGACACGGTCTACTTTTCATCCGGATACTCGTTACTCAACTATCGCTTATTCCGGATGATTGTCGGTTCATTCCTCCGGATTCCTGATACTGTCAAATTGCGATAATCCATGTCTTATTTTATATCGCGTGCTTTTGAGGAAGAATAATGATGATTCATTAAATGCATGTCTCGGGATGCACACACTTCCCCTGGAAGGCAAACAGCTATTATCCTTACTTGGTCATGCCGTCTCCACGTCATCTTTTAATTCGGAGGCACACCAATATCAAGACTAATGACATCAGCCTGTCTTCTATTTCACTCGCCAAATTCTTAGACCCGCTGACATTCACGGACTCGGTCTTATATATTCTGGTCCTTCCTGCGAAGCACGAGTGTTACCCTTTTCAAATCCCTAAAACTCTCGTTGCTCCTTTAATCCCTAAGACCTCACCTTCCCTCTCGCCCTTCAACTTTCATCTATAATGGCACCCAGAACTTCTCTTTCCGGCGTCAATCCCGGCCATCTGGTCGATTGGAGCGCTGTCTCCAACCCTCCGGACTAGTTTATCCATATTCGCCCTCTTCTAGAAGCCTCTCACATACTCAACTTGATCTCCAATCCCGTCGATCGTCTTATAGACGACATTCTCGAGTACTACCTACGTATCCGCTGTACCACCGACTCCATCATCTCCTATGTTCGCGGTGAATCCATCCTCATTACCCCCGATGTTCTCCGCGCTGCTCTCAGTTTACCCCCCGGTGAATCACAGCACCCCGATGCCGATCGCATGGCAGCTTCCATGGGTTGCACCTATAAAGGCAAGGAATACAAGGTGAAGTCCTTCCAAGGTCGCTATCGCTGTATGGCGATCATACTGAGTCGATGCTTACTGGCTCCCACTTCCGCTCTGGACTCTGTTCCGTACGATCTTCTTCTGGCCATGTACGACATTTTCGAAGGTCTTCAGATGGACTGGGGGACGTTTTTGTTTCGACTGCTGCAGACTGGACCCAAGAACCATTCCTTCGGGCGCATCCTAAGCATTGTCTTCCGGCATCTTCATCCGGACCATTTCGCCCGCTCTGACGCTGTTCCCTTTCCTCCGGCTCATTATCTTCGCTATATTACGCCTGATGGGAACATGACAGCCCGCCGTCCCTCTGCAGCTCTCCGCATTCTCCCTACCACGGAACAACAAGGTAGTTCTGTTGGTGACCCCTCCGACAGCCATGCCCCTGATGTCAGCTCTGCTCATCGATCCTCCCGGATTCGGTCCATTGCTGCACCCTCCATCTCTCGGGCCTCCCAGCACAGCGTCCGTGCCGATCCCTCCGAGGTTGTGGGGCCATCTCAGCGCAGTGTCCCTAGAGCTGTTTCCTCAGCCCCTTCTGCTGCGGATGTCCCCACTCCCTCCACTTCCGCTGTTGCTGCTGCTGTTGATACCGCCATTGCTGCCGCAATTGCTGATGTCCCGGAATCTATTCCGGAAGCTCCTTTGCCTCCCCTCCCTCAACCCCGAGATTACCTTGATCATCTCTCCGCCGACACTTTAACGGACCTTTGGCTCCGTTTCAGCCTTGCCCACACCACCTCCATTCCTGACACCGATCTCCGGGTGTTTTACACTCGCCATACTCAATCCCCGGAGACCATGATCATCTGGAATTTGGACCAAGGCTTTCTTACGCCGGCCTCCATTCCAGATGTGCCGTTCCCTAACCCCTCCAGCCCGGTCCATGCCGCACGAGTCCTTCCCCCGCTAAGGCCGGACCTTCTTCTCCGCTCGTTGACATTCCCGTTGTTGACCTATCTGGTTAAAGCGGGTCCGCTGCTCCGGATGCCTCTGCTGCACCGGATGCCCCTTCTGCTGCTGCTGCTGATACTCCTGCGGACTCCTCTACCCAGTGTACTCCTGCTCCTGTTCATGCGGGGGAGTCCTACAAAGCTCCAGAGTTGGCCTTTGGGCGTGCTTCTCTTGGCACGGTCCATTCCGACGCTGTGCTCTCCGCCCAGCTGGACCACCACGCCCACGCTCAAAGCGCCCAAATATCCGCCATCGCCGCCAAAGTTGATGCTCTTGGCGCCTAACTCCTCTCCGCCCTCACCGACTCCTCCACCTCCATGGAATAGAAGATGGACCTAGTCACCTCGTCCGTCCACTCCTTGTCTACCTCCTTCGCGGACCTGGCGCACACGATGGCTCGCCCTCCCGTTGCTCCCCGGCGCTCTGCCAAACTGGGGGAGAGAGTGTCATCTGATCCTTCTGCTCCTCCTGCATCACATTCATCCACTCGTCCTGAGAAGCGGCCTGCCTCTTCATTGCTTCAGGGAGTTCAAATTCCCAAATGTAGCCGCTTCTCTCAGCCAAGCTCCTCGACTGCAGCTCTTCCTCCATCCTCTCCATCCATGGTGACACCTTCCTCCCATCATACGCGGCGTGTGACCCTCTTGATGCGGACGGAAGCGTGCGTAAGGTAATGATGTCCTATGCTGCGTCTTCTGCCGAGAGAAGATGTCTCTCTGACCTGTACCCCTTCTCCCCGGACGACATTCGGAGCCTTTGTTCGGAGAAAGGCCTCTTTACAAGAGACGACATTGATAACTTCTCTAGGGCTGCTAAAATGGAGATGAGGCTGTTTCCATCTCTGTACAAGGACGACCACTTGTTTGAAGTTCTGCCGTGCTGGAATGAGGGCTATCTTCCCAGTATAGATGTCATTCAGTCCTTTATCGATGGAACTGCTGAGGATAACAAGCCATGGATAACTCTCTTAACTATCCTTATTCCGTACCGGATCATGTCGCCACATTTCATGATGGCTGTCTTCATGATTCAGTCCAAACAGATGATTCTGATTGATTCTCATCAGATTGTAGAGCAGTATGTAAGAAAGAATCAATGGGAACTACTGTGTCTCAGGTTGACTGAAGCTGTGAAGAAAGCCGGATTATATGAAAAGTTGGGCATCACTCCTTTGAGACCAACTGAGAAGCTGAAGGCAACATTCCAGGGCAAGAAACAAGTGCCACAACAGCCAGATGGAGATAGTTGTGGGGCCTTTGTCTATTACTTCATCAAGTCATTCTTAAGTGTGGACAAATCTTGGAGCCAACACACCACTTATTCGATGAAGCAGACAATGGAGCTTAGAGAGAAAGCAGCAACAATGATCTTCAAGTATAGTAAGCCTTATGTACCTTAATGAAAATCTTGTATAAAGGCTGAATTGTATTCTGTTGCTGATAAATGAAAATGGTTGTGATGTGTATTCTGTATGTTATCTTTTTGCGCTTGCTTACCAGATCAGATTACAAAGGGTTTGAGCATATCCATAATTGGGGGAGATTGTTGGATCAAGCCCAGAATTTGGATCATGCTGATAAAGCCCTATGTAATTTGATTTGAGATCTTTTGTGTTTCTTTGATCATTGCAGAACTCGTGAGAGCAAAGCTAAGGACAGGATACATAATCCTGATCCGGACAAGAGTGAGTGTCGTCAAACACTTGGTAAATAACTAAGTCACCAATACATACAGAATAAGGAACATTCGTGCGGACTAAGAACTTAAAAGGTACGGATTACGGAATTTGCTCTTAATATCTCAAACGGACTAAGTCAAACTAATGCGGAGTAAGAATCTTGGTCTACAAGGTCGCACGAAGTAAAAGAGTCGACACGGAGCTAAAAAGTTAAGTTTTCCACTCAAGTGAACTAAAGTAAAGAAGACACAGAGTAAGGCATCCGAGTCTTCCATACATATGGAGTAAGGAAGTACTGATCCGGAATAAGGACCCGAGTCTTTATTCGCACAGAGTAAGGAAGCCAGATGCGGAGTAAGGAATCCGGACCACTCACTCATGCGGAGTAAGGATGTGCTAGTACAGAGTAAGCCATCCGATCCTTTAGACTCGCACGGAGTAAGGAACTTACATACGGAGTAAGAAACTTACATACGGAGTAAGGAACTTACATACGGAGTAAGGAACTTACATGCGGAGTAAGGAAGCGCTGATATGGAATAAGCACTCCGACCATCTCATTCACACGGAGTAAGGAAGCACTGACACGGACTAAGGATTCCAGTACCAAATAGATACGGAGTAAGCAACCACTGACACGGAGTAAGGTTCCGAGCTTCATTAGCAACGGAGTAATGAAAATTACACCGGACCAAGAAGATGCTACTTCAACTTACTGCATTTAAAGTTATCAACTCGTGATGTCCCAATGTAAGACAAACTCGTTGAGAACCTGAAGAATCTTACATGTGGATCACCCGGATATGTGGACATAGCTTTAATTATACTTGGGAACTTACAAAAGCACTTATACTCTTCAAACCCAAGATCTTGAGCTCCACAAACCACAGCAGTCAAGGCAGAGAGATTACCGAGGAATAGTTAGTGCTGAACGCATTCCAGAACTACAAGTTCCAAGGTTGTCCTTTAGGAATGTTTTTGTATAAATATTCATGCTTGTACATTTGCATATAAAAGAGTATGTGTGCGAGCGAGCCTGAATCAATCCCGTGTATGCACAAGAGTTCAAAGACATAATATAGGCTAGTGTGTGAATCCTTTTTGTAAACAGAGTGTAAGAGAGTTTTGCTTCTATTTTGTTGTATTTATCTTTTGATAATAAAACAAAATACTTCCACTATCTAGTTATCTTCCGCAGTGATTCTATCACTTAACTAGATAAGTGTTTGTGTCATAAGAGAATAGAAAGAGTTTCGATAAGAGCCTATTCACCCCCCCCCTTTAGGCTCCAAGGGACCATCATCCTTTTCCTTTTCAAGTTCAATCTCGAGTCTTTTAAGATTTACATTAATGCCTGTGAGGTTGGTATTTAGCAAGTGATTTTCAGCTCTTAGGTCGTGATACCAAACCTCCCTGCTTCGGTAGTCAGCTATGTCCTTTTCAAGTTTAGAAACAGTAAGTTCTAGGCATTTAGCCTGACCACTCATATTTTGATACATTTGAGTAATTATTAATCTCTCATTCTTTTCATCATCACGTTCCTTAGTAAGAGATTCTAATTTACTCAAGAGCTCAGAGATGGAAGGTACCTCAGTGTTTGCCATGAGGCAGACGTTCGCCTTTTCCGTTGGTTCGTCGTCTGAAGATTCATCTTCTTCTTCCGAACCACTGATGTATTTTGAGACGAACGCCTTCCTCTTTGTCTTGCTGTTGTCTGAGGTGGAGCGTCGGGGTTTAACCTTGTCATCCTTGTCGGCTGTCTTGGGTTTGGATCTACTAGTCCTTGGCCTAATGACCAGGTTTCCTGCAATTGTAGCAGTCTTGGGATGTTGACTCCAACCGCTCCTTCCTTCTCGAGGATGAGGAAGAGCCTCTTCTGAATCCTTTTCTGCTTTTCCGCAGAAATCGTGTGAAGGATTTCACCAGAAGTGCTATTTCTTCTTCCATGTCCGAGTCAGAGTTTTCTGACTCTTCCGTATCATCCTCCGTCAGCATGCTTGGTTCAGCCGTAGCCTTAAGAGCTACCCCCTTTTCTTTCCGAGCTATCTTCTCATCTCGGTCAGTGTATTTGAATCTGACCTCATGAGTCCATAGCTCTCCATATAACTCTTCAAGGGGAGCATACTGCCAGTTGTCTTTGGATTGCATCTAGAGCTGCTTGGAGTAATAGCGATCCGACAAGGAACAAAAGAACTTGTCATTTATTTGGAACCGAGTGTAGTGCTCATTGACAGTTTTCAATTCCAGGATGAGCTTGCCGAATCGCCAATAAATGCTCTCCAGGGATTCGCTAGGTTTGTAGTTGAAGCTCTCAAAGTTTTGTCTGAGAGTGCAAATGACATTCTGTATCTAGGACTGACTTCCTTCATATAGAATAGTCAATTTGTCCCACACAGCTTTTGCTGTTGTGCAGCCCTGGACGTCCGTGAAGACCTCTGAATCCAAGAATGATGTCACGTAAGCTAGAGCCTTTTCACTGGCGTATTGCCAGGCTCTTTCATCGTGAGTGAGTTCAGCATCAGTCTTTGGCCTCCTGACCCCATTTTCTCCGATGGTCATTGGAATGGGAAGCTCCTGATGAAGACAAGGCCACATTAGATGATCATGACAAGTCATGAACATCTTCATGCGAGCTTTCCACTGGGAGAAAAGCTCTGGTGTGAACTTTGGCGGTTTGCTTAGGATGTAGCCTGAACTCCGTGGTTGAGGAGCAGCGGCAGCAGCAGGTTGTGGTGGATCAACATTTTCACTGCTGCTACGATGGGGAAGGGGCTCTTGAGCTCCCCCGGAGTTGAGGTGGGTGTTGAATAGCATGCTGCTTTCTTTGGCCATTGTTGAGTTGAGAGGGAGTGAGGGATCTCTACGAGCACGTAGAAATAGCTCTAATACCACTTGTTGGTCCCGGAGAGCCTAGAGGGGGGTGAATAGGCTCTTTGAAAATTCTTTCTCTCTCTTAATGGCTCGACACTCACTCTAGTTAAACAGATAAAATCAGTGCGGAAGATTAACCAGGTAGTGGAAGTATGTTGCTTTATTATCTGAAGATAATTACAACAAAGCAAAACAGCGTTTTAGCTGATTACAACACAACACTCTGTTTATGGTCACACACACTTGGCTGTAAATCTCTGTATGAGCTATTTCACACGATACATGCTTGTAAGTATTTAGTATAAGTAAGCGCGCGCGTATAAATATTTTACATTGCTTCAGGTATATATAGACATCCTAGGAATTTATCTTGGAACTGGATTTTCCGAGCAGTGTGAAGCATTGAAGTTCTTCATCGGAAAATGCTGAAGCTTTAACTGCTGCGGATGTGGAGCTCAAAATATTGGAAGCATAAGTTGTGGTGATTTCTTGCTTGATTCCAATTGCATTTGAGACCGCGTCAACATCTCCGCGTGATCCACGTGTAAGAATTTAGGTTTTCAACGGGCTCATTTTACATCAGGACGAAGCGAGCTGATTGCAATAAAAGTGTCTTGGAAATGATGAAGCAGCGTCTTCTTAGTCCGTCATAAGGTTCCTCACTCCGTATCAACGAACCTCGGATCCTTACTCCATGTCAGTGGTTGCTTACTCTGTATGAATGAAGTCCTGGAATCCTTGTTCCGTGTCAGCGCCTCTTACTCCGCATGAAGTATAGGCTCGGAGAGCTTATTCCGCATCAGCGCTTCCTTACTCCGCATAAAGTAGGTACTGAATGCTTACTCCGCATTAGTGAATCCTTACTCCGCATGAGTAATGGGTCGGATTCCTTATTCCGCATTTGTTGCCCTTACTCCGCAACAATTGTCCTTACTTCGTTCGAATTAGACTCGGATTTCTAAGTCTGTGTCTTCTTTTTCTTTAGTCTAGTGGAGTGACAATTTCAATTCTCTCTCCGCAACAAGTCTCTCTTATTCCGTGCGAGTGATAGACTTGGAGTCTTATTCCATATCAATTGACTTAGCCAAATTGAGAGTTAGACACGGGTTCCTCAAGTCATTTTGTCAAGAATTTAGTCTGCATGAAAAGTCCTTACTCCGGATGAAGACTCGGTTATGTACCAAGTGAATGACGATACTCATGATGATCCGGATCAGGATTATGTATCCTGTCCTTAGCTTTGTTCTCACACGAGTAGGTCCGGATTAGAGTTAAATCATCTGCATAGACTCAATAATAAACATGAAACATCTCGAGTCAAATTACATAGGGTTTGTTCCACATTATCCAAATTCTAGGTTTGATCTAACAGATACGGATGGACCTCGTTTGTCATTAACTTCAACAAGCAGAGTCTGATCACCCGTCATATGTATGGAGCATCCACTATCGAGGATCCACTTGCTTTGATTGATCTTTAACTTCAAGTGATCCAGCAATGCATTCTAGAGATGCTCCTGAAAGACAATAGTTTACACTTTTGGTGCCCAAACTTGTTTCGGGCGGTTAGAAAAGACAGCAGTAGTGTCACGAGTTCCAGATTTAACTTTGTTAGGAATTTTAGCTTTCCAGGTTGACTTTAATTTGTTAGTTTCAGCTGCTTCTTTTACTTGGGTTTTCTTGGGAGAGACACTCCTTTGAGATTTAGATTTAGATTTGCTCGAAAAACCCTTTTTGATTAACTGATCTTTATTAATACGAACTTGATTACAAAGCTAGTTATCAGATAAACTCCAACATTCATAGTGATAATGACCTATTTCCTTACAGATGGAACAAACACTATGGTGCGGAGTACAAATAGGGGATACAGGTCTCTTAGATTTTACAGACGTTCTACTTTGTTCCCTATGGCCTAGTCCATTGCGTTTGGGTGACACTCTCTTGGCCCTAGATGCGATAGCCTTTGCCTTTCCTTTCTTTTTGGGTGCTATAGTTTTGGCTTGAACTGCAGCAGCCTTCCCTTCATCATTAGATACGGGTGCTACTGCTTCGGGAATAGCAATTCCACAATCATAGACTATGGTGCCACCTGAAATGAAACCGTCCAACGGTTTAGACGTACTAATAGGATACAGGTTAGTTAGTTTCAGAATAAAATCCGGAGGACACTCAATAGTCTGTGTGGAGGTCGAAGGTTCGGAGCCTAGGCCAGGTTTGACTCGAATGTTGTCTGGATCAGTTCTAAAAGTATAGGCTATTTCCCCAGACTTTAGCCACTTACGATTTATTTCCTTTTCCTATTCCAGTTCATTTTTGAGACGTTTCACAATCACCTTTAGGCCAGTTAGGTTGGTATTTAGCAGGTGATTTTCAGCTCTTAGATCATGATACCAAGCCTCTTTACTCCTGGAGTCAATTATGTCCTTTTCTAATCTAGCAACAGTAATCTCAAGACATTTGTTCTGACTTTCCATATCTTTGTACATTTGTGTAATTATTAGTCTCTCATTCTTTTCATGATCACGTTCAATAATAAGAGATTCTAATTTACTCATAAGCTCAGAGATCGAAGGTACCTCAGCATTTGCCATGAGGCAGACGTTCGGCTTGGGAGTTGGCTCATCATCCGAGGATTCCTCCTCTTCTTCCGAGCTACTGACGTATTTTGTGACGAACGCCTTCCTCTTGTTCTTGCTGTTGTCTGAGATGGAGCGGCGAGGAGTCACCTTGTCACTTTTCTCGACCACTTTAGATTTGGATTTGCAGTCCTTGGCCCAGTGATCGGTTTTCCCACAGTTGTAGTATTCCTGGGAACTAGACTCCAGTCGCTCCTTCCTTCGGAAAGATGATGAGGAGCCTCTTCTGAATCCTTTTTTGCTTTTCTGTAGGAATCGCTCAAAGGATTTGACAAGGAGAGCTATTTCCTCTTCCTCGTCAGAGTCATAATTCTCGGACTCGTCCGTATCATCATTCCTCAGTATGCTGAGACATTCCGTAGCTTTGAGAGCTACCCCCTTTTCTTTCCAAGCTATTTTCTCGTCTCGGTTAGAGTATTTAAACCTAACCTCGTGAGTCCGTAGCTCTCCATATAGTTCTTCAAGGGGAACATACTGCCAGTTCTTGTTGGATTGCATCTGGAGTTGTTTGGAGTAGTAGCGATCCGGCAAGGAGCGAAAGAATTTGTCATTGATCTGAGATTAAGAATAATGTTCATTGAAAGTTTTTAGTTCCAGGATGAGCTTGCCGAATCTCCGATAGATATTATCGAGTGATTCGCTCGGTTTGTGATTGAAACTCTCAAAGTTCTGTCTGAGAGTACAGATAACGTTCTGCATTTGGGACTGACTTGCCTCATAGAGGATTGTCAGTTTATCCCAGACAGCTTTCGCTGTCGTGCAGCCCTGGACGTCAGTGAAAGCCTCAGAATCCAAAGACAATGTAACATATGCCAGAGCCTTTTCGTTAGCACACTGTCAGGCTCTTTCATCATTGGTGAGTTCGGCATCAGTCTTTGGTCTTCTAACTCCATGTTCTCCGATTATCATCGGAGTGGGTATCTCCTAATGAAGACATGGCCATATGAGATGATCATGGCAAACCATGAACATTCTCATGCGAGCTTTCCACTGGGAGAAAAGCTTAGGTGTGAATTTGGGTGACTTTGTCAGAGTGAAGACAGAACTCTGTGGTTGTGAAGCAGCGGCAGTAGCAAGTTGAGGTGGATCGACATTTTCACTACTGCTTTAATTTGGAAGGGGCTCTTGTGCACCTCCGGAGTTAAGGCGAGTGTTGAATAGCATGCTGCTTTCTTCGGCCATTGGTAAGAGTGAAAGAGTGGGATCTCTACTTAGAACAGATAGAACTTGCTCTGATACCACTTGTTAGTCCCTTGGAGCCTAGAGGGGGTGAATAGGCTCTTATCGAAACTCTTTCTGAAACTCTCTGGCATAACACTTATCTGGTTAAGAGATAGAAGCAATGCGGAAGATAACCAGATAGTGGAAGTATTTTGTTTTATTATTTGTATGATAAGTATAACAAAATGAAAGCAGTCTAAAGCACAAGCTTCTAGACCTACTTAACAACTCTTTAGCACTCAGTTTACAAGTACGCACACACTAGCCTCTATGATCTTAATGAGCTTTTAGTACATGCACACACTATTACTTGTTTACACAAAAGTACTCTTTAATAAGATGTACAAGTGTTACTATTTATAGGTGACATCCACAAGAGACAACCTTGGAACTTGTTGTTCCGGACATTGTGCACATTTACTTTCTCTCGGAAATCTCTCCGCCTCAATTGCTACGGATGTGGTCTTTAAGATCTTGGGTTTGTAACATTTAAGATTCTTTGTAAGTTCCCAAGTATAGTTAAAGTTGTGTCCACATATCCAGATGATCCACGTGTAAGGTGCTTTAGATTTTCAACAAGTTTGTCTTACATTAGGAAGTAGCGAGCCGGTGACTTTGAATACGAAGAAATAAGTTGAAGTAGCGTCTTCTTGGATCCGGTGTAAGGTTCTTTACTCCGTGCTAAACTAAGCTCGGATCCTTACTCCGTAATACTGATTGCTTACTCCGTATCAATTTGGTACTGGATTCCTTATTCCGTGTAAGTGCTTCCTTACTCCGTATGAAAGAGAAGGTCAGAGTGCTTACTCCGCATCAATGCTTCCTTACTCCGCATCTAGTATCCTTACTCCGCATGAGTTAAAGGAACGGATGGCTTACTCCGTATCAGCACATCCTTACTTCGCATGAGTGAGTGGTTCGGATTCCTTACTCCGCATCTAATTTCCTTACTCCGTGTGAATAAAGACTCAAGTCCTTATTCTATAGAAGTGTTTCCTTACTCCGCATCTATGAAAGACTCGGATTCCTTACTCCGTGTCTTCTTTACTTTAGTCCGGTTGAGTGGAAGACTTATCTTTTCAACTCCGTGTTGACTCTCTTACTCCTTGCGACTTTGTAAACTAAAATTCTTACTCCGCATCTTTTAGACTTAGTCCGTTGAAGTATTAAGTGTGGATTTTTTAGTTTGTAGCTTTTAGGTTCTTAGTCCGCACTAATGATCCTTATTCCATATGAGGCAAAGACTTGGTTATATACCAAGTGTTTGACGACACTCATTCTCACCTACAACAGGATTATGTATCCCATCCTTAGCTTTGCTCACACGAGTGTAGATCCGGATGAAGGTCATATCTTCTGCAATGACTTAAGATAAAACAACAAAGGTCTCAAATCAAATTACATTGGGCTTTATCAGCATTATCCAAATTCTGGGCTTGATCCAACAATATAAATAATATTAGTAGCAATAATAGTAGTAGTAGTGATAATAATAATAATAATAATAATAAGTAAATTTTTTATTTTAAAAATAATATCACTTACAAAGTAGATATACTTATATTTTAATAAAAATAACATTCAAAAGTAGTAATAATGTTTTAATATAAAATACAAGCATATAAAATACAAATAAGTGATATAATTATATAGTATATTAGTATGGATTAATATATTACGTACAACACGAGTAATATTATAATTATTCAATCAAATAATATTTGATTAGATTATTTAGTCTTAAATCAACTTATTAATAATTTCAAAGCTAAATTTGAATATAATAAATGTCCATTGAAAAGCTATTTCAAATATTAATGCATTTATTGATCAAATAATACTTTATTAGATCATTTAGTCTTAAATTAACATATTAATAAATTTAAATTAAATCAATATGATTACCGATAAATTATTTCATATTTAAATTAAAAGTAATAAACCATGTAAATGATATTATTAGTTTAAATATTAATAAATTTTGAATTAAATAATATTAATTTAATTACTTAATCATAAATCATAAAATCAACTTATTAATAAATTTAAAATTAAATTTGAATTTAATTAATTTATATTTTATATTTAAATAATCATAGTATATTTACTTTTTATCATAATATAAATATACATAATTGTAATTACTATTATTTTTAAAATAAATAATGCACTCTTTATTAATATTAGTATTATTATTATTATTATTATCATTATCATTAATAATAATAATAATAATTATTATTATTATTGTTATTGTTATTTATTTATATGTTATATTGTTTATTAATTATCATTGATGCACTCTTTATTAATATTAGTATTATTGTTATTTTTATTTATTTATATGTTATATTGTAAGTACAGATATTAATTATATTAGCATATATTACAAAAATGTAGTTGGCCTAGTGGTTGACAGTCACTTTAGTTAGATAAGAGCTTTCAGGTTCAATTCCCACCGACAACATATATATTTTGCATATTATTTTCCAGGTGCATGCGGGGCGGGCCGGGCGTAGCAGGGCAGGTCACGAGTAATCAAACATATAATGGAATAGCAGCGGGGCGGGGAATCCCCGCCCCGCCTCGTAACCCGGTGGGGATGGGGCGGGAAATTTATTTCCCGCCGGGGCACGGGGCGGGGATGGGGCGAGAAATTTGTACCGGGGATGGGGACGGGGCGACCCAATACCCGCCCTGCCCCGCCCCATTGCCATCAAGCCAACAACAAGCTAAATCACATCTCGAGGACACATGCAAAATAAATGCATAAAACATAACGCATACCTTAGGGAAGGCCCTCACATCCTCTCCACCTCAGGACTGATTGTCCTCGAATGACTCAGGATGAAGAACTCGCATCTGGCTCTCTTTCTCCCAAGTGTGCTCCTCCATGCCGCGGTGTCGCTATAACACTTGGACCAGTGGGATAGTCTTGCCCGCACGACTGCTCCCACCTGCCTAAAATCTGTGCCGGCATCTCAACAACGACACCATCATCAACCAAGTCTATCTCGTGATAATCCAACACATGAGAAAGATCCGGGTGATACTGTCTCAACTGAGATACATGGAACACATCATGTACTCGAGCCAACTCCGGTGGCAAAGCTAATCGGTAAGCCACTGCGCCTACGGTGGCAATAATCTCAGAAAGGCCCCACAAAATGAGGGGAGAGTTTGGATCCGCTCCCGAACCTCTGATGCCCTCGACGCAGTGAAACCCGCAAAAAATACATGATCACCCACCTCAAACTGTAAAGGTCGACGCCTCTGATCCGCATAGGACTTCTGCCTACTCTGCGCTGTTAGCATACGCTGTCGAATCAGCTGCACAATCTCTGTAGTCTCTCGAACCATATTGGGACCGAGAACCGTTGTCTCTCCCGTTTGTGCCCAACACAAAGGTGATCTACAAAGCCGCCCATATAGTGCCTCATACGGAGCCATCCTAATTGTGGCCTGATAACTGTTGTTGTAAGAGAACTCCACCAAAGGAAGGTGAGTCTCCCAATAACCTCCAAAATCTAGGACACAAGCATGTAACATGTCCTCGAGTGTTTGAATTGTCCGCTCTGACTGACCATCCGTCTATGGATGAAAAGTTATACTCAGGTTCACCTTAGTATGCAAAGCTCATTGCAACTATCTCCAAAACTAAGAGGTGAACCTAGCATCCCAATCAGATACAATAGACAATGGGACTCCATGTAACCACACAATAACATTAAGATACCTTTGTTTCAAAGTCCTCACTGGGTCTGTCTCCCAAATCGAAATAAAATGCACTGATTTGGTAAATCAGTCCATAATAACCCATATAGTGTCGGGTCCTCTGGAACGAGGAAGTCCGGTGACAAAATCCATAGTTACGTGGTCCCATTTCCACTTTGGCACTGGCAATGGCTACAACTCACCAACTGATCTCAGGTGCTCTGCCTTGACCTACTGACAGGTCAAACACCTCCTCACAAAATCAGCAACGGCCTACTTTAGGCATGGCCACCAATACTGCCTCCTCACGGCATGGTACATCTTGGTCCCACCAGGATGTACAACTAATCGTGACTGGTGAAATTCCTGAAGAACCTCCTCCTGAAGAGAAGTGGGAACTATCAGTTTACCTCTATACTGCAGTACATGCTCTGCATCCTCAGTCCAATCGGAAGATGCTTGCCCAGTTTGAATCCTGTCCCTGATGACCTCACAGTCAACGTCCCCTAGATGATCCTCTATGATCTTGTGCTGTAACTATGGGACTGCCACAACAACACTGAGCATCCCTCACCCATCACTGGTCACCATCTGCAACCTCATCATTGCCAACTGGTCCATCATTTCCCATTATTTAATGGCACAATGGGCAACCATGGCCCTGCTCTTCCTACTCAGAGCATCTGCCACCACATTACCCTTACCTGGAGTATACAGCAAATCAAACTGAAACTGCTGTAGGTACTTCACCCACCACCTCTTCCTAAGGTTCAGGTCTCTCTAAGAAAAGATATACTGCAAGCTCTTGTGGTCCGTATATACCACAAATTTCTCCCAAAGGAGGTAATACTGCCAACTCTTTAAAACAAAGATCATTGCAGCCAACTCCGAATCGTGCGTGGGATAGTTCTGCTCATGTGGTTTCAACTGCCTAGACCCATAAGCAATCACCTGCCGAGTCTGCATCAACACACAACCAAGTCTCACCCTAGAAGCATCACAATACACTTCGAAAGGTACACCCCCTTGTGGAAGAATCAGGATAGCTGCTGAGGTCAATCATGCCTTCAACTCCCTAAAAGTACTCTCACATGCATCAGACCAAACAAAAGGAACTCCCTTCCAAGTCAGGTGTGTCATAGGAGCTTCTAACTTGGAAAAATCCGCCACAAACCTCCAATAGTAGGCTACCAAACCAAGGAAGCTACGAATCTTAAACACATTCGTGGGCCTCTTCCACGACATAACCGCCTCGGCATGACCAAATAAGGGTAACAGCTGTTTGCCTTCCAGGGGAAGTGTGTGCATCCTGAGACATGCATTTAATGAATCATCATTATTCTTCCTCAAAAGCACGCGATATAAAATAAGACATGGATTATCGCAATTTGACAGTATCAGGAATCCGGAGGAATGAACCGACAATCATCCGGAATAAGTGATAGTTGAGTAACGAGTATCCGGATGAAAAGTAGACCGTGTCCATAGTAACAGAGTGCGGTGAGAGAAAAGTAGATTCCTTTGCTGTCAATAAGTCGAAGAGAAGAGAAGTACCACAACACTTCAAATCCAAGACTATGGACTGGATTTATCGATAAGGGTGCAAAGAAAATCTGAACCTGTAGCTTCACAAAAATAAGCTAAAAGTACAAAAGCTTAACAGGCAAGGATTAGTACGGATAGGAGAAAATAGTCAGTGAAGAGCTATATAATCCGAACTAATGAGTAGCAGAACTTATGCATTACAAAGAATGAAATAGACATATATATACTAGAGAATGATCAATGTGATTGAATCAGGGCATATGTCAGATAATAAATACACAAGTTCATATAGGTCAACATAGCGAAACCGTCCTGCTGAATGACGTAGCTAAGATTAATTAAAAATCATATGATTTGACCAAACTAGGATTCATGAGTGAAGAATGAGGAAGTGGACACATGTCAAAAGCAAGCAGTTGATTATTCGATTAAAATGCATGGTTGAAGACAAAAAATACATCCAAGCATGCCGCAATTCTATTTCAACAATGCATGTCCAGTCAGATCCGGAAGTAAAGGTTTAGAGGAGGGAGTATCTGAGACATATTAGGGGGTTATTACTGAGGTAATAGATGAAGCTTAGGCTCCCCTGTAGATCATTCGATCCTCTCAATGAAAGGCTCCCCTGTTGGAAATATAGGATTTGATGAAGCTGCTATAAATAGTCTAAGTCCGGAGACTCGAAGAACCGACAGCCGTAGGGTCGGAGAGTCGAAGTTCATAGAAGTGAAACTGTCATAGGACGTATTGGCAAGAGACTCGTAGACTCGTAGAGTCTGAAGACTCAAAGTGAAATAGTGACAGAACATTGCGACTCGTAGATCCAGGGTCGAAGGTCATAGAGTCATGGTACGGAAAAGAAAGTGTTACTGTAAGCGTCAACGAAGTTCGGAGACTCATAGAGTCGAAGCAGTGTTAAGAACAGTAACCAACGCTAAATGACTCGTAGACTCGTAGACTCGTAGAGTCGTAGGGTTGAAACCTTCGAACGCTGTTAAGGAAACTGGACTCGTAGACTCATAGGTTGAAGGTCGAAGAATTGACGCTGTAAAGACTGGCAAGCAAATGAAACTGTAACTCAAGAGTCGTAGAGTCGTAGACTCGAGGGACACAGTCACTATAGAGAAATTGCCATACTTCCAGACTCGGAGATCAACGGCGGAGAGTTGGAGCTAAAGGGTCGCAGCTATAAAGGAACTCAGTTTATGCACCTCGTGAAAGACCAAGGAAGAAAAGCGAAGTTGAAGACTCGTAGAGTCGAAGATTTTTAGACCACCCAGTCAAATATAGTAAACTGAGAGACTCGAAGGTTGTAGACTCGTAGAGCTAGAGTCATAGATTCGTAGCTCCAATAACCGGTAGATTAGTTGTACTCGAAGAAGTCACTCTAAGCGTTATTCGAAGAGTCGTAGACATGCAAAGTCTTAGACTTTAGTCAACAGAGTGACACTAAAAGGCTAATCCAACTTAACCTCCAGCCTCGAAAACTCGAAGACTCGAAGATGTGAGTCGTAGACTCGTAGAAAACCCATGAAGCCTGAAGCAAGACTTTGCAACTTTTACAGGTGCTAGCTGAAATCTTCGAGTCTCCGAACCTATGAGGCATCCACCTCTGAGGCAAACTTATAACCCTAAACACAGCCTCTTAGCGATATTGATGGCTTGGGTTTGTACAGTAAGCCTGTGCCGTCCCGAGCAGTTGAGCACATTTAATGACACATTAATTGCTGCCAACTACTATCCACAGATGAACGGCCGAGATCGACTGCATGCCAAAAATGCAGTATGGTCATCCGATCTCGTAAATCGAGCGAGATCAACCCATCCCCCTGACATTCCGGATTTTCGGTGGCGGGAAGTCAGTCTGTCGGGATGGACATCATGGCGCACGAGCACTTTAATCTTAAAGATATATCTCTCACGCACTTAACGACAAAATTGTGAGTTTAATCTCTCTCTCAAAAGAAGGAAACACACAGTACACAAGAAAATGGCTCTGACACACTTGATATAAACAATCCTTTACAGAACCTATCAAATGTGAGCGAGTTACAACAACAGAGAGTGAGTGACTCTGAGAGAAAAACTGGAGAAGTGTTGTGCGCCGTGTTGAACCAAGAACGAGATTAATCTCTCTGATCATTAAGAACCTCTTGTTCATCAAAGATCCAGCGCTTTCAAAAAGTCTAATCTCTGTGTTATCTTCCATACGTCAATCTATCCTAAACCGTCGCTTTCACAACTGAGATCTGTTAAGAAAAGAACTTTTATCTTCATCTCAGTTTTGTCTGATAGTTTATCATCATTCACGCTATCACTCATACTCTGTTGTCATCTTCTACATAAATACTTCCATCATAATCATCTGTAGACTAATCCAGAACCAGCTAACAGTCTAGCTTCCGCAAACAAAGAAAGTCTATTCACCCCCCCCCCCCCCCCGCTCTAGACGCACTTTGGGACCTACAATTGGTATCAGAGCAAGTTCTACTACTCTGTAGGGATCCCTACTAGCTGACATGGATTCCAGCAGTGCAGCTCCAGCTCCCGAGCAAGCTCCAGTTCCTGTTGAGGAAGTTGAAGCAAGTCGTGTCCCAGAGGAAGGAGCAACAGGAGACCAGGAGCAGGAAGAACCGAGTACCAGCAGCAACAAGAAAGAACAAGAAGACTTCTATGACGTTCTACCCGGCTCATCCTCCCAAGTGCCTATGTGCACACCTGCACGCTTTTCAAAATGGAAAGCAAGGATGAGAGCTCACCTAGACATGCTCGACACTTATCTCTGGGAAACAATAAAGAACAGACCTTTCACACCAAAGAGTATTCAAAGAGGTCGACTAATGACGAAAGATCCAGATAGTTGGTCTAAGGTGGAGCAGAGGAAAGTAAAGCTCGGCTTCAAGGCAAAAGCCATACTTTTCTCTGCACTCGATGATGACATGTTCACAGATGTGCAAGATCTTGAGACTGCTAAAGAGGTATGGGACAAACTTTGTCTCAGGACAACAAAGGAGATGAGCAAATACAGGACAACAAGATCTCCATGCTCAAACAAGAGTATGAAGCCTTCAGATGTGAACCGAAGGAGTCATTAAACAGTATCTACAAACGGTTCACTGGTCTGATTCAACGGATGAAGACGTATAACATTGAGATCTCTCAAAAGGACAAAAATGACAAATTTTTGAGATCTCTACCTTTGAGACTGCTGATAAAGACATCAGCCATCCGTCAGCTGAAGGAATGGAAGACTTGTGCCTTGGAAGCACTATATGGGGACCTCAAGACGTTTGAGATGCAAAAAGAAGAGCTTGAGGCCTTTGAGAATCCTTCCAAGAAAAAGGAGAAGTCTATTGCTTTTAAGACTGCTACCGAACCACAGGAACCATCTTCAGAAGATGAAGAAGATGAAGCTGATCCACTTGGCTCAGATAGTGCCTCAGATGAAGAAGTGGCATTTCTGATCAAGAAACTGCTGAAGAGAAGGGGGAACTATAGAAGGAAAGCAAGGCAGCCTTCCTTATTTTTCTCTAAGGGAAAAGATAAGGACAAGTTGCAATGCTATCATTGAGATAGCCCAGCCCATACCCGTCACAAGAATTTTGTCCGCTTTGGCCAACCAGTCTTGGGCCTCGCCCTCATGGCCTGCTCCGCACGGTTTTGTCTTTGGGCCTCGCCCAAAACGCATCCCTGTGAGGTGAGGTATCCGTCCCCTCCTATAAGGCGGACTTTGTTCTCCTCACCAAGCAATGTGGGACTAACACCCACTCATGGGTCGTTACAATCCACCCCCCTTAGGAGGTCCACGTCCCCGTGGGACCATGGCACACCGCTCCGGGTCTGGCTCTGATACCATCCGAGATAGCCCAGCCCATACCTGTCACAAGAATTTTGTCTGCTTTGGCCAACCAATCTTGGGCCTCGCCCTCATGGCCTGCCCCGCACGATTTTGTCTTTGGGCCTCGCCCAAAACGCGTCCCTGTGAGGTGAGGTATCCGTCCCCTCCTATAAGGCGGACTTTGTTCTCCTCACCAAGCAATGTGGGACTAACACCCACTCATGGGTCGTTACAGGAACTACAGAAGGAAAGCAAGGCAGCCTTCCTTATCTTTCTCTAAGGGAAAAGATAAGGACAAGTTGCAATGCTATCATTGCAACAAGCCCGGCCATTTTCTCGCTGGATTGTTATAAGTCAAGAGGGAGAAAAAGGAGGAGGCAGTGAGCGAGAAGAAGAAGACCAAAGGCTCCTCAAGCGAAAGGATGACAAGAGGAAGAAGGCTCTTGTCACTAACAAGTTTAACAATGGAAACGAGGAGGAAGAAGAATCATCGAGATGATGAGAAGAAGGAAAAAGGTCTCATCTGCTTCATGGCTGACCATTCACCTCCCCTCAAGGTAAGAACTTATGAACAGCTTTATATTGAATATGAAGATACCTATAGAGCTCTTAAAGAAATGGAGGAACAATTTCTTCCTATGAAAGCTGACAAAGAAAGATACTATTCTAAACTGGAACGGCTTTCATGTGAATATAGACTCTATAGATGATTATGAAAGAACAGAGAGAAGATTAAAAGCTAAAGTGAGTGAGATGAAAAGCACACACGATGATCTTTTGGACAAAGATGGTCAACTAAAAATGGCAAATAAAGACATCAATAGGCTTGAAAAGGAACTAGCTGAAACCAAAGCAGAACTGGAAAAGGAAAGACTAATCAGTCAAAAGTGGCAAGACTCTGCTGAGATTGCCGCCCACTTTAGGACTACTCCATATGTTAAAGGTCTAGCCTTAACATCTGGTTCAAGTTCATTCTCGAGTCTTGTTACAATAACTTTCCCCGGATTTAAGCCACTTACGATTTATTTCCTTTTCCTGTTCAAGTTCATTCTCGAGTCTTTTTACAATAACTTTTAGGCCTGAGAGATTGGTATTTAGCAGATGATTTTCAGCCCTTAGATCGTGATACCAAGCTTCTTTTCCTCTGAAGTCAGCTATGTCTTTTTCAAGTCTAGTAATAGTAAATTCAAGACGTTTATTCTGACTTTCCATATCTTTGTACATTTGAGTAATTATTAGTCTCTCATTCTTTTCATGATCACGTTCAGTAATAAGAGATTCTATTTTACTCATGAGCTCAGAGATAGAAGGTACCTCAGTATTTGCCATGAGGCAGACGTTCGGCTTAGGAGTTGACTCATCATCAAAGGATTCCTCCTCTTCTTCCGAGCCACTGATGTACTTTGTGACGAATGCCTTCCTCTTGTTCTTGCTGTTGTTTGAGGTGGAACGTCGAAGAGTAACCTTGTCACTTTTCTCTGCCATCTTAGATTTGGATCTGCATTCCTTGGCCCAGTGACCGGGTTTCCCACAATTAAAGCATTCTTGGGAGCTCAACTCCGATCGCTCCTTCCTTCTGGATGATGAGGGGCCTCTTCTGAATCCTTTTATACTTTTCCGAAGGAATCGTTCAAAAGATTTGACAAGAATAGCTATTTCCTCTTCTGCTTCTGAGTCAGAATTCTCTGACTCATCCGTATCATCCTCTTGATGATTATTGGAGCATTCCGTAGCTTTGAGGGCTACCCCTTTTTCTTTCTGAGCTATTTTCTCATCACGATCAGTGCATCTGAATCTGACCTCATGAGTCCGAAGCTCTCCGTATATTTCTTCAAGGGCAGTAAACGGCCAGTTTTTGTCAGCTTGCATCTGGAGCTGCTTGGAGTAGTAGCGATCCGGCAAGGATCGAAAGAACTTGTCATTGATTTGAGACTGAGTGTAGTGTTCATTGACAGTTTTTAGCTCTAGAATGAGCTTGCCGAATCTCTGATAGATGCTCTCAAGGGATTCGCCAGGTTTGTGATTGAAACTCTCAAAGTTCTGTCTGAGAGCACATATCACGTTTTGCATCTGGGACTGACTCCCCTCATAGAGGATTGTCAGTTTATCCCAGACAGCTTTTGCTGTCGTGCAGCCCTGGACGTCCGTGAAAGCCTCGGAATCCAAAGATGATGTAACGTAAGCCAGAGCCTTTTCGCTAGCGCACTGCCAGGCTCTTTCATCGTTGGTAAGTTCGGCATCCGTCTTTGGCCTTCTAACTCCATGTTCTCCGATAGTCATCGGAATTGGAATCTCCTGATGAAGACAGGGCCACATGAGATGGTCATGGCATACCATAAACATCTTCATGCGAGCTTTCCACTGGGAGAAAAGCTCAAGTGTGAATTTGGGCGGTTTTGTCAGAGTAAAACCAGAATTCCATGGTTGAGGAGTGGCGGTAGCAGCAGGTTGAGGTGGGTCGACGTTTTCACTGCTACTTCGATTCGGGATGGGCTCTTGTGTACCTCCAGAGATAAGGCTAGTGTTGAATAACATACTGCTTTCTTCGGCCATTGCTGAGAGTGAAAGAGTGGGATCTCTACTTAGAACAAATAGAACGTGCTCTGATACCACTTGATGGTCCCTTGGAGCCTAGAGGGGGGTGAATAGGCTCTTATTGAAACTCTTTTGATTATCTTATGACACAACACCTATCTAGTTAAGTGATAGAATCACTGCGGAAGATAACCAGATAGTGGAAGTATTTTGTTTTATTATCAAAAGATAAATACAACAAAATAGAAGCAAGACTCTTTTACACTCTGTTTACAAAAGGATTCACACACTAGCCTATATTATGTCTTTGAACTCTTGTGTATACAAAGGGTTGATTCAGGCTCACTCGCACTTTTTTAAATGTACAAGTATGAATATTTATAAAAATATTCCTAAGAGACAACCTTGGAACTTGTAGTTTCGGAATGCGTTCAGCACTAACTATTCCTCGGTAATCTCTCTGCCTTGACTGCTGTGGTTTGTGGAGATCAAGATCTTGGGTTTGAAGAGTATAAGTGCCTTTGTGTGTTCCCAAGTATAATTAAAGTTGTGTCCACATATCCGGGTGATCCACGTGTAAGATTCTTCAGGTTCTCAACGAGTTTGTCTTACATCGGGACACCACGAGCTAATAACTTTAAATGCGATAAGTTAAAGTAACATCTTCTTGGTCCGGTGTAATTCTCCTTACTCCGTTGCTAATGAAGCTCGGAACCTTACTCCGTGTCAGTGGTTGCTTACTCCGTATCTATTTGGTACTGGAATCCTTAGTCCGTGTCAGCGCTTCCTTACTCTGCCTAAATGAGAAAGTCGGAGTGCTTATTCCATATTAGCACTTCCTTACTCCGCATGTAAGTTCCTTACTCCGTACGAGTTTCTTACTCTGTGCGAGTTTAAAGGATCGGATGGCTTACTCCGTACTAGCACATCCTTACTCCACATGAGTGAGTAGTCCGGATTCCTTACTCCGTGTGAATAAAGACTCGGGTCCTTATTCCACATCAGTACTTCCTTACTCCGTATGTATGGGGGACTTGGTTATTTACCAAGTGTTTGACGACACTCACTCTCGTCCGGATCAGGATTATGTATCCTGTCCTTAGATTTGCTTTTACGAGTGTATCTCCGGATTAATAACATATTTTCTGCAATGATTAAAGACAAAACACAAAAAATCTCAAATCAAATTACATAGGGCTTTATCGGCATTATCCAAATTCTGGGCTTGATCCAACATTATTGAATGAGGTAAGAGAGGTTACAGCTTCATCTGTGACTTTCGGGGACAATAAAAAGGGTAAGATTGTTGGTAAGGGTACTCTCTCTAATGGTTCTATGTCCATTCAGAATGTATCTATTGTTCAAGGTCTTAAACATAACCTGTTGAGCATAAGTCAATTGTGTGACAAAGGTTATGAAGTTTTGTTCACTAAACACACCTGCACAGTTATGGACCCTGTCTCTAAAGAGGTGAAACTAAATGGGCATAGACAAGGTAATGTCTACAAGTTGGTCTTTCGTAATGCTCAATCTGATGAACCAATTTGTTTTCTGTCCAAAGCTTTACCTGACATTAGTTGGTTGTGGCATAAGAGATTCGGCCATTTAAACTTTAAAACTATGTCTAAATTAGCATCTCTGGATTTGGTTGAGGGCTTACCCAAGCATGTTTATGAGAAAGAACACTCGTATAGGGATTGTCAGCTGGGTAAGCAGGTTAAACATTCTTTTAAGAGTATAGATAAAACCTCAATCATACAACCACTCGAACTTCTGTTATTTCAATTTCTTTACACGTTTTGAGAGTTATTGTAATCTGCTATTTTAATTTCTTTCTTGTGTCATATCACATTCAGTTTTTATATTGTGAGAGTTTATGTTTGATCTTAATTAGTTTTATTCGTGTTTGTCAATTGCTTGCTTCATTTATTTTAATTAATAATCTAGTTTATTTAATTCATTCTTCGATCAATTTACTTTTTATTGTGAATTAATTTCTACAGCAATTCAAGTTGTAGAACAGTTTTAAATAAAAACCTAAACTTTTGAATCTAGTCTGTGGCTAGTAATTTCACATCCATTGCATATACCACCTAGTTATTTATTTATTTTAACAAGATTAAATTTAAGCTTTCCTTTGGGAGACGATCTAAGAACCGTGTTCTTAATTATTACTCGACATATTTCTGCACTTGGGATGACATTAGTCTGCTCAACATTTTGAGTCAGTCACAAATGTGAACAACAATCCTCTCTCAGAACACTCCAACAATGTTGCTAGTATCGAGAATGAAGGACGGCTGGAGAAGGTCTCCCAAGTACAAATGGAAAAGACATATTTGTTTACCCTGCTATAGGAACATGGGTATATACTGGCTAAAGACACGCTAGAGGCAGGAAATGGAACAGACGGGGAGAAACAATGCCCTTATCACAAAATGTTGCGGGGACATGACATCACAAAATGTAGTGAGTTTTCTGAGGTAGTGCAAGAACTCATGGACCAGAAGATGATCGAATTCTCAAGAGGAGAGACGGACAATCGAAGCCATATGATCCAAGGAGACAATTCATACGAATTTCCATGGATACCAACACCCCTTGTCTTAAACATTAAAACTCATGAAGCCCCGCTACTGCCACATGGAATAAGACCTCTCACTATCCATGTCTCAAATCCTGTGTCAGACAGGGAGGAGAGAACCAAAATCCCACAACTGCCCCATGGAATTGCACCACTCACCATAGGTTTTCCTGCTCCTTTCCCCTACAGGACGGAGAAAGCAGTCCCATGGAACTATAGTTGTGAAGAAGTCCAAGGAGCCACCGCAGCAGAAAAGAAAAGCAAGAGCGGCCGGGCATATGCCCCGGATGAGGCTGACAAAGCTAGGAAAGAAAAAGCTATGGAACAAGACATTGAGCCAATATGGGAGGCAACAAAGAAAGGAACACCGATCACGGAAGAAGAGAGCGTGGAATTTCTAAAACTCATGAAGCAGAGCGAGTATAATATTGTGGATCAGTTAAGTCAATAACCAGCTCGTATCTCCTTGCTCTCTTTAATGATGGATTCCCAACCTCACCGGGAAGCACTAATGAAGGTTTTGAGCTAAGCCTATGTTCCTCCAACCATCCCAGTGGCGAATGTGGATGGACTCACGAGTAACCTCATCATGAACAACGTCATCAGCTTTGGAGATGACAAGCTGCCTCAGGAAGGAAAGGGACATAGAAAAGCTCTATACATCACAGTCAAATGTAAGAAGCACACCATAGCTCGAGTACTTATTGACAATGGCTCTGCCTTAAACATTATGCCCTTACATATACTACAACAATTTTCGATCGATGCATCTGTTGGATCAAACCCAGAATTTGGATAATGCTGATAAAGCCTTATGTAATTTGATCTGAGATCTTTTGTGTTTATTTGATCATTGCAGAAGATATGTTACTAATCCAGAGATGCACTCGTGAGAGCAAAGCTAAGGACAGGATACATAATCCAGATCCGGACAAGAGTGAGTGTCGTCAAACACTTGGTAAATAACCAAGTCACAAATACATACGGAATAAGGAACATTCGTACGGACTAAGAACTTAAAGGATAAGTGCAGAGTAAGGAAACCAGATGCGGAGTAAGGAATCCGGATATCTTACTCGCCCGGAGTAAGGAATTTACATACGGAGTAAGGAACTTACATACGGAGTAAGGAATTTACATACGGAGTAAGGAACTTACATACGGAGTAAGGAACTTACATACGGAGTAAGGAACTTACATACGGAGTAAGGAACTTACATGCGGAGTAAGAAAGCGCTGACACGGAATAAGTCATCAGACTTTTCAAGACTCGCCCGGAGTAAGGAAGTTACATACGGAGTAAGGAAGCGCTGACACGGACTAAGGATTCCAGTACTAAATAGATACGGAGTAAGCAACCACTGACACGGAGTAAGGTTCCGAGCTTCATTAGCTACGGAGTAATAGTGCTGAACGCTTTCCGGAACTACAAGTTCCAAGGTTGTCGCTTAGGAATGTTTTGTATAAATATTCATACTTGTACATTGAGAGAAAGCGAATGTGCATTAGAAAAGAAAAGACTAATTCTGTGTATGCACAAGCGTTTTCATCTTTGGAGATAGAAGTTGGCTAGTGTGTGAGTTCATTTGTAAACAGAGTGTAAGAGAGTCGTGCTTCTATTTTGTTGTATTTATCTTGTGATAATAAAACAAAATACTTCCACTATCTGGTTATCTTCCGCAGTGATTCTATCACTTAACTAGATAAGTGTTTGTGTCTTGAGAGAAACAAAGAGTTTTAATAAGAGCCTATTCACCCCCCCTTTAGGCTCCAAGGGACCATCAAGTGGTATCAGAGCAAGTTCTATTTTGTTCTAAGTAGAGATCCCACTCTTTCAATCTCAGAAATGGCCGAAGAAAGCAGTATGCTATTCAACACTCGCCTTAACTCCGGAGGTGCACAGGAGCCCATCCCGAATCGAAGCAGCAGTGAAAATGTCGACCCACCTCAACCTGCTGCTGCCGCCGCTTCTCAACAACGGAGTTCTGGCTTTACTTTAACGAAACCGCCCAAATTCACACCTGAGCTTTTCTCCCAATGGAAAGCTCGCATGAAGATGTTTATGGTATGCCATGATCATCTTATGTGGCCGTGTCTTCATCAGGAGATTCCAATTCCGATGACTATCGGAGAACATGGAGTTAGGAGGCCAAAGACAGATACTGAACTTACCAACGATGAAAGAGCCTGGCAGTGCGCTAGTGAAAAGGCTCTGGCTTATGTTACATCGTCTTTGGATTCCGAGGCTTCCACGGACGTCCAGGGCCGCACGACAAGAAAAGCTGTTTGGGACAAACTGACAATCCTCTATGAGGGGAGTCAGTCCCAGATGCAGAATGTGATCTGCACTCTCAGACAGAACTTTGAGAGTTTTAATCATAAACCGGGCGAATCACTCGAAAGCATCTATTGGAGATTCGGCAAGCTCAATCTTGAGCTAAAGACTGTCAATGAGCACTATTCTCAATCCCAGATCAATGACAAGTTCTTTCGCTCCTTGTTGGATCGCTACTATTCCAAACAACTCCAGATGCAATCAGACAAAAACTGGCAGTATGTTCCCCTTGAAGAACTGTATGGAGAGCTGCGGACTCACGAAGTCAGGTTTAAGTACTCGACGGGGATGAGAAAATAGCTCGGAAAGAAAAGGGGGTAGCTCTCAAAGCTACGAATGTCTAAACATACCGAGGAATGATGATACGGACGTGTCCGAGAATTTCGATTTCGACGAGGAGGAGGAGATAGCCCTTCTTGTCAAATCCTTTGAGCGATTCCTACGGAAAAGCAGAAAAGGGTTCAGAAGACGCTCATCATCATCGTTCCAAAGGAAGGAGCGACCGGAGTCCAGTTCCCAGGAATACTTCAACTGTGGGAAAACCGGTCACTGGGCCAAGGAATGCAGGTCCAAATCAAAAGTGGCCGAGAAAAGTGACAAGGTAACTCCTCGCCGCTCCACCTCAGACAATAGCAAGAGCAAGAGGAAGGCGCTCGTGACAAAATACATGAGTGGCTCGGAAGAAGAGGAGGAATCCTCGGATGATGAGCCGACCACTAAGCCGAACGTCTGCCTCATGGCAAATACCGAGGTACCTTCTATCTTCGAGCTCCCTGAGTAAATTAGAATCTCTTACTACTACATGTGATCATGAAAAGAATGAGAGACTAATAATTACTCAAATGTACAAAGATATGGAAAGTCAGAATAAACATCTTGAATTTACTATTAATAGACTCGAAAAGGACATCACTGACTTCAGAGGAAAAGAAGCTTGGTATCACGATCTAAGAGCTGAAAATCATTTGTTAAATACCAATCTCTCAGGCCTAAAAGTTATAGTAAAAAGACCTGAAAATGAACTGGAACAGGAAAAGGAAATAAATCGTAAGTGGCTAAAATCCGGGAAAATAGCCTCTACCTTTAGGACTGATCCTGACGACATCCGAGTCAAACCTGGCCTAGGTTCTGAACCATCAACTTCCATAGCTCAAGCTACTGAGTGTCCTCCGGATTTCACTCCTAAACTAACCAATTTATATCCTGTTAGTACATCTAAACCGTTGGATGGTTTCATTTCAGGTGGCACCATAGTTTATGACTGTGGAGTCGAGGCTGTTACTGCACTTCTCGAACCAGTAGCACCCGTAACTAAAGATGAAGGGAAGGCTGCTGCAGTTAAAGCCAAAACTGTAGCACCCAAAAAGAAAGACAAGGCTAAGGCTGACGCATTTAGGGCCAAGAGCGCGTCACCCAAACGCAATGGATTAGGCCACAGGGAACAGAGTAGAAAGTCTGTAAAATCTAAGAGACTTGTATCCCCTGTTTGTACTTCACATTATAGTGTCTGTTCCATCTGTAGGGAAATGGGTCATTATCACTATGAATGTTGGAGTCTATCTGATAGCTGGCTTTGTAATCAATTTCAATCCAATAAAGATTAGTTTTATAAAAGGGGTTCTTCGAGCAAAACAAAATCTAAATCTAAAAGGAGTGTCTCTCCAAAGAAAACCCAAATAAAAGAAGCAGTTGAAACTAACAAGTTAATGTCAACTTGGAAAGCTAAGAGTCCTAGCAAAATCAAATCCGTAAATGTTGACAATACTATCGCTCTCTCTAATCGCCCGAAACAAGTTTGGGCACCAAAAGTGTAAACTGTTGTCTTTCAGGAGCATCTCTGGAATGCATTTCCGGATCACTTGAAGTTAAAGATCAATAAAAGCAAGTGGATCCTTGATAGTGGATGCTCCGGACATATGACGGGTGATCAGACTCTGCTTGTAGAAGTTAATGATAAACAAGGTCCATCCGTTTCATATGGCGACAACAACAAAGGTAAGACTATCGGGTATGGCACTTTAACTAACGGCCGTGTATCAATCACTAAAGTTGCACTAGTCGAAGGTTTAAAGCATAATTTGCTAAGTGTCGGTAATGTATGTGACAAAGGATTTCTTGTTTCCTTTTTGTCCAACACCTGTACAAGAAGAGAAAACTTATCCTGGAGATGTTAAGTTATCCGGATCAAGAGATGGGGACATATACTCGGTGGTCTTAAGAAATAATTCTTCGACCCTGTATGCTTCCTCACGAAAGCATCGGATGAAGATAGTTGGCTATGGCACAAGCGATGCGCACATTTAAACTTTAAGACTTTGTCTAAATTAGCGTCACTTGATCTTGTCACCTGGTCTACCCAAACTCAAGTTCTCCAAGAGACTCTCTCTGTCGAGAATGCCAACTTGGCAAACAGACCAAACACGGCTTTAAGAGCAAATCGGTTAACTCAATAATCGCTCCTCTACAACTTCTTCATATGGACCTCTGTGGTCCTATATCGGTTCCATCACTAGCTGGTGCAAGATATACCCTTGTGGTTATCGATGATTTCACCGAGATACACATGGGTGATGTTCCTGAAATCAAAGGATCAAACTTTTGAGCATCTAGTAGATCTCTTCAACTGGATAAGCAACTCACAAGGACCGAGCATTAAATGCATCAGGAGTGATCATGGTACGGAATTTGATTTTTCAGAAATGAGATCATATTGTTCTGAACAGGGCATACAACATGACTTCTCTGCTCCCGGAACCCCACAACAAAATGGGGTAGTCGAGCGCAAGAATCGTACTTTAGTTGAAGCTGGTAGATCCATGTTAGCAGGGGTAACACTTCCTCTCGCCTATGGGCTGAAGTCGTGTCCACCGCCTGCTATGTTCGAACAGAACTCTAATAAATAAATCTACCATGAAAACACCCTATGAGATGTGGAGAGGACGAAAACCTTCAATTTCACATTTCGAGCTTTTGGGTGTACTTGCTATATCTTGATAAATGGCAAAGAGACCCGGAATAAATTTGAACCAAAATCTGATGATGGGATTTTTGTCAGGTACTCACTGCATAGCAAGGCTTATCGGGTCTTCAATAGAAAACTTTTTAAAGTTGAAGAATCTATCCATGTGACTTTTGATGAAGCTAATCTTGATTGGTCAAAAGTCAGTTCTTCAAATTCTAATATGCAAGTCATGGACAGCAACGTCGATTATTCGAAGTTTATGAATGTTCCTGTTACACATCTTGACCAACCACGTGGCATCAGTGAAACACAACGAAATTTTATGGATGATGCTACGGATGACTCTGACTCCGGACTACCATTTAGCTCCGGATATACTCCTACGGATACCCAAAATTCCGGAGCACCTTCAAGTCTGTCCGGACTAGTTAACACTGGAAGAAATAGTGTTGAAGAACCATCTAGTTCAACCATACCTCTAAATATGGAAACATCTAGTCCGGACGAAGCTCAACCAGCCGATACAACTGAACCACCCAATCTGGAAGAGCTTCAAATTGTTCAAGATCATTCAACACATGCACAGAATGATAGATGGACTCGAAACCATCCCTCAGATCAAGTGATTGGTGATCCTACTATTGGTGTAAGAACAAGAGCAGCCACCTCCAACATAAGTCTTTACTCGTGTTTTCTATCTCAAATAGAACCAAAGGTGGTAGATGAAGCTCTTCAAGATTCGAATTGGATAGAAGCCATGCAAGAAGAGCTAAATCAGTTTAAGAGAAATAATGTGTGGACCTTAGTACCAAGGCCTAAGTCTCAGCAAGTCATTGGCGTTAAATGGGTGTTCCGGAACAAGCTTGATACGGATGGAATAGTAATCCGGAACAAAGCCAGACTGGTAGCCAAAGGATATCGTCAAGAAGAAGGAATAGATTATGATGAAACCTTTGCTCCGGTAGCCAGACTTGAGGCAATCCGAATGTTTCTGGCATATGCTTCATATGAAAACTTCATAGTTTATCAAATGGACGTCAAGAGTGCATTCCTGAATGGAGACCTTCAAGAGGAGGTGTATGTTGAACAACCTCCCGGCTTCATTGAACCTAAGGCAGGACATCTTGTCTACAAACTTCGAAAGCTCTATATGGTTTGAAGCAAGCTCCAAGAGCCTGGTACGACACATCGTCGAATTCCTACTTGCTCATAACTTCCAAAAAGGGAAGATAGACACCACCCTATTTCTACGAAAAGAGAAAGGACATACTCTGATCGTACAAATATACGTGGATGATATCATTTTCGGATCAACGAATCCGAAGCTTTGTGAATTGTTTGCTAAGTTGATGACAGGCAAGTTTGAAATGAGCATGATGGGAGAACTGTCCTACTTCCTTGGAATAGAAGTTAAACAATTAAATGAAGGAATCTTCATTAATCAGGCTAAGTACACTCGCGATCTTATTAAGAAGTTTGGTATGGAAGGTTCATCTCCCGTCAAAACTCCCATGCCTGTCAGTGCCAAGTTAGATCCGGATGTGGACGGCATATCGGTAAATGTGATCGACTACAGAGGGATGATCGGATCCTTGTCGTATCTTACGACAAGTCGCCCAGGACATTATGTTTGCAACTTGCATCTGTGCACGATACCAGGCGAATCCCAAGGAGTCACATATGCTTCATGTAAAATGGATATTAAGGTATCTCAAGGGAACGATGAATTTGGGACTCTGGTACCCAAAGGAGTCCAACTTCACCTTATCCGGATACTCTGATGCCGACTTCGCTGGATGTCGCATCGACAGGAAAAGCACAAGCGGTACGTGTCAGTTTCTAGGAAATAGATTGATCTCATGGTTCAGTAAGAAGCAGAATTCCGTATCAACCTCTACCGTTGAGGCGGAATATATAGCTGCCGGAAGTTGCTGCGCACAGCTACTTTGGATGCAAAGTCAACTTACTGACTACGGTTTCAACATGTCATCTATTCCACTCTACTCTGACAACACTAGTGCAATTGCCATCAGCAACAATCCTGTCATGCATCCTAAGACGAAGCACATTGAGGTCAGGTATCACTTCATACGCGATCATGTTCTCAAAAAGCATATTTCACTGGAACATGTTGCTACTGAAGATCAATTAGCAGACATACTTACAAAGCCCCTACCTGATGCGAGGTTCTCTGAACTACTCTTCCGATTAGGTATGCTTGACTTCTCTGCATAGCTTCACATTTGCATTACCCAATAGTATATTTACTCTCAGAACATGTATTGTACGTTTACTGAAAGTAGTAGAGACTTACTGACTGTATTGCTGATCATACTTACTGTTTAACGGCTTCATGCTTCTGACATTAATCTCAACCTCATTATGGGAGGATGCTTGCGTTTCCGATCAAGTCGTTTAAGCTAACATAATTACAGTTTATATGATTTACCTCTTTCGGGTTCATGATCTTAACTTCCATTAATCACCATGTGACAAAAGCATGTTCATTTAGATTACTCTATTAACATGTATAGTTGAAGAAGTGAAATGGGTTAGCTTGGAATGCCTGGTGGATGAATACTCAATAGCAGTCTGATCAGCTTCTGAAGTATAGTTTTCTAGTAAGATAGACAGTGCTGAACTTCTACAAATCGGAACGGTCAACCGAGAGGATTGCACAATCTACGGGGGAGAAAATGCTTTATATATTATTCAGTAATACCCCCCGTATATGTCTCATGACCTCTTTCCTAACTGTCTATCTGAGGGGGAGCTTTTCATTGAGAGGATTAAATGATCTACAGGGGAGCAGCAATGAACCCCTAATATGTCTCGGATTCTCCTTCCTCTAAACTTTTACTTCCGGATCTGACTGGACATGCTGTTTTGAATCAGAAAAGTGGCATGTTTGGATGTATTTTCCTTCTTCAACCATGCATTTTAATCGGCTAATTATCTGCCTTCTTTTGACATGTGTTTGCTCTATCATTTTTCACTCATGAATCCCAATGTGGCCAAATCATATGCTCTCTAATTAATCTTAGCTACGTTGTTCAGCAAGACGGTTTCGCTATGTTGACCTATATGAACCTGTGTATTGCTGTCTGACATATGCCCTGATTCAGTATTATTGATCATTTTCATGTATGCATATGTCTACTACATTCTTAGCCATGCATGAGTTCTGTTTCTCATTAGTTCGGATTATGTTGTTTTTCACTGATTATCTTCTCTAATCCGTACTAATCCTTGCCTGTTAAGCTTTTGTATTTTCAGTTTATCCTTATTTAGCTACAGGTTCAGATTTTCTTTGCACCCGTATCGATAAATCCAGTCCATAGTCTCGGATTTGAAGTGTTGTGGTACTTCTCTTCTCTTCGACTTTTTGACTGCAAAGGAATCTACTCTACTCTCTCACCGAACTCTGTTTACTACGGACAAGGTCTATTATTCATCCGGATACTCTTCCACGAATATTATTTACTCCGGATGACTGTCGGCTCTTTCCTCCGGACTCCTGACACTATTCAATTGTGACAATCCCTGTATACTCATATGTCGCATACTTTTGAGAAGGAATAATGATGATTCATTAAATACATATCTCGGGTTGCACACACACTTCTCTGGATGGCAACCAGTTGTAATCTTTACTTGGTCATGCGGTCTCCACGACATCGTTTCATTCGGAGGCGCATTGATATCAGGACTAATGACATCAGCATGTCGCGCGGGTCCCTATCTCACTCGCACATTCCTAGGCCCACTGACATTTGTGGACTCGGTCTTATATGTTCTGATCATTCCTGCGAAGCACGAGTATTGCTCATTTCAAATCCCTAAACCTCTCGTTGCTCCTTCCACTGTCAAGACCTCACCTTTCATCTTGTCCTTCCAATCTAATCTGCAATGGCACCCAGAATCTCTCTTTCCGGCGTTAATCCTGGCCATCTGGTTGATTGGAATGCTGTTTCTAATCCTCCGGATTGGTTTTCCCAGATTCGCCCTCTCCTTGAAGCCTCTCATATACTCAGCCTGATCTCCAATCCCGTCGATCTTCTTATCGACGACATTCTTGAGTATTACCAACGGATTCGTTGCACCACCGATTCCATAACCTCTTATGTCCGCGGTGAATCCATCATCATCACTCCGGCTGTTCTCCGCACTGCTCTCCACCTACCTCTTGGTGAACCACAGCGCCCGGATGCCGATCCAATGGCGGCTTCTATGGGTTGCACGAACAAAGGGAAGGAATACAAGGTGAAATCCTTCCAGGGTCGCTATCGATGTATGGCGACCATCCTGAGTCGATGCCTACTGGCTCGCACATCCGCCCTGGACTCAGTTCCGTACGACCTTCTCCTGGCCATGTACGGCGTTTTTGAAGGTCTTCCGATGGATTGGGGGATGTTCTTATTTCGTTTCTCTGAGAATGGTCCCAAAAACCATTCCTTCGGGCGCATCCTCGGCATTGTCTTCCGGCATCTACGTCCGGACCATTTCGCCCGATTTGATGCTTGTCTCGTTTCCCTCGGCTTATTACCTTCGTTACCTTACGCCGGACGAAAACATGACCGCTCGCCGACCCATCGTAGCTCTCGCATTCTCCCTGCCTCGGAACAACAAGGCAGCTCTGTTGGTGACCCCTCCGACAGTCAAGCCCACAAGGTCAGTTCTGCACCCCGATCCTCCCGGATTCGGTCTGTTGCTGCACCCTCTCATTCACCGGCCTCCCAGCCAAGCGTCCGTGCCGAACCGTCCGAGGTTGCGGGGCCCTCTCGGCGCGTGCATCTAAAGTTGTTTCCTCCGCCCCCTCTCGGCTTGATGTCCCCACTCCCTCCACATCGGCTATTGCTGCCGCGGTTGATACCGCTTGTTCTTGTCGCCACCGCCGATGTCCCGGCCGCTTCTCCAGGAAGCCCCTTTGCCTCCCCCTACCTCAACCCCGAGATTACCTTGACCATCTTTCCGCCGACACCTTAACGGACCTTTGGCTCCGTTTCAGCCTAGCCCACACCTCCTCCATTCCCGACAACGATCTCCTGGGTGTTTTACACACGCAATACCCAATCCCCGGAGACCATGATCATCGGCACTTGGACCACGACTTTCTTACGCCGGCCGCCATTCCCGATGTGCCGTTCCCTACACCCTCCAAGCCCTAGTCCCCGCCGCACGGAGTCCTTCCTCTGCTAAGGCTGGACCCTCTTCTCCTTGCTGCCGCGATTCCCGTGGTTGACTTATCCTGGTCAAAGCGGGTCCCTTGCTCCGGATGCCTCCAATGCTCCGGATGCCTCCGATGCTCCGGATGCCCTCGATGCTCCGGATGCTCCTGCTGCTGCTGATACTCCTGCGGACTCCTCTCGCCCAACGCACTCCTGCTCCTGTTCATGCGGGGGAGTCCTCCAAAGCTCCGGAGTTAGTCCTTGGGCGTGCCTCTTTTGGCACGGTCCACTCCGACGCTGTGCTTTCCGCCCAGCTGGACCGACATGCCCAAGTTCAAAGCGCCCAAATCTCCGCCATCGCTGCCAAAGTTGATGCCCTCGGCGCCCAACTCCTCTCCGCTCTCACTGACTCCTCCACTTCCATGGAGCAGAAAATGGATCTTGTCGCCACATCCATCCATTCATTGTCTACCTCCTTCGCGGATCTGGCGCACATGATGGCTCGTCCTCCTGTTGCTTCCCGGCGATCTGCCAAACCGGGGGAGAGAGTGTCATCTGATCCGTCTACTCCTTCTGCCCCACAACCATCTACTCGGACTGAGAAGCGGCCTGCCACTTCAGTGCTTCAGGGAGTTCCAATTCCCAAACGTAGCCGCTTCTCTCAACCAAGCTCCTCTACTGCAGCTCCAGCTCCTCCTCCATCCTCCTCATCTGCAGCTAATACCTTCCTCCCATCATATGCGGAGTTTGACCCTTCTGATGCGGATGGAAGCTTGCGCAAGGCAATGAAATCCTATGCTGCGTCTTCTACTGAGAGAAGATGTCTTTCTGAAATGTACCCTTTCTCTCCGGCCGACATTCAGGCTCTCTGCTCGGAGAAAGGACTCTTTACTACAGAAGACATTGACAACTTCTCGAGAGCTGCTAAAATGGAGATGAGGCTGTTTCCATCTCTCTACAAAGATGGGCACTTGTTTGACGTTCTGCCGTGTTGGAATGAGGGCTATCTTCCCAGTGTGGAGCTAATTCAGTCCTTTATCGACGGAACTGCTGAGGATAGCAAACCATGGAAAACACTCTCAGCCATCCTCATTCCGTACCGGATCATGTCGCCACACTTCATGATGGTTGTCTTCATGATTCAGTCCAAGCAAATGATTCTCATTGATTCTCATCAGATTGTGGAGCACTTCGTTAGGAAGAATCAATGGGAACCTCTGTGTCTCAGGCTGACTGAAGCTGTGAAGAAAGCCGGATTATATGAAGAGTTGGGCATCACACCCCTCCGTCCGACTGAGAAACTCAAGGCGACATTCCGGGGCAAGAAGCAAGTGCCACAACAGCCGGATGGAGATAGCTGTGGAGCCTTTGTCTGTCACTTCATCAAATCATTCTTAACTGTGGACAAATATTGGAGCCAACACACCACCTTTACGATGAAGCAGACAATGGAGCTAAGAGAGAAGGCAGCAACTATGATCTTCAAGTATAGTAAGCCTTATGTACCCTAGTGAAAAACTTGTATTAAGGCTGAATTGTATTTAGTTGCTGATTAATAAAATTGGTTGTGTTGCGTATTCTGTATGTTATTCTTTTGCATTGCTTACCAGATCAGATTACAAAGGGTTTGGGCATATCCATAATTGGGGGAGATTGTTGGATCAAACCCAGAATTTGGATAATGCTGATAAAGCCTTATGTAATTTGATCTGAGATCTTTTGTATTTATTTGATCATTGCAGAAGATATGTTACTAATCCAGAGATGCACTCGTGAAGCAAAGTTAAGGACAGGATACATAATCCTGATCCGGACAAGAGTGAGTGTCGTTAAACACTTGGTAAATAACCAAGTCACAAATACATATGGAATAAGGAACATTCGTACGGACTAAGAACTTAAAGGATAAGTGCGGAGTAAGGAAACCAGATGCGGAGTAAGGAATCCGGATATCTTACTCGCCCGGAGTAAGGAATTTACATTCGGAGTAAGGAACTTACATACGGAGTAAGGAATTTACATACGGAGTAAGGAACTTACATACGGAGTAAGGAACTTACATATGGAGTAAGGAACTTACATACGGAGTAAGGAACTTACATGCAGAGTAAGAAAGCGCTGACACGGAATAAGTCATCAGACTTTTCAAGACTCGCCCGGAGTAAGTAAGTTACATACGGAGTAAGGAACTTACATACGGAGTAAGGAAGCGCTGACACGGACTAAGGATTCCAGTACTAAATAGATACGGAGTAAGCAACCACTGACATGGAGTAAGGTTCCGAGCTTCATTAGCTACGGAGTAAGGAAAATTACACCGGACCAAGAAGATACTGCTTCAACTCAACCGCATTTAAAGTTATCAGCTCGTGGCGTCCCGATGTAAGACGAATTCATTGAGAACCTGAAGAATCTTACACGTGGATCATCCGGATATGTGGACACAACCTTAATTGTATTTGGGAACTCATAAACGCACTTATATTCTTCGAACCCAAGATCTTGAGCTCCACAAACCGCAGCAGTCAAGGCAGAGAGATTACCGAGGGACAGTTAGTGCTGAACGCTTTCCGGAACTACAAGTTCCAAGGTTGTCGCTTAGGAATGTTTTGTATAAATATTCATACTTGTACATTGAGAGAAAGCGAATGTGCATTAGAAAAGAAAAGACTAATTCTGTGTATGCACAAGCGTTTTCATCTTTGGAGATAGAAGTTGGCTAGTGTGTGAGTTCATTTGTAAACAGAGTGTAAGAGAGTCGTGCTTCTATTTTGTTGTATTTATCTTGTGATAATAAAACAAAATACTTCCACTATCTGGTTATCTTCCGCAATGATTCTATCACTTAACTAGATAAGTGTTTGTGTCTTGAGAGAAACAAAGAGTTTTAATAAGAGCCTATTCACCCCCCCCTTTAGGCTCCAAGGGACCATCAGCATCCTATATGTGCCCTTGTACAATGAAGGTATGGGCATTCGATGGAGGCAAACGTGATTTGGTGGGAACTTTGGATGTTCCACTTCTGATTGGACTAGCTACCTTTACGGTGGAATTTCAGGTGATGGACATTACACCCTATTATAGCTATTTGTTGGGAAGACCTTGGATCCACATGGTGGGAGTAGTGCCGTCAAGCCTCCACCAAAAGATGAAATTTATAATGGGAGACCAACTCATTTGCATCTCTGGAGAGACAAGTTTCCTCGTCACCAAGCTGGCATCAGTCCCCTATATTGAAAACAATGAGGATGTTCCTGACTGCTCCTATCGGGCATTTGAGATGGTGAATGTCACTTCGGCCCCAAACCATTACCTCTCGAAGGATGCAAGAATGGTTTGCAGCTACCATGATCAAATAGGGATACAAACCAAGGCAAGGATTAGGCCCAAAGGCTCAAGGAATCCAGAAACCATTGACCATCCGAGAAAATACCGAGAAGTTTGGGCTAGGCTACGTGCCTACAAGGGCTGCCAGACAGGGGGAAGTTGCCAAACAGAGGGAAATCAGAATGGCAAAGTTGCAGAAAAGGCCAATACACGAAGAAAAGAGTAGCTTTCCCCCATTACATGTTACCTTATGGAGTGGAGGGTTTATCCACAAAAGCCAAGCTGAAACTGAGACTAGGACTATAGCTGCATTGGACACAGGCGAGCATGCACCGAGCAAGATGGTTCTGTTGGTGCCAGAGGATCGTAACCAACCGTTGAGCAATTGGACTAGCCTGGACCTCCCCATAATGTAATGCATAAGGGGTCAACGGGATTTAATGTATTCTATTTTAATGTCTTTTGAAGCTGTGAACATTTGTTTTTGTTAAATGCTTTCCAATAAAATGTGCTTTTTTCAAATCATATGCATATCATATTTGGTTACCAACTTGTTATTCTCTTATAAGCAGGTATCACAATGTCAATGAAAACATAGTATACGAAAGCAAAACGAGATGCCTAAGGTTTAACCAAAGTCCAAACTGGGAGCAGCTAGTGTTTGAAGCTGATGAGAATGAGGTAGAGACATCCGAACTACTGGGAGAGATCATACACCTATTGGAAAGGGATGATCGCCTATCCATTCCAAGTGAAGACCCAGTAGAAATAGTGAATTTGGGGACGACCACTGAACCAAGAGAATTGAGGGTAGGTTCTTTGATAGCTACTGACATCAAGGAGCAATTAATCGAGCTGTTAAGGAGCTACGTCGACGTTTTTACATGGTCATACCAAGATATGCCGGGATTAGACACAGACATAGTGCAACATCATATACTGATGAAGCCAGAGTGCAAGCCAGTACAGCAGAAATTGCAAAGAATGAGACCGAAGATGCTACTGAAGATTAAAGAAGAAGTCAAAAAGCAATGGGATGCAGGTTTCCTAAGTGTCTCCCACTATCCAGAATGGGTGGCCAATGTTGTACCAGTACCGAAGAAAGGAGGCAAAGTACACATGTGTGTCGATTATAGTGATCTGAACTGGCCAGTCCGAAAGACAACTTCCCGCTTCCTCATATTCATACTATAGTGGATAACATAGCAAAGCATGCTCTATTCTCATTCATGGATGGCTTCTCGGGCTACAATCAGATTCGTATGGCCCCCGAACACAAAGAGAGGACCACATTTATGACACTTTGGGGCACATTCTGTTATAACATGATGCCTTTTGGTCTGAAGAACAGCTGGAGCAACCTATTAGCGAGCCATTGTGACCCTATTCCACGACATGATGCATAAAGAAGTCGAGGTCTATGTGGATGACATGATAGCCAAATTGCGGAGGACTGAAGATTACATTGAAGTACTCTGTTAGCTTTTTAATAGACTACGAAAATATCAACTCAAATTGAACCCCAAAAAATGCACTTTTGGAGCCATGTCGGGAAAACTGTTAGGTTTCATTATGAGCCAAAAAGGAGTGGAAATTGATCCAAACAAGGTTCGAGCTATCCAGGAGATGCCCCCACCACGAATTATCAAGGAGGTCAAAGGATTCCTCAGGAGGTTGAATTATATTGCCTGATTCATTTCACAATTAACAGCCACATGTGAACCAATTTTCAAGACTTTATGGAAGAACAATCCAGAAATTTGGAATGACAAGTGTCAAGAAGCCTTTGATAGGATCAAACAATATATATCCAATCCACTTGTATTGGTCCCATCCGTACCAGACAGACCCTTGATCTTATACTTGATTGTTTAGGAGTCCTCAATGCGTTGTGTCTTGGGGCAACATGATTCTACAGGCAAGAAAGAGCAGGCCATTTATTATCTCAGCAAGAAGTTCACCATCAATGAAGAGAACTATACACCGTTGGAAAAGACATGTTATGCCCTTATGGGGATAGCAAAACGATTGAGGCAGTACACTCTTTATCATATAACATGGTTGATTTTGAGGCATGATCCACTCAAATATCTCTTGGAAAAGCCATCCATCTCTGGAAGAATCGCCAAATGGCAGTTGGTCCTATCGGAATATGATATCATCTATGTGCCTCAAAAAGCCATCAAAGGAAGTGCAATAGCTGATTACTTGGCGGACAGAGCACTAGAAGATTACAAGCCTATGACTATTAGATTTCCAGATGAGCATATCAACATCATTACAGCCGAAGTATCAGACATGTGGACTATGTGGTTTGATGGAGCCTCCAGTCTCTTGGGGCATGGCGTTGGGGCCATCTTGATATCTCCAAAGGGGGAACATTTCCCAATGGCAGCAAAGTTAACCTTCTCTTGCACCAACAATGTAGCAGAATATGAGGCTTGTATGATGGGACTTCAAGAAGCAATTAGCAAAGAAATCAAAAAATTACGAGTGTTTGGCAATTCGGCACTCATCATTTTTCAAGTAAGGGGTGAATGGGAGACTCAAAACCACAAACTAATCCCATATCGGAAGTATGTTACGAAGTTAGCTGAGCAATTCGAAGACATCACGTTCAAGCATATGCCCAGGGAATACAATCAGATTCCTGATGCGCTGGCCACTCTAGCCTCCCTCCTTCGGCTAGACACCACGTTGGAAGTCCAGTCTTTCGATATCCATATACAAGATATTCCTACACATTGCATAGCCATTGAAGGAAATATTGAAGAAAAGTCCTAGTTTGATGACATCAGACAGTATTTGCTCAAGCAAGAATACCCAGCAAAGGCCTTTGAGTCGGATAAAAGAAATATCCGAAGGTCAGCATCCAATTATTACCTTGATGGTCCCATTCTATATAAGAAAAATCATGACATGGTATTACTGCGGTGTGTGGCAAAAGAAGAGTCAAAACAGATAATGAAAGAAGTGCACGAAGGAGAATGCGGTTCACATGCAAATGGACATGCATTAACAAGACAAATCATGCGAATGGGCTATTATTGGGTCACCATGGAACGAGATTGCATTGAATATGTGCGCAAATGCCTCAAGTGTCAAATTTATGGTGATAAGATCCAAGTACCTCCATCCAAGCTGCATGTGATGGTTTTCCCATGGCTTTTCTCGCTTTGGGGTATCGATGTAATCGGACCAATATCTTTGAAAGCATCCAATGGTCACCGCTTCATCTTAGTGGCCATTGGTTATTTCACCAAGTGGGTGGAAGCAGCATCCTATGCTAATGTCACACAAGCCGTGGTGCTTAAATTTCTGCGGAATAACATCATCTGTCGATACGGGCTTCATGAGCAGATCATAACAGATAATGTCGCCAATCTGAACAGTCGGATGATGGGTAAGTTATACGAAACATACAAAATCCAACACCACAACTCAGCTCCCTATCGTCCCAAGATGAATGGAGCAGTTGAAGCAGCCAATAAGAATATTAAAAACATTATCAGAAAGATGATGGAAACATACAAAGATTGGCATGAGAAGCTACCATTTGCCTTGCATGCTTACCGCACCTCAGTACGAACATCAACTGAGGCAACTCCATTTGCTTTGGTTTATGGTATGCAAGCAGTCTTACCTGTCAAAGTGGAGATACCTTCCCTCCGAGTTCTTAGAGATACTCAGCTCGAAGAAGCAGAATGGGCCCAAAGTCGTTATGAGCAGTTGAACTTAATCGAAGGCAAACGCTTGGCAGCTATTTGGAGAGGACAGCTATATCAACAGAGAATGATGAACAACTACAATAAAAAGGTGAAACCCAGGAGCTTTCAAGCAGGTGACCTCATCCTCATGAAGATCTTACCAATTCAACATGACCATAGAGACAAGTGGACTCCCAATTATGAAGGCCCATATGTGATGATGAAAGCGTTCTCAAGAGGTGCCTTGATTCTTGCCAGAAGGGATGGTGATAAGCTCCCTAACCCAGTGAATAACAATGCAGTGTAAAAGTTCTATGCTTAACTCACATATCCAAATGGGGAGTTGCCTAATCCTTTTTCCTAGACATGGAAGGAATAAGCATGAGCGGACTTGGTGAAAACCTGAATGGGCACCAAGGGTAAAATACAAAGCTCCAACAAAAGACAAAGAAGCAAACAAAGGCGGACTTGGTGAAAACCCAAAAGGGCACCAAGGGTAAAATACAAAGCCAAAAACAAATCTTAAAGGGTGAAATCAGTCAGAATCTCAAAGGATCAAAACCACATAAAACGGGGCCCGTTGCAAACAATGGAAATAGCACCATCTAAAGACAACAACTGCAAATGGTGGAAGACTTGATTAAACGTAAGGCACACTCGAATCAAATTTGTACACTGTGATTTTAAAGACTTGAAATTTTGTTTGTTAAATTATAACAGGGGACACTTTCTATGATATAAATATGTTTTGTAGAATTAAACCTACAAAAAATCCCATTTTACATCCCGAATCATGTTTTATCGTCTTCATTTCACATTTAATTAAAATATTTTAAATCCCCAGTAGGCTCCTTGAGCATTACCTTATGGGTAGGGTCAAGCTCAAAATCCTCAAACAAGTTAGGGTCCTCAACTCAGAGTACCAATATCTCCCCAGAATATCAATATCCCCAGCGAAGCTGTTAAGTCAAGCTCCTCAATGCGGCGAAGCTAAATCAAACAGGCCCTTCATCCACAAAAAGGGAGTTCCCCAGCAAAGATAGAACGGACTCCCTAGACGGAGAAAAAGAGTTCCCCAACAAGTCAGATGTCAGCCAAAATCTCCAGCAGCATGGAGATGAACCCCCAACCCATATTGGGTCATTCGCACTACATTTCACTATGCATCCCCGCATACACCACATTGCATTCCATGCATACATTCAGCATTTTCTGCAATTTCAGGATTATCATCACCTCTAAAGATCCCAAGAACTCTTCCATAGCAAGCTTCTCATCAAACCTGACTAGCTTCCTTTGTTCAAACTCTACAAGACATTCGTTACAATTTCCTTAAGCTTTAAAAGCACCCTTTTGACACTTGACACTCGAACAAACTTCTCCTCCTTTTTGGGGCACCTCATAGAGCGATCTCCTCGAGTGAACTCGTAGAGGGAGCCCAAACTAATTAGCCTCCCAAGCTCACCAATTCCCCAAAGCATCTCCCTCAAATACCAATTGATGTCTCCAACAAATCTTTTCAGTTCAAGCCTATCGTTGTTGTGGGCTTTTCATTTTTCAGTTCAAGTCTATCGTTGTTGTGGGCTTTTCATTTTCAATTCAAGCCTATCATTGTTGTGGACTTTCCATTTTCAGTTCAAGCCTATCATTGCTGTGGGCTTTCCATTTTCAGTTCAAGCCTATTACATTGTTATAGGCTTTTAATTTCCAATATCTTTGCATCGTAGGCAGTAATCTTCTGGCCTCTGCAACGCATTATAGGCAAGCAATCTTCCTGCCTCCGCGAAGTCTTTTCAGTTCAAGCCTATCATTGCTGTGGGCTTTTCATTTTTCATTTTCATTTCAAGCCTATTAGGTTGTTGTAGGCTTTCATTTTCAGTTCAAGCTTATTACGTTGCTATAGGCTTTCAATGTTTTACGTTGCTGAAGGCTTTCAATTTCCAGTATCTTTACATCGTAGGCAGTAATCTTCTTGCCTCTGCGAACCTTTTCAAATCCTGTTTGGCCTTGCTTGCCTTTTCCGTTTCTGTTAGGCCTTCCTTCCCTTTTTCATTTCTATTAGGCCAAGCTTGCCTTTTCCATTTCCATTGGCCTTGCTTGCCTTTTTTCTATTTCCATTAGGCCTTAGATGCCTGATCAAAATTATATCCAAGTCCACCAGCCTGAGAAGCCCCTGTTCACTCTCGGGGACAGACCTAACCATCGCATTCTACTCTTCCTCCGAGCAAGGTAAGTTAGGTAAGTGCTCCAACCCATCCAAAATGACTCCCTTTTATCTTTGTATGTTGTTTGTATACAAACAGTGCATAAAGAGGGGCACTGTTAGACCCCATTTTGCCCGGATTGGACATACTAACCCCTTTTTTATATAGTTGTCTACCAATGCCATATACCTTGTTGAATAGGTCCTCAAGGATTCCCCGCTACCAAGGAATGGTTTGGCATTGATGTTAGCCCCAATTTGTACAAGATGGATATATTGACACGAACAGGGAAACCCAAAATTGATAACCTCTATTGCAAGCCCCGAAAGTACCTCAAGACCAACCCCAAATGATAGAGGAGGAAATTTGGAGATCAACACACTTGACCGAGCTCAATTCTGATTTAAAACGAAGAAGTTATGGCTAAAACAATTTTCGTTTGAAAAAGTCAAACTTACCAAAAGACAGTCAATGTGAGAAATAGTCCAAAATGTTTATTTAGGCAAATACGGGTCCTCCCAAACAATCCCCAAAAGTTGGTCCATTTTAGCATTTTGGGTGAGGGTAGAAAGGTAATTAAAAGTAAAAAAAACTCGAAGACTCGTAGACTCGAAGCCCCGAAGCCTGTCTTTGACCGAGGAAGCCTTCGAGTTTTCGAGGATTGACCTTCGAGGGTTGACCTTCGACCCTTCGACCCGTTGACCTTTGACCCTTAGCCCTTCGACCTGTTGACCATTGACATTTGACCTGCCGATACTTCGACCCATTGATCATTGACCTTTGACTCTACCGACACTCTGACCTGTCGACACTCTGACCCTATTGACCTTTGACTTTCGCTGTTTGGCCTTATATCTGTGGTCGCTCTCCCACATTATTCACAAGATGCATTTTTATTAGCTGGCAATTGTCAGAGATGCTTTTCAACGCCTGTCAGACGCATGTGCTCACAAAAAAAACGAAAAAAACAATCACAAGCTGCCCCATTTTACGCACAGGTCGTCCAACCGCCAGACAAAAGTCAGAATCCTACAATTAAAAATGCTGGCATTCGTAATAGAGCAATAAATGTATAATAATGATGGTCCAGCCAAATTGAGCCAACCCCTTTAAAAGCAAGTCGTCTATCTATGTAAAAAGAGAGGAGAACCAGAGAACGCCCAGATTATGCCTAGAAAAAGAGAATTCAGCCAAAAAAAACAAAAAGGTTCTGCTATTCTGTCATCTGCCTAGCCTTCATATCCAATTCCCTGGTCCTAAAAGAAAAACACCCAGATTTTCACTCAACTCTCTCCTTTTCCCAAAATCCCAAAAAATCTTTCCATACTCTCCCTCTCTCCCTCACGAGCCTTTTTCCCAAAACAAAAAAACTCTCCCTGTCTCCCTCACGAGCCTTTTTCCCAAAACAAAAAACTCTCCCAGACTCTCTCCATCTCTCTTATGGGTTTTCCCATTTCAATTAAAACACATCCATCCTCTCTCTCATGTTTTCTACCCAAAACCCAAAAATAAATTCCATTATCACATTCTCCTTTCTAACTTACTGTTGCAGTTCCACATTAAATCCCAGCTGATTTTTTTTAATACTTTGTGCTACTGGAATTTGGTGATTCGAGTGATTCTATTTTCAAATAGGTGCTTTTCGGTGCAGATAAGATACTTCAAACGAAAGGTGATTTTCGGTGCAGACAGGATACTTCAAACAAAGTCGGTGTTGAAGCCCCAAAGTTGGTTTAGTTAATTTGTATTTGTTCATTTATTAATTTTTAGCCTTTTTTATATTTATACTTGATGTAATTCTTAGCATTTTCTCATTTTTTGTTGATATATGTTGTATTTTTCCTATACTTTTTTTTATGTTGTGGGTATTGTTGTACATGTTGTGTGTTATAATGTGTAAAGTATAAAAAAAAGAACAAAATCAAAAAAAAGAGAGAGAGAGCAAAGGGAGGCATAAAAAAACGAAAAAGAGTGATTTTGTTTTATGTTGTTTCTGGATGTCACAATCACACACTCCACATGTATTTTGATATATGTGTGCCTTTAGTCATAGTCAAAAATCAAAAAAAAAAAAAACAAAAAAACACAAATATATATATATATATATATATATATATATATATTTGAGTGTTAAGTTGTGATTTAGGTTCAACTCTTTCAAAGACAAAAAAAGAGGAGTTTTCAAAACAAAACAAAAAAACAAAAACAAAAAAATATTTTCCAAAAAAAAAAAAACAAAACAAAACAAACAAAATGTTTTTAACAGAACACAAAAAAAAATTTGAAACCAAAAACAAACAAAAAACAAAATTAAAAAACAAACAAACAAACAAAAAACCTTAGGATTTCATTTTCTACTTGAAACAAAAAAACCAAAACTTTTAGGATTCCCTTTCGAAATTTAGGGTAAATCCATTTTAACTATAACTTTAATAAATAACTTAGCAAAATAAAAATCATATATTTTCTAAGAAACTCAACCCAATCACAACAGTAAAAACAAATAGAAAAACTACTTCTCCGAAAATAGATACCGAAAGAGCGCTTTAGGGGTGCTAATCCTTCCCTACACGTGACCAACTCCCGAACCCTTCTCTGATAACGCAGACCACACCTTATACTACTCAAAGTAGAGGGTATCCAACTGTACCAAAAAAAAACAGTTGGTAGCGACTCTAAATTTCTCACCATTGGTTTAGTTTGGGCTCACCCCAAACGGACCCGGACGAAAACCAGTGATGACAACTGCCCAAGGAAAAAGATGATATGTTACCGATACAGGAAGGTGGGGCATGGAGCTAGGGAATGTTTTACCTTTAGCTCGACTAGCAGTGTAGGTCCTCGTCCGAGAGAGCATGGATAGAGGATTGGGGCTCCGTCTCAGAGGTCAGTGCTTCCGGCCTGGAGCACGTAGACACGACTTGCGTTGTAGCAGCCTCAGCGGTTGGTGTAGGGTCTAGTTGATCAGCGAGGCAAGGCTCCAATGGGCCAGGCTAGTGGCAGTGTACCACGAGGGAGGACGTTTGCCCTTACTAGCAGAGAGGTAGAGATTCCACCAGTGGACGAACAGGACCGGGACCTTCAGTGGTGAGAGGTACCATCATCATTTCTCATACTATCTGTTCAGTTTTGATTGATATTAGTGCTACCCTTCTTTTATTTCATATGCTACGGTGGTTGGATTGGAGTTAGACTAGGAGACAATTAGTCAATCTTTGATGGTTGCTTCACCTTTGGGTGGAATTGTGATACTTGAGAGTATATGTCGTGCTTGTCAGGTAACACTTGGGGGTGTTAACCTATTATGTGATTTGTATATTATGGAGTTAGATGATTTTGATGTTATACTGGGTATGGATTGGTTGGTTTTCATGGAGGCCAAGATTGATTATTTTCGACAGCGTATGATGTTTCTCACCCCAGAGGGCATGCGGGGTGTCTTTGTGGGTAAGTGGACTGAGGAGGCATGTAGGTTGGGACCTTTGAGGCATGGGTGGGGTGATGTAACCCACCAGTTAGCTAGCTTGACGTTGGTTGATAGGAGGAGAGAGGGGAAGGATGTTTTGCCACCCATTGTAGATCAGTTCCCGGATGTGTTTCCCGAGGACTTAGTCAGTTTGCCACCCGTGAGGGAGGTAGAGTTCTCGATTGAGTTGTTGCCGGGGACAACACCTATTAGGTTGGTGGCTTACCGGATGGCGCCGACAGAGCTTAGAGAGCTCAAGAGGTAGATAGATGATCTTCTGGCATGAGGCTTTATCAAGCGGAGTAGCTCACCATGGGGCGCTCAAGTATTGTTCGCTAAGAAGGCGGATGGTTCGCTTCGGCTATGTATACAAAAACTTGACCTGAATAAATTGTGTCTATAGGTTTTGCAGCAAGTGCACTGGTTAAGTAATAAAATGGAGTATTAAGACTTTGGTTGTCGAACCCACAGGGAGGTAGCTAATGCTATTAAGCAGCAAGCACTAAGCTAACAAGTTGAATTTATGTCTGGACGATTAATTTGTGTTGGGATATTAATCTAAATTCTAAATAAGCAATTGCAGAACTGGAATTTAAATAAATTGTTAGCAAACCACTTAGTATGGAGATTTCAATGATTTAAGGATCTAGGGTCACAATTTCACACCCAATGGTCTGTAACACTTTGGTTATGGCATTTGGTCTTGAATTAATCAGTCTAAGCCTTAACTCATATTCATGTTGATTGTCACCTACCTATCTTACACCTGGTCCATGCTAAGATAGGTTTAAGTCTTTTATTCCATTTGGTCCATGAGAATAAAAGTTATTAGAGGAAGATAATCAATCTAACAATTGTAGACTTGGTCAATCAAGCAATCATCAGACCTAATTCACTAAAATCCACCCTAGACAAGGGCTGAAATAACCCAATCATGCATGAATAAGGCTTTGTATTCAACCAATAATGACGCGGAGTACAAACAGGGGATATAGGTCTCTTAGATTTTACAGACTTTCTACTTTGTTCCCTGTGGCCTAATCCATTGCGTTTGGGTGACGCGCTCTTGGCCCTAGATGCGTCAGCCTTAGCCTTTTCTTTCTTTTTGGGTGCTACAGTTTTGGCTTTAATTGCAGCAGCCTTCCCTTCATCTTTAGTTACGGGTGCAATTGCTTCGGGAAGGGCAGTAACAGCCTCAACTCCACAGTCATAAACTATGGTGCCACCTGAAATGAAACCATCCAACGGTTTAGATGTACTAACAGGATATAAGTTGGTTAGTTTTGGAGTGAAATCCGGAGGACACTCAGTAGCTTGAGCTATGGAAGTCGATGGTTCAGAACCTAGGCCAGGTTTGACTCGGATGTTGTCAGGATCAGTCCTAAAGGTAGAGGCTATTTCCCCGGATTTTAGCCACTTACGATTTATTTCCCTTTCCTGTTCCAGTTCATTTTCGAGTCATTTCACAATAACTTTTAGGCCCGTTAGGTTGGTATTTAACAGATTATTTTCAGTTCTTAGATCATAATACCAAGCCTCTTTTCCTCTGAAGTCAGCTATGTCCTTTTCAAGTCTAGTGATAGTAAATTCAAGGCGTTTATTCTGACTTTCCACATCTTTGTACATTTGAGTAATTATTAGTCTCTCATTCTTTTCATGATCACGTTCAATAGTAAGAGATTCTAATTGACTCATAAGCTCAGAGATAGAAGGTACCTCAGTATTTGCCATGAGGCAGACGTTCGGCTTAGGAGTTGGCTCATCATCCGAGGATTCCTCCTCTTCTTCCGAGCCACTGATGTACTTTGTCATGAACGCCTTCCTCTTGTTCTTGCTGTTGTCTGAGGTGGAGCGGCGAGGAGTTACCTTGTCACTTTTCTCGGCCACTTTTGATTTGGATCTGCAGTCCTTGGCCCAATGACCGGTTTTCCCACAGTTGTAGCATTCATGGGAACTGGACTCCGGTCTCTCCTTCCTTTGGAAAGATGATGATGAGCGTCTCCTGAATCCTTTTCTGCTTTTCTGTAGGAATTGCTCAAAGGATTTGACGAGAAGAGCTATCTCCTCCTCCTCGTCAGAATCAGAATTCTCGGACGCGTCCGTATCATCATTCCTCAGTATGTTTAAACATTCCGTAGCTTTGAGAGCTACCCCCTTTTATTTCCGAGCTATTTTCTCATCCCAGGCCGAGTACTTAAACCTGACTTCGTGAGTCCATGGCTCTCCATATAGTTCTTCAAGGGGAACATACTGCCAGTTTTTGTCTGATTGCATCTGGAGTTGTTTGGAGTAGTATCGATCCGGCAAGGAGCGAAAGAACTTGTCATTGATCTGAGATTGAGAATAATGCTCATTGACAGTCTTCAACTCAAGAATGAGCTTTCCGAATCTCCGATAGATGCTTTCGAGTGATTCGCCTGGTTTATGATTGAAACTCTCAAAGTTCTATCTGAGAGTACAGATAATGTTCTGCATCTGAGATTGACTCCCCTCATAGAGGATTGTCAGTTTATCCCAGACAACTTTTGCTGTTGTGCAGCCCTGGACGTCCGTGAAAGCCTCGGAATCCAAAGACGATGTAATGTAAGCCAGAGCCTTTTCGCTAGCGCACTGCCAGGCTCTTTCATCATTGGTAAGTTCGGCATCCGTTTTTGGCCTTCTAACTCCATGTTCTTCGATTGTCATCGGAATTGGAATCTCCTGATGAAGACAGGGCCACATGAGATGGTCATGGCATACCATGAACATCTTCATGCGAGCTTTCCACTGGGAGAAAAGCTCAGGTGTGAATTTGGGCGGTTTTGTCAGAGTAAAACCAGAACTCCATGGTTGAGCAGTGGAGGCAGCAGCAGGTTGAGGTGGGTCGACGTTTTCACTGCGGCTTCGATTCGGGATGGGCTCTTGTGCACCTCCGGAGTTAAGGCGAGTGTTGAATAGCATACTGCTTTCTTCGTCCATTGCTGAGAGCGAAAGAGTGGGATCTCTATTTAGAACAAATAGAACGAGCTCTGATACCACTTGATGGTCCCTTGGAGCCTAGAGGGGGGTGAATAGGCTCTTATCGAAACTCTTTCTAATCTCTTAAGACACAAACACTTATCCAGTTAAGTGATAGAATCACTGCGAAAGATAACTAGATAGTGGAAGTATTTTGTTTTATTATCAAAAGATAAATACAACAAAATAGAAGTAAGACTCTCTTACACTCTGTTTACAAAGGGATTCACACACTAGCCTAATTCTATCTTTTGAACTCTTGTGCATACACAGGGTTGATCTTGGCTTGCTTACACGCACATACACAAATGTACGAGTATGAATATTTATACAGACATTCCTAAGAGACAACCTTGGAACTTGTAGTTCCGGAATGCGTTCAGCACTAACTATTCCTCGGTAATCTCTCTGCCTTGACTGCTGCGGTTTGTGGAGCTCAAGATCTTGGGTTTAAAGAGTATAAGTGCCTTTGTGAGTTCCCAAATATAATTGAGGTTGTGTCCACATATCCGGGTGATCCACGTGTAAGATTCTTCAGGTTCTCAACGAGTTTGTCTTACATCGGGACACCACGAGCTGATAACTTTAAATGCGGTAGTTTGAAGTAGCATCTTCTTGGTCCGGTGTAATTTTCCTTACTCCGTTGCTAATCAAGCTCGGAACCTTACTCTGTGTCAGTGGTTCCTTAGTCCGTGTCAGCGCTTCCTTATTCCGCATGTAAGTTCCTTACTCCGTATGTAAGTTCCTTACTCCGTATATAAGTTCCTTACTCCGTATGTAAGTTCCTTACTCCGTATGAGTGAGTGGCCCGGATTCCTTACTCCGCATCTAGTTTCCTTACTCCGTGCGAATAAAGACTCGGGTCGTTATTCCGCATCAATACTTCCTTACTCCGTATGTATGAAAGACTCGGATGCCTTACTCCGTGTCTTCTTTAGTTCGCTTGAGGGGAAGACTTAACCTTTTTTTTTAACTCCATGTCAAACCTTTTACTTCGTGCGACCTTGTAGACCAAGACTCTTACTCCGCATTAGTTTGACTTAGTCCGTTTGAGGCATTAGGAACAGATTCCGTAATCCGTAGCTTTTAAGTTCTTAGTCCGCACGAATGTTCCTTATTCCGTATGTATTGGTGACTTGGTTATTTACCAAGTGTTTGACGACACTCACTCTTGTCCGAATCAGGATTATGTATCCTGTCCTTAGCTTTGCTCTCACGAGTGTATCTCCGGATTAATAACATATCTTCTGCAACGATCAAAGAAACACAAAAGATCTCAGATCAAATTACATAAGGCTTTATCAGCATTATCCAAATTCTGGGCTTGATCCAACACTTCCAATAAAATGTGTTTTTCAAAATCCTTCATGGGGCATCCCATTCATAACATATACATATCATATTTGGTTACCAACTTGTCATTCTCTTATAAGCAGGTATCACAATGTCAATGAAAACACAGTATGCAAAGGCGAAACGAGATGCCAAAGGTTTGACCAAAGTCCAAACTGGGAGCAGCCCGTGTTTGAAGCTGACAAGAATGAGGTAGAGGAGACACCTGAACTACCAGGGGAGATTATACGCCTATTGGAAAGGGAAGATCGGTTCTCCATTCCCAGTGAAGACCCAGTAGAAACAGTGAATTTGGGGACGGTTGCCGAACCAAGAGAATTGAGGATGGGATCCTTAATAGCTACCGACATCAAGAAGCAATTAATTGAGCTGTTAAGGGGCTACATAGATGTTTTTGCATGGTCATATCAAGACATGCCAGGATTAGACACGGACATAGTACAACATCACATACCAGTAAGGCCGGAGTGCAAGCCAGTACAGCAGAAATTGCGAAGAATGAGACCGGAGATGATACTGAAGATTAAAGAAGAAGTCAAAAAGCAATGGGATGCAGGTTTCCTAAGTGTCTCCCGTTATCCAGAATGGGTGGCCAATGTTGTACCAGTACCAAAGAAAGGAGGCAAAGTACGCATGTGTGTCGACTATAGAGATCTGAATTGGGCCAGTCCGAAAGACAACTCTCCCGCTTCCTCATATTGATACCTTAGTGGATAATACAGCAAAACATGCCCTATTCTCATTCATGGATGGTTTCTCGGGCTATAATCAAATTCGTATGGCCCCGGAACACAAAGAGAGGACCACATTCACGACACTTTGGGGCACTTTTTGCTATAATGTGATGCCTTTTGGCCTAAGGAACGCAGGGGCAACCTATCAGCGAGCCATGGTGACCCTATTCCACGACATGATGCATAAAGAAGTCGAGGTATATGTGGACGACATGATAGCCAAATCTCGAAGAACTGAAGATCATATCGAAGTACTCCACAAGCTCTTCAACAGGCTACGGAAATATCAGCTGAAATTGAACCCCGAAAAGTGCACTTTCGGAGCCATGTCGGGAAAACTGTTGGGTTTCATTGTGAGCCAAAAAGGAGTTGAAATCGATCCAGATAAAGTTAAAGCTATCCAAGAGATGCCGCCACCACGGACCATCAAGGAGGTTAGAGGATTCCTAGGGCGACTGAATTACATTGCCCGATTTATTTCCCAATTAACAGCCACATGCGAACCCATTTTCAAGACTTTACGGAAGAACAACCCCGAAATTTGGAATGACAAGTGTCAAGAAGCTTTTGACAAGATCAAACAATACCTGTCTAATCCACCTATTTTGGTCCCACCAATACCGGATAGACCTCTGATCTTATACTTGACCGTTCAGGAGTCAGCAATGGGTTGTGTCTTAGGGCAACACGATTCCACAGGCAAGAAGGAGCAGGCCATTTATTATCTCAGCAAAAAGTTCACCATCAATGAAGAAAACTACACACCTTTGGAGAAGACGTGCTGTGCTCTTGTCTGGATAACAAGAAGATTAAGGCAATACACTCTTTATCATACTACTTGGCTGATTTCAAGGCATGTGACCCGTATAAATTGTGTCTATAGGTTTTGCAGCAAGTGCACTGGTCAAGTAATAAAATGGAGTATTAAGACTCCGGTTGTCGAACCCACAGGGAGGTAGCTAATGCTGTTAAGCAGCAAGCACTAAGCTAATCAGTTGATTTTATGTCTGGACAATTGATTTTTGTTGTACAAATCGTTTGAATGAAAATTGATTAAATCAGAATGTTGGCAAGCTATTGGTATAGAAATTTCAGTGATTAAGGATCTAGGGTCACAATGTTTACCACCCAATCGATTGTAATAGTCTGGTTATGGCTCTTGTTCTTGATTTATGTTCTAGTTCATGTTCATGTTGATTATCTCCTACCTATCTTACATTTGGTCCATGCTAAGATAGATTTAAGGCTTTTATCCCATTTGGTCCACGTGAATAAAAGTGATCAAGGTAGATAAACAATCTAATAGTTGCAGACTTGGTCCATCATGCAATATTAAATCTAATTCACTAGTGTTCCACCCTAGACAAGGGCTAAGATTACCTAATTATGCATAAACTAGGCATTTCCATTCAAGCAAGTGAATTAAACAAGAACTGAATTCTATTTTATTGAACAACCATAACCAAACTGAATACAGTTTATTGGGGGCTACATTGCTCCCCTAGACTAACAAAACTACTCCATAATCATGACAAAAGCAATAACAATTACAAGAAAGAACATGATTACAGTACCAGGACAATAAAGGAAGACCCCAAGATGAACCAGAACTCCAGCCTCCAAAGACTCCGGCGTCTTCTGCCCAAAATCACTCCTTGCCAAGGACAATCCGATCTTTTAGCAATGGCTATAGCTCTTTTCAGAATTCAGATCAGATTCTCCCACTCAAGATGATTTACAATGCCTCCAAAGACCCCTATTTATAGGATTTAGTGGGCCAAATTAGGGTTACAAAAGGTGTGCCCTAATTATAAATGTGGTCGCAACCAAAACGACATCGTTTTGGTTAGTGACACTATTCGACGTTCTAGGCGCAATAAAACTCAAACTACTCCAAATTTGGCCCCAGTTCTTTAGAGGAAAATGATTAAAACAACAAAACACATCATTTGGAGCTAAAAAATGGCTGCACGCGAGAATGAACGTGAGAAGACCCTTTTCACATGCAGCTCCAATTCGACTCAAATTTGCTCCAAGGCTTCCTATTGAGTTGTAAAAGGCATCCATGCAATAAAATCCTTGCACGTGAGAATGCACGTGAGAAAGCCTTTTCACGTGCACCTTGATTTTGCCTTCCTTTTGCTTCCATCTTCTTCCTATAGCTTCCTCTTGAGTGTATGGAGTGATCTAGCGAAGGTGTGTGGGAAAAAGTTGCTCCAAAACCTACCAAAAACACTCAAAAAGTACAACTATACACCAAACAGGGTCTTCCTAGGGATTAAAGCAAATATGTGTAAAATATCATGCAACTAGGTACAAAACATACTCTAAAACACCCTAAATAAGGCCTAGGATAACGGCATTAATGCACGTTATCAAATTCCCCCTCACTTGAACCTTTGCTTGTCCTCAAGCAAACAAGAAACAAACACACAGTCAAACTGAAAAGAAAGACTAAACTAACAAACAAGAGAGGCATGGTTTCCCAGGACATACAACTCTATCATGATGAAGTAGACATTCCAATAGCTAAAATGAATCACAAATTAATCTAAACATGCCCTTACTATCAAGTCCAACAACCATATAATATCATTACTAACAGTTCAGATAGAAGCAAACATGCAAGGATAAAATGAAACTTAGCTCCCCCTGAAAGTCCTCACCAAGGTTAGAGCAGCCTCACTCAAATATAACTTTCTTTTCTCTCCTCTCATGCCTTACTATCAATGCCTAACAGCTAAGGATTTACTCTTACACCCACTACTAGCTATTGATTAAGTTTTTGCCACGTAAACATAAGAGATCCCCATTGTACTCGTCAAGGAAAACACACCCTCTAGTCTACTTTTTGCACCTCATACACTTTGCTTTACTTAATGAACGCACACTCTACTCTAATGACTGATAAAACACATCTTGAGCCAAAGAAGTGAGCTCAACATTCTACATAAACACAACTGAGCCAGTATGGCTTTTATTCTGCAAAACTTTTGTTTTTTTGTTTTTTTTTCACACTTCTTTTTAGTAATAACCTTACAAGGTTGCATTTTATGCTCTCCCTTGATGGATTATTCACTCTGCTATTGTCCTCACACAAGCCCTTGTTTTTTTTTTTAAACAAGAACTGAACGGCAATACTTGAATCACTAACATCATACACCAAACACTGAGCACAACCAGGTACTTCTTACGCCTAAGTAACTCCAACCATTAAATAGCTACTAATGAATATTAAGAGCAAATTGATAACCCAATAACCCATAAAATACACTCAAAGGCAAGATAATGGTGCTCTCAAAAAGTATATGCCTATTCTGCACTCAACTTCAGGGTTTACAAAGCTCATCCTAACATAACATGCTCAGCTTACTATTCAAATGTCAGTTCCAAAATCATGGTGATATCATACAAAAAGTAAAGACATGCTCAATTAACTTCTAACACACCTTAACGATTGAAACATCTATATCACAACAAGATACTAAGGTGGTCAATATAGTTAACCAAAATTTGCATACCTTGGTAGCCATGCACCTCACAGGCAAAACATACATTCACAGCAAAAACATAAAATAAAAGTAAAGCATGCATGCAAACAAACAAGCAACCGGTTCAAGGGAAATCCCCCCCCCATACTTAAACGATGCGATGCCCTCAGAGCATGGGAAAAGGAAAAAGGGAGAAGACCGTTACCGGTTGGTGGGGACCTTGTAGTAGAAGATAACATGGGCCACCATTCTTCTAAGACGTGCGACAAAGTCGCCGATGTTTCTCCTGTGAGCGCCCAAGTATCCTTATCCTTGCAATGGAGCTATCAAATAATAGCAGACAAAAATCCCACAACTGAATTGATCAGGTTGTTGGGGAAGCTCCATTTCATTAAAGTGCACCAGAGGAAACTTGGATGTCAACAACCCTTCTTTTCTGAGTGCGTGTTTGATTTTTTTCAAGAAACCATGGACAAGCTTCTTCTTTCATGTGGAAAACCCATGGGCTTGGCTCGGGTCATAAAGGACAACATGGCCCACACTCAGGTCCAACTACAAGAGTACGAAGTGTCGATCAAGGAGGACCGGTATAAAAACCTCATGGACCTGGTGCCAAGAGCGATGTCCTTCTGCTGCTCCATTCATCCACCGGCAGAAAATATGCTCCTCTAACGGCTGCTCATATATCTCGCACAGCATGATAGAGGTGTACTAAGCTATAGGGTAGTCGTTGGGCTTAGCCTCCACCACGTGTCGCATCGTACGGCAGAATAAGTCAACGTCATCGGAAGATAAGTACTCATCAGCTAGGATACGCTGCAAATAAGATGACGTGAAGACTTCTGAATCACACGTAAAACGCGCTTGCAAGGTGTCTCCATAAGTAAACTGCTGAAAAGCAGCTGTGGCATCAGCAGTGAAGAGGGCCGGATGAAGATGAATATAGATGGGCTCCCCTAGGTTATCTTCCTGGGGAGCTTCTGATGATGCGCCAGACCACCATTGCAATGGCTGGATTAAGGGAACTAAGGCCTGTGAAGAGCTGGGCCCTGCTGGTGGTGTGAAATAAATAGGAACTGCTAGAGGGAAGGGTGGAGCGGTGTAGGGCTCCGCCTCTTGCGGATACTGTGGATACTCCGGTGTCTCTTCGCTATGTACAGCGTGTTGCTGTACCGGAGGTGACGGTGCGTCAAATGGATCCTCCACAGGAGGTGTAAGAGTTTTCTTCTTCTTCTTCTTCCCCAGGGCCTTCCAGATCTTACCAAGCAGACCTTTGACTTCCTTCTGTTCCTTGAGGATGAGAGTTTGATTTTTCTTCAGCTGCCCGATCTCCTAGACGGTTTCCGCCTGTGCCTCTTGGAGTTGAGCAGTTTGCCTCCGTAAATCTTCATAAGAAGCAGCAGGAGTTGGTTCTGGGGCTTCCCATGGTCGGGCGGATGGACGAGATGTTGCTTGTTGATCTTGAGTGATGTACTCGAGCAGCTCATCCAGCTGAAGTCTTGTGATGTGGCCATTAGTGAAGGCCCAGTTAAGCACGTCAGCTTCACTGATAACTTGGCCACTGACGCCTTGGAAGAAATTGTAGATTTCCTCCTTGTGAACATTGAACTGCATGTACATGGCAGTCAACTGGAAGATGTGCTGTTGGCGGGCATTCATGGGAGTAGAGGTGTCCCTAAACTGCTCGGTGGGTTGCTCCATATGTATGCTGTGACGTGAAGGCTATGGAGCGACGTGGATACTATCTCCCCATTTTCCCTTGTAGCTAACTCCTAAGGCACCCTCTGGATGGAGAACTCATAACCGCAGGTTATCCGGGAAAAACAGTGGGGACTACTTGAGCACTAAGATGACCATATTGATACTGCAGAAGCATACTAAGTAGTCGACCATATAAAGATTTGTGAATGTCCCGTTTCCACAGTTTAAAAATTTCAGCAGCCCAATCAATGTGTAACTGACGATCGATGCAAAACATAAACTCCAAATGGGATTTAGGGACTGAGTCTAAGCCACTAGTCTGTAATAGTAAGCACCTCCCTACTAAATTAGGAAGGCAATGGTATTTCCCATGAAATCCGTTTTTAGTAAATTGCCGACGTTTCCCAAATTCCTTATTATACTGTAAAGCTCTACCATAATCTCCTAAGGTCAACGCAGGCTTTGCATGCATGGGATTTGGAAGATCAAAGCAGTCTCTCAACATAGCAGGGGAAATAGAAATTAAGACACCTTGAACCTCCCCAATTATCTCATCATCTTCCTCATTGATATAGACTGAATTATAAAAGTCTAACATGGCAGGGTAATATAAATCACTGCGAGCGCATACTAACCTTCTCAGTCCCAAAGCTTGCAGCTTGGTCATAACTTCTTCAGTCCAGTCAAGGGTGGAGGACTCTAGGATCTCCCAATCAAGCACATTCCCCATGAAGATAGTGTCGGCGTCTCTCAATGCTGAAGGCATAGAGGTGGCAGAGGCTTCAGGACTGCCTTCTCCTTGGCGGGCTCTCCTTGTGTGCACCATGACTAACCAAAGAAGGAATTTGCTCTCAGCAAGAAGGAAGAGGAAAGTATGAGATGTGAGTTTGAAGCTTGGAACCCATCCCTATTTATAGTGATTCGCCACAAGGGTAAAAGATGAAAAGGACCCTCTTAAAGTGCTCCGTCGTTTTCACGTGCAGAACAAAGAAGACTCTAGAAGATGCCAACTAGCTCCCACCGAAATTTCAGATTGATTGGACAACTATAGG